>CM057451.1:208015000-209265000 GCA_016271365.2 Neoceratodus forsteri
CTCACTAGTAGTTTACAGCACATCTATAGTAAAGCAATCACCATACCACCAAATGGATAGCAGTCCAGTCATAATATCAGTGCCTCTGAGCAAAACCGGAAGTTCTATGGTGAATGGATGTTCTGACAGGCTGATCGCGTACAGCAAATCTTCGGTCTTCTTCAGGTTTAAATCTGGTCGCTCTTCAGTGTCTTTAACACACTCCAATTTGGATACAGTCAGATTGCTAAGCCCTTCAAAGGATTCCCTCTCAAGGGGCAGCAGGCAGGCAGGCCAAACTCAGCCTTTCCACCAATCTCCCACCCAAACTACGCAGGAGCTGCTGCTCAAAATCACTTGAGCTGTTTACTCTCCAAACTCTAACTCCAGACTGACACACTACAGCAGACAGCTTGGGAATTTCCCTTCCATCCAAAAGGTTCTGGATGGTTGATCCATCAGTCTGTCAAAGAAAGGACTCCCCCTCCAGGTCCATTTAGACACTAAAGTGCAAAAACTACAATTCCTACAGAAATTTGCTCCCACAAGACCCCTGGGGACAGACACCATTTTAGAGTCCCCAGAGGTACTGATTGGTCCCAATAGGCAGTCCAGAACCAAGATGGTGGGGCAAAACTGAAATGTCCATGCTGCAAAGGAAGGCAGGTTAGACAAACTGCAATATTATTATTATTAAAACAGATAAACAGTAAACAAGCACAATTCCTAGCAGGGCTCCCTCTGTGCAAATAGTGATGGCAGAATGGAGCAATAACACTGCAGCTCAGGTGGGAGTCAAGCCTAAGATTACCAGGTCCCTACCCAGATTAATTTTATACCACAAGATAGGCAGCTCTTAAAGAGACAGGCATGGAGGCTAACAGGGCACTCATGTTCAAACACTTTTAAATCGCTAGGACACAGAACACCAGCCTGCCAGAGGGCATTTAGGCAAGCCCAAGGAAAACTTTTGGGAACCCCCATTTGCAGGGGGGGTTACATACAGAAAGTATAATAACCACCATACATAATAAACCATAAACACCAGTCACATGGAATAAAAACAATAACAATAAAAACAGTTTACAAGAGCTGGCAAACAGCATCAGTAACACTATAACCTAATAAACTATGTCCACTCCCCCAATCATGCCTACCAACCCCACCATCCTCCTCCCACAACCGGAGCATGATAAGGTAAACACTAGAAAGGAAAGAATTGCTTGCCCTTTTTATGCAACAGTATTAGAGGTCAGTTTCCAGATGTTGGGGATTTTTTGGACTCAAATAAAAGATCACATATTTTGGAAATGTGGAGAATAATTTGTGTGGCTACAATTTTAAGGAATTTGGGAATACAGTCATTGTATCCAGCTTGTCTGTCTGCTTTTAGATCAAGCAGCTGTTTACAGACTTCCTTGACAGTGATTTTCTTAAAATAAAATAGGAGGTGACATGGGCATGAGTTAGGTCTGCTGGAATCTGAAGGGGATACTGTGCCGTGTAAGGTGAGTTTGTATTTCTTGAGGTTGCAGAAGTGGTTATTGAACAAATCAGCAACAGATTTGAGATCACTGTGCTTGAGGCCCTTCACTTCAAGGAATGGAGAGTAGGTGGCAGTTCTAGGATTGAGCAAGGAGTTTCTGCAGTTCCAGATTTTTGGGGGGGTCACTGAGATTGTCTGTCTGCTGCACTTTGAGATACGCAGTTTTGGCCATGCTGAGCTCGCATTTGCATTTATTCCATAAAAATCAGCACACAAACAAATCTTCTTGCTTTCTTGAAGGTATCCTGAGCAATGTCTCTGTCCTTCATTAACTTGAAATGGCTTATAGTAAGCCATTTGAAATTAAGATTTTTGACCTTATTTCTGGTTATAGGGTCATGGCAATCAAGTATGCCACAAACTGAAATCAAGAGGTCCAGCACACACTCGACATCAGGTATTGGATCCATAAGGGACCAGCCAATATGTGTGAGGTCTTGCAAGAATGCCAAAGAATTTAAGTTTTTACAGTTATAGCATGTGACATCTTTTGGGACTGGATTGTTAGCTGCACTGTTGTGCCATAGGTAATAACTACCAGAATAGACACTGACTGAGTCAAATAGGTGCCATGCAGCCTGAGGCTGTCAGTGTAACTGACCAATATCTAGACAAGAAGGGTGTTGCCTCCTGGTCTGACATTAAGCCTATATATATTCTTTGCAAAAAAAAAATGCATTCATGCACCAGTTAGGGTTATACTTAATATGAAAAAAGAAGGAAAATGAGGTTTTGGGATTTCAACTCTAATTCCCCATCCTCCAAGCAGCCAAATGGACATTACAACACAAGCAACCACAGACAGCCATCATTAGGTAAAACAAACAACATACAACTCCTTCCAGACGACACAAGAGACATCTATCATTGTTGGCCAGTAATTCTGTAGCCATAGATATGCATGCACACTACAACATATACATAACCACTTCAGGCTGCAGTTATTTTATGTAAAATGTGATGTTTATTCTGTAAATTGTATATATATACTGTATATATATATATATATATATATATATATGTTTATACATGAGGTGAAGGAATAACACTTTCAATAAATGTGGTTATTTTCACCACTGTTTAATATCACTAGCCTGACGTAGACACTGTGAGATATCTCAACAAATATTCCACAGTGGATACGTCAGCAGGTGATATTCTCACTGTGGTGATGTCTCCAAATGCACCTTCCTCATTGGACTACTTTTCTGTACCACAAATCTATATATACACCCATCATCTAAAAATGATGTAAAAAGGAAATTTCATTTCACTAGCAACAACTATAACTAAGCATATCACAACTTCTTCATACCGAAGTCATGTTTGAAATACTGCAACTGCAACAACATTACAAACTCGCACTTCAAGTCAGATCTCAGCCACAACTAACATGAATGGCCAATGTAGCTGATCCCCACACCAGAAAACACTGCCCCAGAACGTCCCACAATCTAAAGCTTTTCCTTACCAGCATTTTATTCAAGACGTCTACCTCAGTTTTCAGTGTGCTTCCACATATGGAACCGAAAGCCAGTGAGCTGCACCACAAGTAATCAGAACTACATTGGAGTATCAAATAAAACATACACCCAAGAGATTAAAAAGCACAGGCGATGCAAAATAAAAATAACACCATAAAAAAAGTGCATAAAATGAATACCGCATAATAAAAAAAAAGAACTGCCATAAAAAAAAAAAACATCAGGAAGATGCCCGATGAACTCCTCCCACTGAAATAAAATACCCAATTAAATCACAGAACTAAAGACAGCACAACCAATCATGCAGTACAACCAAGGCAAAATACCAGTCACACAATACAAAACAACTCCCATTCATACAGCCAATCAGACTCATTCCCATTCACAACACACACCTCAATACCAAAAATAAGACATACATTTACTAGAAGAACACCACAAAAATGAAGCAAAATAAACTCACAAAAACACAGAACCAAAACTGCCATTACTCTTTTCCCTATTGAATAAATTGCACACATGATGTGACGATCGAGGGATATGGCAATATTCTCACTCCTGCATCATGAGGCATGGATATCTCACTCTGCAGGAGTGAGAATATTTTCCATATCCCACTCCTGTCTATCATGTATCCCCCTATTTATACAATGGGGTGGGAGCTCCACAGTGACAACAAAATGTGTTATTTCCACTGGAGTGGAGAGATCTGAAGCTGATGTCAGTGGAGTTAAAATATCTACCATTTATACATATACCTCTGATGTCAGCTTCACTACCACCTGCATTCCAAATAACATCTACTCAGAATCCACATCCCTAAATTAAATCATGGCTCAATCTACACATTTGCAAATCAAAACACACTCATCAGAAAAACATCTTGCTAACAATCAAAACCCTGTCTCCCTTGTGCAAATCTGCACAAACTGAGAAGAAGCTCCATTACAACTCTCTTCTGAGCTGCCCAACCTGCGAGAAAAATTAAATATTTCATAAGCAGTTTTTGGCAACGCTTTCTTACCTGCCAAACAGAAACACCATGGCTTCATCAGCAACCCGAAGAACAAGCTCACTCTAAAGCGAATTGCCAAAGCTGCAGACTCCCAAGAAAATGGTAGGGTGTAACATCTTCCGACTCGGACTCTAATTAACAACAAAACAAACCGGAAGATGCACCAATACAGCCAACAAAATAACTTTATTTACAATGCAATACTATCTCATATTGTGCTTAAAAGCACATGCTTTTCTGTTAATAAAAGACACAGTTTGTCCACATTAAAACTGTAAGAGTTACTTGCAACAAGTAAAAGTTGCTTCCTGAAGGAAATGTTTTTGTTAATCGGCCTCAAGAAACATAACCAAAATGAACATAAACAAAACTGTTAAAGACTACACCAAGCACCATCACTATATTTAACATAAACCCTACACTCCAAAAC
Source organism: Neoceratodus forsteri (assembly GCA_016271365.2). NCBI lineage: Eukaryota > Metazoa > Chordata > Ceratodontiformes > Ceratodontidae > Neoceratodus > Neoceratodus forsteri. The sequence continues at coordinate 208,019,455 of CM057451.1, forward strand.
AAATAAAAATGTGAAAATATACTAAACATTTACCACCATAACACTATTCCCGATCCATTGCTGTATCACTTCCATCAATGAAGTCCCACCCCAAAACACAAACCAACCAATAAATATCTACTACAAACCATACAACTACCAATCACAACCAGAGTTCACACACCATTCATAAAGCCTCACCCACCACACTTTAAAGATACACAGTGCAAATATAGCCTTCAACACATTTATGAAAGGAGCTCCTACCCCCATTGTATAAACCGCACACATGATGTGCAGATCGTGCTATATGGCAAAATATTCTCACTCCTGCAACGTGAGCTATGGATACTCTCACTCGTGCCTTCGCACTCATGAGTATCCATAGCTTACTCTGCAGAGTGAGAATATTTTGCCAGATCACACTCCTACCCAGCATGTATCCCATATATATATATATATATATATATATATATATATATATATATATGCAGTCATTTTCTAAATGTTTCAAATCTGTTATTTAAATTTGAATGAAATAGTGATTGCATACTATTAGATACTAAGAAATAGGATTGTAATCACATGCTGATGGCTATTTTTTTCTCTGTTGACTTTTGCATGTAAATGCTAGTTGCATGCTAATGTCAATAACAGGAAATGGCAGGAAATGGTTGCAGAGCACCTTGAAATAGTGTTTATTTACATTACTGCACTGTGATCATAATTTCATGACTGAATGTCTGAACATTTTTTAGCACAAAATCATGACTGTTTGCTTATATGTATAAATACACATATATATATATATATATAAAATATATATTTTAGAGGCATAAAACTCCATTTAATGCATTAGTTAGGGTTGTTCCACAGCGACAAAAGTGAGGAAATTTGCTGTTAGGGTTGAAAAACCCCCCTTGGACCCCCCAGACCACCCCCCCAACCGGCATTAGGGTGTGCATTGGGATCATCAGCCCCACCTCACCCATGACATGTGTAAAGCAGCAGAAGTATAGGAGAATGGGGTGACAGTTAGGACCCACGATCCCAATGCACACCCCAATGCCTGTTGAGGGGTGGGCGTGGGGTCCAAGGGGAGTTTTCAACCCTAACAGCGAATTTCCTTACTTTTGTCACTGTGGAACAACCCTAACTAATGCATTAAATGGAGTTTTTTGCCTCTAATGTCCCTTCTTTTTGAGAATGATAACGAGAAATAGTGAATGTAATGCAGCGGCGGGAGCGCGAGGCCCCGCCACATGATGTCTTGTGGCATACTAACAGTGACAGCAACGCAAACAGAAATGCTAGCAGTGGCACACATGGTAACACAAACGCGAATGAGAACAGAAAGGGTAACGCACATGGTGGCGTAGACGGGGAACGGTCTGCCATGTGATGTGTTGTCACATAGTAACATGGTGCCTGCAAACAGAAATATCAATGGGCATGGTGACGTAAAGTGAAACAGAAAGATAAACAGTACTGTAGACAGAAATGGCAAAAAATAACAGAAATGCAAGCGCAAATGAAAACGCAAAGGATAACGCACATGGTGGCGCAGACGTCAACGGTAAGTGAAACGGGTACGGAACCGCAAGCGGAAAGGGCAACAGTAACAGTAATGTAAGCGCACAGGCTGGTTTTCCCCAAAACCTGCATAGAGAAAGACAGTGAGTACAAATAATGTATGCATAATAATGAGTATTGGCGCAGAAAATGAGAACTTGGAATACTAAATACGTTATATCTCAGGAACCGTACGTAGTGAAAAAATTTTTAAAGTCATATTATTTACAACTGTCCTGGCTAATTTGATAAGAGTTCTTCTGACGAAAAGTCCGTATCTCGCACCGTTTCTGAGATACGGGCCCTGAAAGGCGTAGCGAACGCTGTAATGTTATCCTATGGGGAAAAAAAAGTTCGGAGCGCCATAACTTTGCCTCCCTGTATTGTTTTTTCACCAAACCACTGAAAGGCACATCTGTGGGCTGTTGGCTGTCTTCCCTCCAAATTTCAGGAAAAAAGACCAAACTGTTATTTTGCAGCAGGGATCCAAAGGATTTCTGTAATGCGTCGGACGCCACAATGTTATCCTATGGGAAAAAATGTCAACTTTGGAGTGTCGTATCTTTGCCACTGTGTAATATTTTTTCAATACAACACTGAAAGGCACATCTGTGAGATGTCTTCTCCGTTCCCTCCAAATTACAGCCCAAAACTCCCAACGGTTCTTTTGCAGCGCAGTGCCAAAGAATCGCTGTCACTTTCCCACAGATGGAAAACTACTGTCGCAATTTGCGAAAGCTTTCGCAAAAAAGTTCGACACTTTCGTGAGCATGAAAGTAATTTGCTAAAGTAATTTTTCCAGAAATTTGAAAAACATATTTCTGGGGTGTTTTACCACAAAATAAAGACAAGGCAAGCATCCTCAGGGTCCGACTAGGTGAATACAAAAATAATTAGGTTGCTAGAGGGTCCCAAATTCTAATGCCAACCATTTCTCTGATCACCAAATGAAAACAAAATGGCAGATTTGCAAAAGTAACAGGCCCATTTGCGAAAGTAAAACTGCATTTGCCACACTGTCGAACTTTTTAACTTTTCCCATTGACTTATAATGGGAAACTGTTTTTTGAATAACTTTTGAACCGTTTAATATTTTTTCATGAAATCTTCAAAAGGCACATCAGGGACCGACGCACATTCCCTGAAGATTTTGGGCCGGTCAGCTAAAACCAGTATGACCTGTAGGCAACCGTAGAATTTGCAAAAAAGGTAAACGCTAAGACAGATCATGCTTAATAACTCCACAGCTGTATATCCAACTGGTATGAAACTTGGCACATCCCAAGGCCTATGGTTCTTTATTGTCTATGCTAAATTTCAGGAAAATCTGTCAAACAGTTGCAAAGTTATTAAGGTACAAAGTTTTGGGGTTTAACATAGAATGGCTCCTCAACCCTAATTATGGTAGCACGGTGTATATATATATATATATATATATATATATATATATATATATATATATATATAAATAGATGCAATGAAATGATAATAGTGTAATCAAAAATAACAATCATGGACATCACAGCATTTGGATCAGTATTTCATGCAAATATGTCATAGTATTTGTTAATTATTTTGTGTAGGGTTTTTGCATACAGTGCTGATCACATGATAATAGCTATACAAACAAATGGCACAAAAATATATTTGTGTGTTCAAAATTACAAACTACTGACTTATGGTTATGCCCCTGCAAAGATGAAGGCTTAGATATGAGCTCCTCCATCCTAGCCAAAAGAATCCTGCTAAATCCTACCTCAGGTACACCATGATGCATCTGTGTTCAGATGATACAGCAGACCTACATGTGACCAAACTCAGCATTATCGATATCCAGCCACTCTACCAGTAGGATGAAGAGAGATGTGAATTGACAGCATTGTCCTAGTAATGCTCCCTTACTGGCCTCTGATGCCATGATGGGCTCCAGGAAGGGGGGTAGAAGATGTCTGCTCCATGACTGGCTCCACAATAGGTAGAAGTAGTACAGCAGCAATTTTACAGACACTGCAATATACTGACTTGAATGTGGCTGATATAAAGTGGGCTCTCAAAAAGCTCGAGACTCACACAGTACCTACAGAGAAGCTGGTAGTGGAGTGCCAGGAGGATGCAGACTGCCTCAGCAAAGCCATACTGTTCCTCTGTAAATGGGAGCAACAACTGACTGAGAGAGTGGAAGATGCAGAGGCCAGAGTGAGGAGGAAAAACCTCAGACTCTTCGGCTTCTCAAGGATGCAGAGCACCTAGATATTAACAGCTTTTTGGAGACGTGGTTCCAGCAAGAACTGCAGCTCTGCCTAATTACAAAATTGAATTTGAGAGAGCACAGCGTACCTTAGGGCCAAAGTCTAAATCAGATGCACTTCCTCTCTCCATAACTGCAAAATTTTTGAAGTTTCCAGTCAAGGAGGACTTAAAGAGAAGGGCATGTGCAAAGTAAAATCTAATTTCAATGGGAAGTTCATCTATGTTGATCAGGACTTCCTGCCAAACATAATGCAGAAAAGGAAGCAAGTGCTGTCAGTGGTTAAGCAGCTCAAGGAGATGAACATCAGATCTGTTAGCATGCGAAGCTGATAATACATAAGGAGTCTGGCATTAAATTGTATGACATGCTTCTGCAGGATGTTAAATCATTAGAGAAACTTGGCGTAATAATTCCAGAGCAACAAGATGATCTTTGTGAAAGAGATATCCTCCAACTGGCATAGACCACAGTGGGTAAGGGGAAAGGTCAACAACTTGAGAGAGGCTTGGAGACGGGGCTGCCACTGGATCTCAGGATGGATCCAAAGCAATTATACAGATCCAGGAAAAAAATGAGTTCCTAAGGGCTGGTAAAGGCTGCCTCCCCACAGTCTCTCCTCTCTTAGGTTTGGACAACTTAACTGACACTCAGTCACAGACAGGATACAGGTGGAGAGGGTAGGCCTCCTTTCACAGTTATTTAATGCTATCCCTCACTGAGCCTTTTAGGATGACCCTCAAATTGGACATTTGTAATCTTGTTATGATCTTTTCATTACATTCACTTGTTACAGGTGGATGCTTGCAAAGTGCTCAACTGAATTATTAACATTTGGCTGTGTGTGGAGTGGGGCTGCACAATGGTAGGTTTGAGTGGTCAGGAGGGGGGAATGTGTAATGCCTGGTGGGGGTGACTGAGGGAGAGGGCATTCATACAGGCCACATCAGTGCTCACAGGATTTTGTACATCATTTACAGAATGTGGGATATTGGGTAAAAGAAGGTAGGGCCTTGTTTTAATATTGTGGCAATACAATGACTCACCTTATGTGTAATTGGCAACTTAACTACAAAGAGACCTCTGATGTTGCACTACATGAGTAGAGATGAAGATGGGGGGAGAAATCACAACCATACAACAGTGGCAGAGTCTTAATACACACTTAAGGGGACCGCTATGGTAATATTGGCTGGGGGGAGCGGGTAGTGACTGTTACTGGAAGATCAATACCACCCCTTGCTACAAGGATGCGGCCAGGGTCAGACTAATTGTCCATATGCAGACATTTAGCAGAGGGGTTGACCTAGGGTGCAATAGCAACCTTTGGGGCAAGTTTTGGCTTTAACCATTTAACTGCTTATATCTGGAAGAGAAGGAGATTCTTCCCAGAGTCTAATGGCTCTCACAGTGTGGGGTCCTCTTAACCATTCTGTTGGTAGGACATGAGAGTTTCACCACAGAGTATGCTGTTTTAGTCGGGGTTATCTAGTGGGTTCCCACTCACAAATTAGCAGGTAATAGCACGTCAGACTACTCATGTAGTGTGACATTTTATTTATTTATTTATTTATTTATTTATTTATTTATTTATTTGTGACTTTAATAACTGGGTGAGTGCACTGATCCCAGGGACCATTTTCAGGCACGACCCGGGCCATAACACATGGTGCAGGGTGACAGTGGAGTACAAGGTAACAGTAATACACATGAAACAGATTTGATACAAGCAACAATAGTAGACACAATATACAGGTTTTATGCATAGGTCCATTGGAGAACAGTGAATACAAGGTTTCAATATCAGACATAAGAAGATTTGGTACAAACAAACAAATCATAGGCACAGTGTACAATGTGAGATTGCATCGTCCAGTGAGCAAATAATACACAGAATACTCAGTAAAAAAATGTATATACAATACGGACAGGCAAGGAAGTCAAATATTACTGTGAAAAATGCAATATAACAGTTGCAGGCAAGATAGTTGACTAGTGTGGGTAGGTGGGTAACCCCTGGGCTGAGGAGTTGACTAGTGTGAGTTGGTGTGAGACCCCTGGGAGCATCGGCAGGATGAGTTTTCCAGGAACCAGACTTTAAGGTGGGACTTGAAACTGGAGTGTGTGTCAATGGAACGGAGTTCAGCCGGTAGTTTGTTCCACTGCAAGGGGGCAGCTGCAGACCAAGCTCAGCTACCCATGTTGGTGTATACCAAAGGAACAGCTAGAGGGAGAGTACCATTTGAGCGGAGGTTGTGGAGGAGTGTTCAGGTTTTCAGAAGGGCAGTTGGGGGGATTCTGGAATCATACGGATGACATTGTCCACCATGCCACAGAGGGCTAGGTCAAAGTGACCTTGCAGTGGTAGCCATCCAAGGGTATTATAGAGGGTATAGTGGTGGGTGGAGAATGGGGCCAATAAAGTAAAGCATCAGGTGCTGTTGTAGGCAGCAGAGAGTTTAGCCATAGCAGTAGCTGAGATCCTGGCATAAATAGAGGAGCAGTAGTCAAGAATAGGAAGATTACCCTGGACAATGGCTAGTCTAGCTTCAGGGGTAAGATATTTCCTGGCTCTATAGGTGGCACCTAACTTTTGATGGAACCTTCTGACAAGGGAATTTGCATGCTCACTGAAGGTGAGGGAGGGGTCGAGCAGAACTCCTAAGTATTTTTAGGTGTTGACATCCTCCAGGGCTGTACCATCTGGGGTGAGAATGCATAAGGAGGCATGGCTTTTAGTTTTGGCCAGGAAGGGCTTAGATCCAAACAGCATGGATTTAGTTTTTTTGGCATTTACTAAGAGGAGGTTTTTTGAGAACCAGCAGTGGGCTGCAGCATAGTTGTGTGAGAGAACTGAGGAAATTGCACCGTGGATTTGTCACTGTGGAAGAGGACTAGGTCATCGGCATACAGGAGAGAATTATAGTTGAGGCAGTTGAAGGGAAGTGCATTAACGAATAAGGAGAAAATGAGGGGACCCAGAATTGAGCCTTGAGGGACCCCCACAGAGACAGGCAGGGTGGGGGAGCAAGTTTGACCAATACACATGAATTGTGAGTGATCAGTAAGGTAGTTAGTGAACCAGCTTGTGACTTTCTGAGAACAACCAAGGAGGCTAAGCTTGGAGGTAAGGAGAGCATGTTTAACCATGTCAAAAGCCTTTGTGAGGTCAATGAAGACAGCCCTGGTGGTTTTACCATTATCCATGTTAGAGAGGATGTGGTCAGTCAGTAGAGCGAGGGCAGTGGCGGTGGAATGATTCTTGTGAAAGCCATGCTGTTGTTTGCATAAGAGGGTGCATTTGCTTATGTACTCAGTGAGCTGATTGTGGGCTGCTCTCTCGAATATTTTACTGAGATGAGGGAGGATGGATATTGGATGGTAATTGTCAGAGGATTTGGGGTCACCGGATTTAAGCATGGGGATAACCTTAGCTATCTTCCATGGATCAGGCATGGAGGAGGTGGAAAGGGCAAGGTTAAAGATGAAGGTGAGTGGTTTGGCAATCACCGAAGAGATCAGCTTAAGAAAGACTGGAGATTGGCCATCAGATCCAGAGGAGCCGTGGTTAGGTAGATGTTTGAGTAGCTTCACTGTATCATGTATGGAGAGGGCTTTAAAATAGAATTGGGGTATTTGCAGGTGAGTGGCAGAGCTGGAGGAGGATGGCAGTGTGTCAGATATTAGGGCCAGGCTTTGAGGTTGGGCAGTTGGCAGCTTATTTAGGTAGATGGATAAGTTGGTGAACTTATAGTTGAAGATACTGGCCACATCATGAGGGTCGGTCAGCAGCCCATCCTGGGAGTTGAGATGTGGTGCAGCATAGTTGGAGCGGGGGTTTTGGAGGGAGCTGATTGAGTCCCAGAATTTTCTAGGGTCTCCAAGGTTGGCCTTTTTCAGGTTGCAGAAGTGGGTCTGTTTCAAACATTTGGCCTGTTGTTTACATTTGTTCCTCATGTGCCTGTAGGCATCCCAGAAGGAAGGAGAGGAGGATGCTTTGAAAGTGGACCAGGCATGGTCTCTGGCCTTCATAAGGGTTAGGAGGTCTTTAGAGACCCAGCATGAGCACCCACCTCTGACCTGTCTGGTAGTGACAGGGAAAAAGCAGTCCTAGAGTGTTAGTAGAGTCTGGATAAATGTGGAAACTGCCATGGCTACATTGGAAGGGGAAAAAAGTGTGGACCAGTCTAAGGACTGGGCCTCCTTGAGGAGATTTGTAGAGACTGGGCAGCTGAAATTTCTTAGAGATAGGTATTTGGGTGGGGGTGCATTAGTTTGGAAGACCAGAGGAGATAGGTCGGTGAATGGCCACTTACAGAGTCAGCCATGGTGCCAGCGTGTAATGCTCTATCCTCCCTGTTTATGAGGATCCAGTCTAGTAGAGTCTGGGTGTCTGAGTGTGGATTAAGTCTGGTGGGAAAAGTGATCACCTGCACCAGGTTGTGCTGCTTTAAAAGGGATACATAGTCAGGGTGGTGGCAGATCAGCCAGTTTAGATTAAAGTCGCTGACAAGGATAGATTCCCTATGGGCAGTTAGAGAGCTCAGGCCTTGGAGGAGACTGGTGAGTCCAATGGTTCTGTTCGTGGGGAGGTTGTAGCAGCAGCCAATATAGAGTTTCTTGCAGGATCCCAGGGTCAATTCGGAGAGTAGCCATTCACTAGGTGAGAAAGGGTCAGAGTGTAGAACAATGTTAGCTGAGAGGGGTTCCCTTAGGAGTAGGGCCACATCGCCACCTTTTTTCCTGCCTGGCCTGTCGAGGTGTAGGTAAGAGTAGCCAGGTATTTTGAAGGTGTTTTCGGTGTGGTGTGGTTTAACCATGTTTCAGTGAGTCCTAGAATATGGGGCTTGTGTAGCTCAATCCAAGCCTCAAGGTCAGTGAATTTAGATGGAAGGCTGCAGACATTGATATGTGCAATTTTAAGACTGGGGTGTTTGTCCAGATGCTGGAGGTGGGGGTGATATGGGAGTTTGTTGGGTCAGGGTTGCATTCAACATTCCCAGCAAGGGAGAGTAGTGATAGTAGGAGAATGTATGGGCAGGAGGGAATAGAAGGAGACCAGAAGAGGTTAACCAGGTAGTGGCCAAAGAGGCAGCATTCTCCTTTAGTGAGTAGGATGAGAGAGATGTACCCCAGGGTGGACTTATCTCTAGTGGTGAGTGAAGAGGGTTGAGACAGGGGAGAGGGGGAGAATGAGAGGAAGGAGAGGTGCTGTTGATCGCAGGCCAGCACTGTTGCACAGAAGTCAGTCAATACCAATGCAGTAGTTAGGGAGATGGCACATAATGTGGTTTGACAACACCATCTTCTCGAGGAGAGTTGGGACAATGGAAAGTAGTAGGAGGGAATTAGCTTGGTTTGCCTTATGAAGGTGGAGAAGAGGGAGTGATGAGGCAAGGGGCAGTTAGAGATGTAGTTCTCTGGGTCAGGAACACACCCTAGAAGGTGTTCTGTAGCTTTAAATTTGTGTACGGCAAGATGGCCAATGGGAGAAAGGTGCACAGAAGGGGGAGTGGTTTAGGTGTATTTAACAAGTCGTGGGGGGGGGTGAAAAAAATCAGCTTCCACTGGTACCAAAATCCAAAAGTCATGGCTAGTACCTTACAGTATAGAGGATTTCTGAAAAACTGTTTAGGTTCCAGAAATTGAGGGGTCTGTGGCCTGGTCAAGGCACGCTAGATCCCTGAAATCAAGTAGAAACACAGGATTTTTAAAGCTGGAAGAGGAGGCTTTTTACATCACAACAAAGAGAATAATGGAAGTGGGCAGGGTCAAAGAGCACAGCACACTGTTTGTGGGTTGGGGAGGAGACAGAGTGCAGGCCAGACAGCAGAAGGATTTATACAGTCAAGGCTCACAATTCACTTCTAATATCAACTCAGAACTTAAAATGACTGTAAGGATTAAACAAATTATTACACCCTGGCACACAAATTCAACTAGAGAGACAGAGGGAGATACAGTAGTTAGAGATGTGTTCAGCAAAACTCAGCTTCCACCGGTACCAAAATCCAAAAGTCATGACTAGTACCTTGCAGTATAGAGGATTTCTGAAAAACTGTTTAGGTTCCAGAAATTGAGGGGTCTGTGGCCTGGTCAAGGCACGCTGAATCCCTTGCAGTATAGAGGTTGCCCAAGGAGCATCAGGAGCCGTTGATGTGTTAATAACCGTCTGGCTAAAATCAAAGACAGGATGGCTTCCGACTGTCTGAGACTTAACCCAGCCAAGATGGAGGTACTGGTAATCGAGCCTGGCTGCAGACATGATGGGCTGCCACATGGGGCTGTTTCAGGACTTTTCCTGGGTTCTGCTTCATTGGTGGCTTCCCTGTGTGTGTGAAATCTGGGCATGATCCTTGATAACAGATTGACTTTTGAAGATCAGGTGTCATCTGTTGTCAGTAGTGGTTTTTACCATCTGCAGAACATTGCCTGGATTAAGCCACTCATTCCATCCAAGGACCTGCCCAGACTTTGTGATCTCCTGGCTTGTCTACTGCAGCTCTCTGTACTTCGAGGTCACAGAAGGGACCCTCTGCAGACTTCAGCTAGTGCAGAACATGGCGGCCCAGTTACTGATGGGCCTTTCGAGGTCCAGACATGTGACCCCAGTCCTGTGGGCTCTACACTGGCTGGCAGTCAGGTGGAGGGTCCCTTTTCAAGGTGGGGCTTCTCACCTTTAAGGCACTATATGGACTGGGTCCTGGCTACCTGTCAGAGCTCCTGACACCTGTGTTCTCTGCTCACTCCCTCTGCTCCTCTTTGAGGGGTCTCCTGGTTGTTCCCAGGGTTTGGTGTAAGACTTCAGGAGATCATGCATTCAGCAGCTCTGGGCCATCCCTGTGGAATTTGTTACCACCTTTTGTCCAGGAGGCCTCCCCAGTTGAGGTGTTCAAGCGGAGGCTGAAGGCCCTCCTTTTTGTCCTGGCCTTTCCAAATTTCTAAGTCCATTCTGTGCTAGTCCCATGCTGTGACAGGCTGAAAGCGTTTTTAATCTATTTTAATTTGCTATACTAGTATTTATGCATTGTTATTGCTTTATGTTTTATGCTGTTTCTTACTATGTTTTGTTATAATTTCTGTTAGGTACCCAGAGCTTCCGGGATTGGGTGCCATACAAATAAAATTGCCTTGTCTTGTCTTTCCTTTCCTTGCCTTGCCTAAGTGTGTGTTCTGGGTTAATAGTTTTACAGTTATAAAGTGTTTCTTGCATAGATATTTCTACCGCTAATCTGTTTCTGTTGATTGACTCTTGTTGCCCCACAAGAGGGGTTAATAAATGGGGGTCCTAATTCCCATGGCCCTAGGATTGTTCAGGAAGGGATACTACAAACTGAAGTACTTACGTGTGTCTGTTTTTCATTTGTCTGTGCAAGCTGGAAAAGGGTAGTAATGTAAGTAGGGAAATGGTGGGAGGAACTGGCTCACCCCAGGATTGGACTTATTCTGGCCACCTCAGTTGGAGGCAGCATCACGCAATCACTCCCCAAGAAGGGTGGCCCTGTGGACAATATGCTCATGCAGTATCAATCAGGGCACTTATCTAGGTAAAATATCATATGCTGCCAACTGTGACCCTTTTTCCAGGGGCAGTGTGGATGTTAATATTCACACCTTGAGGATAGATGGCTAATGAATTACAGATTTCATCTTATAAGGTTAAGGGGTCAGGATCCATGGTAAAACTTGTGAGGGTCCTAAAAGAACTGAAAGATCACATCTGCATCATCAGCTTAGTACAAGAAACAAGGCTCGCAGAGGCAGGACATTTGAAAATAAGGCAGCAATGTGTGGAGGAAGTGGTAGCTGCCTCCAGTAGGGGAAAACATACATCTGGTGTGGCTATTTTGCTCCAAATAGGCCTTCCTGGCAACTCTTAGACAGGAGTTGAGACAAGCAGGGAAGGTGGACCTTTGTCTACTCACAGTCAGGGAAACAAACATTGCATATGTAAACATCTACAGCACAAAATCAGTCATACAAAATTTCTATATGCAAGTTTTTCAGATGCTCTCCTACTTCCCTCAAGGTTTTTTTTTGTATTATCTGTTTGGCTCTCCCAGCTGACCACTCCTTAAAGTGGCCAATCCCCAGTGTTGAGCTGCTTTCATCGCCATCCACTGCCCCTCATCATGCCGCTCCCAGTTGACTTGATGTATCCCTTCATTGGGGAGGGGGCCCTCCCATGGTCATGACCAGGAGGGGAGACTTGCCTCAAGGCTTTGTCCATTCCTCACTGAGAGGCAATGAAGGCGCAGCACAGACTCCTCTGAGCTATTGCAGCAGATGGGATTGCAGGCCACTGTCATCTAGATGGCCAAGCAGGTATTCTTCCAAGTTTTCCCTGCTTACTCCCACCCATCTGAGCTGCACTCCTGTGGCATTCTGGCCAAATGTACATGTGGCGTGTGGTCACACACACCACAAAATGCATTGCTGTAGCCAGCCACTAGGAGCTGTTCAAGAGTGGTGCTGGATTCATTCCCCCCCAGGAAGAGAGCATCCCACAGATGCTCCTAGCCCTCCCAGCAGTCACCACTCACGCCATCCCGGGCTCCTGCATGAATTTGGGTCGCAAGCATGCCAGGTGAACCCCAGCACCCGACACCACAGAGCCATCCCTCAGGGTTTGTTAGTGGTGGGGAGTTTATTGGAACATTGCTGAGCACCTGGCACTAGGGTTAGAAGATTGGTGAGTGAGGCTGGACAATGTCTTAAACATCTTAGAAAAGAATTGGGGTTAGTGGACTGATGGAGGGATTCTCCTCACTGAACCAGAGTTGTTCAAGGATTAATAATTATGATGTCACTAGTGCATGATGTAAATATATTACCCATCACTCTGTCCAAGCATGCCCTTATTAAGCTGATGCTACATCTGGGATAGGGAGAAAAAGACTTTACATGGAGACTAAACTTAAATTTGTTAAATGACAAGGTTTTTGTGAAAAAATTTAAGGAATAGTTAGATGCCTGTTTTTGAATCAACACAATTAAAGACTGCCCTTAGATTTATTTGGGAGGGGATGAAGGCAGTGATCAGGGGCATCTTACAGCATATGCCTCTCACAAAAAGAGGGAGAGGAGGGAATGACAAGATAAACTTTCTCAGACTCTTACCCAGCTTGAGTTGGAACATATGAAGTCAAAGCAGTTTGTAAATGCACTCAAAGCAAATGCAGGTCCAGTCAAGTATAAAGTGAATATTCTTTTTATTGTAGTGACAAAACCAAAACAGAGGTCCACAGAAGGCACTCCAAAGCTTGCCCCAGTACATCGACTCTCAATGAGTCTCCTTCAGGGGGTCACTTTATACTTGACAGGTCCTGCATTTGCTTTCTAAGGTACTTTGAGTGCATTTATAAACAGCTTTGACCTCGCCTGTTTGTGGGCTGGCTGCCCTTTCAGCATTTCTTCTGCCTTAATTTCACCAATCGCAGCACCACCTCTGGTGCCGCTTGAGCTGGAACATATGCAATCTTCTAAGTAGGAGATTTTACAGCAGATTGGTTTGGAATTTGATAAAGTATTTGTCAGTGAGCTAGCTCCTACACAACACACCTGCTTAATAACATCAAGGAAAAATTGGAGTGTCCCTCAGACCTGGCACAAGGCTCATATCTCTGTACTGCTGAAACCTGGTAAAGATCTACTGAACTGCAATTCAGAGAGACCAGTATTACTCCTCAACCAGGATGTAAAAATATTTGCTAAAATTTTAGCCAATAGGCTCTAAAAGGATTTGGGTGATATAGGGCATCACAATCAAACTGTGTTTGTACCCAGACATCATGTAAACAATAATATAAGGTGGTTACTTAATGTATTGGCAGCTGTGGAGGGAATCAACACCCTCAGTATGTTGTTGGTTATCAATGACGAGAAGGCATTTGATTGCATGGATGGGCTGTTTCTTACTAAAGCAATAGAAGAGGTGGGGCTGGAAGAAGGGTTTATAAAGTGAAGCCTAGCAATATTTGGGGACCCCAAGGCTAGAGCATGGGCAAACAGACTACAATCTGATAGCAAACCCATATAACAAGGAAATAGGCAGGGGTGCCCCTTGTTTCCCCTTTATTTGATCTCAGCATAGAGCCCTTAGTGGTTGTGGTGAGATTAGCATGGGACGTAGAGGGGATCTGGTTTGTTAGAGAGGAGGTCTGCATCACATTGTATGCAGATGACACCCTTCTGTTTGTAAAAGAACCAGAGGCTAGTCCACCCCCTTTGAGGGAGATACTATAGGAGTATGCTAGGGCCTCCGTGTTCCATGCCAGCATAGAAAAGTCAGAAGCAATGCTTATCAGTGGATGGCTATCATTGGAGTGGAAGAGGTCCTGCTCCTGTAAGTAGATGACTTTACACTTTAGATATTTAGGGGTCCAGATTCCCAAGGATAGGGCTACATTATTTGAAATTAATTGCAGACCCTTGTTACAAACAATAGAGGCAGATTTAAAACAGTGGGCAGAACTACACTTGAGTTCATTCAGGAGAATTGAGTCTGTAAGGATAAATATCCTACCCAGCTTCCTGTCACTATTCTCCACAGTTCCAGTGCAAATTCCTTAAACAGTATGGAAGAAAGTAATGAGAGCATAGACCAAATTTATCTGGGAAAAAGACAGGCGAAGAACAGCAAGGGTAACTCTTCTACTGCTTAAACAATTGGAGGGTCTGAGGCTACCAGATCTAATGGCCTACTTTCAGCACCATCAGTTGTAACATTTGTTAATGCAGCTGAAGCCCAAGGAGGCACCAAGCTGGGTTGCTTTGGAAGAGGGAGGCACACAGTGTGAGCCACAGTGGGCCTGGAACCCACAGAAATAAAATGTCTAAATGTTTGCAAATTCTGTTCCATATTGTCATCGGTGCAAGGCTGAAGTCTTCAAATTGATGCTGATGATTGGAGTTCTTTCAGAATGTACGCCTATTTTGTTATCTCAATTTAATAAAAGCAGTTACTGTTTGCATGAAGGATTCCGTGAAGGAAATGAAGGAACCGCTATTAAACAAAATGAAGACATTTACACAGGATATACATTTAAAAGTATTATTTCATTAAAAAGTGTCAATCAAGCTGCAAACAGACTGATAAGTAATATTTCACAGCATCCCCAGTAAAGGTGAAAACCAATCAGTAAATAAAAACCAAAAATTAAACCTAGACAGTCATTTCAACTACTGTACATGTTAAGACAGATAACTTTTGTAGTACAGTAATCTTATAAGTATAAATGTTTACACAATCTACTGGAAAATTTCCATCTCAACCATTCAATAAGTCGATCGTTTGCAAAAAATAAACAACAACAACAACACTGCATAACTAGCATACAAGGACATTTCTCATGTATATATCTAAATGGGGAAATAATTTTATGGATAACACCAAACTGTCAATTTCAAAAATGTATAACTGACAAATTGGCAGTATACATACGATGCATTCTAGTCATACAGTTGCATCAGTGTGCAACTTAAGTGGCATGCTGTTTATACATTTGCACACATGTAGAATTATATTAGAATAAACATGAAACTATCTTAAAATTTAAAAATTATTTTTTTACTCAGCATCTTTAAATAATATACAAGTACTGCCACATGCAATATCTATTAATTTCAAAAAACTCTGTTAATTCACCAGTTAGAGTTAAACAGACAAAAGCAGGGGAAGTGTGGTGTTAGGATATTCAACTGTAATACCTCACCCCCACCCTGCAAGCAGCAAATAGAAAAAAAATAGTTTTGGATGTCCTGAGTCTTGGCAAATTAGGCCTGGGGTCTTCCTTGGGGTTATCACCCTAACACTCCCCATATTCCATCAGCAAATAAACTCAGATGTGCAGAGGATATGAGAATGGGGTGAGTGTTAGGGTTGATAACACCTAAGAAGACCCAAGCCCTGATTTCACAAAAGTTTTTTGCAATGAATTTCCTTACTTTTTGAGATATTACAATAGGGACCCGTGTGAAAACAACCATGTGCTTACAACTGGGCCCAGCACTTCAGTGTCTCCATTTATCCACATGTGTATGTGAGTATAGAAGCAAAAAGAAAAAAATAATTTATGTACGGCACTGTAATTTGTTTTTCTTAGTTTTGTAGGGATGGGCCATTTTCTGTCCTTACTTTTAAGGGGCTTAGTGTTGTACTAGTCATTAAGACCTTCCTATTGATATATACATTGTTTGTTGACTGAAAAGATTGACAGTTACATCTTGTTGAAGAGCAGCTGACAACTTCAAGAGAACATTAACAAAACAAAAAAAATTGATGAAGTTCAGCTTGTATTTCACATTAGTTCTTTATTCCTCCTCCCCATTATTTATTGCTGAGGTCAACTGCATGAAAACAGGATTTTTGCTCCTGAAGAGTTCATCTATTTTTGTTGCTGTCTCCCTACCCGAGGTCATAATGCACTCCTTGTGACATCACAGTTACTTTCATGGCAACAGATTGTGATGTCACAACAGAGCATTATGACTTGAAGTAGGGAGCAAGCTATAGAGGCAGGTTAACTTTAAAGTAACTGTAAGGGATAAAAATCATGTACTCATGCACATTTCCTCAGTAATAAAAAATGGGAAGGAGAAACCTAGAAGATATATGGAATACAAGCATAATTTTACCTATCTATTATGTTTTTCAAAGTTTTCTTTCAGGTGTCAGTAGCTCTTTAAAGTTGCAATATTATCATATAGGAATTGTAATTTTTTTTTTTATGATTTTTTTTACATGGCCCCTAATTTTTTTGGGGGGGGGGATTGTTATGTGTTAGTATTGTAGTACTCATTAGGACACTTATTTTAATATCTAGAGTGTTCCATAACTGCATATAATATGGCTTGTTAATGGGAAAAAAAATAAGTCCAAATTTTTTTTGTGAGGTTGTGTCATTCATACGAATAAAGATTGCTTCATAAAAAAAGAATGTGAAAAAACAACTAAGTCCATATTCTTTGTTTGTGTCAAAGGAAACTCTTTTCATATGGCCCTATCATGTTTTCATAGGGCCATATGAAAAAAGAAATTCAGGTAAAAAAAAAGATTTTTAAATGTGATAAAAACACATTTCTTTGTCATTTTTCCAAACAACTAACTGCATAATCCACCTATGGGGTCCTGATTAGCAGGATACATGTGTTGGTGTCTCATGAGAGTATCATTTTATGGCTTTAAAAAAATATTTTTGAAACAAAAATGAAAATAATATGGCTGCCATACAAAAACATACTTATATTTTTTTTTGTATGGGACAAATTCTTTTTTAATATGAAACAGCTAGCCAACAGACCATATTGATAATGCTTAGAACTGAAATTTCAAGTTCTTATAACTCTGGAACAGGTTAATATTAATCATGAGACCAGTGAAGAGCATTACTGTTGCCCAATCCCTTTCTACCCTGAGAATTTTCTGAGAAAAATTTGAAACCATCTGGGAGCCAGGCAATGACAAAAAACAACACAAAGCCTGATTTGTTTTCACTTTTTCTACTATATGTATCTCAGAATCTTCATATCCAATTAGAACAAAACTTGGCTAGTCAAGAGATCTTGGCCATGAGTTTGTGCATGCAAAATGTTGTGCAAATCCATTAAATGGTGACAAAGCAATTAAAATGCAAAATTAGGGGTTTAACATTAAACAGCCTACTCAACCCTAACTATAGGGGCACTACCACACCACTATTACATACATGCACAAAGTATACATAGTTTAAATACACTAAAGGTTCTTACAATTGTGCATGGCAGTAATGCTGGTATCACTCAGCTTGATAGAAACGTTATGTGAAGTGTCATAATTTGTGATGTGCTCTTGAAGGAGGGGTTGAGACCACATAAAAAATGTTGGTCTATAAACTGAATATGGCACTAGTCTGGCACCCTAGTAAGAGCCCACTTGAACTAGTACAAAATCAGTTAGTATACAGACATACACAAACCTTTACTATGTTTGCAGATGAATACTAAAGTGCATATTAAATCCCTTTTACACAGAACAAGTGAGTGTATATCTGTAAAATTGGACATAAGGAAATGCAAATAAAAAAAATACTAATGTACTGGAAAATAAAACTGGTTTTGCAACAGATTGATAAAATATGCATTTTCCCCATTGCATATCTATTATGCTGGTCTGTTGACAAACTGTGTATTTCTAAATACTAATATTTATTCATCCTTAGGTTTTTTCACCATCCTCTGTTTGTAGGTGCATATGCATCATTGCACTCTATCCAACCACTTCTGTGCCTGAGCCAAATTGTACAATGGCCAGAATTCAGAGGAGCACTGAGGTGGAAAATGACTGTCTGATTCTCAAAATGCCATCCTTTCAGAAGAACCTTGCCTGCTTTAAAATCTGTTATGGGAGTGTGGACTCTGACACCAAGAGAGCCAAAATACAAGATCAGTACTAGTAGGCAGTTAGCACACCTTACAACTCGCAGTGTTCTCTTGCTGCGGTCACCCCATTTTTTGCACTCTGACCCACAGAGTTAGTTCTTGAAGAGCTGTTTGAATTTCACTGACGACTCTTGAGGAGGATACAATGAAATCCATAGCATGTTATTAATCTATTCTTTGTTAATATTTTCACAAAGACATGTATATGTATTCTGAAACGTTACCTTAAAGTGACATATGAGATGCCAACAGATTCAAATAAGTTAAAGAACTAGTGTACTGAGTTTTCACTGTTATGCAGATGATACTCAGCTCTAACTGTCCTTTGTGCCCGAGCAGGGGGGGAGCTGTCTTATGTTTTAATGACTGCCTTTATGAGATTGAGGATTGGATGAATGCCAGCTGGTTGAGGTTGAATCTGGATAAGACTGAGGTGTTGGTGGTGGACCTGGGATATTGGGTAGAGGGGCCATCAGGGGGGTGAGCTTTGGGACTTTCACTTGGTGGTCACCAGCTGATGACCTCTGAATGGGTGTGGGATCTGGGTGTGATTCTTGATGACGTATTGATGTTTAAACATCAGGTGTCATATGTTGTCAAGTCTTCCTTTTATCATCTAAGGAATATAGCCCAGTTCAAGCACCTAGTGCCGCCTGATAATCTACCAACTTTGGTTCTTGCCTTTTTAACTTCTCGCTTGATTACTGTAATGCCTTGTACCTAGGTCTGCCAGGGGTTGATATCCACCACTTGCAGCTGGTGCAGAATGCAACAACTAGGCTATTGACTGGGCTGCTTCATAGCTGTCACGTCACACCAGTGCTGCGCAATCTGCACTGGATGCCTATTCAGTGGCGGATCACCTTTAAGGTCGGTTTACTGACCTATAAGGCCCTACATGGACTGATACTGAGTTATCCACAAGATCTTCTTCATCCCTATTGCCCCTCCCATCCACTTCGCTCCACCAACGAGGGATTGCTAGAGATTCCCAGGGTTCATTTAAAGTCATCTGGGGCCCCTGCATTTGAATTTGAGGCCCCATCCCCGTGGAATTCTCTACATCATTGGATTAGACAGTGCCTGTCGGTGGAGAGTTTTAAATCTACATTAAAAATTCATTTATTTTCGTTGGCATTTTCTGATATTATTTGATATGCTGCAGATGTTTTTATATGTGTAGTTGTTTTATTTTTTTTATGGTTATGTACTAGCGCTATGGTTTTGGAATAGCGCTATTTTATAAATAAAAATGATGATGATGATGATGAATATTAGTATTTGAAAGCAGTCAACCATTACCTTTTCTGTACTTTTACTTTTCCCTTTGTTTAGTTAGAAGATTGTTTACCTGATATTAGTAGGTGTGATGAGTAGGGCAGCACTCTTCCTGGCAACTGACATATACATATATGTAGATCTCAGTTTCCCACCATTGTGCCATCAGCATTGTACCTCACTGTGACATCTCTGCTGCTTAGAAGCAGCCACTCAGTGGCTGCCAGGTCAGTTAGCTGTGATGTCACTGTTCATGAGATCACAATGCAGATGATTTAGTGTGGGGGGAGGGGGTTAGAGCTAGATATGCCAGTCACCAGACTAAGAGCTGTTACAAATACCCAGTACAATGTTATCACATAAAAGACTTTCTAATGAGCAAGAGGAAAAAGAAACAAACTTCAGAAATACAAAAGTTACAAATGACTACTTCTTAAAATTTGTATTATTTTCATGTCTGCCTATTTTGGCTCCACTAGCTCTTTAAGAATAACTAGTATAAACTCAGTCACATCTTGTTGCATGTTGTCACTAGATGCAAGAGTACACCTCAAAGGGCTAAGTGTCTGTACACAGTTTTGTTGTTTGCTGACTAGAATTTATTACATGCTTCAGTGTATCACTGGGTAGTGTTGATACTGAAGCAGTCACTGTTTCATCAAAGGCTGGCAAATGTTGGAGTGTTTGCATTGCTGAATTAGCATAGTAGTTGACTCCAGTGATATTGTCAAAGTCAATTGTACATGTGAAGCTTGCTACCTTCTTTGCAGGTGGTGATCTGGTGTCATCTGTAAAGATACCAGGTTTGCAAAAGTCAAAGTTAAGAGCATCTTCACAACAGACTGTTTTTTTCTTTAGTTTATGTAATGTGTCTAAAATGACATTAGTTATTACCACATCAGCAACCAGTGGAAAGAGAGGCAGGTGATGTTGGTATTGACTGCACAGTCAGCTGTATTCAATGATGCATTTTCTTTGAGCACGGATTGTTAAATGCAACATTGATGATGTACAGCCCAGCTAAAGTCCAAATGTGAGTGAGACATCTACCTACAGTAGCTCATCCTATCTTTAAAGACTGTATACCAATGTCAATCAGTGCAGCATCTAGATGCACACCTTTTGACTTGTAAATTGACACTGCATAAGGAACACAAAGCAAAAACTGTTTATGTGTTTGTCTTTTAGAAGCTTAAACCTATTTTTATTTTATTTTATTCTTTTGGTAACCGGGTAAGGCCCACTAGGCACAAATGCCTATTTTCAGGGGTGACCCGGAAACAGTGGGGTGGTTAAGTGACTTGATCAGAGTCACACAGTATGCAAGTGGAGGTTGTAGTCATGAAACCCAGGTCTGTTGCATGAACCAAGCTCATTTTTCTAACCTCTAGGCTATACTGCCAGACCCCACTGAGCTCCAACTTCACTGAGCATCTGTCAATGATTTGAAGCTATTCAAGATTGTCAGATTTCACTGTGAGATTCTCAACAATAGTTTGCTTTGCATTGTATTCAAAGTCAACAATGTTTCCCATGGCACCAATAACAAGTCCATATTCCATCTGCAAATTATGATAAAGCATTACCCGTGTGTTTCTGCACAGTGTTACGATGATGTCTAGACCAGCAGTCCTTGAGACATCCATGTTTAAATCCTTTAAATATTCTGCAGTTTTTGTCATTAAGCTTCCCAGCAAATGCCATCAACTGCATAAATTGATGTAAGCGTGACAAGTATTTGTTGCTCCTTTTCAAGCATCATTTGTCAAACTCATCACACTGTTTCAGCTTAAGCATTAAACAGATTATTTGTATGCCTGCATAAGACAAATCACTAAACAGATTAGATGCCTCTATTAACAAACACTGTGCACTGGGGGGGTGGTCTGCACCGTGGTAAGATGGCCACTTAACTCACTCGCTCTCCACCTCAGAACCATTATCTGTCTAAATCTGTGTTCACCATCAACTTAAAAAAATGATCCAACAGTACCAACAGGTAGACTGCACCCATAGCTACTGATCAGTATGATGTTTGAGGGGAATTGGTCCTCAGATTGGCAACCAGATGGCAAGCGAGTTTCCCCTCAAACTCCATCTGCACTACACTGATACCGTCATGGCTGCTCCCCATTCTGCAGACTGCATCAAGACGATGTATGCGTAGCTACTACATGGGATGAATGAAATTAAATTCACCGTCTCCTCAGACATTAAAAGTCATCTTTGACCAGGATTAGCACATCTCTGCTATGGAAAAGATGATTATGGGGATGAGGAAAATTATATACACATCAGGCCCAACTCTGGGAGCAGGTCATGATCATCTGTTGGTTAAGAGATGCGGTGGATGACCTGAAAAATAGGGTAAGGTGAAATAACCTAAATTTCATAATCATAGGCTCCCCCAAAAAGTGGAACTCTCTTACCCAGTGGGCTGCTTACAACAGGTATTGCCTGCCATCCTCAAATTGCCTGGACAACCCATATTCAAGACAGAATGGGTGTACAGGAGCCTGGTACCAATTCCCTGGCAGGTGGAGCATCCACGGTAGATAGTAGCATGGTTCCTTTGATACCCCATTAAAAAGGACATTCTATGGTGAGCCAGGGAGTTGGGAAGCTTTAAATGGCAAGGACATGTCATTATGATCTTCCAGAACTTTTCAAAGGAACTGACAAAGAAAAGCAGAGCATATGCAAATGTCCCCTACCAACTCCATGAGAGAGGAATGCCATTCACCCTGCAATAACCAGCTCCTTTATGAA
The DNA here is from genome assembly GCA_016271365.2 of Neoceratodus forsteri. Lineage (NCBI taxonomy): Eukaryota > Metazoa > Chordata > Ceratodontiformes > Ceratodontidae > Neoceratodus > Neoceratodus forsteri. Next base: position 208,041,719 of record CM057451.1, read on the forward strand.
TGTCCATAATGGAGTATCAGTGACCTTCAGCACTCTGGAGACTGCACAAGACTACATTAGCACTCGTCACCCTCTGGCATCCTGTTGACATTCGCCTCTGCTCCCCATGGGAAACCTAAAGATCATTCTTCTCCCAGAGCATCTGACATCACTATGGACCTGGACCCAGTGCCACCACAATCTTTCCCACCTGTTCTTGAGGATCAGATGCCAGAAAATGACCCCAAGATGCCTTCACCTAAAGCCAAGAGATGGAACCATGGCACCAGAAAAAGTTGGAAGAACAGAAACCTGCAAGAAATTCACTCAAGAAGTAACAGTAAGAGTGAGGAATTTGATGAAGAAAAGCCCAGTCTAGCAAACCTCCTTGCCAGCAACAGATTTATGCTGCTTTCCCCTGACCCAGAAGAAAATACAATGTCATCCAACCTCCAGCAATATATGCAGCCTAACCTAAGAAGCTAGCCACACCCCACCCATCATTTGACCTCAATGCTGGCACCAGAATCTGGGAAACCAAACATCTCCTAGGTGAAGAATAGCAGCTGATTCTGTCCCTCTTCCCTCCTCCAGCTTACCCAGCCCAGAAGAGAACACACCTGACATGGCAGCCTTGCAAACCACAGAGACTGGTCAAGCAGCAGCTTCACTCCCCACCTGATCAGGTACTCTACTTGTTTATCACCTCGCTAGGAAAGGAGGGACAGAGGCATGAGCTTCAAGGTATGCCACAAATTACTCTTGCTATTGTGCTATTTATGGTACAAAAACCAGAGGCCCTCGGACACAAGGCAACCTTCTGCTCTGTCCCTCCCAACCCCTGGACTATAAGCCTAACTTGCTTAAAGACTGCATTTATTGTTCATACATCCTCTACTGATGCTACACTTTCTGACTACAGGGTAATTTTGAGTTGATACCAGGGTCAGATCTTATCCATTGTGTCTTATTTGATCTTTCCACTTCTTTTCAGTCAGCCTGATGTGAGAAGTATCCCTAGATAGGAACAAAGGATTCAGTGGCATCCTGGAGATTCCCAATTCATGCATGCAATGTCATTTCACTCTCACAGGTGCCATTTTGTGAAGCCAAGGGGCTTTCTCCATTCTGATGCCACCATCCTTCTGGACATCACCTCTGACTGGTGCTTTCCCTGCACCAACCTCCTCACTATGTTAGTGGCACCTCACAAAGGCTCTCAATACCCTTAAGAGTGTACTTTAGAATTAAGTCAGTCTCTTCTCTCATTCTGTCCTTAGAGCTCTCCTATTTCTGGATGATGCACTCCCGTCTCAACAGCTACATGGGTTGACTTCTCCCTAAGCGTCCTCCTGGTACCTGCCTGCACTGCCAACAGAGACATCACTTGGAAAGTCTGTGATGCTCCCATCAGGTTCACGCCACAGTTTCAGATCACTAGGACCCAACCCATACAAATCTTCAATTCATACTTTTGAGAGCAGAGAGTTCGAGCAGTCCCTGCAACCAGTACACTCAATGATGGTTGGTGGCACCCCTGCTATCAGAGGTTCCCTTCCCTACTGCTTGCTCCAACCTCTCAGGCAACACCCCATACAGAATACCCTGCTGGTGGCATGTGTGATGAAAACTGCATGCACCTGAAGTCTGCTGTTTACACTCCTCTCCATGGCCTGCCTGCATGGTTGGAAATGTCCCCTAGTCTAGAAATTACTTTTGCCTGGTGGTCCCTGAAGTGTTAATGATTCCTTTACCCATCTGTCACATTGGCTACGGGTGTCATTGCAAAGTCACCTGCCACCCCTTCAAAAAATGCCCCCCCATGACCATCGCCACTCACTGCTCGGACCCCTACCCTACCCCACAGTTGCTTCCTCCTCACATCAATGTTGAATAATGGGCAGTCCAGCAAGGAGCACAGAACGCCTCCAACATCATCATCATCCCAGACATGCTGGCTCTACATCATTTCACTGGCAGAGGATTTAACTGTACCAGAACACTAGATCTTGCCTACCACATAATGCACATCCTGTAGCACCCCAAACAGCCACACTGCCTAGCCCAGAGATATGGCAAAGTTACACCTTGGAGCTCATGTAACAGCCTTCCTATCTTGTTGGAGCACTCATACTGTCATCTGATCCTCCTCCCCCCATCCCTTGTGCAATGGGGAGGGGGGCAGCAGTCATAAGTTGCAGTCAAGGAGCTGAAGATCATCTAGTTGTACTGAAATCTTGCATATTGCAGCAAAAGAGCTTAATAGTGAATTGCACTCTTCAGACCTCAGAAAGTCCTCTTCTGCCCCAACTAATGAATTGGAGGAACAGGAAGTGCCCCAGAAGGCAACAGTATTGCATCTACCAGCTTCTTGATATTGGATTGAGTGGCATCTGGTTATATCACCCTCATGGGAAACAAGCTGGCTGCTTCAATCTGTATCCCCCTCCCTAGCATTTCCCATCTGCACTGTGATGTCCATAGGTGTTCGTAACAAGGGATGACAAGACCCCCACCCTACTCTTACCCCATATGCTAGCTGGTCCTGCCTATATGACAGCACCTTTTTCAATGTCATAAGGTTCTGAGTTGGGCCCATAGCCCTACTGCAAATTCTTTGCTCTTTCAATGCAAATGACCATGCCTAGGAGCAAAAGTAGATGACCTAGGGATTCTGTTAGGAGCCCAGCATGAACTACAAGGTTCCTAAGTGGTATGTCAATATAGATAGTTTCTACCTGTTTGGTATTTTCACACTATGCAGTTGTACAAATTGTACAAATAATAGACTTCAGAATATTCTTGCATGCACTTACTGTATTCTGTTTATTAGTGAGGGACTTGAGACCCCACCTCTGATATGCTATGGCACTTCTGTCAACAGACTGAGAAAGGCACACTGAGGCTACTTAGGATTAATGGTACCTACTAACATTGGCGCTGCCTTCTCTGCACAGGGTAGCTATCTAACTCATAACCTAATAAAGCACATTGACTATGGCTGACTTAAGATTACATAGTGGGAATGTGCAGCGGATGAACTCCCCAGTGAAGAGAAAGCAAGTGCTAGCTCATCTAAAGTATTGGAGGGGAGACAGGACAGAGCAATCCTCAGAGGAAGAAGGTTTGGGGATTGTTTAAGGAGTGATGGATGATAAGGTGTGGGTTGGACTGGGACCTTGCATGCGTCGGTCATGAGGCCACATGCTGAGTGACCAACTATGCCAGGTGTGGGTTAATCCCATTCCAACCCACAACCTATAGTGGATTATTCCAATTATACAATTTGGAAGGATGACAATTACACTAAAAAAAGTGAATCAAAAACTTTGTTTATTTTTAATTTTGTATCCTAATTTTAATAAATATCCTTTCCCCTCCACAAAATAGTTCCTTACTACTCAGCAGAAACCCTGCCGTGCTCATGAACACAGCAGGCCACAACATGAAGGAGCTGAACATTGTCAGTGCAATTATAACTGAAAAATTCCTAAGCAAGGAGTCAAGTGGTTGTCAGGAGTGCAGTTGGGTCAGTGATAGAGAGAAGAGCAGCCTGTGGAGGAAGATTTTACCTCAATATGCCCATACCATCTGCAGCAGTCCAGTAAAGAACTGGCAGTCAATTCTCATCTCCCTCAGCATGTGCCACAGACAGTGTTAGCAGTCTTTCTCCAGCCAGTCAGAAGTTTCATCAGTCAGAAGCAGCAGAAGCCAAGTGGCCATGGTGTAGGCTCAGTTCAGTCCTGTTTTTATTTTATTTATTTAAAAAGTGAATCTGGTCTCTTGTCAATGGCAGAACAGAGTGAAACCTCAGTGGAGAGAGAGAGAGAGAGAGAGAGGGAAAGAGAGATAGAGCACCAGAGCAAAGCCACGGCAGTGAACTGATTCCTCAATGGCTTTTCATTTTGCGGAATGGTGCGGTTAGAGGGAGAAAAAATGGAAGCTTTGCCAGAGTACATTGGAACACTAAGCATTCTGCATGCAGTGATTATATTTTTTTCCAATGTACAGTCAGCTGGTACTTTATGTGGTGGTAATGTAAAAATTACGCCATGGCATAAAGCAGTAGCTGACCTATCAGAAAAGTGATTTTTTAGACCCCATTGTACAATATAAGGGAAAGTTTTAAGACCAGTGTACAAAGTCACTCCAACAGAGCAGCAGTAGTGCTACAGCTCACTATGTCAGCAACCAGGGTTCAAGGATAGATCTGGGTCACTCGGAAGTAGGCAGGATTCATCATCCCATGAAAAGATCTCCTCCCACAGGAGGTGGGACTCATCCTACTCGATGACTGCTGTGTAGTGGAAGCCTGGAGTAAGCCTCTGCATATACACATATGCATACCATTGCACTTTGGTATCCTCACTGGGAGAAAAGCATATAGGAGTAAAATCCCTGACATCTACCAGAGCTGTTCTGTCACCCCCCAAACACCCATGAATGATTGACAGCCTTGACCACTAATCACACTGTGGTTCTGTGTGAGTGGTGCATTACCGGTAAATCCTGAGAAGGTTAGTCATGGGACTGAAGAGGTGCATGAGGGGGCTGGAGGAAAAATAAAAGACTTTTAAAGATCTCTCCCCAATGCAAAATGGCCTATGGGAAAGCCGTCAGGATTCTAGGGTGTATAGGCAGGCCCTTCTCTAGCAGAAGAAAATATTTGATTTTGCCCCTTTACAGGTTACCTGTTTAGCCACACCTGGAGTACTGCATGCTGTTCTGGAACCCTCAGCTTAGAAAGCACAAGGATTCCTTAGAATTATTCCAGAGCAGGGCAACTAAAATGATACATGGGCAACAGCGGAAGACCCATGAGGAAAGACTGACATCTGTACATGTAGTCCCTGGAAGCCTGAAGAGAATGGCGAGGGGGGGTCATGATAAAGATATTTGAATAGCTGAAAGGAACAAAGAGGGTGAATTTCTAGCACCTGTCCTGAAAATACAAGGGATTTACAACAAGAAGGCACAACTATAAATTAGTTAGGGAGGCAGTCAGGAGGGACATAAGGAAGGACTTTGTCAAGCAGAGGGTGGTGGTTTGGTGGACCTGTCTACTCTGAAATGTGGTTAACCTACCATACAGATAATCACAGGCTTTAAGAAAGATTTAGATAGACTCATGGGACTAGTGAAAATGTTGGTGGGATGTTAATTGGAAGGTGCTCAGACATTGTGTTTGTCAGAGCTACCAGAAGGGACCAATGCCAAGGCACCACCAATGCTAAACTGGAAGGACAAAGGTACTGTAGGAATCAAGTGGACACAATAGACCAGAGGTATGTTTCTGCTTGTAAAGTTTTTTGTTTCTATAGCCTTCATCTCTGTGGGTGAACAGGGCAAAAAGGGATTTATTTATTTGTTGTTCGGAAATATCTATGAGCCAGAGGCTTGTTTACAGAAGTTCCACGTCATTCCATACAGAAACAAATGGTACAGTTACAAGTTTTGGGTGAGCTACAGAGTACAAATACACCAAACAATGACACATTTACAGAAAAAGATTATGTTCATAAACAACACAAAAAAAAAAGGATTGATTGGACAAACACAGCCAGAACAAGTTTGAACAATAGCTCTTTTGTCTAAGTGCTATAGATAGAAAAGCAAAGTTTCACTTTTATAACCTTAATAAAGTGCAGAGCAGAGCAGAAGAGATGGAGAACAGGAGGGTGAAAGGAGTAGGGGGAGAGCAGAGGCCAAAAGGGTGAGGTGGTGGGGAGAGGGGAGAGGGCATGGTGGGAGAGAGGAATAACAGGAGTGAGGTCTAGTGAACCACTACCGAGCAGTGGGAGTTAAGGCCCCAAATTCAGATAGGCCGTAATCAGATTGTGGACAGCGCTGAAAGACAGGAGGGGGGCAAGGGGGTAGGGAAGGAAGGGAGAGAACAAAAACAGGAGGTGGGGAGAACAGAGGAGGATGGGGAGAAATGAGCTGAGGAGATAAGCTTGGTTAAGTGGGAGAATTGGGTTAGGTGGGAAAAGAGGCTAGGGAGGAATTGGGTGAGGATATGGTCAGTAAGGAGAAAAGACATGGAAAGTAACCAGGTGACCTGGGTTTGGGGGGGGAAGAGACGGGGGGAGGATAAATATTGACTGTGAGGGAGGAGAGATGGACATCAGTGTCAGTGTTTAGCTCCTGCAGTTACATATACTGGTAGAGGCTAGTAGCACCCACAGTTTAAATTTAAAAGGGCTTAACCTGGTTTCCTCATGAAAGTCTTCCCCTAGGGTGTTAAACCAGAGTGGTGCACGGTACTCATGGGATCATTGTCCTTGAGTGGTTCAGCGGAAAGGGATTATAAGAGTCTGATTGTTTACGCCTCTTGTATTTCTAGCAGAGTAGGGCATGTTAATGAGATTTCATACTCCGGGCGGGTGGGGGGGGGGAGTCCAAAGATGGATTTCTTTGGCCAGAAGGCAGACCTGATAGTGTAGTCTACTCTCCAAGTTGAGCCACCCCAACTGTGCATATAGCATGCAGGTGTGAGTCAGTCGGTCAGTACCTAACACCAGCCTACAGGTCTTGTTAAGCATGGTCTTGACCTGCTGCAGAGCAGTAAGAGTAGTGGCCCCATATACAACTAGGCCATAATCAATAGTTGACAGCACTGAGCTTGAGACAGTCATGTTTAATGCTTTGTCAGTAAAGCAGTGTTTATTGTGGTAGAGCAGCCCCAGCTTAGCATTAGCAGTGATTGCAACCATATCAATATGTTGGGAGAAAAAGAGAGTGCTATCTAGTGTTACACCTAGATATTTGCAGCTTTGTACAATTTCAAGTGGGGAAGAGAGATTTTTGCAAATTTGTAGTTGGTAGGATCTGTGTTTATTATGGGCAGATGTGAACATCATGGTTTGGGGTTTTCTTGTAGTTGAGTAGTAGTTTGGATTTGGAATATCAAGTAGTGTAAGTGAAAATTCTCAGTCTAGACCTACATTCAGTCAGGGGATATAACGAGAAGCAGTTCCAGATAAATGTGGTCAGAGTCAGTCAGCTTCAAGTATTTTGACAGTCTATTTCATAACATAAAGTGTATTCTATGTATATAAATTGCATTTTCTTTCTTGATGTATTGAAGAGGAAAATTAATTTTAGGTAACATGCACTGTCCTATTTACATTCAGGTTGGATTCTTTATTGATTCCTATTTTGAAAAGTTATTAAATGCAGAAACATTATTATGTTTTTCAAGAAGCAGTACTAGATAGCCAGCAAAAAATTTCATTCTACCTTTTTTTAGCAGTAAAGTATTCCTGATAATCTTAGATTCTTCATGGGAATAGTTTAAATTCAATCAGCTATTTTCAAGGCAGAGTTTAATTACAACTTTTGTAATTTGTGTGGCTCTACAATAAAGATGGCTGCCACCAGCAACTTTAAAAAAAATCTAATCTCCCCAAAGAGCACACTTTATTTGCACCTACTATATTTATAATGCAAATATGTCAGGGTGTTGTAACACATGTTTCTGATGGTCAGCAGCACAGTGTCATCCTGATTTGGTCACATCCATGATTGTTGACATGGCAAAAGATCACTAAATTTTAAGAACTTCAAAATTCTTTTTCATGTCTTGAGAATGAAATAAAACAAAACAAAATCAGATGTATTGATGTTTTGGTTTGTCCAAACTGGCCACCAAGTTATTTAAATTATTGTTAACTAGTGCTGTACCTTTAAAACAAATAGGCAGGGCATGTAAACATCTTCAACTCAATAATGTCTTTATTGGATGGCTAAAAAATATTTATGTAAAAATAACTTATTTTCATTCCATGATGAAGACATGATGAATTTGCCACTTAGTATTACCTTAAGAATATAGAGATGCGTATGCAGTGCCGTAGATTCATCTGTACTTGTCATAGCCTGCCCTTCTTATAATGGGCCTTGTCATTATGAAATGTTGAAATCCAATAAATACATCCCTCCTTTATTTAGTCTCTATAGATTACTCCCTTAAATTACAGTTTAATTATTTTCAAGATTCCTTTGGCATCTCCCAGAAGATGAGTTAAGCAAAGGGATAACTTGTATGTTACAAGAGGGAATTGAAACACAAAAGTACAGTATGTGAATCCTTATTTCTTAAACCACTGGGTGGATTCATTATTTAAAACTAAATAAACACATTTTTTAAAATATATGTTTATATCATTTCCACTATTGAAATAATATATTAACAATTTCCAGTAAATTCCACATACCCCAGGCTCTGTTAATTCATAGAAAAAGAGGAATATTTTATCATCTGTATAATTATGCTATTAAACAGCTGTACGTTCTCTGTATTCTAATTCGCAGGACTAGAAATATTATCCAAAACTAAATGATTTGATCCTAAATGCCCTATTAACATGTCCTCCCTCAAACAGTAAGTCAACATCATTGGAATCACTTCTATATGCAGTCAAAAATAATTTTTACAAGCATGTACTGTAAGTGAGTGTGTAACCTAACCACCCATCCAATTCAATACTCTACTTTGACTTAAAGTCCTACAAATAACTTATACTGTATGGCCTAGATATTCAAAAGGGTTGCGCCATGCTCAACAGAGATGTGCCAGCACAAGTCAGAAAATGCGCCATTCTGCGATATTCAGCGGGAGGCAACTGCACCCCCCCCCAAATTGCAATGCGCAAGAGCGCAATGGTAATGAATGCATGCGCAACTGCAGGGGGAGGAACCATGAATAAATGGTGCAGTGTGATATTCAACAGCATGCGCCATGCACAATAGGGGAGCAAGCAGAAGTTACGCGATAGCGGAAATGATCCAAAATAAAAAGGAACAAGAGAGAGGCGCAAGAACTCTATAGGGAAGCCAGAGGTGGTAGCAAGGTGACAGCTACAGAAAAAAGGGAAGCAGTGAGTGGGACTGGAAAGGAGCAGGACAGGGCACACCTGGGAACATAGAGCAACAGGACAGGAGTGGGGAGCCTGTGCCACAGTGGACTGAGGGCAGTGGCAGTGGGCAGGACAGCCAATGCTCGGAGGTGTTCCTGGTGGAGGGGGAGTATCACAAAGGACAGCGGGGGGAATGGGATTACAGCTTCCGGGGGGGGGGCATGAGCCAGAGACATGGCCAGTTCCACCTTTCAGATGGAGGTGGTAATGAGGGGTGTGAGAAAGCAGGCAGCAGGGGGGCACAGCCATGGAAGGGCCCATCGGCGGTATGCCCCCAACAGGTGGTACCAAGCCTGCACCAGCTTCGAGCACTACAGTGACACAGAGATTGTGGTCCATACCCCCCTGAACCGGGCGATCCTGAGGTGGCCCTGTGAACTGTGCAGTGATGAGATGCAGGCACCCATATGATGGAGCCATGCTGTGTCAGTGGAGACAAAGATAACAGCTGTCATGTGCGTGCTCACCACGGGCACCTTCCAGAGCCCAACAGGGGACACAGCAGGCATAACCCAGTTGGCCGCATCATGCCTACTCACACAATTCCTCAGCGCACTGCTGCCACATGCTGCAGAGTACATCCATTTCCCCAGCACACTGGCGGAGCGCACAACACACATGCAAGAGTTCCACAGGGTAGCACGTATACCTGCCATGCTCGTGGCCATTGACTGCACCCATGTGGCCATCCACATGCCACGTGGCCTGGAAGGTGCTGCATACATCAACCAGAAGGGCTATGCCAACATCAACTGCCAGGTGGTGTGCGATGCTAGGGGGCGCATAACCAATGTCTGTGCCACGCACCCTGGGGGAGCACATGATGCCTTCATCTGGCACCAGTCTGCACTGTGCCACAGGTTCAAGAGTGGGGACATCCCCATTGGCCACCTAGTGGGTGAGTATGCAAATCACGCAGGATGACATGGATCTTGGGGGGGGCATAGTTAGAGGTGCCAAGTGTACTGGCCTAGATGGCCCATTGCAGGGTGACGCTGATCACTAAACTAATGTCCACCCTCACACAGGTGACAGTGGCTATCCACTCCGTCCCTGGCTGCTCACACCATACCAGTGGCCCACGGCCCCATCACAGCAACGGTACAATAAGGCACATGCCACCACACGCAATGTCATAAAGCGGGTGTTCAGAATGCTGAAGGCATGTTTCTGTTGCCTGGACACATCTGGCGGTGCCCTACAGTATAGCCCCTCGAAGGCCTGTGGGCTATTTCTGGCCTATTGCATCCTGCACAACATGGCCAATGACTGTGGGATAGCTGTAGAGGTCGAAGAGGGAGACAGTGATGGGGACGATGAGGACGCCGGTGCAGAAGGTGATGGGAAGCCCCCTCTTGGATGAAGGGACCCCCGACTGATCCAGATCTTGCAGCTGCACCGGGGCACCATCACAGAGGAGCACTTCAACCAAACCAGGTAAGTCATGGGGCCATGTGCAACCACCAATGGCAAGGGCACAACCCACAAACTTGCATGGACAAACCCCAGGGGCGCATGGCAGAAAGGGAATTGGCTGAGCGTGGAACCACACATGCTGTCAGGGATGGGCAAGGCCTAACATGGCACATGGTCATGCACACACACACACACACACCCACAAGACATGCACAAAGGGTAGGAGGCACGCTGACCCCTACCACCACCCCTAGTCACACACACGTCCACAGATGACCACGCCCAGTGCCCATCATTGTGAGTGTCTCAGATGCTGGGCACCATTGCACAGTGGTGGACAGTGAAACGCAGGCATCATCATGCACATGCCACAGTGGCCAGCAGTTGGGAGGGTGTGCACATGGACCGTCTGTGTGTGCAGGGCTGGGTACCCCACCAGTGCATTGCACGTTGAACAACACACTGCACACAGGGCAGCTTCAGAGAGTAGCCATGGTGGGAGACAGGTCAGTCACGTGGCACAGTGCCATGGCCACCACGGATGCGTGGGAAGCCCTGCCGAGACCTGCCAGCCATGACAGGCTGACCATTGGCCTCATGGGGTGGCACCAACGGTCCCCCAGGGGTGCCACTGTGGGAACGTGACCATTCTCGAGCAGGGGTCTACAGCTGACTGAGCATGCCTGCGCCAGGCATGCTCAGGATGCCCACAGCTAAACCCGGTGTCAACATGGAGGGTGTCTCACGATGCAGGGAATGGGGGGTGGACATGTCACTGTACGGTGTCTATGGTGCATGGGCAACAAACTGTGTTCCCAATGTGGCCATGACAGCTGTGAATGTACGTGTCTGCCTGTCAATGGCAGCGGTCACATCTTCCCATTGCCGGGCCATCTCTGCCAGGAGCAGAGCATGGTCTCTGCTGCGCTGTTCCTCTGCCTGGTGCAGAACTGCACTGAGTGCATCAACTGCCCTGACAAGCTGCGACTGCTGATCCACGGAATCCTGGAGTAGTCGGCTATGCTCATCAAAGAGGTTATCTGCCAGATCAGCATGTCATCCCTCATGGTGTTCCTGGCCCTGCTGGGCATCACCCCTTGATGATGGGCGCTGCACACCAGAGCCATGCCGGGGAATGGCTACATCCGGTGCACTGATGCCGCCCCTCAACACTGTCCCCCATCTCCATTGGCTGACTGGTGACACTGCTCCTCCGGCCGTCGCTCACCAGGGCTCAACGGTGCCGCCACAGTGGCCGCACCAGCCCCACTGTCCTGGACGTGCACCATTGCTGCCCCACTTGCACAGGCTGGGACTGTGATGTCATGCAGGCCTCCACGGTGGCACCACCCATGGCTATGCCCGTGCTGTTACCTGCTGTGGGGCCATCCTGCAGCCCACACATATCACTGTCCATGATGTGAGCTCCATCATTATCAGTGACGGATCCGGCACCAGTCAGAGTCTCAGCATGCTGGCATCCATGGATGCTGTCATGCTGGGACACAGGCAGGGCCTTCTCCACACCAGCTCCACCAACTTCAGTCTGGACAGCCAGGTGGGCACACTGTTGTCCTGACCCTTGGACACCTATGGAGGTGGATGGGTGCTCCTCTGTGTCCAGGGTATCGCCCTCAGTGGACGAACCCACCACCGCTGACCCATGTAGATGCTCAGGAGCTGTAAGGGAACACAGTAGCATTAATGTCTCTGCCCTACCCTGTGGCATTCCCCCCAACCCCACACAGTGACAGATCAGGACCTACCATGCAGTGATGGGCTGCCACCCATCTGGAAGCCACCACCCGGAAGACCCTCTAGGGCACAATGCTGCATACTGCCAGCAACCCACTCTTCCTGTGGCGTCAGGCATGGCACGGCCGGCTGTCCAACACCAGTCACAGCCCGTGCTGCCCTGTTGGCAGCCACCTTATCTTTTATCCTCCTCTTGTCTGTGCCCACCTTCTTCTTGCACTCCTGCATGGACAGCTGGTGGCTGCCATGCTGGTTGACGGCCCATACCACCTCACCCCATGCCGCAGCACGGACCTGTGGTGTTCCCCGCTGTCTGCTGAGCAGTGGTTCCTGGTCAAGGTAGGCCTCAAACAGAGCATCTGATTCTGCCCAGGTGAAGTTGGACCTCCTCTGTCTCCCACGTCTCTGTTCCTCCTCCTCCTCCATCTCACGTTCGGTCATCATTGAATCATTGATCCTGTGGGAATGACAGGTGTTACCTCTGAATGTGCAGTCCCATGCATCTCCCACACACCACAGTCCACACTGGCGAATAGCATGCAACTCACAACAATAGACTGCAATATCAGACTATGGCCTCTGCAGCCCCATGTCACATTTATATAGCGCAACGCATGCAAATGAGGTGAGGCTCAATTTTAAGTGGATGCTAATTCAGTAGCTGCGCCATTGAATTGCTGATGAGCTGATTTGCATATGCTAGCTGAATATCGCCCTGCTGCGTCATGTGCAATTGTGTTGAATGTGCTCAGGCTGGGGCGCAGCTCTGTGACGTGCACAGTAGACACCGAACGGCTCATGCCCGAGGTGCTGACGCCGATGCCTGCCATGCTGCTGACGTGCTGAATGTGGGAGGCAGTGCAGGGCACGTCCACCATTGTGCCAGTGGTGCTAGTGCACTGTTCACATGTATAGCGCTCTTGCCCTGGGGCACCGTAAATGCCGTGGTGCCACAGCATGGTAGGCCACTACAGGAAGTGCCACACAGGCACCCTACCGTGCTGCACGCGGTGAGTACCAATCGCACTGCAGCACTCCATGAGCGAAGGACCCCTGACCCTGTGGCAGACCTTTGCCCCCTAGGCGCCATGCGTCCACATGGGTGCACTCCTATCGCGCTGTTCGGTAACAGCACAATGGGGAATGGCAGCGTAGTACCATACAGCATCCGCACGTGGCAGACATGCACTAGGGAGTGCCATTTTGATTCTCACTCTGTGGAAAGATGGCACGGAGATGGGCACCTATCTGGTGCCAGGTTGAACTGGCTAACCTTGTCTCCTTAGTTGAGCCCCATGCTGGTGCTCTCTTTGGTGATGCACCTCTGGACAGGGCCAGGAGTGCCGTGTGGGAGGAGGTGGCAGTGGCCCTGGAAGAGGCGACAGGGCTCCAGTGAACAGTGGAGCAGTGCAGGCACTGGTATGGGGACCTCCAGCAGAAGGACCCAGACAGGCTTGCCCTCCTGTGGGCACGTGCCAGAAGAGGCGCAGTTCCATGGCCAGGTAGGTGCCCCATCCATACACTGGTTATGTCCGTATGGGTATCGTGGTGGGCATGTGTCCACCACACTGGGGGGTGGTCCATCCAGTGTGTGCAGTGGTGGTGGTGGTGGTATAGGGGCGGGGGGGCAGAAGGGTTTGGCTGTGTGGGATTGCACACACCCGGGGTTGGGGGTCTTTGCTACTGGATTGTATTGATGTTCCTTTCTCCATGTTTGCACCCTAGGCCCAGAGGAGTGCCACTGTGTGAGGTAGGAGAGGCAGCGGTGTGAGGCATGTCCTAATGCCAGAGGACCCATATTAGCGCAGCGCCAGGACCAGCCTGATGATGGTGAGTGCCTTACATCCAGGATTTTCTGTGCATGCTGTGTAGCAGGGCGGGCGGCAGGGCATGGCCACCATCCATTGACACCACTGCCATGCATGCCACATAGTACAGTCAGCACTGTCCAGTGGCACTGCATGTCTGGGAGTGCATCACTTGTGGTCCATGCGTGCACCGGGTACATGGCTGTGCCACTGCCTTCGCACCACAAAGCCATGTCACTGTACAGCCATGGTGGTGCTGTGTGGGACTTGCGCGGTGGGTGTATGCAGCGGTCTGCATGGCTGTGTGTGTCTGGGTGGGAAGGTCTTGTGGACATGATCACTGTGGGTGGTGCACACCATCACAGGGGTGTGTCCCATGGCTGTATGCCATGCACAATGGGTGGGCTGCAGGGGGCTGTGCATTCACACCTATTGACTCTTCTCCCTTGTCCTAGGTGGATGGAGGATGGTTCATATCAAGAGGGCATTGCAGGAGCTGTTCCAGGTGGCCAGGACCTCTCTGGCCATACTAGAGAGGATGGATTAGCATGGCATGTGGCATAGACATGGCAGAAGGCACCACAGGAGTGGAGAGTGGGGCTCCCGCTGAAGACGGACTGCCCATGAACCACGACAACCCCCCTGGACCCACCCTCACACCCATCCTTCCCTGTCCCATTTGTTCACCCCTGCCCCTTACCCACCTCCACCCAGTTTGTGGCCCCCAGCCCTTTTAACTGTATATATGTACATAGTTTTGTTAATACTTTTCTAATACATTTGTTTAGTTACGCCTACTGTTGTGGTCTCTGATTTGCAGTGGGCTAATGGTGCTCAGCTGCAGTGGTGTGCATGGTGTCGGGGTGGTGCTATCATGGGGTGTGTGTGTGTGTGTGTGTGTGTCCATATAGGAGGCAAGTGTGGTGTGGGCGTAGCTCTCAGTCTCTGTCTGTAGTTTATGTGTTGTTCCCTGTGCAATGGATGACTGTGTGCAGTGGTACATGGTGCATGCGCTGTGTCCATGGCGCACCTGTCAGACCGTCCATGGCCTGTGCAGCTGCCACCCTTGCATGTCTGTGACCTGCACAGTCTGCTGGCATGTCAGTGGTGGCTGCACATGCTGGACTGCCACTGTACCCAGCGCGATGCCGGGTTGCCTCCTGTCACTGGTGTGGTGCGCGTCTGCCTCGGGTGGCACTGTTGCCTCCGCTGTTGTTGTCCCACCTAGATGCTGTCACTTGTGTCTGTTGCAGGGGATGTGTTCTAACTATCTGTCAGTTGTGCTCCAGCCACATGCTGGTGGCATACAGCATCGTGATGCCTGCACTGGGTTGCTGGCACTACTGTGCTGTGGAGGGGTTCTGGCCATGTGCACACGGCTGCCGTGGCCACATGCCGGGGGGTTGGTTGACCCGCTACTGTGTCCCTGTGTTGGTGTGCCCTTGGGTATGGGTGGTTATTTGTCTGTGCACTGTGTTGCATCCTGTGTGGTGCATGCTTCCATGCAACACTGTGGGTGTCTGCATTGGCTGTTGTGGCCAGTGCTGGGACAGGGTGTGCCCTTGGGAGCGTGCGCAGGGTGCTGTGACAGTGGTGGTGGTGTCCAGGGCATGCCCTGTCACGTGTGTGGTACCTTGTGTGCCGACACATGGTCAGCCTCACAGCTGTACCTGGGGGTCCGGGGCATGCCCTGTCACATGTGTGGTACCTTGTGTGCCGACACATGGTCAGCCTCACAGCTGTGCCGGGGGGGTGACATGCATGGGGGCACTGTGTATGCAGATGTTGCTTCGCTGTCTGCTGCTGCCCACTGTTGGGTGCTTGTGGTGGGGCTGCCTTGCATGGTTCTGTGGTGCACAGGGTAGTATTGTCACAGTGGGGGTGGTGGCAAGCTTGGGGTGTTCTGCACTGTTGGGCGCTACTCCTTGGCAGGGTGTATGGGGATCGTGGTGCAGGGTGTGTTCTTCATTGGTGGGATGGTGTGGCACGGGGTGGATGGGCATCCATGTGTGACAGTCCAAGCTTGCAAGGGGGTGTGCTGGTGCACCATGCCATGGTGGTGGGTTTCTTGCTGGTGTCCCTGGGCCAGTGGTTCTTCCTGCTCTCCTCCAGTTGTGTGGTGCATGGGGTGTGGGGGGCGATGTCTGTTCTGCTGTGTGCTCCTCTGCCCATCCCTACCATGGGTGATGGGCCCCTGCATCCTGTCCCTGTGCATCCCTGGTTGTGCTGTTGCGCTGCTGCCCTGCTCCACTAGCCGTCCCTGGTTTTGCTATTGTGCATCTGACCTGCACCACTGCACATCCCTGGTTGCGCTATGGCACAGTTGGTGCGATATTCAGTCATTTGCCACAGGCGCATCTTGATCTGTGCAGTGTTTGAATATCGCACATGTTGCGCATGGGCGCAGTGGACTTGCGCTTGCTCCTGCTATTGCGCACTTTTGTGGAACACTTTGAATATCTGGGCCAATGTGTCCTACACGGCACATCTTGGTAGCCCCCACCCTGCTGAAAAAGAAAGCATAATGATGCAGTTTAGTTTGATGAACAGATCCTATAATTTATAAAACAGCTTATTTAATCTATATAATCTAGGGCAAAGCCGATTACCTTTCTAGAGTATTGATTGTAGTGTTACTGAAATGAACCAATGGATTTGTCCACTGTTAAGTCCATTAACCAGAATTGGTTATTATCATCCAACTACTTCACAGTCTTTGAAGCCATTTACCTCATTGTCAAGTAAGTACAGTAATTATTAGTTTTAATATTCCAAAGAGTGCCTCAGTTTGATGATTATGGTATGTGGGTAATCAGTGCAGTTATCACTAAAACAAGTGCCAGACAAATATACTGCACTTACTCTAACATCTAACCTGCTGCTGTTGGGGTTTGCACAAAATCTAACTCAGCTCAAATATCTGCTGTGTTCCTAGAGTGTTTTTTTTTTTTCTTGATTTCTAGCTAACACTATCCCAAATAGTACCAGCAAAACATTTTATTTATCATATCATCCATCCTATACTGTAGATACCTTAGGGCCTCAGCAGGAAAATTAATAAATGTACTCAGTGTTCTTCAATGACTATGCCACTGCAACTTTTTTCTCTAATGCATTTGCATTACTCAGAAATGTCAGTACTATATTTTATTCACTATACCTGCTATAATGGAACCCCTCAGGACTTAACACTGTGACTGTGCCATCACTGACTATATCCATCCATCTCTGAAAAATATTTTTAATAAAATACAGATGCATTTCTAAATATAATTTATGAGTTTGATGGAAAAACAACCCAACACAATATACATTTATGGAGTTTTATGATACTTTTTATATTATGTACTTTCTATCCCAAATGTATCCATCTTTGGAAAAGCATACTGTATGCTACATTTTCCACAGTGTACTGTATGTTAAATATTTGCATAACAAATTGTAATAATCAGAGTTGGTTTAATGTTTTCATTTGATGTTGTGCTTGTTACAATAGTTTCCATTTAGGTATTATTATCTGTACTATAAAAATGTAACTGATAAATGCAGTAATATACAGTATGTTTAAACACAAGCATTTACAGCACTCTTCCTATTAGGTTGTTATAGGCCAAAACAATTTTCTATGATTTTGCAGCATTTTTAATTTATGTGAATTTGATTTAGAGGAAAAACAATTAAAACTTGTCACCTGAATTATTGGATGGAGGCATGTTTTTGACTGAGTTATACATAGCCTATTTTAAAGAGATCTAAATCTGAAAACCATTTAAAATAGTTAAGGAGCAAGTACGGGCAAAGCTAGCAGTCTAGTGAGAAGGATAAGTTTGGATGGAGCTTATGATGTGTGTTAAGTAATTAATATATTTTTCTTATTTTATGATTTCTTCTTGGCCTAAATGTTGCAAACATCATTAGAGACACTGTACACACACACTACCTCACTCTGCCACTGTTTTGCACAAGTATGGGGAAACCAAGAGTAAATTCAGGACAGAATTAATCTGCTTTCCGCAACCTTAAATCTGGCCTGCCAGGAGCCTTAACTCAATGATTATATCAGTTTAAAAGAGAACAAGTGCTAAATCAGAAAAATGTGCTAATCAGTAGAGTATTGTACATTGGTTTGAAATGTTTACAGAAATATTTGTAAAACTGGCTTCATTAAGAACAAGGTAGGAGATGTGACTGAACACTCAGTTATGGCAATTACAGACACTCCAGTAACATAGAAACATAGACTTTGACGGTAGACAAAGACCATTTGGCACACCTAGCTTGCCCATTTCCCTACCTACAGGATAAGCTGCAGCTCCTAGTTAACCAACAGCCTATTTCTTCCGACCCCCCACAAGAATTGCCTTATGTCTGTCCCATGCATTCTTGAATTCTCCCACAGTTTTAGACCCCACAGCCTCCTCAGGAAGGTTTTTCTATGTGTCCACCTCCCTCTCTATGAAAAAATACTTCCTCACATTGCCCCTGAGCCACACCCCCATCTTCAAATTGTGTCCCCTTGTTCTTGCACATCTCTTTTTCTGAAAGATGCTACCCTCTTGGACTTTCTTGATTCCACTGAGGTACTTAAAAGTTTCTATCATGTCCCCCCCCCCTTCCTCCTTTCCTCAAGGGTATACATATTAAGCAGCTTTGGTCTCTCCTCATATGGCTTATCTTGCAGACCCTGCACCATTTTAGTTGCCCTCCTCGGACAGCTCTATCCTGTCTATGTCCTTGTGGAGATGGGGTCTCCAGAACTGGACACAGTACTCCAGATGGGGTCTCACCAACTGGCTGTACAGAGGGATAACAACTTCCTGTTGTCTGCTGGTGATGCCTCTCCCTTTACATCCCAGTATCCCCCCAGCCCTCCCTACTGCCTTCTCACATTGCTTGCAACCTTAAGGTCATCTAATATGATTAGCCCCAGGTCCCTTTCCATTTTTGTTGATGTTACTACCCCCCCCCATTGTGTAATCTTTTCCTGGGTTTTTGTTTCCCAGTTGCGTTATTTTGCACTTCTTTCATTGAATCCAAGCTGCCATCATTCTGACCATTCCTCAACCTTGCCATGTCCCTGCTCATCCTTCCCATGCCTCCTTGTGTATTAAAACTGTTGCAGATATTTGTGTCATCTGCAAAGAGGTATACTTTTCCTTCCAGTTCCTCTGCAATGTCCCTTATAATGACATTAAAAAGGACTGGACCCAGTACTGAACCCTGCAGTACCCCACTAGTAACCCCCCTTTCTTCAGAGTGAACTCCATTTATAATTATCTTCTGTGTCCTGTTGTCCAGCCGATGGTTAACCCAGGCTACCACCCTGGGACTCACTCCCAGGTTAGTTATTTTGTTTATTATCTTTTTTGTGGGACCGTGTCAAATGCCTTGCTAAACTCTAGATAGGCCATGTCCACAGCCCCTCCTGGTCTACTATTTTGTTAACCCAGTCAAAAAAATCAATTAGATTCATCTGGCATGACCTTCCCACTGCAAACCCATGCTGCCTTAGGTCCTGTGCCCCACTGGCCTTTAGGTATTCAACAATTCTTTCCTTCAGAAGCAATTCCATCACTTTGCCTACCACAGAGGTCAAACTGACTGGTCTGAGGTTTCCTGCCTCTGTCTTGCTCCCACTTTTGTGAAGGGGAATCACATCTGCCTTCCTCCAGTCCTCAGGTACCACACCATTCTCCCATGATTTGTTAAAAAGGGTAGTCAGTGGTGTCACTAGTTCTCCCCTTAATTCTTTTAAAATTCTGGGGTGAATCCCATCAGGCCCCATTGCTTAGTCCACCTTCAGTTTTAGGAGTTCTTTCAGAACCCTTTCTTCTGTGAAAGGACTGGGACTGACCCTCCTATCGAGACTGCTTCTGTTAATTGGATTAGGCACCTCCCCCTCCTCCTGTTTTATGAATACTGAGCAGAAGTTCTCATTCAGTATCCCTGCTTTTTCACTGTCCCTCTCTGCCCACCCATCGTCCATTCTATTCAGCCTCACTATCCCTCCCTTTGTCTTTCTATGCTCTCTGATGTGCCTATAAAAGGTTTTATCCCCCTTCTTAACTGAGTTGGCTATTTTTTCCTCAGTTTGGGCCTTTGCTAGTCTGACTTCCCGCCCTGCTTCTTTCTGCCTTAACTGGTACAGTTGTCTGTCCTGCTCCTTCTGTGTTTCTTTGTACTTCCTAAATGCTATCTTTTTCTCCCTAACCTTCCCTACCACCTCTCTTGAGAACCATAATGGCTTTTTATTTTGTTTTGATTTGTTTATTTGCTTTACAGAAAGGCTTGTTGCCTCTGTGATGACAGTTTTGATGTTTCCTCATTGTTGCTCCACCCCTCCTTCTAGCCTGTTTGCTAGTGCTTTTCCAAGGCACTCTCCCATCTGGTTAAAGTCAGCCCTCCTGAAGTCCAGTACCCTCACTTTTGTATGGCTTGACTCTGTAGCTGAGTTTATCGTGAACCACACTGTTTGGTGGTCACTTGTTCCCAGGTGGTTACCCACTTCTAGATCTAAGATCCTCTCACTGTGCCCATTTGAGAGTACGAGGTCTAAGATTGCTCCCTCAGGAGTGGGTTCCATAACTAGCTATCTGAGGCATGCCCCCTGTAGGGCATCGAGAATGGCCCTGCTCTTGGATGTGGCTGCAGCAAAGGTGCTCCAGTTAATATCTGGCATATTCAGGTCCCTCATCAACAGTATGTCTCCTTTCTCTGCCATCCTAAGGATGCCTTCTATCGTATCCTTGTCCATTCCTTCCCCCTGAGATGGGGGTCTGTATACAACCCCTGTGCGGATTGTGGTGCCATTTCCAGTCTCTAAGGTGACCCACAGTGCCTCCTCTCCTCCCTATTTACTATTTTGTTCAGATGCATTTATCCCTTCCCTTACATAGAGAGCTACTCCTCCACCCTCTTCTCCCCTCCCTGCCTCTCCTGTAGGTTGTGTACCTGGTGTGTTAATTTCCCAGTCATGGTTCTATGTGTACCACGTTTCTGTGACTGCTACAATATCCAGGCACCCTATTCCATCAAGGCCACCAGTTCAGGGAACTTGTTGCCCAGACTATGGGCATTGGTGCTCATTACCCTCCATTTCTTGATGGCTTTACCCCTTTTTGCCCCATCCCTGTCCTTACTGCCTTTGTCATTTTTTTAATTTACCCCTGCCCTTCTCCCTATCGATGTCTCTATCTTGGTGTTTACCTCACTTACTACCCTGATTTTTTTGGGGGGGCTAGGATTTACCTGCTCCTTTCCAGTGCCTCTCCCCTTTGCTAGTTTAAATGCTTGCCAATTAAGCATTTAAACCTATCACCTAGGATCCTGGTTCCCTTCCTGGACAGATGAAGCCTATCACACCAGTATAGGCCTGCATCATGCCAGGTGGACCCCCAGTCCACAATGAAGACAAACCCCTGAGCTCTGCACCAGTTTTTCAACCACCGATTGAATCCCATGGTGTGGAACACCTAGCCTCACCCATGCCATAGACAGGCAGCATCTCTGAGAAGGTTACCGTGCGTGATACTTGTCTAAGGCCCCTCATAAACTCCACAAACTCTTCCTGCACTGCTCTGATCCCTTTCTCAGTCAGATCATTTGTCCCTAGGTGGACAATGACATCTAGATCCCTCCCCCGTGCAGCTGTTCTGACGAGCCTGAGGATTCACTCCCTGTCCCTCCAAGCCATGGCACCAGGAAGGCACCTTACCTCCCTCTCCCCTTCCTCCCCCAGTTCTGCCCTCCTAACAATGGAGTCCCCCACCAGGAATTGTTTCCTTCTCCTGTGGAGTCCCATGCCACCTTCCTGTGGGTCTCCTTTGTGGAGGTTCCCATCATCCTCCTTGGTCTCCACTGCGGGTGCCTCCATAGAGGAACCACACTTTGCCAGAATGGCATATGAATTGTGGAGAGGTACAACTGGAGGAATGCACCTTTGTTCCACCACCCTCACCCTCTCTGAGCCCACTGTGGTCCAAGCACTCCTCTTTCTTGGCAACCTCTGAGGCAACAGCAGTGGCCCTGGCGGTCCCTGGCTGGGAGAGGAGGTCCCCCAAATCCTGGCCAACTCAGCCTGGAGATGAGCAACCTGCTCCCTCAGCTCAGAGAGGTGCCTGCAGATGGGACAACACTACATTCTCCAGAATGTCTCCTGGAAGACTGCTGCTCCACAGCCACTGCACTTTACCACTCCCATCATGTCTTATTTCTGGCCCCTTAACTGTTGTTTTGAATAATTACTCTTTCCTCTGTTTATTTATTTCTTTATTTTCTTCTCCCTACTTACTTACTGCCTCTGTGCCCTTTAAGCTCCTGATCTTGCTTTTCTGATAAAATAATTTCCTTTATCTCTCACTAGTCTCCTTACTTGCCCAGAGTCAGACCTCTAGCAGCTGGGGGGGGGGGGAGCTACTCTTTTCCTTTTAGGATGGTGAGTCTTTTGTGGCTCTGTGATCACTCACTTCCTGCTCCCAAACAGGAAGTTCCTGTTGTTAGTCAAATCCTGTGCCTATAAAAGTAGAACTGGCTTGGGAGGTGGTGGAGGGGAAGGAAATAGTGCAATATAGTCCCAGTATAGAAGTATAGTTATAACAGCAGCTCCTTCCTCTTGGTGTTGTCTGCCTGTTCTCTGACAGAAGCTATCTAGGGCAGTTTTTAAATCTGGCTTTAACCTGGCTTCCTTCTAGCTAAGCTACTCCCCCTACATTACAGCTCTTTCTACACCTAGTTAATTGTATGTATAACAATTCCCTTCAGTCACCTGAGACAAACACCTAGATAAGAATTCACTTCAGCCAACTTAGACAAACACACAAACTCTTTTTTTTTGGTTTTACCCTAAATTGAAGGTCCCAGTAGTAGAGTTCTAGTTCTTTAGTCCCAGTAGAGAAGTATAGTTATAACAGCAGCTCCTTCCTCTTGGTGTTCTCTACCTGTTCTGACAGAAGCTATTTCTTAATTGAAGCTCACTGGTTCCTAGAAACATAGAAAGGGATGGCAGATAAATTTTAATCTAGTCTGTCCCTCCTACCCAACTATTATGTTTTGGCCCTAGTGGACATCCTGTCCCATCCCTGATTAAGGCCGTGGGAATACCCCACCCCAAAGTGAAAATAGCCACCAATGCAGCCCTTACCACCTCCTCTAGTAGTTTGGGGAATTTAGAATAAAGTTGCTAGTGCATTTGGTTGATTGCTTTGCTATTGTGCATGCGTGTGAAACATAACATGTTGTTTGTGCAACTGAATAGAAAAGATTGCTGGGAGTCGTTGGTAGCACAAATATGTTACTAATGTGATTGATATTGAAGTTTGTATGCCCTTTCATGCTTTCTGTTCCTGAGAAACTACCACCATTTGGGTATTGGAGGCACAAGAACCCTCATGATGAGGTTTCCATCTCTACAGGTGCTAAAGGACAATTAATTTCACTAAAGTTACCTTAGGGAAGAAGCCCAGGGGAGAGGTGAGCTTACAGAGGAAGAGGGGGACAATGAAAGCAAAGAAATGAGCATCCAATGGACATCTGGTAATGTGTGCTGTTAAATTGCACATGGTGGGGGTAGGAGTGTACCATGTATCATCCACTACCCCACTGAACCTCAGGTTCACCTTCCAATTCACCTGTTCAGTAGACAACTAAGAATGAAGTAATTAGTAGATTTGCTTGGATTGTTGTGGTGCTTGCTTGTGTGATGCAATGTAGTGCTTTTGTAACTGAATGCATAAGGTTGCTAATAGCAGTAGGTTGCTTTTTACTCTTAGTAACATGATTGAATTTGAAGTATCTGTGGCTTCTTATACTCTCTGATCCTGAGAAGCTAGCACCCTTTGGGGGTACCAGAGAAAAATAAAACTTCTTGAGGAGAGTTCCACCCCAGAGGTGCTACAGGACAGAAGTCTTTGGCTGTAGGTACATTAGGGAAGACCCAAGATGTTGAAGACAAAGGAATGAGTAGAACTATCAGAACACTGACTTCCATTAAGGAGAGAGGGAAAGACATGACACAGTAATGACAAGTATGGAAGAAGAAGAAGAAGCAGAAGAAGGTGTGTGACTTAGCAGTCAATAATGGTGGAAAATCTTTAGAGAGGCTCTTGAGGGCATGGAACAAAAACTGCAAATTACCCATTCAAACTCAGGACATTAAATCCACTAACATGGGAATTGTCTTGCAACCTCAATGGCAGCTGGGAAATCAATGATAAAGGTCAACAATTGACTTTGAGCTAGTAAACAAGTTTTTATCCTCAGCTGGTGATACCTGCACTCACAATAGAGTGAGAAGCTTGGCATCGAAGGTGGGAAAAGAAAATAACAAAGAAGCAGATAATTCACTTCAATCAGTTGCAACTCTTCCAGTTAATATACAAGAGGTGAGGACTGGCTCTGACAATTTGAAAGCTCAGGTTACCCACATCCAGATGGTGGTAACTGGGCTTGCTGGAACTCTGGCTTCGGACACTCAGTGTCTTGGGGAAGTTGAGAGCTGTACTGGAAAATTAGAGGACTTGGTGACTGATTTGTCCAGAGATCATAAAATACTCATGGAGCAAATGGAAAAGTTAAAGGAAAAGGCTGATGATCAAGAAAACAGAGGGTGCCACACAAATATTCACTTAATTGGCCTCCTTGAGAATTTTGAAGGTAAAGAGGGTGGCAGATTCATCCTGAAATGGTTGACTGATAAGCTTGAATTAGGACAGGAGGCTGCTGACTTCAAGTTGCAGATGGCACGCCAGACCAGTCCTAAAGCAAACCAAGGAGACAGACTCAGGCACTACCTTATTACATTCTTGAGGTACCCTGACAAAGTAAAGGTGTTCAGTGCTGCCAGAGCTTGCAGCCCCTTGAAAATGCAAAGTAGCAAGGTCTTCGTCTTTCAGGACATTAGCCGCGAACCCCATACTCAAAGACAAAAGTTCTCTGGAGTCAAGTATACCTCAAAAGGTCAAAAAAGAAATTCAACATCTCAGGATACCTCCATGACTTGAGTAATACAATATATTGGCAAGATTTCTACCTTACCAACCTCAGTTGAAACAGCTCTCCAGACCTTAAAGGACATTATCACTAATGCTCTCAATATTCATGCACCAATCACCAGTATCAGAACTAAAGCAAGATTCTGCCCTTGGTTCACTACTGATCTTAAAGCAGCCTTGTTAACAGAGACAAACTGTGGAAAAAGGCAAGAAAAACAAAGGATACCAGAGACTGGCTAAATTTCAGAAAAGCAAGGAATTCATGTACAAAACAAATAAGAACTGCCAAAGCTGCCTACTATAGAGCTGAATTGGATACCTCCTACAATAACCCAACCAGACTCTGGGGTACTATAAAAGGAATTCTGGGCCAAAACTCTACTCCTGCCTTAACCTCCAAACTGCTACTAAATGATACAGAAATTACGAGCAAACAAGAAATCCTAAATACCTTCAATGACCACTTCACCACAGCTGGCCTAGCATTTGACTCATCACCTGCAAATCTCTGAGATCTTCCTTGAACCTTCAATCCACTGTGGGACAAAAGGCTACTTCAACTTTTTCCTTCAACCCAATATCCTTGAAAAGAAGTAGAAGACCTCCTCTCTAATTTAGATACTTCTAAGAGTGCAGGTACAGACTCCCTGGATCCCTACTTCCTTAAAATTGCATCACCGTCTTATCTGCCCCCTCACTCATCTCTTCAATCTTTCCTAACTACTGGATCCATTCCTCCACTTGGAAAACAGCTCAAGTAGTTCCACTACTTAAATCTGGTGATCCCATGGACCTCAACAATTACAGGCCCATTTCCATCCTATCAGTACTATCCAAGATGCTCGAAAAATTAGTAAACTCACAATTAAGGGACTATCTGGATAACAATAACCTCTAAATTCAGCACAATCAGGATTTAGGTCAAGGCACTCACCATTTCTGCCCTAGCCAAAGTAACTAACGATTGGCAGATTGCCTTGGATAAGAAGAACAGTACCTGTGCTGTGTTCCTGGATTTGAGTAAAGCATTTGACACAGTGGATCATGAATCATTAATCACCTCCCTTAGCTCACTAGGACTGGATTCTCTCTCACTCAACTGGTTTAAGTGCTACCTATCAGATAGGTCACAACTGGTAAAAAATGGAAATTACCTATCCACCTTAAAACCACTGCTAAGAGGTGTACTACAAGGCTCTATTCTTGGCCCCATCCTCTTTGCCATTTATATTAATAATATCGATGCCAACCTCACTCAATCTAACATTCATCTGTTTGCTGATGATACTGTATCATATGTCAGCAATCCCTCATTACCTAAAGCCTG
Organism: Neoceratodus forsteri; assembly: GCA_016271365.2. Taxonomy (NCBI): domain Eukaryota; kingdom Metazoa; phylum Chordata; order Ceratodontiformes; family Ceratodontidae; genus Neoceratodus; species Neoceratodus forsteri. The sequence goes on from CM057451.1 coordinate 208,067,910, forward strand.
TGAGCTGTTACAATCTGAATTCTCCATCCTGCAACACAATCTTCTGGAAAAAAAACTACTTCTAAATGCCAAAAAAACAAAAGCTATGTTCTTTGCCACAAAGAGTTGCTCTACCACTACCCCATCACCCACCACCCTACAATTATCCACCCTACTTGGAGAGAAGCTGGAATTTGTTGATAACTTCAAATACCTTGGAGTCTGGATTGATAATAGGCTTGACTATTCTGTCCATATTGAAGAGCTACTAAAAAAACTGAGACAAAGGCTTGGTCTATTTTTTAGAATAAAACACTACCTTAACAGAGACTCCAAAAAAAGATTAATCCAGGCATCATTCCTATCCCTCATTGATTATGCTGACTTTCTCTATGGCCATTGTTCACTCCCCCTCTTAAACAAGCTGGACACCCTGTATCATAGATCCATCAGATTTATTACTGACCTTCCCTCCAGCACCCATCATTGCTCTCTTTATATGGCAGTCAACTGGACATCACTACAACACAGAAGAAATAGGAATGCTGCAATCTGGATATTCAAAGCTTTATCAGGCAACTACCCACCTATATTACAGACTGTTTTACGAATTACTCTAGGCCATACACCTTAAGGATCAGTAAACTCATCATACTAAAGGTCCCCAATGCCTGCACCCGGTTTGGGAGGGCCGCTATCAGCCACTCACTAGCAGTTGCATGGAACTCACTCCAAAAATCCATGAAGCTAAATAGCCTCTTACCTTTAACATCCTTCAAAAGTTTATTCTCCACCCTATTTCCAGAGCTCTGCAATTGCTTTTATAAGGCCTAATCCCCTACCCTACCTACCCTCCCACCCCCTTTTCCGTGTTCCATTATGTTAGTTCTACTTCTATTTTCCAGTCACCTGGTATACTCTCATAAAAGCCAATTAGGCCCTATAATTTATATATTATGCCTGCTATACCCATTGTCTCCTTTTTCTTACAGGTTAAATGGTTTTACTGTGCCTTGTATATATGTAAATTGTTGTATATTATCACTTTATGTCATTGTACTGCTGTTTATGTTATTCTTGTCTATGTAAAAATACTTGTACTCTTATTTGTATGACCACTCAGGTCCATCTTGTAAATGAGCTACGCTCAATGATGTTCGCCTGACTAAATAAAGATTTTGATTGATTGATTGATTGATTGATTGATACCTTACATACTATGGGTTGGGAATACTTATGATGTATCCAGCAAAACTTAAAATTATGTGCCCTGCACAAACACCCTGATTTTTTACATAACCACAAGAAGCTAAAGAGTTCATCTGCACTCATGATGCCCAGGATGAGCATTCCAGAGTCAGAGAAACTCAGCATGCCAGTTAAGTGTTTGCCTCAGGCTGTATACAAGGTGGGGATGTTTAAAGTTAACTGCTGCAGTGGTTCCAGGTGCGTGTCTAAGGTCCCAGTGACTGAACTGAACACTGAAGTGCCAGACGGTTTGCAGGCACCCATTCTGTTTATTATTATTTGTCTGGGCTTCTTCACTCAGGCTGATTTGCTATTGGCAGTGCTGGTGTCCGCACTTCTTTTTATTGAAATGAAAACTGACTTGTTGACCCAATAAGATCAAACCACAATGTACTACAAAAGGAGTTTGTGCCTTTTTTTAATCTATGAGTTTCAATAGTTTTTTCACCACTCATGCAATATCAAATCAAATCAAATTGACTTTATTTCTAAAAAGGCACTATTCCAAAGATCGTAGCACCCATTACAATAAATACATAAAAACACATACAGTATAAAACCAGCAGTCATCACATTATAAATAGTTTATATATCATCACCAAAGGAAAGCTCAAATAAATGCAATTTTAAGGCGGTTTTGAAGCTCTCCAATGTTAGGCACTCTCTTATCCAATGAGGTAGAGAGTTCCACAGGGTAGGTGCTGCAAACATAAACTCCCATGACCCAGACGTCTTCAGCTGAACCCTGGGAACCTCTAGCAATCCCTCACCAGCTGATTGGAGCAGTCAGAGGGGGCAGTAGGGATGCAAAAGATCTTGCAGGTAGCCTGGACCCACTCCATGTAGGGCATTATAGATCAGCAAGCTGACCCTGAAGGTGATCCACCACTGAACTGGCAGCCAGTGCTGTTCACACAGCACAGGAGCAATGTGACTCAACCAAAAAAGCCCAGTCAAAATCCTGGCTGCTGCGTTCTGCACCAACTGCAGGCAGCAGATATCAACCACTGGAAGCCCTTGGTATAGGGTGTTACAGTATTCAAGACACAAGATCACAAATGCATGGCTCAATGTTGGGAGGTCGCTGGATGGAACATGGTGCTTAATCCAGATGATATTTCTCAGATCATAAAAAGAGGACTTGATGATGGCTGACACCTGTGAATGAAGCATCAGTTCATAATCAAATATAACACCCAGATTCCGCACCCATTCAGAGGTCAGTAGCTGGCAACCCCCAAGCCAAATACTTGAGGGACAGCCAGCCACCAACCTATCTATTCTGTGACCCTGGTCCACCACCAGCACCTCTGTCTTGTCAGGATTCAACTTTAGCCAGCTGGCATTCATCCAGTCCTGTATCTTGGTGAGGTAGTTGTTAAACACTGAGACTGCACTATACTGGTCGGGCACAAAGGACAAGTAAAGCTGGGTATCATCTGCACAGCAGTGAAATCCCAGCCCATACTTCCTTACAATGTCCCCCAGTGACAGCATATACACCACAAACAACATGGGGGACAGCACAGAGCCCTGGTGTACCCCACATGACTGAGAGAATGGTTCAGAGGAATAAATCCCTGACACCACCCTCTGAGACCTGCCAGTAAGGAATGAATGGAACCATATGAGGTCTGTTTCACACAGGCCACAGATGAACTGCAGGTGCTCCAGCAGCACCCAATGGTCCACAGTGTCAAACGCTGCCAAGAGATCAAGAAGGACCAAGATGGAAGAGGTCCTCCAATCTCTCACAATAAGTGAGTCATTGAGCATCTGAACAAGGGCAGTCTCAGTGCTATGCCTCTTCCAAAACACAGACTGGAAAGGATCATAGATACCATGGTTGGTAAGATGATTCTCCAGTTGCAGTGCAACCACCTTCTCAATAACCTTCCTTACAAATGGGAGGTTAGAGACTGGTCTGTAGTTAGCAGGGCAGTCTGGGTTGAGAGACGTTTTCTTAAGGTGGGGCAGCATGACCACCTCCTTCAGGGAGTCTGGAAACACCCAACTGTAATGAGCTCCAGACTGTCTCAGACAAGACCTGGCCATAACAAAAATGCACCAAATCAAAAGGTGCATTGGGAATGGGTCTAAACTACAGCAGGTCGGCCACATACTCTGGACAATCTGCATGATATCTATGATCTCCAACCAGTCAAAATCCCTGCAACAAAACCAAGGAGTGGCAAGAAGAAGAAGAAGAAGAAGAAGAAGAAGAATCTGTATTTATATAGCGCTTTTTCATACAACCAAAGCGCTTTACAAGCAGTGCTAGACTGGTAGTGAAGTGACTGAATGTGTGGTGGCGGCCATATCGCACATCATCACCCACACACAGCCTGGGTAATTGCATGAACCGGTTTATGGGAAGGAGAATGTTGGCCAGGACACCGGGAATGTTCCCTACTCTTTTACGAAGAGTGCCCTGGGTTCTTTTACTTCCACCTGGACACCCACCAGGACAACACCAGGATGGGCAGAAGGGACCTCGGTTTAACGTCTCATCCAAGGACGGCACACCCCTGCAGTACAGCACCCCCCAATACTGTACTCAGATGCCAGCGATTTTTAAGTGCAAGTCCAATCCCGGTGTGGGACGAGAACCCACGACCTTCTGGTCCAGAGGCGGATGTGCTACCAACTGAGCCACGCTGGCAACCTCACACTGGCCACCGCCACACCTCATAGAGTGAGCCGAATGGATCTCAGACCCAATGTCGGCAACCTTATCAGCAAAGAATCGAGCAAACTCGTCACACTTTTCTTGTGAAAAGGCTTTTAGAGCTTGCAGACAGACTGGATTGCACAGTCTGTCCACAGACTGAAAGAGATAAGCTGGTCGATTCTGAGCTGCAGCAATCTACCCAGACTGGACCTCTGCCTTCCTACGCGAGATTGCTGATTGATAGTCCCTATAATGATCCATTAGTCTAGGTCTGTTGGCTTCAAGGTGCGATTTCTGCCAGCAACTCTCTAACCTTCATTCAACTCTGCGCAGCTCCCTCAAGGTCCCATCAAACCAAGGGGACTGAGGGCGAAGGGTGAGAGGATGAATGTGGACAGGAGCTACAGGAGCCAGAGTGCCTGCCACAGCCCTATTATAAGCCTGTAGAAGGTTCTCCAGACCCTCGCTTGCACATGGTAATCCTGATAGGTCCAGCACCACCAATAGGACATCTGGGATCAATCCCCTCAAAGGGTGGTACCGGACCATCTCCACAGGGACAGGCCTATGGGGGGCTGGAAGTTGAACCTTATAGTGTGGTGGTCCGACCATCCAACTGGTTCCACCACCAAGTTGGAGGCCTCCATCCCCAGGAGGAAGACCAAATCTAGAGAGTGGCCATGATTATGGGTCACAGAGACAACTGTCTGTGTGAAACCCAACGAGTTCATAAGTCAGAGGAAGTCCTGACTAAACTGCGAGAGTTCATCATCGATCCAGGCATTGAAGTCACCCAGCACCATCATTCTGGACAACTCCAACACCATGTTGACAATGAAGTCCACAGTTTCCTGCAGGAACTGCTTCTTGCCCCCTGGTGGACAGTAGATGAGAAAAATCCTGCACCCCACACCTGCGACCACTGTACTGACCTGGTCTCCTCAACTGGCACAATTACAAGGTCCAATTCCGATCTAAAATAAATTGCACCCACCCCCCGCCCCTGAGATCCAACCTCAAGCGGTGTATCACCAAGAACCCGGTTTGAATCGCTGCCTCTAAAATGGGACCAGCATTTTCATCCAGCCAGGTCTCAGTGATGCAAGCCAGGTCTGTTGACCCAACAAAATCAGCAATAATTGCTGTCTTGTTTTAATTGACCTGGCATTGCACAACACTGCACGAGTCGGATGAGATACTAAGGCTGATTTAGCTGCTGGCCTGCTAACAGCAGAGCCCTTGGGTATGGGTACCAGGCAAGGAGAATCTCGTTCTGGCACCCACTTCACCCCAGGGCATCTCATGGACCTCACAACAGCAATCCAGCTGTTCAGCTCCCCCCCAAGGTCCGAGGCTCCCCCCTCCATTTTCTACCCACTATCTCCAAAGCTCTACAGCAACCATAAACTGCTGGACGCAAAGGAGGACAATTAAAGGATCAGAGGTCTTGGAGCTCAGAGGGGGAGTAGCACCTGACAGGGACAGCCATCATCAAACACATACTGGCAAGCCAGAACTCAAGCCCCTAATTATCCCAAAATAAACTCCCATACAATGACTCAAAGCCTAAAACCTAAACCCCCCAACACTCACTAAAATAACTAACAAAACACTGAAATAAACAACAATAAAATCCCTTCAGTTCAAAAGGAATGGAAGGATATGAAGAATCAGGTTCTATTAATAGTCCAACTGCTGATTTGCTCCACTGTGGCTCTCGCCCCCAGCAGGCATCGATTACTAAATTTCCCATGAAAAATACAAGTGTCTCACTCTGGTGATTCGCACAACTGTAAAATTAGTGCACAACCATTTAAAGGAGGTCTTCCCACTACCTCCAGACCAAAAACTAGGAGGCAGAAGTGGTAAAGTCAACACACTAACAATACTAGGAGCAGATCTTCAATGTCCACAGAAAAGGGGCACATCCAGAGGACAAAGCACCTACAATGGAGCACCACCTAGCTGCCGAAGCAGGGAAGAGCACCCCCTGGAAAAAACAGGCCCCCAAAGGAGACCCACCAGCCAATGATTGGGGTATACCATGGGAAGCTAAGATCCTGCCACCTTCCAGCCACAGTTCCCCAGGGCCCTGTCAGAGATGAAAACCTGACCCTCATCCAACCACCAAGTTGTCTCCATGGGTCAAACCAGAGACCAGGCCAAAGCAAGTTGTGCACCAGTTTGAATCTGACAAAATTGGCCCCAGCTAGAAACTCTCAGATAAGGGAAAGGCTGAGACAGCCCCAAAATGGTTTAAGGATAACTCCTGGCCAAACGGTCAAGGACCCAACCACTAGAACCCTGCTCTACAGTAGAAAGCCCCTGTAGTAACACTTCAGCCTCCTGAGGCCACACACAGCCCTCCACCCACACTGATTTCCCAGCAACCCAAGTCCTATAACCTCCTCAATACCTGGATACACTCACATCCTCCAACGATCTTCCTTCCTTAGATGAAATAGGGCTTCTTCTATAGGGCAGACCAGCTTCCTTAATAATTACTCCTAAGAGTAAATTCCCTTCCAAGCAACAGGCTCCTTAGCAAATGGTGGAAATGGGATACCACAATGAACAGCAGCTTGCGAACTACATGACCAACACCAACAGCTGCCCCAAAAGCAACTGATTGTGGTAAATTGCCACTGACAGCAAACCAGTATGGGAGCTCTCACTGTAGCAAACTGAGCACCTCTATAAAAAAGGAAAAAGCACATATTGAACAGTAAGAGGTCCACTAAAAGAAAAGGTGCAGCAAATTTGGAAGATTCAGTCTTGGTCCTGAACGGAATGCAGCCTGCCACCATGCAAAGCAGGCGAAATGACAGACACTGAATGCCTGGTAAAGACTGGCAAGATGCCAAGACAAAACAAAGAGCAGCCCGAAAGCATCACCCGAAAAACACCCTAAAGCCCTGATCTACCTCACTTCTTCTCTCCTCTCTGCTCTAAAAAGAACTATAAATTATAAAAATGACAAAAAGCAAAATAAAATTAAAAGAGAACTAAACAAAACAAATCACGTAAGAGCTAAAGTGCTGGCTGGCTCACAGCAGCCACCATCTTGGAATGAGCTATGGGTATATGGAAATATGGGTGGTGGGTGATGGCTCCTTTTAAGCACATCAAGACAGACATTACACATGAGCCTTGCTTTTAATGGTTTCAACATACCGAACAATGTAATTATATGTAACTAAATGTGGGCACTGCCGTCAGGGTGATATTTAGTATGAAGAGGATGTGGGGGGCAACCTGCTTCTATGAGAGTGGATCTGCCTGCCTTGCCGTGTTGATATGCCTTGTCCCGCCATTTGGTATTCTATTTTATTTACTGGGGCTGTGAGGAAGACAGTAACAGAGCTGTTTGTAGATCCTATTTAGGGGTACCATGCACCCCCTCAATTCATATTTCCAAAATGGTTGATTTTCAACTTAGTGTTCAAACCATGGTTAGCTAGAAATTTTAAACCCGAGTGCTATGCAAAGGTATTTTCATCAATTAAAGTAATGCCCTTTTGCTGCTACTGGAGGTAAGAGGAATAAATAGTTTGATGTTTAACATAGTTTGCCTACGTACATCTCCAGTAGTTAGCTTAATTAAATGCAGTTGCAGTTAAAAAAAAAGAAAATGCCTCTTTAACTTGGGTGGAAAGTTAGTCCATGAGCTTCATTTGATATAATGGATGCAGTGGTTATGGGCTGGCCCCCTTCCTGTGGGGGAACTCCCTGTCGCTCCATCTGTGATCACATAATTGCAGACAGCAGTTCGGTTAATAATTTTATTGATTAAAAGGTGCTCAATCATGTTCCAGTTCCACACCGCAGGACAGGAGGGAAGCTGCAAAGCACCAGTGCAATGCAATGGGGGAGAGGGGTGACATGTTCTCTGTTTAAACCTTGTTTATTAACTATTATAAAATGGGCAAAACAAGTCAGACATTTCTATTGGCTAAAGCCCATTTCTAGCTGTGTCCTTATCAAGTCATATATTAACGACCGGCACTCAATAAAAATAGCCTGCCTCACAACACAAGTGATATCCCTGACCAATGGCAGTGCCTCTTGACAGCAGGAAACAGCTGAGTGGTCCGCTGTGACAGACTTCTCACATAGTCGCACAGCTATCACAGCAAACACCTCTCGCTTAGCTACCAGTACCACAGAGTAAAAAGTAAGGCATGTAAAATGACAGATGTACCTGAAGTGAATTTCTCCTTCAAACTGGCAGAAATACTCACCAAAGTATGCGACAGCACCAACGGAAACAAACAGAATGGAAAAGCATCTAATAAAAAGAAAGCACACGTTAGGTACGACTGAAATGTTTCCTCACTTCATCACAGAACAGCTAAATCAATTGGAAAAAGAAAAAGATGAGCAGAACAACCAAAAAACAACCACATGGGCTAAAACTGTGTTTTTAAACTGGTGTTCTGCTCTGCAGTTATCTATAGATTTAAAATTGATAACACCAGAAGAACTGTGTCAAACACTATGGAAGTTCTATGCCGAGGTTCGTCAGACAGACGGGTTAGAGTATAGCCTAGCGAATCTGCTATCTCTACATCCTGGCCTAAACCAATTGATAAACAGGCCAGAACTAAATCGCAACATAAACCTACACACAGACCCAAATCTGCAAGCAGCAGATAATATTTTCACAGCCGTATGTAAGCGCTACAGGAGAAAGGGCAATGATAAATCGGGGCACCACCTGGCCATATTAAAGCCAGACCTAGCAATACTGAAAAGCTCACCCATACTATCTCCAGAAACTCCAACAGGACTGCTATATAAAGTCTGGCTTGACATTCAACTATGTATGGCCCGGAGAGGTCGAGAAGGCCTCTGTTAGTTGAAACCAGACTACTTTGAAATAAAAAACTCAACTGATGGAACAGAATACATAACACTAACCTTTAACGAGTTCACCAAAAACCACAAAAAAATATATGATCCCCAGAAACAGCAGCACCATGGCTTCATATACACTGTTCCTGAAAATCCTCTGTGCCTGGTAGCCTCATTCAAAAAGTACCTCTCCAAATTGCCTCCAGAGCCTCCTGCTTTCTACTGCCACCCATGTAGAATTCCACCAGCAGAATATGAACACACAGAAACCTGGTACACTTGAGAGCCCCTAGGTATAAATTACCTATCCAGCCTCATGCCCAAAATCAGCACAGCAGCAGGACTTTCCCGCAGATACACTACCCATAGTGTCAGGGCCACCGCCATACAACTGTTATCAGAAGCCGGGCTTGCAGCCCGAGAAATAATAGCGGTGACCAGCCACAGAAGTGTGTGTAGCTTACGCTCATACTGGGCAGCAACAGAAGATGATTGCAAATGATGGAGCGGCATACTTTCACTGGATCAAGCAGAAAACCAAGAAAACTCACATGCCATGCCTCCAGGAACTCAGTTGATGACATCCCATGCAAACCCTGACCCGCAGGTCCCGTCCTCAAGTACATACTGCGAACAAGAGGTCACAGCAACAACAGGAAGTCATAGCATCAAAGACAACCGAGAAAACCTGACCTTCATCCAAAACCTAACTAAAGAAACAACAAATTTGCCTTTCATCGTAACCAACTGCTACATGGAGCGAGTTGAATTTATAAACTTCAGCAGATAAGTTAATTCTCAGTCACATGTTAAGCACTGTTTGTTAGTTTCTCATTTCATTATCATTTCAGCTAATTCCAAATGAATAAAAAACTAAGGCTATTACAAATTATTTAAATGCATTTTTAAGCAAACTGCATGAATTTTAAATCACTCTTATAACGTGACAATGTTTAAATAATTTAAAAATGTTATTCATTTACTCAATTACTGTTCATAAGAATGCATACAAAAAGGAACTATTTAATGTCACCATTGCAAAAAAAAAAACCCAAAAAACTTAAAAAAAAAATAAATTACTTGAATACTACCTACCTGTCTCAGCCTGAATTTTTTTGCCCATTTTATAAGCTCAATAAGACACTCCAAGGCCAAGTGCCTCATGCCTCAAAATGCACCGGGGCGTGCTCTTATCAGGCCATAGCCCACACCTCGTCATGTCTTATTGCTGGCTTAACTCACGCACAGTTTTGGGAGCAACAGTATAAAACTGTGGGGTGGGGGCTGGTTGGGACGCAACTGAGTTTGGGGGTGACTGTTTTATTATACATGTGGGTTACTTACTTTACTTTTATAAATGTTTTCCTGTTTACTACTTCCGACATAGATTACTCAATTTTTTTATAATGTAGTTGAGGGCAGAGTTACGTGGGAGGGTATTCTTTTCAAAGGAATTTACGTTTTTAGGGTGGTTTTCAATACACTATGTAACCCCTATTCCCCTGGCATCTAAGGGGGGAGCCAACATATTCAGAGGGGTAATGCACAAAAACTAAATGCACTTACTTGACCTCCGTTGACTCAAGTGACCTCCAGGCAACCCATATCACAGGTTGGCTGGCAAGGCTGTGGATTTAAACTGGTTAACAAGCACTGGCACAGTTTCCAATAATCCATTGTCCAAACCAGTAGTAAAGTTAAAAAACAGGATTCAAATCATTTATTTTAAAATGTAGGATTGTAGGCATTTTCAAATCACAGTTCATGCCACTTGGCATTTCAGCCCAATGGGGGCACAGGTTCAAATCCCAACAAGGGAACTTAAGTCATAAATTGATCTAAACCATTTCTTGAACATTGAACATATACATGAATAATTCCACGGGGTACCTTTACATGGGGTTCTTCATTTGCCTTTTAGGGGAACACCTTCATACTTCTTCAAATTCAAAATTAATTTATGTCCATCCCAAATTTGCAGGCAACGGGGGGCTATGGTCCCCTAGGGGTCTGAGCTGCCACTGGCCAAGCCTCCCACTCTCCCCTCAAGACCTGACCCCATGAGAGGAGAGTCTTGAGTCCACATAAGCAGGGTGCCCTGATGGGCATAATTTAGGGGCATAGGAGGGCACAGCATCCCCTGGGGTTCCAAGGTGCCACTGGATCTCTACCCTCACCCTCTCACAAGACCTCATGGGAGGAGGGTCCCAAAGTCCAAAACTGCAGGCAGCTTCTTTAGCAACACAGACAGGGCATCTTAGATTTACTATCCAGTGAACCAGTGAGCAAGTCCTTACTCAGGGACCCAGATGGGTCACCCACACAACGTTCTCTTGGCTCTGACTTAGTAGTCACTGAGGCAAGCAGTACATCTTTTCACCTTTTCTTTTTCTCAGAACCTTTTGTACTTCAGCTGAAGCACTGACACAGTTCTCGTACTCTGTGGCAGACAGAACATTTTCCCATTTTCTCTACTTTTAGAACATCTTCAATGTAAACAGCACCACAGCCTTCTTTGTGCCTAAAGGGGCATAAATAGTGCCTTCTCTAGTGCTCTAACCCATTCTCACAGAGTGACATGACAGCACCCATCATTCAGAGACAGTCATCCTGTGACAGAAATCTTTCCTTTTCTGACAGGAAACTTTAGTTCAAAACCCAGAAAGTAGCATTGGGTATTTAAAACACAGCAAACTTGTCATTTCACCCTCTTAAAATAAGGCAAAATATCATCTCAGTCTTTCAGCAGTTCTCAGCTACAGTACAGCCCCACAGAATCCCCTCATCAACTCCAAAATGTGTGTTCCTCCCTTAGGAGAGAGTCAGCCCCCTTTTTGGGATGTGGGACAATGACAGCTGCCATGTACAAACTGTTTATTTGAACGCCAACCTCTGAGAAAAGAGAATTTACACAGAGGAAGCCAGGCAGTGCATGCCAGTCTGAAGGCTCCCTCCAACTGAACAAAAACTCCAAGCTCTTTCAAACTCAGAGCTCTGGCCCTTCCCCTTTGGAAAGTCCAGGTAGGTCAGCAGCCAGGTCAAACCAAGAGCTCAGAGATTGGCATCATGGCAGAAAGCTGAAGCCTTCTTAAATAAACACACATTTCACTCAGTAACTCCCATTGGGGTGTTATATTTACCCACCCTTTTAGAGCTCAACGTCCCTGGTGAACAATGCAATCATCCTCTCTGATGACTCACTTGGCAGATGGTGAGTGCCTGCCTCCCACCAGTAGCCCCCGGAGGGGTATACGGCTGGTACACTGCACTGGCAGTGCACAACTAAATGGACAAATAAATCCTCAAGACCCTGAGGTCTCAAACCATCCTCTAGATCCTCTGATGGTCCAACCTTCAGAACACCTCTGGGGTCTGCCTCAGGCACCCAGAGTGGCACATCATGTCTAAATACCAGCCAACCAGGTTACACTTCTAACTCTCTAAACACATGACCAGAATGCTAAATATATCACATATGTGGAGACTACTTAACTTACTAAAAATGTACTTATGTCATACTATTCCATGGCATGACACCTAAACATTTTCTTACTTAGCAATGTACATTTACCTATCTATAACATAACTGTCTATACCCTATACTTTGTACTCTATCCTTAACATACCTATGCAGAGGGAACATACGAGACTTGTAATGTATCCCATACCTCCCACCACATTAATCCATCTCTGTATTTTACTCATGCCATTAAAAACTCAAACACTCCCCCAAACCCCATTGCAATCACAGTCATTACAGTGTCTTTGGTTTATTCCCCCAAAAGGTTAATGGATGGAACAGTTTGAATGTCAGCAATGTCCAGATTTCCAGACCACCCCAAGGGAACAGAGATGGAACAGACTCACAATTTGAAGCGTCGGGTGGTCCAAACTGGTTATTGAGCATCGTCTCCATGATGACTGCTGGGCCTTGCTTCCAAGCCTCCTCTTTAACTCAACCTGGCAAACAGCTATGGCAAGCTTTTCTTCCTCTTGGGAGACTTCAAACATCAATGGATATTGGCATGAAGTCATCTTGTCAGAAACTGAAGTCATCATCTGGGATGCTTACTGCTGCGCTAAGGTCATATTTAAGGGGTGCTTCACTGCTGGGCTGAGGTTATATTCTGAGGATGATCCACTGCTGAGATGAGGTCATCTCAGATGATGGTCACTTCCTGGTGGTGACCCAGCCAGACATAAGGGAACACCAGCACAGTGCACGATGGGAGGTTGGCAAGTCTCCTCACCTGGCGTTTGCACTCCTCACGAAGCACCTACCCACGAGTCATCTTGGCAGCACCTGTGGACCCCTACATGGGCCATACAGTGTCCCCCATGGCCAGCCGGCAGCTGCTGGATCTTCTAATGCAGCCGGCAGCTCCAGACCAGTGCACATAGAGATGGGCAACCTGAGATCATCCTCACTGGGACAGCAATTTTTTGGCAGGTGCACGTGTCAACCGGCAGAAAAAGGCAGGACAACACAGAATACTGTCTTTTTTTTTCCACATGGCAAACTGCTGGGCATAACAGGCACAACCCACTTCATTCTTGGCAGGCAATTACTAGAGCACATACCCCTTTTATTTCCCAGCAGCATTTAGTCTGTGTCCATTCTCTCCTTTTTCTTCTTGACAACATATTACTGGGATTAATATGTGGGAGAAAAGTGCAGCAGTCCATTTCACTTAAAACAGTCACAGAGCACAGGACATTGTCTTTTTCTTAGGGGCATACACAGTCTTTGAGCCCATTATGTGTCCACTCTACAGTGCTTGCTACTCCCCTGTCGCACTTATTCTGCTTCTTTCCTCCCTTGTATTTCTTTACCTTTTATTTTGCAGGGGCTCACAGAAAACAGTTCATCCTGCTGCAAACAGGCAGTAGGATGGAGTGTAAATGCTGCAGTCTCTTTTTATTCATTTTAAAAGGCTGTCAACTCTTTATATACTTGACAGTTCCATTTACTATGGGAGTACTATATCTCCCAGCAATCCTAGCACTCAGGCATGATTGCACATGAGTGATCACACTATAGAAGCTTCATTTTGCAGCTCAGTGACACTCACTCTCCTTCTCCAACATGAGCTTGGGGGATACTTTTTAATAACCTGGCACTTGTTTTGCAGGAGGGGGGTTTAACTTTTCAAAACTGAGGCAACATTTTCCTAGACGCCTCCCGGTGTCGAAATGCAACATGGCAAGGGAGGCGGAAACTATATACATTCCTTTCAGTCCTGCTTCACTCTCCTTTTAGTAAATGGACAATAGGAGGTGCCATCCAGGACAGGGGGCAGCCTAGAGCGCTTGAGTTATGCGCTCACTCACGGAACGTGCCTGAATATAGGCAGGATTTGTCTAGTGCACTTACCTGGTCAACAAAAACTAAATAAATAAAATAAAAATTGGTAACGCGCATGAACATGCATCCCCAGTACACAAGCACAGTCAAAAACAACAGCCAGTCAGGGCTGAATATATAAATGAGTTTCTCGCTTCCTTTCAGCACAGCAGCATCTCTCGCTGACAAATGGCTGCAGTTGTCAAACAGTCTCTGAGGTGTGAATTTAAGCAAGTCCACAGAGCCATTTTAACTGCACACAGAGATCAAAACACCCAACTTTTCTTTTCCTCAGCCACCGATTTTTAAAAATCAAAAATTTGTGCCTGTCACCCTCTGGCTTGCCAAGGACCCCACAAGACACCTCAATTCCTGGCCCCACTGCACCGATTAGTAACCCCTATTCCCCTGGCATCTAAGGGGGGAGCCAACATATTCAGAGGGGCAAGCACAAAAGCCTAATGCCCTTACTTGACCTCCATCAAATTGAGTGGCCTTTGGGAATCCCATGGAACAGGTGGGCTAGCAAGGCTGCAGATTTAAACTGGTTAATAAGCACTGGTACTGTTTCCAATAATCCATTCTCCAAACCAGTAGTAAAGTTACAAAGCAGGATTCCAATAATTTATTTTAAAAATGTAGGATTGTAGGCATTTTCAAATCACAGTTCATTCCACTTGTCATTTCAGCCCAACGGGGGCACAGGTTCAAATTCCAACAGGGGAACTTAAGTCATAAATAGATCTAAATCATTTCTTGAACATAAGCACAAATAACCCCAGGGAGTATCTTCATGCTGGTTTCTTCTTCTGGCTTTTAGGGGAACACCTTCATGCTTGTTCAAACTTAAAATTAATTTATGTTCATCCCTGGTTTGCTGGCAAGAGAGGGGCTATGGGCCCCCTTGGGGTCTGAGGTGCCACAGAACAAGGTTCCCACTCTCCCCCCAAGACCAGACCTCTGTAAGAGGAGAGTCTTGTGTCCACATAAGCAGGGTGCCCTGATGGGCATAATTTAGGGCCATAGGAGGGCTAGCATCCCTTGGGGTCCAAGGTGCCACTGGATCACTACCCCCACCCTCTCTCAAGACCTGACCCCCGTGAGAGGAGGGTCCCAAAGTCCAAAACTGCAGGCAGCTTCTTTATCAACACGGACAGAGTGTCTTAGATTTACTAGCCACTGGGCTAGCTGACAAATCCTTATTCAGGGACCCAAAAAGGTCACCCACATACCATTCTCTTGGCTCTAACTTAGTAGTCACTGAGGCAAACAGTACATCTTTTCACCTTTTCTTTCTCTCTCAATCCTTTCTAATTTAGCTGAAGCACTGACATAGTTCTTTTAATCTGTGGCAGATAGAACATTTTCCCATTTTCTCTACTTTAAGAACCTCTTGACTGTGGGCAGCACCACGGCCTTCTTTGTGCCCAAAGGGGGCATACATTGTGTCTTCTGTAGCACTCTAAGCCATTCTCACAGAGTTACATGACAGCCCCCTTCACTCAGAAACAGTTGCCCTGTGACATAAATCTTTCCTTTTCTGACAGGAAACTTTACTTCAAAACCCAGAAAGCAGCACTGGAAACTGAAAACACAGCAGATTTGTCATTTCACCCTCTTAAAATAAGGCAAAACATCACCTCAGTCTTTCAGCAGTCATCAGCTGCAGTTCATCCCCACAGAAACTCCTCATGAACTCCTAAATGTGTGTTCCTCCCTTAGGGGAGGGACACCCCCCTTTATGGGATATGGTACTATGGCAGTCGCCACAAACAAAATGTTTATTTCGATGACAACCTCTGAGAAAAAAGAGTTTACACAAAGGGAGCCAGGCAGTGCATGCTAGTCTGAAGGCTCCCTCCATCTGAACTAGAACTCCCAGCTCTTTCAAACTCAAAGCCCAAGCCCCTCTTCTTTGGAATGTCTAGGCAGGCCAGCAGCCTGGTCAAACCAAAGGCACAGAGATTGGCACCATTGCAGAAAGGAGAAGCCTTCATTGATAAACACACACATTTCACTCAGTAACTCCCAATGAGATGTTACAACTAAAAAAGGTACTGCATGTATAGATGTTGCAAAATTAAATTTGACTGGAAACATTCATGTGAAGCTTGCAATTTCTCCACGTGAAATATTTTGTGTAATTCAGCCATTCCGTGAAATATTTCACGGGGTGCAAAGTTGCTAAATTTTGCCCACGAAATGTGAAATTTCTCCTGAAAAAGGCAACATTTTGCCCGCAACTGGCAAATTTCTCTATTTTATGGTAGAAATTTTGTGCTCCATCTCTAACTGCAAGGTTAACATTTGTTAGTTGTCCCTGCAACCTGCATGGGCTTTTCAGATGTCTTTCTCTGATGATAGAAAATGGCAGGCAATGTGTGAAACATTTTGTCAAGGAATGTTATTGGCTTAAAATCAAACACTAAACGTACTGTAAAGTGGTCTAGGCTAAGGTGAAGGCGATGAAGTCTGATATAGTCTGCCTGCAAGAAACATGCATGATGGAGAAAGAGAATAGCCACACAGCAAATAACTGGGGTGGGGAGTGGCATGGGTCCTGTTTCACTTCTAAGGCTAGGGGAGCATCAGTCTGGCTTAGATCTTGATTCCCGGGGGTATTAACTAAAGTTTATGCTGAGCAGAGTGGTAGATTCATCCTAGTACATTTATGATGGAGATGAACACAGGGGCTAAACTGTCTGTTGGTTCGGTATGTGGACCCAATGAGAACTGCCCAGACTTTTATTGCAAACTTTCAGTTCAGATGGTGAACCTTGAAAGCCCATGGATATTAGGGGTGACTACAATTGTGTGAAGGATACAATACTGGACAAATCCTCTTCTGTGACAGTCCCCTTGTTAGGGAATGCTAAGGCACTTTTGCAAATAATGAAAGAGCATTCGCTAACAGATGCATGGAGATACTTCTTCCCATCTGGCCAGGAGTAAACCCATTACTCCCATTCAGCCTCTCACTACATAAGGTTGGATGTGATTCTGATATCTCAGGGCCTTACACCTGCCCTACAGCGACACATGATTCTATAATTATTACAGACCATGCACTAGTGTCAGTGGTGCTGCTGGAACTAAGCAGTACATTGGCTCCTAAATCTTGTGTCTCATTTATAAAAGCAGATTTCCAAGTACAGTACCTTCAGTTAAATCAGAGGGGGAACTTCAGTGTCAACTAAGTGGGAATCCTTAAATGCTTTTTTTTTTGGTGGGGGGGCATAATTTCATATTCCAGTCACAGTAGGAATGCAGTTTATGAGAGAATCTGTGATCTGGAACAGCAAATTGGTTAAGCTAAAAAGAGGCATATGCAGAACCCCAATGCTGGTGACTTTCAACAGATGCAAAAGTTAAAATGGGACCTTAATAAGTTAAATAACTCCAAAATTGAGTGAACTTTAATACTAAATCAAGCAACTAACTACTTTGAGGGGGGACACCTGCGGTAAGTTGTTGGCTTGGCAACTAAAACATAAAGAGACCACCAAAAACATGAATTGCATAATAGGCTCAGATGGGGTAGCTAGGCATTCAGATGAGAACATAGGGAAGTGCTTCCATGATTTTTACTTGCAACTCTGTACCTCAGAAGTACACCCATCCGAAGCAGATATACAAAGTTTCCTAAATAAGGCCTCACACCTCAGCAAAATGAGAAAATTGAGGTTGATATAACATGGGAGGTCATCGGGGAGGGGGGGATAAAACATCTGAAGGGAGGTAAGTACCTGGGGCCTGATGGGTTCCCCATAGATGTTTATAAGATTTTCAGTGAAACATAGAAACATAGAATTTGACGGCAGATAACGACCGCTTGGCCGACCCAGTCTGCCCATTTCCCTACCTGATGGATAAGCTGCAGATCCTAGTTAACCAGCAGCCTACTTCTTCCTACCCCCACCCCCTAGAATTGCCTTATGACTGTCCCATGCATGCTTGAATTCCACCACTGTTTGTGGCTCCACAACCTCCTCTGGAAGGCCGTTCCATACATCCACCACCCTCTCTGTGAAAAAATACTTCCTTAAATTACCTCTGAGCCGCCCCCCTTCTATCTTCATTGTGCCCCCTTGTTCTTGCACACCTCTTTTTTTGAAAGATGCTACCCTCTTGGACTTTGTTGATTCCCTTGAGGTACTTGAAAGTTTCTATCATGTCCCCCCTCTCCCTCCTTTCCTCGAGGCTATACATATTAAGCTCCTTAAGTCTCTCTTCATATGTCTTCCGGTGCAGACCCTGCACCATTTTAGTTGCCCTCCTCTGGACAGCTTCCATCCTGTCTATGTCTTTGCGGAGATTGGGTCTCCATAACTGCACGCAGTACTCCAGATGGGGTCTCACTAGCTGTCTGTACAGAGGGATAATAACTTCCTGTTTTCTACTGGTGATGCCTCTCCCTATGCATCCCAGTATCCCCCCAGCCCTCCTTGCTGCCCACTCACATTGCTTGCCCACCTTTAGGTCATCTGATATGACTACCCCCAGGTCCCTTTCCATTTTTGTTGTTAGTATCTCACCCCCCATTGTGTACTCTTCCCCTGGGTTTTTGTTTCCAGGTGCATTACCTTGCACTTCTTAACATTGAATCTAAGCTGCCATACATTTGACCATTCCTCTAACCATGCCAAGTCCCTTCTCATCCTTTCCACTCCACCTTGTGCATCAACTCTGTTGCAGATCGTTGTGTCATCTACAAAGAGACATACTTTTCCTTCCAGTCCCTCTGCAATGTCACTTATAAAGACATTGAAGAGGACTGGTCCTAATACTGAACCCTGTGGTACCCCACTACTAACCCCCCTTTTTTCAGAGTGGACTCCATTTACTATTACTCTCTGTGTCCTATTCTCCAGCCAATTCTTTACTCAGGCTGTCATCTTGGGACCCACTCCCAGGCTGGCTAACTTGTATGTTAATCTTTTGTGTGGGACTGTGTCAAATGCCTTGCTAAAGTCTAGGTAGGCCATGTCCACAGCCCCTCCCTGATCAACTACTTTGGTCACCCAGTCAAAGAAATCTATCAGATTTGTCTGGCATGACCTTCCCACTGTTAATCCATGCTGCCTTGGGTCCTGTGCCCCTCTGGCCTCTAGATATTTAACAATTCTTTCCTTCAGAAGTGATTCCATCATTTTCCCTACCACTGAGGTTAAACTAACAGGTCTGTAGTTTCCTGCTTCTGCCTTGCTCCCACTTTTGTGAAAGGGAATCACATCTGCCCTCCTCCAGTCCTCAGGTACCACCCCATCCTCCCATGATTTGTTAAAGAGTTTAGTCAGTGGTGTCACTAGTTCTACCCTTAGTTCTTTTAGAATTCTTGGATGAATCCCATCAGGCCCATTGCTTTGTCCACCTTCAGTTTTAAGAGTTCTTTCAGAACCCTTTCTTCTGTAAATGGGCTGGTATCAACTTCTGTATCCAGAGTGTTTCTACTGTTTGTTTTAGGTACCTCCCCTCTTCCTTTGTAAATACTGAGCAAAAATATTTGTTTATTATCTCTGCCTTTTCACAGTCACCCTCTGCCCACCCTCCCTCCCTTTATTAAGCCTCACTATCCTCCCCTTGGTCTTCCTTCACTCCCTGATGTACCTATAAAAGGTTTTATCCCCCTTCTTAACTGAGTTGGCTATCTTTTCCTCGGTTTGGACCTTTAAGCTCAAGAGCTCAAGGAACCTCTTTTTGATATGATTACTGAAAGTATAGCTCTAGGAGTGTTACCACCTTCCACTTGGTCAACAATCATAACAGTCTCACCCAAGCCAGGGAAAGACCCAAAGCAATGCAGCTCCTACTGGCCCATCTCTTCACTCAAAGAAGATTATAAGATTATTGCAAGGGTCATAGCACAGAGATTAGTAAAAGTTTTACCCACTTTAGTACAAACTGCCAAGGCAGGCTTTGTAAAGGACTTTCAGAGCAAGCATAATGTTTGCAAAGCATTAAACATTATTTGTCATTGGGGGATGAAATGATTTGGGTCTGGTGTTCCCATTTTGTCTCTTGATGCTGAAAAGGCCCTTGATTATGTGGAGTGGGGATACATGTTCGCTGTTCTTAAAAGATTTCGACTGGGAAGTAATATTAAGAGATGGATAGCTACCCTGTTCGACAACCCTGCAGGTGAGATAGCAATTAACTCTATAGTGTCAAAACCCGTTTTATGAACCAGGAGAACTCACCGGAGATGCCTACTGTCCCCACTTCTCTATGTTTTAACTTTAGAATCCCTCGTAGCAGCAATCCATGCTGATCATAATATCTAGGGGTTTCAGTTGGGGACACCCATTTTAAGGCCTCTCTGTTCTCCAATGATCTCTTAACCTACCTTAATAATTCAGAAAAAGGCCTCTCTAGGCTATATAATCTCCTTTGTGAAAACGGGATGATTTCCAGCCACAAAATTAATTGAGTAAAGAGTGAGATCATGCCGTTGGGACCAGGAACCCACACATATCTGGAGAACAACACATTGGGTATTAGAGTCATTGACAACTTGAAATATTGGGGCACATGTATTTCCAGATCTGGCAGACCGTGTATCAGGAACATTACAATAAACATCTGAGCTCAATCCGGCAAGACTGTGAGAGATGGTGTGGGTTACCCCTCAGTTTATTCGGACATATTAATATCATCAAGATGAATATACTCCCTAAATGCCATTATTTGTTTTAAAATCTGCCAGTTAGGGTCCAGGAAAAATTCCTTCAAGAGCATAATTCAGTTATTAATAAATTTATTTGGAGTGGACAGAAGGCAAGGGTATCCAGGAACATATTGCATTTACCTATTGAAAAAGGTGGCTTAGCCTTACCACACATGAAATGTTACTACTTGGCAGCTCAGTTGGCTCTTTTAGCTGAAGGAAATCTTACCACTATCCCAGATCGTCTTTTATTTGAAGGGGAGGCTGATAGTATGGGTTTACTCAGAGGATACTTACTCCCTAATCTTATCAAAGAGAAAGTGCTAAGGAAAGTTAACCTACTGTATATACGTGATAACTCAGCAGAATATGGCTTGGTATTCAAACATTTATTGGACATTTGAGGGGAACATCCTTGAGAGCTGGACTGATAGCTGTTTGCAAAACAAATGGAGGATATAATGTACCTATGCACCAAGTTTATGCTGAGGTGGAGTAAACATGGATTAAATTATGTGGATAATATATATGAGGGAGGAATACTTAAATCCTTCATACAAATTAAACAAGACTTCTTACTGCAATCAGGAGATTTCCTTGCTCGGGCAGTTTTTGGCTAAATCCTCCACAGAGTCATCTCTCATTGAAGAAATATTATGAAGTCCGCAACCTGGGACTAAGCAACTCACTGCTCTGTACAAGTTGTTTTTGGGTGCTGCACCCACTCCCCACATTAAGGCAGAAACAAGTTGGAGTGAGGATTTGGACAAAACTCTGGACTCTCAGACCTGGGGGGGTGGCTATTAAGCATGTCTATACCTGCTCAAGCTCCAACAGGTTATGCAGGATCCAGTACAATTTTTTGTACAGAATCTATTATACTCTGTTGCAGCTCTATGGTTATAAATCTTTTCTCAGTTCATTGTGTCCTAAGTGTTTGACTAAGAATGGTGACTTTCTGCACATGACATTGGTGTGTAGTAAAGTATCTCCATTTTGGAAATAGATGCATAAGATAATGGAACAAGTCCTACAGTGCAAGCTGCTCTGCTGTCCTTCAGAACTTATGCTCAGGGTTGATGACTCCAGGTCTGCACTGTCAAAGAGGACAGTCAGTGACAGATTGTGGGATATAGCCCTTATAAATGCAAGGAAAACAGATGCACAGAACTGTTTAAGCACATCACCTCATACGATAGCACCTCTGGTTGAATAATATGTCACTTTGCATGAAACTGGAAAACTATCACTTCAATGCAATAGGTCAGGGCAAATCGTTCTTACTACCTGAGAGCCCTTACTTACATCAATCTCTAATCAGGTTATAGAAATATGAGTAACACTTTATTACTTCTTATAAACTGTTACAAATTCCCATGAATTAGAGATGTTACAACTCTCAGACCACTTTAAGAGTCTCAGGGGATTGTTAATGTTGCTGCTCTGGTTGGGAGTGGGGGACTAGGTATGATTGTTGAATCTAACTTTGTTCTTTTTCAAGGTAAAGCATAGAATGTATGCCTTACTCTTCTCAAACAATGTGGTAGCCCTACAATATGCATTGGAGTGTGTACCTGTTTTAAGATATAAGCCAGTGATAATGTTGCCAATGAATATCTATGTAAAGTGTATTATGTTGAAGTATGTAACTTGCAGAACCTCACTTATCTTTTGTGAAGAAGAAGAAAGAAAGAAGGGGAGGAGGAAGAGGAAGAAGAAGAAGAAGAAGAAGAAGAAGGAATCATCTCAGTCCCAATCCATCCAGTGGAATAAATCAAACATTATAAAAACTGACTTGTGTTATGGCTATCAGCATGGAGGGGAAGAAAACCACTACTGGGTGGAAACATCTGTGGATCTAAGCCTTCATGTCATCATCCTTCAATGCAAAATGTGATACTATTAAACACAGTCATAATGTCTGTTCTGCCACATGCTGCTGGTAACTAAAGAATGAATTTCTCCTTCAGATCTAAAGGACTTCCACCAACAGAGGAGCTGATGGCAATCCTCTTAGAGCATATCTACTGTTATGCTAAGGAATGCTGGGGTTTGGAGCACCACAAGCAAAAAAGGATTGGAAATAGCTGCCTCAGGCCTATACTCTCTTCTACTGGGCTTGAAGATATAAGAAGCCAATCCATTGAGGGACTTGGTTAGTTTTATTTTGAAGCCATAGAAGGTGAAAGTATACTGAACCCTTGAGAAGCAGAAAGTGGGCATATGCCCTGGTGGTGGAGTAGCACATGCCCACTGGTTGCTGGAGGGGTACATGCATCAATGACACTGGTGCGTGTTCCCATCCATCTTGATTTCTGAGGTGCTTGCCTGAAAATAGTAGAGTAGGAATAGTAGGTATGAAAAGATTGGACGGGTTAAAGGTAAGCACCAAGAAGTGAGCAGATAGCTGCCTGGATAAAACCAAACATCACAAATACAGCACACTTGGAGGCAACAAACTAAATGCAAGGAAAAGTTTAATGCTTAAATAAACTTCAGTACTGAGGTTCAGTGCTGTCGTGCTTGTTCCTCATTTCAGCCTTAAAATGTTTACATGCACGGTTTTTATTGCCCCTAAGTGCAGTATTTGTGTTGTCTGGTATTGCTTGTTTGATACCAGTACCAGCAATTTGAGTTAGTACTCTTGTGTTGTGTTATGCAGCCACCTGGGTAGGCTAGTCAGAACTGCAAGCAGTGGGCACAAAGATCTGCAATAGGGTTGACACAACAGGGTGCTTGTAAAGAATGAGAAGGGACCTTGGTAAGCTGGAGGACTGGTGAAATGTATGGCAGTTTAGATTCAATGCAAATTAGTGCAAAATTATGTACTTAGGTCATAGGAACCCGAGTGAGGAGTACTCAATGGGGTGGGGGGTGGGCTGTCAGCCACCAAACAGGAGACAATCTAGGAATAATTATATCTGAGGACCTAAAGTTGACCGGACAGCGTGAGAAGGTGGTTAGAAAGGCCAGCAGGATGTTGAGGTGCATAGGAAGAGGCATCACAAGCAGAAAAAAGGAGGTGGTAATACCACTACACAGATCATTAGTGAGATCTTACCTAGAGTACAGTGTCCAGTTTTGGAGGCCACATCTCAGGAAGGACATAGACAGAGTGGAGGCAATCCAAAGGAAAGCTACAAAAGTGGAACAGGGACTGCACCAGAAGTCATATCAGGAGAGGCTGAAAGACCTCTATATGTATTCACTAGAGATGCTGAGAGAGAGAGAGAGAGAGATTGGGGACATGATAGAGATGTATAAATACCTTAAAGGGATAAATAAGGTACAGGAGGGTAGCATCTTTCAGAAAAGAAGATGGACAAGAATTCAGGGACATGAGATGAAGTTGGAGGGAGGAAGAATCAGGGGTAATGTGAAGAAGTATTTCTTTACAGAGGGGGTGACAGATGCTTGGGACAGCATCATTGCAGGGGTCATGGGGCAAAAAAAAGATGGAGGAATTCAAAAATGCATGGGAAACACACAAGGGAACCTTAAAAAAAGGGAAGAGTAGGAAAGTTGCTGATCAACTACAATCTGCAGCATAAGTTAAAGATAGAAAAAATGGGCAGACTAGATGGGCCAGGTGGTCCTTATCTGCTGACAAATTCTATGTATCTATGTATGGATACAGGCCCAATGAAATGTTCGGAGCAAAGCAGGCCATGGAAAAACATGGTAGCAAGAGGCAGTATGAAGTCAGTGGTGAAACTGAACTAATCCCTTGAGGTGTGACTGCAAAGCAGATGTCAAAGCAGAAAGGGACCCACAGAGTGCCTGTATACTAGAGGCACAAAACTGCAAGAAGTGAAGCCCAGCTAGAACCACAGCTAGGTAAATTTTGGAGAAAGACAGGAAGGGAGTAAGAAGAAGAACCAACTCCAGCAAGTCCCCAAACCCCCAGCAATGGATCAGGCACTGGAGAGGGGCAGCAAGTAGATGGCTCAAGTAGTAGCCAGAAAACAAGTAAAATGTCCCCCCACATCATGACATTGAGGCCAAAGCAACGGGGGGGGGGTTGGGGAGTAGAAGAGTGTTATGCTTCCATGCTAGTGACCCAAGTTCAGTAGCAATCCCAGGGTTTCCAGGATTGGGCAGCAGGCTGAGAAGTGCTCCTGAAGGGAGCGGAAGGCAGTTGAGAAGGGTGATGTCTGGGTTTTGGTGCATTACCAGCCCCTTGTGGTGAACCAGAGAGTCAGCTCCCTCGTGATGGGGGTGGCATGAGCCCATTGCACACTGCCATCATCGTGGCTCACAGAGGCATAGCTCACCATCATGGGGTGGTGGAAGGGACGAAAGGCAACAGAAGAAAGAAGAAACCTATGTGCCAGAACCACCATTATTGACAGTCTCCTCAGTCCTAGGGCACTGCTCCACATGGATCTCCTCCAGATGCATTGACAAGTGGAGTGGCAGATGGGACTGGGGACTGGTGGCTGACCTGAAGGCAGGAGCATGTTGGCAATCGTGGCCAAAAAGCTCTGTAGAACAGAATATTACTGAAAGATCAAATGAGGTGAACCAGACTGGAGGACAGGGAATGTGAGCAAGTGAACTGGCAGCCATACGACTGTTGTAAACAAACTTGTGTCCAATAGATGCTTCGACATTCACTGTTAAATAACGCTCGGGGGGGCATGGCATGTGTCAACCGATGCCCCACTGAACCATTTGCTCACATTCCCCAAAATATGCTCCATGTCCTTCTGGAATCCCAAGACAACAGAGCCAGAGAAAGAAATATTAGTATAATGGGCTTACTAGTGGGTGTGAAATATAGGGATCCAAATGTATTTTTTCTTCTACTGGGCTGTGTTAACAGTTGGAGTAACCAAGAGTATGGCTGTCTAGTAAGTCACTGGCCTTACAGTGGTGCCCAGCATCAGATTCCATAAATTTGAGCTGTGCAGAATTTAAAAATTCTGAATTCATGGCATTATAATGGAATTCTGCAAAATCCCACAAAATTAAATCTGAACTGTGCAGAAGTTTTGATATGTATTTATTTAACCATAAGTCATCCATCTACTGATCTAGAGACCTGGAATTTGGCATGATTACTTACCGAAATGTGCCCTAACCTTGTACCAAATATCATAATATTTAGATACATCATTGCAAAAGTTTAAGGGCTCAAATTCTGGCATTGTTTTTGGGGTGGGATATCACAAACATTTTTATCTGCTTATAACTCTGCTACCATTACAGCAAGATATGTGGAAATTTAAATGAATAAACTGGTTTGTAAGGGATATGAAATTAGACCAATTATGGAGAGATTTGGATAAAATATTTTTAAGTTCCAGGAGTTCTGAATCTCATTATGTAAGTTATTTATGACATTTTGTGAAAACTTTCTCAACATGTAGATGTCTGTAACTCCTTTGGTCTTGTAGTATAGATATTTTTTTGTACTTTTCTGAATATCCAATATCACTGTATCCTGGTATCTAAGAAATCTGGAAAAAGTGGTTTAGCAGTTTTAAATTTACAGTGGAAATACCAAAACATATTATTGGCAAGATTATCTCAAATATTTGAGAGTTCATCTGCTGCCAAACAAGACTGTGCAACCTGACTCTCTGCAGTTAAATAACAAGAGTTGCAAGCAAGTATCTATGGTCTGCAAGCCTGCCAGCAAGTAACAGTCTTTTTGACTGTTGTTTTAATCTGTAAGCCTCCCTGCTGTTAAAAACAAACTGTGTTCTGAGCACTTGAGAGGGGGCTCGGCAGTGAGCTAATCAGACAAGTAGCCCAGTTCCAGGGGGCCAGGCTAGGCACTTTAAATCCCCATGCTCCCAAACAGCGTTTAGATCATCTGCTGCCAAAGAAGACTGTGCGGCCTGTCTCTCTGCTGTTAAATAACAACAGTTGCCAGCAAGCACCTGTAGTATGCAAGCCTAGCAGCAAGTAACAGACATTTTGACTGCTGTTTTAATCTGTAAGCCTTCCTGCTGTGAAAAAACAAACTGTGTGTTCTGACTGCTGGTGAGGGGGTTCAGCAGTGCGCCATTCAGACAAGTGGGTCAGATGCAGGAGGATGGGCTAGTCACTTTAAAACCCTGTGCAGCCGTATAGTGCGAGCACTGTGCACGAGCGCTAGTGGTACATCCGCCACTTGAATAGATTATTTGAACATCAATTAAAGGTTGCTGGCCAGCTTGAGGAATAGATTTAATAAAAGGTTAGAGCAATTATGCTAGTGATTGCAGCATAGTGTAAGTAGATGTTTTACAACAAAAATTTTAAAAGTTGATTGTTTTTGTTAGCATATTTTACCTGCGTATCCTGGAGGGGTGTTGCTCAATTAGTAAATGATCTACTGAAGGCATTAAATAGTCACTAATCAGTGTGCTTGGACAAAATATGCCCTGGATTTAAAAGAGGAATTTTTAAACATTAAAGTGAGCATTAACCCCATCTTGGAAAAGGGGTAAAATAATGTTCTAGATCTGGTTTAATTCTGCAGAAAGCAACATAATTTACTGCACTGTGACCCATTAGAAGCAGGCATGAAGAAATGACTATGTACAAATAACCTTTAGAACCCCACTAGAATGCCTTTTCTGCTAAATTTGTGTGGAAAATTACATTTTCTCTCTAAGATACATAGATACGTATATATTTTCAGCAGATAAGGGCCACCAGGCCCATCTAGTCTGCCCATTTATGCTACTGGACGAAGTGGCCAGTGACCCTATCTGGTCATTGGGTTTAACTTTTTCTTCCTATCTCTAATATTCCTTTATTTCTATCCCATGCATGTTTGAAGCCTGTCACTCTACAGGCAGCCACTACTTTCCAAATACTAGGAGTCAAATTAGAAATATAGAAACCTAGAAACATAGAGACATAGAAACATAGAAATTGACAGCAGATAAGGACCGTAGGGCCCATCCAGTCTGCCCATTTCTTTTTCTACCTTATGAATGTGCCATAGGCCATTACTCTGTCAATGGCCTATCTATTCATCCTCATCTGTATTGCTTCCTTATGCCTATGCCATGCCTGTTTGAAGCCCTGCACTGTATTCATATCCACCACTTCCTGAGGTAGGCTGTTCCATGCATCCACCACCCTTTTTGTGAAAAAGAAATTCCTCACATTACTCCTTAATCGGCCTCCCTCTAATCTCATGCTGTGTCCTCTTGTCCTGCTATTTTTCTTATATTAAAACATGTTAGACTTTTTCACTTTGTTAATGCCCTAAAGGTGTTTGAATGTTTCAATCATATCACCTCTCTCCCTCCTTTGCTCTAGGGTATACACATTGAGTTCAGCTAATCTGTCCTCATATGTTTTCTGATGCAGTCCCTGCACCACTTGGGTTGCCCTTCTCTGGACTGCCTCAATTTGGTTAATGTCCTTGTGAAGGTGTGGCCTCCAGTACTGCATGCAGTACTCCAGATGGGGCCTAACCAGTGTCTTGTAAAGAGGGATTATTACCTCCCTCATCCAACTTGTGATATGCCTACTAATACACCCCAACATCCCTCTAGCCTTACCTACTGCTTTAGAGGTCTGCTTGGATGATTTCAGGTCATCGGTGATAACGACGCCCAAGTCTCTTTCTTCCCTTGTGACTGCAAGCAACTCCCCTCACACCCTATAGGTGGCTTCAGGGTTTTTCTTCCCTATGTGCATGATCTTGCACTTCTTTGCGTTAAACCCCAGTTGCCACTCTTCTGATCATTTTGCTAGTTTATCCAGATCTCTTCTCATTCTGCCCACACCATCTGGATCATCTACTGTATTGCAGATCTTGGTGTCATCTGCTAACAGACATACCTTACCCTCCAGTCCATCTGCAATGTCACTGATGAAGATATTGAAGAGGACTGGCCCCAGGAGTGATCCCTGAGGTACCCCACTTGTGACTTGCATCTCTTCTGACTGTATACCATTTACCACCACTCTCTGTTTTCTGCCCGACAACCAGTTTGCCACCCAGTTGACCAACGTCTGACCCACCCCAAGCCTACCCAGCTTATTAATCAATCTTCTATGTGGAACAGTATCAAAACCTTTGCTGAAGTCAAGGTAGGCAGCATCAACTGCTCCCCCTTGGTCCACCACTCTGGTTACCCAGTCAAAGAAATCTGTGAGATTAGTTTGACAGGACCTTCCTTTTGTAAACACATGCTGTCTTGGATCCTGTGCTCCTATGGATTCCAGGTGTTGCACTATCCTTTCCTTAAGGAGTGTCTCC
The DNA here is from genome assembly GCA_016271365.2 of Neoceratodus forsteri. Lineage (NCBI taxonomy): Eukaryota > Metazoa > Chordata > Ceratodontiformes > Ceratodontidae > Neoceratodus > Neoceratodus forsteri. The sequence goes on from CM057451.1 coordinate 208,096,882, forward strand.
ATAATCTTGCCCACTACTGAGGTAAGACTGACTGGTCTGTAGTTCCCTGCCTCCCTCCTGCTACCACTCATGTGGAGTGTGATCACATGAGCCCTTCTTCAGTCTTCTGGGACCGCTCCTGTGCTCAGAGAGTCACTAAACAGTTCTGATAATGGCTCTGCTAGTTCCACCCTTAGCTCCTTTAGTACCCTGGGATGTATGCCATCAGCTCCCATTGCCTTGTCCACCCTGAGCTTATTGAGCTCTTGTAGGACCCTTTCTTTTGTGACGGGACTAGTGCACACCTCCCTCCCCCCTGTGTCCATGATGCAGAGCTGTGGGCCCTGCCCTACTTTCTCTTCAGTAAATACTAAGCAGAAGTATCTATTTAGGATAGATGCTTTTACATGGTCCTCCTCACACACCCCCTTATCCCCTTTGATCTTAGCAATACCCCCTCTGGACTTTCTCCTTTCACTAATGTAGCTATAGAAAGTCTTGTCACCTTCTTTTGCTGTTCATGCTAGTATTTCTTCAGTTTGGGCCTCTTCCTGCCTTACTGCCTTCCCTGCTTCCCTTAGGGAAGTTTGGTATGCCTCCCTATCTTCATCCTACTGTGTTTCCTTATATTTCTTGAAGGCCAGCCTTTTGGCTCTGACCTTTTCTGCTATTGTGTTTGAGAACCAAAGTGGTTTCCTTCTTCTTTTGCACTTCTGTTTCTCACTAACACTATGGGATATTGCTTCAGGTTTTGCATCTTTAATGCTTGCCCACTTTGCCTGTACCCCCTCACCTGTATTTCTTTTTGTCAGGGCTAGCTTAACTCTGTTGGCCATCTTATCAAAGTCAGCTCCTCTGAAGTCCCATATTTTTGCCTTTGAATGTGATGATTTTGTTCTAGTGGCCAAATTGAACCATACCAAATTACTACTAGTTGCTGACAGCAAGGGCCTTGTTATTGTCTCTGTCTACATCCCATCCAACGAGCAGGTCAATGGTTTTCATGCAGTCTTGGTCATCTTGATAAAGCTACATCCTAGCTCTGAGATGATAATTGTAGGAGACATCAACATAAACTGGATCTCCCCAGATGCAGCCCCATACAAAGAGGCTATTCCTGCCATCAGCTTAGTACAGATGGTCGGCTCCCCAACCAAGCTGAACTACCGGACAGGAACTAGTACACTCCTGTACTGACTGCTCACAAACCAACCAGAAATACTCACGAGCACCACAGTCCTCTCGGATATTATAAGTGAAGACTCACCTATTATGTGCACTTGGGAGAAAAAAGGCCCTAAACCTCCAGCCAAAACCATCACTGGGTGTGTCTTAAAAAAGGGGCAACTCCAACACCTAAAGCAACACCTAAGGCAGCAAGACTGGTCTATCCTTGACACCATGGATTATGTTGATACTGCCCTTGGCCAGTTCATACGTAAATTTAATGCTGCGTGTGACTTATTTGCCCCCCTCAAAAAAAGAAAACTCAAAGGTACAAGTAACCCTTGGGTCTTGCCAGACTTTATTAACCTTCTGAGAGATAGGGATAACCTCTGGAACCAGGCACATGTGACGGGCAAGCCAACAGACATACAGAAAAATAAACAGGCCAGGAAAGCCTACACACAGGCAACCCACAAAAGTCAAAAGGTGCCGTTTCCAGGAAGGACTTGTAAATTCCTGGGGTGATGGCAAGAGGATCTGGGATAATCTGATGGCACTGACTGGTAAAAAAATTAAAGCCTCACCAACCATGTTACAATTAAATAGGAAAAAACATCCAGGACTGAAAAAATATTGTAGACACCTTTAACACTGCTTTCACGGACATTAGCAGTGTACGCCCCTCCTGACCACCATGAGGATACAGTCAATAATAGCAACAGCAATAAGGAGAGCCTACCACCCAGTCCCCCACCTTTCTAATCCTTGCCCTGTTTGGGGCTGGACTGGTGCTCCACTCTGTTAGCTTCTCTCTTCATGCACCCACCCTGCTGGTAGAGCTGCCCCTCGCTGCAGCCGCCACTGCTGTAGGATCCCCGCCGGTGAAGACTCTGCAAGATTCAGCTCTATGGGTTTGAACCACGCTGGTGGCTTGACTTAGGATCTCAGTCCAGGCTTTCTTCTCACCTTGTTTGGGGCTGGACTAGTGCTCTGCTCCGTTGGCTCCTCTCTTCATCCACCTGCCCTGCTGTTAGATCTACCCCTCACTGCAACTGCCACCACCGTAGGATTCCTGCCAGTGAAGCCTCTGCAAGATTCGGCTCTGTGGGTTCAACCCACACTGGTGGTTTGACTTAGAATCTCAGTCTAGGCTTTCTCCTCACCCTATTTGATGCTGGACTGGTTCTCCACTCGACTGGCTTCTCTCTTCACCCACCCACCCTGCTTCTAGATCTACCTCTTGCTGCAGCCGACACTGCTGTAGGATCCCCACCATTGAAGCCTCTGCAAGATTTGGCTCTGCTGGTTCGAACCATGCTGGTGCCTCGACTTAGGATATCAGTCCAGGTATGGTTTTCGGGGGCACAAGAGACTGCTCAAAGCACTACTAAAACCTGTATTTTTAAACTGCCCAAATTTTAAACAAGGGTTGGAATATTAAGCAGAGATTGGATTAGAGGTTTATGTTAATCAACGCTAGAAATTTAGTAAACAAGTTCGATGAACTTCAAAATCTATTGGCATAAAAAAAAATACATATTGCCTGTATCACCGAAACCTGGTGGGACAATAATGGCACCTGGGAAAAATCTATACATGGATACAACTTATATCATAAATCAAGAGTATACAGGAAGGGGGGTGAGTAGCAATGTATGTTCATGACTCCATAAAGAGTGTCCAAATACTTCACGAAGACCCTGAGCTTGAAGTTATATGGGTTAAACTACTGCCTCAGGCCTGCCCTAAAATAATAATTGGACTATTTTACAGACCACCTTCTATTACCTTAGTCAATGATCTAGCTTTTCTTAACCAGCTTAGTAACTTAAATCCTGCAGATAGAATTTTACTGTTAGGAGATTTTAACCTTCCCAATATTAATTGGAAGCTAACCAAGGGAGTGAACAAAATTGATGAGATGTGCCTTGATACATTTGATCAAATTGGACTGGACCAAAAAGCATATGGTTACACCAGAGACAACAATATATTGGATATAGTACTAACTAATTTGGGTGATTTACTTGATACAGTTGAGATCCCCCCCCCCAAAAAAAATGGGAAACAGCGATCATTCTATGGTCTCAGTTAGGTTAAAGGATTGGAGCTGTCCAACAATCTAGGGGGGACTATTAAGTTCAATTTAGCTAAAGCAAATTTTTCTCAGCTAAGAAAAAGAACTAGTGGCATGGGATTGGGTTAAGGCTTTAAAAGGCAACAATGTTGACGGTATGTGGAATATATTTCTTGCAAAATTAAACAAACTGATTAACACTCATATCCCTAAATTACATAATCACAAAGTTAGTAAAAAGTTAACTCCAGTTTGGTTTAACAAAAATATCAAGCACTTAATAAACAAAATAAATACAATGTTTAAAAAATATAAGAAAAATAAAACATTAATAAACTTTCATTTGTACAGAAATTGTAGCAAGGAGGTAAAGGTATCCATAAAAAAGGTGCAAGCTCAGCAGGAGGTTATTTTAGCTACCAAGGTTAAGGACAACAAAAAGTCCTTTTTTTATTACATAAATGGCATGAACAGTAACTCAATAATGTTGGGCCCTTTTAAAAATTCTGATGGGTAACTGGCATCTGTAAAAGAAACAGCTGATACTCAAAACAAATATTTCTGCTCAGTTTTTAATACCGGAGCTGTTCCTTCTGGTTATGCTAAACTTGAATCTACTCCTGGACAAATTATCATAAACCAGAGGAAGTTAGGGACAGATTAAACAAATTGGATTTTAATGAATCCCCTGGACCCAATACTATACATCCTAGAATACTACATGAACTGGCAGACCCCCACTGACACTCCACTCACTTACCTGTTCCAGTCCTCCTTAGATAGAGGCAAAGTCCTACAGGATTGGAGGGATGCTATTGTGGTCCCACTCCATAAGAAAGGGCCTAGGTCGGAGCTAGCCAACTTTAGGCCAATAAGCCTTACAGCTCTAATAGGGAAGGTATTGGAAGGGATTTTAAAGGTCATGATAGTGGATACCTAGGTGGTAAACAACCTGAATGACCCTGTTCATCATAGGTTTACAAAGTCACGATCATGCCAAACAAATCTACTTATTTTTTATGAAAAAATTCATTTATAGCTGGATAAGGCAAATGCAGTGGATGTGTTATATGTGGACTTCACCAAAGCATTTAATAAATTACCCCATGCTGAGCTAATAGAAACACTAGTAACCTTAGGATTGGATAGTAATATTACAAGATGGATAACAGTATGACTAACAGGTAGGAAACAGAGAGTTACAGTGAGAAGTGTGTTGTCGGATTGATCACCTGTCTCAAGTAGGGTACCGCAGGGATTGATTCTGGGGCTCTGCTTATTTAATATATGTATCTCCATGCTTAAACTAAAAGACTCTAGCATTTGGATTTCCAAATTCACGGATGATTGTAGAGAGGGTAAAACTGTGACCAATATATCTCAGGCCCTTTCCCTGCAGCAGACTATAGATGAAATTTATCAATGGACTAATTCTAGCAAACTCAAGCTCAACATTGCCAAATGCAAGATTATGCACTTAGGCCTCCATAATAACAACTGCACATACACCATAGGAACTAATACTCTATCTGTCATTAGTGAGGAGAGAGATCTGGGAGTAAAAATAACTTCAAACCTAAAGTTTAATTTGCATTGTAGGGAACATGTCAGAAAGGCTAATCAGAATCTAAATAGCATTTTAAGGCACATTGCCAGCAGGAGGGAGAAGGTTCTCATGCCTCTGTATGGAGCACTGGTTAGGCCTCATCTAGAATATGGCACCCAGGTATGGTCACCACACAACAGAGAAGATGTGTTAAAGCTTGAGGAGGTGCAGCGCAGGGCTACAAAATATGTTTCTGTGCTGAAATCTATTCCTTCTGAAAAAAGGTTGGAAAAACTTAACCTGTACTCACTGCATTATAGAAGATTCAGGGGTGATTTGTGCATGATGTATAAAATTATTAGTGACACTACACTGCAGGAAGACCTTAGATTTATTTTTAGATCTGGATGGACTAGCTATAGAAGGCATAACAAACAATTGGTACTGTCCAGGTGGAATACTAATTTGAGGAAACATTGGTTTACCCAGAGAGTTGTCTTCAGCTAGTTTCAGAACCCACTCGTGAGGGAGCAATCTTAGACCTCATACTCTCAAACGGGGGCAGTGAGAGGATCTCAGATCTAGAAGTGGGTTGCCAACTGGGAACAAGTGACCATCAAACAGTGTGGTTCATGTTAAACTCAGCTACAGAGTCAAGCCATACAAAAGTGAGGGTACTGGACTTTAGGAGGGCTGACTTTGGCAAGATTGGAGAGTGCCTCAGAAAAGCACTAGCAAACAGGCTAGAAGGAGGTGTGGAGCAATAATGGGGAATCATCAAAACTGCCATCACAGAGGCAACAAGCCTTTGCGTGAAGCAAATAAACAAATCAAAACAAAAGAAAAAGCCACTATGGTTCACAAAAGAGGTGGCTGTGAAAGTCAGGAAGAAAAATAGCATTCCAGAAGTATAAGGAAACACAGAAGGAGCAGGACAGACAGCTGTACCAGTTAAGGCAGAAGGAAGCAGGGATAGAAGTCAGAATAGCAAAGGCCCAAACTGAGGAAAAGATAGCCAAGTCGGTTAAGAAGGGGGATAAAACCTTTTATAAGTACATCAGTGAGTGTAGAAAGACAAAGGGAGGGATAGTGAGGATGAATAGAATGAACGGTGGGTGGGCAGAGGGGGACAGTGAAAAAGCAGGGATACTGAACGAATATTTCTGCTCAGTATTCACAAAAGAGGAGGGGGAAGTGCCTAATCCAATTAACAGAAGCACTCTTGATAGGGGGGGTCGATCCCAGTCCTTTCACAGAAGAAAGGGTTCTGCAAGTACTCCTAAAACTGAAGGTGGACAAAGCAATGGGGCCTGATGGAATGCACCCCAGAATTCTAAAAGAATTAAGAGGAACTAGTGAAACCACTGGCTACTCTTTTTAATAAATCATGGGAAGATGGTGTGGTACCCGAGAACTGGGGGAAGGCGGATGTGATTCCCTTTCACAAAAGTGGGACTATGACAGAGGCATGAAACTACAGACCTGTCAGTCTGACCTCTGTGGTAGGGAAAGTGATGGAGTCACTTCTGAAGGAAAGAATAATTGAGTACCTAGAGGCTAGTGGGGCACAGGACCCAAGGCAGCATGGGTTCACAGCGGGAAGATCATGTCAGATGAATCTAATAGATTTCTTTGACTGGGTGACCAAAGTAGTAGACCAGGGAAGGGCTCTGGACATGGCCTATCTAGACTTTAGCAAGGCATTTGACACAGTCCCACACAAAAGATTAATAGTCAAATTAACCAGCCTGGGAGTGGGTCCCAGGGTTGTAGCCTGGGTAAAACATTGGCTGGACAACAGGACACAGAAGGTAATTGTAAATGGAGTCCACTCTGAAGAAAGAGGGGTTACTAGTGGAGTACCTCAGGGTTCAGTATTGGGTCCAGTCCTTTTTAATGTCTTCATAAGTGACACTGCAGAGGGACTGGAAGGAAAAGTATGCTTCTTTGCAGATGACACAAAGATCTGCAACAGGGTTGATACACAAGGAGGCGTGGAAAGGATGAGAAGGGACTTGGCAAGGTTGGAGGAATGGTCAGAAGTATGGCAGCTAGGATTCAATGCGAAGAAGTGCAAAACAATGCACCTGGGAAACAAGAACCCAGGGGAAGAATACACAATGGGGGAGGAGGTAGTAACAACAACAAAAAAGGAAAGGGACCTGGGGGTAATCATATCAGATGACCTTAAGGTTAGCAAGCAATGTGAGAAGGCAGTAGGGAGGGCTGGGGGGTATACTGGGATGCATAGGGAGAGACATCAGAAGCAGAAAACAAGAAGTTGTTATCCTTCTGTACAGACACTTGGTTAGACCCCATCTGGAGTACTGCGTCCAGTTCTGGAGACCCCATCTCCGCAAGGACATAGACAAGATAGAGGCAGTCCAGAGGAGGGCAACTAAAATGGTGCAGGGTCTGCAAGAGAAGCCGTATGAGGAGAGACTAAAGTAGCTTAATCTGTATACCCTTGAGGAAAGAAGGGAGAGGGGGGACATGATAGAAACTTTTAAGTACCTCAGTGGAATTAACAAAGTCCAAGAGGGTAGCATCTTTCCGAAAAAGAGATGTGCAAGAACAAGGAGACACAATTTAAAGATGGGAGGGGGACGGTTCAGGGGCAATGTGAAGAAATATTATTTCACAGAGAGGGTAGTGGATGCATGGAACAGCCTTCCTGAGGAGGTGGTGGGGTCTAAAACTGTGGGAGAATTCAAGAATGCATGGGACAGACATAAGGCAATTCTTGTGGGGGGGTAGGAAGAAATAGGCTGTTGGTTAACTAGGATCTGCGGCCTATCCTGTGGGTAGGGAAATGGGCAGACTAGATGGGCCAAGCGGTCCTTATCTGCCGTCAAAGTCTATGTTTCTATGTTTCTTATGGAACAACCTACCACCTACTGTGGTAGAAGGTATTACTAAGGATACGTTTAAAGGCAGTCTTGACAGCTTTTGTTGTAGCAACACTACTAAATTTTAAATATTTTGGGACCGGCAAGCACTATGGACGTAAGTCTCTTTGCTTGACTTTACTTACAAAACTTATGAAACCCACTCACAGCAGCTGAGGAATAAAGAACTTTCAAATCTCCTTTGGCGTCTTTCAACTAACTGCTCATCGATGTTTTCACCTCAAGCCCTACTTGTGATTGATCATTTAGACCAAGCTTCTGTTTTTTTGCTATCTTTGCCCTCTAATTTTTTATTGTTTGCATCTCAGTACAGAGATGCATGTTTTATTTTCTGCCTGCTCCTAATTTTTAAAGTATTTGTATGAATGAAATCCATTTGCCTATTTTACTGTTAAAGCTTTAAGCATCTGTTAAGAAAGTTTCTCTACTCATAGTGCTTCAAAATTTGTTAAGCAGCTTTGTCTAGTATTAGTGCTTTAAGAAGTGTTAAGGTGTATTATTTATTATATTGCCAAGTGTCTCACAGCCCTTCCTAATATTCTTTGTTTCCCTCTTTTATTTCTGCTGTCCTGTCCTCTACCCATGAGCCTGCCCTGTTCTATTATTCTGCAATTAATCCCTCCCCTGTCCTTGCCTACTTAATCCCAGCCCTTCCTTTCCCCTCAGGCTTTCTCCTCACCCTGTTTGGGGCTGGACTGGTGCTCCGCTCCATCGACTCTTCTCTTCACCTGCTTGCCCTGCTGCCAGATCTACCCCTCACTGCAGCTGCTACCACCCTAGGATCCCTGCCAGTGAAGCCTCTGCAAGATTTGGCTCTCCGGGTTCGAACCACACTGGTGGCTCGACTTAGGATCTCAGTCCAGGTATAGTTTTTCGGCATGCAAGAGACTGATCAAAGCACTACTATTTATTTATTTAATAAATTTTGGTGACCTGGTGAGCCCACTGGGCCACAGAGTTCCCTTTTTCAGGGGCAACCTGGGAATTACAGAGGAACAGAGAGAGAATTGGTAAGCATGATATACATAAAACCTGTATTTTTGTCCTGACCACCCTTCCAGGCTCTGACCTCTATTAAATCTGTCTAACTCCTCCCTCCCACTCCAACTCCCTCACTAATTGGCTAGGGCTATATCTAGCACCACAGCACTATTGAATTGCTTCTGAGCTTCCCCCTTAACTCTCAAGGATTTCTCATCCACAATACCTACAGTGACAATTATTGCAATATCCCTCATACAGGCTGTTTGCCTCCTACTGCTCTGGTTCATGCCCATTCTAGCCCCCACTAATCACCCACTGTCAGGTGACCCTGCTCCTTTTAAGATTCCCATGGAGTATAAAGTCTGCCCTATATCCACTGCCTCCCAAGTGGTTGTACATGTTGCCCATACACCTCAACCTCCTATCGTGGGGTGGGATAAGCACAATAACTTATACCCCCCACTTCCACTCATTAATATAATCATTCTCAGCATGAAAGCTAAAACTCCAAAATACACTTCAAAAACCCTGGTGTGGGCTGCTGTACGGCTAAAATGGCAGGCTGTAAGACTGACCTATTTTCTGCTGCTACTATCTGGTAATGTCCACCTGAACCCTAGGCCCACTACTTAGGCCCCGCCTCTAAAACATCAATCTGGTCTCACCATAGCCTCTAGTAATATATGCAGTCTGCTTGAAAAACTTGACTGTCTCCAAGTTTGGACAGCCCTACACCAACTCAACATCATCTCTGTTGTAGAGACCTGGTTAAACCCTCAAGTTCCAGATAGAGCAACTCAGCTGCCTGATTACACTACCTTCAGGCTTGATAGACTTGGAAAACTCAGTGGTAGCAGTGTCATCTACCTCAAGAAGCACCTCTGGGGGCTACCTATGCCACCTGTCTCTACTAGCTGCAGCACACAATTACTGTCAATCAAGTTAATACTTGGCACAAACAGTAAAGCATTTATCGTGGCAGCTATCTACATCCCCCCAAAGGCAGAAGATAGTGGTCTCAAGACAGCCACCAACTACTTCACAGACTGTGGCTATAATTCAGAAATCTTATTGCTGGGGGATTTCAACATAAACTGGATCTCTCCTGAAGCAGACCCACTCAAAGATACCCTCTGCTCAATTAATGCTACTCAGTTAGTGGACTCACTACTGCTTGGTACAAGTACCCTCATCGATTGGGTTGTCACCAACCACTCTGAAAGAATAAGATGCCTAACTGTACTCCCCGACTCCCTCAGCGACCACTCCCTGATACTATTTATCTGGTCTAATAAGTCCCCTGAGACCCAAACAAAAATAACTGCATCAAAGCTACTCAAAAAAGGGAAGCTTACTTCGCTAAAAGCACACCTAAACAGCCATGACTGGAGGTTTCTAAACACTACAACTGATGCTGATGCTGCTTTTGACTACTTTGTCAAAAAGTGCAAGTCCTGTGATATATATCTCCCCCACACTAAACGGAAAATCAGGTGCTCCCCAAACACCTGGATCTCCCCAGCCCTCCTGGACATGATGAAACACTGCGACCAACTCTTGTGCAAGGCCCAAAGTTCCGGAACCACTGCTGATACCCAGAGGTATAAGGCTGCCAGGAACAGCTGCACATGGGCCATCAGGATAGCAAAGAGTCAGCACTTCAAAACAGAGCTTGAAAACACTTGGGGGAATAGCAGACATTTCTGGGATAACTTTAAGGCCCTGTCAGAGAAACCTAATAATGCTCCCTCTTCCCTAATAAATGTCAATGGCGTCCAAACCCAAGATCCAAAAACCATTGCTGAAACTTTCAAACAGGCCTTTACCAACCTCAGAGGTATCCTCCCCACAGAATTCCTCCTACCACCATGTGCAAGTTCTGTCCCAACCTCTACAAGTGATAGTCATGACCCAACCCCCACTATGCCCCATCTAGTGTTACCTCCCCTTTTTACCTCAAACTAATCTCACCAGCCGAGGCCAAAAAATACATTACCAAAGTGCTCAGAAAATCAAGATCAAGCAGTGACACGCTCAATCTTAAGCTTCTGGAACTCACTTTAGAGGTTGTCATTCTCCTAACCAAAATCCTAAATCTATCCCTTGTCATAGGAAAGTTCCCTAAAATCTGAAAAGTTGCAGTCGTTACCCCTGTACATAAAAGTGGGGACAGAGCCAACCATACTTACTCTCGCCCAATCTCAATACTCCCCCCTCCTATCAAAAGCTCTGGAGCATATTGTTTATGATAAGCTCACCGTATATCTCAACAAATATCATCTTCAATGCAAACAGCAGCATGGTTTTCATAAACAGCATAGCATGGCGACTGCACTTATGGAGTTTACCAGGCACATACACAGGGCTCTTGACCAAGGGCACTTGGTGGGGGCTACTTTTATAAATCTCACCAAGGCCTTTGACACAGTAAATTATGAGCTGCTTCTTCATCAATTATCCAATACTGGCCTTTTCCCAGAATCTGTCTTCTGTTTCACCAGTTCTCCACAAGGTAGAGTTCAAAAAGTGAAAATAAGTGATGTCTAGTCTGATCATTGCAGCGTTTCAGCTGATGTTCCTCAAGGGTCCATTCTGGGACTACTGCTTTTTAGCCTTTTTTTAAACCACCTCCCCTCATCTGTAAATGACTTAATACTGCTCCACGCAGACAACGCAGTGCTTTACTCATCCCTCCCAGACCCCACTGAGCTAGAACACCTTATTCAATCTAACTTCACATATGTTGAAAAATGGTTCCACAACTCTAAACTACTCCTAAATTATAAAAAAACAAAGACTATGCTGTTCACATCCACCTGCAACATGCACAGGAACTACCAACTACAAATTGTAAATAACCAAAACTCTGCCCTTGAACAAGTTATCCATTTAAAATACCTGGGAGTAATGCTAGACACCACTCTCTCTTACTCCTGCCACATTGACCAAGTGGCTAAAACAGCCAATGCAAAATTATGCCTACTCTTTAGAAATAAATGCTGCCTTATGAAGGATGCCCTAAAACTTGCAGTTACTAGTTCTGTCTTGACTACAATTGATTATGGTCTCACAGTGTATGGTTCGGCAACCCCAACGGCCCTTAAACATCTCAGTACTATCTTGAATAAAGTATGTAGACTTGTGCTGAGTGTGCACCATCTCACACACATTTGCAACCTCTATGGTCAATGTGGCTGGCTTAACCTTGACAATCGCATCTGTTACCAGACTTACCTGCTTGTTAAAAAATCTGTCCTAGGCCTCACCCCTCCTGGAGTACAGAGCCTTCACAAACAGCTGAGCACCTCTAGATGCACCAGAGGGTGGACTGACTTCGCCATGAAGGCCCCCTATCATAGAATCATGCAAGGGCAAAGGTTCTTTGAATACCGTGCTCCTCTCTGGCTTAACTCCATTAGCAAAGACCTGCTAAAGGATACCAAACTGGTCTCCTTTAAAAATCAACTCAGGGCCGCTCTAGCACTGGACAGCACCTGTGACTGCAGCACCTAGCTCCTCCCTTCCCATCCCCCCTTCACATCTATCAGTGAACTCTGTTCTCCCCCCTCATCTGCCCTCCTTTCACAGGTCCCTATTTAATTTCTGCCATCTTGGTCAAATGACTGCACCATACCGCCTGCCCTCCCCTCCCTCTTTTACAACTACCCTCCTCTACCTCCCCTTCTTACCTCCCTCCTGGCCATCCTTCCTCAACCCCTCCTATATAACCTACTGATACTCTGTCTCACCCCCAATGTTGCACTCTCCAAGAGCACTTTCACAAGTCCTGGCTCACATTAAACTGTCCAATTTATCTTCACCTGACAAACGAGTTAATTATCTGAATCATACTCTGGCTGTTTTAGAATCCTGTATGCTACATGATTGCCTGTTGTGTTGTTCTGTTCCAGTTGATAGTCATAACGTGTACTGCTTTAAACTTCCTGGACTGTACTTGCTGTTTCTTGTATTGAACGATTTAAGTATTGTTGACTGTCTGTTTTACACCATTGTATTCTGATGTGTAATCACTGTAAATGAGTCCCTGACTCAGAGGTATCCTCCAAGACTGAAAATTACTGGGAAGGAGGCAAAAAAGTACATAAATCATGCCATAGGTAACTCAAGAGTTAGTAGTGATTTACTAGACCTCAAATTAATTGCCCTTTCCTTGGATGATATAATCACCCCTTTAATGAAAATACTAAATCTATCCTTAAGAACTATGACATTCCCACAGAAGGGGAAGGTCGCTGTAGTCACTCTGATCCATAAAAGTGGTGACAGAACCTCACATTCTAACTACCGCCACATACCCATTCTCCCCCCACTCTCTAAAGCTCTGGAAAAGATTGTATAAGACCAACTACTGGAATATCTCAATTAATATCAAATACAGTGCCCTCAATAACACAGATTTCGAACACCACATAGCACTACCACTGCTCTGGTAGAATTTACAGGATGTATACACAAGGCCCTAGATCATGGACAGTTTGGTGGAGTGGCTTACATTGACCTCACCAAAGTGTTCTATACGGTAAATCATAGCTTACTGCTTGAACAACTATCCATTATAGGACTCTCTTCAGAAGCTGTGAACTGGTTTGGCAGCTACCTCACAGACCAATCCCAACAATTGAAAATAGATGGGGTACTCTCAAATAGCCTGAAAGTAAGGTCTGGAATCCCTGAAGGCTCCATTTTTGGGCCCCTGCTTTTCAGCCTTTTTGCTGAACCACCCTCCCCCCCTTGTTTGCAATGACAATATCCTACTGTATGCAGATGATGTAGTTCTATTCACAAGTATCCCTGACCCAGTCCTACTAGATAAACAACTCCAGTTGACTTTTCCATGGTTGAAAACTGGTTCCAGATGCACAAGCTGCTCCTAAATTACAAAAAAAAGATTATGATCTTTGCAACCTCACAAAATAAACACACATCTCACCAGCTCACCATCTGCAATAGTCTAAATACTCCCTTAGAAGTGATAAACACCTTCAAATACCTAGGGGTCATGCTTGTCATAAACAAATCACATTGATCATCTTGCCAAATGGTTAACAATAAAATTGGACTTCTGTACAAGCATAAACACTGCATGACATCAGAGGCTCTCAGGCTAGCAGTGAGTCATATCCACTATCAGCTATGATGTAGTAGTGTATGGGGCAGCATCTGACAGCATACTCAAAGGAGTGTCTATGGCGCTTAATAAAGCCTGTTGACTGCTCCATGGGGCCCGCAGGTTAACACATACATGTGACCGGTATGCCCAAACTTGTTGGTTAAACCTGAAAGGTAGGCTACAATACCAGACCTACTTACTGGCTAAAAAGACAGCCCTTGGCCTGACCCCTCCAAGTTTTCAAAATGTTCTGTGCCTCATATAGAACTCCTGCAACACAAGAGGAGCAATCAGTCAGCCCTTTAAGGTTCCTTTTTGCTACACATCACAAGGACAAAGATCCTTCGAATATTGTGCACCTTACTTTGGCTCAATTCACTTGGTAGTGACATCCTGACTGAAACAAAGCTTGGCCCCTTCAAAAAGAGGCTTTGGCTGCACCTCACAGCACTATGTAGTTGTGATTGCTTCATATAGACCTTTGCTACAACTACTCACTATCCCTTGCCTATCCAGCTAGCACTTAATTAAATTACATTTCTACCCTAACCCTCCTCCTTTCTACAACCCAGTTCCCACTCATTCTTTCCTCCCATTCCTGTTGCCTCTGCTCTGACCCCCCACGCCCAAAACCTTTTACAAAGCCAACCCTGGGTGCCTTCCTTTTTCAACACTTATCTTGGAATTTCCTGCATTGTCTAAAATATTGTACACTATTTGTGTTAACTGTTCATCCTACATCTTGACTGCAGATTGTCGTAACTTATGATATCTGTAATATATCCCTTGCTCTACTGTGTTATTGATGTACTGTGATACGATGCACAATCAACCAAATTCTTGTATGTATGTTCTCCCTTTCATGTACAGTATGTTTGTACTCCTCAACCCACCAAAGTGGAACCTTTGTAAATGAGCTTTAGATCAATGGTACTTTGTAATTCTGAAATGAAATAAATAATAAATAGTAATATAAAAAACTTTCTGGGGCAGGCTATTCCATGCATCCACCGCCCTCTCTGAAAAAAATAACTTCCTGACATTATCCCTTATGCAGCCACCCATCAGTCTCATGTTATGTCCTCTTGTTCTGGCACTACTTTTAAACTGCAATATGTTTTTCCCTTTCACCTTGTTAATGCCCTTGCGGTATTTGAACATTTCTATCATGTCACCTCTTTCCCTCCTGTGCTCCAGCTTGTACAAATTGAGGTCTCTGACTCTTTCCTCATAAGGCTTGTGATGCAGACCCTTCACCATTTTGGTTGCCTTCCTCTGCACCATCTCTATTTTGTCAATGTCCTTAAAAAAGTGTGGCCTCCAGAACTAGACACAGTACTCATGGTAAGGTTTCATCAGTGTCTTGTACAGTGTCACTATTACCTCCCTCCTTTGGCTTGTGATTTCCCTTCCAGTACACCGCCAACATCCCACTGGCCTTTCCCATGACCTTGGTGGTCTGCCTTGTGGCCTTCAGGTCACCTGTGATTATGAACCCCAAGTCCCTCTCCTCCTTCTTAATAACTGCCAACAGCTCTCCCTCTAATCTGTAGCTTGCTCCAGGGTTGTTGCTTCCCACGTGCAGATGTTGTGACACTAATGGAAACATGGCTAACCCAGAAGATTAATTCAAGTGAAATTGAAATGGAAGGTTTTTATAGTCATAGAGGGACATATTCAGTGATGGCCGGTTGCACGTGCAGAACAGTGTATCATGCAAAACAGAAGCACTGGCTGGCACTGTTGCAATATTCAAACAGTATGCACGATCAGTAAAGATCACATATCCTGTTTGAATATGTAACCTGGAAGTGCGGCACAATGCAGGCGGCTGACATGGTGAAACACAGAAACATACACTTTGACAGCAGATAAAGACCACTTGGCCCACCCAGTCTGCCCATTTTTCTACCTATTGGATAAGCTGCAGATTCTAGTCAACCAACAGCCTACCTCCTGCAACCCCCCACTATAATTGCCTTATGTCTGTCCCATGGATTTTTGAACTCCCCCACTGTTTTAGACCCCACAACCTGTCCAGGAAGGTGGTTCCAAGCGTCCACCACTCTCTCCATGAAAAAGAATTTCACAGAGCTGCACAACCAGGATAAGGGCTGCACACCACCAATGGGGGAATGCGTGGTGCATACCTAAATGTGCCATTGCACCCAAGGGTGACATTCAATTGACTCATGCAAATGACCTCATTGGACATGCATGGTGCAACTGGGCCCAATGCATGCTCATTCTGAGCTCATTAGCATGGTTGCACAGGCTGAATGTGCTAGGCAAGCCCCCTTCCAGCCCCATTCCCAGCAGATTGCAAGTGCCATCCCCTCACTGCCCTAGTAGTCAAGTTGTACCTCCTTCCATCCCCAATGCCCTTTCAAAGTATAAAGTCCTCCTTAACCCCTTTCCATAGTGTAGGGACACTCTCACTTCCCCGATCCCCATTCAAGGTTAAATACCCATGCACCCATTTCCATAGTGTAGGGAAACCCCACCCTTCCATGATTCCCATCCCTTATAGAAGCATACCCCCCACCCAGCCCCAGTCCCCATTCATACATTAATCCTAGTCTGAACCCAGATACCCATCTAGTGTGCAACCATCCATGCCCAATCCCAGCCATCCAGAGTAACATACATAGCCCCCGGGTATTTCCATAGTTGATGTGGTCCTCCACTGCCCACAACCCAACAGGAGCTAGTGAATGGCTCCTGTCCATGAATGATAACTCACCCCTTCCCCGATTCCTGATCAATGTAGAATCCTATATCAATGCTGTCTTACATAGTGTAGTGGCCCCCCCACTCAACCCTGCTCCCTGATGCAGAAATGAATACCAATACATCCCCCATTTCCATAGTGCAGTGTGCCCCCCAACCAGCCCTGATCCCTTTTCAGTTCATAATCCCAACCCACACCCAGCCCAGATCCCTGATCACCATAATACATTCATGACACCCTGTGTTTCCACTGTGTAGTGGCCCCCCACCCCACCAGGATGGTATCCCCAACCCTGCTCCCCCAAGACACCCATTGCTGATGACTGACACAGCTCTCTGCACACCAACATTGCCAGCCACTGACTGAGCTGTCAGTGAATGCATATTGTACATAGAATGCGCTCATTGGCGGAGTGTGTACTATTATAGTGCACATTCACTGATGGTTCAGTTGGTGGCTGGCCATAGTGGTGTGTGGAGGGCTGTGCCAGTCACCAGCCCTGGATGGCTGGGGGGTGTGGGGTTGGGAGTCCCATTCTAGCAGGGTGGGGGGCCACTACACTATGGAAACACAGTGGCATCACTTTATTATGGTGATTGGGGATTGGGGCTGGGTGTGGGGTGGGATTATGAAAAGAACCAGGATCAGAGCTGGGTGCTGGTGGGATTGTGAGCTGAATTGGGATCAGGGTCAGGTGGGAGGCACTCTGCACTATCGAAATGGGGGGGCGTTGTACTGGTATTCATTTCTGCATCAGGGATCAGGGTTGGGTGGGGGTCACTGCAATATGGAAACAGCATCAATATATGTTCCTACATGGATCAGGGATTGGGGAAGGGGTGGTGGGACCCTACACTATGGAAAAGTGTGGGTCTGGGTATTGTATGGTGTTCAGAGTTTGGGGCTGGGGTGGGGGTTCCACACATCTATCCTGGCTGGCAGGTTGCTGTACAGCAGTCTGCACTTCTTCAGCCTGCCATTGTGTTGCTGGCCAATGTAGGCCTGCTTTTTGCAACCTATCTGTGCACAGCACATTTCTGGCCCTTGCTGGGCTCATCCCCAATGAATATGCCACTGTGCGACGCATTCATGGGAACACCCCCTCTACATGGGCTGCATACATTATGTTTGGGCCATGGCCCATTCACATTTGGGTGGCCCATCACCCCCCTAGGAATATCACACATTGGTACTTTTGTTGGGATGTGCAACACATCTCCGGTTTATGTCGAGATGTGCCACACATCTCCTTTGAAAATGGGGGCCATAGACTAGACAGAGTGGGAAGACGAGGTGGTGGTATTTCATTATTTACAAAATGGGAATTGGGCCAAATAAAAGTTACTTTCTCTGATCATATAGGTTTAATAGAGTGCTTAAAGACAAGTGAATTTGATAAACTATTGCAAGTTATTCAAAATAGTACAATGGGTGCTGACCTGATATTATTGGGAGATTTCAGTGCAGCCTGGGGAAAATTAAGAGGAAGGGCCTTGGAAAGTAGTTTTAGAATTTTGAAGATTGCCCAGGTGATATCTACACCTGCTAGGAAAACTACCCAGTCTAGCATAGGAAATATATTGGACCTAGTTTTTATTTCAATCAAGGTAAGAGCACTGAATGTTTCAATAAATCAACCAATTTTGGGTAATTATTGCTCCACAAATTGTAGCTTTGAGATTTTAGATAAGAAATGGAATAATCATAAATCAGGTGTCTCAAAAATAAGATATAGAACATTCAAAAACTATAATAACGATTTATTTATCTTAAAGTAGCAGAGGGATAAGATGATTCTGATACTAACCCATTACCTGGCTCTCCAGGAATTTACACATTTGTTTACTTCAGACCCTTCAGTATGTGATGAGATAGCACCGTATATCACTTTAACCCAAGGAAAGGGACATGTTCCCTGGATATCAGAAACATAAAAAAAAGAGCTACGTGTCAAGAATAAGCTCTGGAAAACTGTAAACAGATCACTGGATAGAGTGGATTCAGAAAATTATAAAGTGTCAAGAAATGCCCTGAAGACAAAAATTAGGAATTCTAAACATAAATATTATGGTACCAAATCTAATGAGACCATTGATCTGCCACAATATTGGTCTCTAATAAAATCATTTCAGAAGCCAGTGAAAAACTTGCTGCCCTTACAGATGGAAAGAGATGGTATACCTGAATCCACAAAAACTTCAGCAAACGTATTGAAAGAACACTTTGTGACACAGCCTGACATTGAGATTCCCCTAAAGGAACTCTACTCTAATTTAAAAGGACCTTATGCAGTTTCACAAAATATTTCAGAATTTAGATTTAGATGCATTACATGCAAAGACATTAAAGATGAAATTAGGAAATTAAAACCTAAAAAAATCTTTTGGATTAGATAGAATTGAAACCAGATTTTTGAAGGATTCTCTAAATATTATTGCTCCAGTATTAACGAAAATGTTCAGTTGGAGTCTGATTGAGGGTCACTTTACAACTCAATGGAAAAAAGCAAAAAGCATACCAATATATAAAGAAGGATTACCTACAGAACCCACAAATTACCGACCAATAGCTCTTTTGCCTGTGGTATATAAACTGATGGAAAGATTGGTCCAGCAACAGCTGAGTGGGTAACTGGAGACACGTGTTGCTATCCAGGTATCACGTTCAGAAAACTGTGGCACTCTTACCCTCAGTATAAGACAACACCAAAGCTCTTCTTGAATTCAGATAAAACCTTTTATTGTTTCAAAATTACATTAAAACATGCCTGATGCATTACGGAACTTAATCCTTTATTAAAGGATAATTTACAAAGATCCAAAAGGCAATTCAAGAATTTTCAAAAACAGAAAGACAATTTAAAACCCACATAGGGGAACATATGAGAGCCATTGAGAAAAGGGATCCCATTTATGCCACGGCACATCATGTGACAGAAACAAACAAAACAAAAAAAACAATGTGCATGTTTTCACATTTAAAGGTACAGAAAAAGTTCTTCCATAACCTAGAGGTGGGAATTATAGGAACAAAATCCTCAAGAAAGAGAAAGAATGGATTTTAAGACTGTAGGCTAATAAAATTCCATCAGAATGCAAGCACTGAATTAAACTCTTTTTAGAAGAGCATTGAGTGATTCATTGTGACCCGCTACAAACTAAGACAAAAGGTAGATCTTTGCCGGGATACTATGAATTCTTACCTGTAAAAATGCTAAATGAAATTTAACCCCTCTGAATCCCTGCACTTCATTCTGTGGTTCTGTGTATTTAATTAGTCATAGATTGTGTGTTTTACCATATACAGTTTTTACTTTATTTTTTTCTCACACATAGAGCATCTTGTATGCATTTTGCTGTTTTGCTGTTTCGCACTAGTCACTTTGGTACAGTAAGCAAGGGAATTAGTTGCCTTTAGCAGAAAGATTGGACCCATATCAGTCTGAAATAACAGTTAATGATAGTGTGCTGATGTCATGATTTTTAAGTGTATATAATAATTGGTATGAGTTTTATAAATTAGCCTTTGATAAAGGATTAAGTTATGAAACACATCAGGCATATTTTAATGCCATTTTGAAACAATAAACAGTTTTATTTGAATACAATAAGAGCTTTGCTGGTGTCTTATACTGAGGGTGAGAGTGCCACAGTTCTCTGAATTTGATGTCATTATGTTTTACTGTGTTAAGCACCTTGTTTCTTGTGCTCACTTGTTTAATTTGAAATATTGCTATCAAGGTACTCGTCAGGTTTTCAAAAGGGGCACTACATGGACACTGCACTCACTGACCTAGTTGATATCATTGCTATCCAACTAGAAAAGGGATCAGCGGAGGGTGCAGTGTTCATGGATTTGTCATAGGTGTTCGATACCGTGAACCACAAGCTCTTGTTACAGCATTTGCTAGATAGTGGGTTAGCAGAAGATACCTGTGGATGGTTTAAGTTCTATCTAAATGATAGAATACAACAGGTTTAAGTTGGAAAACATCTATCCAATAAGGCATTGGTCCAAAAGGGTGTCCCACAGGGCTCCATTTTGGGGTCCACCTTATTTTTGATTTACATAAATGATTTAGCTGATGTGATTACCTATTCCAAAATACAACTTTATGCAGATGACACAGTTCCTATAGCAAATGAGAATAACATTGAAGAAATGTAATCAAAGCTACAACATGATTTTTCAAGGCTAGATACATGATTCTCACAATCCAATTTAGTATTGAATGGTAAAATAAACTAAGGTTATGGTTTTTAAATCTGTCAAAAAGAAAAATGGAAATATAAAACAAGAGATTAAAATAAAAACAAACAAAAAAAGAAATACTAGCACAAGTAAATGAATACAGGTACAGTACTGTATCTAGGTCTCCGAATTGATGAAAGAATAAAAGTTGTTTATCATATTGAAAATATTTTGGGAAGGATACGTAATAGATATGAGGCATTTATAGACTCAAGTTATTGTACTGATAAATGTATGAGAACCATTTTAATAAATTAATTGCTTGTACCCATTCTGGATTATGGAAGTCATGAGTATGGACTTGCAAGTAGAGTTTTGTTGAAAAGGATTGATGTAATATACTGTACAACCACTTAACAAGATTTATCCTGAGATGCAATTACAGAACACATCACTGTGAACTATACAGTGCACTTGGAGTTACCGAGAGAATAAAAGAAAAATGATTTAGGCAAAACAAATTTACAAAACATTACATCTTAAACAACCAATGTATTTGCATGAAAAAATGGAGAAGATTGAACATAAATATAATCTAAGAAATATCCATATGAGAAATTTTAAAACACCAGCATCCTCATTTAAATATGGAGACATGACATTTCCAGTTATTGTCATGTTCTTATGGAACTCTTTAGATAATTCTATTAAAAGTGTAAATAAAAATGTAAAACCTTTTGTCAGAGTACTGAAAATGTGATATATGTGTAATGGGTAATATTAAGATGAATGATCCACACATAGAAATAATCAAGATTTGTCATTATAATGTTTTGCACTACAGTTTGATAGAACCGTGAGTCCAAGTATTGCAAACTGTATGTCACAGTTTGAATGTCTTGTACCTTATAGAGAAACTTACATGTTATATGTTTTACTATCTTAATTTATTATGGACAATCTTGTAAGTAGGACCTTCAGGACCTAATGATGTGTTCTACCAATTTATCCTGTATAAAAATAAAGAATGGTACTACTACATATTTATGGTAGCTTAATAAGTAATGCCTCCTTGAGTTCTCTTGTGTAATTTAACATTCACGGAGCATATATAATTACTACAAATGTTGCAAAGTTACAGTATATTTACTGGTGAAGTGGTGGCAAAGTGGTTCTTTGCAAACTTTCTTCCTCTCCCAAACGTCACACATTACGGGTTTTCAGACAGGGTTATCACTAAGTGACACCTTTTCAGGTGAATTGATATGACTTTGCTTGGAAAAGTGTCTATTTGCCTGCTGAAAACTTCACTTTGTGAAGTTGACAAACTGCGCAAATTAATTTGAGAAATGAAATTGGCCTGCTTTGCTCATCTCTAATCACTATTTCATCTGATAGCTGAGTTGAGCTATTTGCTGTCCTGTAGTTCCTCCCTGCAGCATTATGTTGTCTCCCCTCTTTTCTCTGATAACAACCAGATAGACTTAGTGGAACTGCACCACCTTGATACCCCTCCCCCTTGTTTTTTACAGTGACTAACTTTCTAAAAAAGTCTCCTGCTCATTTGTGTATCAGACCTATCCCATTGGACTAGACATAAATCCTCCTTCTTGGTGCCCCAGGCATTTTCTAACCTTACTACACCATGCTCAGCCCCTCTAAGTCCTAGATTTGCAAGTATATCAGGGTCTCAGAATAATCAATGTTATTGGGTGGTATTCTTTTATAGCTTCAATTTAATTTGAAATTGCTTACAATCTGTGGTTGCTAGCTTCAACTTGGGGACTACTATTGTTGTGCTACCCAGCTCAGATATCCATCTGTTGGTGAAATCATGCATCTAAGTCCAACACATAGTAATACCCAATGCTATTTGCCCATGTAAGTCCTATTTTTTTATTTGAATCCCCACAGACTTCATGTCCCTTTACAAATCCAGTATCCCTCCCTCTTTGTACAACTGAATCATATCCTGAACATGTAGGAATTCCTTGCCACAGAATGTCCTCTAACTTGCCAGAAAAAGAAAACCCTTCCTCTTTCAATAAAAACTTAGGAAAATTGTGCTTATCTAATTGTTGATATTGTCATTCATCACAGACACCAGAACCATGAAAGCCTTGGAAATTATCATTTTGCACATTCTTAAGCTTAGGAACATCACTCATTCAATACATAGATACATAGACAGTGTCGGCAGATAAGGGCCTATGGCCCACCCAGTCTGCCCATTTGAGCTTGTAAGTTCAGTTTATGTTTTCCTAGAAGTTTGTTTCCCCTTACTCCTGATCTCCAGAATTCCTTTATGTCTATCCCATGCATTCTTAAATCCCATAATTGTTTCAGCCCCCACCTCTTCCTCTGGAAGGGTGTTCCACTTGTCCATCACCCATTCTGTGAAGAAATTCTTCCTCATGTTTCCTCTGAATCATCCTCCCTCCAGCTTCATCCCATGCCCTCTAGTTCTGAAACATCTTTTTCGCTTAAAAATAGTGTATTCCTCCCTGTAAGATACTTGTATGTCTCTATCGTATCCCCTCTCTCCCTCCTCTCCTCCAGGGAGTACATGTTCAGTTCCTTCAACCTGTCTTCATAGGACTTGTGATGCAATCCATGTACCATCTTAGTTGCCCTCCTCTGAACCTTCTCTACCCTGTCTATGTCCTTACGTAGGTAAGGTCTCCAGAACTGTACACTGTACTCCAGGTGGGGCCTCACTAGTGTCTTGTATAGTGGCAGCATGACCTCCCTTTTCCTGCTGGTGATGCCCCTGCCTATGCATCCCAGTGATGTGTTACATCATTAGGTACATAGCACTGGCACATCCAGTCACAATGGGCCCTATGCACAATGCTTATGCACTGCATATATGAGGCATGTAGGCATCACTACATGTGAATGCCATGCAGTGGTGGTTCCGTTGCATTCACTATCAATGCACCAGCCAGATGTGAACCGGATCCCCTGGCCATATGAACACCTATGTGCCATGCGTGGGATAGGGGAATGTCAAGGATGTGCCTGCACTCCACATGATTCACAAAGGCTTGTGGTGTGGGAGTTATGGCAGGGGGATCCCTGCCATAACTGTGTTATGTGGCAATCCCTCAGGCACACTTAGGACCTCTGATGACACTGCTGTCAAGTACAATCCTGTGTTTTCTGGGACACTGTTGTGTAGTGGGTGTGCAACAGCACTGCATCTACACCACCTAACCCCCGGCCCCAGTGAGCCATGCCCCTAATGGCAGATTTCTCCATGCACACCTGGTTCCTGGAAGTGTATGTCTTGGTATCTGCCTGGCATGACACAGCATCTGGCACAAACCCACCACCTACCACCACAGCAGGCTGCTGCCTGCCTCCCACAGGTACTGCATAGCCATATGAACAGTTGTAGTGCTATAGTACCTGCAGAGCATCTGTATATCAACATAGAAGTGTCAGACTGGTGTCCAGGCATCTGTAGTTATGGACCTCCACAAATGGATGCCTGCTTGCATAGATGCTTTGGCCTCACAGAGAGTCATCCACAGTAGGACTATGCAGAAGGCCGGTGTATTCTATGGGTATGCACATCTGGCATTCCCAGCACTGTAGTGTGCAGTCTGCATTAGGAGTGACTTGTATGGCACCCTTCTGGTCTGTGGCAGTGTGCTGGGGCTCAAGAGCAGAGTAAGACCCACCCCTCCATCTCTGTACATTACATGATGTTGGTCAACTACTGGACCATAGTATGCCTGCAATGGGTGGATGTCCTCTGGTGGACCTGCAGTCTTTCAACACCTGAATATTCTGCTGGACATGCCACTGTGGGTGTTCTAGTTATAGGCCATCTGTACTGCTGTGTGGTACACAACACAGCTGCATCTGCTGTACACACCTGAGGGGGACTCCCCTCCATGTTTCTACAGCTCTCTGGGCAGTGGGTGGCAGGCTGTGGCCATTCAGGTGGGTGCTTCTACTGTCTACAGGTCTGGACCCATGCCATCCCACATTCCCCTGCACCTGTGGTGAAAGGGATCCACTCTGGCACCCAGGACAGGCATCCGATTAGATGCCCACCTGCATCCTGCACTCCACCTCTGCACAGCCCTGATCCAGCATCACTCCAGGGGGGGTGGAGCCATGGACAGGTGCCTTGCAGATGCTTGTGGTCATGAATACATGCTCTCTGTGCCTGTTTGGAGCTGTGTATGCACACAGTGACATTACATGTGAATCGCATGTAACTTGTACACTTTTGTGCATAGATTGCAGTGTGCACAACAGTTGTTATTCCCTCTACATGCAGTGTATATTACATTCATTTGACCTGCACAGCAGACAGACAAATCACTTTACCTGCCTTAGCATAAAGGGCCTGCAATGCCTCTTCTGCTCTTTTGCTTTTACAATGTAGTCCCCCATGAATCCAGCTTTATTACTATTCTCTCTCACTAGTCTTTCCCTTTCTCCTGCATGGCAGGCCAGGTGCATGACTGTGAAATATTCATGGGTATATGTGTTCTACATAATTATTATGAAATTCCATAATTGTTTCAAAGACTCATGGAATTCTACTTTAAATACTGATGTTATTTAGCAAATTTTGACAGCTTATAACTTGAACATGCTTTAGTAGGGATAATAAAAGTAACATAAACAGTCTCCTCTCCTTTTAAGGTCTATGAACCTGCCAAATATAAAGACATTGCTTTCTCTAGTTTGAAAGTTGCAGTGGTTTATACTGTAACTTTGCATTTTACATACTTTCAAAATGAAATTTAAAAATCTATGAAAGTTTGACTACTTATAACTTGATATCCTTTAGAACTAGAAATATAAAACATGTATGCATGTCCATGTGGTATAGTAGTTTAAATATTTGAATTTCATGAAATTTGGATAAGTTGTTTTAAAATTATTCAGACTTCAGTGAAATTTAAGTTGTGCCAATGTGTTTGCTTACCTATAACTCAGACCCTTTTAAAACTAGGAATCTGAAACATGGAACATATGCATGTGTTATGTACCTGTATATCTGCCAAAGTTTGTAACATTAAGTGCGGGCTTTAAAACTCAATTTGAAATAACTGACATTTTAAATACAGCAACATGTTTGGCAATAACACAACCCCCTTTAAAGAATGAGAACTAACACTTGCTACACATACCCATGTTGTAAGGTTCTTTAAATCCTGAAGTGGTGGAGAAATTTTATAAGAATTTTTTTTAAATAAGGTGGAAATAATTATAAACTAAATGTCAATGATATTTGTGGCCACCTACAATTTAACGCACAGTAAATCTGTAGCAGTTCAGTCTGCTTTCTCCGACTTCCTACACATTGAAACAGTCTCCCTCTCCCCAGTTGTCTCTCTTCCTCCCAGCACTGTCTCAAACTATTCTTGCTGACACACTACACAAAACAATACACCAACAGCTAGGCTTCTTCCTCTTCTCTACACACTGCAACCACCCAGGTCCTGTAAACCCCCTCTACCAATTTACCTGTTTTGTTCATATTTGCCTATTCAGTCATACAGAAAACAACTCAATCCTCTGGTACTGTGTTATCCGAGTGATCTCCTGACTCCCTACAATATTCATTGTGATGTGGACAGCCAGTTCTGAGTGCTGTATGATCATTTTTTGTAATATAAAAATGTGTATGGACTGTCTCCCATGAGAAATACTGAAACAGCATGTGATCTCACACACACACAGGTTTTAGATACAAGGTGTCACATGGAAGACTATTAGCTAATTACAGAGTAGGACAGGCCTTTATCAAGGATCTCCTATGTTTAAGTTAATTATAGCTGTAGTTGCCAGGAGGGAAATCCTAAAGTTTTATAATGCTTAAAGGGAGAAAAGCAGGTTGTGATGTATTAGTGCGAAGTCATAAAAGAGGCTTTGATGTCCTGGAAGGAGGAAGTTTATCATAAGTTCAAAGAAATGTAATTTGAAGAACATGACTTATGCTGAGGTTGCAGAATTTAATACTTGGAAAAGACATCCTGTTTTTATATAGATATATTTTTTTTATATATTCTGACAGGGAGGAGATAGGTGACCTCATGCAAATAGGTGGGGAAAAACAGCTTTTAAAACATTATTCTGTTTTCCTTCAGAGACACTTTAATCTAGACTCTGACCAAGACACATCCTTGAGCACTTTAAGCAGGTATTTAGAGATAGAGACAAAATCTAAGGCCTGTAGTAGGAATTGTAATGTTTAAACCTTGTTCTTTTAAAAGATTTGTATGTCTTGTGATATAATAGTTCTGTATTTTATATGTTACATATTTTTATCAATTTTAGTAAAAACTCTAATTTTAGAGCCTACTTGGTCTGTTTTTGAATTTCTTTCCTTTTGTAAGTGGAGTATATATGGTTACAGCAGATGATGTGTGTAAGCTTGAATGGTGATACCAAACTGAAAAAGGTAAGAATAAGCTGAAGTCTTTATTAAAGTTTTAAGGGTTCATTTGTGTACACATGGTTAGGTGCCCATAGGCAAAGATATCTGGCCCCTCGAAGACATAAATATATGAGCCTGTGCATTGGGTATGCTAGCAAGAGGGTCACAGTTTGAATCCCTCCAGAACTTGAGACCAAAGTTTGATTCAAACCCACAAAAACAGACAAGAGGGTTACCTTGTTCTGTTAACTGTTCACAAGACTGCGCTCAGAGGTTGGTACTTTGGGAGCAGAGGGCCTGACCTGCTGAGTGGATTTGTGACACTCATCACCCTATCTGCTCTTCCAAGATGGGCCTCCTAGCCTTTGCCAGGGCTAGTCTTAAATCATCAAGTGATCTGTCCTTTGAGGTTAATGGCCCATCCTTGTGGAACTCATTCCCCAAATCCTTAATGGAGGCCCCCTCAGTTGAGGCCTTCGAGAGGGGCCTGAAGTCTCACCTGTTTAAGGTGGCCGTTATCAGAATGGTAATCATGCTTTAATTCCACTGCCAGCATTTTACATTTTAATCATGATTAATGATATCCAGATGTTGCTATCATAAAGCCCTTGGTTGCAACTAGTTGCAATGCTTGGAGTTACTGTTTATAACTGCTAAACCTATATTTCATCTTGTGCAGGTTTGTTGAAATCAGTACAATTCCACAGGGTTTCTGCTCTGTGAAAAATTAGAGGGGTGCTACAGCTACTGTATATAGGTCCAGGTTAGGATCTAAAATAAATGACTATGGACACCTTGTGCATACATAAGTGAAAGGTGAGCAACAGGGTAAGATCTAGAAGCAATACATTGCTAAGTAAATAAAGAAATCAAAACTTCAAACACAATGCTCATAAAAATAGTTTTATTACAAACAAAATCTATTATATAATAGAAACATGTACAAACAGACCTACCCATGTCCAATTAGCCAGCCACCAAAAAAAAACATAGCACTTTGCCACAAAGGCTTCCTCAGGGGGAATTTGAAATCAGTGGGCAGCAATGTAGTAACAGTGCTATGCATGTTTGTGCCTTCGCAAGTTCTTTAGCTGACAGGCTTTAGTTGTCATCTGGCAAATTGCAGGAAGACAGACAAGTGCAAAGTGATGGCCTTGGCTATTCTCAACTTGTCTTCACTCAATTATTTTATTTAAAAATTGATAACCAAGAAAGGCACACTGAGCTAAAGCTTGTTTCCTGGTGTGACCTGGGTGAGAGGGACAAGGGAAGTACAGAATATGAACATGCATACGCAGGGGAGTTATGTTATGCACTGCTCTGAGTGACTGTGTCCCGCTCCAGATCCCTGGTAGCTTTCATCAAAAACTACCTTTTTTTCCCTTTCTTCGTTGTTTTTTTCTCAGTGCATTGTGTTTTCTTTCTGTTCAGTGGACTCAGGTTTATACAGTAGTTGTTAGTTTTGGATTCTCTTGTATTATGGATATGGGGATTAATGTTCCTGCATCACCCACACCCTCAGAGCCTGCTTGAGAAGATCGGGCTTCAGCTGCAGGACAGAAAATGTCAAAAATACATAAAACAAATGACATGCAGCCAAAGCCCAAACCCTCTACCTCAGATGTTCTAACCAGGGACTGCTTCTTGCACGAAGTAGACAGCTTCCATTTCCTTATCATGGATCTTACTACAAAGGTAAACTCTATGCGGCCTGCCCTGAGCAAACTTTCTAGATGGGTTGGAGATACAGAGGTACAAGTCAGTTCCCTAGAAGACCACTTCAAGTGGCTTAAGTCTGATGTTACACCCCCCCAGAGATGTCCTGCTAAGGTGGAAGATCAGATACAGGATTTAGAAGTGTGAAGCTGCCAAAATAATCTGGTACTGGTGGGCTTGCCAGAGCATGCTGAATGAGCCAATGCCATTTCTTTTATAAGGAAACTATTATTAAAACTAATCAGTGCTTCTCCACATGACCCAGTCTATATCATTGAGCAAGCCAATTGCTCCTTAAAACCTCTACCGCAAGGAACAGATCATCCCCATTCCAGGATCTTCAGATTATTAAACTGTTTGGAGGGGGCTTACATTATGTCTAAATTGCAGGAAATAATGTGCTTTACTTAGAAGACAGGTGCACCATCTACATTTTTCAAGACCTCACCCAGCATGTTCAATCCAGAGGGCAGCCTACCATGAAGTTATGAGACAGCTTCAGGCTGCACAGATCCTATTTTGGATATTATATCCTGCTCGACTGGAAGTGGAGACACTGAAAGGTCGTCAGCAGTTTCAGTTGGATGCCCAAGCTACTGCAGAGTTACCTTTGATATTTCTGACCTTTTTCTTGACTTTTCTAACAAGTAAACTTTATCAATCTTATGGACAGGAGATACTTCTCTGTTTTATTTCTATGAGAGGACCCTGCACAGACTAGTGCTTAGTTTTGTTAGTCTGGTCTTGCATCCATTTTGTATTAATTGTTTGCTAACTCTTTCTGCTGCCCATATCAGACTGGCTTTTACCACAGGGCATGATTTCTACCTTTTTTTCTTTTTGTATTTTTATTACTATGGACCCCTTCTTATCCATGAGAACTGCTCTGTTGTATTCATATGATTTATAGAGTTCCATGTTCAACTTGTATTGATTTCTATTGCAGTGGGACTGGTAGTTTGTCTTTGACACTTTGCATATCACTTACTTGTCAGCCTTTGTAGCTGGGGAATTCTTTTCATAATAGCTTTTACTTATTGCAACCATACTGGTATTTAAATTGTTAACTAACTAATCTTTGTGTGGCAAGATTCTCTTTTTTCTATTATCTGCCATGGGGTGCTGCTGTTAACATGTACTTCCTTGCTCTCATTTCTCAGTTGCCGTTTATTTTCTATTAATTGAGTCTTTTTGTTTGCTTAAGGTACTAATCTGAGGGGGAGGTGGTTCTAAATACTCAGAGCTGGTCACTCTTAACTTTTTTTCTAGTGTCAATTTATGATGGAGAGTACTGCAAGTATTTCTCATTCTCTCCCTCAGTGCTCATATGTATGCAAAGTGAAAACAAGGAATGGTACTTGTTTCATATTTCTGACTGTTTTTCTATGGCATAGGGAAGTATTAATTTTGGTGGTTATTGTTCCTTGCATTTTAGCTGCTTCTGCAATAGTTGACTTTCTGGGAGATTTCTTGGCATGTGGTTTTCATTGTTTTTTGCAAAGGGAGGAGGAAGTTCATTGTTGCTTAAGCTTTCACTTATACCTGGGGAGCTGGTTAGGGGAACCTCACTGGCTAATCATGGACTGAAGAGGATGGGAGACAGTCCTTAGGGACCAGGGTAGCTTCATACAGGTATTGTTGTTTGATGTTAATGTTTTGGTTCCTTGGAGGATTTATTATTCATATTATTTATGGGTTGTGTGTTGTATGGAATGAGGGGGGATTCCAGATTGGATGGCATTGGTATCAAACAATCAGAAATTTCTCAGAACTTTATTATGGTTCAGATTGTTTCCTGCATTACCCATGGCTAATTCTTCCTGCATAATATCTTCAAATGTTAAAGGCAGCCAGACTGAGGCTAAGAGATATAGAATGATAAAGCATCTATGCAAACTACTGTAGTTGCTACAATTGCCTGCTTTCAAGAGACCCATCTCCCTAGAGACCAGGTAAATCTTTTCAGGTGAGATTTGGTTGGACAGGCTTATGGGGATGGTAACAGCCCTAGGCAATGCAGGGTTGTCATCTTATTGTCTTGATCTGTCCCTTTTCACATTCTTTAAGATATTTGGGATCCAGAGTGATGGTTCAATTTTCTTTATGGTAGATTAGGACAAACAGAACTTTGGGCTCAATGTATGGACCAAATTAGGACACTCCTTCTTTTTTTACTAATTTGACCACTAAATTAGCAACACATAAACATTTACCCATCATTTTAGCTGGAGCTGTAGTGTGCTTCTGCAATCTGATTTATCTGATTTAGACAGGCTTGGCTTCCATTATCAAAGTCTGTCTCCTGGGTAATGAGCTCTCCATGAACTTATAGATGGCTTGGTTTTCCAAGATCCCTGGTTATTACTGCACCCTGTGGATTATCAATACACCTTTTACTCCCCACCACAATACTTTTTTTCCTGTATTTATTTCCTTGTAACATAGCAGTTTTATTGCATATCCAATTATGCAAACTCAGTACCTGAATTCTTTCTGATCACTCTCCTGTCCTCTTACAGGTAAACCTGACTTGGGGAGCTGAATCAGATTGATCATGGAGATTAAGTACACAGCTTTTGTGAGACCTTCAAATAGTTGAGAAATTAAAAGAAGGTTTGATCAATTTCTCGGTGGAAAACTCTGCTTCAGTAGACAGAGCAGACCTTTTATGGTCCACAGCCAAATGTTTTATTCATGGTGAGTCTATTTGCCTTGCCACAGTCCAGAACAAATGAGAGAACTTGATTTCTTCCTACCTTCTATAAGAAATTTGCACAATTGAGAAGCACCTCATCTTGAATTCTCCAGACTATGTTTAGAGACAGCTAAATACCTTGAGGGTGAAGTTAAAGTATGATGAACTGATTAACTAAAAAGCAGAACTGGTTATTTTTAGGGCCAAGATTTGGTACTCGGATGAAGGAGAAAAAATGGGTCAACTGCACGCTCTTCATCTTCAACAAATGGAAGCCCACTGAGTTATTGCCGGGGTTCAGGACACTGACCAGTCTCCCTTGGTAACAAATTTCCACCAAATAGCCACCTGTTTTAAATTATTTTATCAGAATTTATATACTCCTGACCAGCTGTATCATGATACAGTGGATATCCTCAAAGCCTTTCTACAAGATCTCCCCTTCTCTTATCTAACTGATGTCCAGTGGACACTATTAGATCGACGCATTTGGGCTGTTGTTGTGGAACAAGTGATCCTGGCATTATCAGTGGGAATGGCTCCTGGACTAGATGGCTTTCTGGTGGAATTCTATAAATGTTTTCAAAAAGAATTGGTGATCCCACCCACTAACAGATATTTTTAATCAGTTATATGAGTAGGGGATCTCTAATCATACTCTTACAGAAGCTATTCTTTGTATTCTTCTGAAACCTGGTAAAGATTCCACACTTTTAGGTAATTACCAGCCTATGCCTCTGATGAATGTTGACATGGAGATTCTTGCTCAGATCCTGGTTGATAGACCTCAGAATGTATGGTCTCCTTTAATAGGTCAGAAGCAAGCTGGCTTCATGTCCGGTAGTCTATCTAATGACCTCTTGTGGAAAGTGCTTCATATTATAGCAGCGTCCAGACAGCTGGGGCCCCCAGCAGATCTGGTCCCCCTGGATGGTGAAAAAACATTTGACAGAGTGAATTGAACTACCTTTTTCACATTCTACACTGTTATGGTTTTCCCCTATCTTTCATCCACTGGGTAAAGACTCTGAATACTAACCCAACAGCTAGAATTTCCTGTAACGTTTTGTACTCAGCGCCTTTCCAGTCAGCTAGAGGAACACATCAGGGTTATCCCTTATCTCCTTTCATATTTAATTTATATTTGGAACCTCTTCTATTAAATTTGAAAACACCACCAGGAATTTGGGGAATCCACTTAGGAGGCAACAAATTTAAATTACCGGCCTACGCGGATGATATTCTCCAATATTCTCCACCCCACAGATTCTGTTCCTGAAGTTTTAAATATTGTTGCTTCCTTTGTTTGTTGTCAGGGTTATAAGCTAAACATTAGTAAATTGGGAGTATTTCCACTTAATTTGCATATTTCGTAACAACAGATTTTAGATTTAGGCCTCCAATGGTATCCTACACAGTTAATCTATTTTGGCATACACCTATCTTGTTTTTCATCTAAATTGAAGAGTATGAATTTTGATCCCCTGCTCAAGCTGATTTCTCAAGGTCTTACTAGGTGGAAACCCTTACCCCTTATGTTATAGGGTCAAATAGATATAACAAAAATTAATATTTTGCCCTGTTTATTATAGCCTATGCAAATGCTTAATTTCTATGTGCCCTTTTCATAGTTTAAATGCTACAATCGACCTCCTCCACCTTTCTCTGGAAAATGAAACTCAGCATAAGGCTTTCTCCAGGCTTGCCCCTTCCAAAGACAGAAGAGGTCTTTGTCTACCTGATTTTCAGCTATATTACTTAGCCTCACATGATAGCAAATATTTTCAGTTGGGCTCTTCACAGGAGAATTCAGCCTATGACTATGTTCCACAATGGCTCCTAACTGAAAAAAGTCTGTGTTGAGCACTGGGTATTAACCTGACTTCATGATTTTATCTATCACTGTCCAAGGTGCCTGCTATGTTGCAAAGAGCTCCTCTCCTTTAGTCACTGAGGGAATACAAAAAGTTGTGCCTTTTAGTCCACCATGAGACAGGCAAAGATCCTGCCCAACTCCTTTTTAAGAATCCTAACTTTCACCTCTCCATCAAGGTTTTGCAACCCCATCATTGGCCTGGGATTATCCATGCTTATGGTCTCAGATTTTATAATCAATGATTCTTACCTTTCTTTCCAGCAGCTTCAACAATCCCATCATGTTCTCCCCCTTGGCTTATGCAGTAACACCACTACATATCTAATTATCTGGGTCTACCACCTTGGACACAAAAAGTGGGTGAGATTTTTTTCCAACTGACTGCAATGGTGAGTTTGCCTTGTTCCATGTCACAAATATACTCTGCTCTCCAAACATAGGATCACTGCACAGGCTATGCTGACTGCTAATGACTTAGCATTTTCCTTTGACAAGGCAGGATGGCACAGGATATGGCAAGATTTATATATTTCCATTAAACAGCATAACTTATGGTTACAAAAATATTACATGATTCATAACCTTTATTTTGCCCCTAGTAAATTGTTTAAAATGGGTGAGGTGTCCTCAATCTTATGCTTAAAATGTGGGGAGGCCTAGGGTACTCTCCAACACAATTTATGGTCATGTGCTAAGATTCAAGATTTCTGGAAGGAGATTCAGGGATCTCTTGATCCTTTACTGGGTCTTCAAGATACATTTACTCCTGAAATCTGTATTCTGGGGCTCCATCATGATGGATCTTTGGACCCAGGAAAGGGTATATAGCTTTAGTTGCTGCTGCTGCCAAGTTAGTCACCTTTAGACACTAGCTGGATGTCCACACTCCAACTAAAGAAGAAAGGCACAGAAAAAATGTTAATATTTTAAATATGGAAAAGATGATTGCTAATATTTTGGGCCATCACTCAACATTTCAAAAGAGATGGGAACCTTTATTTGCCTTATTAACTCCTTCATAGCTAATATTGTTTTATTATATCTTTAGGGTTTTCTTAATTAGGAGTGTGCAGCAGGACTATAATCCATGCTTTTCTACTTTCTCCCTATCTTTTAGTGCAGGTACCCTCAGATTCTTAAATCTCCAAAATAATGTTTTTTATGGCATGACAGATCTGAAGGTAAACTATCTACATTTCCTGTTTGATGCTGATTAGCCATCTGGTCTGGGTGGTTGGATTGGGGGAGTGTCTAGGTCATTATGCCTTGGTTGAATTATTTGTTATATAATGTTCTTTTTTTTTCTCTTTTGCATGTACAGTACTTTTTTTTGTTCATTTTTTTATTCCTTCTTTTTCCTCATTAATAGTTAAAATTGTTACCTGTGAACATTCCTGATTTTTTTGTGTTGTCTATATATGAAAATTTTCATTTAAACATATTGAATTAAAAAATAAAATACATAAAAATGCCAAATGCAAAAAGGCATCAAGCAATAGCAAATATGGCTTCATACATGAGTTAAGATGTTGACTGATTTGAGGTTACCTGGTGTTGGGTACCAGTGTACTATTTAAACTCTCAAAAAACCCCTAAGGTCTCCAATCTACCCTGGATATTGCTGGTGTCTTTTGCAACAGTTGGGAGTATGGGGATAATGTTTTGATAAGCACTAAAATAAAGTGAACTATCAACTGTTGTGATGTGGAAATGCAGTTATGCCCCCAATCTCAGGTTTTCTACCCACCAGCAGTAGGACTTTGACAGAATTAAATAACAAATAAAATGACTAATATTTTATTCAATGTTTCTGTTTACCAGACACAGACAGTAAAAACATATTCTTTTCACAAGGGTAACCTGGAAGATTTCAATAAATAACAATGCAGATATAACAACGCAACCTTCTTCAAAGATCGAAAACAACAGTTACATTTGAAAGTTCAGCTAGTATCCTCCAACTACTGTTCTCACACATCATTACATCTCTATAGGTAATAAGGTTTCTGTTTATATTGACCCACATAGTGTGCCAAGTGTACAGTACTTAGAAAGATGCAGAACACTAGTTGGAGAGGGGGGATATGAAACCTGTTAGAGGATGCTGGGAATGAGTAAACTCATTTTGGAGATTTATGACCTTGTGCTGTCTTTAACAAATGATTTTGAGACTATCGGCTTGCTTGTGGATTTCAGTGTCTGTTCAGTAAGCTACACATTTGATGAACCGACTGTTTCTTGAGCATTTTATAACATTTCCTGAGAATGTGTAATTTCTATGATGGTAGATAGGTTATTTTGACTTAGCTATTGCACCACTACAGATGACTCTAAGAAGATGGTGGGAAGGGTGTATTACTTTAGCTGCAAATATTTTCCCAGACATGCCTACAGTTGAAAAATGTTGTATGTTTTGCCTCCTGTATGGTATTCTTGGGATGCAGTGTTCACAATGCTTTTCCAATCTAAGACTATAGTTGTACTCATTAATTTGCAGTTTCACTGATTAACCAGAATATTAAACAGCACTGTTCTCTAGTTAGAGTTACAAAAATGTGATCATATAGTATAGTCCTCCTTCCATTTGGGTTCAGGCATGAACTGTGCTGAATCTGTAAGTGATTTTGAACAGTAGAAGCACTTTTTAAACACAGTACTAGTTCCAATTTTGCTATTGTTCCATGTATACTAGCCTTTTAGCAACTAACTGGGTGTTTCTGATTTTCACTCTGGTGGTACCATTTTATAACTGTATGATGCACAGTAGATTATGGCCCTGTCAGCCACAAAGTTTCACAGCAGAACTCTTATACATTGTGACAAAGTAATAGCTGTTCAATAACATAAATTATACAATGGCAAGAAAGAATCCTAGACTCTGATTGGTTAGTGTATGCCTGAGACAGTGATGTTATTACACAATAACATCACTGTATGACTGAGCATACTTTTGAGCCATTTTTTTTAAGAAACAAAGATATACTGCCGCACTAAAAATCTACTAAAAACATTTTTTTAAATGTTTTTTATTTTCTATAACAATGAGCCATTGTATAATAGCAATAAGGCACTCTAGTGTGTGTGTGTTATTGTGTAATAATGTCACTCCTGGGGTGGTGGAAGCACTCAGCTTCACCTCATGCTTCAACCCAACCCAGGAGTGATGTTATTACACAATAACACACACCCTGTCATGCCTTATTGCTTAATTACATCATGCAGTTCCAAAAATTGTACTTACAATACCGCCAGTTTGATAGTCAAAAACACTCTCAGAAATAACTAAAAAGTTTGTATAAATGAAATGATGAAAGACTTGGAACAAGTATTTAAAAATCTGCCACTACTGGATAAAAATGGCTTAAAGGTTCAACACAGCCCCCCTAAGTGTATGGAATTCATATGTTTGAAATGGCTTATCAATTCACATGAATGGTCTGGTTATCTCATTAAACAATGCACTATATTGGTAGGAATTGCATGGCTACATACATATTTTAAAAAGTATCTTGCTGTTTTCAGTTTTGTTTTGATGAAATCCTCTCTATAGCTCAATATAAATAGATCATCCAGACAATTACTATGTTCACCATGTGTGCATGCAATGTGAACATTTTGTTAGGAGAGTGACTTTTGAGGGGTGTGACACTCTCAGTCCAATACAAAGTGGTCTGCTAGGGGCTTGTCAGTGTCACACCAATCATCAGACAGGCTGATCATTACACTGTTCTGGCTTGCTGAGTGGTAACTTCATATATTTCAAAGGACAGAGCTGACCCAATCATAGGTCAGCCCTTTCCTTTGATCTGCACCACCCAGAAAGCACAGCTGATCTGTCATGATAAGCCAGCTGATGTTGAATTACTGCCTGTAACAAAGGAAACAGTCCACTGATGTCTGTTGCTGCCCTTGCATTACTGTACCCCCGACTGACCCTCCCACTCAGCACCCACCACTTCACACCCCCTCACAAACATAACACTGACACAGGATGCCCAATCCCCAATGTCACCACATGAAATAAAGAAAACCATCCCTCATAGTTTTTTTAAATACACCCTGCAAAAGAGAAAACTGTCCATCAGTGTCTGTTGCAGCCACAGCCATAACTGCCACCCCTTCAAAGTTAAACCTATGTTAATATTCTGGCACAGGTGTGCACATATCCCATGCCTGCTGCTACTCTCACCTTGCCCATTTTAGTTATGAAGCACCAAGGAACCCACCACTGGTGCTGCCAAATGTAACACTGACACTGGGGGTGCCCAATTCCCCAGTGTCACCACCTGAAATAAAGCAAACCATGCCTTGTAGTTTATTTATTTTTTTTAAATACACCCTGTAAAAATTCAGTCAGTTAGTCAGCCTGTTAGTCCGTGTCAGTGGCTCAGTAGGTAGCACACTCACCTCTGAGGCCGGGAGATCAGAGGGCTATGGGTTCAGTTCCCACATCTGGCACTTGGGTTTATATCCCAGTACTGACACTGTAGTGCAGCATGAGAGGGGTGCTGCACTTCTGAGGTGCCATCTTTTGGATGAGACATTAAACCGAGGTCCCATCTGCCTGGATTGTGGTAGTTCAGGTGGATGTTAAAGATCCCATGGCACTTATCAAAAAGGGTAGGGGAAAGTTTTATTGAAACAGAAATCATACAACAATAAACAAATTACGATATTCAAAACCAGAAAAAATAAAAAAAAGGAAAACTAAAACAAAGGGAACATAGATAAAGAAAACTAATATTTAGCCAATCAAGTAACTGCAAAATCAGAGTCCATTATCCAAGGAAGAGCCTTCCAAAGTTCCAGAAGTGTTGCTTCCGATAATAAGGTACTTTCATGCACATAAATGTTCTTCAGGTCCTGTGCAATTTTTTTCTCAAGCTCCAAGTAAGAGCAGTCTTTTTGCTGTAAAGTAAACAGACAACGTACCATCCAAATATTCCATTTAATTATGACAAAAACAAGGTTCAGAGTATCCTTGTTCCAAAG
Organism: Neoceratodus forsteri; assembly: GCA_016271365.2. NCBI lineage: Eukaryota > Metazoa > Chordata > Ceratodontiformes > Ceratodontidae > Neoceratodus > Neoceratodus forsteri. The sequence continues at coordinate 208,135,282 of CM057451.1, forward strand.
CGACCACATATACAATATTCAGGTAAGAAACCATCTGAAACAAGGGAGTATCCCAAACCTGTGCCAAAAAGACCACCAATTCTTAATAAAAGAACAATCAAAAAATAAATGAGAAATAGTTTCATGTTCAGTGATACACAATAGTCGAGAACACAGTCAGTCTTGAGACTGCTTATGTTTGTGATTTGCCTTTACATTAATCCTTTCATGGCAAGACAGCCAGTGGAAATCCCACATACAGGCAGGCACCCTCTTACATCTTAACAGAGACAAGAGGGAAGACAGGTGTTGGCTAGGGCACTTTTCGAAGGGCAACTGTATAGCACAAACAGTCAGGAGTAAATTATTATATAAAACTTTGTGGGAATGGTTTAATAACATCTGGGCAGATATCTTCCTTTGTTTCAAATGTAAAAACATATGTTTAATGTAAGTTGGTATACCAGCAGTTTGTCATAACACATTTAATGAATTGCATTCCCACTGATGAAACCAAAACCTACAAGAGTCATAGAACCATGGTTCCCACCCCCTCTGAGTATTTATCAGCAAAGGCCTGAAATTTGCAGTAAGAAAAATACATGAAAAAAATAACAAAGGATATGATCCAAGGGGGCTAATGTAGAACCTAACCTAATACCCAAGCTTTTATTAAAATTTAAAACTACACCAGAAAAATCACCAAAAGTGGAACACTCCTGAAGAGAAATAACCACAGAGGCCTCATCGGCTACAATAAAGTAAACATCATCTGCATACGCAATAGCCTTATAAGGTGAGAGCAGGGCAGAACTAGAGATAGCATGAATCTGAGAATGGGCATTCAAACGACGAAGCAAAACATCTAAAAAAAATACATATAACAAATGCTCCAAGGACAGCCTTGATGAACCCCTCTCTTTATGGGGATCATTGGTCCTACCCAACCATTCACTACAGGCACAACAGTAGCTGTTCTATAGAAAGCATGAATTCATCATATTATAACATCCGGTACATGCATAAAACGAAGTGCTTCCCATAAAAAATCATGACTAACAGAATCGAAAGCCGCCTTCTGGTTTACTGAGACAACAAGTCCTGAAACCGTGTCCGCTTACCCATGAGAAAATAATTCTCGAAGGAGAACCAAATGGTCAGAGATCCTCCTATTAGGCACAGAACATGATTGAGCAGTTTGCAAAACCACCTCTGCAATCACCACCAAATGCTTCACAATAATTTTCACCAATAACTTAAAATCAGTATTTAACATATACAAAGGGTGCCAATTCTCAAGACAGTGAATATCTCCTTTCTGCTTGTAAATATAAAGCAACGTACCCTTCGCAAATTCCAAGGGGATAAATTTGCATGTTAACAGGGAATTAAACACAGATGTAAGTTCTGGGACCAAGTGGTCACCCAGCACCTTATATAAGGCCGTGGGGAGACCATCCGGACCAGGAGTCATCTGTAAGGGTAAGGAGGAAATGGCCAGTTTCAGGTCCTGCTCCGTTATAGGCAAACATGCCTGGTCCAAACTCGGCTGTGAAGGGGTTGGGATATCAAGGTCACTATACAAGGTCACCGGATTACCAGTTACTGCTGGGAGAGGAGAAAATAGGGCTGTAGTGTAATCTATCACAATCTGACAAATATCAAACTGAGAGGTACATAAGGTACCTGCAGAATTAATAAGGCACGTCATATTTTTCTGGGCAATTTGACGGGAATTTGACTCAAAAGGACAAACAACATCACGTGTTCCCGCAATACTAAATTTGTGTTGATGATAAAGTTGTTGTGATTGCTGAGATTGGAAATTCAACATATCACTCTGTATTAATTGTAATTGTTGAGAAAGGTCTTGCCCCGTCATACACGCTATTGTTAACAGTGACTGAAAATGTACCCTCTTCTGCAAATATTCTAAATATTCCCTTCTACATTTCAGGCAACTATAATCTTTCAAAAAAAGAACCAAATCATGCTCTGTATCAGTCTACCACTGAATAGGATCCTCATAACATATAAAAACAGATTTACGGGCCTGAATGAAGAACAAGAGAGACTGCATGAATGTCAGGACTTGTAACAGGGATGTGTTGAATTTCCAAAGTCTTGGACCTTTACAGAAAGGGACAGCAGAACCAATAACAACAGAAAGCAGTTTATGGTCAGAAAACACAACAGCTTGTACTACGGCAGAAGCAAATGATAATGTACGAGACAAAAAAAACAAAATCAATTCGAGTAGCCAGTTTACACTTTTGGAATTTAGGAGTGTGTTGTTTAGTAAAAGAGTAATAGGCATCAGTTAAATGGGCGGTGCAGACCAATATCCCCAGATCATGAGAGTCACAAAACAACTTTTTAGTAGTGGCAAAGGAGCTCTTATCATGAAGACTTAAACCACAATTAAAATCACCAGAAGATAATACTTGAAAAGAGGTATGCAAGTACGGGCGAAGTAAAGAAAATAAAGCTATATGTGCAGTCTTAGTTTGAGGGGCATAAATATTAATCACCCGGTAAGGACAGGGCCCAATTCCGAAGTCTAGAATGAGCGGTCTACCAGGGGCCACATCAAATAGTTTGAGCAAGCGGAAATCTGGGATATTGATTAAAATCCCCAGTCCCGAACAGGAGTCCTGACCTATAGACCAAAAAGAAGGGCCTAATAACCAGTCCTGTTGTGCTTGTCAGATCTCTTGTGTGGTATGAATCCTAGTATTCTGTAGCAAAAAAATCCCTAAAGGCAAAAGCCACAAAAAGGAAAAAAAGCAATCTCCTTTTGCCGTACGCTTCATACTATTTACATTAATAGTATGGCAAACAAAGTGAGACATAGTACTGAAACAAAGCAGAGAAACACATTACGATTTCTGCTTCCCAACCACCTTTTTCCCCTTAAGCTTCACTCTGGCCTTCTGCTTCTGAGAAAGACCAATGCCAAGTTGAAATTCAGAATCAGTGGTTCCATCAGGGAGGGAAGAAGTAATAGAGGAAGAGTCAGACTCGCCTCCAGCATCATCTGAGACAGGCTGGAGATGCTCAAAAGAATTAGACAGGGGCACAGGATGGGGCTCCAGAACTAATGGAGGAGATGGTACAACCCGAGGGCTATTCCTCATCGACCGCCGATGTATAATACTAGCTGGCACTCAGGGGGGTGGCATAGTACTTGGACCTGGGACAGAGTCTGGGACAGGCAAAATAGACTGGGCAGGTTCAGGGGTAGGAGAAGTCACAACTAAGGATTTTTCAGAAAAAGAAACCACCTGAGGCTCTACGCCTGAGAGTATAACAGGCACCGAGGCCTGCAATAAGGGCTCTGCCACTACAGGAGGAGGTACAACCAGGGTGGTCTGAATACGAGCCTTCTGTGCTTGTGTAATAATAAATTGATGATCCACTCCACCATCATGAAAATCCTGATTATGTGCAGCCCACTGACAATTCTGAAACGTATGCCCCATCTCATCGCAAAGGTTACATTTACACTCATTCAGACAGTGTGGTCCCACATGGCCCAATTCCCCACAGATATTACATTTCATCTTATCACACACATTGCTAAGATGTGAGGGGTCACTGCACTGGTAACAAGTCTTAGGCTGACCTGGGTAAAACAGGACCCCCCTATCACGACCGATGAAAAAAGAGTTAGGTACAGTAAGTGTACAGGACTAGAGTCATCAGAGTGTAACAAGACCTTAACCTTCCAGTCCCCAGTCCAGATATTCTCTGCATCCAAAATAGCTTCAGGCTGACCCTGGACATCACAATGCTGTTTCGGCCAGTAGACGAGATCAGCCACATCAACACCCTCATTCCAAAACAGAATAGTAATATTCTTAAAAGCTGGTTTAGAAAGGGGAACAGACTGAAATGGGGTCCATAGAGCAGTGCTCCTCAAAGCATGATACTTCGACCAAAAACGCTCCAAGCCCTGAGACATTTGGAAGCTGATATCAAAAGTGGATTCACCTGAGATGTGAGTCAGAGCATAGATTTCATGAGAAAAAAATTTTAATGAGTCCTTTATAAGTGTACGCGCCACATACACATGATCTGGAGGCTCAGGTAACCCCCCCCAGGTAAGCTAAGCCAACAGCATTATGCCTCTTCGCAGCCTGAATCGGGAATTTAAATAAAGATGAAAAAGAACGACTTGGTTCCGTTTTTTTAAGGGGTGGCTGTAGTGGTATTGGAGCCAGAGTCTTTGTAGATATGGTAGAAGAAGAAGCCTGAAGTGGAGAACCCTGTAAATTATCTAAAACAGGGTTCTGCGTTAGCTCCAATTCCTTAGACAAACACAAGGGGTCAGGAGAAGCCACAGATCTGTCTGGTGTATGTTGCAGCTCAGGGAAGTCTTCAAGGTGGGGGAACCGCATTGGAGACATACCCGAGATCCACTGCCCAGCAACAGGCTCCTGCACCCAGCCAGCACCTCGTAACGCCAAATCCACTGTCCAGGTAGGCTCTGCAAAGGGATACACAACTTGGAATACTGACATAGAGGGAGACATTGTCATAGTAGGCAGAGCAGAAGTAGTAGTCAGGGCAGAAGCAGTACTCACTGTAGTCATCAGGGAAGTGGGCAGTAAAGCAGCATCAATAGACTTGCTAGGAGCTTCTAAGCCAGCTGAAAAAGCAGTCGCTAGAGGTGCCACCGTGGACTGTCCCCTAGAAACATCAGACACAGTAGGAGAAGTACACACATCCAATCTATCAGCTTGTTTCTGATTGAGTTCCCGATTCAGTTTCATCTTAGCAATCGCAAAACGGTGTTCTGCAGTGGCCAAATGCTCCTGGATCTTCTTTTCTTCAAAACAGGCAACATCAGGGTCAGAGGAGGAAAAATCCTCCGGTATTGCAGCAGTAGGCAAGGGAGTTTGAGAGTCCATTCCAGATTGAGAGAGCCAAGGTCCAGACACTGCGACCTGTATATTTTTTTCAGATCCTGAAGCGGAAACAATAACTTGCAAGACGTTTGTAAGTGCAGTCGAGGTATCCACGAAATCAGAGGCAGGAGTTGAGACCACGTCTCCCACCTCCATAGCTTCCTCCACAGCAGACAAGGGTGCATCCGCCATCTTGGATGGAGGTTCCCCCTCTGAAGAGTAGGGGAAAGTTTTATTGAGACAAAAATCGTACAATAGTATACAAAGCATAATACACAAAAAAGAAAAACAGGATAACTATTATACAGCCATTCAGGTAACTGCAAAATCAGAGTCTGTGATCCAAGGAAGAGCTTTCCAAAGTTCCAAAAGAGTCATATCTGAGTATATAGTACGTCCATGCTCATAAATTTCTTTTAAATCTTGTACAATCTTTTTCTTGAGCTCCAAATAGGAGCAGTCCTTTTGCTGCAAAGAAAACATGCAATGCACCTTCAAAATATTCCATTTAATGCAGACAAAAACAAGGTTCAATGTGTTCTGGTGCCATTTTGACCACTGGGGAGAAAAAAACCCATATACAAGATTCAAATAAGTAACCAACTGAAGCAAGGGGGTAGCCCATGCCTGTGCCAAAAAGGACCACCAATTTTTGATAAAGGAACAGTCAAAAAATAAATGAGGGATAGTTTCAAGTTCTGTAATACATAATAAGTGAGAACACATTCTATCTTGGGACTGCTTATGTTTGTGATTTGCATTTTACATTAATCTTTTCATGGCATGAAAGCCAATGAAAATCCCACATTTTGGCTGGAACCCTCTTACATCTCCACAATAACAAAAGGGAAGGGAGGTGTTGACCAGGACTCTTATCAAAGGGTACTGATACAGCACAAACTGTCAGGAGTAAATTCTTATATAAAACTTTATGTGAATGGTTTAATAACATCTGAACAGATACCTTCCATTGTTTGAGACGTAAAAACATATGTTTTATGTAAGTTGGTATACCAACAGTTTGTCTTAACACAGTTAAGGAATTAGTTCCCCATTGATGAAACCAAATCCTGAAAGAGTCATAAAACCAAGGTTCCCACCCCCTTTGGGCATGAATCAACAAAGGCCTAAGGTTTGCAGTGAAAAAAATAACAACGGGTTAACCATACAAACGCCACCCTCAGGGATAGGTAAATAAGTGATATTCCGCTTTATCGGGTTTAACCTACTTCCCCAAAGAGCCTGGAAAAACAGGCTAAAGACAGCAGTTTCTAACTGTCGTGGAATAGGGAATACATAACTCAGAAAAAGAAAGGTAGAGATCAAGTAGTTTTTAATTAAGAAAACACGTTTCTTTTTCCCTATCTGCCCCCGGTTCCAGGAGGCCACCTGAAGTTTACCTTGTTTCAGTTTAACATTCTAGTTAAAAAAATCTGAGTCCTGTGTCCCCCCCAAAAATTCCAAAAATATGAATAGGGCCCTCAACTAAATGTAACGGGCCAATACGGTCCGAGAGGGAGGTTACTGAACCGACCCGAATAACTAGATTTTTAGTGTAATTTAAAACAGCACCAGAGAAGTTTCCAAAAATAGAGCACTCATGGAGAGAATGAACCACTGAGGCTTCATCAGCTACAAGAAAACAAACATCATCTGCATATGTGATCGCATTATAAGGCAAGTATAAGGCACAACTAGAAATAGCCTGAATCTGAGAGTTAGTATTCAACTGACGGAGCAAAACATCAAGAAGAAATACATATAACACCGGGCTTAAAGGACAGTCTTGACGAACCCCCCTTGTTATGGGGATCATGGGTCCTATCCAACCATTCACTACAGGCACAACAGTAGCCGTTCTATAGAAAGCATGAATCCAGCATACCATAACATCAGGTACATGCAAAAAATGAAGTGCTTCCCATAAAAAATCATGCCTAACTGAATCAAAAGCAGTCTTCTGATCTACGGAGACAACAAGTCCCAAAGCCAGACCTGCATAGCCATGAGAAAATAATTCTCGTAAGAGGATCAAATGATCTTAAATTCTCCTTTGAGGCACAGAACAGGATTGGGCGGGATGCAAAACCACCTCCGCAATCCTCACCAAACGCTTCACAATAATTTTTGTTAAGAGCTTAAAGTCGGTGTTCAACATACATAAAGGTCGCCAATTCTCTAGAGAATGGATATCACCTTTCTGTTTATAAATGTAAATCAAAGTACCCTTAGTAAATTCCAAAGGGATAGATTCACATGTTAACAGAGAATTAAACACAGATGTAAGTTCTGGGGCCAAATGGTCACTCAGCACCTCATATAAGGCAGCAGGGAGACCATCCGGACCAGGAGTTCTTTGTACAGGTAACGAAGAAATAGCCAATGTCAAATCCTGCTCCGTGATGGGAGAACAAGCCTGGTCCTGACATAGCTGTGAGGGAGCTGGGATATCAAGGCCACTATACAAAGTCGCACTGTTACCAGCCACAGCAGGGAGGGGAGAAAAAAGGGCTGTAGTATAATTTGTTACAATATGACAAATCTCAGTTTGTGAGGAACATAAGGTCCCTTCTTAATTTAGAAGACACGTCATATTTTTTCGAGCAGTCTGACGGTAATTAGATTCAAAAGGACAAATAACATCACGTGTTCCAACAGTACAGAATTTATGTTGGCAATAAAGTTGTTGTGATAGCCATAGTTGGAAAGTCAACATATCATTCTGTAGGACTTTTATTTGTTGGGAAAGGTCTTGCCCCATCGTGTACTCTATGGTTAATAATGACTGAAAATGTACCCTCTTCTGCAAATAGTCTAGATATTCCCTCCTACATTTTAAACAACTATAAGTTTTTAAAAAAGTGACCAGATCATGTTTCGTTTCTAACCACTACTGAACAGGATCTTCATAACAAATAAAAACAGATTTATGGGCTTGTATGAAGGACAGAAGGGACTGCATAAACATCGGAATCTGCAACAAAGATGTGTTGAATTTCCAAATACCTGGACCTTTACAGGAAGAGACAACAGAACCAAAACCAACAGAAAGCAGCTTATGATCAGAAAACTCAACCGCTTGAACTTTGGCAGAAATAATTGGTACTGTAGGAGAGGAAAACACATAATCAATATGTGTGGCTAGTTTACCCTTTTGGAAGGTAGGGGTGTGTTGCGTAGTAAAGGAGAGATAAGAGTCTGTTAAGTGGGCGACTTGAACCAATGTACCCAATTCGTGGGAATCACAAAACAGTTTCTTTGTAGCAGCAAAGGAGCTCTTATCTTGAAGACTCAAGCCACAATTAAAGTCACCAGCAAACAATACCTGAAAAGAAGTGTGCAAATAAGGACGAAGCAAAGTAAATAAAGCTATGCGTTCAGTTTTGATTTGAGGGGCATAAATGTTTATCACCCAGTATGGACAGGACCCAATGACAAAATCTATAATGAGCGCTCTAGCAGGGGCTACATCAAACAATTTAAGCAAACGAAAATCTGGGATATTAATTAAAATTCCCAGTCCTGAACAAGAGTCCTGACCAATAAGAAGGACCCAGTAACCAGTCCTGTTGTGCTTGTCGGATCTCATGTGTAGTATGAAGTCTAGTATCCTGAAAGAAAATTAAACCCAAAGGCAAAATCCGTAGACAGGAAAAAAATCAATCTCCTTTTAGCCATACGCTTCACACTATTTACATTAATAGTATGGCAAACAAAGTGAAACATAGCACCAAAAAAAGGAAAACAGTCAAAAAATACATTTTACAATGTCCTTTTCCCAACCACCTTCCTCCCTTTAAGTTTTACTTTGGCCTTTCGCTTCTGAGAAAGGCCAGTACCAAGTTGCAACTCGGAGTCAGTGGTACCGTCAGGGAGAGAAGAAGCTATGGAGGAAGAGTCTGACTCACCTCCAGCGTCATCAGAAAAGGGTTGGAGAAGTTCAAAAGAATTAGATAAGGGCACTGAGGAGGGTTCCAGACCACTCACAGGAGATGGTGCAACCCGAGGTTATTTCTCAGTGACCTTCTCACTCATACACTTGTGAGCACCTCGGGGGCATAGTACTTGGACCTGGGACGGGTCCTGAACAGGAAAATTAGACTGGGCAGGATCAGGGACAGGAGAAATCTCAAGCAAGGGGTCGTCCATGAAGGAAACTATCTGAGGTACAACCTCAGAGGATACAACAGGCACTGAAGCCTGCAGTAAGGGCTGGGCTGCCTTAGGAGGTACAGCCAAGGTGGTCTGGAGATGGGCCTTCTGCACCTGTGTAATAATAAAGCGCTGGTCCACTCCACCATCGTGAAATTCCTGATTATGTGCAGCCCATTTACAATTCTGAAAGGTGTGCACCTGTTCGTCACAGAGGTTACATCTACATTCATCCAAACAGTGTGCCCCTACGTGGCCCAATTCCCCACAGACATTGCATTTCATTTTATCACATACATTACTAAGATGTGCAGGGTCACCACACCGATAGCAAGCCTTTGGCTGACCCAGGTAGAACAAGACCCACCTGTCTTGGCCTATAAAAAAAGAGTTAGGCAGATGTACAACCCCAGAATCATTTGATCGTAACAAGACTTTAAACTTCCAGCCCCCAGTCCAAATGTTCTCGGTGTCCAAAATGGCTTCAGGCTGTCGCTGGATGTCACAACGCTGTTTCAGCCAATACACAACATCCTCCACCTCAACTCCCTCATTACGAAACAGAACAGTAATTGTCTTGAAAGTAGGTTTAGAAAGAGGAATAGCCTGAAATTGGGTCCATAATGCAGTAGTCCGCAGAGAATTATACTTTGACCAAAAACGATCCAATCCCCTAGATGTTCGGAAACTAATGTCAAATGTGGTTTCGCCAGAGATATGAATTAACACATATATTTCATGGGAAAAGAATTTTAAAGAATCCTTTATAAGTGTACATGCCACATAGACCTGATCAGGTGGCTCAGGTAACCCCGATCAGGTGTGCCAAGTGAACAGCGTTGTGTCTCTTAGCAGCCTGGATTGGAAATTTAAAGAATGAAGAATATGAATGGCTTGGTCCCAATATTTTGGGGGGGAGCTGTGGTGGTAGGGGAGCCAGAACCTCTATAGAAGTAGTAGAAAGAGGAGTCTGAGGTGGAGAACCCCTCACATAATCCAACACAGGGTTCTGTGTAAGCTCCAGTTCATGAGGGAGACACAAGGGGTTAGTAGTGACTTTTGAAACTCCTATCTTGCTCTGTAGCTCCAAAAAATCTTCAGGGCGGGGGGACCAAATTGGAGACTGACCCGACTTCCAACTTCCTTTGACAGTACCCTGAACCCAGCCAGCACCTCTCAGCACCGATTCAACAGTCCAGGTAGGTGCTTTATTAATATTTACTGTAGATGATTCTTGTACATGTAGAGAGCTCTGCAATGAAATAGAAGGAGGTGTTCCGCTGTTGCAAAATGCTCCCAGATCTCTTGTGCTGTCAAATAGTGGTTTTCTGAATCAGATGAAGTAAAATCCTCCGGTAAGTCAACTGTAGGCACACAAGTCAGCAAGTCAGTTCCATAAGAAGTAAACAGAGGGCTAGGTATAGCATCCTTAGTATGAGCAGCAGAACTTAAAGTTGAAGTAGGAACAGCAACAGGCAAAACATCAGTTGTTGGCATCGTGGTCTCCATTTGATCAGAGGTAGGAGCAGAGACTAAATCTCCCACCTCCATAGCTCCATCCTCAGAAGGCAAGGGTGCATCCGCCATCTTGGACAGAGGTTCCCCCTCTGAAGAGTAGGGGAATTTCCCCGGTGTCCTGGTCAAATTACCCTCATTCACTAAAAATACCACCAACAGTTTCATCTGGTCCAAGGTCAGTTGGCATTCATCTGTATCCCCCTTCCCTGGGTCATGCCTGAAAATAAGCAGGATTTGCCTAGTGCACTTACCCGGTCAACAAAAACTAACTAAAGAAAGAAAGAAAGAAAACTGTCCCTTGATGTCTATTGCTGCCCTACTGTAATTGTCTTCCCCCTCAAGCACAACCCATGTTAATGTTCTGGCAGGGGTGCCCAACTGGCCGTGCCAGCTTCTAAACCTCACACTGTCCATTTCTGTTCTGCAACACTGGGGATACTACCCCTGGTGCTGCCAAATATAACACTGACACTGGAGGTGCACAATCCCCTGTTGTTGCAACCTGAAATAAAGAAGACCATCCCTCATAGTTTTCTTTTTAAAAATCCTGCATTAAAAGAAAACTATCCATCAATGTCTATTGCAGCCATTACGGTCCCCCCACCTGCCCCTCCTACTCAGCACCCACCAACTCTTACCCCCACAAGCCCTTACTTACTCACTGGGGGTCCAACACCATTATCCCCTCTGGACCGCAGACACTTCTTCTCTCTTCAATGCCGGACCACAAACTGAGGAAATCAGGTATCTGGTTGAATGTATTTCAATGGGGTTTTGAACTTAGTGGTATAACTGAGTCATTTCTGAGTATTTTGCCTCAGATTTTAAACTTGCCTTTTTCAGGACCCCATATCATGAACAATGACAGTGAAATTAGGCAAATCTGTCCTGAATGGTGCTTTTGTAGCCCCTGTGCAAACTACCTTTTGGGCAGAAGTTAAACAATTTCTCCACCATTGTTCATGAGTTGGGGTCATATGAAGGCTATGTTAAAAATCTGGGGTAAGAATATTAAAAAAAGATCAAAGTTATGAGCCTAAATTAAAATGTGTGAACACAGGCATGTTGCTTTGGTAATTTTCAATATTTTAACCCCAAATTTTCAACCTAGCCTTTTCTTCACAGCTCCTCATAAATGTGACAGGTGTCATTTTTCAAATCCTTGCCAAAATGTTGTTTTTGCATCCTGAAAAGTAATTTCATGGTCACTGCATGACATCACCTTTTGGGCCGGAGTTGAAAATTTTCTCCACTCCTGTTCATGAGGTGAGGTCATAAGAAGGCTTTGTTGAAAATTTTGGGGGTAAAAAATATTAAAAAAACAAAGTTATGAGCCTATGTTGAAATTTATGAATGCAAGCTTGTAACTTTGGAAATGTTCAATATTTTGACCCCGAATTTCCAACATAGCCATTTCTTCACAGCACCTCATTAATGTGACAGCTGTCATTTTTCAAATCCTGGACAAAATATGTTTTCACACTTGTGGCACAAAATCACCTTTTGGGCAAGATTTGAAAATGTCCTTCTCCCTTGTTCATGAGATGGGCTTATATGAAGGCCATTTGGGGTCATGCAAAAGATATGTTGAACATTTGGGGCAAAAATACGAAAAACATAGAAACATAGAAATTGTTGGGAGATAAGGAATGCCAGGCCCATACAGTCTGCCCATAGGCCCTATACATTGTATGTGGCCACTGACCCTAAGTGATCAGTGGCTTTTCATCCCTCCCTCCCCTCTCAAGGTTCCCTTGTGCCTGTCCCAGGCATGCTTTAACCCCTCCACTGTGCTTGCCCCCAATACCCCTTCTGAAAACAATAAAGTTATAGTCAATGTTGCAATTTTTCAACACATCCTCATAAGTGTGGTAATTTTCAATATTGTGACCCCAACTTTTCAACATAGCCATTTTTTCACACCACCGCATGATTGTAACAGCTGACATTCCTCAGATCCTAACCAAAATGTGTTTTAACACTTGAGACACAAATGATGTTTCAGCAATTGTTTTATAAATGACACCTGTTGTGCTCAGAAGGAGTGGTTGTAAAAAGATTATGTTGAAAATTTGTGGTCAAATGTGAAAAATCAATTAAGTTATGTGAAAACTAATTGTTCCAACATTTACTCATAACTTTATTTTTTTTGCAGATTTTGGACCTTAACGTTCAACATATCTCTTGTGTTACCCCACCTCCTGAAAATGGCAGGTGTCATTTTTCAAATCCCCTTCAAGACTTGTTTCCAAAGTTGCACAGTGAAATCACCTTTCGGATGGGATTTTAAAAAATCCACCTGTCTTTATCATAACATCAGGCCATGAAAAGACTGTTGGACATTTGGGTCAAAATGTGAGAGCCCACTTAAAAGTAAAATATTGCCTCTAAGCTGCCCTATACTGGGTAATTTCAATCTAACAATATGTCAAAGTAGGACACCATTGAAAATGAGATATTGTATATAATCTGCTCTATGCTGAGTAAATATATAGTGAAAATGTGTACAAGCAAGATCTGGCACAACAGCAACAGCAGTAGCAAACATCCAACACTGGCAAATGCTTGTTTAAAACTTGGCTTTAAAATTTCATTATGCTTCTGAAGGTGATAGGAAGCAATTATTTACACTACAAGATGCCTGCCTGATTTCCTTTTAGAGTCTAATTCTTCTGATATGTTGTGACATTTTTGTTAAATTTATAATCTAGTTTTTATTCATTGTAACTACTCTGAATTCCTCCCTCCACTGCAGCTGCTGCTGCTGCCTATTTTCATACTGTCAAAACAGTCTATGACATCAGTAACACCATTCCAGGCCATTTTGGTAAATGTCATGGAATGGTGTAACTGATGCTAAGGAATGTCTTAGAAATATGAATAAAGAGAGCAGTAGCTTCTGAAATGAGTGGAACTCTATGAAGAGCTGAGGGCACCCCAAAACTACTGTAGGTTATTTATCAATAATCGGTCACAGTATCAGAATATTTAACTGGCATTTCAGAAAGTGACATGGCAGGAAAGTCAACTATGTAAAAAAAACTATCACCTTTGATTGCTGATATTATTTTTTATGGAATCCTGTTCTGATGTTTGAATGTGAAAACAAAAAGCTGGAAGTAAGGTATTGTATTTTCAGAACAAACATTGGATGGTCATATTTTTCTCTTGTTTGCAATTGCCAACTTTTTTCTTTATTGTTTTCTCTGTTGCAGAGGACCTCACTACTCCTCAAGCAGCTCCTCTTCCCTCTCCTTCTTGAGGGTTGGCCTCTGGCTTACTAGACCAACATCTTTCTGATGTCATCCACCTTCTTCCCCAAAAGCCCACCTTCTCAGCCAGGGCCTCCCAGATGCATCCTATGGGGGAATCTGAAATCTGGTCGCCTGAGGGAGAAGGAATGCATTGGCTATTCACATTGAACTACCCAGCTAGTGAGATAGCAAAAATAAGCTTCATCCACTGAGCTCCTGCCCCTTTTCCTAAGTTTTGCCATAGCTCATCAACCATCCCACCCCTTGGCAGTAGAGGTCAAAGGGAAAGAGCTACACAACACTTGGAAATATAGCCATCCAGCAACTCTACATCACTGTTTACTTTTGTTGACACTTCCCTAACAAATAAGCATCACAATTCTCAACTATTTGTCAGTGAAATGAGGGATGCTGATGTTTGTACTGGGGGACAATGTGGGACACTGACCTGCAGAATGTAAGATACATAATCAAACATGGACATACAAGCTAGAACACTGTTAAAATGTATGCCTTTATTTGTGACTAGTTAATATTTGAGCTAGCATTATATAGTGTCATAAAGTTTCATTCTAGTCTAAAATTAAGATGCATTGAAGTGGGAGGCACTATCATCCAAAAGATCTCATTATATGCAGATGACGTTATTTTATACATCTCAAAACCAGCAAACTCGATACCTAAGATCTGACAACTTCTTGAGGACTTCAGCCACCATGCTGGATATGCTCTTAATAGGGCAAAGATGGAGGTGCTCCATTTCCATTACAAGCCCTCACCTGCTATTCTTCAGCTCTTTCCCCTTAATTGTAATGCCACTTGAATCTGATACCTTGGGGCACAAATCCCTTAAAATCTGAGCAAAGTATTTACTGTTAGCTTTGCTCCATTAACTAGCCAGCTCAGCAAGACACAACTAAGTGGTCTCCCCTTAATTTCCCTATGTATTCCTGCATATAGTCTGTGGTCATGAATGTAATACACAAGTTCCTGCATCTTTTCCAGTGTCTATTACTTAACATCCCAACATCACAGTTTCAGGCCTTGTGGAAAATTATTGCTGAGTATGTCTGGAACTTGCAGAGATCCTGCTTTAAATATTTAGTTATGTAAACAGACAAAAATCCAGGGGAATAGGGCACTCCCAGACCTGGAGGACTATTACTTCGCAGCACATCTGAGGAATGCTCTACTATGGTCTATACCAGAATACCAAGCTAACTGGAGATTTAAAGAGCTAAGTGAGGAAGGGGGTATGCTTCTGAGGGTGAGAGTCATGGATCCCATGTTTAAAATAAAAATTGAGGACATCTTCCTGTTGGCAGTTTGCAACACACTGGGTGCTGCCTACAGAATTTGGGAGAAGTATAGACTCTTGCACTTGTTGTGGTCCCTCCAATGGTTCACTTGGAATGATTCCTTCTTTTCTTCGAGAATATATCATACTTTTCAAAGGTGGGCAAAACTAGAGCTGTGTTACCCTGGAAGCTGGTGTCTAGTGGGGTACTCCAGGACTTTAACACAATTAAAGAATCACTCAAACTAAATAATTTGGACCATTTTAATTTTCCTGCAGCTGAGAACATATATTTTGAGTCTTCAGGAGACTGGATGGGACTCCTCTTGATCTACCCCACTGTTGAGATGATTCAGGCCATTTTGAACCAGCCAATTCTAAAAGGCCACATATCAGCTCTATGCAAGGCCCACAGAAACTTATATACGGACTGTATAGTCCCCATGTAACATAAGTTGGAGCAGTAGGCTGATGTCCCTCTTGCAGAGGGAGATTGGGATAAGATATTTAGAACAGCTAGTAGAACAACCCATTCTCCTCTATGGCATGAGCTTGCTGGAAGGTCAGGACAAGCTGCTTCTACACGGCAGTTATACCGAGCAAATGGAGCCCTGACCATTCTCAGAATTGCTGGAGAGAATTCTCTGAGATCAGAGCACACCACTCCCATATTTTCTGGCAGTGTCTGGTGCTACAGCCTTTCTGGCAGCAAGTAATAATGGTGATCCATGACCTATTTTCTATCACTACCCCCCTGAATATGTTCCACATAATTTGGGGTTTACTGCACCCAGAGATCCGGAGACACAACCAAACGTACTTCTACAGCATCCTTACAGTGGTCACACGTGAGGCCATTGCTCGTAGGTGGCTTGGGGAAGAACCTTTGCTCTTCCAACATTGGCTGGCTATTGTCCAAGACATTCATTCAATGGAAGAGTTAATCTATAGGGTCAATTTAATGACTCACAGTTTTGTTCATAGATGAGCGCGGTGGACTCTCTGGAGGGATGCTCTACCATCTGACCCCACGTAATCAAATATTCACACCTGGCTGGAACCCTTCTTCATCTCACTGTGTGCCTGCCCTGGCCTTCCATATGATTGTAGGATAATGTCTTTGCAGCCACTAGAGGGAACTTAAAATGTAGTAAAAGATATGAGCTCTGTATATGTTGCCTAGGAGATGATCTGAACTGCCATTTAAACAGCCTCTATATTACATCATCCTCACTTGCTGAAGTACCTGTAATTTAATTGGTTGCTATAATACCTGAACGTATGATTCTTCTGAATGTATGTGCTGTGCCCATGTGTTTCAATAAACCTGGATTAAAAAAAAATTAAAACGCAGTGCAGCAACTTCTCATACAGTGTGTGGGTAGCACTTATTTGTTGTGGGATGGATGTATGATCATGTGACTCTGAGAGGTAAATAAGAAATGTCACTTATATTTTTTTCATTTACAAATTAAACAGCACACTGAGTTGAACTACAACTCCATTCCAAGATCAAGAGAGGAAAGTAAAGTGCATATACATTTTGTATATACACTTTATCTAGGTCTCTTGCCTAAGATTTTCATTTGGTGCTGCAACATGAACCATGTGCCCACTGTATTTTGTTTTTCTGAAATTCAAAGTTCATCCTGTGGTGAATGGTGTAGGGATACATGATACAGCAAACATACAATTAATAATGACATAAATATGATGAGCTACTGTATTTAGTGACCATACCAAATAACTGAATAGTTCAGATAGTATAACAGTAAAATGAAGTTACAGTACATTACTCACTAACAGTAGATCCTTAAGAGAATCTCTTCCATTGGTCTGCACCTTTCGAATTGTAAGCCGTCAGCATCAGGACTACCCAAATGTTTGCTAGCTGGTGTCTGCTCATGATGATATTCAGTATCAGTGCCTACTGTATATATTTGTGGGTAGCCCCATTGCTTATCTGTTTCCCACCAGAGGTAAACTCAGAGGGCCTCATTACATTTTTATTTATTTATTTCTTTAGTTTTTGTTGACTGGGTAAGTGCACTAGACAAATTCTGCCTATTTTCAGACATGACCTAGGGGAAGGGGATACAGATGAATGCCAACTGACCTTGAACCAGATTAAGCTGTTGGTGGTAATTTTAGTGAAATTTGTCCAGGGCACTGAGGAAATTCCCCTACTCTGTGGACAGAGAGTGCTGTGTCTCTGTCCTTTGGGGTTCTGCACACTGTGATGGCTGCTGTTGGAGAAGGAAGCTCTATAGCACTGCCGGAGATGGCTCCCAAGATGGCTGGATTGCACCTGCATGGCGGCCAACAATCAGTCTCGAGTGGTGAGCCTTTCCCCCTGAATGTGGATATACCGTATTTTGGAACAGACACGATTTTCAGGACTCCCCAGCAGCCCGTATTGGGATTCCCTGTACAGCCTCGAGATGCTTCTTCAGAGGAGGATTTACTGTGACTGGCAGGCTAGCTTCAAATGGCTGAAAAGGAATATAAAAGTGCTCACAACAACCATCACCCTCACAGATGCCGGCCCACAGTAAAAAACCTTTTATTGCTTCTGTCAGTTCCTCTGATGTACCAGTGCCTGTGGTGGCTTGTATGGCCACCCCTCCTACAAATGTCTTGGATCCCTCCTCTGGGTCTGCTGATGTGGCCTTGAAGGAAGCAGGCTGGGCCCGGCGAGCCTCCGGTATGTTGACTCCTGATCCCGATGTGCCACTCCCTAGATCTTCTACAGTATCCCCGGTGGTTTCTGAGGCCTCTGTGGCTATGGATTTGGACCCCGCACTGGTGACTTATACTACTTTACCTGATGTGGACCCTATACCCATGGAGCCTCTCCTGTTGGACCTCCCAGCTACTACAGGTACTGTTTCTTTTCTGCCATTACAAACTGCTGATATAGCTCCCATGGATGATTTTTCTGCTGTTACCATCGGACTGTCTGCTTGGCAGGAGGAAACGAGGGGACCTTCCTAAATTTGCTGACATTACCACACCGGCTCAGGAGCAGATGGAGGCTCCCACTTATGCTAGCCTTTTAAAGAAACCTGTTGAGCCGGAAAAATAGATTTATGCCATTCGCCTTCATTTTTGGGGGCCTGTAGATGATGCCCCTAGTAGATTTTATGTTGGGAAAGTCTTATTTAAACAACAAATGGGATTTTCTCCTGTTGAAGTGTATGTCCTTATTCATTTATCAGGGGAACAGTCTTTTGACAGTTTTTTTTTTAACTTTAATAAAGCTTTTATTGACAGCTTAAAATACTCCATTTTACTTATGGGTATACCAGCCAATAAAGCAAATTAATACATTTGTATCCAGAAAGAAAATAATTTTTCAGCAATTGTCATATTTTCTTTCCTACTAATTTTAACCCCATATTTATGATGGTATAATAAAGAGTGAGTGATTATCATTAATTTTTAATACCAATAAGACAATCCATTTCTCCGATCCCCTCCCATCCCAAATAAATTAGAGGCGAAAGGAAAAGAGAAAGGTCTAATTGCACTCTACCCTTCATTTACATCCTTTGTTTCATGCCATCTATTCCAAACTGACAAAATGACATCCGATAATCTTTCAGGTCTCATTCATATTTTGATATAATTTATGCTATGTTGTCATTCTTGTTAAATAAACAAAGTTTAACATCTCAACCAAACCGAGCGATGTGATTTCATTTATCCAGCCATTGCATTTCCTTTTTTCTTTTTCCCCCTTCCCCATTTTCAGCCCTCCACCCCCCCTTTTAATTCCCCTTTTCTTTTTCCCCCCTTATAAACTAGTCAGGTTCTAGATATTCCGAAACCCTGCCTCCTTTTAACTTAGGCCAAAGCTTCCTTCAGGCTACTGCAGGACAGAAGGTATTGCTCCAACACTGGGGGTGACCTCCATACTTTCAATATAATTGTAGTAAGGGAGCCATTTTGCATTATACTGTTCTGTGGTCAGTCTTAGATGGGCAGTTATAGCTTCCATGTCTTTGATTTTTATAATATTAGCTCTCCACATGGAGAGAGTTAAAGGTTTTGACTGCAACAAATGTTGTGTAATCACTTTTAGAGCTGCAGCCACTAATAAGTAGTACAAGTATTTTTGGCCATTGGATCCTAGTCCCTTTGGTACCAGACCTAATACCAAATGAGCTCCATTAACTACAAAATCCCCTTGAAAAATAGTCTGTAGGGCCTGCCCAATTGACCTCCAATAATTACTTATCTGCGGGCAGTCCCAAAACAGATGAGTATGTGTGCCCAAACCCCCACATCCCCTCCAACAATTCTTTGTTGTCAGTTGTGTATAATGGACTGAGATCACTGGAGTAATAAAATACCTTATCACTACCTTCCATCTAAATTCCTTCCAACTCAGAGAGTTGGTTGTTTTTGAACTTCCGAACCAGATCTCCGACCACTCTTCCTCTGATAGCTGCAGTTTTAATTCCTCCTCCCACCTCTGTTCAATCTGTTGGGTTAATAATTTACCTATATCTTCCTGTAGTGTTTTATATACATATGATATAAACCCTTTAGGATCCGTCATACAACTCCTTTGAAAAACAGTTCGAATGGGGGCAGGTGGGTCTGAAAGAATCGCCTGTTGCCCTGTTCTAGTGTTGATGTAGTGACGGCACTGGAGGAACCTAAAAAAGTTCTGTTTGGGAATGCCAAATTCTCTTTGCAGCTGTTGAAAGGATTTTAATACATTTTGTTGAAAAATTGGGTCAGAAAGCGTAATCCTTTGCTCTGCCATAGTTTAAAGCAGCTGTCTCCGAGCGCGGCTGGAAACCCTGGGAGGGAGTTAAATGGAATATATCTCCAAACTGGAGTTAAAGACCCAAAATACTGTTGGATATCCAGCCACACTTTAAGAGTGCGCTTCGTCCACTTATTTGTAATTTGTCTGATGTTTGAGGGCATTGCTACCCTGGGTAACATTTGCAGGGGAATAACCTGATGCGCCTTAGGTTCCATAGGACACCACCCTCTTATCTGTCTTGGATTTAACACATCAAGAATAGGCAATATCTGGGCCGCCTTACAGTAATTGTAAAAATCTGGTACTCCTCTGCCCCCCTTATCCCTGCCCTCAGTAAGGAGTTCCCAATGCTTCCTGGGTCATCTTCCCGCCCAAACGAATTGAGAAAGCTTCTGTCTCAGTTCCTTCCAATCTCTTTTTGGGAAGGGTAGTGGTAGACTAGTGAACAGGAACAAATACCAGGGGAGAATGTTCATTTTCACCACCTCTATCCTGTTAGTAAAGGAGAAAGGCATCACTCGCCATCTATTTATATCAGCAAAGACTGCTCTCTGCAACAGGCCATAATTAACTTGGTATAGATGGAATAATTTAGTTGGAATTTGAATACCTAAGTATCTGACTCATCCTTGGTCCAATTAACTGGGATCAAGTCCCCCGAAATTCTGCCACTCATTGGAAAAATCTCTGACTTGTTCATATTAATTTTAAATCCTGATATTTTGCCAAATTGATTTAATAAGTCCATCAACAGAGGGATCAAATTAGCCGGGTCCTGCAAGTATATTAAAGTGTCGTCCGCATACAATGAGACCTTATTTGTCACCCCCTCTACCAAAATCCCCTGAATATTATCCTCCGCTCTAATCGCCTGGGCCAGGGGCTCCATTGCAAGGGCAAAAAGTAAAGGGGACAGGGGGCACCCTTGTCTGGTGCCTCTTTGTATAGTAAGAGTTGTGGAGATAGTGCCATTTACCCGCACTCTGGCAACTGGCTGTTGGTAGGCCATCATGATCCATTGCAGGAAGGGGCCCTCAAATCCCATTTTACCAAGCACTGAGTTGAGATAAGACCAACTAAGCCTATCAAAGGCCTTTTCTGCATCTAAAAAAATAGCTAGTTTGGGAACTCTGGAATGATCTTTATGACCCAGTATATTTAAGAAGCGTCTAATATTGTCTGACAAATGCCTATGGGGTATAATTCCCATTTGATCTGGATGCACTAATATCTCCACAAACCTTTGTAAACTGTTAGCTAGTATTTTCATAAATATTTTTGAATCCTGATTTAGTAAGGATATAGGCCTATACGACTCACAGGGTGCTGTTGGTTTACCTGGTTTTGGAATTGCAGTTATTAATGCCTCCCTCCAAGAATTCAGGGTTTTTCCCTCCTCAAGCATGGCATTCAGGACTATTGCTAATTTAGGTACCAGCATTTTTTTTAATTTTTTATAAAACTCTGCCGGGAGTCCATCCGGGCCAGGTGATTTCCCCGAGGGAAAGTTATTTATCACCGTTAGAATTTCCTGGTCTCTTATGGGGGGCTGATAACTCTTGTTGCATTGTGGTGGATAATTTGGGGAGTTTTAATGTTCTTAGAAAGCATTCCGTCTGAGTTTTCACAATCTGGGGGTCTCTCTTTTCTGCATATAGTATCTGGTAATACTTTTTAAAGGCCTTAGCTATGTCTCCTGGCTTCTCTATCCGGTCGTTGGTATTGCCCCCTGTCTAGAGGAAAGGGATATGTTCACTTGCATGTTCCTTCCTCATTCTGAGGGCTAATAATTTCAATGCTCTCCACCCCCATAATATTTTTAGTTGGTAAACCGTAACAATCCCTCAGCCTTATCTGATTCCAAATCATTAAGTTCTTTCCTTTTTTAACTAATTCTTTAAGAATTTTCTCCTTTCCCATTGGTTCACTTTTATGTTCCCTTTCCAGAGCTTTTATTGTGGTTTGCAACTCTGATAGCTTTTTATTTCTCAATTTCTTTTTGGCCGATGCCAAACTGATTATATGGCCCCTTAGCACTGTTTTCATAGTGTCCCACCACACCCCAGGGGAACAATCTGTCATAGGGGAATCTACTGTTAGGTGTTTAAAATATTGGACAATTTGTTGTACCAGATTCTTGTCATTAAGCAATGATACATTTAACCTCCAGTTAGTGACTCTGGGCTCCCTACTCCAAGTATACTCTATGGATATTGGGGCATGATCCGATAAGGTTAACAAATGGATCTGGGATTTGGTGAAAAGGTGAAGATCTGTGGCATAAGTCAAAAAAAAGTCTATTCATGAATACGAACTTCGAGAAGCAGAATAAAATGTATAATCTTTCTCAGTTTTGTGTCGCTCTCTCCAAATGTCTACCATCCCTCCCTCTTCTACCAAGGTATTCAGTCTCTTGCTAGCTATCCTGGATGTGTCTGTGTTCCCCGAGGACTGATCCATTGCAGGCCACAAAGTGGCATTAAAATCTCCCCCTAGTATCAAAAGTCCCCTGGGAAGCACCCTAATTTCTGAAAAACTTCCAGGTAAAATCTTTCCACACCTGTATTAGGGGCATATATATTTATTATATGTACTAATTTCTCCTGTATAAGACTGGATACCCTAATACATCTACCAGGGTGTATGATTTCTGTCTCTTGCACTATAAAAGGGGATTCCTTCTTTATTAGAATTGCTACACCAGCTTTTTTCCACCTCTTTACCTGAGGTGGCTTCAACTCTCCCTACCCACTGACGTCGTAGTTTCAGATGTTCTGCTTCTGAAAGGTGCGTCTCTTGTAAAAGAGCAATATCTCCCTCCATTCTTCTTAATTCAGTCAGAATCTTAGTTCTTTTAATGGGTGAGTTAATGCCATTAATATTGTAGGAAATTATTTTTAAGTGTGCCATTTGGTCTTGTTGTTTCTAAGCTTCTTGTTCATCTTCGTATGTAGCCTATATCCATCTACCCTCCCTCCACTTAGTTGTGTAATGATCCATCCAGCTGGTTTGCTTTGTATGAAATCACATCGCAATTTTGTAAAAAACCAATAACTTAAGAACATTGTTTTAACCTAATAACTGTTAACTTGTGAGGTGGAACCCTTTGATTCCAACAATGAAGGACTGATTAATATAACCAAGATCCCAGTATTTTTGATCTCCTAGGAAAATCCGATGGCGTGTACTGTCACCACCGGAAGTCACACGTGTGACTAGTTTCAGATCCCCGTGATGTATAGGGGAGTTGCGGCTGTACTCAAATCATTAGGCGTTTGCCTGCAACCTATAACTCCACCCGACACCTCAGGTGGGAGCTGAACCAGGTATCCAGTAATCCCCAGAACCCCTCCCTCTTCTCATTATGTGCCGTGACTTCCCCTTTTATAGTTACAAGAAAAAGATCCCCACTCTCATTTCCCCTTCATGTCCCCCTCGTTACCTCCCCCTTTACCCGACACCTCCCCTCAGCCCCTCTTCTCCTCCCCCTATCTTCATAACCCTTTCAAATATCTTTTAGCCTTCCTTCACTTTCCTCTTTGGTAGGTCCCCCACCCCTTTGTCCCCCCTTCTGGCAGATATCTATCTGTTCTTGCATATTTACTACTGAGTTTCACATCACAGCACTTCACACCCAATGAGTCCTCTTGTGAGTGGCCCCTATAAAGACAAAAAGAGCTTATATAATTCTAGATATCATAAAGCATATGTTCCTCTCAAAGTCTCCTTTAACACCTTCGGTCCCATTATATTAGTTCACATCACTCCTTCTCCATGGTGTTTCTTCAATATCTCCCTCTCCAACACTTCTGAGGGAGCATTTACCAGTTCAAAACAGTACCTTTAATTTCAGATTCAAAGTCAGTCCCCTTCAGACGTCTGTTTACTTTTACTTCCACTCTGCACTTTCACTCTCTTTTCCACCCGCTGCATGAGCTTCACAATGTCCCCTAGTGCAGCTGGTGAGATTGCATCTGGAAAGCCACATTTCCTGTTGTTAGTGTCAGTTACCACATTCCAAGCCCCCATCCTGAGTTTTCGTTCCAACATATCAGTCTCTAGGTCAGGCATCGAGATTTGAAGCTCCTTCAGGGTAGGGGCAGCCTCCACCAATGTAGAAAAGATCTTTGGCCCCAATTCTAAATAAATCTTAATCCTTGCAGGAAAAAGCAGTTGAGCCTTTATATCTTTTTTTTCCTTCAATTCTCTAATGATCCCTCGTACTCTCTGTCTCTCAGCTTGCAGAGCAGATGAAAAGTCCTGATCGAAATAAATCCTCTTCTCCTGGTACATTATTTCACGCAGCATCCATGCTTCATGAAGAATCTATTCTTTGCTCTGATAGTGAAGCATATGAATTATTAGAGAGCAAGGTCTTGCAGTCTTCTCAGTTGGTTTTGGGCCCAGGGACCTATGCGCTCTGTCTATCTCCAAATTTATATCAGGTGGAGGAGAAAGCATGGATCTAAGCACTTGCTGTACAAAATCAGCCGTTGTAGCAAAGCCCTCCTCCGAACCTTCGGGGATTCCGTGAATCCTAAAGTTAATGCACCGGGAGTGATTTTCGAGATTTTCCAGCTTGGCCTGCATCTCCCGGTTCCCTCTGAAGTAGGTGTAAAAGCAGACAATCTGTACAGTCCTGCGCTTCTGAGATCTCCGTTATTTTAGTATCTGAAGCTGAAACCTTTTTTGTCTAAGGTGTGGATGTCCTGCCTCAGGTCTGCAAGTGCAGTGTCTATTTTATTTACTGTAGCTAGTATTTGTTTAAGCATCTGGTTAGTACTTTTGGGTAGATCGGCTTCTTCCTGTTCCCAGTCTGCTGAGGATTCTAATGGCTGCCACCTGCACGGGGGGAGAACAGTTAGGCCTTCTTGCGATCTGCTCTGGGTCATTTGTTTCATCTTGCTTGGAGCAGAGAAGAATCTCGAACCTCTGATTTTCTGGGGTTTCCCCGCCATCTAAGGAACCTCTGGCTATATCGTTTTTGTAATCCGGAGCCACTCTATAGAAGATTTAGCTCAGTAAAGGTGAGGGGGTCGTGGAGCTTTCGGGTTCAGCTGCCCACCATTGTGGTGACGTCACCAGAAGTCTCTTTTGACAGTTTTCGACCTCCTGACATCCTAGATAGATTCTAGCTAAAATATGATACCATGAAAACAAACCCTTTCTGGGAAAAGTTCCAAGCTATACCCATCACCAAACAAATGTTTAAGGTCACCATTGTTCTTTTTCACAACAAGGGATTTAACATCATGGACATTTTGCACTGTCTGGAAAAATGGTGTAAAATGCAAAGCAACCCCGACCCCATCCTGGATGATGAAGGTTTAGGGACTGGGGCGGAGGGTGAAAATTAACCTTCATCAGGATGACTCCGGTTTACATCTCCCAAACTGTTTCTATATTGGTCATGATAAGGGGTATATTTTTTATCTGGGTCAGCCCAGTCACTTTTACAAATGTGGGTCTCCTAGACATTTAAGCCATACATGTGATATTGTCAAATGTATCCAGTGTAGGGAATTTGGACACTTTGTGTTTCATTGTAGAGGCCCCTTGAAGTGCAGTTTGTGTGAAGATGGTCACTCATTCACTGACTGCCCCTGGACTTCTCATAACACTTCTAACAATAATTATGCTATTCAGGACTATTATATCAATTCTGCTTTGAAACAGGCTAGCAGATATCCATCACATCTTCAAACTTCCCCCCCTCCGGGAACCCTTTCCTGGTCCTGTGGTTCCGGTGATAGTTCCATCCACCTCTTCCACTATGATGGTCCAACAAGTTGTACCAATTTTCCTTGACACTTTACTGTCTGACCCAGTGCCCATGTCTCTGCCTGGAGACCCTTCCCAGGATATGCCCCTCCCTTTTTGGTTCCTGACCCATTTGAGGTAGTTGGGAGATGCAGGAGTACCAGATGAAAGGTTGGGGAGGTGGCACAACCACTTTCTGACCCTATTCCCATACAGAATAAATTTGAAGGTCTCCCTGCTGAGGATGGCGACCTGGGCTCTGAGTCAGATTCTGCCGCCTTTCATTCTATCCAAATTGATGGGGGCTCTGAGAGTGAATTCCCTCTGGAGGACCAGGACCCCAAACCTCAGGCTCAGAGATTGGGTTTCAGAGCAAGTGTAAAAAAGAAATGGTGATGAGCATATTTTTCAGTCTGATTCATTATATGATATTGCTGTAGCCTCTTTGAATGCTAACAGCATTAAATCAGAGCGGAAAAGTGCTGTGACTTATGCACAACTGACTTATGTCCCCTCTGATGTCTTTTATTTACAAGACACTCGGTTACATACCTTGGAGGATGTGTCTTCTGCTAGCTCAGACTGGTTCCATGGTGCTTTTTTTTTGGTCAATGGGAGAAGTTGGATGTAGTGGTGTAGGGATATGTCTGAATAATCCTGATATTACTGTTGTACACCAGTAGACTACAGAGACCATACAGCCTTATTCTGATGGCTTTTTCATATGTTCATAGAGTATGAAGCTTGAAAATTCTATGAGCAGAAGTCATGGTGACCCAAAACAGCATTTTCCATGAAAGGAAATGCATCTCACAGATCACTACAGACTCTATAGAAGTCAAATTCAGTTTCTCATGTATAAAATTTGAGTCCCAAGGTGGAACCTATTTATGAATCGGGGACACATGTGCAGAGTACACTTCAAAAACATATGGAACACCTCTAGTTGTGCCACCATGCACCCATCAGTAGGAGAATGCTAAGGTGAAACAGCAGCCAAGGACACCTTATTCTATGAGTACTGGACACCAGTCATGCAGGAACAAAATGTACTTTACAGTATTGACAGGGCATGTAAATGGGTTCACTAAATGGGAAGCACACCATATTAAGAAGCACTTCCTTTACAAAGGATGTGTGAGACTAGTAGAAGGCTTTCTAGCAGGAAGGAAGACAACAGCCACCGAGGGGGCAGCCCAAAATGGGCAAATGTTACATCTATAGGAACCAGGCATTCAGATGCATAGACTGCAGTTTAATCAGGGACCCCTGAGCCTGCAACAGCAGGCCTCAACAATGGGAGAGCTGAACTAGGGTTGTCAGAACTAGTTCATCAAAGATTCGAACCTCCTCGAACCCTGGTGTTCGAGTTCTAACTTAGAACTCGAACACTAAAAGGTTTGCCAAAGGGTTCGAATCTGAGTCCCAGCTGATGACTTGTGTATGTGGAGAGGAGGGCAGCGGAGGCACATCCCAGCAGGCAGCCCCAATGTGGGGGGGGTGTAGGGGTGTGTGTGGGGACTGGAGGAGGCATGTCCCAGTAGCAGCAGGCAAGTGGCAGCCCCGATGTGGAGGGGGGATGCAGCAGCAGCAGCAGCAGTGTTGTTGGGGTTGCCAGTCTTGCCAGATCCACCGCGAGTTGTCTCACAGTTTGCACTTGCGTAACGTACTTACGTACGCTCAAGTGAAGTAATCCTCACCACCTGACCAATACTATGTGGTCAGGTGGGGGTTGAGTAAGCTGCGTGAGCCACAGGATCTGTGGGGGTACTATTTATTTAGGCAGATGCAAGCTGAGACAGAGCGCCATTTGCTAAGGATTTCAGGAGGCAGCAGCAGCAGCCTACTTAACTGTAGCGTACCGCTACTACCACAGCCAGCATTCTTGCCCGATACTACTTACTAGGCCAGGGCCCAAGTCAGTGTGGCCACAATCAGACTGCAGCACTTGCTAGTTGCTGCAGTGCTTATTGAATTATTTAAAAAATTCCATCATCCATTTTCCTGTGAAAAAGGGCTAAGCAGGCCTGAGAGATCGAGAACGAGAGAAAGGCTGTTAAAAAAGGCTCAATAAATTAATGGTCAGGTGTGGGACTAGGGGGAGGTTCAGTTGGAGGGATTAATCAAGAATTGGGAAGGGAATAGGGATCAAGACCGAGATCAATATCAGGACTCAGGAGAGAGAATAAAAAAATAAAAAGACGAACCTTTGTGAAATGTGATTGTGATTGAAACTGCAGCACTGCACAGTGGTGCACACTTAGCAGCTGCCAGCAACAAGCATATAACAAGGGGAGCAAAAAAAAGGCAAATAAATCTATACCCTACCCAGTATGTGTCACAGAGAGAAGCCCAGTGGCCAGTTGTGTGGTGGCATTAACCTTACATGACAGAAATGTAGAAATATAATTTTCATTCCCTGGGTTGTGTATGTGACTCCATCTCCTGTGGTCAGCCCATCACCCTGCTGCTGTGTGCCTCATGACTGCACTGTACCCTACCCAGTGTGTGTTACAGAGAGAAGCCCAGTGGCCAGTTGTGTGGTGGCATTAACCTTACATGACAGAAATGTAGAAATATAATTTTCATTCCCTGGGTTATGTATGTGACTCCATCTCCTGTGGTCAGCCCATCACCCTGCTGCTGTGTGCCCTTTGACTGCACTGTACCCTACCCAGTGTGTGTTACAGAGAGAAGCCCAGTAGCCAGTTGTGTGGTGGCATTAACCTTACATGACAGAAGCATAGAAATATAATTCTCATTCCCTGAGTTGTGTGTTATGTATGTGACTCTGTCTCCTGTGGTCAGCCCATCACCCTGCTGCTGTGTGCCCCATGACTGCACTGTACCCTACCCAGTGTGTGTTACAGAGAGAAGCCCAGTGGCCAGTTGTGTGGTGGCATTAACCTTACATGACAGAAATGTAGAAATATAATTTTCATTCCCTGGGTTGTGTATGTGACTCCATCTCCTGTGGTCAGCCCATCACCCTGCTGCTGTGTGCCCTTGACTGCACTGTACCCTACCCAGTGTGTGTTACAGAGAGAAGCCCAGTGGCCAGTTGTGTGGTGGCATTAACCTTACATGACAGAAACGTAGAA
Source organism: Neoceratodus forsteri (assembly GCA_016271365.2). Taxonomy (NCBI): domain Eukaryota; kingdom Metazoa; phylum Chordata; order Ceratodontiformes; family Ceratodontidae; genus Neoceratodus; species Neoceratodus forsteri. The sequence continues at coordinate 208,164,033 of CM057451.1, forward strand.
ATATAATTCTCATTCACTGGGTTGTGTATGTGACTCCATCTCCTGTGGTCAGTCCATCACCCTGCTGCTGTGTGCCCCTTGACTGCACTGTACCCTACCCTACCCAGTGTGTGTTACAGAGAGAAGCCCAGTAGCCAGTTGTCTGGTGGCATTAACCTTACATGACAGAAGCATAGAAATATAATTCTCATTCCCTGAGTTGTGTGTTATGTATGTGACTCTGTCTCCTGTGGTCAGCCCATCACCCTGCTGCTGTGTGCCCCATGAAAGCACTGTACCCTACCCAGTGTATGTTACAGAGAGAAGCCCAGTGGCCAGTTGTGTGGTGGCATTAACCTTACATGACAGAAATGTAGAAATATAATTTTCATTCCCTGGGTTGTGTATGTGACTCCATCTCCTGTGGTCAGCCCATCACCCTGCTGCTGTGTGCCCTTTGACTGCACTGTACCCTACCCAGTGTGTGTTACAGAGAGAAGCCCAGTAGCCAGTTGTGTGGTGGCATTAACCTTACATGACAGAAGCGTAGAAATACAATTCTCATTCCCTGAGTTGTGTGTTATGTATGTGACTCCATCTCCTGTGGTTAGCCCATCACCCTGCTGCTGTGTGCCCCTTGACTGCACTGTACCCTACCCAGTGTGTGTTACAGAGAGAAGCCCAGTGGCCAGTTGTGTGGTGGCATTAACCTTACATGACAGAAATGTAGAAATATAATTCTCATTCACTGGGTTGTGTATGTGACACCATCTCCTGTGGTCAGTCCATCACCCTGCTGCTGTGTGCCCCTTGACTGCACTGTACCCTACCCAGTGTGTGTTACAGAGAGAAGCCCAGTGGCTAGTTGTGTGGTGGCATTAACCTTACATGACAGAAGCATAGAAATATAATTCTCATTCCCTGAGTTGCATATGAGACTCCGTCTCCTGTGGTCAGCCCATCACCCTGCTGCTGTGCACCCCTTGACTGCTATGTGTATGCCTATGCCCAGCAGCCCAATCATTCTGTAAGCCTTGAACCTGGGATCCTTTAGTTGCAAACCGTCATATTCTTTAATTACTTTCAGTCTACTGCATCACAGTGTCACACAACCAAGATAAAATTTTGGAGTTGTAGCCAGCGATCACAGATCACATTGCTTTCTTACACAGGAATTGTTTGGGTGTGGGTGTGTTCACCACAGTATACTGGTACTGTTATGGCTGACACCAACATAGATGAAGCATCTGGTGATGGTGTTGGAGTAGGTGTTGGTGGTAGTGGTAATCCTGGTGCTAGCAGAAATAACCAAAATGTTTCATGTGATAAAAATTCAAGAAACAGCAAAAGAGCAACAGTGAAGTGTGGTAAAGGGGGACCTTTTAAGAAAACCTGTACAGCTGCTGGGGTCACACGGAGAGGCACCATAAGGTATGCCATTCATGCTGTTAAGATCCCTGTGACTAGCAGCAATAATGCAAGTGACAGTGAGTCCCTCTCTGACTCAGACAGTAGCTCTTTGTCTCAGTCTGACACTGTTGTGTCCACGACGAATCAGTACTTCCTCAACAAAGTGAAATGAGCAAGTCTGCTGACAATGAATCAGGTAGTGCACTTGCAAATACATCCAGCACTGTTGGCAATGAAAAGGACATATCCATTGAATCCACCACTTCTGTGTTGGCCAGCAATGAAAATCCATCAGGGTCTTCTGCCCACTCTTCTAGCACCAAGGAGCATGTCCTGGGTTATGTTAGGACAGGTGAAAAGACACAAACAGTCTTTAGCTATCTTCCTAGCACTCGAACAAAATCTGTGACATCTGAGGTGTGGAATTATTTCTCTGTCAGTAAAACTGATCCATGCAGAGCAATTTGTTCCCTGTGTAAGCAGATTGTAAGCTGTGGTAAAGTTGTGTCATGTCTTGGCACTACAGCTCTTAAACGCCATCTGAAAAAGCATTCAGTTTTGCTTGATCATCCAAAACCCATGTCCTCCATCTTCCAGACTGCATGTGAGAAGGGTCAGGAATCTGAAATGGATACTGAATTGTCTGAACTTGATGCGGGCATAACCACTGCCAGCCCTAGGATCACTGTTACCACCAATGCCAGCACCATTAGTACCAGTTGCACATCCAGTGATGGCACTGAATGTATAAGTCCTAGTCCATCATCTCTGCGTCCATCTGCCTATCGAAGCACAGTGTATAATAAACCAGCAGGGACATGTTGTAAACAGCTAACACTGTCTCAGGCATTTGAAAGGAAGAATACCTTTACTAGAAATCATCCAAAGACCCTTCATCTTATTCACTGAACTGGTGAACTGTTAGCCGGAGCCCTTCTCCCATACTCTTTGGTAGATCATGAGGATTTTAGGGAGCTCATGACATTAGCAGAGCCTCGTTACAATGTTCCTCATCAGGTACTTTCCTATGTTGAAATACCAAACATTTATCAGGCTTTAAAAGCGACAGTGATGCTTGCACTTAAAACTGTGGAGGGTGGGGTTATTCATGTCACAACAGATATGTGGACCAGCACTCAAAACATAGATTACATGTCCCTTACCGCTCATTGGGTCACATTTTCTTGTGCTTCTTCAAAAACAAGACACCCCAAAAGATGGCGCTGCTGCATATAAAGAAGTTTGGGCAAAGTCATACTGCAGCAAACATCTTGCAGGAATTAAATGACCTCCTTGACAAATGGGTTTATTCTCATGGCCTAAAATGTGGCTTCATAGTAAGTGACAATGGAGCCAACATCTTGAAAGCAGTACAGGATGGAGGATTTCTGCATGTTTCTTGCTTTGCACATTGCTTACATTTAATTGTCATGGGATTTCTCAGCAATGAAACACAAGTGGATGGTATGAATGCTGTTTGCAAAAAAATTGTGACTCACTTTTCACATTCAACCAAGGCTATACGGACATTGTCCGAACTGCAAAAAAAACACAACCTGCCCCAGCAAAAACTGATTCAAAATGTTTCCACTGATTGGAACTCACCGCTTTATATGCTGCAGTGCCTCTTGGAGCAAAAGCAAGCTGTACATGAGTATTGCTCCAGTTACATTATTGGAGATGGCATTATGCTGTCTGTGCTGCAGTTGAAATTAATGGAGACAGTGTGCTGCATCCTAGCTCCTTTTGAGACAGCTACAAGGGACATGTCTTCTGAAGGCACATCTGTGAGTCAGGTTATCCCACTCATAATGGTCATTTCACATCATCTTAGTGTTCTAAATCTACAAATAGAAAAAGACAGATCTGAAGCGCAGACAACATGTCACCTGTATCATGGGAATCTCATAAAGAGAATGAGCGAGTGCTTCAAAACCAATGACAAATTAGTTACAATGACGAAATCAAAACACTACATCCTTGCAACTCTCTTCGATCCCAGGTTCAATGCTATACATCTTCCAAAAACAGATGATATAGAGCAGTACAAATGTCTGTTGCTAGATGAGCTGCAGCACTCACAGGAGTCAAACACAGATACTCACAGTACCCTCAGGTTGTCATCACCACAACATGCAGGTTCATCTTCACAAAGGGATACAGAACTGGAAAAGTCACCAAACATTAACAGTAGTTGTTCCACAACTGAGGAAAAGATAGCCAACTCAGTTAAGAAAGGGGATAAAACCTTTTATAGGTACATCAGGGAGCGAAGGAAGACCAAGGGAGGGATAGTGAGGCTTAATAAAGGGGAAGGAGGGTTGGCAGAGGGAGACTGTGAAAAGGCAGAGATACTAAACAAATATTTTTGCTCAGTATTTACAAATGAAGAGGGGGAGGTACATAAAACAAACAGTAGTAACACTCTGGATACAGAAGTTGATACCAGCCCATTTACAGAAGAAAGGGTTCTGAAAGAACTCTTAAAACTGAAGGTGGACAAAGCAATGGGGCCTGATGGGATTCATCTCAGAATTCTAAAAGAGCTAAGGGTAGAACTAGTGACACCACTGACTACCCTTTTTCATAAATCATAGGAGGATGGGGTGGTACCCGAGGAATGGAGGAGGGCAAATGTGATTCCCCTTCACAAAAGTGGGAGCAAGGCAGAAGCAGGAAACTACAGACCTGTTAGTTTAACCTCAGTGATAGGGAAAATGATGGAATCACTTCTGAAGGAAAGAATTGTCGAGTATCTAGAGGTCAGAGGGCACAGGACCCTAGGCAGCATGGATTCACAGTGGGAAGGTCATGCCAGACAAATCTGATAGATTTCTTTGACTGGGTGACCAAAGTAATAGATCAGGGAGGGCTGTGGACATGGCCTACCTAGACTTTAGCAAGGCATTTGACACAGTCCCACACAAAAGATTAATATACAAGTTAGCCAGCCTGGGAGTGGGTCCCAAGATGACAGCCTGGGTAAAGAATTGGCTGGAGAATAGGACACAGAGAGTAATAGTAAATGGAGTCCACTCAGAAGAAAGGAGGGTTACTAGTGGGGTACCGCAGGGTTCAGTATTAGGACCAGTACTCTTCAATGTCTTTATAAGCGACATTGCAGAAGGACTGGAAGGAAAAGTATGTCTCTTTGCAGATGACACTAAGATCTGCAACAGAGTTGATGCTCAGGGTGGGGTGGAAAGGATGAGAAGGGACTTGGCAAGGTTAGAGGAATGGTCAAATGTATGGCAGCTTAGATTCAATGCTAAGAAGTGCAAGGTAATGCACCTGGGAAACAAAAACCCAGGGGAAGAGTACAAATGGGGGGTGAGATACTAACAACAACAAAAATGGAAAGGGACCTAGGGGTAGTCATATCAGATGACCTAAAGGTGGGCAAGCAATGTGAGAGGGCAGCAAGGAGGGCTGGGGGGATACTGGGATGCATAGGAGAGGCATCACTAGTAGAAAACAGGAAGTTATTGTCCCTCTGTACAGACAGCTGGTGAGACCCCATCTGGAGTATGGTGTGCAGTTCTGGAGACCCAATCTCCATAAAAGACATAGACAGGATGGAAGCTGTCCAGATGAGGGCAACTAAAATGGTGCAGGGTCTGCACGGAAGACATATGAAGAGAGACTTAAGGAGCTTAATATGTATAGCCTCGAGAAAGGAGGGAGAGGGGGACATGATAGAAACTTTCAAGTACCTCAAGAGAATCAACAAAGTCCAAGAGGTAGCATCTTTCAAAAAAGAGTGTGCAAGAACAAGAGGGCACAATTTGAAGATAGAGGGGCGGCTCAGGGGTAATTTAAGGAAGTATTTTTCACAGAGAGGGTTGTGGATGTATGGAACAGCCTCCGGAGAAGGTTGTGGAGTCAAAATCAGTGGTGGAATTCAAGCATGCATGGGACATTCATAAGGCAATTCTGGGGGGTTGGGGTAAGAAGAAGTAGGCTGCTGGTTAACTAGGATCTGCAGCTTATCCAGTAGGTAGGGAAATGGGCAGACTAGGTGGGCCAAGCGGTCCTTATCTGCCGTCAAATTCTATGTTTCTATGTTTCTATGGCACTTCTTCAACCCTTAGTAGCAAGCTAAATCTGTGGCAAAACTTTTCCCAAATTGCTGCCATACAAGCTTCTGCTGATTCTTCTTCTGAGCGGTCTCTGTCCATCATGGTAGACAGTTACCTGCAAGAACTGCCTATTCCCATTGATGCATGTCCTTTTGAATACTGGAGATCAAAAAAGTCAATTTGGACAGAGCTGTATGATGAAGCCTGTAAATATCTTGGTTGTCCTGCAACAAGTGTCTCTTCAGAATGCATGTTTAGTACAGCTGGCAATATTGTGACAGACACCAGAAATAGGTTGCTGCCAGAAAATGTACAAACGTTAACTTTTATTAAAGTTAATAAGTCAAGATTTTCGTATCTCTACAAGAGTATACAAACTGATCCTGAAGTGATTGATACTGTGGATGTTGATGGTGATGACAACTCAGATGGTGGTGGCTGGTAAATATTGTGTGGGACAGAGTCTCTCTGCACCAAAAAGGAAACTTTTACAGACTGTGATGACTTTGGTTGTCTCTCTCCTTTCTCGATCTACTACCTTGGACTATATACCCCCCAAAACTTTCACTATTTCATGGTAAACTGTTTTGTAGTTAGGGTCTAAACTAAAGTCAACAAGTTTTATATACAGGGCAATTTTAACATCAGTGGGAACAGGCCCAAATTTGGCATAAAAGGGACACTGTCACATCAGTCCTTTCTGTATCATATTATTTATAGTTAAAGTGCAAACATATATTTTTGGATTTACCTTCTGTGACTTTGTGGTGCATCAGTATGGGCTGGGACTGGGGGTGGTCTATTTTTTCAATTTTAAAGAGACAAAACAATGAGTCTAATTGGAAGCTGTTTATTATTTTTTCAATTACAGAAATGTTAGCCAGAAACCAAAAATGGATGCTAGTACATGGGTGAGGGTTGTGGGTTGGTTTTAACATGGGTGTAAGGGTGGTATGGGTGCTACTGCACAGATGATGGTGGTAGAAGAAAAGTGGAATGGGTGATGGGGTGAAAGGTGGGTGTTGTTTTAGTCCTTTCATTTACAGATTCGTGATTTGCTGGGGATGGTGAGGAAAAAAATGATGACAGACCGAACCTACTGTACATATAATATATATATATATATATATATTTTTTTTTTCTTACATCAGCAGTTTTCACAGAATGTGACCTATCATAAAGTGTTTTTGCTTTACAAGTAGTGATAATTTGATACATAATGGGGTTGACAGACGCTGTCCCTTTAACATCACATGCCAACTGCTGCAGCTACATTAAATGTTCCTTAAGTTAGTATGTGGTGAGGAAACCACGTTTTTTATTTATGTGACGGAAATACAGATTTTATTGAAGTATCAGCTGCAAAAATGCATCATCTTAGAAAGTTGTATGCATTACTTCAATTTGCCAACAAAAATGTTGGTATATGTATGCATTATCTTAGAAAATTGCATGCATTTTTTGCCAGCAACAATGACTGGCATATTTTTTTTATTCAAATGTCTTGACTGACTACGTTATGACATAATACGTTTTGCAACAGTTCCACATGCTGCTGCTGTAGTACCTTGGCTTGACTTTGTTATAAAAGCTTTCTTTTAAACATAGCAACTTTTGATTTACTCATTTAAAACAGAAAGCAGCAAATAGCTGAGATTAGGTAATATCAATTATTTTTTCTCATAATTCATGACGATGAGTATATATAACTGAGTACATAAATGGCTAATGTGCCTCTTTCTTTCACTAAGGAACTATGTTGCAGCTGCAGCAGGAAAACTTAACATATGGGTGGGTGGGTGGGCCTGTTACATATTAAGTTGCTGGCATTAGCAAACAGAAGAAACAATAGATAAACCTATTTGTATTCCTATCAATGTCACACATGATAATTTCTCTCCCCCTTATATTGAACAGTTTTTCCTTTACATGTATTTTATTACTATCTTCATTACTGGCAGCACAATAAAAAAATAGGGTTCGAGTTCTAAAAAGTTCTAAAAAAGATTAGAACCCTAGAACTTGTTCAAAAGTTCTAGACTAGAACTAGAACCCAGAACTTCAGAGGGTTCTGACAACCCTAAGCTGAACAAGAGGCTCAACCACCAGATACTGCAGAAGCTGGAACCAGTTCTGGACAGGCCAAGAAGGAGCCACATGTATTAGGAAGGCATGCTCTGCCTGCAGGTCTGAATGAGAGGAATCAGAGAAAAGGTGTCAAAGGACCTCTCATTCAAGGAGATGGACAACTCATCTCACAAACAAATTCCACACCCTGGAGCTAGCGAGTAAGCAAGCAAAAATGCGGCAGCTTTACATTGTGTGGGGATACAAAAAGATCCAACTCTGGATGACCCAAAATTGCAAGGAGATCTTTTTCAGCCATCATCAGCAACTCCCATTCTTCTACCAGGGATTGAGACCTATTTAGCTTGTCTGCCAAGTCATTCCGGACACCTTGGAGGAACAAGGCTGATATCAGAAGGCTGTAAGACCACACTCTCATTGCTTTCCTATACAGTGTAGAAGAGTGGGTGCTCACTTGCTTGTTTATGTTGTGTATGACACTGACTTAGCCTGTTTGAATCCACAAGGAACCAGGGCTAAGGGGCTTCTGAAAATCCTGGACACTAAGTAGAACAGCTCACACTCCCAGGACATTGATATGGAGATCCATCTCTAGACCAGTCCAGGACCCTTGCGTCTGAAAGTATCAAAGATGGCCACACCAGCTGGACCCCAAATCATTTATTTGGAGTATCTACATTTAGGATAATGAATGCAAAGCTCTCTAATGGGTTTAGGTGGGCCAACCATCATACTAGAGCAAAAACTGGAATGTCATGCAGTATTGTCTGGAGTGGGCATCTCTCCCACATGAGAAGAGGGAAAACACATGACTGTAAACAAGGGTCTGGAGCTACTAGATCACCTACAAGCTATTCCGTCAAAGGACTCTGTGTCCTTGCACAAAAAAATGCTACCTGCTTTTCTTTCCCTACAGGTTTAGCATATTTCACTCCTTGTGTCTTTTTTAATGTGTAGGTTAAGTTGTTGGTGTGATAGCCTACCACTCATGCCCAATATACCTGTGTCCAGTGCCTCTCTGGCAGACTGACTGTCCCCCAATGAACTCAAATAGCACAGGGAGGTACTTCAAACTTTAAATATAAAAAACTCACTTTGTGCTTTAAATTCTGATCTATAGCACTCAGACTAAGGCCACAGATACTCCTCTGTATTCCAAAAGGGTGGGGGTTCTCCCAAGGTTGAACAAGAGACCATCTTTTTTATTTCTTTTTCCTCTCCCCTTTTAAAAACTATGGTTGGGAGACGCGGGGGCTACCATGATTGCCCAAGGCGTGAGACAGGGAGCTGTGGGGATCTGGGGTAGCTGGTGAAGTGCTAGGTCAAGTGACAGTTGGTGAGTCAAGGTAAGCAGGCCCTTTGGAACCCTTCTGCTTGGAGGCTGTCAATGGATGCTGCTCTCTGATTAGTGAACGTTGCCTCTCCTTTAGACATGCCCCTATGCCTCCTTGAATGCTGCTGTATGGCCTGCATGAATTAAGTTCTGCTAAAGAAGCTTAACAGCCTACTGCCCAGCTTCCTCTTCCAGCCAATCTCTAAATCCCTAAGTCATGCTTTGATACTGCAGGTAGCCTGTCACAGCTGATACCATTAAGGCAGGACAAAAACTCATGATGCCCAACTTATGATGATGTATTAGTATGGGACATAGACACCCTTGAGGTATTGTTGAACCCTGCTGGAGCAAAGAAAAGTGCTCACTCAGCAACTGGAGTATATTCCTGAATCCACCAACAAGAAAAGATCAAGATGATATCAGGGAGCGGAGTCGCAGGGAGCTAGTCCAGAATCCCCTCCCCCCCCGGAGAGCATGCTATCAGTAGACCATGAGCTGCTTCAAGTCTTGTAGGTTCTGCCCTTCCTCACATCCTCAGCCCTTCTACAAGCCCCAACCTATCTGCTTAAAACTGGCACAATGACTATAACATACTACGAGACAGCACTTTGTCACACAAGTATCACATGCTACACGGCAGCATGTTGTCACACTGGTGCATGGCAGGAGATGCTCTGCATTGAATTGTCATGCCCTACAGCTTGGTATCACAGCAGACAGCCCTATGAGGCAGGTGTCTTTACCTCATGTGACAATGGTGGGGTCAGTCCCCTCTCAACTACAGACCACTGTGAATATAGATCACAAGAACTTCACACAAGAACCAGCTCACACTCAGCTAGATGAGTTCCCTCGAAGGACCTGATGTACTCAGGCACTTTTAGAAATATTACATAAAATCACTTGCAAAAAGCAGTGGAAGAGGAACAAGCATGTCACCACAGCATCCTATCGCACATGACCAGATCATAATCCTTCACAGAGTAATAGGTTCAACTCCTGCTGGAGCCACTGACCAAACATACCCACCTGCCAGTTGCCATCCCCATCTACTCCCCACCCCTGGCCATGGTGGAGGAAGTCCAGAGAAGAGAAAATAAAATGGTGGATGTGTTGCACCACTAGCCCTATGAGAAGAGACTTAAGGATCTCAACATGTACACTCTGGAAACATTAGATCTAGAGGAATATGATAGAGACATACAAGTACCTCATGGGGAGTAGCGTGGAACAGGAAGGGAGTCTCCTTCAAATGAGGTAGCGCACCATAACCAGAGAGCATGAAAAAAAGTTGGGGATGGGGAGTTTGGAGAGATGTGAGAGGGTACTATTTCACTTAAGAAGTGGTGTGTCTGCCTGAAATAGATTGCTAACAGAAATGGTGAAGATGAAAATAACACTGGTCTTCATGCATGCGTGGGATAGACATAATGGAATATTAGAAAATGGGCATGGAGAAAGCAGGGTTGCTGGAGACTATTTAGGGTCTGTAGAGACAGACTAGGCAGGACTCATCTCGGCAGACTGGATAAGCCAAGTGGTCCCTTTCTGCCAACAAATTCTATGTTTCTATGCTTTACTGCTTCTAAGCAGTTCCCTTTCAATAACCTCTCTGATGTACTCCCTATTTGTGAGGAACAGATCAAGGATTGATCCTTCCATCAAGAGCTCTGCAATGCATTCTGTCAGAAAGTCACCCTAGAATGTTTCACCTAGCCCCTGACTCCTTGTGCTTGATTCTTCTGGGATACTCTAATCCACATTTGGTATGTTGTAGTCAACTTTTAGAACCACCATTTCATGTGTTGGAGTCTCCCTGATCTCTTCATCCTGTACCCTGTCCACTGCCTCGTTCTGATTTGGCAGCCTATAAGCTACCCCTATTTTGATGATCCTTCCCTTATTCGCATATAATTGTGTCCATATGGTCTCATGGTTGAAGGGGGAAGTTATCCCCTGTCAATGGATGCATTGCCAGGGGGATAACTTCAAGGAAAAGGGAAATCGTACTTCTCCTGTATAATTGCCTGGTCAGGCCACACCTGGAGTATTGCGTGCAGTTTTGGTGCCCATACTTGAGGAAGGACAGTGCACTTCTGGAAAAGGTCCAGAGGAGAGTGTCTAAGATAACTCAAGGTCTGGTGGACATATCCTATGTGGAGAGACATAGAGAGCTGAACATGTACTCTCTGAAGGACAGGAGGGACAGGGGAGACATGATGGACATCTTTAAATATCTGAAGGGGATGAATCAGGTGAAGACTGAAGGTCTATTCTAACTAAGAGAGGAACAGTCCACAAGGGGTCACAGCATGAGAATAGTTGCAGGCAGGTTCAGGGGAGAGGTAAGGAGACATTACTTTATGGGAGAGGGTGGTGGCACTATGGAATGTACTACCAATGGAACTGGTAGCAGTGGACACAGTGGGGGTTTAAGAGAGACTGAGAGGTACAAACTAAAGGAATGGATTGGGAGTGCAGGGATGGGGAGAAGTTCTGGGGGTGGGAATGGAGATGGGGGTAAGCAGGTGGTGGGGGGCAGTTAGGTTGTCGTAACCATGAGCTGCAAATCAAGCAGACTCAATAGACCAATAGGCTTAAACTGCTGGCAACTTAGTATGTTATTATGTAAGGTTGGTACTCCCATTTGTGTTTCTATGCTCCATGGATTTAATGTCCTCTCTCATATACAAGGCTACCACAATCCCTATGACTTCTAGCCTGCTCTTACTGTAGAGAGCATAGTCATGAACGGCAGGATCACAGTTATGGTTTGCATTGCCACAATCACAGTTACCAGGTTCAACTGAGCCTTAGCTACTAACCACTGGAGGTCAAACATTTTATTCCCTTGGATTCTGGCATTTGCATACATTGATCCACAAAAATCTTGCTCTCTTGCCCTTTCTATTGCAAACACCCCTTTCCATTCCCTATCCTCTTCCCTCACATGGATTCTGCTTGTTCTCTGTCCCCTCCGGGTATCCCATGTGTTCCTGTCTCAAATCTGTGAGCTTTCTTCAAGCTTTAAGCTGAGTTCCTACCTCTTCATTACTAGTCCTTGCCTGTTCCCCTCTAAACACCATCTACCCCATCCCACATTTCCCAGTCTTTGTGGCCTCTGATTTGCTGTATGTGTTCCCTGCTCTGTCAGTGTTGCTGGGAGGCCCATTAAGCCCCCCCTTTTGAGTAGATGTGCCTTATCTTGTTTACAGTGTCTCCCACTTGCCCAGTTTAAATGAGATGTAATGTGTGCTGCAGTCCTCTGCCCTAACATGTTAGTGCCCCTAAACTGCCACCTTCATCAGTGCTCCAGTCCCCTGATACTGAAACCCTTCTTCTTTACTCAATACTTGTAGCCTTTCATTAAAATGAACAATGATGAACTATCTCTTTTCTCATGCGCAAGGCTTCAGTAGGACCAGAGGAAAGGTTACTGAACCTGCCCTTTCTTTCAGTGTTCTATCTAGAATGCACAAACTCTCTTGATTTTTTCCACCACCCCACCCAGCCAGGTTGCTAGATGCACCACTTCAGCCCACTTCCCTCCCTCCCTCTGTCCCAATAAGTTCCACAACCTCAGACCTGAGTCTGGCCACCGTGATCTCAGGGCTATACTGGACCTTCCTCATTTCTGAGTCAGTGGAATGCACCATGCACTCAGCTCCTCTCACTATGAAGTGCCCAACTACTAACATTTTCCTAGTCCAGAAGCCCTCTTTGGGGCTTCCACCATCACTGCCCACTTCCCTTTGGCAGTGGCTCCCTCATGGGTGAACTAGCCACAGTCTCCTTGATGCAGAAATCTGGTTGAACCTGTACTTTTAGATATAGGAAGTGGTTCTTGGTCAGTACCCCTAGATCCATCCTCCTCCTCCTGCCTTCTCCACCCTCCATCTTGCCCCCCACTCAACAGAACATAATTTTGTGCTGGACTGCTGAGTCCTCTGAAGATTTAGGTCTTGCAGTGACCTTACTCTCTGGTTGCCCTGGCCTTCAAGTAGCATATTTCATCTCTTACAGCCTGGTGCTTGATCATGAGGTCATGAAGTTTCCTACACATAGGGCAGCAGCCATGCTTCCAGACTACCCTCTTAACCATGACTGCCTCACATCTCCATATACTGCTTGTTACTCCAAAAGAGCCCCAATACATTGTATGTTCCTGTATATCTCTTAGGTTCTGATTACACTTTTAATTCCTTAGAATCCCTCTCAGGCAACCATAGGGAGTTAGTCTTCAACAGTCAAATGTGTTGGCCTCTAATTGGCTTTATGGTGCTCGGTGCACTTATGTACAACAACCCTCTTGTGAGCCCTTGATGTGTTAACCTTGTTGATCCTAAAATAATCCTGGAGAAATTACCAGAGTTTTCTGTGGAATTGTGGACTCCCTTTTTGATGCTCCTGCAGTCACAGTCCTCCAGTTTCATGGAGCTCATGTTTCAGGGTTTCTCACAGCAGGAGATACTGCCAGATGTAGGAATGAAATTATGTCCTGTCATATTGTGATTGGATGGTTGCAGTAATGTGCCCCACCACCCAAAACAATGGCACCAAGATCAGCCGCCAACTACTGTAACTTGCCCCTCTGTCTCCCATAATACCTTACTCTCAATTCCACCTCTCTTTACCTTGAACCCTAGCAAAAACTGAAAATTGACTGCTGGTATAAACAATTATAGTAAAATCAAATATGCAAACCCCCCCCCATTACTGCAGATTAGTACCTGTTCCTCTTCTGGAAATGCTGTTCAACAAAGAGCCTCCTTTATAATCATGTTCTGCAAGAGCATACCTGAGTGGTTACATCCAAAGTGACACTCTCAGAAAAAAGGGAACAAGTTCAGCTTCCTACTAACCTGCCCCTCTGCATCCCACAATGCTTTCCTTCCACTTCTCCCTTCCCTTTACCCCAAGCTCCAACTAAACTGTAGAACTCACTCCATTTTTAAACAATTAAAAAAAACAGCACACGTGCTCCCAGTTACTGCAGCTTAGCAGTATCTTCTCCTCTGGAAATGCTGCTAGCAAACAAACAGGAGACCAATTTTAAATCAGAACCTGTAAGAATGTAATTGGGAACCTGCAGTCATGTTAAACTCCAGAACCCAGTGTGGTGTAAGAAGCCATACTGACACCACTACCTCAGAACAAAAATACCAGTTCAGCTCTATTTTACTGCACTGTATCACAAGCTTTAACATCTACCGTAAATGAAAGTACTGTAGAGAACTGCAAGCATTATCACCAGTTTCACCTGCTAGCACAATGTACTGTATAGAAACTCAGGCATTATTGCTAGTTCCATCTACTAGTACAATGTCAACAGGCTCACTTTATATTTGATTTTAGAAAAGAATACTCAGAAAATTAAATGACAGTATTTTACTGCACACTGCAGATGATATTGAAATTCAGCTTGAAATTCAAATGCTCACAACAACAAAGTATGCTGATCACCATAATGGAAGACATCAACTCTGCACAATATCATTCAAAGCTTCACCTGCAGTAGACTTGTATACTTTACATTCTTTCAAAGTAGTCTATTACCTGATGACACATTTAAAATTCCTTTAACTGTGTTATTCATGAGAAAGTTCAGTATTTTGAGAAAGCCTATTTTACATGCTATGTGATCTACTGAACAGTAGAATTATTTTTGTTGTTATCATTTCTGTAGTGGTCTCTAAACCAGAAAATTCTGTTTGTTAAAATTTTGAATCTTATATAATCTGCTGAACAGTTGACTTATTTTCGTAGTTAACATGTCTCTTCTCCTTATATTGAACCAAGATATTATATGTTTCAACATTTGTCTGCTAAAATGTATTCAAAATAAATCAGAATTTGTTGCATTCTATAACCCATCCACCAATATTTTACCTTGCACACTTAGGTTTCTACTAAGATTTTGATGAAGCAAAACGCAATACCCATCAGTTCTCCTTACATTCACACATAATAAATCAATACCTTGCCAGGTAGAATGTATTTGCTGGGTTTGTATTTGAATTCAGCTTTGGACTTGCTTATACTGTAAGGATGTCAAGTGGAAGAGAAGGCTAAAGTCTTACTATCCACTGTGTAGAAATGTATTTTCATGGAACAGTCTTAAACCACTGGACTTAGAATTGAAGGGGATGTCCCCTAGTGTACTTGTTTATTTGTTTAAATTCTTATCCTAACTCACATATCATATATGGATCTTTCATAATGTTGTGCATTAGAAGAAAGTCCCCTACGAGCTGACTTGCCTGTAATAGCACAAGGTTTACACATTCAAGTCTTTCCAGATAAACCATGTCTTTAAGGTCTAAAATCTGCTTGGTAATTTTTTCTTGTACCCTATTCAGTTGGATGATATAATTCTTTTTGTAAGGACACCATAACTGTGAGGTACTGTATAATCAAAATGAGGACATATGTAGGCTCTACTTAAAGGTGCAATCACAGTGCTATCCCTGGATCAAATGTTTCTATGACAGATCAAATAATTTGGCTTGCCTTAGCAATGGCTTCATTAATTTCTCTTGTGCAGACTAAATCATTTGCTACTGTTATGGCCTGATCCATCTATGTGGTAGTAACTCATAACCTTTTACCATTAAGGAAATAAGGATATGTTTAGTGCTGTGCAAAAAAACAAACACAAAAAAACTTCTGTCAGTGAAAGCTGTGTGAAACTCAAACTTTCACTTCAAATTCAGAAATCATTTTGGCAACTTTCATGGAAATTCCAATTTAGAACAGCAGAATAAATGTATGAAATGCAGTTTAATATATTAAACTGCAGAAGAAAACTCTGCATAACTGCTCACTGTCAGAGGTCAGTTCT
Organism: Neoceratodus forsteri; assembly: GCA_016271365.2. Classification (NCBI taxonomy): domain Eukaryota; kingdom Metazoa; phylum Chordata; order Ceratodontiformes; family Ceratodontidae; genus Neoceratodus; species Neoceratodus forsteri. Next base: position 208,179,766 of record CM057451.1, read on the forward strand.
GCAGAATTTCTTTTGGCAGTTTAAAACATTAATCCACAATTAATATATTCATTAAACAGTTCAGTGAGTCACTGAACTGTGGAATGAATGTATGCAGTGTGTATCACTGGCCTCTGAATAATTTAATGCTTCCTTCCCTGGTGTCCAGTGGCACCTCCCGCCCTCTCATCCAGCCACATATTTATGTAATGTTTCCCTGATATCAAGTGGCACCCCCAACCCTCTGATCACTGGACCCATATTAACTGAATGTTTCCCTGGAGTCTAGTGGCACCCCCATACACACTCTATTCACTGGCCCCCTATTGAATGAATGCTTCCCAGGTGTCTAGTGGCACCACTCAAATAGCTCAGTGCCATTTAATTCCCTGGTGCCTAGTGGACCCTGTGCACCACCCACACTGGATTCAGTACACAAACCTTAAACACCTCCTCCCTACCATTTCCATAGTCTCCAATGCCATGGGGAGCCAACACAGTGACCAGCATGGCCCTCATCTCACCACCTCAGCCAGCCACCACATGAAATGACAAGGAGCATGTGACCTGTCATTGCATATGGTGGCTGGCTGAGGTGGTGAGAGGAGTTCTGTGCCAGTTGCCATGTGGGCTCCCTGCTGCACCAAAGACAATGGAAAGGGAGGGCAGGTTGATGTACTCAGTCCAGTGTGGGCAGTGCAGGATGGGGTGCTGTTAGACAGCAGGGACTAAACAGGGGCATGTAATCAAAGGGTGAAGGTGCCATTAGACATGAGAGAAACATTCATTTTAATACAAGGCCAGAGATTGGAGGAGGGGGTGCAACTATACACTGCGGAAACATTCAGTTAATAGGGGACTAGCAACTGGAGCATGGGGAGTGCCACTGGACACCAGGAAAACATTCAGTTAATATGAGGCCAGTTATTAGAGGGTGGGGGGATGCCATTAAACACCAGGGAAACATTCAGTTAATACAGAGCCTGCAATTGGAGGGTGGGGGAGTGCCACTGACTAGACAGTAGGAAATCATTCAGTTAATACAAGGCCAACAATTGGAGGGTGAGGGGTGCCACAGGACACCAGGTAACTTATTGTTTTCTATTTACTGGAGATGGTGCAGTACTTATCACTGAACTGATAAATAATTACATGAATTGTAGATTATTGTTTTAGCTCTACAGTGCATGTGTATTATTTTGCAGTATAGCAAACAAATCTCATACAACAAGGCAAAAATTTGGCAAACACATTTGGAAGACTTCTAATTTCACCAAAGGTGGAAGTTTAGAAAGTTCCATGAAAGTTGTGAAATTTCATGAAAGCTCTGCTATAGCAGAATTTGCAACTTTCACCCAGCTCTAGTGTAGTTTGATATTTTTGGCCAGGTGCATTACTTTGCATTTTTCTTGGTTAAAACATACCTCTCAAATCTCTGCCCACTCTGATATATGGTTTAGGTCATCTTGCAACCTTGATATGTGTTCTGTGGTGCTGCATGCACCCTCTGTTTTGGACTCAAGTTGTTAGTGTATTTAGCTGACCAGCCTTCTTGCTGGTTAGTTAAAGCAGAAATAAAAATGTGAAAGATCAGTGGACCCAGAACTGAACCCTGAGGGACACCGCTGGATACATACCTACTATCAGAGTGATAACTATTAATTACAACTAGCTGTGTTCTGTACTCTATCCAACTAGATATCCAATTAATGTATTTTATGTTAATTTGAGTGTGTTTACCTTTTACTCACAATGACACCCTTACTGGGAGCTTACCTCTCATACATTCTCCATCTACACCTCTGGCAGTGACTAATACTCCTTCATTTATTGAGTAAATTAAAAATAATTTTCCTTAAGTATTGTGTCATCATTTACATGTTTTCTAATGTGCAGCCATGTAAACCAACATCCACTGCAAGCCGCCAGTTCACAGTAAACACAAGGCACTGCAAACCTCTCTCTCTCAGCGAGTAGCAGCCAGCGAATGGCTGTTGGTTTACATATGGAGTTTCACGCAATCCATATTAGAACCCTGTGACAGCACTTGAGAAAAAGAAGATGAAGAAGGAGCTGAAGAAGAAAAATTATTTACATAGCACTTTTTAATCACATTGTATCCTGAATCACTTTACAAGTAATGAGAGACTGGAAATGAAGCAACTGTGAATGCATAGTGTCAACTATTTCACACATCACCCATGCTCAGTCTTGGATAATTGCATGAACCAGTTTTATGGGAAGGGGAATGTTGGTCAGGACACCAGGGAATTTCCTTTACTCTCGGGTAGGGGCTCTGCTGTCTGTCTGCAAGATGGCAGATGATGGTTTGGCACCAGAGGGGGAGGTTGTGCTGCAGACTGGGGTCCAGTCCATCAACCCCAGTTGATGCTTCCTTAGGGGATGAAGACCCGATTTTCATTGGAAATATGTATATAGAAATGGAATTTCAACAGACTGTCATGGATGATATGAAGGACAAAGGAGAAGGTAATGCAGGAATGCTATCCTGCTCACTGCTTCTTGATTCTTGTTTGCCATTTGGATCTAGCATGGAACCTGAAGACATGGAGATATCCCATGAGTTGGAAATCTCCACAGATACAACTACTTCACTGAATAAAGAATTGTCCACACCTGGAGCAACTGCAGCTAAACCTGGACAAGAAAAAGAATCAAACAAACTATCTGTAAGTACTGTAAAAACAAGCACTGAAACATTACAGACTATAGAAAATACCCCTGATTTTTTTGGCTGAAGAATTAAAATTTAAAATATCCTTGGAAGAAAAGCATACATAATTGTGCCAGATAGAGGAGGAGGAACACAAGGAAAAATATAGAGTAGCAATGGAGAAATTAAAACAACCTACTCTAACACTCTCTACAGCTACTCCTGTGTCCCAACAAGCTACACTTGACTTGGCAACACATGAAGCCGAACTACAACAGACTGTGCTACCTTTTCTGCCAGCTTGTAAACTCTAACCCATAAAACTGAGCGCTAAACAGCAAGGTTTACCGCAGTGTAAATCATTGGAGCTCAGAAGCACAAGTGGACTAAAAAAATCAGCAATGCCCTCTATGAGTAAACCTTTGGGAAATGCAAAACATACTGAAAATGTTTCTGAAAAACCATGGTCCGCATCAGAAGCACTTTCAGAAGCCAGCTGGGTTCAAAATGAAACCAGAATGAGGATTCCAGATCCAAACAATCCCGCAGTGAAACTTTACAATAAACAGTCACCCCTGATTGAACAGAATGCCATAACTGTAGGTTGAAATGCCAGACACTTCTCTAACTGTGAGTACAACTGAACAAATCACAAACGCACGTCCAGATGTAGTACAATGAAAACAAACTGAGACAGTTGTACAAAATAAGTATTTAGATGAGCAAATGTTTCAAGAAAATGCAGGGGCTCCTCTTTCTTCTAATGCAGAGCCAGAACCTTCCAAACTACTAACTAATCCTACAAATGACTTGCCTCTAACAATTGGCATTGGGGAAAAACAATGAAAGATCCCCAGAAAAGAGCCCTTTATAAACCCCTGCTCAGAATGTCAGACTTGTTTAAAACAAAGGGAGAACCCGCACCCAGAAAAAATGCTTTCACACTAATGTATAAATTTGTCCTAGCATCGCCCCCAGACAGAGTCTACATAGCTAGAACATTACTTAAAGATTCACTTAAATTTTATGCCTTTGAGATCTTTGCATTAATACACACTGATGAGTATAATTATGATACAAGTGTTGAAAGAGTGGAAGGTTTGGACAGGTTCTGGTACAAGTACAAAGCTCTCAATGATACAACACTTTGGACACCCTTCTTAGTGATTCCTATCACCAAACCAGCAGTTGGTACTGTGAATATATTGTTCAAAAATGAAGGGGTCAATGTTTCAGATGTATCTTATTCTGGTTGAAAAAAGATGTGAAGTTCTGGAGAATCTAAGCCTGATCATAGACTCTGAACAAATGTAGACTGGGAGGTGGAGGTTGAAAATAAAATTGTATACGACTAACAAAGGTATAATGCATTTACGAAGTGTTTTTTTTTTTTACTTAGGGAGAGACAGGGGTGCATTATTTTACCCAAGCCAGGAAGTCTTGCCACAAATGTGGATCTAGATTACATCTTAGCAATGCCTGTGACACACCAAGGTGTACTCATTGCCTTGAATTATGACATTTAGCAGCCACTTGCATAAACTTATTCATATGTAACCTATGTGAGGAAAAAGGCCATTCTTATGTTAGATGCCCTTGGGCCTCACATAACAGTGAGAAAGCAGTTTCTCATGAACATTTAATTACACAAGCTCAAAAAAGGGTCGGCACAGGCTTCAGAAAATAAATTAGCAGCTCTGCAAAAAGAAAAAGAACAAAGACTGCTAAAAGAACAAAAATAAAAAGAGCAAGACAGGGAAAAACATATAAGTGCAGTTCAGTGCAGTGAAGTGGGTGTCAGCATGGCTCAGTTGGTAGCACATCTGCATCTGGACCAGAAGGTTGTATGTTCTCGTCCCATATTGGGATTGAACTTGCACCTAAAAATGCTGGCATCTGAGTGCAGTACTGAGGGTGCTGTACTGCTGGGGTGTGCCGTCCTTCAGATGAGACATTAAACCGAGGTCCCTTCTACCCATCCTGGTGTTGTCCTGGCGGGTGTCCAGGTGGAAGTAAAAGAATCCAGGGCACTCTTCACAAAGATTAGGGGACATTCCCGGTGTCCTGGCCAACATTCCCTTTCCCATAAAACCAGTTCATGCAGTTGTCCAGGCTGTGTGTGGGTGTTGATGTGCGATATCTAGAAGATCCAGGGAGTGAAGATACAGTAAAGAATAACAAATGGGAGAGTAGATCAAAAATAGCCTGAATATTAACATATAAATATGTGCAGAATGTCACTTAAAATACTTACTTTAAATGTTAGTAGTATTAAGAGCAAAAAGAGAAGAATAGAAACATAGAAATTGTCAGCAGATAATGACTGCTAAACCCATACAGTCTGCTTGTAGGCCCAATACATTTTATGTAGCCACTGACCCTATGTGATCAATAGCTTTTCATCACTTCCTTCCCTCTCGAGCTTCCCTTGTGCCTGTCTCAGGCATGCTTAAACCCCTCCACTGTGCTTGCCCCCACTACCTCCTGTGGCAGACTATTCCAAGTATTGACTACCATTTCTGTGTAGAAAAACTTCCTCACATTACCTCTTAATCTACCCACTTCCAATTTCATATTGTGCCCCCTTGTTCTAGTACTTTTTCTGCATTGGAAAAGGTTCCCCACCTGCACCTTGTTTATATCCTTGAGGTACGTGAAAGTTTCAAGCATGTCCCCCCACTCTCTCCTCTCCTCCAGTGAGTACATATTGAGGTCCCTTTGTCTCTCCTCATATGTTTTGTGGTGCAAGCCTTGCACCATCTTGGTTGCCCTTCTCTGGATAGTCTTCACTTTATCTATGTCCTTGTGCAGGTGAGGCCTCCAGAACTGCATGCAGCACTCCAGGTGAGGCCTTACCAATGTTTTATGAAATGGCATCACCACCTCCCACCCCCTGCTAATGATACTCCTGCCTATGCACCCCAGCATGACACTGGCCCTCCCTGCCACCTTTGTGCACTACTTTGATCCCCTAATGATAACCCCAAGGTCCCTTTCCTCTTTGGTGACAGTCAGCTCCTCCCCTCAACCTGTAGCTCTCTGCAGGGTTCCCTCTACCCAGGTACATTATTTTGCACTTCTTTTCATTGAACCTGTTGCCACATCTCCAACCATCTTTCAAGCTTCTCCAGGTCCCTCTTCATTTTCTGCACCCTTTCTGGAGTATCCACCCTGTTGCAGATCTTGGTGTCATCTGCAAAGAGGCAGACCTTTCCTTCCAGTCCCCCTGCAATGTCACTAATGAAGACATTGAAAAGGACTGGTTCTAGTACTGATCCTTGTGTTTCCTACTGGTTACCCCCCTTTCCACAGATTGTACCCCATTTACCACCACCCTCTGTCTCCTGTATGTTAACCTGTTCCTAGTCCAGTTCACCATCTTGTCCCCCATACCCAGACTACCCATCTTGTTAATCAGCCTTTTATATGGGACAGTGTCGAAGCCTTTGCTGAAATAGAAACATAGAAATATAGACTTTGACAGCAGAAAGGACCACTTGGCCCACCTAGTCTGCCCATTTTGTACCTACAGGATAAGCTGCAGATCCTAGTTAACCAACAGCCTATTACTTTCTAACCCCCACCAAAAATTGCCTTATGTCTGTCCCATGCATTCTTGAATTCTCCCACAGTTTTAGACCCACAGCCTCCTCAGGAAGGCTGTTCCATGCATCCACCACCATCTCTGTGAAAAAATACTTCCTCACATTGCCCCTGAACTGCCCACCTCTATCTTCAAATTGTGTCCCCTTGTTCTTGCACATCTCTTTTTCTGAAAGATGCTACCCTCTTGGACTTTGTTGATTCCACTGAGGTACTTAAAAGTTTCTATCATGTCCCCCCTCTCCCTCCTTTCCTCAAGGGAATACATATTAAGCTCCTTTAGTATCTCCTCGTATGGCTTCTCTTGCAGACCCTGCACCATTTTATTTGCCCTCCTCTGGACTGCCTCTATCCTGTCTATGTCATTGTGGAGACAGGGTCTCTAGAACTGGACTCAGTACTCCAGATGGGGTCTCACCAAATGTCTGTGCAGAGGGATAACAACTTCCTGTTCTCTGCTGGTGATGTCTCTACCTATACATCCCGGTATCCCCCCAGCCCTCCCTACTGCCTTCTCACATTGCTTGCTAACCTTAAGGTCATTTGAAATGATTACCCACAGGTCCCTTTTCATTTTTCTTGTTGTTACTACCTCCCCCTCCATTAAATCTAGGTAAGCGACGTCTACTATCCCTCCCTGATTTACTTTCTGAATTAAAGTATTTTAATAGTGACATTATCTGCATTCATGATTCAAGAATAAAAACATTTTCTGAAATTTCACAAGCCTCCAAATTGTGGGATTATCGAGCCACCTTCTGGTCTATAGGGGAAACAACATGTGAGAGCTAGGAATACTTTTTAAAAATCCCAACTAGAAAGTAACAAAATTAATAGATTTAGAACCAGGAAGAGCATTAGTATTGGATATTTCCTCTGGAACGAACAGGATCAGACAGATTAATAGCTATGACCCACAAACAAAAGTTTCTAGAATAGAACTACAGTATATGCCACTTGTAACAAACTGATTTGACAACCAGCAATCTGTCCATTACATGTGGCGTCTGGTACAACAATATCCATACACAATAAAAAAAAAAAAACGAGCGCTGAGTGTAAAAAGAAAAAAGTGAGCACTGAGTGTAATGGTCATAGTGATTTACAGTTCTTTTATGACTTTGTTACAGTTTGCAAAAAAGCCTCTGAAAACTTTATTTATATCATTAAAAAAACATTAAAAAAAAACACAAATGAAAGCTCTGTTCTCTGTTGTGCTGTACGTATCTACTTCAGGCTGTAGTCCTACATACTAGTTTGGTGTTTTTTTCCAATTGTGTAGTGATGCCAGGCAGTCTCTACATTAGCAACCTGATCCCACTGGAGGGTAATGTCATCCCGCTGCTCAACAGCCCTACAGAAAGTCAGGATAGCCTTCCTTACATCCACTGGTGTTACAGGCACCTCATCACCCTCGTTATCTTCCTGTGATAAAATTTCCTCTTCCTCCTCATCAGTTTGTGCTCCCTGTGATTCACTGATTGCCTCTGCTACATCATCTACATCAGCGTGAGGCGTGTCATACTCCAGCAAACACAGCTTATTCATGATCTCTGTTGGCAAATCAGTATCAGCAGCCTCCTCCTCCACCTCTGATAAAACACCATTTAGGGGGTCATTGGTGAATCTGCCCTTCTTGAAGCATCTCTGGATTGTCTCTTGTGAGACAACATGCCATGCTTGCTGTATGAGGTGTAATGAATCTAGCAAGTTAATGCATCGTACACAGACAAAAGCAATAATTTCTTCCTCACCATCAAGAATATCAAGATTTCACACCGAACATAAGAAGGCAGTAATACAGCTGAATGGCATTAATTAGGTGAACTGGTTGGTCTAACTGGACAGTAATTGGACGGTACTGCAGGAATTAAAGGTCCACTTTAATGGACAGTTATAACACAGCCATAATAACAAATGGCTTTTGACATGGGCTAAACATCTGTTAGAAATGGAAGTCTGTTACATCAGGAGCTAATATAAGTGGCGTATACTGTATTTAGGAAAATATAACCTTATTTACACATGGCTAGAACAGTATTATGGGGAAGGGACTTTAACTGTGGGTTATATCAAACAGATAGAGGTATAAAAACAAAAAAAAATTTGTGTGACTCTAACACTTTAAATGAAATTGTAAAACAAGCAAAATGAGTAGATGCCTATAGATTTATACACACCACTAGTGGGAACTTGTTTATCAGAGGTATTTATGCTACCCGTATTGATTTTCCATTTGTATCACAAATAACAAAAATGAATACTGCCAAAGTATTAGATGTAGCATTTTTTGATCATAAAGCTGTACTAATCGATATTTCTTGGTGCACTACAATCCCCTGTACTAACAGGCCATGTCAGCTATACTCTGAATTGCTAGACAACACAACAATGCAGAAAGCATGGAAAACAATATGGGCAGACAGGACAATAGTTACCTGTATATATAATACAATTTTGGAATGGTGGGAAGATTCAAAAATGATATTAAGTCCTTTTTTTCAAAAATCAGCAGGGAAACAAGCTACTACTAAATATTTGAAATATCTGACCTTAAGACAACAATTGCACTCACTTATTTCAAAATCAGAAACTTTAAAGATGAATTATAGTTCTCAGATTAGTATAATTAAAAAAGAAATGTGTTTATTGCAATATAAAAAAACAAAAACTCTTAACCAAGAGATGACATTTGGCACACAAAACAAAAGAAAAAAAACTCTTTACACTTTTAAGGAAAACAGGAATAAAATAGACCAAAAATAATAATAGAATTAGAAGATGGTACTGGTACAAAATATAAAGATAAAATGGAATAATGCTGATGGTTGATGTATTTGTTGAAAAGCCCCCCCTTCCCCCATATAAAATAAGACAATAAATATATTGAAAGCTTATCTATTCCTCTTTTGAGCATGTCACAAACTACCACACTTACAAATAGAATAACTGAGGAAGAAGTAAAAAATGTAATAAAAACCCTATGCAACTTTACTGTTCCAGGTACAGATGGATTAACACCAGCATTTTATAAAAATATGTCACATAATTAGTTCCTTTTTTGACAATATTATAAAATGAAATTTTGGAAAATAACTCATTGCTCAAATCAATGACGGAAGTATACCTAATTTTCCTATACAAAAAGGGGAAGAAGACTGATCTCAAAAATTGGAGACCCATTAGTCTGTTAAATACAGATTTTAAAATTATTGGAAACATTGTAGCTAAAAGATTAGCAACAGTATCTGGCAGTTTAATAAGCAAAGTACAAACTTGCTCTATACCAGGAAGAAACGTACAAAATAACCTCATTTTGGTAGGGGAACTTTTTCAAAAATGTCAACAGGGTTCTGAAACAGGTATACTGCTTAGTCTGGATGAAGAGAAAGCCTTTGATTCTATTCACATGACTTTTTATTCTACACCTTAAGAACTTATGGATGACCAGAACATTTTATTAAATGGATAAAGTGCATGTATACAGAGGCTAGACATACACCATTGATAAATGGGTGGAATGGGAAAACCATAAAATTACAAATGGGTGTTAGACAGGAGTGTCCCCATAGCCCCCATTTATAAATCTACTGTATAGAACCCTTTTTATGATATATAGAATCTGATAGATTACTACAAGGGATATCCCTGGCTCAAATGGACCCACCCATAAAAGCAATGGCATATGTAGACTAGAGATACAGTGAGTTTAAATTCCACCTGTGAAGTGAACGTGAAGGGGGCACTTCACATTGCCAGTCCACTATGCAGAATGGGCAATGCAAAGTGCTCACTCTGCCTTGTCATTATCACTTCACATTAAGGCAGAATGGCAATGCAAAGTAAGGTGGAGTCATTGTTTTTAATGGACTTCGCATTCCTCATTATGATTCTAAGTGATCCACTTAGTGTTTCAGATTTGGCAGCCCCCCTCACACATCACATGGCTTACAGTACTGTAAGTCACCAGCTCTTTAGCCAGGCAGGAAGGAAATGAGTCATACAAGCAGACACTTTCACTTTCTCCTGTGCAGATGGAGAGGAGTGTGTTTTGTGACTGCTGATACTTTGAGATCAGAGCGAGGAGGAGATTTAAACTTTGATTTAGACCCAACAGCTTTTTTTAAAGATACATTTTTTTGTCTTTTCTGTACTCTTTTTTACTTAATTTGTTCTTTCTGTAAATGTTATTTTTCTTACCTTTCTAGTTAGTTGTTTGTCTGTGTCTGTGTGACTGTGTGTGTTGTGTGACAGTGTGAGTAGTGATTGCTCAGACTGAGGGAGTACAGTAGGAGAGATGGACCAGGGTGAGGGAATGTGTGGGGCAGGGGCAGCTCTGGGATTGTGTGGTACTGGTAAGCATCGTACTGTGCACATGCATGTGGGGCATGGGCGCCCATTCCCATTGGACTGCTTGAAACTTCTGAGTGCCCCCTCCCCCAGAAGCAGAACCAACACTGCCTCCTGACTCTGAGGCAGCTGAACCACCACCACCACCACCAGGTCCAGCAAAAGGTCCTCTGGAGCAGGATGTGCCTGTGCCCCCGGGCCCAGGTGTGGATCCCATCCCTGTTCAGTACTGTGACCATATGGCTGACTGTTCATCTGGCCCTTCCCTGCCCGTGCCTAGTCCTCCCTGCACCTCCATTGTTTGTGAGTTTTTTGACTATGTCAGGGGGACAGTAGTGTGGTCAGGTGCTGTGTATGTGAGGTGAAGGTGCACCGTGGCCCCAGGGGGACTCACCTGGGGACTGGGGGCCAGCACATCCATATGCTCAATCACCACCAGTTGGAGTGGCAGGCTGCCACAGAACGGACCATGCCTGCACCTGCTTGCCATTATGTGGCAGAAGGTGCAGCTGTGCATGGCGGCAGCCATAAGAAGAAGAGGGCCACAGCACAGCACCTGCTGCTCCACCAGCACCCCCACCCTCACCCCCACCACCACCACCACCACCACCATCAGGTCAGCCTGTAGAACGTATGGACCCCAGAGAACGGCGTGTAACACAGGCTGACTTGGCAGTTCTCTGGAGTGCTGTCGAGGAGAACAATGAGAGGGTGAGTACTGTGGAGCAGGGCTGGATCGCATAGAGGGACATCAGTTGCAAATTATGTCCATGCTGGAAGTGCTGCTGGATCACCATGGGATCCCATATTAATTTTGTTTCCTCACACCATGTGCCCCCCCCCACACCTTCCGTGCTCTGTCATAAAATGTATTCCTCTACCATCCCCAACCCTTGTATGTAATTATGCCCTTTTTTTGTTGTCTTCTGTATGCATGACACTTTGTATTCTGGCCCCCCTTCCTTCTGTTAAGTGTCTGTGTGTGTGTGTGTGCATGTGTGTGTGTTTGTCAAGTGTGTGTGTGTGTGTGTGTGCACTGTTTTGGTGCCTCATTAATGTTTACTTTCTGTTGCAGAGTTTTTGTGGAAAAGCAGACTAAGCAGTGAAGTTATCCTGTGCTAAACTGCATGTGTGCAGTCAGTCTTCTTTCCTGTGTGTGTATGTACTGCAGACACTTTCCAGCTTCTTGCAAACATATATATTCTGATTGCTGTCTGATTTGTTGCTGTGTTTATGGTATAACGAATAAAGATAAGAATATGTAATGTATATTTTGTTAGGAGATCATAGCAACCAAAAATCCTGCTTTTCAACAAACCGTATCTAACAGACATGATGTATTGCTGATGCACCCAAAATATTTCGCGGTGTACAGACATTATAAAATCAGAAAATATATAAGGTCCAGTTCACTGCCACCACACTGTACTACCACATTCCTTCTTTTCATTATTTGTTCTGGAATATGTCTTTCTAGTTTACACTGGCAGTGTCAGTATTTCAGCAAGTTGATGTACACCATAACATGACATGGCACCAGCGGCAGCACAGTGTGGTAGCAGTGTACTGCAGGACCTGTTATATATTCTGACTTCAACATGTCTTTATGCCATAACATATTTTGGGTGCCTCAGCAATATTTTATGTCTGTTGGGTATGGTTTGTTTAAAAGCATAATTTTTTTGTGTTATTATCTCTGCAAAGTCATGTGTGCACTGTGTCTGTGTGACAAGTGATTGAGGTGCACACTGGCCCAAGACGTCAGAAAACATATAACTTTGTCTGCCGCCATTGATGGTACCAACAAAATATACAATATATTTTTTTATCTTTATTCTTTACACCATCACCATGGACAGTGCAACAAGTCAGCATCATTCAGCATATATATATATATGAGACAAAGAACCTCTGTGCGTAAACACTGAGGCAAGGGTTACCCCAAAGGGCATTTGGCTGGGAAGCCAAGTTTCAAGAAAATACAAAATCACACATGCCCCCACAATGCAAAGCATCATGGGCTGCATATGCAAATCACCACAGAATGTTATGCTGGTCCAACTTTAAGCAGAATTGCATGGTGCGAAGGCCTCTCACACAGTTTGCAAAGGGTGCCAACAGTTGGCACCCTTTGCAGGCTAATGAAACTGTCATGTGCAGACCAACACCTATCTGTGGTATTCTATGCAACCATATTTACGTGTGGTATTATTTCTCTATATATGTTTACAACCTGATGCTGGACAGTGTCCGCACACACAGGAAAGAAGACGGACTGCACACATGTATTTAGCACAGTATAATTGCAGTGCTCAGTCTTGCTTTTTGACAAATACTTCGCAATATCATGACAGAAAGTAAACATTAATGAGGCTCCAAAAATATTTACCACTCACCAGGATTCCCAATCCCCAAATGCATCTGTCTTGTGTCTAGAAAATTGACAAGTGGTAAGAAAGTGAAATGGGAGTATAAGATGAAATGCAAAGTCCCTCAGAATTAATGGCACACTCAGTCATGCACACAGTGGTCACACAGAGTCTCCAGATTTTTTCTGCATCCCCAACATGCATCTGTCATGTGTCCAGAAAATTAACAAGTGGTAAGAAAGTGAAATGGGAGCATAACATGAAATACAATGTCCCCCAAAATTAATGGTACACTCAGTCCTGTGCGCAGTGGTCACACAGAGTCCCCAGATTTTTTATGCATCCCCAAAACGCATCTGTCTTGTGTCCAGAAAATTGACAAGTGATAAAAAAGTGAAATGGGAGCATTACACCATATACAAGGTCCCGTCAGAAATGATGACCTTGAGTGAACTGTTGGTGGTCCAATGTGTTCTGCGATTCCCCCAAATACAAATGCTATCATCATGACCGGATGGAAGGGTGCCCTTTGTCTGTACACTAATTGTAGCCAAGGTGAGTTGATTATACTTTGTGTATATATATATATATATATATATATATATATATATATATATATATATATATATGTATTTGTATTTTGTAGGTGGGGGTTGACATATATTGACATGTACTCACTGTATTGTTTTGTACCACAAGTCACAGATACTATTGGTGTGCACATTCTACTGTAGTGCTTGAAGAGAACTTTTTGCATTGAAAATTGGAAATAGATAACTCTCAAGCCAATGAAGGTAAGTATTTTTTTTTTGGAGGGAGAAGCATATTTGCAGGTAGGTCTCATTAATGGTTTCTTATTTGGTTATTTCTTCACAGATTTCATCTGCATCCTTCTTGATTCTGGTTGGTACTAATGATGGTCATGTTCATCGATTGAAATGACTTCTGCGTGCAGCATATTACATGTGTGCCACAGCCCGGGGGGAGGGGCCTGATGTTGAAGAACTTCTTTGGATAAGGCAACTATGACACAACAAAGCATCTGGAAGTTTTCTAAAAAAAGAAATGAAGAACTTACAACTTGATTGCAACAGTAACACATTATGTTTAAGGCATGGCTGTTCCACGAGTATCTGGATTATTAACACAGATAGTAAGCTGTCACAATGCAATCAGCAGATCAATCACAAGTTAATTTAGTATCAGGCTGTGTAAAAAATATACTGTGCCAGTGTCTCTAGTTCTCAATCTCAACTCAAGTTACATTTCAAAACCATATCTTGTCAAGTAACACACCCTGTGTACAAGTTTTTGAACACTGTCATGGCTGCACAGCTGTAAGTTTGGAATACAGTGCATGATATCTTGCAGAAATAGTTTTGGTGACGTACACGTCACCTAGTTTATGAATCCTACTCAGTCGCATTTGCTGTACTCTTTTAAAAAAAAATTGAACAGATGAAATAAAAGCTTGATACTGACCAGTATGGATTTGAAATGGATATTCCATAGGTTCCTGTTTGCGGTACCGACTTCCAGCAAAAGAGAGTTTTTTTCTTAACCTGTAAAAAAACAAAATAAATTTACAGTATTGTTTGACCATTACAGTTCAGAAAAGCAACAGAAAACAAAACATACAACTAAAGGAAGTTAAATAGCATAAATAAACATTAGTACACATATTCACTTTACAGTTTTAGTATTAAGAAGCCTTGTGCCTGTGGTTGATGGATGTGGTCTCCTGTTCAACTCTCTCTGCCTTGGCATGGTCAATGTAATGGGGAAACATTGTCTGAATGACACTGGTGGTTGGTGCTGGTGGTGATAACTGCGGTACATGATGACATTCCTTGTGACATCTTCCTGCATCTGGTGGTGGGTGGTGGTAGTAGATAACAGCTATGGTGGTGGTGGTCGAGGGGAGCAGACAAACTCATTCTCTGTGGTGGCAGTGGCTAACATCAGTCCCTGTGGTGGTAGTGGTCTGGGGGAGAGACAAACTCATTCTCTGTGGTGGCAGTGGCTAACATCAGTCCCAGTGGTGGTAGTGGTGGTCCAGGGGGGCAGACAATCTCATTCTCTGTGATGTCAGTGGCTAACATCAGTCCTGGTAATGGTCTGACTCCAGGGGGGCACACCACCTTTTAACAACTTCAGTTAAAACCTGCCAAACATTAACCACATCATCATCCTCAAAAAGAAAGCTGCCCTCACAGTCATCTATGTCTGAAGTCTGACCACTGGGAAATTCTTTCTCCACTGTAACATCATCTATGTCAGTGGTGGGCCGTTTCATGCTGCCACTGCCAGTGCCACCAGGATGGTCCATTTCTACATCACCAAAACTATCATGACTAAGCCGAGGTATGAATACCAAGGTTGCAGTCTGTGATGGTATGTGCCTCTCATTCATTTTTATGAATGTTAGCAAACTAACATTTGCAGGAGAGAGGTTTGTCTGACAATCCCTGAATATTGCACCAGCTGAGCTGAATATCCTCTCGACACTTACACTGGACGGTGGCCACGTTAGGTACTTCAGTGTCACTGTAGTCAGCTCTGGCCATTCACTGATCTTTCTGCTCCAGTACAAAAGAAGATCATCAGTTATTGACAGATGCCTGTTTTCAGACAAGCATGACTCGACCACTTTCTGTGCCGCAATAAGTCCACTGGTTGATGCATAATCCTGTTCTCCGGAATAATTTATTTCACAAATCCCCACTGGGGACAAAGCCTCCAAAAGTGGGTTGACGCCAACCACTAAGGATGACAGACCACCAGGAACTGCAGTCCCCTTCCCCTAACAGGATATGCTTGATAGTCCTACAGGTACAACTTCAGCTGGATTATGCTGCTGAGGTTTGCTGACCTTGACACATGACTTTGGTGCCCCATGAACCAAGCTCACCAGTTGACCACTGACATTTTTTACCTGTTGAGACCCTTCCTCCAGTAGTGAGGCAATTCCACATTTGTATTGTGAGTCCAGCATTGTTGTTATGTTAAAGTTGTCACTATGCTGAATGCTCAAAATGTGACGATTCTGGTCTAATACTGTCAGAATGTGTTTCAGCAACATACTGCTAGCACTGTCTCTGGCAACATCAAGACCATACTGTACATTCACAAATGTCTGCCTCAGCACCCATAGCATGTAGAACAGATTGGCTAATGAAGGCAGACTCGCCACTCACTGCCTGTGTGACATGTTCAAAAGGTCGCAAAATTGTTATTACAGAGTCCATGAGGTGCCACTGTTTAGTCGTCATAGAGATGGAGGCCCCGGATGTGTCACGGCTAGTGTGCATCACAAGATATTCTGAGATAGCTTTGTATTGTTCATACAGCCTTTCTGCCATGCATAAAGTGGAGTTCCACCAGGTGACAACTTCCAGTTTCAAGCGGTGCTGAGGGAGGCTGTTTCGCATCTGTAACTGACGAAGTCGGTCACAGGCCTTTGTAGATCATAAAAAGTGAGAGCAGATACGGTGTGCAGCTGTCAGCATTTTCTTTACATCAGGGTGCTGCAGAAACTCCTGCACCACAAGATTTAAACAATGGGCCATGCATGGAACATGAAAAAAAACACCATTCGTGATGCATTTCACCACATTTGACCCATTGTCACTTGCTATGAACCCAGCTCTCAGGGACAGGCGGTTCAGCCACTTATCAATTTCAATCAGTACCACATCCAACATGTTTTCACCAGTGTGTGAACAGGTCACATTATGCATAACAATCGTTGCATGCTGTTTAATTCCTGGAAGATTGCTACCATGACACTTCACCTTACTGCACTGATTAGTCACACTACCAACATCACAAACAACCCCCGGCACCTGCGCCCTGTGCAGTTATACACAAATATGAACTCCCCACTGTTTTGCCATTTGTCCACATATCCATACTTAAATGGATGAATGGAGAAAAGGAATGTTGAAGGGCATGTCTTACTGAGCCAAACACAGTACGGAACAACTCGGGGACAGCACAGGTCGAAAAGTATGTCCTGGATAGGACTTTCCATTCTGGACAGGCACGTGCATAAAACTGCTGGAACCCAGAATTCTCCACAAAGGAGAAGAGCAAAAGATAATTTGACAGAATTTCAGCTACAGCAGCCTTAAGTTCACTTGACACTGTATGATTGTGTGGGTACTTCAGCTTATGCGCAAAAACACTGACCAACGTTTTACATGGGATGTGATGACAAATGGTTCTCCTCTACGAATGGCAGGAGGTGAAGTGTGGACGTTTAATGAAGACAGTTGCACAGGTGATGATGACAAACCGAGAAATGTAGTTATTTTGCCAGATTTGCCAATCGGGATTGATGTACCACTTGCACTAGACATACTGCATTCACCACCACTACCACCGCCACCAAAACTGCTACTCTCACCAACACTGAACAAAAATTTCAAAATCATTCTGCTCCTTCACCTCATCATACCTGAAGTAATCCTCTGCTCTTATTTCTTCACTACTGCACAAATTTAATTTCCTACTGGACTTAACACTCCTGGAAGGGGATAACACATGCTCATTATGGTTGATGACGAGGGTGAATGACCAACGTGGTATTAGTTGCCATCTTGTGCTGGGTCCACAGTGCCATGTCCCTATCTTAAGATGCGTGAGCTGTCCTCCTGTGCCCAGATGGCTCCCCTTTTTACCTTGACTCACATGGACAAGGCAGACTGGCAGATTGCAACTGACTCATCATTTGCATTTTGCACAAAGAAATCCCAAACAAGGGACTGTGATACTCTACTTTTAACATGTCCATGATGCTGCTTATTGAACTCTGTTCTTTTAAACACTGAAGTGGGGGGTGTGCTACGTGATTTTTTGGGCAGTACACACTTGGACTGCAACTGACCACCACAACTACCTATTATTATTACTGGGTCATCATCATCATCATCATCTTTATCATCACCATCAACTGAAACTGGTAAATTACAAGTTTTTATAGGGGGAGGATTAATGCAAACAGACACAGACACAGCCACCTTGAATTTATTTTTCTCATCATATTCATCAACATCATCCACATCCACATCTTCTACTTGGATGCTGGCATGTAGTTGTGGATTGCATGTTGCAACCACAGCTACATCATCATCATCACATTCATCATCATCAACACCACCATCACTTGAAATTTTTACACCACACTGTGAATCACTGCATGGAAAATGCATGACCTGAACTGCAGTGGTAGAAATGTCACATTATATGCTATCATTGACATGATTATCAGAATCCTCAGGTTCAGTTACTGGGATGTTACTGGGAAGTATGACATCATCTACACTGCCACTCACTTGCACTGCTTTACACGCCACTATATTTTTGGACATGGTACACTGGTTAGAAGTGGAACTTGAGGCAGCACTCATACTGCCACCACCAGCAACTGCACTAACACCATCAGCTGGGACAACATCATCTCCTCCAACTATGAGTGAAGCTACTAATTGGGCAGTAAAAAACATTGCAGGAGAAACACCTTTCCTCACATCAGCAATGCACTTCTGCATCTGCGTACTACCACTCCTACAGACGATCTTACCACTGGCAGCAGTGCCATGGTGAGAACCAGCTTTGCTTGTAAGTCTGTTTAAGAGCATTTTGGGAGATCATCAACAATATTCTAAACAAATTTAGATTTTGGAACGTTCACTCTGTGTGGCGTGAGGGAGGACGCTGGATGTGAAGCCAAAAAAACAACTGTGGCGTCAGCAACAGATACAGATGCAAATTCACAAGTGAAAACAACACCTTAACTAAACAGTGGTGCTGAGGTCACAAACAATCCAATCTGGAAAACAATTCCTTTTGCCGGGGGGGGGGGGTCACTGACTGCAGATTTTTATGGCATTGCAGTGCAAGCAGCAAAACAAAGAAAAGATATCACAATGGCAGTACAAAATCACGCAGCTACACTGGATAGCAGGTTCACACTGCTACACCTGAAATTACACTGTGGCACAATACAAGGTGTATTATTTGATGTCACACAGCACTGCACACGGACTCACACACACACACACACACACACACACACACACAATTTGTCTACAATGAGTAATGAGTAGCAGATTGAAAAGTTCAGTAATAATATGCCACATATTGTAAACAACCTGAAATTATGAACTGCTGCACCACATCCACACAACAACATACAATCAGTAAGAAAATTTCAACAGTTACTGACAATATTACTGTGTGTACATTAACCACAGTCAGTTATATAACAAAAATAAAACCAAAAAACAAAGAACTTCCTATTTCTCCAACTTAAATCTACCTACACCACAGATACGCCCCTTCCCCAAAGTACACTTTCACTGTCTTTTACTACACAGACTCAATGTGGTACATTAACATTCCAAATTCACACACAAACAAAAATGCTCGATGATATGAGCACAGAAGGCGTTCCTACAATCGATGAGCTATAGTTTGGGCAAAACAAAATAACTCAAAAGCTTTTTTAACAGCTTTTAGAAGGTTTGAATCACAGACAGCTCTCAGAGCACACTGTCTCCTACAGCTTTCTGCACACACTACCCCGAACTGAGGCTGTGCAGATCAATATAGAGCCCATGTGACCTGAAATCCCAAGAATCACTGCAAAATTCACCTTTGGAGCTTAAAAACAAGGCTAAGTGAGGCAAAGTGCATTGTTCCTAATGCAGTTCACCTTAAGATTTGGTGGAGTATTGGTCTGGACAGGCAGAGTAACGCAAAGTCATTATTTGCAATGGACTTTGCATTTCCTATTGTAACGCGAAGTGCTCCACTTCACATTGCGGAGCTCTCTGTGAATTCACCTTGGCTCCACTAATCACTCCGTGGAGTGAATTGAGGCCACTTCGCCCACCACTAATGCAGACGATGTAGCCATTAATTTAAAATGAGATACTGATGAAACTGCAGTTACTCATCAATTAGCATCATATTCAGACACTTCTGGGTCAAAAATAAACCTAGGGAAAAGTAAAGGTTTACTTTTTTGGGATTGAATTTGGGTCTGGTGACTTGACTTTTTTGAATTGGGAACTGAAAATAAAAAAAAAACTGAACAATTGATAATGCAATGGAAACATAAACAGACTGCAAAACTAAAACTTTTTTTTTAATTAGGACTCTGATATTACCCATCTTTACCGACATTAGTTATGTATTCCAACCCCCACCACAGCTAGAGATGAGACTGTATAGTGAGTTCTTCAATCATTGTGGGGCAGCTGACTGAATCCCATAAAAAAAGAGAAGTCACCTATAGAAACATAGCAGAAGGAGGCTTAAACATGCCAAATCCTATAGTGTTTTACTATAGCATTTTTATACACTATAATATAACAGAGAAAATAGAAGCAGACCCAAAATATGGGTAGAAACAGTAAAAGAATGGGTAAAAATATGTGTGCAGGCTTGGGCACAATATAAATACAGATCGCTTATGACTACAAATATCGTACCAGGATATATCAAGCCAGTTATGCAAAAAACTCATAAAATGGAAGATTTCTTATCAACACAAAAGGTAGAAACCAGAATGGATATGTATGAGGCAATTATAGAGGTTGCCTGTAACATCTCGTTACTCGTATCAGAATGTCCCAATGATAAACAAATAGAAACACTAATGCAACTAACAAATCCAAGAATTCCAAAATATGTGTGGGATGTTCTCTGGTTATCAATTCATGGTAGACTGAATGTTAGAAATAATAATAAGCACAAGCAGGTTGCAGAATGATACTGCTTAAGGCCAGAATGTGATGGAGTTCTGAAAACTCAAACCCATCTTTTGTTTGAGTGCCCACATGCACATGCATTTTGGGAAACTGTAGATAGAAAATGGAACACTTCACTGTTCAAAATGATCATTATGATATTCTAGTATTAGGGTTGCACCCAATCCAATGGAAACATTACCATGCAAGTACTTTACAAGTAATAAGTGCAGTGATTAAGTATTACAGTATATATGGCAAGCAATATGTAGGTGGGTTTTGCAGCAGCAAAATACAAATCAAAATGAAATTATAAAAAAAACATTACAGGAGCACTACAAAATGTGTATGCAACTGATCTGAATATAGTTTCACAAACACAATTCAGCCTTCTATGGAAATCTTGTACATGCATGCTGAAAATTTAAATAGTTATATATAAGTTGACAATCTGTAAATAATTGTATGTAGTTTTGTTCTGTTTTTATTTTACTTCCCTATTCTCCCCCAAGAAATTCCCCTACGCTTTGGTAGGGGTAGCCCTTGTCTGTCATCTCCAAGATGGCTGACCTGCAGGATCAAGGTGAAGAAGTAGGAGAAGTCAAGAGGACACGGCTCTGGAAACACAGAGGGCTACCAGTAATACTGAAATGCTTGTCTCTGTGTCACAGATAACAGAAAAGGTTGAAATGGAAACCCAAGTTCTTAAAACTACTTCTAGAAACCCACTGGTAGTTCCTTCAGTGAATCAGACTGACTGCACACCTGGATCTAGTGATGCTGCTTTACCTGATACAAAAGAACCTCTACACAACATTGCAATACATGGGACATTACCAGAAGATCTTTTGCATAGTTCAATAAAGACACACAGTTTTTCTTTTAAAACTTCTGCAAGAAGTTGCAGAAAAGGCTCCTATTTCATCAGGAACACCATCACTAGTGTAACAGACACCTGGACTATCCCATCACAAATTGAGGACAACACCACAAATGATTTGGACTTATCTATGGAGACTACAGTTCAGGATGCAAATTACTTACCCTGCAGCACTCTAGTCTCTGGGAATTCCATTAAGAAGCAGCTGGATGGTCAAAGAATCCTACAGGGGATGGTTGTCCCTCACCGGGCCTGATAACAGCAGCAGAAATCATTGGAAACTTGAACATGCAGGATGGGTCACACATGTCAGATGTTTCATTACCAAAATTAAAAAAACACTTTACTGGACATAAAAACTTTCCAAAAGCACTTACAGCTGATAACTCTGCCAGCACAGCTGTTTCTCAACACTTAGTTGCAGGATCTGTGCCAAGGCATATGGCTGCTAACTCTGCAGAGCCTCGGGGAGAACTCCCCAAAACATAGAACCAACTACTTCAGGACTAGACAATGCAGAGATGCCAGAAACTATTACCTCTACTACTGAGCAAGTTAACTGTAAACGATTTCAAATGTTGGCCCTCTTCCAAAAAGTGGGAGAGGCTGCTCAGCGGGCGAAATGCCATTCCTTTAAAGTTTAATGGGGACACTCAGACAACACTAGATAGACAAACTATATTGCATAAAATGTTCAAGAAAACAAAGAGCATTTGTATACAAGAATTGTTTGCCTTTAGACATGTGAAAGGTAAATCTATATAAAAAAGCAAAATTCAAAAATATTGCAACTCTTGAAACATTTCAACAGAAATATCCTGTGGTAAAAGATAATCCTTTAAGGCTACCTTTTTCCCATCCTCCTTATAAAACCAACAGTTAAAACATTAACCTTATGGGGTCAGTATTACTGATGTCCAATATTGAATAAAACAAGGTGTGACATACTCGATCGTGCTAAACCTATATTGGATGACGATTTAGTTTGGACTGGTGGATGGAGGATAAAAGTTCAGTTGAAGCAGACTGACATTGGTACTTTGCATATACTGGGTAGTTTTCACATTAGCAGGGATGGGGCCTGTATTTTTACCCAGGCCAGCCAAAACTCTGCCACAATTGTGGTGCTAGAACCAATTTAAACACTGTCTGTGACAAACCCCATTGTAATTTATGCCTAGAATATGGACATGTTAGTCGTGGTTGCCGAATCCCTTCAAGTGTAGCCTCTGTGATGAAAATGGCCATTCTTAAAGGCAGTGTCCTTGGGCTACACACAACAGGTTAGACTATCCCCTGCCTAGACCATGAACAACTCATCACATAAACATGAGCCCACATTCATTTTGCTGGATCTGCTATTGTTCCTGAGGAAACCAATGCCCAGATCCTTCACCCCACATGTCCACCGTAGAGTTGAATAACCTCCCTGAACAACCTTCCCAAATGATAGTTTCTGCCCCCCCAAGCCTCCCAGAACTTTGTTCCCCCTCCTGCAGGAATGGAAAAATCTCGACCTAGCCCAGCTACCACAGTAGTTCAAATGCCACCTCCAACCAACCCACTGCAGGTGAATTCTCTGATCTAAGTTAAACCCTCAAAAAGGGGGAAAGATAAATGGAAAACTGGTACATTTTCACCCAGACCTCTGGTTGCTACTAGAACTAGATTTCAGGCACCCTCTGAAAGGAAGAACTGGGGTGACACAGAAGATGAGGGTGAGGACTCAGACACATTCTCTTTGGCATCTTCTTGGATGGAGGTGTCTTCTGACTCTCATACAGAGATTTCCTCCTCAAAGAGGATTAAAGGTCTGTGGAGGTCACCTAGGGGAAAGCACCTGATTGACTTTTCTGAATTTCTGATACGTATGGTGGTCAATATATTTTACTTTTAACTCTAAACGTATGTAGTATAAAATCCTAGGGGAAAAAAGACTGACCACCTTACAAATATTGAAAGATTTGTATAATAACATCCTTTTCCTGCAGGATAACAGATTAAAGACACTCCATGAAATCTCCCAAGTGCAGCAAGCTTGGAAAGTTGGAACTTCTTACTGGTCACAAGGCATAGATATTTGTTATGGGGTAGGCATCCTGTTTGAAGGCTTTGATTTCTAGATAAGAAGAAATGTAGATATCTGTCCTGGTCAAGCCCTTTTACTAGATGCTAGGTTTACATCGGCCAAATTTAGATTACTTAAGGCATATGTCCCTCAGGGTATTGCTCTACTCACTGCATTATTTCATCAATTACAACCCTATCTACACACTAATAAAAACATTATTTTGGAGGGAAATTTTAACTGCGGACTAACCCTAAAAGACAATGGTGGAATTACCAAAAAAATATTTGGGGATACGAATTGTTTGAACTCCATCATTAACACTGCAGGGTTAATAGATGGCATTTAAAAAAAAAACACCACACAGGTTCAAAAACCCAACAGGCGCTTTAATCACTCACACTGATTACCTGTTTCTATCAAAAAATATACAGGTCCATCAGGCTTTCACAATCCCCTGTGGAACTTCTGATCACCTGGCAGTTTCTTTGTACTGTACTTAGAATGATGCAAAAATTACTTTTACAAAAAATTCTAGATGGAAATTAAACAACAGTCTTTTGCTAGACAATAACATCAAACTCCATTGCACAAAACTTATGAAAAGCACATACCTCAATCTTATTTACATATTATTTATATTTTATTATTTACATACAAACCTTATGATACACTAATGGATTGGTAAGATTCTAAAGCTGAATTTAAAATATTTTTTCAAAGGTTTGCTAGGAGTAAGAGTCAGACAACTTATTTTAAGTATTTAAGGTTGAGACAAAGCTTATTTTCTTTAATTTCACAAGCCCCTGAACAAAACGTAGTTTCTCCAGGATAATTTGGGGCAGCAGACTTAACCATATTAAAAGGCACATTACATACCTTCCAGTCACCCAAGGAGGGCTAGGAATGGTGAACCCTCTAGTTTATTTCCACAACATCTTTTGGGCAGCTAACCTTATTCCCCTATTAAATGGTTCTGATACACCAGGGAACATATGGTACAAAATTTGATTTACCTCTGTCCTTCTGCTATAGGTCAGCAAATAGATGGAATTTCAGATTGCATAAACACATACTTCCATGTTATGTATCTATTACTGTACAGAAGATCTGAATTTGGAAAGCTACTATAGAACAGCTTACAACTAATACATAGAAAACACAATATGACCAGATCTTACTGCCTTCTTTTATGGAGACATTGTAGTTCCCTAAAGTGAAGCACACTCAGGATACCCTCAGACAGCTTATGGACACTCAGATTCTTAAGTATTTATGAGACACCATATGGCTGGCTAGCCATGGGAAAATAGGCATGAGGGAGAATCACAAACATAAACCTATGGCAGAAAGATATTGCCCTAGATATATCTGTAATATGCATTTGGAAACTCAAAATCACCTGTTTATTGAGTGTCCATTCATTATAAATTTTTGGAACTTGCTAGCCCACAAAGTCTCTAGTCCAGAGTTTAGTACTATGTCTTATGAGGTGCTCATTTTGGGTATCTACACAGGACCTTGGAGGAAATACCACCCCAGTACTTTAAGTGTTATTTGTGGTATTATAAAATATAATATATGGCAAGCAAGATGTCAATTAATTCTGCAACAAAATTGTTCAGTGCAACAGGAGATTGTTCAGTTTCTAGTGGCACAGGTAAAAAGGATTTATATTTATGAAGCGCTAACATTTTCTACACACCTCTTGAATATAACTTGAAAGCGCTGTAGTGGATGGACACTGTAATTGGTTGTTTTGTTTAAGTTTTCACTTTTTTTTCTTCTTAATGTTTTTCATTTTTAGTATTTTTCTTTTATTTTCTATGATATTTTATCATAGTTGTCTATGTAACTGATGAATTATTGTCTTTATGTATTGTATGATTTTCACAAGAAAAACTTACCCTACTCTCCTGTAAGGGGACCCTCTGGCATCTGGCAGTTTGCCAAGGTGGCTGCTACAAAGAAGCAAAGTGTGAATGCTGCAGGTATGGAGGAGTGGATCTCCTCCTCCTCCGTTACCTTTTTGGCAGAGGTCCAAAGTGCACAGCATATTTCTGAAGATATGACAGAGTCTATGGCTGACCCTGACCAGAGAGTCAAGGTTATTGCAAACAATGCCTTAGATGCCCAGAGGAGATGTGAGGAGGAATGGCTTCAAGCCACACTGGAGGAAGGCAAGACATTTCTACTTAATTTGGTTGTAGAAATAGAGGCTCGCTTTGAAAAAAAAAGGGAGAAGTTGTACCAGCCAGGTACATTGCCAGCTGAAGCAGAGCCCTTATCTGTTAAAACTGTTTTAACTGCTGCAGAGAACTCTACTATGTATGCCAAAACTGCGGCAACTTCAGAGTCATAGTTTGACAGCCATCAGCCTCAGCAGTCAAACACATCAAATGGGCACCCATGAGAAAATGAAAAAAGCACTGGTACAGCTTCAGCAAGTACTTTTTCCACCATGGAGGACACTGGGGCTTAAGATACAATGATATGGCTGTTTTCAGAGGATTCTATAACACAAGCTGCAACTATAATTGCAGACAGTACCGATAAGACATATCAATATACGAACATGCCAGCAGAAGCAGGCCTTTGTGATCTATCGAGTCTGCTCAATTTTGCAGCTAGCTCCTCATTTCACAGCTGCCCCATCCTCAGCCCCTCATCACATAACCCCCCCTGTCCCACCTATCTTAAAGCAACCCTCTTAAAGACTGCACCCAGGAACAGTACTGAACTAAATGTAAAAACCATTTCCTCTGATAATCAGCGTACTACGAGAACTAGAGGGAAACCAATGAAATACTTAGGTATTGCCCAGACCCATGGTTAGCAAATGAAAAAATGGGCTCCTAAAGAGCAACCTGAATCTTGGTCTGTGGAGTGGGCACTAATGAATGCAGGGTGGGTTAAGACAGCAGAAAACAAATGGGTTTGAGAGAATGCTGATGTAGTGGCTCACGATAACCCACAAACTGCTGTTTTGAATAACAATGAAGCATTAGTAGAGATGCAGTGAATTTAAATTCCGCCAGCAAAGTGTCTGTGAAATGGGCATTTCTCATTGACACTCCACTATGCGGAGTGGGCAATGCAAAGTGCTCACTCCCCCTTGTCATTACTACTTCATGTTAAGGCGGAATGACAACATGACATAAGGTGAAGTTGTTGTTTTCAATGGACTTCGCCATGCTCTTTAGCCATAGCCAGGCAGGAAAAGAAAGGAAGTGAGTCATACAAGCAGACACTTTCACTTTCTCCTGTACAGATGGAGACAGAGAGAGAGAGAGAGAGAGAGAGAGAGGAGTGTGTTGTTTTGTCACTGCTGAGACTTGGAGATCAGAGTGAGGAGGAGATTTAAACTTTGATTTAGACACAACAGCTTTTTTAAAAGCTAATTTTTTTAGTCTTTTCTGTACTATTTTTTACTTAATTTGTTCTTTCTGTAAATTTATTTTTCTTACCTTTATATGTAGTTAGTTGTTTGTCTGTGTCTGTGTGACTGTGTGTGTGTTGTGTGACAGTGTGAATATTCATTGCTCAGACTGAGGAAGCGCAGTAGGAGAGATGGACCTGGGTGAGGAAATGTCTGGGGTGAGCAGCACTGGAAGAGTGTGGTACTGTTAGGCATCATACCATGCACATGCGTGGGGAGCATGGCCGTCGGTTTCTGTTGGACCAATCAAAAATTCTGAGTGCCCGCCCCAGAAGCAGGACTGGACCAGCACCACCTCCTGACTCTGAGGCAGTTGAACCACCATCACCACCACCACGTCCAGTACCAGCTCCATCACCATCACCAGGTCCTCTGGAGCAGGATGTGCCTGTGCCACTGGGCCCAAGCATGGATCCCAACCCTGCTGAGCACTGTGACCAGCCTGCTGCCAGTTCCTCTGGCCCTCCTATGCCTGTGCCTTGTCCTCCCAGCATCTCCATTGTTTGGCAGTTTTTTGACTGTGTTGGGGGGCAGCAGTGTGGTCAGGTGCCACCTATGTGAGGTGGAGGTGCACCGTGGCCCCCTGGGGAATCACCTGGGGACTGGGGACCAGGTCACCCATATGCTCAATCAACACCAGCTGGAGTGGCAGCCTGCCACAGAATGGGCCACGCCAGCACCTGCTGGCTCTTCTGTGGTAGAGGGTGCAGCTGTTCATGGTGGCAACCCTAAGAAGAGGAGGGCCAGAGCAACACCTGCTGCTCCAGCAGCACCCAAACCACCACCACCACCAGCAGGTCAGCCTGTAGAATGTCTGGACCCCAGAGAACTGTGTGTAATGCAGGCT
Organism: Neoceratodus forsteri; assembly: GCA_016271365.2. Taxonomy (NCBI): domain Eukaryota; kingdom Metazoa; phylum Chordata; order Ceratodontiformes; family Ceratodontidae; genus Neoceratodus; species Neoceratodus forsteri. The sequence continues at coordinate 208,207,732 of CM057451.1, forward strand.
GACTTGACAGTTCTCTGGAGTGCTGTTGAGGAAAACAATGAGAGGGTGAGTGCTGTCAAGCAGTGGCTGGATCACATAGAGGGACATCAGTTGCAAATTATATCCATGCTGGAAGTGCTGCTGTATCACCATGAGATTCCACATTAGGTTTTTTCCTCACACCATGTGCCCCTCCCACACCTTCCTTGCTGTGTTATAAAATGTATTCCTCCACCATCCCCGACCCTTATATGTAATTATGTCCTTTTTTATTTGTCTTCCATATCCACGACACTTTGTATTCTGGCCCCCCTTCCTTCTGTTAAGTGTGTGTGTGTGTGTGTGTGTGTCTGTGCCTGCTTTGGTGCCTTATTAATGTTTACTTTCTGTCACAGAGTGTTTGTGGAAAAGCAGACTGAGCAGTGCAAGTATACTGTGCATGTGTGCAGTCAGTCTTCTTTCCTGCCTGTGTAGGTACTGCAGACACTGTCCAACTCCCTGACTTAAAAGCACTTATTAATGAGTACAATGGTGAGGTGGTGAAGCCTGGAGCAATACTACAAAACAGGCTTACAATACATCCAAGTAACAAGTAAAAAAATTAATGTTGTGATTCATGACGTGATTGTGAATCGTGATTTGTGACTGCATTTGTGACCATGATGATCAAGATTGTGATTCAGTGTCGTCACTGATGGTGTGAGATAAATAAGGAACGGTATTGGAAATGCATATGCCTACAGCTATACTTCCCCGATGAGCTGTAGCACAAAACTCCCTGACTTAAAAACACTTATTAATGAGTACAATGGTGGGGTGGTGAAGCATGGAGAGATACTACAAAACAGGCTTACAATACATCCAAGTAACTAGTAAAAAATGTATGTTGTGATTCGTGACATGATCTTGAGTCATGATTTGTGACTACATTTGTGACCATGATGATAACATGATTAGGTGTCGACAGTGTGAGATAAATATGGAACTGTACTGGAAACGCGAATGCCTATGGCTGTACTTCCCCAATGAGCTGTAGCACAAAACTTCCTGGCTTAAAAACACTCATTAATGAGTACAATGGTAGGGTGGTGAAGCATGGAGAGATACTACAAAACAGGCTTATAATACATCCAGGTAACTAGTAAAAAAATTAATGTTGTGATTCATGAGAGACGTGATCATGAATCATGATTTGTGACTGCATTGTGACCGTGATAATGAAGAACGTGATTTGTATCACGAGTGACTCATGAACGTGATGATGGTCCTGAGTTAAAAATGCATTTTAATGAATACAATGTTCATGCAGAATTATGCACCACACCAGTCCAGTACTCTGAAGGGAAACCAAAGAAACAACTGTGACTTAAGTTGCAGATGGAGATTGGACCCTAAAGAGATGCAAATGCACAGATTAAGATTGTGCTGTACACTGAAGAGATGCAGACGCAAAGGCACAAAACCTAACCAGTGCTCACCATCAGAAATTCAAATCTGGAAAAGAATACCTTTGGCGGTTGGATTGGGCCGTGGGGGGGGGGAGCAGTGTACTGCACTGCTGCAGTGACAGTCACTAGTACTAGTACCAGTACTACCAGGAAAGATACCACAAAGAAGTACAAAAATCATACAGCTGCAGTGGATAGCAGATTCACAATGCTGAAATTACTGTGTGGCACAATAAAAGGTATCTGATTTGATGACACATGTCACACACATACTCACACACACACACTAACTAATGCGTAGCAAATTGAAAACTTCAGTAATATAACCATGTATTTTAAACAACTAAAATTATGCACTGCTGCACCACAACAATCAGCAAAAAAATGTTAAAATTATTGAAAATATTACTGTGTGTACATTAACACAGCTATACAAGAAAAATATTACCAAAACAGAAAGAACTTTCTTTTTCTCCAAGTTAATGTACCTACACCACAGATATGCCCCTCCCCCAAAGCACACTTTCACTGTCTCTTACTACACAGACTCAATGTTGTACATTAACATTCAAAATCCACACACAAACAATAGACACTCAATGATATGAGTGCAGCAGGGTTTCCTGCAATCGATTAACTAAAGTTTGAGCAAAAAAAAATGACTAAAAAAGGCTTTTTAAACAGCATTTAGAAGGTTTGAATCAAAGAGAGCTCTCAGAGCAGACTGTCTCCTATCCTACAGCTTGCTACACACACTACCCCAAACTGAGGCTGTGCAGAACAATATATAGCCCATGTGACCTGAAATCCCATGAATCACTGCAAAATTCACCTTCGGGAGCTTAAAAACAAGGCGAAGTGCTTTGTTTTCAATGTACTTCACCTTAAGAGTTGGTGGAGTAGTGGTTTGGAAAGGCGGAGTAACGCGAAGTCATTGTTTTCAATGGACTTCGTGTTACCCATTATAATGCAAACTACTCCTCTTCGCATTGCTGAGCACTCCACAAATCTGCTTTCGCTTCGCAATTCACTTCACGGAGCGGATTGGGGACACTTTCCCCATCTCTATGCATTAGACACTGGTGTTATTGAACCTAATGAAGACATGAATATTGAGACTGAAAATACTGTTATTAATAAGATATTGAGGGATTCTGAAAATGCACCCACTTGACCGAGTTGCCCCCTTCCTTCACAGGGAGGAAATGGTGGCTACTACACTTGAAAAGCACCTGTCTTCTGAGTCAGAAGCTGACTCCCAGAATGATGGAGATACTGACTCTGTACCGTAGCCCACTCCCAGACAGGAGGTACCTCCTAGGACTTTTAAATGCCAGATTTATTTGCTGCCCAGGGGAGAGCCACTGAAAAGGCCACATGCAGTCCAGCTACTATAAAGGGGTATGGAAACCCCTCTGGATAAAGTCTTTGTCATTAGAAATGTTATTAAACATTTTTTTTTATTGCCAGGTAATTGTTTGCAGTTATACACATTTCTGGAGACTCAATGTTTGACATCAGAATTAAGACTCTAAAATCATTAGAACGTTTTAATTGAAATGTGAACTGCTTATAAATACTGAACTATGGTCCAATTTTACTGCTACTCCACTATTCAAACCAGTTGTTAAAATCATTACAACTATGTTCAGAAATGAATGCAGTAATGTTTCAGATATATTGTATTGGTTAAAAGATGTGATGCTGTAGAGTCTAGACACTCCACTACCTATTATTGATTCTGAACAAGTATGGAGGGGAGGATGGAAATTTAAAATATATCTAAGACAGACAAATATAGATATTTGCCATCTCCTCAATAGCTTTTACTTGGGGAGAGAAAGCAAAGTGTGTTTCTACCCTGGCAAGCCACAAGCCTGACACAAATGTGGATCTCAGGGGCATCTTAGTGCTGCTTGTGGAGAACAGCATTGTAACCTGTGCTTCGAATATGGCTGTACCAGCATGTGATGTCCAATCCCATTTCGATGCAACTCGCGTGAGGAACAGGGCCATTCTTTTTGATAGTGTCCCTGGGTCTATGTAATAGGAACAGTGGATTAAAGCAACAATATATAAGCAGTAGAGAACATGATAAGGGAAGGCAGAGGCATCTGCAAAGAGATTTGAGAAACAAGACACCACTCAAAGAGAAGATGAATCAGTTCCTGATGATCCCCAGGGTCTTCTCAAGCAAATGTTCAAGCACCTGAGAATGCTACTAGTGGGGAGGATAGGTGAGTAAAGTCGAATCCCCCTGTCTCTAGTGAAACAAATGAAATGGTAGAGATCCCTCCCAGTATCACCCGCCAGCAGGGAGGAACCTGCTTCTCAGAAAGATATGCCTCACCCCACCACCCCCCTCTCCCAGACAGACAGACATGGTGGTTGTCTCTTCCAGGAAAAGGCAAAGATGTAGGACCTAAGCCATTAAACTCAAACAACCTACAAAAGTGAAAATACAAAATAACTGTGCCAGTTTAGCAGCCTCAAAACAATGGGATGACATGGATTAAGAGGAGATGGACTCTGAATCCTCTTCTGTGATGCCCTCAGTACAAGGGTTCTCCTTGGACTAGGATGAGTCCCCACAGGAATCCTCAGCATTACAAAAAAACAAAATGGAGAACTAGATCTCAGTCTCACACTACAGCGGAGTCTCCCCCTCTCATAAAATATTTACTTATGTGCAGAGCAGCTCTAATATACCCAGAATCAATAAATGTAAACAGCATTAAAACTTACAAGAAAAGGAAAACACCATTATATTTTTAGATACTTCCTTCAAGATATTAGATAAAAAAATGTATATAAAATCATAGTAACATAGCCACACAGGACCTCTTTCTGGTCCCAGGGGACTGACAAATGTGATAGGGTGGGCATATTGTTAAAAAATTTCCCATGTCATGTACCGATTTTAACAGAAATAGAACCCAGTAGAGCACTCTTATTAGACATAAAACAGGGAGGTCAGCAACTAAGATTAAAACATTTATATGTACCACTGACAAAATCAGGCAGGACAAGACTTTTTCAGAATACTGTATATGTCCATATTTACACACTAAAAGAATAGTTATTTTAGAGGGACATTTTAATTGATGACTCTATTTACAAGATGGAGGAGAAGTAGTGAAAAAAATATATAATGATATGAATTATTTGCAAAATACGATTAATACAACAGAGTTGAATGATTCTGGGACTCTAGGTCATACAAGCCCTGTGGCAGCTTATTTCAATGGCACTTTAGCTACAAGAATAGCTTTCCTTTTTGTGTCAAAAGCACTTCATGTAAGATTGACCAGGGCCATGGTATTTGAAAGCTCAAATCATATGGCTATTCTTTCTTCCTGTCCTGTAGGGCCCTTTTTGTAGTGCTGGACATACAAGCTTGTGGAGGCTGATTGTATTTCTCCTAGAGCAGTAAGATGTTAGGAACCATTGGGTGTAAGTGTTTAATTCCAGATATACTGTTTTAATATCAGATATACCGTGATTACAGGATATGATATGATATGGTAGAATAAAGGTGGGAGGACACAAAACATGACATCCATCCTTTCTTTCAAAAATGGGATCACAAGAGACATAATGTATAGTATTTATAATATTTGTCTCTTAGGGCCTGTTTGCAAAGATTTATTTCACAACATTGGAAAACTACATTGATTTGTCAGACCAAATTAATCATATTGAGGAATAAATGGGACAATTCCAATATAAATACCGGTGAGCAATTTTTTTCTTCAGTCGCAGCCAGTTGATATTCTCCATAATAACCTGTGGGTAATTATGGGTAACATGTGCTCTGTCCATCAAAACTGAGCAGTCCCTGATTGGCTTTCATTGTGTTTTTGGGTGGGCTGAACAGTTTCTCAAACATGACTGCTCTGAATCTCTGCTAGTGCATGAATCTGAATCTCCACTAGCAAGGAGCTGCCATGGCAAGACTCCTCACCTCATTGCCTCCTTGTTCTCATAATTTTTTTTAATATTTATCTGGTTGATCCTACCTTTAAATTGTAAAAACCAAAAATAGCTGTATCTAGCTGATCCTGATGTTTGCCACTTTAACCTAATAGTGTAAGTGGGAATGGAGCCCCAACTGACTGCCTACAGTAAAAGGTAAGAAAGCACGATCACAATCACAATTCCAGCCTTTAAGTTTGAAAAACAAAAAAAAAGAAAAAGCTGAAGAACAAAATCCCAATTGAGTAAAATGACTAAGGAATAGAGAGGCTGAGAGTGTGTGAGTGTGAGTGTGTTGTGTGTGCGTGTGCGTGTGCGTGTGTGAGTCTGTGTGTCTGTGTGTGTGAGTGTGTGTGTATAACACAGAAAGACACTGGAATTAAGCTGGAAAAAATTTCTCACCAGCAATTATATAAACTAAAGGAATAGAAAGTTTGCATATGAGAATGTAATGCACACCCTCTGTGTGGGGTGCTTTATTAAACCTCTCAGGTTTCAACCTCAGGGTTTATGTAGTATCCCCCACCTTGGGTATGCATTAAATTTGCATATCACACACTTCCTTATACTTTATTCTAAATATAATAGATTACAATCACTAGAACAGGAACAGAAATGTGGGACTCAGGGCAAGACTCAAGCACTAGATACATTTTCCAGTTGCAAAGATACGGCAAACAGGAGGGTCTTGACAGAAGTTAGATGGAAATTGACTGGATAACAACCTCTGTGCCTGAGACCATTCTAGCAGAAGTACAGAACCATTGTGAGGAAATGTTTGGAGTCCCAGGGACCTCTAATGGGGAATATGAGCTATAAGACACCCTAAACATGCTAGTTATTCCTAATGATATCAGAACCCAAGTTACACCCCAGGTTTGTGTCAGAAATAGAATGGTCAATAAGCCATCTCAGACACAATACAGCTCCTTAGTCAGATCTCCAACAAATGGAATTTTATAAGACCTTCAAAGACTACTTGCTGCCTCTTCTACAAGCATTATACATGGAGATATTGAACACTGGCACACTACCACAATCCATGAAAACAGAATTGTTGTTTTTACTCTATAAAATTAGGGGGCAAAGCAGATTTAAGTAACTGGAGACAGTTAGGTTTACTACATTCTGATTTGAAAATAATATCAAAAATCTTAGCTCAGCACTTGTAGTCTATAGCTACCAGAGTAATCTCTCAGGTGCAAATGTGTGCCATTCAGAATAGACATATTGGTGATAATTTGGTAATATTAAGAGAATTGATTGAACGAGGACATTGCGACTTAGTAGACGGTTTTCTGATAAGCTTGGATCAAGAGAAGGCATTCGATAGAGGACTCTGTGTATTATTAAGATATGGGGTTCCACAGCTATTGGTAAACTGGATTATGATGCCCTATTAATCCCATATATTAACTCACAATATGAGAAAGATTAATGGTTTGGTTTAAAAGGTGTGAGACAGGGCTACCCTTTATGTCTCCAATTGTATGTCTTTACACTAGGACCCCTATTGTATCTACTCCAGCAACATCCCAACATCAAGGGGATACAGATCACTGAAGACACTTCTGCAGTGAAAGCATTAGCTTAAGCAGATGATTCAAGTATTGTCTTACACAAAAATGATATAGGCCAGGACACACACAGTGTTATTAAAGGTAAACTGTCCAAAACTGTGGTGGTAATTACCAGGGCTACAAAAATTCCCAATTAGCACAACCTGTATATTTTAACAAGATTACAGCTAACCTTTGCCTAGAAATTTCTTCTGTTTCTTGCCTGAATGATGGTTTCTTGAACTGTCCTGGATGCACCATTTGGAAACTGCCACCCAACCTGAAGACAGAGTGTAACCTTAGTGACATGATTATCTTCCTGCTGTGTGCTGGAATGCTCATTTATGATGAGCAGGGCACATTTTCACAGACTAAAAATAGTGTGCCATGTAGAACTTCTTGAGCTGTACTTCTAGAAACAACCCCCGTTAAAAACGGAGCAGTGTAAGGTACTTAATTTTTTTTTTTGTATTATCTTTTTTCCCCCATGTGCTACCACTCTCAGCCACTCCTTCAGTCTGTGCCAAGGCACCTCTGATCCATCCTGTTCCCATGCCTCCATCACTCATATTTGCAGTCATCCCCAGGGTGACCCGGACGTGACCCTTTGCTGGGCGGGCCCTCCTCCTCCTGGGGGAGAGGCACTTGTGGAGCAGACAGGCACACTGCTTAGCCCTGGGATACTGCTGAGGGATGAATGGTTCCTGGGGCACTGACAGCATTTGACTGCTAGGCGCCCGTTATCCGGTTGAGCATGGAGCCAGTTTCCACTTTTCTGGTAATGCTCCCTCTCTTGTGTGCATCTGTGTTACCCTCACTATCCACCGGAGGTCACTGAAGAGCAATGCACTCCCACATCCCACCCCAGAAAAAGAGAAAAGTTCTACAGTTGCTCAATCCTCTCCTTCCCTGCCAACCCCTGATGCCCCGAGTATGTTCCCGAACATGGGTCATCAGCGTGGGTTGAGGTAAGACACCAGCGCCTCAGCCTTCTATGCCACCGGGCCGGCAACAATTAATTTTTTAACAAAAGTTGTGGCTCTGATTTCAGGCATGCGCAGTAGCACCCAAGCTCTGAGTTCGTGCATAAGCAGTAGTGCTGGGCACTACTATGCATGCCCAAACTTGGAGCCACACATTTCATTAAAAAATGATTTACCTTACACTGCTCCATTGTTAATGGGGGTTGTTTCTAGAGGTACAGCTCAAGGAGTTCTACATGCACACTATTTATTTTTAGTCCATGATAATGTGCTGAGTTCATCATGAATGAGTGTTCTGGCATACAGCAGGAAGATCAGGGAATTCATTTGCATATAATTTGTGGCTCTGGCCACTACCCTCTAGGAAATGTTGCCACTCACTGTGGAACATAAAATATGAATTCCTAATGAAAGACACAACCTGCAACAGAAATGCCAGCCTCTCACTGCAATTTGGAGGTAAGTAGACATTGGGAGGAAAATGGGGATTACGACAGTTTTCCTTTAATCTTCCCTTTTTAGCATAAGCTATGATTAACTACAATAAAAGTATTGAGTTTCCAGTAGGATCAATAGGGAATCCTTCAAGGGAGGATGTTATTTCAGGAGTGCAAGATAGTATAGAACCTCTTAAAAGTGACTTTTGGAGGTCAGGATACGGGCATGGACATTTGGGACATCTGTATTGGAGTAGGAGAAAATAATATGTCCTTATGGAGATGCAGGACTCTTTTTAAAAGAATTGAGTATATCTGATTAAGTCTTTATTACACCCTTGTTTCCTACATATTAGTGTAGTATTCATACTACCTTAGTGCCTAGAAACCAGACTGTATAACATATTCTGTCAAGGTTTTGGGGGTAGCCTCTTGAACCCCTTAAAAAGGGGCATTACATACAGGCCATATAAGGAGGGGGATAGGGATGGTCAACTCTGTGGCATTCTTTTTTCAATATCATAACATAGTGGTGACATTAAAAGGATACATAAAATCTTGGCATATTTGGGTGTTAGACTGGATTCCTCCATTTCTAGTAGAATGACAAAGAAGGAATAGGGTTAGTAATATCTCAACTTATACACATATTATTCCCCAATACCTGACATTAGCATTATAAAAATTCACCGGTGGAACTTGAATATATCACACATAGTACTGCTGGATGAAAAACATTTGTATAATCACATCTTACAGACTAATTTCTCTAGTGAGGTTACACTAAAAGTTGGCCAAGAAGAATGAGAAAAAGAAGCTATGCAGATATTAACCAACACTAGGATCCCAAAACAGATGTGGACATCATGTGACTGAGCAGTCATTGGAGGATGGCAGAAAAGGATTTACTCAAACATAAAAGTGTACAACAAAGGGTATGCCCCAGGGACTCTTGTAGACATGATCTTGAAACACAAAGTCACCTGCTCCTAGACTGACCTTATGCTATTCTTTTTTTGGCAAATTTTGAATTTAATGTGGAAAGAAACATTGTTTCAACATGTTGCCTATCCTACTGTTATTCTGGGTTTTTATAATTGGGCTTGGAAGAAGTTCCATCCAGTCACATTACACCTCATTTTTATTTGTTGTAAATATTATTTGTGGCAGGCTCGCTGTGCACTACAAGTTCAACAAAAGTTGAATTCTCCAGAAGCAGTGGTCCATATGGTTATGCAAGCACTGAATGGGATATATCAATATGAGAAAAAACACATTGTAACCCATCTTTGGTTAAAAAATATTCTACCTCTTGTGCCTGGATACAAAATACATATTACTGTAATTTTTTGTACTGCTGTGTTTGACGTAAGTATATTGTAATGATGTATTGTCTGTCTTTTTGTTTTCAACAAAATTCCCATACTCTTCAGCTGGAAGGTGGGGACAACCATTGTTTTCTGTTATGACATATGATGTCCTGGACTATGGTGACATCTGGGGTGGAGTGGGGGTTGAGTAAGTATTATGCAGGAACTTTATATGTTTTGTTTGCTGTTTTAAAGTGGTCAATTTGGCAGTTGAGGTGCCAGTATAATTTACAACAACAACAAAAAAATGAATATACCTTTGAGGGGTATGATAGAGGAAACTGACAGAGAGCTTTTGGCTATTTATGACAGGAAAATGACCTGTCTTCCACGACCAATTTTTAAGGTCTATTGGGACTATTCCCCCTGGAAATGCCCTGGATGATGTTTTGTTTTTATTTATTCCATAGTTCTTTTCTGGGTTTCTTTCCAGTCTTGTGGTACAATTGACTGTGATTTTCCTTTCTGTTATAATATTTTGTTTATGAATTTGTTTGTGTATATTTTGTTTGTAACCTTTTGTTTATTTTTTGTTACTAAAAAATTCTGCTACACTTCTGAGGGAAGAACTGCTGGCCACCTTACTGTCATACAAGATGGCTGCCGTGGCTGAAGAAAATTGTGGATAGTAAATGTCTACATACTTGAATGAAAGTAATCTACTTGAGAATGGATTTACCAGGAGCCTGAATGTGGTGGACAATGTTATTTGACTGGATGAGGAGACCCATTGCACAACTACTGTAAATACTGTAGTATCACAGGATGCCATTATGTCCTCTAAGGAGGAGTTACACAAGTTAGACAGTTACACAGAAAATAACTTAGATGTTGCTACGAGTGAAAGGAAAATCCATTTATTAAGCCTGCTGGCAGAGAAGGATGAAAGATTAGCAGGAAAGCTTTTAAGAAAGTTACTGTCTATTGCAGCAAAACATTCAAAAGTAACCATGGCGACATTGTTAGTTTCAAACCTGACTATGTCAGTTTCAAAAGACACCAGCTGTTCCTCATCCTGACATTTGGATGGTCCAAACACTCACAAAGCACAGAACAATCTAATTGCAGGGATGGGTTATGGGATGTGACTATTGCTATTTCAGAAGTAGGATAGAAAAAATCATTAGAACTGTGTGACTGCTTTGAAGCTACCACCTACAAATGATATCAAAGGAATGGGGGGTCTTGCTAAGGTGCCCTTATAAAGAAATGTGTGGAAAATAATGCAACCAAACTGAACATGAAGCAAAATCATGCAAACAGCCTAAAACAAGGTGGTGCTCAAGAAGACAAGGGTGTAAATGAGACTGTGCCTGGCAGAACTAGTAGGCCAATTAATGCTGCAGGCTCAACCCCCACCCCTAAAGCACCAAGGGCAGGTCTTGAAAACACTTATAAAAGCAGGAACAGAAAACAGTACTACATGTGATAAATCTGTAACATCAGCACATGATGTCACTGACATTACAGCACTCCCGGGTGCCCCTAGTAAGCCTGCAAATGAGGACAAAGCAAAAGGCCCCTCATCTGGCTGATGCTGTTGTGGCCTCTGCAGGGCCTACAAGAGCAGTACAACAATCATTAAACCAAAGGGAAAACACACACAGCTGAGGGGTGACTACAACTAATCAGGGAACTATCCAGGACTATAAAACACACTCTACATCTTGGGGCAGGAGCAGTCAAGGTTGTTTTAGAATGGCAGAACTTTTTGCATTCCATAGTGGACCAGCAAAGAAGTGAATTGCCATGTTAAAATACAAAGAAAGCCTGCAAACACATATGGTTTGGGCTTATATCATAAGATCACTATTAAAAACTACAGTGGACTTTGTGGCCAGTGACTTATTTATTAAGCTGTTTTTTATCTTAATTTCAAAACTGCTACAGCATTGGAACTTTTCTGGAATCAGACACTAAAAAATTCACCTTTCTGACTACATTTCATAGTAATACCGCTTACAAAACTGACTGTAAAAACAATTTCCATATTAGTTCCATATGAGGGGGTAAACATTTCATATGTTGAATACTGGTTAAGACAAAAGTGCGACATATTGGGATGATCAGTCCACATAATCAGTGCTTACTTAGTCAGGCTATGTCTAGCCTCAAAGCAACAGGGATTCCTATTTCTGGTTTCTACTATTTGTATGTGCCATTAATGACAGTTATTTCAGGACATGAAGCCATAAAACTAGTTAGTAACTACTTTTCGGCTTCAGCGTGTTTCATACCCTTGGTTATTCTATAAACACTGTTTCTGGCAGCACTTGGATTTGCTGGTAGCACAGACCACCACTCTCCTTTTAAGTCTGTCTTAGTCTGGCTTGGAGGCTAGAAGATTAAAGTGAAACTCCATTATGCCGATAATGGGATTTATCTTTTATCTGGAAGTTTTTTTATATTAGAAGGGATAGGGTCTTGTGCTTCTAGTTGAGGCAGCCTCACACATAACATAAGTGTGGGCTTCAAATGCATCTAAGTTCTATATGCAACAGATCAAATTGCAGCCTGTGTCTGGAGGAAAATGTTAGTTTGCAATGCCCCAATCCTTTCTGCTGTTACCGATGTGGGGAAGCAGGACATTTATACAATTAGTACCCCATACTGCCCATATGAGACTTAACAGAGGATGCATGGAGAAGGAAGACCTGATTACTGAATAGCAAACAAAAGCAGATCAGACAGCTAAATCATCCTCATTAGTAGAATGACAAGGAATCACAACACAAAAGCATAGAGGCAAGGGTTACCTGAAAAGGGCAGCCTATATTTTAATGGTAATTTGCATATATACTGTATTCCATGATGATTTGCATTCCAGGGTATGTGTGATTTTGCATTTCTTATTAGTAGAAAATAATCAGCAATCCAGGACCTGTGCCTTACACTTCTAGAAATGACAACCCCCCTGATGTTCAAGACATGATGTATCTAGAAGGCACTGTGGCATTGTAACCCACAGGGAATGGAGAACGAAATGCTCAGCAAATGGCTGATAGTGCATCTTTGATACCACTGTGTTACCACACATACAGTGGCTGAAACAACCCAGACAGTCCATCCCCAGAACCTCAAGAATGGTAAAAAATTAGAATGTTGTCTGCAAATTATGATTCTAAGGCAAAGTTTGCAAGGATTCTGGGATAGGAGGTCACATGGTGCTGCAGTGAGCTTTATTGCCATGTGTAGGCTGAAATAAGTGTAGTGTGAGGAAGCAAGAGTTGGAGTTAACTGTTCCCTGTAGCTTTTTGTATAAAATCATTTGTAAAGCATTTTGTAACAGTTTTTATTTCCTAAAAAATCACCCCAATAGGAATCTACTATGCCTTGTGCATCTAAATTTATTTTATGATTTTTTTGTTATTTAGTTAACAGTAGTTTAAAGTTGTACTTTCATTTTCTGTATTCTGTGTATTGAGGCAGTGCTGTTTGGGGGGAGCTTGGCTTCAGCAACATCCAGCAAGAAAATGACAGGCTAGCCTCAGTAGTGTTTTCTTTCTTAGCAGCACATCATTATAATTATCTGACTGTGTTTCACCCTTTAATCTCTTTTGGGTATTGTTTTTGTAAAAAAAAAAAGAAATTAACAAATATGTTGTTGTTTTCTGTCTGTGTACCTCAGTAAGGCCCTGTATAGTATTGTGTAGTCTTGCCTTTGTCATCCTAGTCCCTTAAATCCCTGTTGTATATTGTTTGTGTAAAACAGAAAAAAAAAGAAAAATTGTGGTGTTGCTGTAGTTTACTCTCTGTGTATGTCAGTAAAGAGTTGTCAGTTGTTATGTTGTGTTCTGAAAACTGCACATATAGGAAAAAGCCCATAAAGAGACCGGCTGGAAAAGGAGTTCTGGTAGTGACACTGTTCCCAAGAATCTCATAGTTTCCATGTTTCTCATGGGTACTATGACCACCTGTAAGGATGCAGGTTCACCAGGTGCTGGTACTGCTGGTAGTTAGAGATGCAGTGAATTTAAATTTCACAGGCGAAGTGCCCGTGAAGTGGGCATTCCACATTGTCACTCCACTATGCAGAGTGGCCAATGCAAAAGGCTCACTTCTCCTTATAATTATTACTTCGCATTGACACTCTGCATTAACAGGAAGTAAGGCGAAGTGACAACAATAATGGCAGCCCTTCACACACACAGTCACCAGAATGAATGTGAATCCCGTAAAATGCTCACATCTTGTGTCCGGAAAACTCCCCAGTGCTTATGTTGATGAAGTGAAATGAGAGCACAAGAAATGCAAAGTTTCCCATAATTAATGGTGCACTCAGATGTCATGCATACAGTAGTCACACACAGTCACCAGAATTAATGTGCATCTCCAAAATGCTACTGTCTTGTGTCCAGAAAATTTCCCAGTGCTGACAAAGTGAAATGAGAGTGTAACAAGAAATGCAAAGTCTCCCAGAATTAATGGTGCACTCAGTCATGCGCACAGTGATCACACACAGTCACCAGAAATAATTTGCATCCCCAAAATGCTACTGTCTTGTGCCCAGAAAATTCCCCAGTGCTGACAAAGTGAAATGAGAGTGTAACAAGAAATGCAAAGTCTCCCAGAATTAATGGTGTACTGCAAATGCACAGATAGATTAAGATTGTGCTGCACACTCAAGAGATGAAGACACAAAGGCACAACAACACCTAACCAGTGCTCACAAGTCACAAATCCAAATCTGGAAAAAAATACCTTTTTCCAGTTGGGGGAGGGGGTAGTGCATGGCAGTAACAGCTCACTACTAGTAAAGATACCACAAAGCAGTATAAAAATGTCATGCAGGTGTGGTGGATAACAGGTTCACACTGCTGCAATTATTATGTGGCACAATAAAAGGTGTCTGATTTAATGGCACGCATTGCACACACACTCAGACACACTACAAGTAATGCATAGCAAATTGAAAACCTTTAGTAAGATAACAAAATGTTTTAAACAAACTGAAATTATACATTGCTGCACCACAACAATCAGCAAAAAAATGCCAAGAATTACTAATCATATTACTGTGTGTACATTAACACAGTTATACAAGAAAAATATAACCAAAACAGAAGGACTGCCTTTTCCCCCCAGTTAATCCACTACACCACAGATACGCCCCTCCAACAAAGCACACTTCACAGTACGCAGACTGACCATTCTAAATTAACATTCAAAATCCACACACAAATAATAAACACTCAATGATATGAGCACAGGAGGGTTTCCTACAATCGATGTACTAAATTACGAGCAAAAAAAAATAGCTCAAAAAGGCTTTTCCAACAGTTTTTAGAGGATTTGAATTGCAGAGCTCTGAGAGGAAGCTGTCTCCATCTTCCACTACACACACTACACAGAACTGAGGCTGTGCAGAACAATCTAGATCCCATGTGACCTGCAATCCCAAGAAGCACTGCAAAGTTCACCTTTGAAGCACAAAAACAAGGGAAAGTGAGGCAAAGTATATTGATTTCAATGTACTTTGCCTTAGAATTGGTGGAGAAGTGGTTTGGGGAAGGCAGAATAATGTAAAGTCATAGTTTTCAATGGACTTCGTGTTCCCCACTATAACGCAAAGTACACTGCTTCGCGTTGCTGGTAATTCATGGATTCCGTGCTACTCTACGAATCACTTTGCAGAGTGAATTTCGGCCACTTCACCCTTCACTACTGGTAGTACAAGTCAATAAGGAGTAGTTGCTGCAAGTGGGGGCATTAATGTGGCCAATTCTTTCTCAGCAAAATATGTGACATTAATGCTGGTGGGTGCTGGTGCTGGCAGCACAGGCTAAGGAGGCAGAGACAAAAGGAGCAGTCTAAGAACTCCAAAAATGTCTCCTTTGGGGAACGTGGTTGAGGACAAGCACTCAGAGGTGATTGATATTCCAAAAAGTGTTGTAAACGAGACTGAGCACGCCTCACAGTGTGATGTGGCAGAACTGAGTGTTCTTCATGCAGGGCCAGGGAAACGGATGCTGCAGAGAAGGAAATACAGGGTGACAAAAGTGGGGATGAATGGAGGAGGAGGATGTATCTCAGGAGGTTAGCCTCCTAGGTAGGGATTGGGATCATGATCTGGACCCTCTAAATGGAACCAGAGAAAAAGAAAAGCATGATGTAGCAGATTGCCCAATTATTTCCAACACTCGAGAACAATTCAGGAGGAAGAGAATTCATGTAAATTGTGATTTTTGTCAAACTTCACAGTAGCTGAATAGCACAACAACAGTAATGGGACACTCTGCAAACACACAGCATAGTACCATGTAGTGATACCAATAGCAGAGTGTGACATATTTATTCTAATGAGAACAATTAAGAAAAAGAGACAGACGGATACAGATGTGAAAGTTACAGAAGACATACAGGTAGAGTCGAAACATAAGGAATAGAACAGAGAGATAGAAAAGGCAGAATTTCTGTTTGAATTTTTAAGCTTTTCTTTTTGTTTCTTTTTTGGGGAAAAAGTTGTATGAAACTTTGAAAGGCAATAAAGAAGATGGGACAGTTTTTTTTTGTATTTTTCTTTTGGGGGGCAATGAAGGATAGAAAGTACAGGAACAAGAACAAAAAGGACTACATTAATAAAACAGAGATCACACAACACCACCATGACCACCCACACCTGATTTGATCTTCCCTGCCTCAGGTGAGAGCTGACATCAGCAGAGGAGGACTGCTAAGAACTGCTGTGAACTAATTTTGCACTTTTGCACCAGGACTGCCACATGTTATTTCAGCTGTTAAACTGTTAACTGGGACTGTGCTCTGAAGTGGAGGGGGCTCGGTGGTGAACTGCACAAGAGAGCCAATCAACATGTTGGTGGGGTGCTTTGAACACACTTAAGCACCATGCTGCACCTGCAGAGACAGCAAGTCTGATTTCATCTTCCCTGCCTCAGGTGAGAGCTGACATCAGCAGAGGAAGGCTACTAAGAACTGCTGTGAACTGATTTTGCACTTTTGCACCAGGAATGCCACATATTACTTCTGCTGTTAAACTGCTAACTGGGACTGTGCTCTGAAGTGGAGGGGGTTCTGTGGCGAACCGCATGTAAGAGCCAATCAACATGTTGGTGGGGTGCTTCAAACATACTTAAGCACCGCACCACATGGTGCGAGCACCATGGCATGAGCAACGTGAGTGGCATGAGCACCACTCGGTCTCAGAAACCTGATAGAGTACTGGTCTGTTAATGAACTCTAACCTATCTTGTTATATGCTCATGGACTGAGTAATCTTGTTTCTGTCTGTATTTCTGTTTTGTTTTTTCACTGTACAAAAATGTATTCCCTGTTTGCAAAAATGCATTCCCTGTTTATCCCTTCTCATTGTAATCTCCTGGGTCTTGCCTAAAAATAGTCATGTCTTGGCTATGGTACTTACCCGGTAAACAAAAACTAAATAAATAAAATTTCAGCTTTTGCTGTTATAAAGTTACTGGCTAAGAGGATGTAGTAACAGGAGTAAGGATTGTTTCATTCTTAAGTACTTAGCGTATAATTAGAGCACACTGAATTTGTATGAGCCTTTTGAAAATATATTTTATTATATTAAATCTAGGATTTCTTAACCTACTGGGCAATTGTTCAATAATGGGGGAAGGTGGGCAAGATAAATTACATTCTGAATTACATTCGGCTTTAACGAAACATACCTTAATTAGACATTGTACGTGGCAAGAAGAAAGGTTGGTGTTCTGGTCTCATGACCCAATCAAGACTGGACTATTTTCCAACATGTCTAGTCAGTCTCTGATTAGAATATACAGTCTTATAAGTTACACCAGGCTGGGCCCACAAACCAACCCTGAAGTTGTAGCTTGGTTGCTTAATGTACTACAGAAATCAAAATCCAGCCATAGATTTGAGTGTGTTTTTAAAAGAGTAATACTGATTTTTCTCCTGAAGAGTGGAGATATTCATCCAAACCCAGGTCTGGAAACATCTAGATTTCCTACACAGGTGCTTCATGAGTACAAAACAACAGACATTAAAGGGCAAGAGGGTGGGGTTTCCCTAGTTCGTTGTAATGCTCAAAGTATTTTTCACAAAATGGACTTAATAAATATATGGATTGGGGAAAACAACCCTGGTATTGTTATTATAATGGAGACATGGTTGAATGGTAAACTAAAGCACAATTTGTTAAATGTCACAGGATACAATTTATGGGGGAAAGATGTGAATGGGGGGGTATTGATCTATGGCCAATCTAACTTACCTTTGACCCAATTAAACTTTGACCAGGACTTGGAGGGACAAGATTCACTGTTTTTGCAACTAAGATTACCATATAGTAAAACTATTTTGATAGTGAGGGTATATCGTCTCCCTAAGGTAGACCTCAATGTATCTGACCTGCTCTAGGATAGATTGTATGAGTACATTAATAGTCATGAAATAATAATGGCAGGGGATTTTAATTCTAATTGGAAAAATATTGACAATGCCCATACATTGGTTGAGCTCCAGAAAACTCTGAGGCTCACCCAATTGATTTATGAACTGACAAGAGTTAACATGAAGAATCCAGCTTCATCTTCAGAATTGGATTTAATTTTCACAAATAAATGTGATAATATCTTACAAAGCAAGGTTCTGCCCAGAGTCTTTTTCAGACTGCCAATTAGTATTTAGTATTAGGAATTGGATCATGGAGAAGGAATGTAGTAAAACAGTCCACTGGTGTTGTTATAAACACTTTGATTACACTAGCTTTATGCTAGACTTAAGCTACATAAATTGGGATCGTCTACACTTAATTCCAACAATTCATGACACCTGGGAATATTATGTAAGTGAATTCATGGCTGTCTGTAATAGGCACGCCCCACTTAAATCTAGAGTGTTGAAGAATAAAAAAGCTTTATGGTATTCATTTAAACTTAGGAAACTAAAATGATACATAGATACATAGATACATAGACAGTGTCGGCAGATAAGGGCCTATGGCCCACCTAGTCTGCCCCATTTGAGCTTGTAAGTTCAGTTTGTTTTCCTAGAAGTCTATTTCCCCTTACCCCTGACCTCTAGAATTCCTTTATGTCTATCCCATGCATTCTTAAATCCCGTGATTGTTTCAGCCCCCAAATGGTGTAGAGATAAGTTGTGGTGTAGAGCCAAAAAGAGTGAGAATATGCAGGGTTGGGTTCAGTATACAGAGATTCATAATAAGTATGTTAAGTAAGTCAGAATTGCAAAACAGAGACATTATACACAGTTACTGGATACTAACAAAATATCACACCCTAGGGAATTTTGGAAGACGGTAAGCATTTTGCTCAAAGGTCAAGGTAAAGATGTACCAAATGTATTTAAAATAGAAGATGAGTTTGTTCCCATCTCTTGTAGGGTGGCAGCAGAATTTAATAAGTGCTTTATTTATGAAGGTCAGGGAAAACTTACAACTGAATCGACAAAAGTATATATGGATATAGTGGGTGACACATGTTTAGCTAAACAATTTATGTTTAAAGAGATCAAGGTTCAGTCAGTAATGTGGGAATAGACAAGGTTAGATATATGCAAATCAGTAGGTTTGGACAATTTGCCGACTAGGTTATTAAAAATGCATCTCCTGTATTAGCGTATCCCCTGACATACATTTATAATTTATCCTTGAGTATGGGTGTTTTTCCAGCAGCTTGGAAACAAGCAAAAGTTATTCCAATATTTAAGGGGGGGGGACAATTACCGCCCAATTTTATTGTTGCCCCAACTCTCGAAAATTCTTGAGAGGCTAACCACAGAGCAGATAAAAGAACATCTTGACTCTCAGTGTCTACTAAATAACATGCAATCGGGTTTTCAAAGCTGTCATGGAACAACCACAGCCCTGGTAAAGGTGGTGGGGGATGTTCAAGAAGCCCTGGACAGGAGGATGTTAGTAAGAGCATTATTTGTTGATCTGGCTGAGGCTTTTGATTCTCTGGACTATGACATCCTCCTGTACAGGTCAGTATCCATCAGTCTTGGCTGGTTGGAACAAAAGTGGTTGACTTCCTACCCGAAGGGTAAATCCCAATTAGTGTCACTGGGTCCATAGGATTCAGGACTGTGTTCTTTTGGATCAGGGGTTCCCCAGGACTCAATTTTGGGCACTTTATTATTTAATATTTACATTAATGGAGTACAATTTTCTGAACCACTGGTTTACTACCACCTGTACGTAGATGATACAGTGATTTACATTGCTGATAGTGACAAGAATGCTGTACTGGAAAGACTGCAGTCAGCGTTTGATGAATTGCAGGTCTTTCTCAACAGTAGTAAATTAGTGATAAACGTGAAGAAAACACAGACCATCTTATTTAATAGATTAAGTGGATCTATTGGTGATGTAACGTTGGATCTAGTGGCCCGTGGGAGCTCCCCAATCCAGCAGGTCCAGATATATAAATATTTGGGTTTGTAGTTGGATGCTTCTTTGAGTTGATGCTTCCATATACAGTAAATACCTTGGCCACAAACACTGGGAAAAGGTTAGGTGCCCTCTACAGAGTAAAAGAGTGCATGAGTTTAGAGGTAAGAAAGCAGGTAGTAAATCATGTGATCCTTCCCCTATTTAGATATGGGGATATTTTATATTCCATTGGATCTAAACAAGATCTACATTAGTTAGATGTCTGTCTTGGCAGGCTGGTCCATTTTATACTGGGAGCCCCTCATTTTATGAATAAATGCTTGCTATACAGACCACCCAGGTGGATGTATCTCCATGAAAGTTGCAGTGAACATCTTCTGGCTTTCGTCCATAATGGGTTGTTGGGTAAATTACCTAAATATGTTACGGAAAAATTGGTACCTGGGAAAAAATCAGTTCTTTAAGATCAGTAGGTTTTATAGACCTTACTTTACCTAGATACAATAGGGAAATAGGGAGACAATCAGTATGTTTTAGAGGCTTACAGTTGTGGAATGATCTGCCAAAAATGTTAAGAACTAGGGGAAATAATATACAGTGGGGGGAAATAAAAAGTTGGTTAAGGGTAAAGAATGAAAATAATAGGTATTGCTGTACCACTCATTGAAACATTGTTTAATTGAAACTATTGCTGAACTCTGTAAATAATACAGCCCAGGACACAATAATAGATAGAACATTATTATTACATAGGTTGAGCTTTTAATATGTATATTATATTTATTTGTAACTTGTATTGTGAATTTATTGTTCATTGTCATACCTTAAGGATCTCATTGTAAATGAGCAATGCTCAAATGAGTTTATCCAATTCATAAAGAGATTTATGAATAAACATTTTACTACTACTATTACCACGGTGGTACTCCTCTAGGACTGCCAGCAGCTTCTCCTGATTCTGTAAAATGACTTTAATGTCCTGCTGGACCTCAGTAAGCTGGATGTGGAGGTTTCCCACTTAGTCCAGCTTAGCTGCTGTTGTTGCTGCAAGTGATGGTGTGGGTGCTGTTGCTGCTCCCAGGGGAGGAGGAGGAGGAGGAGCTAGAGATACAGGAGGCACAGCTTGTTCTTCTGCCTGTCCCAACATGGCATGTGATGTTCCATGCTGCTGTACACCACTGCCACATTCCCACACAGACAGGGCACTCTCCCACTCCTGCTTACTGCTTCACAAAGCCTGGCCTTCTATTCAGCCTGGTGGCGAAGACCTACGTGGGACATCTGTGCCCCATTATCCACATATATTTCCTTTTTCTCACTGCATACCTGCTTCCCACAAACATTGCAAGTGATCACACTATGGTCACTTGGGTCACAGGTGAACAGTATCTACACAAGAGAGGTCTCTGGATATAGGTAGCATTTGGGAGGTACTGCTGAGGCACCTGACTCCTCTACAAAGTGATGGTGGTGCTGATGGTGCTACAACCATTGGAGGGGGCCTCAGGCTGCTGCTACTGCTCATATTCCAGATGTTCTAGGACTGGAGCCACTGTTGCTGCTTCTTCAGTCAAGTGGCTCATAGATATGGTTGGGGGGGTCTTGCAATAAAACTACACTGCAATTTTGGGAAATGGCACTGGACCCACCATGGGTCCAGAAGCCCTGATGGCAGGGTCCCTGGATTCCATGCTGCTCCTGCTCCATTTTAAATTAGCATTGGGGCACTTCAACTGCAGTCTTTCTAATCATGATAGAGGAAATAATAGCAGTAAATTCTTCAGTGACACAAATTATTCAAAACCCATGATTCAAAAAGCAGGTCTAGTGGATGGCAGTAGAGCTATGCATATGGAAGGAGGTAAAATGTACACAAGTTGTTCATTGTCAACCAGAATTGATTTCTTATTTATCTCTAAATCTCTGAGTCCATCCATAGAGCTATAACAATCGGAGTTGAGACATTTGACCACCTAGATATAAGGTCTGCATTCTCCCACACTGCAAGTGCTTAACACAAGAAAACACATACACGAAGCCACAAACCTAGTTCCTCCCCTCCTTATTTTAATCAAGTCCACTAGTCAGCTGACATAGTGGCCCTCGGCACACAAGGCACCACTTCTCCCATATTACTCTCCTTTCACTGTTTAAGCGGAACATAGAGACCTCATTAGAGGCCCCTATGCAGCCCAGGACTCTCACCCAAGTATGGCAAACGGTCACTAAGGGCTGAAATGCAAACAATTGTACCCTCTGATGGAGGCTTGACTAAGAATGACTAAACATACCACCTCAACTTCTGCATACATGGAGTCTGTATATACCACAGTAAAGTTGAGTAATGCATGTATGTTCCTACAAAGAACACTCAGAATGTATATCGTGCACCTACCACTTTTCTGTAAATTTGTTTGTAATTCTTTGCACATGTTGTACTTTGTATTCTCAATCTATGTATGTATAACTGTCTTGGAGAACAGCAGGTCCATCTTGTAAATGAGCTTGCTCAATGATGATCACCTGGATAAATTAAGATTTAATTTGAAGGCTAAATAATGTCTTCCTTCTAAATGAAAAAAAAATGCAACAAAAAAGGGTACATTTATATGAAACACCAAAATCCATAATAATTGCATATGACTCAAAACTGGTGGGAAGCATCCAAAATAGACTTCAAGATTTTTTTTTAATTATTATACAAAACAAAAATAAATAAAATGAGTATTTAATCTATTGTGGTCTGCACTCACACCTTAAAAAAATTGGTTTCCGTGGTACATCAAGGTGTGACCAGTTTAACTGAACAAATTGAAAAAAAAATATCACAGTATCAGTATGATCCTGCCATCTCAATATAGCAAGAACAGAAGTTTGGAATGCAAGGAAAAGCACAATATTTTGACTTGTACAAAGGATGTGCAGACAGAGACAGGATTCACAAAAGATATGCACCATGAAATGATTCACAGACAGAGAGGATGCACTAGCATATCCCAGATGCTTCGGGCCAAACCAGACACACAGTAGATGCAGAATAATGTTCTGCAGCACATCTAGAGGGGGCAAACACATGCATACACAGCGCAAAGTGATTCACAGTACAAGATGAAGGCACAATGAGAGAGAAAACCCAGCACAAGTACCAAATTCACCATGAAAAGATAAGTATTAAAGAAGCAGACTTAAGTGCAAGCCACCACCAGGTCAGCGGCAGAACAGCAGCAACAGCACAGTGGCAGACAGAGAGGAAGGGAAAGGGAGAGACAGCACACCACCACCAGCATGGATGCAGCATTATTCACAATGGTTGGAGTACTAATGAGGATGAGGAGACAGGGAAGCAGAAGGCACCATAGGCGGCCTGCCCCATGGTGGTATCGTGCCAGACTGTCCTTTGAGCAGCTGACAGATGTGGAGACAGCAGTCCAATACTGCCTGAACAGGGCCATTCTGAGGCAGCTCTGTGAGCTGTGCCATGAAGAAATGCAGGCATCTACTGCACATGGTCATGCCATATTGGTGAAGACCAAGGTGACAACAGTAATGTGCTTGCTTGCTTGCCACAGGAACCTTCTAGAGGCCTACTGGGGACACCACTGGCATATCACAGGCCTCCACTTCCTGCCTCCTCACACAATTCCTCATCTTACTGCTACCACATGCTTCAGAATATATACATTTCCCCAGCACACAGGTAGAGCAGACAGAAGCCATACAGGGGTACTATAGGGTGGCATGCATTCCAGGCATCATAGAGGACATTGACTGCACCCATGTGGCAATCTGCGCACCACCTGGAGATGACACCATCACCTACATCAACCACAAGAGATACCACTCAGTCTGCTGCCAGGTGGTGTACAATGCCACAGGGTGCATCAGCAATGTCTGTGCCACACACCATTGGAGCACACACAATGCCTTCATATGGCAACAGTCAGCCCTCTGCCAGAGATTCTAGGCAGGGGACATACCAAGTGGCCATCTAGTAGGTGTGTGGAACATGGCAACCAGCTACACAACAGGGTACCAAAGCCAGGGCAGGAGTGGGGGTGTGCAGATAGCACACACACACACACACACACACACACACACACACACACACACTGAGCAAAACACACATGTGCCACCATGACTGAGCCAGGGATGGCATGGATCAGTGTGCACTGCAGCTGGCAAACAGGTGCAGCAGACACTGTACCACACTCATCACTCCCATGCCACACAGCACAATAGTGGTGCACACCTACACACAGGTGGCAGTGCACAGGGGGCACATGGTGGCAGTGCACTGTGGCCGGTGCCTGCAACACACTCCACTGCAGGCATCATCATCCAGGCATGTGGGACACAGTAGTGGAACATGTAGCTGCCATCGAAACAGGGACCCGGACATCACAGGGTGGCACCACAGCTGCCACAGACATGTAGGTGGCCTCTGCAATGATAGGTGGATGCAGCTGTGGCACCACCAGCCACAGGTGGATATCCAACACCCCTGAAGAGGTACTGTAATGAGACTCTCAATGGGTGCCCATTGGTGTGGTGGCCCCCACAAGCCATGTCTGGGCCAGAGACACTGGGCATTGCAATGTGTGGCAATGGCATCAGCAGCAAAGGGTCCACCTGATGATGCTGCTGCTTGGGTATGCAGGAGGTGCTCCTTGGTGTCTGCCTGGATGCCCAATGGCCACAACATGCAACAGATGCACATGCCACCTCCACAGCAGCTGCAATCTGCTCCAATGCTGTGGTCATGCCCATCCACAGAAGGCATGCCTCAGTCAACATCTGGGCACACCATGCAGCCGTGGACTCATACTCCAACACGGGAGGTGGATGTAGCCCTCCATGTCATTGGTGGGTGATGGGTTATGGTGGTATTGCCGATGAGCAGGAGTGATACAGCCTGCCCCAGGGCATCCATGGGCGGTGGTTGCACTGCAGCAGGCTGCAGCATGGGTTGGCCTTGGCCATGCTCAGCCACTACACATCCACAGCTGGTGTTGTCACATTCCATTGGTGCCGGCATGTGTCCCACAGCACCTGGACCGGATGCCCTTGATTGCCTTGCCACTACATCTGGACCAGATGCAGGGATCACAGCATGCACTGCTGTAGGCAGCTGTGTGGCCACTGCATACCTTCCAAGTGCAGCAGGCCATCAGTGACATCAGGGGCCACCTACAAAGGTGCCTGTGTGCTGCATGTCCCACTGTCGGCCATGCCCCCTCTATCTGTGTGTCATCCTCATCTGCAGTGACAATGCTGTACACCCCCTGCATGCTGGATGCAAGTACAAGGAGGGCATCAGTGATGTTTGCTGCATCTGCAGGGTCATCATCAGACAAACCCAGCAGATCCTTCAGCCATGTGGTGTCATCGGCGGCCACCCTGGTGACATTGGCCAAGGGATCTGATGAGTCTGCCACCACTGGGGCTGTGTCTGGTGGGTCCGGTGCAGTGGATGGTCCAGGGATGGCATCATCCAACACAGTGACCACAGCTCTGTGTGACGGGCCTGCATCATCACCCACTAGGGCATCCTGTACAGCCATGCCCACAGCTGCACTTGTGAGGCATGATGGACCTGTGAAAAGAAAAAGGGTGAACATGGTTAGTGCACCAGAATATACATTGGCATACATACATGCAAACATACTGAAATGTATAGTGTGTCACAGTGCAGTGCCATGGTTGTGCATGACAGTCTTCAGCATGGCTGTGCAGTGCCTACCACGCCACTCCAGCCATGTGCCTGCTGTGACTGGTACTGTGTGGAGACAGGCCATGGCCACATGGTACCATGTGTGGCAATGGTATGACAGGCTTAACCAACAGTGTGTGTGTCTCACCAGCCTGAGTGGCAGTGGTGCAACCCATGCGCCACCACGGGCATGGGCAGTGAGGCACAACGTAGAACAGAATGGGACACACATGTGCCACCACCACACATGGTACTTCCCCTGGGTACACAGTTGCACAGCACAACACAATGGGACAGGCATGGCAGCCAAGGCACACACGTGCCAGACACGTGTCGTGTGCATGGCTACTTACAGTGCTGTGATGGGCTTCCACAAGTCTGGAACCCCCAACCTAGGACACCCTGCATGGCGGATCTGGCAATGGTTGCCACAAGTAGCTGCTCATTGGGGCTCAGGTGGACATCTGCCTGCGGGCCACCCCCTGTCCACCACAGGGAGGCCTCTATGTGGGCCACCTTCTCCTTTGCCCTCTGCTTCCCATCATTCAGATGCTTCCTGCACTCCGGGGGGGGTCCTGTTTTATGTCCCTACGGTGTTCATATAATGGGCCACCGCCTCCCAGCCTTCATCCTGTGCTGTACAGCTGCCACCCCTGCCTGACAGTACATCATGCCGGATATGGTATGCCATTATGAGGGCCTGCTCATCATCCTTCATGAAGTTTGGCTGCCTTCTGCTGGCAGCACTATTGCCTCCTGACATTGTGGTTTCTGTGGGAGGATACAGACAGACAGTAGCCAAGCTCATGTAGATTCCCATGTGCCCATTACTGACATACATTAGGTGCATTCAGCCACACCAGCAGCTGTCAGACAGGGCCTGCAGGCTGTGCATGTGTGTCGGGGTGCACGGTGTGTCGTGGCAGTTGGTTCTGCATCCAGCGTGTACAGCTAACCTGCCATTGACAGCTGCAAGGCCACGGCCTTGCCACCTGTGATGCATGTCCAGCTACATATGCAGCTGTCTGCCCATTACTCACACTATGCACACCTTGTTGTTGGTGCAGACACATCAGCCACCATGCCCACTCCCCCACCGGTATAGTCTGTGGGACTGTGTGTGGCACACCATGTTGCCCAACAGGTGTCCCTGCACTTGGCTGCCCGGTGACAGACTGTCTACAGCCAGGTACATCATGTGGATTGGCTACACTGATACTGGGCCTGTACACACATGGATGGCTCTATAATACAGTCCTGTGGCAGTCAGCTGTATCCCCCTTCCCTGGGTTGTGCCTGAATCTAGGCAGCAGTTCATTAGTGCACTTACCCAGTCCACAACACCTGCTGTGATACATATAGAAATAAGACTGTACCACCGTCAAGGCTGTGAATCCTCTCAGCCACCTATTCTCAGTGTGGGCTGAGTTGGTAGCATTTATGGCTCAGGGCATGCAAATGAGGACTGGGGCAATGTTAATGAGATGCTAAACAGCTGAGATGCACCTGAATATGTTATTAGGCTTATTTGGGAGCATTGTCTGTGAATTGCATAATTGGCCTCATTTCATCACAATCAGCCCGGCGCATGTGATGAATTGGGCCCATCCTACATGGTGCATTGTCCATGCATGCTCATTGCACTCACAGCATCTTCCTGAATAGGGTGCAAATGCTTCGGCGCATGCAGCTCACATGCACTGTATGTTGTACCTATTGCAGAGCTGCAGTTGCACTGTTGTTCTGTCACTCGCATCATGGACATGCATATGGTGCCCGTTACTCAGTGCAGTCCATTTGCGCATGCAAGCCCCCCACCACGTGGTGCTCATTGTGACAGTTGTCAGTTGTTGTACACGGATCATGCATTACATGCCATTGTGCATCAGTGTGCTCTCGTGCATCACAGATGCTATGCTCGATAGCGCATGCCACTTGTAACATGATGGCTGCAGACACATCGCACATGCCTGACCTGGTCATGACCCATGACCCTGCATTCCTGCCATAACATTGCTTGTAACAGTTTGCTGTTACTGGTGTGGGGATACCTAGAGCAGGGAGGACTGTACCAAGGACCATGAACTGGTCCAAGATGGAGCTGCTCCACGTGGTGGCCCTGGTTCTGTGTGTGAAGGGGCAGCTGTTTGGGCCTGAAGACCTGCAGGTGCCCAGGGTTGAGGTATGGGCCACCATTGCCTGGTGGCTGGTGTGTCACACAGGGGTTCCTAACACCAGGAAACAGTGCAGGCACCATTATGGTGACCTTGGCCAGAGGGACGGGGCCCTTCTTTGGTGGCTGCGTGAGTGTGCATGCGGGGGTACACTTCTAAGACCAGGTAGGTTGCACAAGTCCGTGTGCATCACAGGCACATGCGGGATAGGGATGGGTCACATCACAACATCACACTCACATGGGCACTTCACAACATACACACATGGTTGTGGCTGCACCTGCCTTGTGATGTCCTGTCATGCATGCCACATGGGGTGGGCACTCTGCAGTAGTGTACGTGGGATGGGCACACTGTGTTGCACATGGCAAGGGACCACTGTGTGTGGTGCATATCTGTGGGAAGGCACTTTGGGGGTTGAGGCATGGCTGCTGTGTGCAACTGTGGACTGCATGGCCGGTCACTGGTGTTGCACTGGCCGAGTACACCAACACTGCATGCCCACACTGGTGTTGGGGGTGGGTTTGTCCACTGACGTGTCTACTCATGGAGGTTTCTGTCTTTTGTGTCTTGCAGGGCTGGATGCCAATTGGCGGGCTGTGGAGGCTGCTGAGGTGAGGCACGGGGGGGGATGCAGCTGGATTTCGACATGGTGACCATCTGGGAAGCAGGTAGGTGGTGTCCTTCTGTGTGCTTTGTTTGTCTGGTGGGGTGGGCTACTTCTTGGTGGGAGTTGTGTGTCTGCCATGGTCCTTGGTATGTGTTCTCTGTGCCCTTGCTGTAGGTCCCTGGGATCATCATGCAGCGGCCGGAGGTGGAGGTGCCTTGGACCAGCTACAGGACCTGGACAGGAGGATAGCACAGGCAATCCAGGGGTTACCCAGGCCCATCCAACAGATGCTGGGATGCCTGAATTGCACCATAGGTACTGTCCTCCATCTCCTGCCAGTATGTGGCCATGTGGGGTTGGGGCATAGAGCTGTGCGGCCACACCTGTAGCCCCTTTCTTTGTGAGGCCTTTCCCAGATGTATATAGCCCACTGTTTCCCACACCCTCCCTGCCTATGTTGCTGTCCTCGCCCCTCCCCCATTTTGCACACCTGTAATTGAACATAGTCCCTCACACCCCTATCCTTTTGGATTGATCTGTGTACATTGTTTCTGCTGTTTCTTCTGTTTAAAATGTTAACTGTTCCATTTGTTATTTATATAAATCTTTTGAATCTTTGACATGGTGTCTGTGGTCTTTCACTGTTCCACATTCCTGGGTTTGTGTACTGTCAGGGGCTCTTCACTGTCCCTTTACTGTCATGGCCCTGTGTGGCCCCAGCTATGTCTGGTCTCCCCCCCCACAACCTCCTCTCCATGCAGCACCACTCTTGCCTGTAGCATGTGTGTGGCCCTCATGCCCTGCTGCTCATGTCCCTGCCACTGGTCTGTATGTCCATGCTGCTTGTAGCCTGCATACAATGCACTGCTGCACTATTGCTCTGTGGACCTGTGTGTAGTGTCCTGTGGTTGGGGATGTGGCCTGGCTGTGTGGCACTGTGGTGGCATGGTGTCACCTTGTGTGTCCCCCCAACACAACCACAGTCCTGGCCAGCTGTGGTAATGGCCTTGTCCAGTGGCCTCCACCTTGCTCCTTGTATCTGCATGCTATCGTGTAGCACCATGCCAGCTACAGTATGCCTTTTCTGTGTGCCTGCCATGGACCTGTGTGGGCTGTGGCCTGAGCCTCTGTATGTAGTTCTCTGTTCCCTGTCTCAGTTCTGTGCCTGTTTTGGTCACTGTTGTGCCCTTAGCTTCTCTGGTGTGTTCCATTGGTCTTGTGTGCCTCTCTCCTTTGTCTCACTGCTTTGTCCCATATTGGTCCTACATGCCTTGCTGGCTTGCTCTGTCTTCACTGTGTTGCTCCCCTGGGTGGTTTTGTGCATCCAGAATGCGCTGGAGCATCTCCACTTGCAACCTGCCCTTTCCGTGCAATTCACAGTGGGGTTACTCATGGCGCATCCCGTGGTGCATCCCTTTGTGAATCGCTCGCCATTTGGTGAGCGCATCCCATTGTGCTGATGCATCTCACTTGTGCCCAGTGCATCTCTTTTGTGAATCCTGCCCTGATTCTTTAAAAGAATAATGTCTGGTCTTTATTCACCCCAAAGCTGGACCTTTTGCAAAACCCCAAACTGAATTTTAAATATTGTGAAAGCACATGTAAAACAGACTTTAAGTACAGAAGTTAATAATACCTGGAATGAGGCCTTTGTCTGAATATCCAAGTTATCCCCAATGGTGTGAAACAGACCAGAATTTAACCAAGTTCACTAGAAGAAATGACTACAGTAGTACAATTAAAGAAAAAGAGTAATAATATGGTACAGGGGATTAATAGCCTCTCCTCTGAGTTTTATAAAAATGTTTTTATATTCATTAGTCCCAGACTTAGTACAACTGTATAATGATATATTGGCCACTAACAGCATACCTGTATCAAGTGGTACATCTGTACTGTGATTTTTGTCACAAGAAGAGGGATGGTGGTGAGATCACAAACTGGTGACCCCTGAGCCTTCTAAATAACATCATCAATATTCTGTCATGTATTATGGTGTCAAGGTTAGTTAACATCACAGCACTAGTGACTCCTCCATGTCAAACATGTACAGTAGTTCAAAGATCCACTTTGACAACTTAATCACAATAAGGGAAATCCTGGACAGGGGGTTACAAGGTCAATTGTCAGGGGATCTGCTTTCATTAGATCAGGAAAAGGGATATGATAGATTAGTTCATACTTAACTTATTCAGGATATAGTCATTATGTGGCCTCCTTGGCAGTTTTGTAGAATGGATTGTCTTATTATATGATAAAGCAACGCTGCTACCAGAAGTGAACTGATGGAGAGGAAAACCAATAAAGTTCTGTAAGGGTGTGAAACAAGAGTGTCCCTAAGCCCTTTATTATATACAGTACTTTGACTTATATCTTTTACTTAGAAGAATACAGTTCAGTTCCAATATCAGAAGGATTCAGCCACAACATCATATGGCCTCTGTAAAATAATGGCATACACAGATGATATTTGCATATATATATTGAGAACATAGAAGCAGGAGCAGTCATTAAGAACATTTTTAAAGTTCCTCTCAAGCTACAGCTGAGGCACATTTAAATTATGAGAAAAATCAGAGATATTGCATAAACAAAGATGGAGAAACACCATTAGCAAGTGAAGTAGCAGATGTAACAATACCCCCCCCAAAAAAAAACCCTGAACTTTCATTTTGGTGACCCAGATTCAGCCAAATAAAACTGGAAAAAAGTGTCTACCATAGCGAGCACTAATCTTCTAATTTGGAAAAATAGAATACTCTCTAAAAAACAGTACTCTTTATTAAAACCCCATTTCTTCCAATCTGTATACACCTAAGGCATGTTTTTCCTCCCCAAGTACTGTATTACTGCATGCTAAGATTTTAATTATTTTTCCAAGGGTTCTGAGGTAACCAAACTTAGGAAATACTGCACTCAAATCAGGAAAAAAACACCATCAACACAGGATGCTGCAGATAAGGTGATCTTCATTGCAGGTTCACAGAATTCGGTATTAACAGGTAAAACAGAGTGAAGTGAGGAGCAAGGGCTAGCTCACCAAGTGCCTTGGTGCTTTTTTTGGATGAGATTCATCAGGGGCTTCATCAAATTAGCACCGTGAGTTGGCAGCATTTCATTCCTGATTTGAATGCAGTACTTCCTGGTTTTGTTTCATGTTAACATGGGGCCAGGAGACCCATACCTGCACCACAGATCCCACATCACCTGGAGCATGAGCACCTCTTATCCTGGTTCTGGGGTAACCATCTCAGTCCTATAAAAATACACTTCACCTATCAAATATATGCCAAAGGTGGGTCTGCAATGATTCATCCACACAGGGGTTGTGTAGAGACAGGGGTTGTGTACAGACCCCCATGTCAGGGGGAGGGAATGGACAAGGATATGATAGAAGGCATTCTTAGAATGGCAGATAAAGGGGAGATACTGTTGATGGGAGACCTGAATATGCCAGATGTTAACTGGAGCACATTTGCTGCAGCCACATCCAAGAGCAGGGCCATTCTTGATGCCCTACAGGTGGAAGGCCTCAGACAGCTAGTTTCGGAACCTACTCATGAGGGAGCAATCTTAGATCTCATACTCTCAAACGGGGCAGTGAGAGGATCTCAGATCTAGAAGTGGGTTGCCATCTGGGAACAAGTGACCATCAAACAGTGTGGTTCATGTTAAACTCAGCTACAGAGTCAAGCCATACAAAAGTGAGGGTACTGGACTTCAGGAGGGCTTACTTTGGCAAGATGGGAGAGTGCCTCAGAAAAGCACTAGCAAACAGGCTAGAAGTAGGTGTGGAACAACAATGGGGAATCATCAAATCTGCCATCACAGAGGCAACAAGCCTTTGTGTGAAGCAAACAAACAAATCAAAAAGAAAGAAAAAGCCACTATGGTTCTCAAAAGAGGTTGCTGTGAAAGTCAGGAAGAAAAAGATAGCATTCCGGAAGTATAAGGAAACACAGAAGAAGCAGGACAGAGAGCTGTACCAGTTAAGGCAGAAGGAAGCAGGGAGGGAAGTCAGAATAGCAAAGGCCCAAACTGAGGAAAAGATAGCCAACTCAGTTAAGAAGAGGGGGGATAAAACCTTTTATAGGTACATCAGCGAGCGTAGAAAGACAAAGGAAGGGATAGTGAGGCTGAATAGAATGAACGGTGGGTGGGCAGAGGGGGACAGTGAAAAAGCAGGGATACTGAACGAATATTTCTGCTCAGCATTCACAAAGAGGGGAAGTGCCTAATCCAATTAACAGAAGCACTCTTGAAAGGGGGGTTGATGCCAGTCCTTTCACAGAAGAAAGGGTTCTTCAAGAACTCCTAAAACTGAAGGTGGACAAAGCAATGGGGCCTGATGGAATTCACCCCAGAATTCTAAAAGAATTAAGGGGGGAACTAGTGAAACCACTGCCTACTCTTTTTAATAAATCATGGGAGGATGGTGTGGTACCTGAGGACTGGAGGAAGGCAGATGTGATTCCCCTTCACAAAAGTGGGACCAAGACAGAGGCAGGAAACTACAGACCTGTCAGTCTGACCTCTGTGATAGGGAAAGTGATGGAGTCACTTCTGAAGGAAAGAATAGTTGAGTACCTAGAGGCCAGTGGGGCACAGGACCCAAGGCAGCATAGGTTCACAGCGGGAAGGTCATGTCAGATGAATCTATAATAGATTTCTTTGACTGGGTGACCAAAGTAGTAGACCAGGGAGGGGCTGTGGACATGGCCTACCTAGACTTTAGCAAGGCATTTGACACAGTCCCACACAAAAGATTAATAGTTAAATTAACCAGCCTGGAAGTGGGTCCCAGGGAGGTAGCCTGGGTAAAACATTGGCTGGACAACAGGACACAGAAGGTAATTGTAAATGGAGTCCACTCTGAAGAAAGAGGGGTTACTAGTGGGGTACTGCAGGGTTCAGTATTGGGTCCAGTCCTTTTTAATGTCTTCATAAGTGACATTGCAGAGGGACTGGAAGGAAAAGTATGCCTCTTTGCAGATGACACAAAGATATGCAACAGGTTGATACACAAGGAGGCATGGAAAGGATGAGAAGGGACTTGGCAAGGTTGGAGGAATGGTCAAAGTATGGTAGCTAGGATTCAATGCAAGGAAGTGCAAAATAATGCACCTGGGAAACAAAAACCAGGGGAAGAATACACAATGGGGGAAGGTAGTAGCAACAACAAAAAGGAAAGGACCTGGGGTAATCATACCAGATGACCTTAGGTTAGCAAGCAATGTGGAGAAGGCAGTAGGGAGGCTGGGGTATACTGGGATGCATGGGAGAGGCATCACCAGCAGAAAACAGGAAGTTGTTATTCCTCTGTACAGACAGTTGGTGAGACCCCATGTGAAGTACTGCATCCAGTTCTGGAGACCCCATCTCTGCAAGGACATAGACAGGATAGAGGCAGTCCAGAGGAGGGCAACTAAAATGGTGCAGGGTCTGCAAGAGAAGCCGCATGAGGATAGACTAAAGGAACTTAATATGTATACCCTTGAGGAAAGAAGGGAGAGGGGGGACATGATAGAAACTTTTAAGTACCTCAGTGGAATCAACAAAGTCCAAGAGGGTAACATCTTTCAGAAAAAGAGACGTGCAATAACAAGGGGTCACAATTTAAAGATAGGGAGGGGGCGGTTCAGGGCAATGTGAGAAGTATTATTTTCAGAGAGGGTAGTGGATGCATGGAACAGCCTTCCTGAGGAGGTTGTGGGGTCTAAAACTGTGGGAGAATTCAAGAATGCATGGGACACACATAAGGCAATTCTTGTGGGGGGTAGGAAGAAATAGGCTGTTGGTTAACTAGGATCTGCAGCCTATCCTGTAGGTAGGGAAATGGGCAGACTAGATTGACCAAGTGGTCCTTATCTGCCATCAAAGTCTATGTTTCTATGTTTCTAGTAGTTTCTCATAGCATTTTTTATATATTAACATCCACCCAGTTGTGGTATCAAAAGCTATTTCACTGGCCCCATTGATCCATGAATGGTTACTACCTTGAAAGAAGAATAGGAGAGGAGACCATTAAAGCTTCCAAATTAGTAAAGAAACCCACATTTACCAGACTTTGATAAACCAGCAATGACCAAAGTCAGACAATTAGGAATAACACCCAATCAAGTATTGACTATGACCAGAAAAACAATCTATAATAGTATTATTGAGTCTGTGTTTTCTCCTTACATCTTATTACCCCATGCCCACCTGGGTTGGAAAATATAGGTGTTCAGCAAACAATTGACCCAGGGCTAACAGCACAGTTATGGAATGTTACATGGCTGTGCTGCCACTGGAAACTAGGGGTCAAGAATCATTTAAAGCATAAATGATTAAAGATTGTATTTGCCCAAGACCATCATATCAAATAGAGTTGGAAACCCAAGAGCACTGTCTTTTCAAATACCCTACATCAGTCAGTTTTTGGCCAGTTTTAGCAGATGCTTTTGGAGATTCACGGTTTAGAATCCTACTTTATGAGGCAATGGTAATAGGTATATATATATTTCCCAGTGAAACAAATTTCATAAGAATATGCTAAATGTAATTTTTGCTACTTGTAAATATTATATGCGGCAGGCACATAGTGCTTTTACTATGCAGCAAAGAGTTAGTGCTGCTATATAAGTGATTTCTCATGTAACAAATTACTTTTAAATATTGTGCTACATAAGGTATGCCAAGGTACACATGCACCTCTTTTGGCAACTTTGGGTAATTGTTCATGGATTACACAATAAAGTAGAAGAATATTGGTGGGATAGATATAGTTCTGCGGTTATGAGGATATGATATTTCATTTAAAGAACACACTTGCCAAAAAAGGGGATATGCATAGTAAGGAATGGCAGGATGTCATTATGCCAAAGGGCTAGAATTAATAATATAATTTAGTCATCTGTCTTACCTGTTTGAGCATGTTTTGCATAGCTCCCCTCCCTGTGGTGTGCGGTTTATAAGTTTTGAACTTGAAAATATGTATGATAGATATTGCTCATAAGTGTATAATAATTATATGAATATCTGGCTGAAAGCTTGTAGTTCTGTTTTCATTAATATACATTGTTATATTGAAGTGCATTTTTTTCACTTTAGCCTTTTAATAAGAAATTCCCCTACTCTTGTTAAATGTGCCTTGGGTTATTTTACTTCCATCTGGACTCCCACCAAGGCAGCACCAGAGATGGGTGGAAAGGATCTTAGTTTAACATCTCACCCAAAGCCTATAGTGAAGCTTTCTATTCAGGCTTCCCCTCAACTGATATTGCAGGGTTCTGGAACTGATAAGTAATTAAAAAAATAGATAACCATTTATTATTTATTTAATTATTTATTTATTTAGGCAATCAGAATTACAACCCTTTGAGTCAAAGACTCTTTTGCAAAGGCTCCACGTCAGGAGTACAAGGCATATAAAGGGAACAAACAATGCAGGAATATAGACAGTGACAAAGCTCAGCAGTACATACAATGTAGGGCCAGTGACCCAGCGTCAGAAGTATTACAGTACACACTTGTGGAATAATCAAAATAAGAAGCAGATACATAAGTTAGATGGCTTTGGGGAAATTTCATATCTGAAAAACAGGACATTGGGCCGGGGTAGGCAAGCAAATCCTAAGGTGAAGGTGGAGCTATGAACAGTCACAGGAGGAAGAGTCAAGTAGGAGGGATTTTAGTCCAGTTTTAAAGTGGCCAAGTCTGGTTCCAAGGGAATGGTGGGTGGTAGACTGTTCAGCCAGAGGGAGTCACGATAGCGGAAGGACCTTTGACCAAGGGAGGTCCCACAGTGGGGGACTAAGAGGGAGGTTTTTGCAGAACATCTGGAAGCTCTTTTGTGAGGGATCATTTGGATGAGGGGGTGGAGGCCAGAGGGGGCTTGCTTCTACAGTTTTTTCTTGACAAGGAGACAGGTGTGGTACTTAAGTCTACCTTCAAAGCTGTGCCAGTTTGTAAGCTTGTAAAGCTCACAGGTGTGTGTTAATCTATGACATCCGGAGACCAAGCAACAGGCGTTATTGACTGCTAGTGTTATGCGGTATAAGGCAGTTTGGTCGGCAATCCCACAGATAATGATACCGTAGTCTACCAAGGATAAGACGGAGGAGGATACATCAAGACAGATGACTTTGGGGGGTAGGCATTGCTGATGCGGTATAGCAGCCCCAGTCTGGAGTTAATGGCTGAGGAAAGGTGATGGATATGGGCATGGTAGGTGAGGGAGGTGTCCAGCAAGTAGAGATGCAGCTAATTTAAATTCCATCGGCAAAGTGAACGAGAAGTGGGCACTTCAGATTGTGGAGAGGGCAATGCAAAGTGCTCACTCAGCCTTGTCATTACCATTTGGCGTTAAGGCAGAATGACAATGTGAAGTAAGGTGAAGTCATTGTTTTCAATGGACTTTGCCATGCTCTTTAGCGATAGCCATGCAGGAAAAGGAAGGAAGTGAGTCATACAAGCAGACACTTTCACTTTCTCCTGTGCAGATGGAGATGGAGAGAGGAGTGTGTTGTTTTGTCACTGCTGAGACTTGGAGAGCAGAGCAAGGAGGAGATTTAAACTTTGATTTAGACCCAACAGCTTTTTTAAAAGCTAAATTTTTTTGTCTTTTCTGTACTCTTTTTTACTTAATTAGTTTTTTCTGAAAATGTATTTTTCTTACCTTTATAAGTAGTTAGTTGTTTGTCTGTGTTTGTGTGACTGTGTGTGTGTTGTGTGATGGTGTGAGTAGTCATTGCTCAGACTGAGGGTGTGCAGTAGGAGAGCTGGACCAGGATGAGGGAATGTCTGGGGTGGGGGCAGCACTGGGAGAGCATGGCACTGGTAGGCATCATACCGTGTGCATGCATGCATGGGATGGCCGCCAGTTCCTGTTGGACCAATCGAAAATTCAGAGTGCCCCCCCTCCCCCCAGGAGCAGGACCAGCACCGCCTCCTGACTCCAAGGCAGTTGAACCACCACCACCACACCCACGTCCAGCACCAGTTCCAGCACTAGGTTCTCTGGAGCAGGATGTGCCTGTGCCCCTGGCCCAGGTGTGGATCCCATACATACTGAACACTGTGACCAGCTGACTGCCAGTTCATCTGGCCTTCCCCTGCTTGTGCCTGGTCCTCCCTGCACCTCCATTGTTTGGCAGTTTTTTGACTGTGTTGGAGGGACAGCAGTGTGGTCAGATGCCACCTATGTGAGGTGGAGATGTGCCGTGGCCTCTGGGAGACTCACCTGGGGACTGGGGGCCATCGCACCCATATGCTCAATCACCACCAGTTGGAGTGGCAGGCTGCCACAGAACAGGCCATGCCTGTACCTGCTGGCCCTTCTGTGGCAGAGAATGCAGCTGTGCATTGTAGCAGCCCTAAGAAGAGGAGGGACAGAGCAGCACCTGCTGCTCCACCAGCACCCCCCCCACCACCACCACCAGCAGGTCAGCCTGTAGAACGTGTGGACCACAGAGAACAGCGTGTAATGCTGGTTGACTTGGCAGTTCTCTGGAGTGCTGTCGCAGAGAATAATGAGAGGGTGAGTCCTGTCGAGCAGTGGCTGGATCACATAGAAGGACATCATTTGCAAATTATGTCTATGCTGGAACTGCTGCTGGATCACCAGGGGATCCCACAATAGTATTTTTTCCTCACACCATGTGCCCCCCCCACCACCTTCCTTGCTGTGTTATAAAATGTATTCCTCCACCATCCCCAACCCTTGTATGTAATTATGCCCTTTTCTGTTGTCTTCCATATGGGTGACACTTTGTATTCTGGCCCCCCTTCCTTCTGCTAAGTGTGTGTGTGTGTGTGTGTGTGCTGTTTTGGTGCCTCATTAATGTTTACTTTCTGCCAAGGGTCTGTTTGTGGAAAAGCAGACTGAGCAGCACAACTATACTGTGCTAAACTACACGTGTGCAGTAAGTCTTCTTTCCTGTGTGTGTGTATGTATTGCAGACACTGTCCAGCTTCTTTTTTTTCATCTATCTTTTACTCCTTTCACAGCTTGAGGGAACTCCCTCAGGCAGCCCATCCCTGTACTGCCCTGCCTGAGGGTCGCTGCGACCTATGCTTTCTCTCTCCCACCCCTGCAGCTGGCACCCTCAGTTTAACCCATCCGAGGAGGGTAGCCCGACTCCTTATCTTAGGCTCCTTGTGAGACAGACTCCAGCATGCAGGTGGGGCCCAGGTGGAAGATAGATGAAGCCTGCTGAGATTGACCCTGGTGCTGGGCATGGAGGATAGGTGCCATTGCCTATCCCTCTGAGCCAGGTTTTTCCTTGTTCTCCCAACCTCTCCCTTGCGTGTGCACACCCCCGATGATTGGCGCACGGCAACCCTGCCAGTGTTGGGCATGCTATTAAGTGCTGCCTGCACTCTGCAGTGCCCCCGATCTCCACCAGGGGGTCGCCGGAGCACTGGGCACCCCAGTACCCTCCCCCAGGATGAGCAAGTAGCCTTACAGGCACTCAATCCAATCCCTCTCCTGCCGACCCCGGTGCCCGAGCTTGCTTCTGAACTCGGGTTGCCGTTGTAGCACGAGGTGTGACATCCAGCGCCTCAACCCTCAGCGCCACCAGGCCAGACCTGTCCAGCTTCTTGAAAACATATATATGCTGATTGCTGTCTGACTTGTTGCTGTGTTTATGGTATAAAGAATAAAGATAAGAATATGTAATGGATATTTTCTTAGGAGATCATAGCAACCAAAAGTACCGCTTTTCATTACACTGTATCTAACAGAAATTAAGTATTACTGATGTACCCAAAATATTTCACAGTGTACAGACATTATAAAGTCAGAAAATACATAAAGTCCAGTTCACTGCCACCACACTGTATTACCACATTCCTTCTTTTCATTATTTGTTCTGGAATATGTCTTTCTAGTTTGCACTGGCAGTGTCAGTTTTTCAGCAAGTTGATGTACACCATAACACGACACGGCACCAGTGGTAGCACAGTGTGGTGTCAGTGGCCTGCAGGACCTGTTATATATTCTGACTTGAACATGTCTGTATACCATAAAATATTTTCGGTGCCACAGCAATATTTTATGTCTGTGGGGTATGGTTTGTTTAGAAGCATGATTTTTGTGCTATTATCTCTGCAAAGTCATGTGTGCACTCTGTCTGTGTGACAAGTGATTGAGGTGCACACTAGCCCAAGACCTCTGAAAACATGTCATATGACTTTGTCTGCTGCCGTTGATGGTACAAATAAAATATACAATATATATTCTTATCTTTACTCTTCATACCATCACCATGAACAGTGCAACAAGTCAGCATCAGCATATATATTTGTTTGCAACTTGACGCTGGACAGTGTCTGCTCACACAGGAAAGAAGACAGACTGCACACATGTAGTTTATCACAGTATAATTGCAGTGCTCAGTCCTGTTTTCTGATAAATACTGCATAATAGCATGACAGAAAGTAAACATTACTGAGGCTCCAAAAACATTAACCAGACTCACCAGAATTCCCAATCCAAAACTGCAACTATCATGTGTCCAGAAAACTCCCCAGTGATGACGAAGTGAAATGAGAGTGTAACATGAAATGCAAAGTGTCCCAGAATTAATGGCACACTCAGTCATGCACACAGTACTCACACGCAGTCCCCAGAATTATTGTGTGTCCCCACAATGCAACTGTTTTGTGTCCACAAAATTCACATGTGCTGACAAAGTGAAATGAGAGTGTAACATGAAATGCAAAATGTCCCAGAATTAATGGCACACTCAGTCATGTGCGCAGTGGTCACACACAGAGTCACCAGAATTAATGTGCATCCCCAAAATGCTACTGTCTTGTATCCAGAAAAAAAGACAAGTAGTAACGAAGTGAAATGAGAGCATAATATGAAATGCAAAGTCCCTCAGAATTAATGGCGCACTCAGATATGCGTGCAGTACTCACACACAGTTCCCAGAATTATTGTGCATCCCCACAATGCAACTGTCTTGTGTCCAGAAAATTCACACGTGCTGACAAAGTGAAATGGGAGCGTAACATGAAATGCAAAGTGTCCCATAATTAATGGCACACTCAGTCATGTGCGCAGTACTCACACACAGTCCCCAGAATTAGTGTGCATCCCCACAATGCAACTGTATTGTGTCCAGTAAATTCTCACTTGCTGACAAAGTGAAATGAGAGCGTAACATCAAATGCAAAGTCCCCCAGAATTAATGGCATGCTCAGTCATGCATGCAGTACTCACACACAGTTCCCAGAATTATTGTGCATCCCCACATTGCAACTGTCTTGTGCCCAGAAAATTCACACATGCTGACAAAGTGAAATGACAGCGTAACATGAAATGCAAAGTGTCCCAGAATTAATGGAGCACTCAGTCATGTGCACAGTGGTCACACACAGAGTCACCAGAATGAATGTGCATCCCCAAAATGCTACTGTATAGTGTCCAGAAAATTCCCCAGTGCTGACAAAATGCTACTGTTTTATATCCAGAAGATTCCCCAGTGCTGATGAAGTGAAATGAGAGCATAACTAGAAATGCAGTCTCCCAGAATTAATGGTGCACTGCAAACAGATACACAGATTAAGATTGCGCTGCGCACTCAAGGGATGCATATGAAAAGGCACAACAACACCTAACCAGTGCTCATAAGTCACAAATCCAAATCTGGAAAGGAATACATTTTGCCATTTGGGGGATTAGTGCATGGCAGTAACAATCGACTACCAGTAAAGATACCACAAAGCAGTATAAACAATTCATGCAGGTGCGGTGGATAGCAGGTTCACCCTGCTGCAGTTACCCTGTGGCACAATAAAAGGTGTCTGATTTAATGGCATGCATTGCACACACACTCGCACACACACTACAAGTAATGCATAGCAAATTGAAAACCTTTAGTAATATAACCAAATGTTTTAAACAGACAAATTATACACTGCTGCACCACAACAATCAGCAAAAAAATTTCAAGAATTACTGAAAATATTATTGTGTGTACATTAACACAGTTGCACAAGAAAAATATAACCAAAACAGAAAGACTGTCTTTTTCTCCCAGTTAATGTACCTACATCACAAATAAGCAAGTCCCCAAAGCACACTTCACAGTATGCAGACTGACTGTTCTAAATTAACATTTAAAATCCATACACAGCAATAAACACTGGATGATATGAGCACAGAAGGGTTTCCTACAATCTATGTACTAAATTTTGAGCAAAAAAAAAATGACTCAAAAAGGCATTTTAAACAGCTTTTTCAAGTTTTGAATCCCAGAACTATGAGAGCAAACTACCCAGGCCAGACCTGAGGCTGTGCAGAACAATCTAAAGCCCATGAGACCTGCAATCCCATGAATCACTGCAGAATTTCATTTGGAGCTCAATTACAAGGTGAAGTGAGGCGAATTACATTGATTTCAATGTGCTCTGCCTTAAAATTGGTGGAGAAGTGGTTTGGGGGAGGGGGGATAACACAAAGTCATTGGTTTCAATGGACTTCACGTTCCTCATTATGAAGCAAAGTACTCCGCTTTACATTGTGGAGTAGTCCGAAGATTCTGCATTAATCCGTGAATCACTTTGCTGGGTGAATTGGGGCCACTTCGACCAGTACTACTTACAGTACTGTAACTCACATTCTGTACAGGAGGAAACATGAATGCCTATGGCTGTACTTCCCCGATGAGCTGTAGCACAAAACTCCCCAACTTAAAAATACTTATTAATGAGTACAATGGTGGAGTGGCAAAGCCTGGAGAGAAACTATAAAACAGGCTTACAATACATCCAAGTAACTGGTAAAAAAAATAATGTTGTGATTCGTGACATGATCTTGAATTGTGATTTGTGACTACATTTGTGACAGTGATGATGAAGAATGTGATTCAGTATCGACGGTGTGAGATAACCAATATGGAACTGTACTGGGAACACAAATGCCTACGGCTGTACTTCTCCAATGAGCTGTAGCACAAAACTCCATGACTAAAAAACACTTATTAATGAGTAGAATGGTGGGGGTGGTGAAGCCTGGAGAGATACTACAAAACAGGCTTACAATACATCCAAGTAACTAGTAAAAAAATGTATGCTGTGATTTGTGAAGTGATAGTGAATTGTGATTTGTGATTGCATTTGTGACAGTGAAGATGAACGTGATTCAGTGTCAACAGTTTGAGATAACCAATATGGAACTGTATTGGGAATGCAAATGCCTACGGCTGTACTTCCCCGATGAGCTGCAGCACAAAACTGCCTGACTTAAAAACACTTATTAATGAGTACAATGGTGGGATGGTGAAGCCTGGAGAGATACTACAAAACAGGCTTACAATACATCCAAGTAACTAGTAAAAAAATTAATGTTGTGATTCGTGACGTGATAGTGAATCGTGATCTGTGACTGCATTTGTGACCGTGATGATGAAGAACATGATCTGTATCATGAGTGACTCATGAACGTGATGATGGTTATGACTTTAAAATGCATATTAATGATTATGATGTTCATGCATATTTATGCACCACACCAGTCCAGTACTCTGAAGGGAAGCCAAGTAAATAACTGTGATTTAAGTTACAGATGGAGATTGGGTCCTAAAGAGATGCAAATGCACAGACAGATTAAGATTGCGTTGTGCACTGAAGCGATGCAGATGCAAAGGCACAACACCTAACCAGTGCTCACTATTAGAAATTCAAATCTGGAAAAGAATACCTTTGCCGGTTGGGGTGGGCTGCGGGGGGCAGTGTATTGCACTGCTGCAGTAACAGTCACTGGTACTAGTACCAGTAAAGATATGACAAAAAAGTACAAAAATCACACAGCTACAGTGGATAGTAGGTTCATATTGCTGAAATTACTATGTGGCACAATAAAAGGTGTCTGATTTGATGACACATGTCACACACATACTCACACACACACGCAAAGTAATGCTTAGCAAATTGAAAACTTCAGTAATATAACCACGTATTTTAAACAAACTAACATTTTGCTCTGCTGCACCACAACAGTCAGCAAAAACATGCCAAGAATTATTAAAACTATTAATGTGTGTACATTAACACAGTTATACAAGAAAAATATCACAAAAACAGAAAAAAAGTCTTTTTCTCCAAGTTAATCTACCTACACCACAGATATGCCCCTCCCTGAAAGCACACTTCCACTGTTTTCTCAGTACACAGTCTGAATGCCGTACATTAACATTCAAAATCTATACACAAACTATAAACGCTCGATGATATGAGCACAGGAGGGTTTCCTACAATCTATGAACTAAAGTTTCAGCAAAAATAAATTACTCAAAAAGGCTTTTTTTAATATCTTTTAGAAGGTTTGAATCACATAGAGCTCTCAGAGCAGACTGTCTCCTACAGCTTCCTAAACACACTACCCTGAACTGCGGCTGTGCAGAACAATCTAGAGCCCTTGTGACCTGAAATCCCATGAATCACTGCAAAATTTGCCTTTGGAGCTTAAAAACAAGGTGAAGTGAGGCGAAGTACATTGTTTGCAAAGTACTTCACCTTAAGAACTGGTGGAGTAGTGGGTTGGGAAGGCAGAGTAATGCAAAGTCATTGTTTTCAATGGACTTCGCGTTACCCATTATACAGCGAAGTACTCCACTTCGCATTGTGGGGCACTCCGCGAAATCGCTTTCACTTCGCGCTTCACTTCGCAGAGCGAATTGGGGCCACTTTGCCCATCTCTACCAGCAAGACATCCAGGTATTTAAAAGAGGTGACATGTTCTAAGGGGGTAACCAGTGAGTTAGTGATGGTTAACAGGTAGCTACTGCATGGGCATTGGCACTGGGCAAAGATCATGGACTTGGTTTTCTTGTAGTTCAGTATTAAACAGTGGTCAGAAAACCAGGTTTCAAGTTTGCCAAAGAAACCCTGAAGGGCATATTGAAGGGAGTTTGGGTGGGGGTGTTTTGGTAAAAACTGCTCTTATGAGAGACACAAAATAAAGAAAAAATATTCTGTCTTCCCATAGCAACAGCCATCTCAAGACATCTGCTTGGTTGCATTTTGTGCCCATGCACCTGTGCACCTCCATTACATACTGATAACAGCAGGCAGCAACTGAGGGAATGATGCTGCACCCTATGACTGGGCCTGCTTGGGCTGCCCTATTGCTCTGCATCTCATTTACATAGTAGACCCCCACCTTCTTTCAAAGCTGCCTATAGTGACCTTAGTGGTTGCATAAGAAGAAGTTGCAACCCGCAACAAGAATGGGGTGAAGGGCTCACAATGACCTGACTAGCACAAAACAGGTCTCTGGAGCCACTTAACACTGGCCAGTGTAATTGAGGCTCATATTTTGAAATGTAGTAATT
Source organism: Neoceratodus forsteri (assembly GCA_016271365.2). Classification (NCBI taxonomy): domain Eukaryota; kingdom Metazoa; phylum Chordata; order Ceratodontiformes; family Ceratodontidae; genus Neoceratodus; species Neoceratodus forsteri. The sequence continues at coordinate 208,252,665 of CM057451.1, forward strand.
TGGAAATATATGGACATGTCAGTGGCTAAAACAGTATGAGAGTGGAAGACTAATGAGAAAACCTAGAAAACATGACATGAAATTTACTAGATAGATATTTGCAGTCACATAAATACTGCACATTGTTAAATGTGTTTGTGAACTCAGGTCATAGATAGGTGAATTTCATAGTTTTAGGATGGGACAGTAAGCTGGGTAGTGCGGTCAAGAAAGGAAATACATCTTCTAGAACCTATCAGGGGTTTAAGATTGTTCTGAAGGTTGTAGATAAAGTAACCTGATCTAGTTGTTTGCATCACAGCAAGTCCTCAGGAGAGCCTGGTTCACTCCTGGGATGCCAGTTAGAATTGTTAGCTTTATACAGGTCAATGACCTTTGCAGAAAACCAGGGAAGATTGTGCCCATGGACATGAGACCTCCTGAGAGGGGCTTGTTCATCCCACGTTTGTTTGTTTTTCAATTGTTTAACCAGGAGAGGCACACTAAGCTGAAAGCTTGTTTATAGGTGTGACCTCGGAGCACAGGGAAGTTAAAGGACTTGCTCAGGGTCACACAGTATGCAAGTGGGGGCTCTGAGATTCAAACCCAGGTCTTCAGATTTGCAACTCAGAACCTTAAACAACTGCACTATACTGCCTTGAATTTTGCAATGAATTTGACAAAGAAAGTGGTTAGAACAACATCTACTGTATATCAGTAAATAACGTGAATGCTGATCAGTCAGTGGCCTGAAGATCATCTAGCTGGGAAGAGAGGTCCAAATACTTGTGTGACCTATACCAGAGAACCATTGGTTGGGCTTTAGTGCAGCAGACCTTATGGATGCAGTAAACCATGTGATGGTCACTATAAATATGCACTAAGGCATCACCAGAAATAATGTGGTGGGGGTATGAGGAGATGGTCCACTCGATATGGAAGTTATTTTTTGCAGCAGGCATTTAGACAGATAGGAAAGGATATTAGCTGCATGAGACGAAGGGGACCTGATTCAGAAAGAGATATGCCCGATGCAACGTGCTTGCAACAAATAGCAATGTCGTAAGTTGCACCATGTGTCGGTGTTTGCGGCATTCCCAATTCCAGTACGTGGTCTGCTCCAGCGAGGGAAGTTGCTGCACCAAAGGGGCATTTCTCCACCCTTGCAACCTGCACCTGGGTATGCCAGGTCACAAGGCGGATGCAGCATGGCAGGGCTGCAGTTTCCACTGATTCCATATTTCAGATGCCCCGCTGTGGCAGTAGAGAGGGGGTTCTGTTAGACCAGCTAGGAGGTGGTTTATACCCCTTGGCCCAGATATTCAAAGTGCACCAGGTTGTGGCACAAGCTTGGGCACAGCGCAACTTGGCTGCACAGGCGTGTGGACTGGGCGATAATCAACGGAGCTGCGCCATGGCTCAGCAGCTTTGAATATCGCACCCTGGCCACCCCCAGTGTGCATGGCGCAGTGGCACTGCGCCAGCACAAGTGGCCAGAGTGGAACATGGGGATGTGCTAATGCAAGTTCCATTGCGCCATGCACAGCAACCGCGATATTCAAAACTTAACATGCAAATGGGGCCATAATGTATGCAAGGTGCACATGGTGCCATTTGCATGTCATTATGGCCCCATTTGAATGCAGGTGCTCCAATCCTCGACAACATGCACCTGGTGCCCTACCAGGCAGCAGGCATCAGGGACCGACGCCTCCTGCAGCCCGATCGCGGGCATTTGTGGTAAACAAAAAAAACTATTATGTCCAATATCCCTGGTGGTTCAGTGGACCGCTATCTGCCACCTGATTGTGGGCATTTGTAATGCAAAATAGAAATATCTCCCATATCCCTGGTGGTCTAGTGGACCACTATCTGCTGCCCGATATCGGGTAGTTGTAATGCAAAATAGAAATATCTCCTCTATCCCTGGTGGTCCAGTGGACCGCTGTCTGCCTGATCGTGGGCATCTATATTAAGAAAGGAGAAGTCATCCTATATCCCTGGTGGTCCTGTGGACCACTATCTGCCACCTGATCATGGGCATTTGTAAAGCAAAATAGAAATATCTCCCATATCCCTGGTGGTCCAGTGGACCGCTATCTGCCACCCGATCATGGGCATTTGTAATGCAAAATAGAAATATCTCCTATATCCCTGGTGGTCCAGTGGACTGCTGTCTGCCCAATCATGGGCATCTGTATTAAGAAAGGAGAAGTCGTCCTATATCCCTGGTGGTCCAGTGGAATGCTATCTGCCTGATCGCGGGCATTTGTAAAGCAAAACTAATTCCAATATCCCTGGTGGTCTAGTGGTACCCCCAACCCACCCACTGGCCCCACCTCAGCTATCTTCCTGAGATGGTCCGAGGACAGTTTTCCTTTAACAAATCTAACCTGTTCTATACTGATTAGGGACCCCAGACCTGGATTAATCTAGAGATGAAAGTAATTTAGCTAGAATCTTAAAATCCGCATTAATTAGAGATATTGGTCTATAGTTTGGAATAAAGAGAGATCTTTATCTGGTTTGGGAATGACGATTATGAAAGTCTGATTCAGGGAGGTATCAGAAATACCTTTGTCAAAAATGTATTGATAAGTGTCAAGGAGAATAGGTGCAATCTTTTCTTTAAATGTTTGATAAAAATTTGTAGTGAAACCATCCGGACCAGGTGATTTATCCCATGATAAAGAATCTATTGCTTCCTGAACTTCTAATAGAGTAATAGGGGCTTCCAGAATTTTGCTTTATGCCTCTGATAACACTGGAAGATCAATATCTAGGAAAAACATATCCATTTGTTGAGACAAAGAGGCGTGAACTGGAGCTGAGTAAAGATGCCAATAGTAATCGTGAAATGCATTCACAATAACTGGAGGAGTGGTTAATAAGACCCCTGAAGCCAAGTAAATTGAGATGACTATCTTGTCAGCCATTTGAGTCCAGAGATGGAGGGCCATAAACCTCCTGGCCCTTTATCCCTGATCAAAGTAAGAAATTCTAGACTGAAGCCTAAAAATGTGGCCTTTTCAGCTAACAACTGATTGTACTGTGCACAAAGAGAACCTATTTTTACTCAGTCTTCTGCTGGAGCAGATGGTGAAAGGAGATTTCCTTGTTCCTCTATTTGGGTCAGAATTGCTGTTAGGGATACCGCTCTCTGCTTTTTTCATTTAAGACATCAGACAATTAAATTCACCCCTCAATGCACATTTCAGTGAGCCCCACAAGAAATCTTTTTTAGGCATTGTAGGGGTGTTAATATCTATATAATTAGATATGAAAACCTGAAGTAATTGAATTTGTTCTTCCTATTTAAAAAGTTAACTGTTTAGTTTCCAGATTCTATCTTTTTGTATATGAGGAGAAATGTCAAGAGGTATATGAGTGGTATGATGGTCAGAAATTACTTTAGAGGAATAATATGCCAGAGAGGTACCCGGTATAAGGTCTGTTGATATAAGAAAATAATCCAATCGGGAGAAGGAGTGGTGGGGAAGGGAGTGAAATGAAAACTCTTTACTATCCAGGTGTAGTAACCTCCAGGGCTCTATAAGGCCCATGGAATGCATTAGCCCCAGGGATGGTTTTTGCTTAGTCTGAGGTGTTCTATCTAACTGGTTGGACAAAACCAGATACCAGTCTCCCACCAACAGTGTTGGAATTGCAGCCCAAGGGGCAAGGGTAGTCATAAGTCCAGCATAAAATTCCAGGTTGTCGATACTGGGACCATATATAGACCATAATGTTAACTTTGAGTGGCCTAATATGGCCCTAAGAATCCCACATCAGCCTCCCGGGTCAGCAATTTGGTGAATGAGATGGAATGAGACTCTCTTATATATTAAAATAGCTGTCCCTTTGCAGGAATCAATTCCAGATCCAAATACCTGACCCACCCAATTCTCCATAAATACTGTAAGTTGTTTGATTAGGCAACAAGTGTGTCTCTTGCAGAAAGGCTACATCTATTTGCAAGCTTTTCAAATGAATTAGTACTTGGGCTCTCTTGGCTGGGGTCTGAGCTCCTTTCACATTCCAACAACAATAATTAAGAACCATCTTGATTGGGACTAAATCCTAGCAAGGTGAAATATATTCTAATCGGATGGAACCAGAACATAACATTTGTTTTAGTTATAGTATCTCTCAGGCCAGTGGCAGACCTCCCCTGTATTATTGTTCTTACTCCCCTTCCCCACCCCTTTACTAAAACCCTGACTTCCAATTCTCTGGAAGTACCCCCTTGATCCTCCCACCATACCATTTGTCCTTAGTTTCTTAAGGGTCCCAGTCAGGCAATTTGGTGTGGGAAGGTCAAAACCCCTTATATGGTTCATGACTGTTTCCAGGTTACAGACACTCCAACTCCTACCCCCCCAGACTTGTATAACCAAAGATTATTGTAAAATAAAAACATAAACCCTCCTATTATCTGATTCCAATTATAACATTATGTAAGTACACAATCACAAGGTGAAACTGTAAACTTTTATATCAGTTCCCCCTATAGCAAAACATTGCCCCCAAACTTCATTATGTTTACCACTAATTTTAAGAATTTAACTCCTAAAGTTATATGTATGCAGTTATGGAGCATATAGTTACCATAACTAAACTAATACACTTCAACATTATATCCAAAAGACATTTAAATCTGCTATAACTAGGAATAATAGACCCATGATTGTAGTAAACAGGAGTATTACACATAGGCCCCCTTACTACTTGAAACAGTTGTATGTAAAATTTAAAAAGAAAAAATGGATGACCATTTACTACTCAGCATAATTAGTTTAACCTTGTAGTCCAAATAAAATTCACCGGATGGCAAGCATTTGTGTACTCTAGAGGAACCTCCGCTGAGGTATTAGCCAAAAGTACTTGATGGAAGTCAAATGAGCTCTGCAAATAAAAAAGAAAATCTTGACAGTCTTCCTGCCGTTACCCTCTATACGGCAGGATGAACCGAGGTGTACACAAAACCAGAGCTCGCTGCCTCTAAATTAAATAAAAGGAATGTATTCTCTCCCTGGAGCTCCCTAACCAAAATGGATAAAGATTCTGTTTAGGAACCAGATTTCATGAGGCATGTTTAAAATAAACAAGGAAAGGAAAAAGCAAATCTTGCCATCCCCAGACTTCAGATAGTGAAGTCCTGCTACAGCTTGCCAAAGTTCCTTGTAGAAGTCCTTTCTACCTTCCCATTGAGGAGCAGGATCTGTGTAAAGCTTGAGGACCTGACTCATTATTGTAATGTCTCAGCTGGCTTGCTTGGCATCTTTCCAAGAGTCTAACAAACACCCTACTATTTATGCTGAATGCACTAGCCAGATGTATCCTGTGAAATTAGTGGCAGGCCACAAGTAGTTTAATGGCACCAAGAAAATGTTAGATAGACCAAATATTACCTTGACTGGTAATTCTAACCCAGTGCACGAGTATTAATTGCTAAAAATACAGTCGCATTCCCCCTCGCGCTGATCTTTTATAATAACATTTTCAGAAGCACATATGAAAGTCAGGGAGGTTCCTTGGGGCCAATCTTCCTACCGTCATCCTTATATTCTCCCAAGGACAAAAGGACTAGAGCAAAATGAGATACTATCCGGGAATCACATCCACTATAAAAAATAAATGATGACTGCACATTCTTTTGGGCATCACAATATAACTCAGGAACAAGTCAGTGGAATTTCCTCCTCTCCAAACCCAGTTCGACATTTTAATTGATTTTCATCAGACCAGTCTACCAGCCTGCAGACCCCCTCCATTAAGAAAATTAACCATATCTCTTCATTGAGGATGAGTCATCATACTTAACTGATATCTGGATCAGTGTTGAGCAAATAAATCAGGGTACAGGGTAGTTAGTACTTGGGCAGCCTGTTCTGCATTCTCAAAGGTTTTCCACGTACCTTGGTATAGAATCGAGAGCCTAGCCGGGTATAGCATCTGGAACTTTATGCTGGCTGCAAGCAATTTTGTAACATTGGAGTGATATTCAACTCTTTTTGGTGAGTAGCTACTGGGAGATCCTGTGTGACTTGGATCCAGGAGATGGACTTGGCCAAAGGGATCTGTGGGCTCTTTCCACCACAAATGTGGCTGAATGAGGTGGGGCACCAGCTATCTTCAGGAGCAGCTTCTGAGCAAAAATCACAGGCGAGTGACCCTCCACTTCCTCTGGAAGACAAAACACCACCAGGTTGTTACACCTGTTACCTCCAGGTCTTCTAGCTTTAGCTCTAACTTGTTCATTTTTTGCCTCATAGATATCATTTCAGGCTCCATTCAGGATTGGCAGCTTTCTAATGAGGACACTCATGCTGTGACATCGGTTACTGTCCGAGTGGTCTCTTTTAACTCTTCTTTTATGGTTTTTGGAACAGAAGTGATCTCTTGAAAGACAGTCTTTAGTGAGGCCAGTCCTGCAAGGAATTTGTCTTCGGACAGTGGAACAATGACATTAGGCCCTTGTAAAGTCTTGGTTAGTGCAGCAATTTGAGTCTTAGGCCTCTTAGCTTGTTTATCTGGAGTCATAGGTGATGTGCATGCAGGGAGGGCCTACTTCATCTCTGCATCTATTCTTCCAAATTTTGCCTTTATCTTAAGTTTTACTTTTCACTCCGTTGCATTCCAGGAGCTTTCCACCGGTGAATTAAATGTTTATTACTTCTTGGTTAGCGCAAAGTGAGGGTTTATTTTAAAGTTTAATTGCTGTGAGGTGAGAGTAGAGTATAGAGGCATCCGTCTACGTGGAAAGCATCATGTGACTCCCTGATGTTGTTTCTTTACAAAGGCAATATGTGTCATGGAGCTTAGTTTGGGGAGGGGCTAATTTCTTGTGTCCATAATTTCATTGTAACAGCATTCCAGGGGCAGAGAAAAATGAGAGACAAAGGCTCCTACTACCTTTTACAGTACATCATGTTTTTCAACACCCACATGTCCATTAAAGAAGAGATCTGGATTCAGCATACATTAAATCCTAGTCATAAAATGTTAACTTCCTTTTTCCCCATAAACCAGAGGTCCGCCCTTCATTGTTGTTTATAGAGCTACAGTGTCTGATACTTGGCTATGCCACTAGTTTCTGTAGAATGTGGAATGCCACTGCACAAATGGTAATTAATGATCCATGGCTGGCAGCCTCAGACAGATTAAAAATACAATAAACAAACTAGTACTGTATATAGTATACAGTGTATAGTTTGAGTGATTCTATACTTATTATCTAATTTAATGATGATCTCCTGATCATGTCTGATCAGTTCTGACTAGGTAAACAAAAGGTTTTGCACCAAGAATACTAACTGGGACAGCTCCACACCTACATGAACATTCCTATTTAAACCTCACAACTTGGTACATAACACACATTGATTTATAGTGGCCACATCCGGTTTGACGGAGAAACAAGTTTTATTAAACTGCTGTTAGAGATCAGGAGCACTGTGGTTGCAAAAACTCATACAACCAGATGCATCCTGGGAACTAACTAAATGTTGTCAAGAAAATTAGGACAGACTAGGTCGTCCAAGTGGTTGTTATCTGCTGTCAACATTTATGTTTGTATGTTCCATGTAACCAGCAGTACTGAGTAATCAACTCCAGCTGCTATGTTTTGCTTCAAAAAAACATAACCCTCTAAAAAGCCCAACCAAAACCCTCTCTACAGCTTGCGACCACACTGGCCACTTTTTTCAAGTCCTATGGCACCATGTCTGTAGAGACAAACTCAATGATTATCTCAAGTAGCCCCTGCCAACTCATCATTTAAAGAGCACCTTGTGTGCTTGAAGCACCCCCCTAGCCTTACTTTTCCTTAGTGTATTTGTTCAGTTGGAATGATAAATGTGCACTTTCACTCCACTAAGATCTTGGGATGAATCCCATTCACTTACTAGGATTTAAATTACTATCTCTGCCAGGGTTTTTACAGGCAATATTCACCCATCTACACATTAATAGTAACAATATTAATAGGTGGGGGGGGTGCTGCAACTGTTAATTAAAGATCCGGGTTGGCAAGCTCAAATAGATTAAAAATACAGTAACAAAATACCATATAGTATATAGTATTCAGTATAGTGATTCCACGCTTCACTCTTATTACCTAATTTAATGATGACCTCCTGAATTTTTCTAATCAATTTTGATTAGGTAAAGAAAAGGTTTTGCACCACAAATGCTCACTGGGGCAGCCCCACACTCTAGATGCAGCAAATTTAATTTCTGCCAGTGAAGTGGCCAATTTTGCCATGTGGTGTAATTCACCAAATTTTCTGCATTAGGCAGAATTTTGCCTAGGCAAAATTTTGCCTTCCATGGTGAAATTTCACCTTTTGCAGGAAAATTTCATCGGGAAGATGAAGTTTCACAGTGGAATGCAGAATTTTGCTGCAGAAAGCAAAACTGCCATTCCACCAGGCGACATTTTGCGATCCACAGGGCAAAAGTTTGCATTTTGCTTTACAAAACAGCTGGAATTTTGTAGATTTCTCCACAAAGTGAATTTTGTTCAGCTCATCACCTCTACCCCATACCTAAATGAACATTCCATTTAAACCTCACAACTTGGTTAACAACACAAATTGTTTAATCGCGCCACATCCTGTTTGATGGAGAACGCATTTTATTAAACTGCCATTAGAGCTCAGGAGCACTGTGGCTGTTTCTTTCAAAGACAATATGGGCCATGGAGCTTAGTTTGGGAGCAGTTAATTTCTTAAGGCCCTGTTTCATTGTAACAGCATTCCAGGAGCAGAGAAAAACAAGAAACAAAGATTCCTACTACCTATGTTCTATGTAACCAACAGTACTAAGTAATCAACTCCAGCTGCTACTTTTTGCTTCAAAAAGAAGAACTCTAACAAGCCCAACCAGAACTCATCTTACAGCTTGTAACCAAACTGGGCACTTTCTAGTCCTATAGTCCTGTGGCACCACGTTTGTACAGACAGATTCAAAGCTTACCTCAAGTAGCCCCAGTCAATTGTTCATTTAAAGAGCACCTCTTGTGATTGATCCCCCACAAGCCTTACTTTTCCTTCATGTATTTGTTCAGTTTGAATGGCAGAGATGCTCTCTCACTACACTAAGATCCTGGGTGAATCCATAGATGTACTGGGATTTAAATGACTTTCTATACCAGGGTTTTCAATGGTGAACTTCACCTCTACACATTAATATTAGTGTTGTTTTCTAATTTGGATGAACATCGCAGAGTCAGGATTAAGGGTATGTGAATTAAACAGAGTGTGCAATTACGTTATTTTAGGCTGTGGGTCTACAGTATATCAATTCTGCTGCTACTTTGATGCTGCTTTTTGTGTGTAGACTACAGTACATTATATTAAGCTGATTGTGACTATTATTTGCAGCAATTGCCAGCAACCGTACAATGGCTCTAAATCCAATTTGTTTTGAAGTTTTACTAATATGTGAAAAATCCCAAACCACTGGAAAAGAGTGAATGTTATTTTAACCTTCAAAAGCAGAGAGAAGCAAAGCTCAAATAACACCATTCCTCCTCCTTCAAATATATATTCCAGGGTAACCAATGCAATCACTCACAATTTCAAGAATCTTCCCATTTATATTATCCAGACGGGAGGAATATTTTTTTTTGTTCTTCCTTAATCTGTCAGTTGTAACTTTTTATTAGTTTTATTTTCAGTGATTGCTGTGATTTTTCATTTTTTTGCTAGTGCTTCTTAAGTATCCATGCCATTTTAGTGGGATTAATTTAACCATAAACAGTGCCACCTGGCCATTTCAGCAGATACTGAATGAAAATTTAACTGCAAACAATGGCATCTGGTGCATTTCAATAGATGCTGAGGGGGATTGAACTAATTAAGTGCATACCACATACCGCACTGCAGCACCATTTCATTAATGAGGTAATGCTTGATCTACTGTGCCTGCTGAGGTTCACCCTGGTATTGTGAAACTTTTATATAACTACCACTGTATAGTGTGTTTGTAAAGATGTGACCAGGAAAGGAACACTAAGTTCTGGCAGTTTGTTGTCAAGTGTGTACTGGGGGGGAGGTTTACAGGGCACAATTTTATTGAGAGGGATATTCTTGATGAGGACATTCAGTATAACTTCCTAATTTTCCAGAAAATGCTATTGGATGTTTAACTTATACATACACCAAAGATAGGCAAAAGGACCTTCACTTATGATCTAATGCAAAGACAGCTTCTCAACAGTACAGCACCTATACTGCAGTGTTAGAAATGGTATTAGCCAAGTTGCTAGTGTGTGATCAGAGCCCACGATGTTCTCTTTTTCTGGCCTTAGAGGTGAGTTTTCACCCTACTAAGCTATTGACGCTGCTTTCTTGCTGAAAAAAAAATAATTGTATACAGTTAGAGTAAGGCTGTAGATTGTTTTGTAGCAACTCTGCTAGCCACAGTGTTAAAATAATAACATTTTGATTCTAGATTAAATAGTATATAGAGAATACTAGGTGGGCAACCATGCAGAACCACTGTGTTCTGCCCCAGAGGGGTATGATTCCCTGTGACCTTGAGAGTGATGCTCAAGATGTCTTTGAGAATCACACCCCAAGGTGGCAGAATACACAGATTCTGCATGGGTTTGCCCATGATGTATTTTATTTTGTGTGTGGTGCCCCTCTAATCAATTTAATGATATTTACTGCTTTCTAAATATCTTTTTTTCATGTTAAAATAAATTTTACTCCCCCATTTAGTATTTCAGGAGCTACAGCTTGTTCCTATGGAGAGTTGTGTGGTTGCTAGGGACTGAATGTCCCTACTTTAACAGTGCACACTCCCATTGGTTGTTGGTGTTGTGTAGGAGGGATTTACAAAAAAAAGACATGGCTACTGGATGTCTCACTTAGTGAGCCAATTAACAAACTGGAAGGATAAACTTTTTTGTATGTAGTCCGATTCTGATTATATTTGGTTGATCCTGAATAAAGAACTGTGCTTTTATTTAAAAAAATACCACAGACATCGTCAGTGGAGTTTCCAATAATAGAACCATGCCACAGTTTGATTTCAAAACACAGCTCGCTCTTTTCATTCTAAATGAGAGGAGTGCTGTTCTGTATATATGGCAGTACAGCATTCTAGTCATTGTTTTCATTGTCGCTGAACAGCGTTTCAGTATGGTGGAATTTAAAGTTAGAATAATGTTCCACCATACACTATAAATTCTCAGCAGAGCTGATCTAAAGTTATTCACATGTCAACCTCATTTTCAGGCATACATTTGCTCAATATGAAATAAACATTTAGAGCAATATTGATTTAAATCAGTACAGTAAAGTTGTGGAAGTCTCTTATACCCCATATTCAAATTTTCAAATAAGCAGGCAAATGTCAAAAGTGCATTGAAGAATCAAAGTCATTAAATGTGTTTATTTCTTGGAAAAAAATCAATTATCTCATTAGTTATTCAGTATACATTTCTACTATTAATAGAATGGATTGTAATGGTAGTTACTGATATACAGACTATGATTACACTGGTGTCTAGTGTTCCCATATTAAGATAAAGAATATGACTTTCCTGGTGTCTAGTGGTCCCCCCAATGATCACTAGCCCAATACAAAAAATATGTTTTCCATGGTGTCCAGTAATCCCTACCTCCACCCAATCACCCATCAGACAAACATACACTGTGTAACTGGTGTCCAGTGTAACATTCCCCCATTCCAATCCTCTGTATATGATAGAGCAATCATTCCCTAGTCCCTATCCCTGATCCCCTGTATCCCAAAATAATGTTATTCCCTTGTGTCTAGCAGACCCCCGCCTCCCTCAGCCCAGCAGGTAGTGCCCCACCATTCTGATCCACCAGCATACTGACTATGAGCCTGCGACTGACACAGCCCTCTGCTCTCCACCATGGTCAGCTGCTGACTGAGCTGTCATTTACTCATGTGTTATAACAAACTCCATAGTTGGATCTGGAACCATTCATTATAATGATGCAGCACTGTAAATAAATTCTATTTCACCTTATAAACAGTGACGCTTATGCACGAAGGGGCGGGTAATATGCTCCTGAGGTCCAAACACTGCCCACACAGCTCTGCACCTGCGGAAGGTCCACGGGTGGCAACATTCACAAAAAGTGGCCACCTCATGACTCCCATATGTGGCCCCAACCCACTGGAATGCAGGCCCATGGGGACAGTCAGGTGCATAGCTCTGGATCTGGGAGGGCAGATAATCAATTGCCCAACCCACACCCCACAGTGGATCACCTTTGCTCATGTGCACCATGTGAGGATCTGGCGTGTAAAGTGCCACATGCAGTATGTGGGGTGGGTACCCATATGACTACCTGCAAGCCCCCAGTGTGCCCCACATGCAGGGGCTTCCTCAGTGGGGGTGCACAGGACCCTACCTCAAAGCCACAGCCAGCAGCTGTTACTCCGGGGGACTGCGTAAATGGTCATCCACTTTTAGGGCTGCTCTGATCTGGCAGAGATGCCAACACCTGTGCCTGGCACTCCAAAGTTTGAGCATCCCGCGGAGTGCCAGTACACCCCCTGCACTCCCCCCCAGGTCTGCCCCTGTACATAGGTCAGCACACCACAGGGGCCCCAGTGTGAATGGGGGGCATCTGGCCAGTTATGAATGCCATTCAGGGGGCACAATGGGCTTGGGTGGATGTGGAATGGGCTGGCACCAGGGTTATGCAGCACATACCCACTCCACACCTTAGTGCATAGGGCTCAATATTTGTTCAAGACAAAATGTGCTCTGTTCTTTCTCCCATATTCCCTTTCCACCAGACCAGGATACATTTGGAAGAAAACTGTCTGTTAAGGTCAACACAGTTTATCATTTTATTTATTCATATCTGTATAATAGTGTGTTTGCAAAAATGTGACATGGAGAGGAACACTAAATTTGTCACCAGTTGTGTATGGAGGTGGGGTGATCACAGGTGCCTGATTTATTGATGGGGTATTCTTGACAAGGACATTCAGGATAACCACCTTAATTATCCAAAAAAGTGCCATTAGATGTTTAGCTTTCACTTAGACAGCAACCAATGGTAGGCAAAGAGGACCTTGATTTATCATCTAATCCAAAAGACAGCTGCTTGGCAGTGCAGCACACCTATACTGTAGCGATAGAATTGGGTATTAGCCCAAGTTGCTGGTGTGTGACCAGATCCCATGACATTATTTTTTTCTGGCCTCAGAGGTGAGTTTGCACCATCCTGAGCTATTGACGCTGCTTTCTTGCTGTAAAAAAAAATTAATTGAAAAATAAAATAAGGCAATACAAAGTTTTGCAGCAACTCTGCTAATCACAATGCATAAAATAATAACATTTTGACCCTAGGTAAATAGTATAACTTATTAGCAGAGCTGATCTAAAGTTATTCACTTGTCAAACTCATTTTCAGGCATACATTTGCCCAATATGATTAAAGATTTAGTACAATAATGATTCACAACAGTGCAGCAAAATTGTGGAAGACTATTATGCCCCATACTTAAATTTTCAAATGCATAGGCAATTTTCAAAAGTGCATTGAAGTAAGAAAGTCATTAAAATTTGTATGCATATGGGAAAAATTCATAATCTCATCAGGTTTTCAGTATATAGTTCTACTATTTATGAAATGGTTTATAATGGTAGTTACTGAACGTAATGGTGAAAGTTATGCTTGATATTTGCACTCCTGGTAAGGGTGAAAGTTGTGTGTCTGTGAGCTATTTTCATTTCAACTTCAAGCTAAGGCTATAAATTAATTTCAGCTTCATACCTTTGGCAGAGCCACATTGTCTTCCAATGAAGTACAGTAGTTGGCACAGTGTAAAAAAGACAACTGTAAAGAGCCTTGAGGTCAACAATGAATATGAATTACTGTGGTTTACTAGTGGCAGCTGGCAGGTGTTGTTGGCAAGCATATACTAACATACTAAAATACTAAAATGCCAGCAGAATAGGCCTAAAGGTCTTTCGAGTCTGCTCGTTTGGTCAGCCCCCACCCTGGGAGCTGATCTTGCTGCCCCCCCCTCACCTTCTCTGGCTTCTCCCTTCCCAGTTCTGGATATTCTTGCTGCATTGGATTTTGCTTCCAGAATCCTACCCCTGTACCTGTTCCACCCGCTCTTGAACCCCTCCACTATCTCTGCCTCTACCAGCCCCCTAGGCAGCACATTCCATGGCTCCACCACCCTCTCAGTGATGTAGCACCTCCTCCTTTCTCCCCTGAATCTTCCCCCCTCCAGCTTCCACCCATGCCGTCTAGTGGCCCCCTCCTCCTTCCTTCGAAGCACCCTGACTGTTCCTCCCCTATTACCCCTTCATGTACCTGAAGACCTCTATCATGTCCCCCTGTCATTCTCTCTTCCAGTGTGTACATATTTAGCTCTTCGAGCCTCTCCTCATAGGTCCTGTCCCCCAAGCCCCAAATCATTTTGGTTGCCCTCCTCTGGACCCTCTCCAGGAGTTTAATGTCCCTCTTTATGTGTGGCCTCCAAAACTGCATGCAGTACTCAAGGTGCGGCCTCACCAAGCAGTTATACAGAGAGAGTATCACTCTCTAGCAATGCATCCCAGCATCCTGATGTCCTTGGCTGCTGCCCTCCTACAAGTCTCCAAGTTGTTCATCTTGACATCCACATCCATATGCTGTGAATTACTATGTGTGGTGCTGTGACATAGTCCACAAAATGAATGACTCCTGCATCCCACTCCAGACACAGATCTATAGTAATTATATGTATTAATTTCTGAAATCAAGGCTTATCCCCAATTTGACTCTGTATTACCTCCATGCCAATTATTACCTTATCTCTGGACCCATATATTTGTAAAATGTGTAACAATACCCGATACACACACACACACACACACACACACACACACACACACATACACACAGACACACACGTGTTCCCACATGCGCACACATGGGTGCAGGCACACACACAAACACACACACATTTTTCACTTTCCTTTTTTTTTTAATATTTAAAATTTCTGTAATACTTTACAAAAAGTGGAGTTACTTTCAGTGTAACTACACTGGAATAGATAAACGACTGCCATTCAATGTATCAGGTGTTACACCCTTCCCATTTGATAGTTGATATATTGTGAAAAGTCTTCAAACATCTGCCACAGTGCACTGACTCCTGCTTAGTCAGATGCAGTCCATCAAATTTAACTTTGCCCATTGGCTCACTTTGTGAAACAATGGGCATGCAGCCCTCACCAAGGTGTCAGTCGGCTGGTGGCGGGCAGCAGGCGGTGGGCAGTTCAGCCAATCAACGCTGACCCAGGGGAGCGAGGCGGTGGGGCTCAGTGGCGGGTTGGGGGGTACCACTAGACCACCAGGGATATTGGAATTAGTTTTGCTTTACAAATGCCCGCGATCAGGCAGATAGCATTCCACTGGACCACCAGGGATATAGGACGACTTTTCCTTTCTTAATACAGATGCCCTGCTGACAGACAGTCCACTGACCACCAGGGATATAGGAGATATTTCTATTTTGCATTACAAATGCCCATGATCGGGTGGCAGATAGCGGTCCACTGGACCACCAGGGATATGGGAGATATTTCTATTTTGCATTACAAATGCCCATGATCAGGTGGCAGATAGTGGTCCACAGGACCACCAGGGATATAGGACGACTTTTCCTTTCTTAATACAGATGCCCGCGATTGGGCAGACAGCAGTCCACTGGACCACCAGGGATATAGGAGATATTTCTATTTTGCATTACAAATGCCCATGATCGGGTGGCAGATAGCGGTCCACTGGACCACCAGGGATATGGGAGATATTTCTATTTTGCATTACAAATGCCCATGATCAGGTGGCAGATAGTGGTCCACTGGACCACCAGGGATATTGGACATTAATCTTTTTTAAAAAATGCCCTCAATCGGGAATGGGGGGCCACCAGGTGCAGCCAGAACTTAGGTGGCCACCTACAGGTGGCAGCTGCCGTGTTGTGCCTTGCAATGTGGCAGCTCACCTGTGGGTGGCCATCAATAGTTTTTTTTTTTGGCGTAACTTTGTGCTGGTGCAGGTAGGGGTTGCACAAGTATGGCTCTGCATATCCCAGGATGAATATCAGGCTGTGCAGAGTATGCATGGGCACGCCCCCACACTTGCGCCTGCATACATTACTGATGTGCTCCGGCGCATCGGGATTTGTGCCGCGCATTTTTCCCTTTTGAATATCATGCTGGGGCAAATCAGTGGGTTGCGCATGGTGCAACACTGTTGCGCCATGCACAACCCTTTTGAATATCTGGGCCCTTGTGACAATGCCCTTCAAGGTGAGGAGCTGGCTGGGGGCTCTGTTTGTGGGGTCCAGGAGTCAGATTAGAAAGGGGTGTACAGGAGAGGTGTTAGGGAGAATGTGTATGTCGGGGAGCATGATAGGCACTCAGTGGGGATGCCAGTCTGATGGCATTGCATACATTGGAGTGTGGCTAGCACTGGCTAGGTCACCCCTGCCAGGTGCCTGAACATCCCCTCTGGCATACACATGTGTCCCCCCAACACCTCTTTGGTACCGCCCTGTGCCCCTTCTGGCCCAGGAGCACTCCAGGCATTGTATATGGCATGCGCCTAGTGGGATGGGGTGGGCAGATCCATCTGGCAGGAACCGCAGGTGCGCCATGCTTTCAGTGGTAGCCTTCCATTGTCGCATGCCCCAGGTGTTGTGGTGCAGGGACTCCTGATGTACTGGAATTGGGGCATGGTCCCTGATGCACCGGGAGTGTGCCACTGCCCTAGATTGCCAGAACTCTGTGGTGATCTAAGGGCTCTTCTGGAATTAGGCCCTTGTCCTTTACATGAAAAATATTAAGCCATTTAAGACGGTGGTGGTGGGGACTGGAAGGAGGAGATGACCACAGTTTAGCTCCACATAACCCGATAGCAGTTGCAGAAGGGTTGTAAGGAGCATAAGGATGTGAGATGTTCTAATATCTGCTGTGAAATATTGACAGGTGAGCTGGGGCCTTAATGAAAGATAACAAAGGAGCATCAAGACTGAGAGAAATTGAGGAGACAAAATCAGGGTGAATGAGAAATGGAAGGTGGAGGAAAGGTGGTGAGAGGCAGGGTAGGGGATAGTGGGGGCAAATGATGAAAATGATTGATGGAAAGTTTAGGGGAAAGGAACAGATAGAGCAAAAGGGCCAAAAGGGGTAAAATGAAAATGAAGAGGGAGGAGTGATGCATAGTCAAATTCTAACATTTTATGTAATAAAAATGTGTGTGCGTGAATGCATGCGTGCGTGCGAAGGGTGATATCAAACAGATGAAGGAGCCAGCTTCTTGAGTGTAACTGCCCAGCTTATTTTTCATTATCTGCTGGCTGGTGGCCATATATAACATATGTTGAAATATGTTTTACTATGAGGATTTTTTTTTTTATTTTGAAATTATAAACTTTTTCTCATGGAAAGTAGTAAATAATTTATTTAGTAGCATATGGCTGTTTTTCATATTTTGATTAAATTAGTTTGCAAGAACATCCTGAGAGAGAGAGAACTAGTCACAACTGGAAGGGAACTGGGTAACATATTGGGTCATAATATAAACACAGGGAAAATACTGTAAGTTGTTTTATTCATCACTAAAGTGAAGCAGAGGCATTGTAACTTTTCTAAAAACATTTAAAACATCTAAACTAGCAATAGTACCTGAAATGCCATACTCAAAGATTCTGACTTTCAGTTCATTTCTACATTTCTTTAATTTTATAACTAATTTATTCTAGTTACTAAATAATTTATTCAAGTGATACACAAAAGGAAGTTATTTCTTTAATACAAGCAGCAATTAAGATAATGCTGATGCTAAAGCCTACAACTGCTTTGTATGGATTTATGCAATGCAGGGAGAACAATTAATGTCAAATATGTAAAGTGCAATTTTTCAGTCCATTAAAAATCATGAATCTTTACCAATCTGACTGAACTAAAATCAGAGGGAGCTTAGTAGTGAAGAACAATTTCAATTTTAACTTTAAAAAACACATTTATGACCCATAAATATTACACACATTCTGCCTTGCAAATGGAAAAAATAATAATGCAGAACAAGTCAGCATACCTTTAAACTAACATAATTTTCCCTTGAAGAAATTAAAGTGTCGGACCCATTAATCTTGGGCATTCATTATGGAGACTAGACTATATGGATTGTGCATTGCATTGATGATAGGTTATGGTCAGGAGAACATCTGTAGTGACTGGCCCTGATGTAAGGAAAACAAATGACAAACCAGAAAGTACTGTATGGTATAGTAACATCCAACTTATATGTTAGGTTCCTGAAGTCATAGGCTTTGGGATCAAAACCATCAGGAGGCATGCTTTAATTAAGCAAAATCTCAGATCTAGGATGTGTTATTCATCTTATAACACATCTGGAAATTAATATGCCACTTGTAAAATATTTGTGTTTGGAAAAATGAATCAGTTTTCTATTGTCAGTTTGAGCTTCACAAACATTTTAATAAGAATGCCCCAGTTTATTATCAGGTCTGGAGCTCAAAACATTGTCAATGGTTTTATGGATATCTGGATTTTAGTTTTCCAACCATTGCTGTTTCCCTTTTAAGCTCAGAATTAGGATCAGTATATCCCCAATAAACCAAATCCCCTAAAAATTAGATTTCTGAGTTTCTTTGTTTAAAAGTTAGAAGCTGTTTTGCAACCCTGATTTCACTGTGTTTTCAGAAAAGCTGGTTTCAGTGAAGACCTACAGATGATGTCAGCTCCAGAATTTACAGCCTAATCCTCCCTGTTAGCAACTGCATAGGGCTTATTTCTCCTAAGTTACGTAAAACTGTAGTGGTAGTAAAATCATAAAGATGGAAAGTTGTTGCTTGCTGCGTGTGGGATTGGACATGTGTTTCAAACACATATGTTTCGAATGTGGTGGGGATGTATAATTTTGGAACATGAAAGGGATGTGCGTGCATATTTGGAATGTGACAAGGATGTGCAATTTTTGAACATATTGACACAGTTTTGCAATGTGGCTGGGGGCACAATTCTGAAATGTGTCTGGAACACACAATTTCATAATGTGGCCGGAATGCACAATTGTGGAATGCAGTTGTAATGTGCAATGTCATAATGTGGTGGGATGTATGAAGTCAAAATGTAGAGGAGACATTCAGTGTTGGAAGATGGTGGGGACAGGCAATTTCTGAATGTGGCATTGAGCACAATTTTGATATTTAGTGGGTGAGTAGACTTTTGGAACATGGCATGCACAAACAATTTCAAAACAAAATTGGGCGTTCTACCACCTTCTGACAGTGTGTATTCCCACTGGTTTCATGTGATAACGGTGATAATATAACAGCATCATACACATGGGTGAGTGCACAATGCCGAGAACACAAATGGTAACTATGCATTATGAAGACCACCAAATGAGTGATCATACCAATGGTTCCATGTCATAATAGTGATCGCAAAACAGTAATCACTATTATGGTGTGTGTATATTGCCTAAAAGCATTTAGGCAATATACAATTCTTGGTGATCCCACTTCTGGTAACGCTTAAGTGTTTTTGTGGGGGGGCTATGCCCCCCACACCCACCCCTCATGGAGGGGTGTCACCTCCCACACCCCCTACTTTTATATTGGTAACTCCAGGGGGTTGCATGTCAGGGAGGGGGCAAAACTCAATGGGGGACAAAAAAGGCAGCCACAAGCAGTGGCAAAATACTCACTCCCGGTCAATCCCAAACCCAGTGCCTACTGCACCTTCCTATCTCAACCCTCCTTCCTATCCCTCCCATCCACCTCCATAATCCTCCCCTTCTGGTCGCATTCCTTGCTATTCCATTGCTACCTTTGCAGGGTAGCTGATAATGATAGCGCTATAAATGAGTCACTGTTTTTTTACAGTCACTCATTATGTTGCTTGCATGCATATGCAAGAAACATAGTGCCATCATCGGAGATTTCACAGGTGTGTCACCTCCTCCTCCAATTCAGTCAGTGAGCTGGCAGGCGCGGCCCCTGTAAGCCAATGCATTTTGGAGCTGTCTATGACATGCTTCAAAATGCAGTGGCATACAGTTGAAAGGGGGAGTTACGCTTCAGTGAGCAGTGATAAGAAGCATAGCTCCCCCCCACACACAGGCGTGCGTGCCCATGCATGTACTGTGTAGCCGACGGGGTGCCCAATCCCCGTCGGCTGAGCTGCGCCCCCCCCCAGTAGTAGGTGCCATGCTGGGATCCCACCCCAGTGTGGCAATCAATCCTTTGGCCAACGGGGTGCCCAATCCACCATCGGCTGAACACCTCCCCTGTCCTTGTGCCACGCTGGGAGCCCACCCCAGCGTGGCAAACATCCCACGACGCCTTTTTGTTTTTTAAACCTGTAAACAAAAAATGGTCCCGACCCCCTTCCCACAACCCGCACTCCACCCACTGCGCACTCCAGCCTCCCCACACCCCCACCCCATACTTACCTCGGACTCCGCACGACGATCTTCGTGAACCGGAACACGCCTGCACTCTTCAAAGCTGACCACGAACTGAGGAAATGCCGGTAAGCTGTATAATGGGCTAGATAGGAGGGTTTCAACTTTGTTGCCTATCTCAGGCATTTTTGGGAATTTTTGCACCAAATCTTCAACATGGGGTTTTTAGGACCCCTTCTCATGAATGATGTCAATGTCATGGCGTTATTCGGGCCCAAAGGGTGATTTCGCGCAGTGACTGCACAGTGACTGTGAAATCACCCTTCCGGCCTGAATACTGCCATAACAGTGACATCATTCATGAGAAGGGGTCCCAAAAACCCCATGTTGAAAATTTGGTGCCAAAATTCCAAAAAATGACTGTTTTACGAGCTTGCATTGCGCAGTTCCTACGCAGGCTCATAAGTTCGCGAAATTTCAATATTTTCACTCCAGATTTTCAACATTGCCATTTTACCACACCTTCTTATGAGTAGTACAGCTGCCATTTTTCACATCTCACCCAAAACGTGTTTCCACCCATGTAGTGCACAATGGCGCAGTCGGTGTGCGAAATCAATGTACGGGACAAATTAAGAAAATCACAGTGACACTGTTCATGAGCAGAGGTCTTAAAATGGCTATGTTGAAAATTTGGTGAAAAAATTCCCTTCAGATGTATAGCAATATTACTAATGAAGACATTGAACAGAACTGGCCCCAGGACCGATCCCTGCAGCACCCCACTGGTCGCCCCCTCTCCCTAGACTGCATACCATTTACCACCACTCTCTGCCTCCTGTCTGTTAGCCAGTTTCTAACCCAGTTTACCACCCTTTCCCCCATGTCCAGCCTACCCAGCTAGTTTATCAGCCTCCTATATGGGATGGTGTCAAAGGCTTTGCTGAAATCAAGGTAAGCGTTGTCCGCTGCCCCACCCTGATTCACTTCCTTTGTCGCCCAGTCAAATAAATCAATCAGATTTATCTGACATGATGTCCCCACTGTGAATCCATGTTGTCTATGGTCCTGGGTTCTGATGGCATCTAGATGCCCCACTATCCTTTCTTTAAGCAATGTCTCCATGATCTTCCCCACTACTGAGGTGAGGCTGAATGGCCTATTGTTCCCTGCCTCCTCCCTGCTGCTGGACTTGTGTAGAGGGACCACATGTGCCCTCCTCCAATTCACTCATGTTGAATGACTCAGTGAACATGGCTGCCAGAGGTACTGCTATCTCCCTTCGCAGTTCTGTTAATATCCTTGGGCGTATGCCATCTGGTTCCATCGCTTTGTCTACCTTCAATTTAGTGAGCTCCTGCAGGACTCTTTTGTCCACCTCTTCACCCCCTTGGCAACTGCTGTACTGCTGTGGCCCTTGCCCCTCCCACTCTTCTGTGAATACTGAGCGGAAAGACACAGTGGATGTCTTGGGAGGAAGGCATGACACTGTCACTTCCAAATACCTAAACAGCACATACAAGCAAGCAACATTCGGCATTGACAAATGCTTGTTTATTATCACTACCATCACTGAATACCATACCAATACATAGAATCTCACATGTTATGTTTCTGTATTTCTGTAATTCTTTATCATTACTGGTGACCTTTTTCATACACAGATAATTGCAAAATAATGGTGGCCTATCAATCAAACTGGAACTCCTCTTAAATGCCTATGTTTGCTCCCCCCCCTCCCCAAGTCACTAAACCTCCAGTTATCCAAAACACCCAAACTACCATGCTTCATTAAACAAATTATCTGGTTGATCCTGCAGAATTTTCTTGCTTTATGAATTTAAACAAAAATGTGAAGCTGCACAACTCTGCTCTTCTGGTTTCACTTTCCAACCAGAAAACCAGAAACCAGCATGCTATTTATTTTTTTTTTGAAATTATATTTCTTTATTATTTTATATAAAAGTAATATACCTATGAGAATAGTACAGGGAATACACATTATGACCAATGACATAAACTGTATGGCAGCTGCAGTGTGACAATATACAACATTTTGCAGAAATCCCTGAATCTGGAAAAACAATGAGAAATCCCCCCTACCCCTCTCACCCAGGTCCCTTGGCCCCCATCCCTCTCCCCCAGGATGTGCCTTCTATAAAGGAAAAAAAAAGGAGAAGGAAAAAGAAGAAAGGGAGCTGATCCTGATGCTCCACTTTTTATTTTGTTAGTAAATAACCACATTGGCAGGATGAATCAGATTAAATTCTTAAGGAAAAAAAAAGTGATTTGGGAGTCTTGAATAATGGGGGTGGGGTGGGTAGGAGGTGAGTTGCTGACATGGAAAGGGGAGTTAATAGTATTTTTTAAGTTGGAAGGAAAGTACTGACATTCTTTTTTAAGTACCTCAGGGTCTGACTTGACCATCATCTTCGTTTCTCAGTGCATATTGATGCCATACACCAAAAGTTCCACCCCAAGCTTGATGCATTGTATAGGAATAAAGTGAATATCCTGCTTTCTGTCCTCCATGACTTTGTTTTAATGATGACTCTTCCTATTTTTGGTAATGGTAACATAGTTTATAGTGGAGCTCCCAAATCCTCCCTTGCCAGACTGGACCCTCTCTTTTGCTTTTTTCTGTCATTTTGCTTTAGCTTGTTCCCATTGTACCCTCCATTGCTCACTCTACTCTGCCCCTTCACTTCCATCTCTGGATGCAAGGCACCTTCCCCATTCTACCTCTTTATATCTACATGGTACCATTCTACCTGGTTTGGTTCCTTTCCTTCCTACCTTACATCTCTCTTATCCTCTCCCTTAACTTCCTACTACCCTCTACACAGTAATACTTCTCATTCCCCCATTAATCCTTCTAGAAAATCTACTACTGGTCAGTCTGTTTCCTCATACCATTTTCTTAAACTCTGGTCCCCCCTACCCTTTTCAATGCACTCTGCCTCTCCTGCATTCTCTTTAAAGTCTCTCCTTTATGAATATTTTTCTCCCTCCAGCAACTACTCATGACTCTATTCATCCCCCCAAAAAGTTTTGCCTTGGCATGCTATTTTCTTCTTACTCCACTACATGAATCTGTTATAATGTTGTATTTAATTTTCAGTTTTGCTCCTTGCAGTGTCAGTGGCTTAGTAGGTAGCACACTTGCCTCTGAGGCCGGGAGATCAGAGGGATGTGGGTTCAGTTCCCACATCTGGCACTTGGGTTAAAATCCCAGTACTGACACTGTAGTGCAGCATGAGAGGGGTGCTGCACTTCTGAGGTGCCATCTTTCGGATGAGTTGTTAAACCGAGGTCCCATCTACCTGGATTGGTGGTAGTTCAGGTGGTTGTTAAAGATCCCATGGCACTTATCGAAAAGAGTAGGGGAAAGTTTTATTGAAATACAAAATCGTACAGCAGTAAACGACAAAAATAAATTGCAAAATAACCTAACAAAAGGAACTAGAAAAAGAAAACATATACAGGTAAACAATCCAGTAACAAATCAAGTAACTGCAGCATCTGAATTTGTGATCCAAGGAAGAGCCTTCCAAAGTTCCAGGAGCGGAGCCTCAGACAAAAAAGTACATTCAATATCACAAATGTGTCTTAAGTCCCGTACAATTTTATGCTCAAGCTCCAAGTAGGAAGAGTCTTTCTGTTGCAAAGTAAACAGACAGTGTGTCATCCAGATATTCCATTTTATAACTACAAAAATAAGGTTCAGGGTATCCCTATGCCAAACAGTCCACTGAGGGGAAAAAGCACCAAACATAATATTCGAATAAGTTACCATCTGAAACAAGGGAACAGCTCAAGCCTTAGCCAAAAAGGACCAGCAATCTCGAATAAAAGAACAGTCTAAAAATAAGTGGGAAATATTTTCAGGCTCAGCAATACATAATGGTCTGGAACAAAATCATTCTTGTGACTGTTTATGTTTTTGATTCACCTTTACATTAATTCGTTCATGGCACGACAGCCAGTGGAAATCCTACATATGTGCAGGCACTCTCTTACATCTTAAAAGAAGAAAAAGGGAAGAAAGATGCTGGCTAGGGCATTTATCAAAAGGCAGCTGCACAGCACAAACAGTCAAGAGTAAACTTCTATATGAAAATTTATGAGAAGAATTCAATAACATCTGTTTTGTCACCTTCCATTGTTCCAGATGTAAAAACATGTGTTTACTATAAAGTGGTATGCCATCAGAATGTCGAAGCACTGTTAGTGAATTACATTCCCACTGATGAAACCATAACCTACAGGAGTCAAAGAACCATGGTTCCCAGCCCCTCTGAGTATTGATCAAACAAGGTCTGAGATTTGCAGTAAAAAAAATACATGAAAAAAACAACAGAGGGTTAATCATATGTACACCACCCTCAGTAATAGGCAAATAAGTGACATAGAACCTCTGTGTGCAAACACTGAGGCAAGGGTTACCCCAAAGGGCATTTGGCTGGGAAGCCAAGTTTCAAGAAAATACAAAATCACACATGCCCACACAATGCAAAGCATCATGGGCTACATATGCAAATCACCACAGAATGTTATGCTGGTTCAACTTTAAGCAGAACTGCATGGTGCCGAAAGGCCTCTCACACAATTTTCCTCCTAATGGGGTTTAACCTGCTCACCCTGAAAGCCTGGAAAAACAGGTTCAAAACTGCAGTTTCCAATTGTTTAGGGATAGGAAATACATAACTCAAATAAAGAAAAGTAGGAATCGAATAATATTTAATCAAAAAAACACATTTCTTTTTCCTAATCTGCCCCCTGTTCCAATAGGCTACCTTAGTTTTACCCTGTTGCAATTTATCATCTCAGTTTAAATAATCAGAGTCAGGAGTCCCAAATAAAACACCCAGAATATGAACAGGACCCATAACAAAGCGCAAAGGACCAATTAGGTCTAGGGAAACTGAGGAAGAACCCAACCTCACACCCAAACTATTATCAAAATTTAAAACTGCACCCGAAAAGCCTACAGATGTGGAACATACCTCAAGAGAAACAACAACAGAATGCTCGTCTGCTACTAAAAAGCAGATGTCATCAGCATATGCAATAGCCGTATAAGGCGACATCAGTGCTGGACTAGAGATAGCTCGGATCTAAGGATGAACATTCAAGCGTCGTAGCAAAACATCAAGAAAAATCACATACAATAAAGGGCTTAGAGGACAGCTCTGATGGACCCCTTTGCTTAATAAGTATCATCGGGCCCACCCAACCATTTACTACTGGTACAACAGTAGCCGTCCTCTAAAAAGCACAAATCCATCGAATAATGTCAACCGGTACGTGCAAAAATCGAAGTGCCTCCCATAAAAGATCATGACTAACAGAGTCAAAAGCCGCCTGCTGGTCTACTGAAACAACAAATCCCCTAACCACATCAGCATAACCATGAGAGAACAACTCTTGAAGGAGAATCAAATGGTCGGATACTCTCCTATTGGGCACTGAACAAGACTGAGCTGGATGAATAACCACCTCTGCAATCATCATCAAACGTTGCACTATTATTTTTATCAACAGCTTAAAATCAGTATTTAACATACATAAAGGATGCCAATACTTAAGAAAGGGAACATCTCCCTTCTGTTTGTATATATAAATCAGGGTACCCTTCAAAAAATCCAAGGGAATTAATTCTGTAGCCAACAGAGAATTAAACACAGTCATAAGTTCCGGAACCAAGTGGTCTCCCAGCACCTTATATAAGGCAGCAGGGAGACCATCTGGACCCGGGGTCCTATTCAAAGCCATTTTTAGGTCCTGTTCTAAAATAGAAGAACATGCCTGTTCCAGACTCATCCTTGAAGAGGCTGGGATATCAAGGTCTCAAAAAATGAAACAGGGTCACCAGCAACAGCTGGGAGAAGAAAAAAAAGGGTAGACATGTAGTCCGTCACAATCCTACAAATATCGAAATGGTAGGTACAGAAAGCACCTGTAGAATCTGCAAGGCATGACATAGTATTCTGTGCAATTAAGAGTGAATTAGATTCAAAAGGGCAAACAATATTACTCTGTCCCATAGTGCCAGATTTATGCTGATGGTAAAGTTGGCGGGATTGCCAAGATTGGAAATTCAACATATCTTCCTGTATTAATTTCAATTGTTGGGAAAGATCTTGCCCTGTCGTATGTGCTATCGTGATTGCAATTGTACTATTTTCTGTAAACAGTCTAAATATTCCTTCCTGCATTTCCGACAACTATAATTTTTTAGAAAAATAACCAAATCATGCTTCGTATCAGTCCACCACTGAATGGGGTCCTCATAACAGATAAAAACCTATTTTCGGGCTTGAAGAAAGGATAGCAAAGACTGCATAAATATCGGGATACTTAATAAGGAAGTGCTGAATTTCCAAAGTCCTGGTCCTTTACAGAAAGGTACAATTGGTCCAACACTAACAGAAAGCAGTTTATGGTCTGAAAAAGCAACAGCTTGTACCAAGGCAGAAAAAAACAGATAAAGTGTGAGATAAAAAAACAAAATCAATCCGGGTGGCCAGTCTACCTTTTTGAAATGTAGGAGTGTGCTGTTTGGTAAAGGATAAATAGGCATCGCATAAATGAGCATTTCAAACTATTTTCACTAATTCATGAGAATCACAGAACAGTTTCTTAGTAGTAGTAAAGGAACTCTTATCATTAAGGCCCATACCACAATTAAAATCTCCAGAAAATAAAACTTGAAAAGAAGTATGCAAATAAGGGCGGACTAAGGAAAATAAAGCTATACGAGCCACCTTTGTCTGAGGTGCATAAATGTTAAGCACCCAATAGGGACAGGACCGAAGGACAAAGTTTAAAATAAGCACCCTACCAGGGGCCACATCAAACAATTTAAGTAAGTGGAACCCAGGAACATTTACCAAAATCTCCAGTCCCGAACAAGGGCCTTGGCCAATAGACCAAAAGGAGAGGCCTAATAACCAGTCTTTCTGAGCTTGATGGATCTCATGCGTTGAATGAAATCTGGTGTCCTGCAAGAAAAAAATCCCCAAAGGCAAAAGCCATAAAAAGGAAAAAACTAATTGCCTTTTCGCCATGCGTTTCACTCTATTAACACTGATAGTGTGGCAAACAAAATGAGACATTGAAAAAGAATAGGGCAGAAAAGCATATCATTATTTTCATTTCCCAACTACCTTTTTCCCCTTAAGTTTCACCCTGGCTTTCCATTTCTGAGAGAGGCCAGTACCTAGCTGTAATTCAGAATCAGTTGTGCCATTAGGGTGAGAAGAAGCAATGGAGAAAGAGTCAGACTCTCCTCCAGCATCGTCTGAGACAGGTTGCAAGAGCTGATATGTATTAGACAGAGGTACAGGGGAGGGCTCCAGGGCTTTAGTCGAGGAAGACATCACCTGAGGGTTACTCCTCATCGACCGCAGATGAGCAACATATGCAGGTTCCCTAGGGGGTGGCATGTTACTAGGGCCCAGAATGTCATCCAGGACAGGCAGTAAGGACTTATCAAGTGTAGGGTAGACAAAGTCATGACAGAGGGGATCTCAGGAAGAGAGTCCACCGGAGGTACTACACCCAGCATAACAACAGAAGCAGTGAGTGCGTCATGGGCTTGGGGATTACAGGATGCAGAACAATAGAACTAGCATGAATATAAGCCTTTTGTGCTTGGGTGATAATAAAACACTGATCCACCCCACCATCATGACAGTCCTGATTATGAGCAGCCTACTGACAATTCTGAAATGTCTGCCCCACCTCTTCACAGAGGCTGCATTTATATTCATTCAGACAGTGAGTCCCCACATGACCCAACTCACCACAGATATTACATTTTACTTTATCACACACACTACTGAGGTGAGAGGGGTCAACGCACCAGTAACAAGCCTTCAACTGGCCTGGGTAAAACAGGACCCCTCTATCACGACCTATAAAAAAAGAGTTAGGCTAATGTACAGAACCGGAGTCAGTAGTATTCAACAAAACTTTGACCTTCCATCCCCCAGACCAAATATTCTCTGAGTCTAAAATAGCCTCCGACTGTCCTAGAACAGTACAGCATTGTTTCAGCCAATAAAGAACGTCAGAAACATCAACACCCTCATTCCAGAACAAAATAGTTATAGTTTTGTAAGCTGGTTTGGTTAGGGGAATGGCCTGAAATGGGGTCCATAAGGCAGTAGTCTTCAAGGCTTGATATTTGGAACAAAAATGCTCCAAGCCACTAGATGTTTGAAAACTAATATCAAAAGTAGATTCACTCGAGATGTTATCCATAGCATATATCTCATGGGAAAAAAATTTCAAAGAATCTTTAAGGAGTGTACGTGCCGCATACACACGATCCGGAGGCTCAGGTAAACCACCCATATATGAAAGACATACAGCGTTATGTCGTTTTGCAGCAAGAACTGGGAATAAAAAGAATGACCCAGTCCATCCTGTTTCGGGGGATGCAGAAAAGATCCAGGGGCCAAAGTTCCCAGAGACACAGCAGGAGAGGATGCCTTAGGAGGAGAACCCTTCAGGATTCCCAAAACAGGGTTCTGTGTAAGCTCTAGTCCCTTTGGTAGACACAAGGGGTCAGAAGGAGCAGCAGACTTGCATGGCTCTCGTTGCAACTCTGGAAAGTCTTCGGGGTTGGGAGACCGAATAGGAGAAGGGCCCGAGATCCTCTGCCCAGCAACGGCTCCTGCATCCAGCCTGTGCCTCGTAAAGCAGTCTCTACAGTCCAGGTAGGCGCAACTAGTAAGTCTGCAACTGGGGGGACAGGTGAAGAGGGAAACAATAACGTATTAACAGTAGCCGAAAGAGTACTTACAGCAGTCGGTATGAAAGCAGGCGGCAGCAAAGCAGCAGACGACACAACAGGTTGTTCCCGACAGTCTGGTTCAGTAGTAGGCAACAGCATCTCCAAGTTCCATCCTAAAGACAACCAGACACGGTAGGAGAAGGATTAAAATGAAAACTAGAGTTGTCTTCGCACAGCCGTCTCAGTTCACGATGTAGGTTAATTTTAGTAACTGCAAAACGGCGTTCAGCCAGAGCCAAATGCTCTTGGATTTCTTTTTCTTCAGGAATAACAGTATCAGAATCAGGGGAAGGAAGATCCTCCTCAACTCCAGCAGCAGACAGAGTAGACTGAGATTCCATATCACAGGGTGTCAGCATAGGTTCAAGCACAGCTTCCTGCAAATGCGTGTCTGAAGCATGAGTACCAGCAGTATCCATCGTAGTATTCTTGACTTCACTCGGGGCCTCCAACAATGCAGAGGTGGGAGCCAAGACCATGTCTCCCATCTCCATAGCTTCCTCCACAGCAGACAAAGACATGGCCACCATCTTGGACAGAGGTTCTCCCACTGGAGAGTAGGGGAATTTCCCCGGTGTCCTGGCCAAATTTCCGTCATTCACTAAAAATACCACCAACAGCCGAATCTGATTCAAGGTCAGTTGACATTCATCTGTATCCCCCTCCCCCGGGTTGTGCCTGACAATAGGCACGATTTGTCTAGTGCACTTACCCGGTCAACAAAAACTAAATAAATAAATAAATATGCTGTGTATTCTCTATATCATTTTCCACATACTGTACAATACCCCAAGAATGCACCTGGAAATGAGTTGTTAGCAGCTCAGCATGTCTTTCCTGGTAAAACTTTTGAAGTAAATAAACAAATAAATAAGTAAATAAATAAATAAATAAATAAAATAAATTACACCTTGCATCAGTTATTCCCAAAAAATTGGGATTGATGAAAAACCTGATTTTGCTAATACACTTTCAACGTGAAAGACTTGGATAGACCC
This sequence comes from Neoceratodus forsteri, assembly GCA_016271365.2. Lineage (NCBI taxonomy): Eukaryota > Metazoa > Chordata > Ceratodontiformes > Ceratodontidae > Neoceratodus > Neoceratodus forsteri. The sequence continues at coordinate 208,282,886 of CM057451.1, forward strand.
TTGAGTGTTGCTCTTTGGGTTACTTTAGCATCACAGATCTAGGGCATGTAAAAATCAAGTCAAATTATGCACACTTCTCATGTATTATTCTCCAGCACTGATCAGTCGCCTGTCTGGTTGCAGAACAGTTTGTGACTATACTGAGAAGATGTGGTGCGGCCATATAAATGCCCCACAAAACCATTCAGAGAAGAGGGATATCCTTGCAAATATAGATGGTGCCTCCTGTGAGCAGTGCACCCTCCCTGTTGAACTTCCATATGAAGGCAGTAATAAAAGTTGCAGTACTGTGATAGGAATGGAATGGGGCAGGCGAGGAAGGTTTTCTGTGGGAATGAGGCATTTGTGTCACAGTATTGCAGGAACTGGGCTACAAAGTGCAGTTCTCCTGATGCCAGGTAAGGAAAAGGACCTGAGGAGCAGGTAGGTGGTCACTTCACTACCAGGGGGGGATAGACAAGTGAACCTGTAAAGTTCAAGGTCATCTGTCGCAGAAGTGAACCAAAAGCAAGGCTTGGTGGAGACATCTGGGATGCACAACCTGTCCACAAGGAGTGACACAATGGAATAATACCATGCCACTGGTGCTGAGTCAGTGATGCGGCAACATTCTGAGAGTCACAATCCAGTGTGTTAGGATCTGTTATAAAATGGGCAGGTAAATTCATGAATTTTTATTGGTTGTTACTTGTGCATCAAATCCATTCATTGTACAGGTAAAAACAGATTCTGAAAAGCAGGACCACACTACAAGAATAGAAACTCTGTGTGCCAGTAGAACACTGATATTTTCAAATGCCACCATTTTTTCCCATATGTTGGTGAGGAAATTTTCATTCAACTGTAAAGCTTTCTAGAGACACATTCGACAGGTTTCTTACTCAAAATTTCAGCCCTAAACATATCTCGGATTTGAAAGTAACTGTAAATAAAATAATGTATTTAGAAACTGCTTGCCTTGTTTTTATAGCCCGATCAAACTGCTGCTCCCGTATCATGCCCCTCTGTGCGCCCATTGCTGATTGCCTCCTGTCTATGCATGTACTGTATTTACATAAGTAAAACACAGGTTTTTTTTATTTGTTTTTAATGTTTATACCCACTTCACAGGTTCTTGTAAACATAGCAGTGAGCAGACAACAGTATAGCCGCTAATTTGTGTCACTCACTCAAACAGAAAACCTTGATCTTCCTCCTCTGTCTCTCTCTCTCTCTCTCTCTCTCTCCCTGTGACCTCATGCCTCACTATGACCCTGGGTATGCGGTAATATTTCTTCAATGCACATCATGTCATGTCTTTTTGCTTACATAATCTCACTTACATTGCAACTTACTGTAGTTGCGGGAGGACTCTTCCCCTAGAACTGAGCCCTTTGGCAATAATGAAAAAGGGTGGTCACAAAATGGGCAACGGTTTCCTCCCTATTTTCAGCCAATAACAATCTTTTTCTGCTGTAGATCTAAAGCAGTCTGTTCTACATTTCAACTAATTTATCAAGGCACATTTTCACAGAAAAATTGCAACTCATTTAAAATAATTTAAATATATGCCTATAAACTTGTGCTGTACAGTACTGTACATGTTTTGGTGGGGTTATTCTAATGTTCCTTGAGCCCTTTCAAATGTAAAAATTACTGTTCTATTATGTATGCTTTTAACTGTGTATTAAACAGTAAGTAGATGAAAGTTTTTTTCTGAAAAGCAGACTGTTACCACTGTGAATATGTGCAGTTGTTACAATAAAAGAAACTGCATACTCTTGGAATACACAGATTGATTCTGAACCCCATCCTAACCTCATCCTAATGTATCGAGCCGTAATACATAAAAACTATTTGAACCACTCAGTAAAAATATATGTTGGCAATTGCTGAAACAACAAAAACTTTATTGTGAGAATGTCTAATTCTCACCAGAGTTTGAATGTTTTCTTCTAGAATGCATCTATGTAATGCAGACCTGCTCAGGAATGAAATATGTGACCTGCACTACTTGGTATGTTGAGCAGAAGCCTTAGGATGGTGAGGGTGGGCAACTGTATTGGAAAACTAGTTATGAACACTTTAACAAGTCTTTCCTTAGAAAACAGAGCCATAATTGTAAGCAAATTAGTGATACCACCATGTACAAAGATTTTCTGTTTAATGAATGATCACATATTGTAGCAAACATTTTTGTGTTGGTTACTGGTTACACTAAGATGTCTCATAGAAAGCATCATTTGTACCATCGGGCATAATTTAATTTATTTATTTAGTTATTTAGTTATTTTTGTTGACAGTCTATTACAACATGATTCTCTGTTTCTTTCTGTACCTTACAGACTACAAGTGGAATGCAATACTTCTTCATGGGGGAAGAGGTGGGAAATGACAGCACACTCATTTATTGATTGATTGATTGATTGATTGATTGAATTTTGTTAACTGGGTGAGCCTATTGAGAATAAAAGTCCCTTTTTTAGGGGTGATCTGGAATTAATTACATACAGTATATGAGCATCAGTGCAGGATACATTTAAAGGTAAATGTCATGTTAAGAATCATAGACAGTAGACAAACAGTTAAGAGCATAAACCAGTACATGATGCATTTAGAGGTACATCATGGTAAAACATTTTAGGATACAATAAGCAGATATTATTGACAGTAGACAACAGTTAAGAACTTAGGATGATCGAGATTTAACATGATACCTCTGGGGGCATGCAACATGCCTTAGCATTGTCAGTTAGTTGAGTAGTAATAGTTAAGTGGACTGCAGAGTTATGGAGCAGGTGTTCATTGCTCAATGGTTACAGGTGCAGATACATCACTCTAGGAGGACAGCTTTGAGTCCTTTTTTAAAACCATTAGTAAGGAACAATTAAGAAGAGAGACTGGGAGGGCATTCCATTGGGAGGGGGCAGAACTGGTGAAGAATCTCTGATCTGCACTTAGAAATAGAAATTCACCCCATGAAAAATGTTATCGAGCTTCCCCACTTCACAGACTGGATCAGTGTGCAAAGCCCAGTTTTGTCCCCTTCCCCCCCAAAATGCATAGTTTAGTAACTGTGTCAGGGAGTGCAAACTTTGCATTTTGTGAGTTTGGCTACTACAAGTTGTAGTAGTGCCCCTTCCACACAGATCATCCCTCTCTGGTTTCTAGTGCCCACCCCCACCAATTACTTCCTGGCCCCAATGTGAAAATAAATTAAATCCTCCCCCCAATCGCAATTCATGTAAAGTCTATCCCATTCCCTGGTGTCCAGTGGTTCCACCCCCCCAGGCAGATTGCTGACCCAGTATGTAAACTTGCATCCAACCAGGTTTGTCTAGTAGCAGCTAGTGCCCCCCACCACCAATCACTGGTCCCATTCCAAAAGGAAGAATACCCCCCCCATAACAGGGCACCCGCCATGCCAAGTCCAGCCACCATTACAAAAATAAACCCAAAAATTTCCCTGGTGTCTAGTGGACCCCTACCTCCCCATCCATCAGGTAATTACCCCACCTGACCCCAAGTGGGCCACCAGCACAGCCCTCCACTCACCTCCACAGCTGGCAGCCTGACTGAGCTCTCAATGAATGAGCAGGGTACATAAGTGGAGTGGGGGGCATTACCTGATGGGGCGGCTGGTGGGGGATCCACTAGACAGCAGGGACATTTTTTGGTTTATTTTTGTAATGGTGGTCAGATTCAGCATGGTGGGCACCCTGATATAGATACATAGATACATAGACAGTGTCGGCAGATAAGGGCCTATGGCCCACCCAGTCTGCCCATTTGAGCTTGTAAGTTCAGTTTATGTTTTCCTAGAAGTCTGTTGCCCGTTACACCTGACCTCCAGAATTCCTTTATGTCTATCCCATGCATTCTTAAATCCTGTGATTGTTTCAGCCCCCACCACTTCCTCTGGCAGGGTGTTCCACTTGTCCACCACCTGTTCTGTGAAGAAATTCTTCCTCGTTTCCTCTGAATCGTCCTCCCTCCAAATTCATCCCATGCCCTCTAGTCCTGGAACATCTTTTTCACTTAAAAATAGTGTATTCCTGCACCCTGTTCCTCCCTGTAAGATACTTGTATGTCTCAATCATATCCCCTCTCTCCCTCCTCTCCTCCAGGGAGTACATGTTCAGTTCCTTCAACCTGTCCTCATAGGACTTGTGATGCAATCCATGCACCATCTTTGTTGCCCTCCTCTGAACCTTCTCTACCCTGTCTATGTCCTTACGTAGGTAAGGTCTCTAGAACTGTACACTGTACTCCAGGTGGGGCCTCACTAGTGTCTTGAATAGTGGAATTATGACCTCCCTTTTCCTGCTGGTGATGCCCCTGCCTATGCATCCCAGCATCCTATTTGGGGGTCTTCCTTTGGAACAGGGCCAGCAATCAGTGGGGGGGACACTAGCTGCTACTAGACAAACCTGGGGGATGTAATTTTACATATTGGGCCAGCAATCAGCTGGAGAGATGGAAGCACTAGACACCAGGGCAAGGATAGACTTTATGGGATTGGGGGTGAATTTTTTTCATATTGGGCTGGTGATTGGCTGGGGGTGGTGGGGGTGGGCTACTTTGGTCCAGGCAGCATTGGCGGGGGAAGGGCCACTAGATACTAGGGAGGGACAGGCTGCTGGCTATGGGGGGATGCAACTTCTCATTGCTTTGTTTTTTTATAAGTGCAATTTACATTTTAATAAAACCCAAAGCAATGCAAAGACAATGTTGCTGAAGTTTCCACTACAGGTGACACTTCATGAAATGGCACAGGGAGGCAGAGTTGATGAATTTGCAAGGAATTCGCTCATGATATAAAACTTTGCTGCATCTCTACTTGCACTAGAACTTGCACTTGGAGTAACAAGCAGGGTGCAGGAGGAGGAACAGAGCACCCCCTTGGCTGTTTTTATAGCAAAAACATCACTGAGTCTAGGAGGGGTAGCTTGAATGTTAGGCAGAGGTGGGGATAGAGGAACCTCTTTTCAAGTGACAGCCAAGTCAAGGGGTGGAGGATGTCACAGTGGTGTGTCCGTGAGGGGACACAAGCAGCAAACTGTCTAATTCTATTATAGAGAACAGTTAACCTATTTAAGTCTGTTCTCCTTAGGGATTGTAGGATTAGAGCACCATATGGTCGGACTGGGAGCAATGTATTGGTGGCAATGACAAGCAAGGAATCTTTAGTAAGACAGCTGCTCAAGCAGTACAATAGTCCAGTTTTCCAGTGTAGTGACTTAGAGATATGGTCAACATGGAGGTTGAATGAGACATCTTGGTCAAGATATACACCAATATATTTTACAGAGGCTACCATTTCTGTTGGATCACCTGTAGCGGTACCAATTGGAAGAAGGTGCTGTGGAAGTACTTTGATGCTTAGGGCCAAACAGAAGAGTTTTTGTTTTCTTGGTATTTAAAACAATTTTTTGTGGTAAACCAGTATTCTAGCTCACGAAAATCAGAATTTAATAGACTACTGATTTGCGATACATCATGATAGCTTCTGTATAGCACTGCATCATCAGCATATAATAGCACCCTGGCAACTCCACAGTTTCCGGGCAGGTTGTTTATAGATAGGGAGAACAACGGAGAACAAAGAATGGAGCCTTGGAGAACACCGTCTGTTAAGGGGTTCTATTTAGTTTGCTCTTCCTTCCACTTGACCTGTTGGAATCTGTTGGCTAGGTAGTTGGTGACCCACTGACAAGATAGGGTGTTGTAATTTAGAAATAAGGAGGCTATGGCTCACCAAGTATAAGGCTCTGGTAAGTTCTACAAATATAGTACCTGTAGATATTCATGCGGGGGAGTTTAAGAACAATGTCACTCTTATTGGTATGTGTTTGTTGGGGGGGTAGGGAATATTTTAGTTGTAGTCACTTACCTACTTTTATAAAATGTGGCCTAACCAATTCTACCTCCTCATTGGCTGGCAGCTCATCATGTGGGCCTGCTTTATCCGATACATAAGCTATGCCTGAATCAGTATACCCATTTCAGTTAAATAAAAATCACAGTATAGCTGTTTCTTCAGAACACAGTTTAACCATTCCAGTCAAAAATATCACTATGCAAATGAAATAACAATATGACAAACCACATCTGACTAGCCCCCGTCCTCCACACACACATGCATAACAAACAAACAAAAAACAAATAAATAAAATCTCTAAGGAAAATACAAAGCAATCCCAGTGCAACATTAATAAACTTACCTCACAATTTGGATGAGTTGCAAAATTCAGAAACAAAACCAGGAGTTAACAACCTAAAATGGAAAACCTACCTAAATGCAATGCAGTTTCATTTTCTTGAGGATACAAAGCACTAAACAGAGCTGATTTACAGTTGTGCCCAGTTAAGACAAATCATCAGGTAACAAGGAAACATGTTGCAGACAGATGGTGTGGTTTGGCCAGGCAAGATGGAGGTTGTCTCTTAGAGCTGCTCCCCTGGCACTGAGGAAATTCAGCTGTACCTGTATTCTGAACTTTTTCCTGAGAAAAGAAGGATTCTGCACCACATGGACAAGCCATGTGGCTTCGCATAAATCCCAGAAAAAACAAGCTTTACTGAATTTTGAAGCCATTTCTACCTTGCAAAGCCCAGCAGAAAATCAACAAGAAGGCTGCACTTGTATCAGGGGCATAGCATAGAGCAGGAACCAAGTGGCAGAACAGCTCACTGATCGTTCAGTAATTTTTTTTTTATATTTTCTCTTTATGCCCTCTTCTCTCCACAGAACTTTCATTCTTCTGGAGACATCTATGGCCTTGTAGGTCCCTGCTCATCTATCTAGTAGCAATCGCAGTCCATCCCCCTATGCAGCCTTGGTTATACCCCCCCAGATGGGTATGGGGTGGGGCCCTCTACACCCCAATTTGTCTATGTTTTGTTGGGGATGCTGTTGCTGGTGCCAGTAGGGGCATTGGGGATCAGGGCCTAGTGCTCCGTCTACTGGGAGCACTGTGGGGTGTTTCCTGGTTTTCTGGTCCACTCTTCAGGAGATTGGCATGCTAGGAGAGCCTAAAGGCAGAGCACATCAGGATGTGCATACGCTCTGGCTCCCAGATGACATCCTCCTTCTCTTCTTCCAGTCTCACCCCACTGCACCTCCACCTATGGTCACCCAGGTGGCAATATAGTGGCGGGACAAGTGTATCTCACACCCCAGAGAAGGAGAGCAGCCTCTGGGTGCTCAATCCTCCTCCCCTCTGGCATACCCTCCAGCCACCTGAGTCCATTCCTGAACCAGGGTTGCTGGCGCCACAAGTGGTAACCCTACTACTGGTGGGTCAGCTGATCGTTCAGTAATGGTAATGCTCACCAACTTGCAAAATGAAATGAGAATGGGTTTTGAAAACATCTCCGCTCAAATACTGCTTGTCCAAAACACAGTGCAAGTACTCTCGGAGACCGTGGGCACCCATGCCATGCAGCTGACTGAAGTCAAGCAATGTATCAGCAACCTCAAGGATAAATCAACTACTTCTGTCAAAGAGCGAGATTAGCTGCAATTGGAGCTGGCAGAGATTAAAATGAAATTCGATAATTTGGAAAATCGCAGTCAGAGATCAACTATTAAGATAGTTGGTCTCCCGGAGGGTTCTGAGGGCAAGGACTCTGTGCAGCAGTGCAGCGACTTCTAGATGAGCATCTGGGGATGGAAGATCATGCGCTGTCCTTTGAAACAGAGTGCACCTATTGAGTGGGTCCCCGGACTAGCAGTGGTGACCAGTTCGACACTTTTTAATGAAATATTTGAGGTATGCTGATAAGGAGAAAATGCTTAGAGCTGCTAAGAAAAAAGATCCTATAACTATACAATGTGACAGTGTAAATATATTCCAAGATTACAGTAGAGATTTACAGGGAAAAAGAATGCAGTTCAATAGGGTTAAATCAACCCTCCATGCCAAATGTCAGGACTTCACCCATTTATATCCATACAGGCTACAGATCACTAGACCAGGCAGACCCTCTAAATTCTTCACTGACACCAAGCAGTCTAAGCGGTTTATCAACAGGGAGGAGGCAGCTGCAGAGGGTAGAAGGAGGGCAAGAGAGACTGGACCATCGAACTGACCATCAGGATAGGTGACTGACTTTAAGTACTAAGCTGTGAATGCCAGCATGCAGGAGTGGAGGGGCGGGCACCACGACTACAGTGTATTGGACACAGTTAAACTCTGTTTGTATACTGCTTGTTGCCATTCTCACTCCCCTTCTCCCACATGTCTGCCAATGCCCTGTTTTGTTCAGTTTCTTTCTGACTTTAATGTATTCGCCCCTGTGTTGCTGCCTAATGGCCCTTCCTTCATCCTCCTGGGTGGCGAGGATACCTTTTTCAACACTTTCACATTTGTGGAGATCAACTGGGTCACTCACCCCCAGCTAGTAGCTTGGGCTTCCATCTATACTCTAGCCTTACTCCCTAGTGGGGGAACTGAACCTGATAGCAACTGATTTTTGGGATTGGATGCCTCGGGGGGATGATTATTGTCTGTCCTATATTTCAGTGAGTAGGTGAAGATGTGTTCTATCTGCTCCCATAGGGTTCCCCCATGGTTATCCCACTCCTGTCGCTGGCCGCCTTGCAGTTCTGTATGAAACCCTTTGTAGAGTTGGATTTTCATTGTGGATTCATGGTTAACTGTCACTGGAAGCACTGGTGGCATGGCTTCAACAGCTGTATTCTGACAGAACTGTCTTTCCCCACTCCCTGGCATGCCAACCTAATTATTCTGTCAGCTGGACAGCCTTTGACTTGGGCTAAAACCTTGGTTGGTGATGTGAAGGAAGATTTTTATAGGAGGCAATATAGTGCAGTGGGTTAAGGCTCTGAGCTGTAGATCTGGAGACCTGGATTTGAATCCCACAGCCACCTAGGTGCATACTGTGTGTTCCTGAGCAAGTCACTTAACTTCCTTGTGTTTCCAAGTTGCATCTGAAAACAAGCTTCAGCTTAGTGTGCTGCTCCTGGTTAAAAGATGTTCCCTTTCAATTTCCCTGTTCTTGTTACCACGTCCACCGCTTATTCCTGTTGGATAGCTACACATGTTCATCATTTGTGCCTGCTGTTTTCCCTGTCCACTTTGCAACTTCAGATATTCCACCCAACCATGAGGATCTATCGTGCTGGGTCATGAGTATCAAGGGGAAGAGAGCACAGCCATCAGAACACAGTGATGTGGATTGTTGCTCTAATCATTGACAGAGCTCTATCATGCACATGCAATTTACTTGTTTACCTTTTTTTGCTTTTTTTATTGTAGGAGAATATGTTAATAGGGTATCATGACATTAAGGGAAGTTCTTTAGGTTCATGGGGATGGACCCCCTGCTTCCAACTCCCCATGTGGCAACTAGAGGAAATACTGGGGGGAGGGCAAGCCATTAACGCTGAAATTAATAGGGAGAGGGGCAACTGAGATCATGTGCTGTGTGTCACCTGGGGGAGAGCAGGCTAACCTCCCCCTATAGTTTAAGTCCAGCTTTGGTGAGCCATGTGGTGGCTGCATTTGCCCCTGGGGCCTTTACACACTATAGTTCACTGGGAAGGGTAACGGGGATGGTGCCTTCATTGAGTAGAGGTAACTTGTATTGCCTGAAAGCTTAGTAAGTCTGAGGGAGCCCTAAGTTGGGTTTCCGGGACTTTGCTGCTGATCCCTGGCAGCCCACCCATTTTATCAGTCAGGGTAATCAGTGGCTCTATGCATGGCAAGATGCCAGCAAGAGGTGTACTGGCTGCAAGGATGTGGCATAGACTTTCAAGTGGGACCTTCCAAAGATTTATGGCTTAAAAACATAGGGTTATAATATTGAGAATCCAGTCTGTCCATTATGACTATGGATTTGTGAGTTTCTTAAGATTCTAGCCTCTGCTCCCATATCGGGAGTGGATATACAATTGTTTTGTTCTTTTCTTCTTTTAGGTCAGCTGAAACAAGTAAACTTCTGTACAGATCACTAGTTATGATGCCCCATACGGACCATGTATTTTCAAATCTATCATAGCTGTTTACTGGGGAAGTTGGGCTGGGTGTTAAGTAACCCAGCTGGGGGGGGAGAGGGGGAGATATGGAGGTGTTAACGTATGTTTGTTTTTGGGTGATCTACATTTCTTGAGTGAAGGGTGGACTGGGGTGGGGGGATTTGGGACAGGATGTTTCGATGTTAAAAAAGATGCCAATTTTTGGAGATATTTTCATATTGTATATTTGTTTACAAAGGAAAAATGTTAGTGTGCAGGCCAGGATGCACTATAATCCAAGATTTCAAAGAAAGTTGGACAAGGGTTGACATTCATGATGATGGATAACAAATTTAATATAATTTCCTGGAATGTAAATGGGTTAAAAATGTAGTAAAGCACAAAAAAGTTAAGGGGAGAATTAAAAAGCTGAGGGGTGACTTGGAATTATTGCAAAAGACACATTTAACAGTGGAAGAACCAGAAAAAATGGAAAAAGTTGTATGTGTATGTGGAGGGGGGGCTGGTATTGCTATTGTTTCAATGCAAGAGCAAAAGCCAGTGCAATTTGGCTCAAGCTGAACTTCCCTGGAGAGATTGTGAAAACAGAGTTAGATCACAGTGGCTGATATACCCTGATATGTGTTAGAATACACAGTTGGCTGGCCTTTTCTGTGGCTTTGGTATATGGCCCAAATATAGACGATCCCTCCTTTTATCCTAAGTTACAGCTTGATATGGTGGGGCTATCAGGACCCTGGATATTAGGGGGCGACTTCAATTGTGTCCTAGATCCGGTCCTGGATAGGTTTAACCCCAGTCCGGTCCCTCAATCTAGATGTGCTAGAGCACTAGAAGCATTGATGCATACCTTCACTCTGTCTGACTGTTGGAAACTGAACAACCCCACAGCATGAAAGTATAGTTTCTATTCGCATACCCATGCCACATATGCTAGGCTTGATAGACTCCTGATTGCCTCTTCCTTGCTGGGTTTAGTGGGAGATGTCCTCTATAAACTGATCTTGGTATCAGATCATGCTCCATTACAGGCATTGGTGTCTGTCGGGGAGGGGGGCTCCACCTCCTCTTAGGACCTGGTGTCTGGACCCAGTACTACTCAAAAACCATGAATTCCAAGAGGCCATCAGTATGGGAATTAAAAACTATTTGGCATGCAATAGGGTGGGGAACACTGCACTCAACTAGGTGGGAGACTCTTAAAGCTGTCATATGGAATCTTACAGTAGCTTTCTCTATCCATCATCACAAGCTACAGAGGGAAGAATGTAATGCCCTGGAGACAAAGATTGTGTTGATGGAAAAAGACTGCATGGAGAAACCCACCTTGCCAATTTACTACAGGCTTCAAAAACTGAAGTGGTGGTACAACAGTACTGCACCAGAACAAATGGAGAGGGCTACAATTCTTTTCCAGGCAGGACAATACTTTGATGGGGACAAGGGGGGCAAATTGTTTGCATGGCATCTTAAAGCCCAGGAGGGGGCCAGAGCTATTCCATTCCACACATTATAACTGATACTGGGAAACTGGGAAACTTAGTTCTGATCCAACTGTAATTGGGAAAGCATTCTAGAATTTCTATAAAACCCTCTACACCCAGGAAGCCCACCCCACTAAACAGCAGTTGGATATCTTCTTCTCCAAAGACCCAATACATCCCTTAGATAAGGTTGCCGCATCTGATTTAAACAGCCCAATAGGAAATATGGAGATTGTAGATGCCATTCATGCCCTATGGGGGGGAAGGGGCCTGTCCTGGATGGGCTACCCATTGACTTTTATAAAAACATTATGCCAGATCTAATTGAGCAATTGCTTCATATGATACATGAAAGCCTCAACAGAGGTCAATTTCCCCGCTCCACATGATCCGCCACTATCACAGTTCTTCCAAAACAGGGTAAAGACTCCCTGAAGTGTGCATAATATAGGCCAATCTCCCTGTTGACAGCAGACTATAAGATTATAGCTTTGCCACAATGCTGAAGCTGGTGTTGCAAAAAATAGTACCTAATGATCAGACAGGGTTTATCAAGGGTCACCATGGTAAAAATAATATATGGAAGGCTCTAGACATCCTGTATATCTGGTCCAAGTCTGTCAAAACTAATGGGGCAGTCATCCTTACCCTGGATGCTGAGAAGGCACTTAACCATGTGGAGTGGGGGTACATGTTTGAAATGCAACGTCAGTGCCAACTAGTGGCCAACCTGTAACTCACGAACCACATGTTGCTCTCGAAGCACTTTGATGTGGCTCTCAAGAGATTTGTCAATTACATGTCAAGTACATGACACAGTCTTTAAATTTGAAAAAAATCAAAGTACAGGAGCTGAAAAGTGCCCCAAGTGCTTAATAAGCTACTTTTACTAAGCCTGCAAGCAAATCTAAACCTCCAGAGTTGCTATAAATAATTATTTTAAAATTACAACTATTTTTCGAAAATACTGTAACTCAGTAAAACTTAATAAAATATGATTATTGACTACTGACTATGTTATTATTTTAACTCCTAAATATGCTTAAAGATAGTTAAATATGGGTATGGTAAGGGCTGCACATTGAGTGTGGCATGGGCCACATGTTGTTGTGGCTCATATATCTTACTCAGAAATTTAAATGTGGCTCAAAACTCCGAAAAGGTTGGACACCCCTGAACTAGTGGATAGTTTTGAGAAATGGGTATGAGCATTGTAAGGTGCACCCCAGCCTCAAATCCTAATTAATGGGGGTTTAACATTGCTCTTTCCACTGATACATGGCACTAGATGAGTGTCCACTCTCCCGCTTGTTGAATATCCTCATTCTTGAACCCCTGGTGGCGGCTATTAGCAGCACCAGGGAATTTGGAGCTTCCCAAATGGGGGAAGGGACAGAGCACAAGTTAGCTCTATCTGCAGATGACATCTTATTGTTCTTGCAAAATCTTGCCATCAGGTATACCTGAGCTGTGAGACCTGCTAATGGAATATGCATTGCTCTGTGGTCATGAGATGAACTGGACCAAGAGTGAGCTTTTGCCAGTGGGCGGGAGGGGCCACGATGCCCTAGCATGCAATTTGATGTGGATACCAGTAGTTAACTCTATTAAATATTTGGGTGTTATCCTCTCCTGCTCGCCAGCTAACTTATGTAAGCATAATTATAAACCCCTATTTAATATCCTTAAAGGAGACTCAGCCAGGTGGTTCAAACTGCCCCTGTCAGTAATAGGCAGAATCAATGTAGTCAAGATGTGTCTGATGCCTAAATGTCTATATCTGTTCCTGGTCCTCCCCATACACATCCATACAGTCTTCTGCAGAGCCATGTATGCCCTCATGCATGGTTTTGTTTGGAGAAATTGGCCGGCATGTATTAAAAGAACCTCTTTGCAAAAATCTTTGTGAGAGGGTGGTTGTACTCTGCCTAATTTCCAGTATTACTACTGGGCATAACAGTTGGCATATCTCCCATCATTGCATAATGAGCACCCACCTTCCTGATTTGTGTTGGAAAAGGATGAATTAGATGTCTCCATACACAGGGGTCTGTTGTCATCTATTCTACTGTGCATTCCTTCCCCAAAAATTCTTAACCCATACACAAAGAATACACTGAGGGTATGGCAAAGAGCTCATCAACATGTACAGCACCCAGCAGGGCTGTCCCCTTACACCTCACTGTTCTCTGCATTCAAGCACCAAAAAAACTACAATACTTCACTGTATCAGGCCATGCTGAGATGGACTCATGTGGGTGTGACTGCAGTCAGCTCCCTTTATAAGGATTCCCATCATTTAGTAGCTTCCATCATTTGAGGGATCAGTATGGTATCCCTAAGAGGGACTTTTTGTATACCTTAGGATTAGACAGTGGCTCTCGGTTCTCGCACCGCAGGGAGTGAGGGAGGGGGATGGCTGCAAGATGGAAGAGTTAACTTATCAGCCACCTTAGAACTGCAGACCACTTTCAACTTTTTATAAGCTCTTCCTAGACCAAGGTGTGTCACCATTGACTGAAGCTAGGTACAGGTGGGAGAGCGGTCTTGGGTACTATCTTAGCAAGGGCACATGGAGGAAGGCAGCCAACTATTATAAGGATGGAGCCTGCACTAACTACCTTTGCCAAGTTCAGCTATTCTGCTTGCACCTGGCCTATGCTAAATTACATAGATTTGACTCCAACAAATATAACTTGTTTCCAAAATGTAAAGCAGAGATTGGTGACTTCATCCATGTGATACTACTGTGTCCCTAGGTTGCCGGATTCTGGTTAGAAGTACACTCAATAATGCAGAAAGTTTTAAATTGCCCTCTCTCTCTGCTGCTCCTGAGGAGTTACTGCTGGGGGCAGACCTACGGTTGCCCTCCCACCACAATCCAGGAGATTATGGGATTTGGTGTTACTAAATGCAAAGAAGACAATTGCACAGAATTGGCTGAGCCAGAACTCCCCCTACCATTGTGCATTGGAGTCAAAATTTATGTTGTTGCCTTAAATTAGAATGAACACAGTATAGAGTGAATGGTAACTATTCTGCCTTTCAATCAATTTGGGATACCCTAAAAAAGGCTATAGAAGAGGGAACCTTTCCAGCATAATGTTGGGGGTGTTGGGGACATGGATGGGGGGGGGACTTCAGAGTGTCTTGGAGTCCATTGCTATACCATTCACTGTTTGTTTTTCCTGGCTTGTTTAATATTCATCTTGTGCAAGTACCTGTAGATACCCATTGATGGTGTTGTTATATGTTATTATAACTGCAGGATAGTGCTTCAAGGCGTATCTAATTACTGTGTTTGCAGTCTTCCTGTTCATTGTTCTCTTTTCTCATTTGTCTGTACATCCTTATTATAAAGTTTACAAAAAGAACATGCTGCAGATATAAATAGTGTTAGATACAGTATGCAATGCACAATGCAACACACGTGTACATATCCATAACAAAGTTTAAAATGCAAGGTAACTCTTACTACAGGAGGTGTAGTGCCAGAGACTCATGGTTATGCCTCTGGAATGATGACAGCAAGGTGTATGCTCAGATGAGACAAAAAAGAACCATTCTGTGACTTTTTGTACTGAAGGGAAAGAGGCAGTTTACCAGATGTAGGGATACTGGCAGGAAGTTACAGGCACACAGGCATGTGCGGTTGTAGACAAGGGATCTGTGTGTTGTATTTATGTCTAAGACCATCATCTTGCATGATTCAGAGGAGAACAGGGACCTAAGACAAGACTTGCAAGTAAGCCTTGATTGCAAATAAGAGAGGACAATGGTTTTCTGCACTTTGAGGAGAACAGGATAAACTGCAGTTCTCTCCTGTCACCCATGGTCAGCCAGTTTGATGCACTATAGAGCTTACAATGGTGCGCATCATAAAGGCAGTCAAGTATCAGCCTGGCTAGCACATCTAATTTGACATGTCTGGACTTGGCAGTAGCATTGATGATGATGTCTGTATAGTCAAGAGAAGAAAATATAATTGATGGGGTCACTCCTTCTGTGTAATCATGGGGCAATAAGGATTGGTTTTTTGAAGCCTTTTGATGAGTTTGCTGATGTGGGTGTTCCTCATGAAGCAAGAGTAGTGCATGAAACCAGAACACTGTACCTCTAATCATTAACTGCTTCTAGAGGGGGAGCCATCTGTGGTGCAATGACCAGAAAAGGAGAGATGAAGTAGATCTTCAGTCATGGGGCAGACCCAAGTACCATTGTCTTGGTCTCTTCCACATTTAATGACAATTTTGATTTAAGGAGAAATGCACACAGGTAATGAAATCCTATTTGTAAAGCAGTCCAGCTAAAATACAAAAAGCAATTAAAAAATCTCAAAGCAAGTCCTGTGGAAATACAGAAAAATTACCTTACACTCTCAGTGAACTACAACCTTCAGAAACAAAGCCAGGAGAAACCAAAATGGAAAACATATCAAAAATCTTTATCTTCCCAAAGGGGCAGAAACAACAAAAAAAACAGAATAGTTACAAAGCCATATACAAAAGAATATAGCAGATACAAAAACACAGAATATGTTGCAAAGAATCAAAAGCCATAATAAAATAGTCAAAAGTACTAACCAATCACTAAACCTGTTTTCTCCCTATGTTCCCATTACTGCCTCACAAACTTATTTAAATCAGTGCCTGATCACCCAAACACCTCAGTACACCCAGCACACATTCCAGAGAACTGCAAATGACATAAGATATGATTTAAAACAGCAAACAAACCCATAGAACATGTTGGCTACCACTCCATTCCTAAAGACTAGATTCAAAGTCCGTTGTTTAAGTGCATTGAAAAAAATGTGTTTAAATTGTTTAAGCCTATTTACACTTATGAAATGTATTTAATGTATTTTATCTTTTGATGAATATAATGTATTTCATTGCATTTTTATATTGCATTTTTCACTTTTGAATGTAACCAGTGTACTCCCCTGTCCCCAAAAGTGTGGGGCTTATCTTTGAGGCTCACTGAAGCCGACCCATGATACCAGACAACTGTTTTGTTGCTGCTGCTCAGTTATTAATTAAACTGCTGCGGCATTGGGAATAGATTGGAGGAGGACAAAGAAGCTGCCTTTCATTGTCCCCTCCTGCATCGTGTTTCCAGCAGCTCCCACTGCACATTAAATGTGGCCATCTACTGCTGATACTGGAACATGACCTGCATTCTCTCAAGAAAGTGGGGATTCCCTGCCGAACACCTGAGCAAGCTGGACACATACTTGACCCCACCAGCATGGCAAGAGGGTTCAGGAGTCTTACTGTAACCCAATCAGGCTACAGAACCTGGAAGGGAAGTCACAGGAAGCTACTGGGAGACAGAGAAACTGCATTAATCTTAGTGCCTGTTATAGTCCAATCATCTACTAAGTGATGGACCGCTAGCCTGGCCCAGAGTGAATGACCACTACATGAACTACTGCTGAGCTGACTTTTCAAGTGAACTACAGGGAGTTTACCACAGCCTCCTCAGTCTGTTTTGAATCTACATGTATCTGTTTTAAGAAGCAGAGTGGTGGAACTGCTGAAATGACAGACTGTGTGCCTTTCAGAGACAGCGTGGAGGTGAGTGAAGAAAAACTCTTGACATACAGAAAAGGAGGTAATTTGCATGCTAGCCCACCATAACATTGAAAGCTGAAACTTGTAACTACTGGGAGACTCTTCCCATGTTCAGACTTACCAAAGCTAAATTGTGACTGTAGCTATACTAAGGAACATGCCCAGCTAGTAGCACTGCCCCATATTGGTTACTACCATCCCTAGGAACCAGATGCCTTGGTGTGCTGGGTAGGCTGGATAGAATCAAGTATTCACAGTCTTAGCTGTCCCTGTGCATATTTGAGATCATCTGCTGAATGCAGAGGTCAGGAGAAGCATTACTGGAACCAGACAGACATCCAGTTACTAGGCAAAACTGGAGACTTCTGGAGGAGAAACAGCAAAACCAGCCCAAGAGGAACTCACTGCAAACTGCACCAGTACCATTATGCATCATGGGAGATCAATTGATCTGGGAAATTATGAGCTAACTAATGGCTTGTCATGCAATATACATCTGTGCATCATAGCTAGAAAACCATTTAATGGATTAGGTGATCTGGTGTGGATTTACAGAAACCCCTTCTGGGTTTAAGAACCTTTGGATTGGGGATTGATTTGCAATAAAGGATTGCTTTAACTTGTATAAGTGCATCTCCACCAACCAGCCATGTGCTACTTTATGAGCCCTACACAATTTCCATAGCTGAGAGTGCAGTGAAGCTCAGGGAGAGCGTCCATAATAATTAAAGTGTTTACACTAGTATCAGCAGGGGGGAATGTGGTAGTCTAAGTACAAGTGGGTGAAGGGGACACTACTGTACTATGTATGTATGGTGTGGGATGGGCACTATTGTAGGCTGAGCCTAGTAGGTCAATAGAAGCAC
The DNA here is from genome assembly GCA_016271365.2 of Neoceratodus forsteri. Taxonomy (NCBI): domain Eukaryota; kingdom Metazoa; phylum Chordata; order Ceratodontiformes; family Ceratodontidae; genus Neoceratodus; species Neoceratodus forsteri. The sequence continues at coordinate 208,300,794 of CM057451.1, forward strand.
TGCCCCAGGTTAATATTATTTGTTAGTGCCTAGTAGGGATACTGAAGAGCAGCTTCTCTGTACAATAGGTAGACTGATCTTAAAATGGTACCATAACCCCAGCTGGGATCTATTTGGACTACTGTACCTCACTGCCAAAAGACGTCTTTCTTTCATGTTAGAAAATCACCTAAATAAAACCCTTGTTTTGTTGACTTGAAATCATTGTGTGCATATTTATTTACAGAGTACACTTTTTTTACACCTCTACCTTTCCTCCTGTTTTCCATTTAATAATTTATTCTTTTGCCTCCTTAATAATTTATTATTTTGCCTTCTTAACTAGTCTGAATCCAGTTCTTCTCAGCAGTTACTGTTCTATCTTTTCTTGCTGTATGAACTTTCTATGACATCAGTAACACAATTCCAGGCCATTCAGATGAAGTGTATGGAATGGTGTAGCTGATGTCATGGAATGTCTCAGAAATATAAAAAGTGCAGAAGGTACTGAGGAGAGTGGTACTCTATGTAGATCTGAGGGCACCCCAAAGCTACATGATTTGTTTCTCTAAAATTGGTCAAAGCACATCAGAATAATTGGCAAGAAATGGAAGGGTAATTAACATTTTAAACATTATTTCCTATCACCTCTAAAGAGTACCAGTGTTAGTGTTTTAATTAAGCCTCCATATGAAAACTTACACACACTGAACTGAAACTGTTCAATTTGAAGAATTTTAGTTGCCTAAATACTTTAGGGGAAGGGATTGTTAATTTTCCTTAGCAGCCATATCACTTCCCCTTCTGGCTCCTACTCACTACCAGCTCTGTGCCTGTGCCGACCCCTGCACTCCCACATTTTATGATATAGTAATTTGTAAAGTGCAACAGCATACTGCATTGATTAGGATGGGAGCAGAGTTTAGAATTTTGTTTTAGATATTACAGGGCCACTGGTACCAAATCAAAGAAACAATTCAACTAACAAGGCTTGAATTAGTTGACCTATGGTTCTGATTCATCCTCAGTGTCCCTCTAAATATTAAAAATGAATTGTAAACTCCACTCCTATTCAAATCTGTAGAGTGCCTCCATGCTCTGCATGAAAAACACTGGAGTGTGCTGATAAAAAAGCTTAAATTTAATGCTGCTGAGTGTGTCCTCATTCCATTTTGTGAAATTATACCAGCTTCCCAGAGACTCCTTTTATTGATTTTTTTTTAAATTGTATGTAAGTTGTTTACTGAGGTTATAAATATATGTATTCTGCATTCATAGACCAACCTAAAGGAAGCTGCTTCCAGGAAAATATTGGTGTACAGGTAAAAATGTATTTAGTGTGTATCAAACAATAAAGAAATTAATATTTTTATTACTAGTTACATATGAACATACAAACATATGAATCTGCCAGCAGAAACAGGCTGCATGGTCTATCAAGTCTGCTCAAATGTGCAGCTAGCACCCTTACCTTGCAGCGGCCCCACCCCTCCCCTTACAATAACCCCCACACACACACATACCCTGTACCATCCCCTTTTAAAACTATCCACGGTCTTACGATTCCACCTCCTCTGGCAAAGTATTCCATTTAGCCACAACCCTCTCCATGAAAGTATCTCCTAATTTCTCTCCTATATCTACCCGCCTCCAATTGGAGACCATGCCATCTCATGTCTCTCCCCCTCCTTAACTTAACTTACTGTCCATCCAGCGTGTTGACGTTGGGAGACTGTGTATAATTTTAACAAGTGGAACTTTTAATATAAAGTTTGGAACCTCTACTGTGCTAGTGCTTAGATATTATAGCTTGTCTTGGAAACAGTTAAAGGGTTGTTTTTCTTTGCCCTGTTAAGAACGAAACCTAGGAGCAGTGTCACGTGACCAAGGAGATGTCCAGGTCCTGTAGGATTAAGAGCGAGCCCCATGGAGTGGATTCACCTTCTGACTGTGCCTATGCTGTGCGACCAGTCCCTGGTGAGACAGTACGGACAGGCAGTGCAATCCTGCTCTTCGTGGAAAGCTTTGTGTTCCAACTGCAGCTATAACGCTGAAGTGCTGACAGGGAGTCAGTGGGAAATGTAGTTTTTGGTCCACCTACTGAACTACTTGACTTCCTGTCCATCCAATGTGTTGATGTTCAGAGACTGTGTATACTTTTTAACAAGTGGAACTTTTAATATAAAGTGGAGAACCTCTACTGTGCTAGTGCTTAGATATTACAGCTTGCCTAGGAAACAATTAAAGGGTTGTTTTTCTTTGCTCTGTTAAGAGTGAAACCTAGGGGCAGCGTCATGTGACCCAGGAGACTTCCGGGTCCCGTAGGATTAAGAATGAGCCCTGTGTGAGTGAGGCAAGCATGAGCAGGGCAAGCACACATTCGCCATGTGCGAAGACGCAGTTTGAGTGGGCAGAAACCTTGTAGACTATAGCAGATACATAGCAATCTCTATGAATCATCCCAGTGTGGGTAATTTCATTTTTAAAGTACCTTATTGATTCCCTAGAAACTACACTAAATAAACTGGGCATGGCAGAACTGATTAGAAATGTAGAAACATAGAAACATAGAATTTGATGGCAGATAAGAACTGCTTGGCCCACCTGGTTTGCCCATTTCCCTACCTGGTGGATAAGCTGCAGATCAGCTTACTTCCTCCTACTCCCCACTGGAATTGCTTTATGTCTGTCCAATGCATTCTTGAATTATCCCACTGTTCTTGACTCCACAACCTCCTCAGAAAGGCTGTTTCATGCATCCACAACCCTCTCCATGAAAAAATACTTTCTAACATTACCTCTGAGCCGTCCACCTCTATCTTCAAATTGTGTCCCCTTGTTCTTACACATCTCTTTTTCTGAAAGATGCTACCCTCTTGGACTTTGTTAATTCCCTTGAGGTACTTGAAAGTTTCTATCATGTCCTCTCTCTCCCTCCTTTCCTCGAGGGTATACATATTTCACTGCTTTAGTCTCTCTCTTCATATGTCTTCTGGTGCAGACCCTGCACCATTTTGGTTGGCCTCCTCTGGACAGCCGCCACTCTGTCTATGTCTTTGCAGAGATGAGGTCTCCAGAACTGCACACAGTACTCCAGATGTTGTCTTGCCAACTGTCTGTACAGAGGGATAACAACTTCCTGTTTTCTACTGTTGATGCCTCTCCCTATGCATCCCAGCATCCCCCCCCCCAGTCCTCCTTACTGCCTTCTCACACTGCTTGCCCACCTTAAGGTCATCTGATATAATTACTCCCAGGTCCCTTTCGATTTTTGTTGTTGTTAGTATCTCACCCCCCATTGTGTATTCTTCCCCTTGGTTTTTGTTTCCCATGTGTATTACCTTGCACTTCTTTACTTTGAATCTGAGCTGCCATTCATTTGACCATTCCTCTAACCTTGCCAAGTCCCTTTTCATCCTTTCCACCCCACCTTGTGTATCAACCCTGTTGCAGATCTTTGTGTCATCTGCAAAGAGACCTACTTTTCCTTCCAGATGCTCTCCAATATCACTTATAAAGACATTAAAGAGGATGGGTCCCAGTACTGAACCCTGCGGTGCCCCGCTAGTTACCCTCCTTTCTTTACTGTGAACTCCGTTTACTATTACCCTTTGCGTTCTGTTGTCCAGCCAATTTTTTTTATCCAGGCTACCACCTTGGGACCCACTCCAAGACTGGCTAACTTGTATATTAATCTTTTGTGTGGGATTGTGTCAAATGCCTTGCTAAAATCTAGGTAGGTTATATCCATAGCCCCTTCCTGGTCTACTACTTTGGTCACCCAGTCAAAGAAATCTATTAGATTCATCTGACATGACCTTCTGACTGTGAATCCATGCTGCCTTGGGTCCTGTGCTCCACTGGCCTCTAGGTACTCAACAATTCTTTCCTTCAGAGGTGTTTACCTTGCTAATTACTGTGTTTTGTGGGGGGAGACTTGGATTTCCCTGCTTCTTTTCAGTGCCTCCCCCCTTGGCTAGTTAAAATGCTTGCCAATGTGCCAATGAAGCATTTAAACCTATCTTCTAGGATCCTGGTCCCCCCCACCCGGACAAATGCAGACCATCGCACCAGTATAGGCCTGCATTCCATCCATGTGGCTCCCCAGTCCCCAATGAAGCTAAAACCCTGAGCTCCATACCACTTTTTCAACCATTCATTGAATCCCATTATGTGGAGTACCCTAGCATTATCCTTGCCATAGACAGGCAGCACATCCAAGAAGGTTACCGTATGTGCTACTTGTCTAAGGCCCCTCCCCAACTCTACAAACTCCTCTTGCACTGCTCTGATCCCATTCCCAGCCAGGTCATTTGTCCCTAGGTGGACAATGACATCCAGCTCCCTCCCTCATGCAGCTGCTCCCATGATTCTGAGGATTCGCTTCCTGTCCTATATATCTATGAAGAGTATGTAGAGTATGTAGATATATGTATCTATGTAGAGTGGTCACATCCTGGATGTGTTCCTATTGGATCGTGATTTGATTAGGAACCTGGTGGTGGAGACCCACTGGCAGGGAGTGATCACACCATGGTCTGGTTTTCCCTAGTTCTGGGGGGTGGAGATAATTGCAAAAAGAAGGTGGTAGTTGATTCTAGGGGGGGAAGACTTCAAGGGTATGGAGCAGATCCTGAAGGGGCACTTGGATGGGATCAGACCAGAAAGGCACACTGAGAGCAGGTGGGAAATTATTAAAATAGGGCTCCTGGCAGCTACCAAGGCCTGCACAAAGGTCCAACACAAGTGTGGTAGATCCAAAAAGCTGAGCTGGTGGACTAGGGAAGTCCAGGATATGGTGAGGGAGAAGAGAGCTGCTTACAGATGATATAAGCACTCATGAAGGGTTAGGGACAAGGGAGAGTATGATGTGTTATCTAGGAAGGTAACCAGGGTTGTGAGGTCAGCCTAGCTAGGCCAGGATGGAGCTGAGGTTGGCTCAGGAGATGAGAAGGGGAGATAAGGGATTCTTTAGGTATATCAGGGAGAGAAGGAGAGTGAAGGGGCAGATTAGTAGCCTGTGGTCTGTGGGAGGGTGGACGGAGGGGGTCGGGGAGCAGGCAGAGGTACTAAACAGCTACTTTGCTTTGGTCTTCACTAGGGAAGATGGGGGGACAACTCTGTATGAGGGAGTCCGGTTAAAAGGGCAGATGTGGGTGGGTAATGGATGTGGAAATTACTGTTGGTAGAGTGAGGAGGCCTCCGGTCCTAAAACGGAAAAGGTGCCATGTCCAGATGGTATCCATCCCAGCCTGCTAAAGGAGATGGCGGGCTTCTGCTGCACCTCTCTCAGACCTTTTAACTCCTCAATTAGGGATTGGGTGTGTGGTGCTCATGATTGGAGGATGGCCCACATCGTCTCCCATTCAAAAATGGGCTCACGCGAGAGCTGAGGAACTACAGACCTGTAAGCCTGATGTCCATGGTGGACAAATGATGGAGGCCATCCTGAAAGAGAGGCTGGAGGAGTTCCTGGGGTTCGGAGTTATCTGTATGATCACCAGCATGGCTTTGTTTAGGGCAGATTGTGCCAGACCAAACTTGTGGAGTTCTAACTGACTGACAGAGGTACTGGACCAGGGCAGGCCAGTGGATGTCCTCTTTCTGGATTTCAGCAAGGCATTTGACTTGGTGCACATCCTGGGCTACTGGCTAAGCCGGGGGACAATGGGTAGGGGAAATATCGGTGAGGTGGATAGGAAACTGGTTGGCAGGGCAGAGGAGGGCAACTAAAATGGTACAGGGTCTACACCAGAAGCCATATGAACAGAGACTGAGAGAGCTTAATATGTATACCCTTGATGAAAGGAGGGACAGGGGGCACATGATAGAAACTTTTAAGTACCTCAAGGGAATCAACAAAGTCCAGGAGGGTAGCATCTTTCAGAAAAAATGATGTGTAAGAACGAGGGGGCACAATTTAAAGTTAGAGGGGGGATGGCTCAGGGGTAATGTGAGGAAATTCTTTTTCACGGAGAGAGTGGTGGACGCATGGAACCACCTTCCTGGAGAGGTTGTGGTGTCTAAAACAGTGGGGGAATTCAAACAGGCATAAGGCAATTATAGTGGGGGGTTGCAGGAAGTAGGCTGTTATTTAGCTAGAATCTGCAGCTTATCCAATAGGTAGGGAAATGGGCAGACTGGGTGGGCCAAGCGGTCCTTATCTGCTGTCAAAGTCTATGTTTCTATGTTTTTTTAAGTGATTTATCAGTAAGAATTTCTGTAGCTTTTTTAGTTAGCTGCTTGCTCTGAAAACAAGATTCCCTCTGCCAGAAACTAGCAGCAGCAACATTAAAACTTTGGAAGGGGACTGGGCTTATAGATGTCTGTCATGCTGTCAGGCACCAAGGCCTTTGACACAGTCAATCACCAACTGCTACTGAAATGTCTCCTCTCTACAGGATTGTCAATGGAATCTGTGGCCTGGTTCCATAGTTACCTAACCTATAGATCTCAACTGGTCAGGTTTGGCAATACAATCTCTTAGCCCAGGGAAGTAAACCAAGGGGTCCCACAAGGTTGTGTCCTCGGTCCTCTCTTATTCAGCCTCTTCATAAATGACATGCCTTCTACATGTCCTGTACGCTCCGTGCTCTATGCAGACGATGCTGTTATCTCTGTCCCAGGGAAAGACCTGGGATCAATTAGCTCTGAACTTCAGCTTAATTTTCATGCATTGGAATCCTGGTTCACCTGAAATAAACTGCTACTTAACTACAAAAAGACAAAGAGCATACTCTTCAGCACCCCACAGAGCAAGATTTGAGGGTCCACACTGCATATACTTAGTAGCTAAGGAGAAGTATTAGACCAAGTCAATACATTCAAGTACTTAGGGATTCACCTTGATGACACCCTCACCTTCACTGCCCATGCTGAGCAACTGGTAAAGTCCACCAACATGAAGCTTGGCATCCTGTACAGACACCACACCTTAATGACACCAGCTGCCCTGAAAGTTGTTATGTGCAGTTCACTTCTCTCATCTGTGGATTATGGCCTTATCATATATGGGGCAGGCACAGACACAGTGCTTAAAAGGGTCAAAACCATCTTCAACAAAGCCTGCCGCCTGGTCCTGGGAGTACACAAAATGACTCACTCTGGTGACCTATACAAGGAAACTGGCTGGCTCCCACTCCACTACAGACTCCAATACCAGGCCTGCCTCCTTGCAAAAAAGTTCCTGATGTGGTCCATGCCTAGTACTACTTCAGCCCTCTTTGAGCCTGCACAGCCATCTAAATGCACAAGGAGTGCCTCCAGGGCTGTTCTAATTGTTCCCTTCAAATGAATCAGCCTTGGCCAAAGATCCCTCTCCTACTGTGGGCCTAAATGGTTCAGTGATCTTCCTGCAGACCTTGCTGACTCCTCCAGACTTGGCCACTTTAAAAATGGGCTTCGATCCCTTCTTGCCAGCAAACCTGACTGCCAGTGTTTCTGTTAACCCACAGCCTTTGACAGTGGTTCTCATACCTGCCAAACACTACCCTCTCTCACTCCCACCCTCCTGTTCCACAACTGCCCACTTCCCCCTCCCACCACCCACCACCTACTACCTTCCCTTGACAAAGCCTCACTTTGTCTGCTAAAACTGCATTTCTGAAGACTGGGAGCACTTAATTAGTGCTGCATTAATATGTTTCTCTGCAAGTATGGTCCTGTTTCTCCTTACTTCTTGTACCCTGCTCAATGTAGTAACTGCACACTAATACCACTTGTTAGTTGATGTCTTTCTGTTCTGCAATGTTTCATCACCTGTAAATGTCTTGTATTCCTTGTTGACTTGGAGCCTTTGTAAACGAGCCCCCGGCTCAAAGGTATTAATCCGAATTTGAAATACATAATTACATAAATAAAAAATGTATACTATTTCAGAACTGAGCTTGAAATATATGTAAATATATTAGCAAACTTGAGAAGGATGTTAGAGGTTTAAAAACAAACCTTGGAGTTATCATGCAGGAACAACACAGTATCAATGAGCGCATTATACAATTTGACACTCAAACTAATACTAAAAGTGCAGTTGGGATGGTAGTACCGGATCAACATCACTGTACTTCAAATACCCATGATAACCCACTGTACACAAATCTGGCACCTTGGCTACCTCCTAATGCTTAAAGTGCAAAGCACATCTGAGTACCTTCCCCCAATGATAACATTCCACATTATTACAGGACAGTCACTGACCCCGCAGTGTCGTGAGGAGCTAATGCTCAACAGTTAAGCTAGCCTTCAAAAGGCTCACAACCTACCTCCTCAGAATTATACTACTGCTGCTTCTGATCTCTGGCAATGTCTACCCAAACCCAGGACCACCTGGACTGTCCCCCTCACCCTCTAAACTGGAAGGAGGGATCTCTCACACTGGCATCTATCAATGTCTGTAGCCTCCACAGAAAACTTGATAACCTCCAAACCTGGGTACAGCAACACAATCTGGACATCCTCTCTGTTGTTGAAACATGGCTAAATCCAAAAATACCTGATGCCTCAGTCGCTATCCCTGGATACCATATCTTCAGATAAGACAGAATCACTAAGCGTGGAGGGGGCTGTGCTATCTACCTGATGGATAGTGTAATGGCCCATGCCCTTCAACCCTCTGACCATGGCACCTTCTCACAGATCCTCACCCTAAAAGTCCTCCTTGGGGCACATAATAAAGAACTCATCATAGTCTCAGTTTACTTACCCCCAAAGGACCATGCCACTGGCTTCACCAGCATCATGGAGTACCTCAGGGGACTACACAATAACTCAAAAACAATAATACTGAGTGACTTCAATATAAATTGCCTCTCTCCAGAGGCCAGCTTTTACAAGGACACTGTTATGGCACAGCACCTCTCACAAATGGTACCCACCCCTACCAGGTGCAACTACAGAACTGGATCCCAGGCACTACTAGACTGGATACTGACAATATGGCCAGAGTGAATCTCAAAGGTCACAGTTCTCCCTGACACCATAAGTGACCACTCTTCTGTAATCTGTACCTGGACTAACAAATACATCAAGCCCCCTTCTAAAATAAGCTACACCAGAGTGCTAAAGCAGGGGCAACTTGAAATGCTCAAAGCACATCTGCACAGTTAGGACTGGTATGCACTTGACTCAACCAATAATACTGACCAAGCCATGGACTTATTCATCAGCCACTTTTCTGTAGCCTGCTATATCTATGCACCAGTCAAAAAGATGAAGGTAAAAGGAAAGGCAAACTCATGGTTGACCACTGAGCTAACTACTTGTCTTAAACAAAGAGATCATCTTTGGCACTGCACCCGAGCCACTGGTAAGCCAGGAGACATTCAAAAATTCAAAGCAGCTAGGAATGACTGCATTCTAGCAATAAGGAATGTCAAAAAGAAATACTTCAGAGAAGCATTCACCAATACTTGGGGGATGGGAAAAATTCTGGTATAATATGAAAAACCTCTCTGGAAAGGACCCCAAGAATCCAGCCACAATGCTCAATATCAAAGGTACACCTATGACCGACTTTGTTACAATTTCCAACACCTTTAACAGTGCATTCTCTAATCTGGACACTGTCCTCCCACCTGACTTCTTCGATGCCCCTTCTATAAGTGACCAAGCCAACAAGGGGCCACACCTTCACACAGCACCACAATTCTACTTCAAGGAGATCCTAGTGCCTCTTGCTAGAAAATACATTCTGAAAGCAATCAGCAGTACTTGTTACAGCTGTGACTCCCTCGATATGAAGCTGTGTGCACTGGTCTTAGAAGAAATCCTAGAACCCTCAACCTATCACTCAGGACTGCCCAATTCCCAGCCATATGGAAGCAGGTGACAATTACACCAGTTCACAAAAGCAGAGATAGGGCACTGCACACAAACTACAGGCTTATCTCCATCCTCCCACCCTTATCCAAAGCTCTTGAGTGAATAGTCTCAGACCAGCTAGTTGAGTACCTTGAAAAATACAAAATCCAATGCCCTGAACAACATGGCTTTAAGAAAGGTCACAGCACCATCACCGCACTGCTAGAATTTACGGGCTTTATCCACGCCACTTTGGATCAAGGTAACTGTGTGGGGGCTGTGTGTATTGATTTAGCTAAAGCCTTTGACACCATAAATCACCCACTCCTACTCAGGCAACTCTCAAATATCGGTCTCTATAATGATGCTTTGCCCTGGTTTGCAAGTTATTTTGGAGGCAGGGTCCAAAATGTCAATATTTCTGGTGTCATCTTCACTGAAAGCCCAGTCCTTTCTGGAGTACCTCAGGGCTCCATTCTGGGTCCATTGCTCTTCAGTCTCTTCCTGAACAGCCTCCCAAATGTCTGCCACCAGAACGTACTGCTCTATGCTGATGACGCTGTCATATACACAAATCACCATGATATTAATCTACTGGAGGGGCAGCTACAGCGTGACTTCAAGAGCGTTGAGGACTAGTTCAGCTCTCACAAATTGGTCCTGAACTATAACAATACTAAAGTTATGTCTTTCTGCAATACACAAAGCAAACATAACTACCAACTCCTCACTATCAGGAATCAAGCAGAGATCACACTCGAACCAGTTCCAGAGTTTAAATATCTTGGCATCACCCTCAACAGATCCATCTCCTTTGCACGGTGTATCAATAATGTCACAAAAGCCATGAATATATGGTTAGGCCTTCTCCACAGGCACAAACATTGCATGACAGCTGATGCCCTAAGACTGGTGATTAACAGCTCTGTCACCTCAGTCATTGACTATGGTCTAGTTATCTACTGCTCAGCTTCCCCCACTGCCCTTTGCAGGATATCGATGGTGCTTAACAGATCTTGCTGACTCCTTATGGGTGCTGCCTGTCTAACACACACCTGCAATCTATACACCCAGACTGGGTGGCTACCACTCTGCAGCAGGATCCAATACCAGACCTGCCTGGTAGCTAGCAAGGTTCTTCTCATGCACTTGCCACCAGGTATTGAAAAGCTTCTTATAATAAACAACAGCACCCGGTATACCAGAAATGCACAATATCAAATCTTCCAGGTCCCCAGATGCTGGACCACCATGGTTCAGAGGTCCTTCACCTAGAGAGCCCCACTATGGTACAAGTCACTTAACAAAGGAACACTTTCTGCTTCTTCTCTTGGTACCTTCAAAAAGCAACTCCTACATCAACTCATATCAACCAGTCAATGTGATTGTTTCCACTAAGAGGTTCCCCTCTCCTCCCTTGCTGGCCTATGATGTCCTATAACCTCCCTAGGGTTGCAATAATCTGGCTCATGCTCTGTATTCCTACATCTCTCCCACCCTCCCTTCTTCCCTCTCTTCCTGTGCCTCCTCTTCCTGCCCACCCCTCCCTCTTCCTTTGGCACTTATCGGACATGGCTAACCTCTTTCTACTGTCAGACCTGCATCCATTCTACCCCTTCCCCTTAGACAATGGCTTCTCAGCCAGCCCTCTACTATCTTCTCCCACTTACCCTTCCATCCCTATCTACTCTGCTCACTTGTTATTTCTCACCTTTTACCTGGCATTTTCCTGTTGATGTTGTCTCACTCCAAGTAGGAATGTATCCTTAAACCTAGCCTTTGCCTTGTTTAAAGTCTGTTATTCTGTTCAACTTTGTATGTAAGTTTTCCCTCCATCCTATGACGTGGATCCTTTGTAAATGAGCAGTTTCTGCTCAAAGGTACTTGTAATCCTAGAGTTTAATAAATACAAATAAAATAAAAAAATTAAAACTTTATGAGGTCCACTGATCATGGTCCAGAATTGACTACTTCTTAATAAGCACCACTCTTCTGGCTGGTATTCACCAGACAGGAATTGAACCAATTGTCATATCTGATCATTCAGTGGCATGGATCCTAATTTCTCCCAACACAAACTTTCAAAAGGACACCACATGGAAATTAAACACACAACTTCTAAAAGAGGAACGTTTAGTATCCCACATTAAGTCGCAAATCTCTTCCTTTTTGGAGTTTAATACGGGTTCCACATGCAGAAAAGACCTGATCTGGTGCTCCTTTAAATGTTAAATTACGGGAGAATTCATTAAGCTAGCTTCCAAAAGGAAAAAACAGAGAAAGGCCAAAGTTACTTCGTTGTTGAATCAAACAAAGTTGGCTGAAAACAGTCTATCCTCTTCATCTTCCCAATCAGATCTGGAATCCCTTTTGAAACTTAGGAATGAGTATGCTGATTTGTTAAGAGAAAAAGCAGAATATGCCATCCTTAAAACCAAAGCTCGTTATTTAGACCAAGGGGAGAAGCCAGGTAGAATGTTAGCTCTTCGATTGAAGGGAAGTAGAAAGTTCAAGATCGATTCCTGCACTATTTTCTCCAGATGGTTCTATTAAAACCTCTCCTCGAGATATCTCCCAGGTTTTTGAAGTCTTTTATAGGGATCTATACAGTAAGGATACCTCTCTAACTTCCTAATCTTGTATTGAACATTTTCTGGAAAGCCTTACTCTCCCCTCTTTACAGGCACAGCAGTGCACGATCTTGACTTCTCCTATTACTCTGGATGAAGTAGTGGAGTCAATCAAGGGGTTAACTCCTGACAAATCCCCAGGTCCCAATGGTTTCCCTTCTAATTTCTACAAGGTTTTTTGTAAAGAGGTGGCTCCTCTTCTCTTGAAACTCTTTGATTATATGTTCACCTCAGATTCCCTGGACCCTACTCTGCTGGAAGCCACGATAGTCCTGATCCTGAAACCAGACAAACCCCAGAATGAGCCAGCCAGTTACCAACCAATTTCATTATTAAATTATGATACTAAAATCTTAACTAAAATCCTTTCTCTTAGAATTAAACAGGTTTGGTCTCATCTGTTGAGTCCTGAACAGGTGGGGTTTGTGCAAGGCAGATCTTCTGCTGACCACTTGAGAACCCTCTCACATATTTTCCTGACTGCCCAAGATTCCCAGATCCCCATGGCTTTAGTCTCATTAGATGCAGAAAAAGCTTTTGACAGGGTGAACTGGGACTTTCTTTGAGCTACTCTCAAAAAAATGGTTTTTCCCGAATCCTTCATTCAATGGATTCGGACAGTATATAAGGCGCCTACGGCTAGAATTTATTGCAATGAGGTTTTTTCTTCTCGATTCCCCCTGTTTACAGGCACTAGGCAAGGTTGTTCCCACTCTCCTTTTTTGTTTAACTTATATCTGAAATCCCTTCTAATTAGCATTAAGAACTCACCTCAGGTCACAGGTTGCCTAGTACACCAGCAACCTTTGACCCTTTCAGTCTATGCAGACAATATTCTTTTACATGGCCAATCCAGAAACCTCATTAACATATGTATTACAAATTATTGAACAGTTCGGACAAGTGGCTAACTATAAGTTAAACTTATCCAAATCAGTCATATTTCCATTAAATGTTCTCGTGCACCAAGGTAACTTCTCCCATTTTGGTATGAAATGGTCCTCCTCCTCAATCAAATATATAGGCATTTATCTCTCTAAAGAACCAGAGGTTCTCAGGAGGCTCAATCTGGATGATTTGGTGCTGAATATTCAGCAAGATCTCCAAAGGTGGGCCAAACTCTCTTTGTCATTATGGGGTCGAATTAGTATTATAAAAATGAATGTTCTACCCTGTCTCTTCTACCCTTTAAATCTACTGAATATCTGGCTGCCTTTGCCTTACTTCCAACAGTTTCACTTTGCTCTTTCTAAATTTATCTGGCAGGGTTAATACCCAAGATGGGCCTTCCTTAAACTCAATTTACCAAAGGAGAGAGGTGGACTTCGCCTCCCCAACTTTATTTTTTATTATTGGACGAGTCATCTGTCCAAAATTGGGAGCTGGTTTGAGCCCACATCTGGTGAACATTCTCCCATCTGGCTATAGTTGGAGAAGAGGCTTCTGGACATGCATAATCTTAATTCACCCAGAGTTTTTTATTAAGCTTTTTCGGCATTACCCCCTCCATACAAAATTTGATGGTGGGGATTGCTATACAGGTTCTGACCCAGTGTTGGAACTTCTTTAACATTTCATCTAAAAAGGACATGGCCCAACCCCTCATTCTAAACCCTAATATCAAAATAGGAGATTCCCCACTCTCAGTGGACTGGCTTCCTCAATTACAAGATATTCTTGTGGAAAACCTGTTCCCTCAGGATTCTCTTCTTTCCTCAACTGGCATAATCGCCAAACTGAATATTCCTCAGAAACATATTTTTAAGGTATTTCAGCTAAGACATCTTATGGTCTCCCTATTTGGGACCACATTTATGTTGTCTCAAGTTAGGTGTTTTTTAAAGCAGATTCAGGAATGTGCAAATAAGCCCATGGAACTTCCAGAATATACTCCTTCTTACTGGATATTAAATACCCTAATGCCCTTACAGGTTCTAAAATCTAGACTTCTCTTCTGCCAGATTCTTCCCTGATCTGGAGTCATATTTGGGTGGACATGCATAGGTATCTTACTCAAGACAGGCACAGACTCATACAGTATCATATTTTAAATAATCTGTACTATACCCCAGTTAAATTGGCCAAATTAGGCAGACTACCCCTGGTTTATTGTATTCTGTGTGGTGCGGCTGATGGGAACCTGATACACATTTTATGGCACTGTGATAAGGTGGCTCCTCTATGGAATACAATCCAAACTAATCTAGATCCCCTCCTGGGACTGGGTGATTTGTTTACCATGAAAATATGTATTTTAGGGATGTACTCTAATATTAGCATTCAAGAGCATAGATTTCACATGGCTCTAATTTCTATAGCAGTCAAAAAACTGGTTCTCAAACACTGGATGAACCAACTGACCATATCGTATGCTGAATGGCTGAAAGAAATGTCACTTTGTTTTAGCACTGAAAGGTTAATTGCAAGCTCCTGGAATTGTATAGCTTCCTTTAACCAGAAATGGGGTAAATTGTATGCTTTATATCTGAAGTAGACTTATGTCACATATGCCTCTGACTGTTTTAATTAGTTTTAGCCTCCATGTGATGGTTGGCTTTGTAGGATTGTTGTTTATCCACTTGTATCAATTGGTCCTCCTGCTGCTGCAATAAGGCACACTCCAGGGGAGCGGGGGAGAGGGCATTTAAAATTTAATTTACCTTATTGGGTTATACTGGATCCAATGACATCCTGGTCTTATTTCATCTTTCAGTCATTTTGGTTATTATTATTGTGCGGTATATCTGTCCTGGTCATATACTCTGTGCTAATGTATAAATTCAATAAAGAAGTTGAATTAAAAAAAATAACTTAATGAGCCAAATAGTTGGACAAGGTGCCAACAAGAGAAGCGAGAGAGAGAGAGAGAGATTCAGGGGAATCCAGCGATGAGGGTTGGATCATATTCTCAGGGAAGCCACCAAAAAAAGGAAGACAAGCAATGGAATTTGATCTTCCAACTAGCAATACATACACCCGATTAGTCACAACAAGTGAGCAAAGCAGAGAAGGAAGTTCTCAGTCTAATCCACCCACTGTACAATCTGAGCAACACTACCCCCAACTTAGAATAGCACAAGATTCAGTAACTGAGAATAATCTGTCATCTCATGCTAGTGTAACAGAACAAGATACAGCTAGTAATATTATATGTACAGAGATAGACCCAATGGTACTATCCAGTGAGAATGACAATTTTACTAATTTAACTCCCCCTGAAGTTTGCCCCCTACGTCAAACTTACATTATCAGGATTCAATGATAAAATACATTGACAGAATAGTATGTAATGATGACAAAATCAACAGAACAAGTCTGAGTTATAGTGGTGCAAAAATTTCAGATCTAATAGTAATGATGAACACAATACTTAAGCAGTGGGGAAAAACCTTTAGTAATTTTGCATGTTGAAGTTAATAACATACACAATTGCAATCTTAAAGAAATTAGAAAGGAACTTCAGGTCCTGAGTGAGAATTTAAAAGCACATAATTGTACAATATGTTTTTCTGAAATACTCCCAGTGCCACGTGCCACACAGGTTATGCTTTATAAAATCAAAGCCATGAACAGTCAGTTACGTCTATGGTGTATGAAATCTGGTTATGGTTGTATTACCCATTGGGAGAACTATATTGACAGACTGAATTTATATGCATGGGACAATCTGCATCTTAGTAAAAGGGGAAGTAACATCCTGGGGAAAAGAACAGTGAAATATGTTGAAGAAAATTTAAATTAACTTCGGAGGGGAGTAGTGAACGTACCAATAACATCCAACATCAATCTACTGTGCAGCTTGGAGAAAGCAATATACTAATGACCAATGCCAAGAGCCTTAATACCCACAAGAAAATAAACTACAGGCACTCATGCTTCAATATAATATTAAATTTGCTGGTATCTCTGAAATGTGGTGGGACACTAATTCAGACTGGATGATGGATATACCTGGTTACACATTATACAGGAAAGATAGAGATAATAGATTGGGTGGGGGAATTTGCCTCTATATTGATAGTTCTATCCAATCACATATGATTAACCCAGTCTCATTAAGTAACACCGATGTGGAATCCATCTGGACCAAAGCACAACTACCTAAAAGAAAACATTTAATTATTGGGATTTGTTACAGACTGCTGAATCCAAGTCTTGAGTATATATAATGTCCTACTAGATCAAATAAGACAAATTTCAGATATGGGAGATGTCCTCATTATGGGTGATTTCAACTTGCCAGGCATCGAGTGGATTAACAACATGGGTACTAAACTCTATGGAAAAATATTTGTTGAAACATGTATAGAAACAGGTTTACACCAAATGATCACTGAACCAACTAGCGCTAGTAATATTTTTGACTTATTGTTAGCCAACATTCCAGAGCAGATATCAAGTACTCAGATTGAGAGCCTACTACACTACAGTGATCACATTATCATTTCTTTACTATCAATGATGAAATACTTACCATTCAATCAAACTCTAATAAGGGACTATAAATGAGCTGACTTAGAGTTACTAACTAATTAACTCAAAAATACTCAGTATTGACTGGAAAGGAATTATATAGGGATCATCAGTATACACTGCTTGGGAATCCTTCAAAAATATTGTACAGGAAACCGTGGACCAATATATCCCACTTAGGAGGAAATATAATCCAAAAGGAAAAATTCCTTCATGGTTGTCTAAGAGGGTTAAAACCCTAATTAAAAAGAAAGAAAGGGCCTACAAGAAATTTAAAAATAATAAAACTTCAGGGGACAAGTTCATATATCTAAATCATCAAAAAAAAACTAAAACAGGCAATAAGACAAGCTAAATCCAACACATAATTTATAACTGCACGTTCAAAAGATAATAATTGACTATTCCCTTATATCAACAATAATTGTAGATACAAAAATAGGGCAATTGGGCCAATATTTGATAACAATGGGTTGTTAGAAGATGACCAATCAGTAGCTCTGAGACATTTAATGCCTATTTTAGTTCTGTATTTACACCAGGGAATTGTACTACACAAAGCATAAACCAAACTAAAGATCTTGTACCTCTTATATCAAAAAACACAGTTAATACTGAACTAATAAAACTAAACAATTCATCTAGTCCAGGCCCTAACAACATCAGTAGCTACATGTTAAAACACACAGCAAAATCACTCTCCTATCCATTATTGATTCTATTTAACCTATCAATAAAAAGTGGTGAATTACGTAAGGACTAGAAGTCAGAAGTAGCAGTGCCAATCTTTACAAAAGGGAATAAATCCCAAATTGAAAATTATAGACCAATTAGTCTAACATCTCATTGTTGTAAAACACTTGAACAACTTATTAAAAACCATCTTGAGGATTTTATGGAACAAACAGATATTTACGATAACAGTCAACATGGATTTAGAAAAGGCAAATCCTGTCAGACTAATTTGATCTAATTCTATAACAGGATTAGTGAGCAATTAGACATGGGAATAGCTTCAGATGTACTTTTGCTTGATTTTGCCAAGGCCTTTGATAATGTCCCGCATATAAAATTAATTGATAAGCTATTGGGTTTGGGTTTTAACAAGTTAATCACTAATTGGATTAGAACATGGCTTACAGACAGATCCCAATGTGTACGAACACATAATTGTTTTTCAGCTAAATGTTCGGTGGGGAATGGTGTGCCTCAGGAGTCTGTCCTGGGTCCAGTTCTTTTTAATATATTTGTAAACAATATGCACTTGGGAATCCAAAGCCACTGAGTTAAGTTTGCAGATGATACCAAACTGAGTAGTGATGCTAATAATTTTAGTAATCATTTATCTTTAGTAAATGATTTAGCCCTAATTGAAAACTGGGCACTTACTAATGGAATGTCACTAAATGTTGATAAATGCACAGTTGTACATGTTGGTATAAATAATCCCAACAATATATACATATTAAACCAAAAATTATTAAAAAATTCAATTAGGGAACAGGACCTAGGAGTAATAGTTAACAACAAATTAACACCAAGGGATCAGTGCCTTGCTATAGCAGGAAAGCTATGAATTTGGTAGACAAAGTAAGGAGCTCTTTTACAAGTAAAAATACACAGATAATCCTTCCTACTTATAGAAGCTACTTATATCCAATACTTGACTATGGGTCCCAGTTTTGGTCCCTAGCCACTAAGAAGGACATCTCAACTCTAGAAAAAGTACAGAGAGCAGCTACAAGGATGATACCTTGCAACAAAGGGAAAACATACCCCAATAGGTTGTATACTATGGGACTTCACTCACTAGAGGCATGTCGATAGAGGGGTGATCTCCTGTTTCTATTTAAAATATTAAAATCTAAAGAAGAGAAGAAAGAATGTGGACTCAAATTTTGTGATTCTCATTACAGACTTAGGTCTCATAATAAAAAAATTTAAATTATCAACATCACATTCAAATAAAAGAAATAACTTTTTCACTCTTCGAACTGTAAGGGCCTGGAATATGCTGCCTCAGCAACTGGAAGATATACCTGTGCTAAATTTATTCCTAAACAAATTAGATGAGCTTTATTATAATAATCAAAGAATGATACAATTTCCCGTGTTTGTGGGAGACATTCACAATGGGCCTTATGTCTCCCTTATGTCTAAATACAACTACAGTAGTAATACCTAGTAATACCCATTCAGCACCTGCCTTGTTTATCCCCTTTAAGTACTTAAAGGTCTCAGTCATATCCCCCCATCCCTTCTCTCCTCCAAAGAGTACACATTTAACTCACTCAGCCTCTCTTCATAAGGTTTGTCCTCCAATCCCTGGATTATCTTTGTCACTCTGTGCTGTACCCCTTAGAGTAATCTGACATCTTTCTTCAGATATGGGTGCCAGAACTGCATGCAGTACTCCAGGTGTGGCCTGACCAGTGACCTATACAACGGCAGGATCACCTCAATGCTCCTGGAGTAGATTCCTCTCGCAATACTCCCCAGCATTTTGTTGGCCTTCACTGTCACCTTCCTGCACTGCTCTGAGTTCTATATATTCCCCATTACAACCACCCCTAGATCCTTTTCCACCTCAGTGGCAACTAGCTGAGCTCCTCCAAAATGGTAGCTCCTTCCTAGGTTCTTTGCTCTGAAGTGCAGTACTTTGCACTTTTTAGCACTGAACCCCAGCTGCCATTTCCGACCACTCCTCCAGCTTAGTCAGGTCATCCTATAGCCCCTGCCACCCTACTATGTCAGCCACCTCCGCCCCTTTCTTGGTATCATCAGCAAACAGACTGATCTTATTCTTGATGCCATGTGAGATATCTACTATGAATATTCCAAGGAGCACTGGCCCCAGTAGCAAGCCCTGTGGAACCCCCATTTGTCACAGCCATTGGAGAAGAGAGTCCCCTCCCAACACCACCACCCTCTGCTGCCTTCTCTGCAGCTGGTTGTTGATCCAGTTCACCATCTTAATCCCCTTCCCCACATATTCCAACTTTCCCCCCAACCTCCCATGCGGCACCGAATCAAAAGCCTTGCTGAAGTCCAAATACAGGATATCCACTGCATGGCCCTTGTCCAATTCCCTCTCTAGTAGTAGTAGTAGTAGATTTTATTTGACCCACTTGTACTTATTTAGGGCACTCTTCCCAAATGGCCTTACAGAGCAATTAAAATACAAAAATAAAATAATAGAACAGAGACAATACGACTAAAAGTAACATTGACAAATAACAAGAATTAAAAGTGAAGCCTAAAATAACTAGTCAATTCTCCATCTAAAACAGTTAAAACATCTACCTGAGATCCAGAAAAGGCCTGACTAAATAAAAAGGTTTTCAGTTTACATTTAAAAATTTCCAATGATGGTGCCTCTCAGAGATGACTTGGCAGAGAGTTCCAGAGAGTTGGAGCAGCGACCTTAAATTCATGGTCACCAGAGCTCTTCAGCCTCACTCTGGGAACCTCCAAGAGGGCACCAGAGGCTGATTTCAAAGGCCAAGACAGGACATACGGATGCAGGAGGTCTTTCAGAAGCTCAGACCCAAACCATGTAGGGCCTTATAGGTCAAAAGACCTATCTTGTAGGTGATGCACAGATGTACTGGCAGCCAGTGCAGCTCACACAGAATAGGGGTGATATGGCTAAATCTAAAATGACCAGTCAGCAACCATGCTGCTATGTTCTGCAAAAGCTGGAGGTGACACAATGCACCACCTCTGACCCTGAGGTAGAGGGCTTTAAAGTAGTCAAGTCTTGAGGTCATGAATGCATGCACCACCATGGCCAAGTCTTCGAGAAGGCCAAAGGACTTAATCCGGGCAATGTTCTGGAGATGGTAAAAACTGATCTGGACAGCTGCTGACATCTGAGCATCAAATATCAGCTTGTTGTCAAACACAATGCCCAGATTTTTCACCCTTGATGAGACCTCCAGTTTTGTTGGGCCAATAAAAAGGCCAAAACTGCAACCGGAGGTTCCCAAACCCATTCTTGGACCCGGATCTACTACCAGTACCTTGGTCTTCCCGGGATTTAGTCCCAGCCAGTTTGACGCTGTCTAAGCCCAGATCTTGGCCAAGCATTTATTCAGTGCATTGACAGTGTCAGGTCTGTCAGGTGAAAAGACAGGTAGAGCTGATTATTATCAGTGTAACAATGAAAACTCAGCCTATACCATCTTATGACCTTACCAAGGGGTAGTATGTATAGTGTGAACAGCATGGGGAGAGGACAGAACCTTTCGGGTCTCCACAGAGCAGGTCTCTAGGAGCAGAGGAACAATTTCCCAAAACTACCTGCCCTGGAGAAAGGACTGAAACCAGCTGATGACCTTGCTAGGGAGTCCTACATACTCCCTCAGCCTGTCCAACAATACCCCATGGTCCACAGTTTCAAAAGTGGAGGACAGAACTATGAGAATAAGAACTGCATACCCTCCTCAATCTCTCACCCTAAGCAGGTCATTCAACACCTTGACCAGTGCTGTCTCTGTACTATGCATGGCCTGAAATCTGGACTGGAGAGGTTCATAAATCTGGAAGTCTGCAAGACGCTCCTCGAGCCATTTTGATACCACATTCTCAAGAACCTTCACTAAAAAAGGAAGGTTTGAGATAGGTCAGTAATTGCCAGGTTGTCAGGAGACTTGAATTCCACTAGAGCTGCCTTTTTCTGGATGATTGCCTTCTGATATTTATGATAATGAGATATCAGCACCAGTTTGTCCTTGAGAGACCCGGTATTCCTCCAATGCCTCTCCAACCATCACCCCCCCATAGTCTTCAACTTCCTCAGCTTCCCATCAAACCAGGAGAAGCAGAGGTGTGAGGCAAGGGGCCATACTCAGATTTGTGCCAGGAAGTCCAGACCACCAGCAACAGCATTATTGTGAGCTGTGACTGTGTTCTCTGGGCTGCTGCTGCAAGCCTCCAAAGCAGACAAAATATCCAGTTCAGCTAATAGTCTCTCTGGTTGAACACCTCTCAAAAAGTGGAACTGAGCCATTTCCATGGGGGATGAAACCCTTGGGGGGGATGTTAAGCTGAACTCAGTAGTGCAATGATTGGACCAATCTAGCCAATCAATCTTGAAAGTGTCAGTTTCAAGCCCCATCAAGAACACCAGATTGCGCACATGGCCAGATTGGTGCATCCCAGACGTGAAAGCAGGGACATACCCAAAGCCTCCATACTTAGTGGGAGAAAACTGGCCCCAGGAGACGTCACATCATCCACCCAGGTGATGAAGTTGCCAAGAATAATCCACCTCGGAGACTCCAAGACCATCTCAGTGACAAAGGACATCACCTCCTGCAGAAAGCCCAGATCATACTCAGGTGGACGGTAGATCAGGAACACTCTAAATTCGATGCCAGTACACCCCCCTTTGCACCGCCATACACTCAGAAGAACTGATGTCCCCGACTGGGTGCACTGTCAGGCTCAGCTTTGATCTAAAACAGATTGCAACCCCCCTTCCCCTGTGGTCCTTCCTTGGGCAGTGAACAACAGAGTACCCACAAGAACAGCCATGATGGCTGTTTTGTTGGCCACTGACCTATCATTGCAGAGCACCGCCCGAAGAGGATGAGAGGTTGGGGCCGGTCCTTCGGCTACCTGTCCTCTCGGTCTGGATTATACCCTGGTCACAGGAACAAGACACAAGGGACCTTGCTGTAGCTAGCTCCTGGGCCCAGAGCATTTCCTGGTCCCCACAACCGAATCAGCTTTTCACAGGCAATGATAGTCATAATACTCAACAAGGTTGGTTTGGCAGGATCTTTCTGAGACAAACCCATGTTGCTGACCGTCCTGGAGCCCATTGTCTTCCAGAAAGATCACCAGTCTCTCATTCAGGATTGTCTCCATTATTTTTCCCACAATGGATGTGAGGCTTACTGGTCTGTAATTGCCTGGTTCATCCTTTGGGCCACTTTTATGGAGGGTATCATGTAATATGAACAACTTAATAATACCGCTCACCTTTACAGCGAGTGGAGAAAAAGAGCACCGAATGATTAAAGCAAGTGTAGCACTGAGGGACATGTGCTATACTCATGAGAAAGGAAATAAATAGACCAGTTTGGCCAAGATCTGTCTAGCTGGCCATGTGGCATAATGGCTTGAGCCACTGCCCCTGGAGCCTGTTGTGCCAGGTTCAAATCCTGGTGCAGGAAGCTGTTTTGCTTCCTGGGGCAGTTTCTATTTTCTTCTATGTCCACTCCCCCTGGAGTTTACAATTCATATTTTGGGAGGTGCAGGGGGCTTGCCCCTCACATAAATAACTTGCTTTAATTTTGGATTTGTTATTAAGTAAGCTACAACTGCTATGCGAAAGCCTGTGCTGTGTGGTTTGCCCTTTTGACATCGGGCGGATGTTGAGTCACATTATGTGATCGGCAGTTTTATAGACTCACCCTTATCACATAAATCATTTAAAGGGGGGCACAATGTGGGCCATCCTCGAGTCTAGTGGTACACACCCAGTGTACAAGGATGTACTGAACAGGTCTGCCAGTGGCCCAGTCAGGTCCTCTGCCAGTTCCTTCAGCACCCTGTGGTGTATGCCATCTGCACCTGGTGCCTTATCTACCCTCAGAGCCTTTACACCTTCCAATACCCTGCCATCCGTGGATACCTCATCTGTAACCCCCACCTCCCCCTTGACCACCCTCTGCTTCCCCTGTGGTAGTTGCCCACCCTTCTCCCTCGTGAATACAGAAAAGGAGTACTCATTTAGTGCTTCTATCTGCTTCACCCCTTTCTTCGCCCACCCAGTCCTTCCTAATCCTCACTATCTTTTTTTTTTTTAACCAGGAGAGATACACTAAGCTTAAAGCTTGCTTACTGGTGTGACCTAGGAGCACAAGGAAGTTAAGTAACTTGCTCAGGGTCACACAGTATGCAAGCGGGGGCTGTGGAATTCAGACCCAGGTCTCCAGGTTATGTCCTTACAACTTCTTCTCTCCCTTATGTACCTAAAGAAGTCCTTTTTCCCATCCTTGATGCCCTGTGCCAGCCTCAGTTCTCTGGATGCCTTGGCCACCCTGACTCCTCTGGTTACTTCTTTGGACTTTTTAAGATACTTTTTCCTTTCCTCCCCTCTCTTTGATTTTCTGAATCTCCTGAAAGTTGCCTCTTTTGACCTCACCTTTTCCAGGACCTCTCTACTCAGCCAGCTTGGTTTCTTCACCTTCCCTTCTTGCTCTTTATTTTAGTATAGGACTGAGTAGCCTCCATAGTCCCCAGCTTGATTACTTCCCATTTCTGGCTTGCATCCAACCAAGGATGAATTTCTGTCAGGTGCCTCTCTAAAATTTCCCTCATCCTACCTGAAATCAACCACCCTGGTTCCTGTTACTACATCTTCCTTGTCCATATTGAGTGTGAACCACACTGAGTGGGGGTCACACCTTGCCAGTGGGTCCTCCACCCACAGCTCTCTTACAGCCTCACCATTAGACAGGACTAGATCCAGCATTTTTCCCCACCTAGCTGGCTCATTAACCATCTGTGTCAGGAAACTGTCCTGGAAGGCTTAAAGTAGGACCTATTCCCTAGCACTTGAGGTGGCTGGGGTACTCAAATCCACTTCCGGCAGATTGAAGTCCCCCACCATCATGATGCTACTTTTCCTGCAAACCTTCCTAATTTGCTCTACTAGTTCTCTGTCCAAGTCCTTCATCTGAGCTGGTGGCCTGTATACTACCACCATTCTGAGTGTCCTATTTTTTGAATCATGGAATTACATCCAGAATGTCCACAGGGCCTCTGTTCTACCCTCCTCCCCCTTTTCCCTTGCACACTTTATCCCCTCCCTCAAGTAAATTGCAACCCCCTTCCCCTTTCCCTTTGCTCCTATCCATTCAGTAAATCCTATACCCTGGGATCATCAGGTCCCAGTCTTGGTATTGGACGGCCCATGTTTTGGTGATGGACTCTATGTCCACCAACCCAATTGCCAAAACAGTCTGTAGTTCAGTGGTTTTGTTTTCCAGGCTTCTTGCATTCAAGGAAACAACCCTCCAAGTTGCTCCCTTCTCTTCCTTAACCTGTTTCCCATCATTCTTAAACCCTCTATGCAACCCTTCCCTAATTCCCTCCCTGTTTGTATGGGGGGTAAGCTTGTTCGACTCCCCTCTCTGGGACCCCATATTCCTGCTGCTCACTCAGCTCCCCTCTCACATAGTTTAAATCCGCCTTTGTTGCTGAGTATTCCCACATCCTCTGTTTTAACATCCCCTGCACCTCCCTACTCAAATGTAACCTATTCCCCATGAACAAATCACTATTGTCTCAGATCCTGCCCCAGCCTCCCACCATCTCGTACCCTTTGGTTTGACACCATGCTCCCAGTCAAGAGTTAAACTCCTCTGTCCTTCTTTTCCTCACCGTATTTGCTCTGGGTCCTGAGAGTACTTTGGAGAGAGCCATTAATCTCCCTACCTCCTCACACAACCTTCCTAGTTATTTGAACCTCTTCCTTACTACTTCGACCATGTTACCCCCAAAGTCATTCGTACTCACGTGCACCACTACAAGCAGTTTCACCCTTCCCCTCCTTGTGCACTTAAGAATAGACTGTTCCCACTACCCACCATCAACCTAGGTACTGATTCCACCCATAGTTTCATATTTATGGAAATTAATAGTATTTTATTTGATTAGTCAGAACTGGGTTTTTCTTCATTGTAGACTTCGGCTCAACTGATGTCACTGGGTTCGATAAATTCTTTGTAACTAAAAAAATAATATTGGTTAGGAAAATTGCAGAGTTAACAAGTGATTTAAAAATGACAGCCTCCTCCCTGTCTATGTTTATTTCTGAGGTGCAGCATCTAAAACTGCACACAGTACTCCAGAAGGGGTCTCACAAGTGAAGGTTACATTAGAAACACCACTTCCCACCTCTTGCTTAGTATACCCCACCCTATGTACCCAGCATTCATATAGCCTTAACCACTGCTTTGTTGCACTGATCTGCCACCTTGAGGCCATCATTCATCATAATCCTAAGACCTTTTCCTGCTTCATGACTGTCAGTACCTCCACCCATCCTATACTCAGTGCCTGGGTTCCTACAGTGTCCCATAAGTGCATGATCTGCACTGTTTGGCACTGAACCCAAAATGCCATGCTTTAGACACTCCTTGAGTTTCCCCAAATCCCTGCTTACTCTTAAAGATGTGCGAAGTTGCAAAAATTCACTCCGCATAAAATTTCATGTATTTCCACAGTTCCGTGAAGTTTTCCGCATTTCAAAGTCACATTTTGTGGACTATTGGCAGATTCACTAAATTTCTAATTCAGAAACTTTGACTCATGTCAAAGTCCTCTCAGTGACAGACTCTGGTCTAGCAGTATATGGGAC
Organism: Neoceratodus forsteri; assembly: GCA_016271365.2. Taxonomy (NCBI): domain Eukaryota; kingdom Metazoa; phylum Chordata; order Ceratodontiformes; family Ceratodontidae; genus Neoceratodus; species Neoceratodus forsteri. Next base: position 208,327,050 of record CM057451.1, read on the forward strand.
TGCATCCCAAACTGTTTTGAAACTTATCAAAACAACACTAAACAAAGCGTGTCGTTTAGTCCTAGGTGCACCACATCTCACTCACACCTACGAGTTGTTCACTCAAACAAATGGCTCAACCGTGACAGTCACCTCCAGTATCAAGTATGCATGCTTGCCAAGAATTCTATGCTAAGACTTACAAACCCAGGCCTGCAATGCCTCCTTAGCTGACCTAATTCCATCAGAGTCACTAGGGGTACAAACAACTCAGCCCTCTGTGTCCCTTTCCATACAACCACACAAGGCCAATGGTCCTATGAATACCAGGCACCACTTTGGCTTGATGCACTTGACCTAGGCATCACAAAAGAGGACAAAATAGGCCCCTTTAAAGATAAACTCTGAGTGGCCCTCGCCACAAACAGGAACTGTGACTGTGAGACATGAACTCCCCCATACTCTTCCCCTCCTCTTTCCTGTGACCCTCATTCTGAACTGCACCCTTGCCTTCTCCTCTCTTCTTACAAACTAACACTCCCCTAGTAGGCTCCAAGTCCCAGCCTCAGTACCCCCCAATGAGTCTAGCCCTCCTTTATGACTACACTCTTCAGCACTTAAGACAAAAGAACTGCTGCCCATCAAGTTCTCACCTCCTTGCATTTAGTATTAATTAATAATTTTACAGACTATAACATCCTCTGTTCCCTACCTGATTCACTCTATATCCTGTAGATTCTCAGGCTGTTCACTTAACAACCTGTCAATCTAGCCTGCTTTAAATTATGTGTCTGTATATTTTTACTTATGTAATCCTTGTTATTGTAATTATGTAACCTCTGTAACCTGATGTACTGATGTCTTTCTAGGCATAGAACCTCTTCATATCTGCTTATGTACTTTAACCATTGTAAATGATGTTATGCCCATGTATTACTACAATGTGGAACCTCTGCAAAACAGCCTTTGGCTCAAAGGTACTTCCTAGAAATAAATAAATAAATAAATAATAAAGGAAGTATCCCAGATCTGTGAAATTGGAACTTTGTAGTTGAAGTTCAACATAAGATGCAAAGTTTGCAATGTATCTTTGCATAGGAGGTCACATGTTGCTGAACAGCCAATGAGAAGCTAGTTTCATCATCCTCATCCATTTTATTTATATTAGGCACCCTTCCAATGTTCAGGGTGCCTGTACAATTTACATACAATAAAACTAACAACAACAATCATTTAAAATCATCATAATAAAAATACAGCACATATCAAGTTCCCCTTATTTCAATAGATTCAATAAGTCGCATGGAAAGCCTGAAGAAACAGATGCATTTTTAGGGCTACTTTAAAACCCAGATGGTCAGGCTATCTTATATACAACAAGGTAGAGAATTCCAGAGGATAGGCGGCATAAAGGCAAAAGAATGGTCTCCTGATGTTTTTCAGCATATTCGGGGAATCTCTAGAAATCCTTCATCAGAGAATCCACATGGGTGGAGAGGACAGTAACAGCATAGGAGATCTTGCAGGTATTGAGGTCCCTGGTCATGTAGGGCTTTAAAGGTCAACAACGTGACCTTGAAAGTGATCCGCAACTGTACTGGCAGCCAGTACAGTTCACATAGCATAGGTGTTATATGACTGGATCTAGGGCCCCTAGTCAACAACCTGGCTGCTGTGTTCTGCACCAGCTGCAAGTGGTGGATTTGCACCCCTGGTAGCCCTAGGTAGAGGGCATTGCAGTAGTCAAGATGAGTGGTGATGAATGCATGAACTAGAGTGGGAAGATACTCAGAGGAAATCAGGTGCTTCACCCTTGCAATGTTCCTCTGGTGGTAAAAAGAAGATTTGACTACAGCCAACACTTGAGACTTCAAGGTCAAGCCTTCATTAAAAATCACACCAAGGTTATGCACATCACCCAATACAGTCAATGGGACTTCACCCAATCTAAGCCCCAAGGTCTGTCCCACTGCTGTTCCAGCCCTCCAATGATAAGGGTCCATGATCAGCACCTCAGTTTTGTCAGGGTTTAGCCTCAGCCAGCTAACACTCATCCAGTCCTGTATTTCAGTCAGGCAGTTGTTAAACACTGAGATGATCTCTTCTTCTTGCTCAGGCACAAAAGACATCTATAACTGTGAGTCATCTGCATCGCTGTGAAAGCTCAAGACATACCATCTTATAATGTCTCCTAATGGCAGCATATAGACTGCAAACAACAAGGGTGATAGCACAGAGCCCTGTGGCACTCCACAGGGTAGGGAGTGAGGGGCCAAGGAATTAATACCCAACACCAATCTCTGCAACCTGCCCCTGAGAAATTATCAAAACCAACTGAGGACTGCCCCCCCATCCACAGAAAAATCACAGGCACTCGAGCAACACCTCATGGTCTACATTGTCAAATGCCACCAAGAGATCAAGAAGAACCAAGATGTATGAGCTTTCTGATCTCTAGCTATCAGGAGATCATTTAGTACCTGAACCAGGGCAGTCTCACTGCTATGCCATTCTCTGAAACCCGACTGGAGAGGATCATAGATATTATGGCTGGAAAAATGATCCTTCGGCTGCAGAGCGACCACTTTCTCAATAACTTTACCCACAAAGGGCAAGTTCAAGACTGGCCTACAGTTTTCTGGGCAGTTCAGGTCAAGGGAGGGCTTCTTCAAAGGGGGCCATACTACTGCCTCCTTTAAGAGATCAGGAAAGGTAGTTCTTTCAGTGTAGTGTGCTGGAGACAGACTTAGCAGAGCTTGTGCTTGTAGGCTAGTGGAAATCTAAATATAACACAGTACTGTATATAAAAGAGCATTTTGGCAGTCAAATTGCTTCAAAACTGTGTTTGTGAGTGCCCTGTGAGCACACAGTACTTTTCTGTGTTGATTTTCGCCTGTATTCTTTACTTAGAGCCTTTAATTTTGTTTTAACAGAGAAGTAGTGGTTTAGTGGCTTGTGTGTGGGGGAGGGTAGCAGCAATTTAGAACAGAAGGCACAGTTGCCTTCAGTAAAAAAAATCACTGGCCTAGTGCCCTTTCTTTTCTTAGGAAAAAAAATTACTGTCCTCCTGACTACAATTTAACCAGAGCAGTTTTTGTGTCCCTGTTGGCACTCTTGTGTTAGGAAAAAAAATTATTGTCCTCCTGACTGCGATTTAACCAGAGTGATTGTTGTGCCCCTCTCGGCACTCTTGTGTTAGGAAAAAAATCACTGTCCTCCTGACTGTGATTTAACCAGAGTGATTGTTGTGTCCCTGTCAGCACACTTGTATTAGGAAAAAAATCAGTGTCATCCTGACTACAATTTAACTACAGTGATTGTTGTGTCCCTGTCAGCATACTTGTGTTAGGAAAAAAATCACTATCCCCTTAACTGTGATTTAACCAGAGTGATTGTTGTGTTCTTATCGTCACACTTGTGTTAGGAAAAAAAAAATAACTGTTCTCCTGACTGCGATTTAACTAGATTGACTGTTGTGTCCCTATTGGCACACTTGTGTTAAGAAAAAAAGAAACACTGTCCTCCTGACTGTGACTTAACCTGAGTAATTGTTGTGTCCCTGTCAACACACTTGTGTTGGGAAAAAAGTCACAGTCCTTACTGCACTTTAACAGGTGTGATTTACTGCTGAATAACCATATATAGTAAGTAAAGCACAGAAGAATGACTAGGAAGAAAAGGTCAAGTAAAGGGAGAGGCCGTGGAGCACCTACAAGGAACATTTCTTAGTTTGTGGTCCCTAATCATGGTGCAGATACCAAAAATGGGTCAGAAGGAGCAGAGAGAAAGTATTCAGATAACTCTGTTGCAGGCAGTAGCAGTAGCACCAATGTATTTTGCAGTGTTGGTGGCTTTTCTGCACCTAAATAATTCTCTGCCAAATCTGTGGCAGACACGTTGATTGATGTGTCAAGTGACACAGTGACAGGAAGCAGAAAGCACCACCAAACAACTAACTGTGGCCATGGACGTGGTTGGTGTTGAAGTGCACTTGGAAAGTGGTCCTTTTGGTGATGCTGGCTCGGAGTCTGATAATGTGTGTCCAGTGGGTGAGGATGAGGTGGGACATGTCGAGCAACATGATGACATTGATCATGCAGAGGAAGTGTGTGTCACAGAGTTTGTTGCTGTTGTTGAGGAGAACAGACCTGAAGTGGATAATGAGAATGCCAGTATTTTTGCTGCAGATGATGACGATGATGTGTCGGACTCGGATCTCACATGGGAGCCTGAAAAGAAAAGGTCAAAGCAGGGTGCTAAGGATGTAGAAGGTGTGTTTCCTGTTGCCTTCACTGCCTCTTCAACCACCAAGAACCCCACTAGCATTGTTTCTGCCATTCTTAAATTTTTCCAGTGATCCCAAAACATTACAAAGACTAATCCTTCTCCTTTGCTGTCCCAGTCATCTTGGCACTAAGTAAAAATAAGGCCAAATAAATCCCTGGTGTAATATGGGAAGATCTAGGGGTACCCATCAACACCTGAGCTGCAGAATTCTGCACCAGGTGCAAGTGGCAGATATCAACCCCCGGATGCCCAAAGTAAAGTGAGTTGCAGTAGTCTAGGCGCGAGGTCGTAAAGGCATGGATCAGAGTTGGCAGATCACCCGACAGAACAAGGTGCTTGATCTTAGCAATGTTTCTTAGATGGTAGAAGGATGACTTAACCATTGCTGATACCTGGGACTGAAGATTCTGCTCTGCATCTAATATCACTCCCAGGTCTCACACTCGTTCAGAGACCTGTAGCTCGACATCCCCAAAAAACAATCCAGGTGGGGTGCCGGACCCAGGTCCCCCTCTCCGGCAATCCGGATCCAATACCAACACTTCCGTCTTTCCAGAGTTCAACTTCAGCCAGCTGGACCTCATCCAGTCCTGGATTTCATTTAGGTAGCTGTTAAATACCGAGATTGCTCCTTCCTGGTTGGGTGCAAAGGACAGGTATAGCTGGGTATCATCAGCATAACAATGAAACCTCAGCCCATACCATCTCACAATGTCTCTGAGGGGAAGCATGTACACCACAAACAACATGGGGGACAATACAGAGCCCTGAGGAACCCCACAAAGTAGGGAGATGGGATCAGAAGAAAAAAACCCTGACACCACCCTCTGGGTTCTTCCGGTGAGGTATGAAGTGAACCATCTGAGAACAATCCCAGAGATCCCACAAATACATCTCAGGCACTCAAGTAGGACCCCATGGTCAACAGTGTCAAATGCTGATGACAGATCTAATAGTACCAAAATGGACCATTTTCTCAGGTCTCTTGCCATCAGGAGATCATTGAGCACCCGAACCAGCGCAGTCTCAGTACTGTGCCTCTTTCAAAAACCTGATTGGAGAGATTCATAGATGCTATGGATGGTCAAATGGTTCTCCAGCTGGGCCACCACTACTTTCTCAATCACCTTCCCCACAAAGGGGAGGTTCGACATAGGTCTGTAGTTGGCAAGACAGTCTGGGTCCAAAGATGCTTTCTTCAACAAGGGTATCACCACTGCCTCTTTCAAGGAACAGGGATATTCACCCGAGTCAAGGGAACACCAGACTAGCTGTGCTAGAACCAGAAAAATGGACTCCCCACACCCCAAAATTAGGGAAGTAGGGCCTGGATCTAAACTACAGCAGGTAGGGTGCAACCCCTGGACAATCCGCATAACATCTACGATTTCCAGGCGGACGAAGGTACTCCAGGAAAGTGAAGGGGTGGTGACCAGGTCCAGACCAATAGCAACCCGTATAGAATGTGTCAAACGCATCTCTGACCTAATGTCAGCCACCTTATCAGCAAAGAACCGAGCAAGCTCGTCACACTGTAATTGTGAAAATGCTCTACGGAGCTGTAGACAGGTTGGGTTGCACAATCTGTCCACAGTTCTGAACAGCTGAGCTGGTCAGTTCTGAGTGGCAGAAATTTCCCTGGACAGGAACTCTGCCTTCTTACGAGAGATTTCTGACTGATAGAATTGATAATGTTCTAACAGTCTAAGGTGGTCGGCATCCAAGCCAGATTTCCACCAACAACGTTCTAACCTGCGTCCAAGTTGCTGTAGCTCCTTCAAGGCCACATCAAACCAAGGAGCCCAAGGTCTAAGGGAGAAAGGACATACACGAACTGGAGCAATGGAATCCAGGGCAGAGGTGATGGCATTATTATAGGCCACAACCAGCACCTCTGGATCACTGCAATGCACAGGAAATTTTGATAGGTCAAGAACTGCAAGGCCATTGGAAGAAATATTCCACAAAGGGTGGTACTTGACCATATCCACAGGGGTCGGCCTACAAGGTGGGGCACCAGAATTGAATCTCACAGTGTAGTGATCTGACCAATGGACTGGTTCCACCCCCACGTCAGAAGTCTCGATCTCCAGGAGGAAGACCAAATCAAGAGAATGGCCACCTTTGTGTGTAGCAGTGGTAACCACCTGTGTTAGGCCCAGTGAATCCATTAACTGGAGGAAGTGTTGTCCAAATTGCAAGAGTTTGTCGTCGATCCATGTGTTAAAGCCACCCAGGACCATCAGCCTGGGAGACTCAAAAGCCATGTTGACAACAAAGTCTGCTACTTCTTTAAGGAATTGCTTCTCATCTCCAGGTGGATGGAAGATGAGAGCAATTCGATAGCCCACACCTGCTACAATAGCACATTCAAAAGAGATGGTCTCCTCAACTGGAACACTAGAGAGTGCCAATTTGGTCTTGAAACAGACCGCAACCCCCCCCAACAGTCCAACCTCGGGCAATGTGTCACCATATACCCAGCTGGAATTGTGGCCTCCAATATTGGTCCCGCATTATCATCCAGCCAGGTCTCGGTGATGCAAGCCAGATCTGTCAAGCCAGCAAGATCTGAAATCACAGCAGTCTTGTTTTGGACAGATCTGGCATTGGACAACATTGCCCAGGTTGGACAAAACTCCTGGGCTGCCCTAACTACCTGCTCATCACTAATGATGGTGCCCTTGGGTATGGGGACCAAACAAGATGGTGCACGCTCCAAGCTCTATTTCGCCCCAGGGCATCTCCTGGGCTTAATCGCCCTAATGACAGTGCCCTGCTCCACTCGCCTCCACTGTTCACCCCCCCACAGGCAATACCTAGAGCCCGACAACGTTGGTAAATAGAAAAAACTAGAGGGGGGTATGGAAAGGGCAGAGGGAGTGGAGAGCGGAGGCTGAGTAGTGCACAACGGGGGGGGGTAACAGGCAAACACATCACATAAATTCACAACCTCCCAGCACTCAAAACTAAGCAATTTAAAAACAAAATATCGAACAAAACACACTGGCAGAATCAGCATGGGACACCACTTATACCACCACAGTGTTAGCTACCAGCAATTCATCAGGATAATGAATTTAAATAAAAGTAAGGCAGAGGCTGCCCACTCCCATAAATGTGATAAACAGAACCACCTCTTCCACCTCCTCTGTACTCCTCCTCTTGCCTGATTCAGCTTGGTTCTCCTCACCAGAATTATCATGCAGCATGCCTCACCATTCAAAATGAATACACCCAGAAGTGATGGTCCTACACTCTATGTCAAGCCACTGACTTAAGCCAGCAAGACTTCATCATGCAGAACCACACTGCAGCAAGGACTTTCTTCATCAGCTGTGATGGTAAGACACATGCACTGTTCTTCAGAAAAAGTTTCCTCCGTAGTGGTGTGGCCATGGTTACTGCAGCACTTCTATCAGCCTACTAGAGGCTGAAAATCAGTCCATGTAACTCAGTGTGGCATTATAATGTCTTCATGTCATTTCTTCTACATGCAGGTTTTGCTGGTTCCAATACTCATGGATACTAAAACATACACCATTACACAGCCAGCAGTAGTACTCTGATGGTAAGTATCCTTGTGATTACATTTATTCCCCTTTCCTTTCCTTTCCTTTCCTTTCCTTTCCTTTCCTTTCCTTTTCATTTTGTTCTCTCCATTTTTATCTGTTCTCAGATGTTTGAACAGGTGATGGTATATGTTGTGTAATTAATACAATGTGGACTACTGTCCAGACTTCATAATGCATACACATCGCAGTAAGGACATTCTTTACCACAGTGGTAAAAGATTTCTGGACATTTAGTCACAAAAATCTTTTCTTGTCTTCATAGGTGCCATCAGGACTGTAATTTGAATCAAATGGTGTGTGAAGAGATCCTGCAGACAAACAAGCCATCTCCATCTTCTCAGTTCAATCAACTCAAGTATACCGCAGCACAAGACACATTCTGCAAAGTACTGTACCTGACATTATAACAACAGCAACAGGAAATATTGAATATTGCATCCAGCACATTTTACAATGAAAATGCCCACACCTCCATCACAAGAAAACAAAAAACATAATTAGCTTGCGAGGTGCAATACAATGGATCAAGGTTGATAGAATGTTGAACTCATCATGGCTCTAGATCACTCAGTCATCATCATTCGCTTGATGAATCAAACCCACAGGCACAAGGAATACCTGTAAGGAAGAAGAGCAGAGACAAAGATTTAAAATTAATGGACCCAATTCTGAAAGGAGCCCCTTGAGCGATGAAAGTTGCATCACTCCAGGGCTGTTGCAATACCTGGGAGCACCAGTGATCCTGAGCCAGATGATACAAAAAAAACAGGGTCCTGGAACCAAAATCCCTTGTTTTGCAGCAAGTGCAGAACAGCACTCAAGCAGCAGCACAGCTGCATCACATGCCACAGGGATCTGACTTCCTCTTTACTGGCACAATACAGAATGGGCCAGCAATGGTGGTGGTGATGAGGAAGGTAACCCATGCCAGGAGGAGGACAGGGGGCAGGTAGGGCATTGGGGACATGGGGTGAGTTATAGTGACAGCGGGGAAGTACGGGATAGTGTTAGCACCAGGTAGGATGCATGTGCCTATAAATAACATATACAGAGGCATATAAACTCCACCGGATGCCAAAGCAATCCTGCACTTCACAGCTGATACACCAACTCACCATATGCCCCTCTGTGCCCCTTCTGACCACTGGCCCCACATGTACCCATCCTGAAACAGTGTCTGACTCTGACACAAGGGGCTTAGACCACCTCCTGGCAGGTCTAAGTGACGCCTCTTGTAACTGCCATGGTGGGGCTTTTGGAATCTGAAATATCGTGACATTGCAGCCCTGCCATGGCACAAGCCCTCTTGTGACAGGGTGTATCCAGATTTAGGTTGCAAGGGTGGCATAATGCCCAATTGGTGCAGCGGCTTCCCTTTAGGGTACAGATCATGTACCGAAATAGGGGATGTCACAAACAATGATGCAAGGTGCAAATAGTGTCATTGCTGTTTGACACAAGTACCTTCCATTTAGTGTATCCCTTTTGGAATTGGGCCCATTGTATCAGTGGTACAGAAGCAATGCCCCCTCCCACCAAAAAATAAAAAAAAAATACTTACTTTTGTGGTTGGCAAATGTGTGAATTACAACAACTATGTTGTAGCTGTCCAGCAGTATGATTTCATCAGCACACAGAACTGAAAATGAATGAAAGAGCACTATGAACATATTAGACTTCGAATGGTGGCAATAATCCCCATCCCTTACAATGAAAATACTGTAATGCAAAAAAAAATACTTACCTGTGCACTATGTGTCATCAGAAATCCACACCAAGCAAAACTTCGTATCTCCGCAACAACAGCAGCACGCAGCACCAGCAAAGCTCCATCTCCTTGAGCCATTTCTTCCATTCTCAAGCAAACACAGCCATTTGTTATTTGTGTTGTGTTACTGGGATGGGATGATCAAAGCTCAGCCCTGCAGCCCACCACAATTATGCATACCTTCTCTTGAATTTTTCTAATGTTTTTTTCCCCCTGACTTCTATGGCTCATGCAATATCAGTATTTAACAGAAGGGAAGCAGTTTCTCACTGGGGATACAACTTGACATTTCTGGCACAGTGGTGGTGGTGGTGGGGTGGCAGGCCTAAAAATGCTTAGTACCATAATGATGTTTAAGTTCTCTTGCAGGTTTCACCTGTGGATTGCACTGCCTTCTCCAGTGTGCGCGGCAATAATATTTGACAGAAGGGAAGCTGGTTCTCTCTGGGGACACAACTTGACTTTTCTGGTAAAGTGGTGGTGGTGGCTGGTGGTGTGGCGGCAGGCCCTAAAATGCTCAGTACCATAATTATATTTAAGTTCTCTTGCAACTTCCTAATCTGGTTTTCATAACCATGTCTGATGTGTGCAGGAACGGCATTTAACAGAAGAAAAGCAGTTTCTCTCTGCGGGCACAACTTTACATTTCTGATGGACTAGCATAGAGGTGGTGGTGTTGGTGATGGTGTGCTTGCAGGACCAAAAATGCTTAGTACCATAATTATGTGTAAGTTCTCTTGCAGGTTTCACCTGTGGTGTGCACCGCCTTTGCTGGTGTGAAGGGCAACACTATTTGACAGAAGGGAAGCAGTTTATCTTTGCGGATGCAATTTGACATTTCTGGCAAACACAGTAAACATGTTAAGTACTTAAAACACATTTATATTGAACTTCTCAGGAGAATAGTTTATGTTTGTGTTATGGCTTTGCAAGTCTTTGGGTGGTTGGTTGTTGTGCACAACTACCAGTCATGCACCATCACATAGAACTGAGAAACAATTTATTTATTGTGGCAAATACTAGACATTTGTGGATAGCAGGAGTACACATGAATCAGTAACAAATACATAGTCGGGAAAGTGATTAATGTGTATTGAACAGAACAGGACAGGGCAGAGTCAGTCATCAGGGCAAGGGGAATGAAAATGTCTGCATGAGGGACAAACTCAGGGAGTGAATAAGGGAAAGGATGGAATGAAATAAGGGCTATAACATAAAACAACTGCACAAAACATTACAAAACAAATATTGTACAGAACGAAAAAGAGGATAGAGAGGAACTAGACGTAGCAGTTTTTTTAATCACATTTTATAATATTTTTTGTATTTTTGGGGGGATACTGAACACAGCGTGTACATAATAAACAAACTAAATTAGGAAACATAAATTGAAAATTTACTGTGCCACCACCACTACTGCCAGGATCAGTGCCAGGCTGACCACTACCACGAAGCTTATGCAGGAAGTTCAACACCTTGTCCTGGCTGGACATCAGTTTCTCCATGCCATCTCTAACTTCCTGCTGAAATTTATTGAAATCTTGCCACAGCTCTCACACCTTGTCCAACAGGACAGCCACCTCTGACTGTGTCACAGGTCCTCTGGGGTTCAAGGTATCCCATGACTTTGGTGACTGCGATTGGGTACCTACCGAAAAGGGTGACTCAGTTGTGGTGCCTGTCATTGGGGTGACTGAGGAAGGTGGGTGACTGGATGAGGGGGTGCACAAAATAGCAAAATCCTGTCACCACATGCCTACGTGTGTGGTGGGGGAGAGAGCACATTGAGCGTGGGGTGGGAGGGGATGGAGTGAATGGTGCCGTGGTGAGCTTCCAAGCTGCTTCTGTGGCATGGTCAGTGGGTTCAGGGCTGGAAGGGAATGGTGCTGGGTTTGGATCTGAGCGCAGGAACGTTTTGTTGCACCCTGCCTGAAATTTTAGTTTTTCTGTGTTTACATCCTCCCAACATGCATCCTCCTGGAGTTGAGAATCCTTAAGTAGGGGGTGCGGAGGGAGAAGCACCTCACTGGGAGGGAGGGGGCCTTAACCCCCGCATAAGGTTGAAAATCCCAACTCCCCGCCGGTGCAGTTTTGCTGTGTGCCAGGAAATACATTGCTGAAATATTTGTTTGGCGATGTACCATTGCCATTATCACATAGATCCAGGCTTCTTTGGTGGTAGGGAGGGTGATTGTGCTGCCACCTGCTGACCTTTGGATGCTCTAAGATGAGTAGAGCAGTGAGTTGCACTGACAGTAGCATGACTGCCGACCTCACATTGCCCCCTTTGGACTCCACAGTTTCACCACCACCATATAGCAGTGTCAGTGGCTCAGTTGGCAGCACACTCACCTCTGAGGCCAGGAGATCAGAGGGCTGTGGGTTCAGTTCCCACATCTGGCACTTGGGTTAATATCCCAGTACTGACACTGTAGTGCAGCATGAGAGGGGTGCTGCACTTCTGAGGTGCCGTCTTCGGGATGAAACTTTAAACAGAGGTCCCATCTGCCTGGATTGGTGGTAGTTCAGGTGGATGTTAAAGATCCCATGGCACTTATCAAAAAGAGTAGGGGAGTTTTTATTGAAAGCACATCAACATACATCAAAAATGCATCAAAACCACATTAATATATAAGAGAATCATTAGTAAGGAAAAAAAGAAAAAACATTATAAAGAACATATAACAATATATCAATAACCCATGTTACAAAAAATTGTAAGCATAATTTAAGGATGTATACCCTAAGGGGAAAAAGAAGAGAAACATTCTATAATTCATAAAATATCCCATTATCCCTATCATATAATGTGTGTATAAATTCATCTCTTAATTATCAACATACATAAAGAGATACATATACATAATTTTATTATTACTGTTTTTTTTACTTATATTTAATAAAGATGTGCAACCCTCTCCACCATTTAAAGACTTTCATTGAAGTAGAGATTTCTTTATCCTTCAAGTATATTGATTTCATTGCTTCCATTAGTAATAAATAAAAAGTGTCATAGGGCATACATTTTGCTGCAAAACCCACTGGCATCTAGCCTGACATAAATAATATTTTAAACAACAAAATAAAACTGTTAGCATGCCCCAATCATAAGAAGCAATGAGATGGGGGAAAAACCCAAAATCGAAGTCTGGTAATCCAACTTTAATAACCAACTAAGACCAGTTTAATACTCAAGAATTCCCATAAACCTTTTGCATAGGTATATTTGAATAGAAATTATCCATAGTTTCCTCTAAAGCATGACACTGTAGGTAAGGACAATACCTTTCACTCATCATTTTATGTTTAGCATTCCCTTTAATATTCAATCTTCCATAAACAGAAAGCCATAATACTTCCCACATCTGATAAGGTACTCTGGGATTATTTAGCTGTTTAATGGCATACTCTCTTAATGGGGGGGGGGGGCAGTTAACAAATTCAGACTCATTTGGGTGAACTTTCCCAAGAATAGAGTTATATAGCTTAGCTCCTATATCATCTCTCACAAATAGGCGAGAGATGGACCATTTGAACAATTTATGAGCACAAGGTTTAAAAAATAATGGAACATGAGCACATTTTTGGATCCTGGGGGTTTTCCCATATTTCAAATAAACTTTTAAAGTTATTTAGTTCCCATAATTGTTGCAAAGCCATTGGAAAATAAGGATAAAAATTAAAATTCTGAGAAAGAAACAAAGCATGGAAAAAAATTAAAGGATTCACCATATCTAAACCTCCCTAAGAACTAGGTAGATAAGTATAACACTGTTTAATGGGGTTAAGCCTACTTCCCCACAACATGGAAAAGAAACAGGCATACGAGAGTGTTTCAAAAACCAAAGGAGGGGGATATGCCATGACAACATATAATAGCCCAGGTATAATGCATTTTTTAATTACAGAAACACCTTTTTTTTTTTTTTTTTTACAATCGCTACCCTTTCCACCTCTGAACCTTAATTTCTGCCTTTTTTAAAGCTACTTCCCAGTTTTCTAGGGGGAGATTCTGGGGTCCAAAAAGTATACCAAGTATTTTATATGGTTTAGAGGAAACAATAACTCCTGATATATTTATCTGATCATATATTGCTGGCCGTAAAAGAAAGCCTTTATATTTCCCTAAATTTAATTTAGAGTTTGAAACCTTCTCATATCTTCCAAGACAATCTATTACAACAGAAAGATGACCCACATTAGGTAGAAAAACACAGACATCATCTGCATAGGCTTGGACGACCACAGTATCCCATCTCATATTCCCCGATATGCCTAAAAGAGTATCAGAGAGAGCCAGGCTCCTAAGTAATGGATCAAGGGATAATGTGTATAGTAAGGGGCTTAATGGACAACCCTGTCTAACTTCAAAGTTAACTAAAATGGGGAGAGATGACTTCCCTTTGATAACTGGGTAAACTAGAAATGTTTTATACATTAATTTAATCCATTGTGTAAACCATAGAGGGACTCCATAATGTTTTAATACAGAAAATAAAAAGGCCTAAAAACCCTATCAAAGGCCTTATTTTGATCTAGAGATAAAATACAGCACCGTGATGGGCATCTATTGGAGAATTATTTCCATAATAATTATTAAATCTAATAATTATTAAATCAAACTGAATTTTTCTGCCAGGTATTCCACAATATTGTAGGGGATATAACAAGTCACTAGAAACTCCTCTAAGCCTATTATTAAGTATCTGAGACAAAATCTTGAAATCGGAATTCAGAATTGTAATGGGCCTCCAGTTATTCAGTTTTGTTTTATCTCCCCCCTTAAAAATATCTACTAATAACCCTGACGTAAATCTTAAGGGCAAACGAGGGGTAGTTTAAAGAGAAAAAAAAATCTTTTTCAAGGCATAATGCCAGGATATTACAAAAACATTTATAGAATTCATAAGGTAGTCCATCTAGGCCTGGGAACATGCATAGCTTTAAAGAAAATATAACTTTTAAGAATTTCAGGTCTCATTATAGGGTTGGTCAGTTTAGAAAGATCCAAACTAGGGGTGTGTGGTAAATCAATATGTTGAAGAAATCTCATAATTTCCTTTTGTTGTGCAACTTCAAAGGGTTCTTGTTCCCTAATATGGTCTTGGATAATATTATACATGTCAATAGGGGAGGTTTTAAGCTCTCCTTTATCATTTTGTAAGTCTTCCAACCCTGAGTAATTTCTTTTATCTTTGAAGGCCTCAAAGGGCTCTCCTATTGGGCTCTTTTGTGTTCCAAATTAGAATTCTGTACGCAAAGTCCGTGCTCTATCATGATGACATGCCCTCATTACTAACTTAATTTGGTTGATTTGTGAAGAGAAATCAACTCTAGAGGCATTGGCTTTAGAGAATAAATCCTGCAATTTCCCTCTTAATGATAAGTAATGAAAAAAATTGTGTTGTAACCACATGTTTCCCATCAATTTGACACATCTTAACATCATTTTTAGTATCCTCCCACCAATCCCATACATCATCATATAAATCAACTACAGATGTTCGTGCCCATAACAATGTTGTTATACCTTGCACTGCCCTAGGGTCTTGTAGAGCTGATGTGTTAAGTTTTCATCCATTTTTATTTGTATTTCTAGAAGGAGAAGAGCCAAAACTTAAAGTAATCAATAAATGATCTGAAAATTTGATTGTATAGGTATTATGGATGGGGGGATATTTAAGAAGAAGAAGTAATCAATAGTTGATGTTAATTTCCCTTTCCTAAAAGTATACAGTACCCCCCCCCCCTTTGGTAATTCCTGCCATTTTTTAAACCTGCTAATTAACAACTCTCCCTAACACTGTCATATCACAGTATGTTTTCTTACCTAATTTGCCCATACTAGAAGATGGAAATTCGCAGTTAAAATCTCCCCACAAGATAATATAGCTAGTAGTGGCTAGATAAGGTAAAAGGGTGTTATATAGGTTAACCCATCCAGCCTTAGTCTGGGGACCGTAAACAACTATAAATCAGAAATTCACCTGTTTCCAAGTCCCATCTATTATTAATAGTCTCCCGGGTATTAAATCTATCAATTTCCTTAGAGTGAAATTATATGAACCAAAAAGAATCCCTATACCATCTGTGCTATCTAATCCAAAGGACCAATAAGAGGGTCCCCATATTCATTCAGCTGTTACAAAATGGCACTGATCTGATGTATAAAGCCATGTTTCTTGTAGAAAACAGACATCCAGATTTACCTGGTGTAGGAATTGAAACAGAGCAGTTCTTTTGAATTTATTCAATAAACTGCTGCAGTTTAAGTACCCAACACTAAATTTAGCCAGGAGAGTTAATTTAAGGGCCTTTTTTTCTTCTTTACTTTTTTCCCCCTTTGTAATCATTTTGGGATGTTTTACTCCCAGAGGATTGTGAAGGGCAGGTGATTTCTGTATCCATGTTAGAATCACCTCCAATTGTATCTAAAATGGCATAAGAGTTATCCATTTCAAAATGAGGGGGATCCTCAGGAGTTGGGGAGGAGGATGTTGGGGAGCAGGGGGTTTTGAACTCCTAGTTACCATTTTTCCATTGGGGCAGGACTTTGTGGCTTTGAAGGCTCAATCTCCTGGTAACATACGGGAGGAAAATCATTTGTATTGTAAATATCTGGAGTCTTTAACTCTGTCTCTTGCTTTTGGGGAGATCCTGCATCTGGTGTATGTTCCTTCCCAGTTGCTGCTTCTCTGTTGGGGGGGGGGGACGTTCAGGACGCTTTGTTTTATTTTTTGAAAAGGCTTCATCTTGGGCTTTTTGTATCAATAGCTCAGGACTAATAACTGTGACCTTGTTTTTGGCTGCCGAAGGACAGTCCCTATATCCATGCCCACATTTCCCACATAGGTCACATTTTACCATATTGGCACATTGAAAGCTACCATGCCCTAATTCCCCACAAATCTCATATCGAATAGTATCACATGAACTAGAGAGATGTGTCCGGGCACCTCATTTATAGCAGGCCCAGGGCTGCTCTGCATAAAAACATACTCCCCTATCTCTTCCTAAGGTAAATGAATTTGGGATATGATCAATCTCATTGTCGGTTTGTCTTAATTTCATCTGATATTTCCAGCAACCAGTCCAGAAAAACTCTGCATCTAACACTGCCTCAGAAGCACTCAAGACCTTACATTTCTGAGAGAGTCAAAAAGTGATATCTTCAAGATGAACACCTTCATTCCTAAACATCACAGTCACATACTTAATTAAAGATTGTGTTAATGGTGTAACTATAAAGGGAGGCCACAGAGGGGAGAACTTAAGCTGATTGCACCTTTGCCAAAAAAGATCTAACAAAAAAGGGGATCTACAACTAATATCATAGTTATCCTCCACTGAAATGTTAATAAAAGCAAAAAACATCTTTTGGTGAAAATTGTAAGGATTCTTTAAGTAGATGTTTGCCTACAAACACCCGATCTGGTCTCTCAGTTAGGCACCCATTATACCTAATCCTTATAGTGTTCCTCCAAGGTGCTGCTTCTTTCCATTTTTGGGAAAAAAGATCAGAAAGAAGAGGTCTAGGTTGAGGTAGAATCTCTGGAAATTCACTAGAATCTTTTTCTTCATGTAGAATATTTTGTCAAAGTTCTGTATCTGATGGTAAAAGAACTTTATCAATTTCAGTCTTTGAATCAAGAGGATTTGGGATAGGCCTACTAGTCTGATCTATGACAGCAGGAGACCATTCAGTGGGACATGAAGACAGGGGAGAAGAGGAAGGCCAGTCTGGGTCTGGAACCCATATCCATGTGGGGCGCTTTTTCCATCCCAACTCCATCAGAGCTGTATTTGTGGACCAGATTTTAGTTTTGTCTTGTGTTCTAGGAGGAAGAGAAAAGGCTTGCTGGATAAGGGCAGAAGTTGAGGGATTTTATACTGCCCTAGGATTAGTTTCCGTCTTCTGTGGTGAGGGTGCTGAATTCAGGTTGCAGTTTGCTGCTGTCAAAGCTGCTCTTTTAGTTTTAAACACTAAAGGAGAAATTTTTGAAGATTGATTTTTAGTTTGAAAAGAGAAGCTAGTTGCTTTTGTTTGATTCAAAGGGTCTATTTGATAAATAATTTCACTCTGTGAAACACTATAAGCACCACCCTGGGCCCTTGTTCCCTTGTCATCAGCTGTATGGGAACTAATCATGAAAAGCTTTGTTTGTTTGTCATCCATTTGCCTTGCTTCAATCAGTTTGGGTACCTGGGGTAGAACAGAGTTCTCAGAACTTGTGTCATGATTTTGTTGAACTCCCGATACAACTTCGTCAGAAACTACTTTTCGACAAGGGAACGGTTTTTGGTACTCGCTGCTCATAGTGATTTCACTGTCAGCCAATTTTTCCCATTTTTTGAGCATTTGACAGGGTAGACTCACTGAATCTCGGGCGGTGCCGTCCTTTGATGCAACTGCATCACTGAACTTGACAGAGCTGTCAGCAGGGCCGTCAGCTAGGCCGGTATCTACAGCTTCAAGGTTACCAGTTACAATCGTAAGTTATCCTGGATTTTGAATAAGTTGTTCCAAAGAAAATGAAGGGTTTACATTATTAATTTTTTAAAAAGAAATGTCACTTATCTGTTGCTCAGTCCTTGAGACCTGGTGCATCTTATCCATTGTAAGCAATATATTTGAGAAACGTCCCGGTTCATCCTTATCTGGTAACATATATGCTGAATAATTTTTTCTGAGTAAATCCGTGATAACCTCTAGATTTTCGAGCACAGGAGAGGAGACCCTCTCCCCTGCCTCAGAGACATCCATACCATCCATCGACTGAAACTGAATGGCCATAGCGATAGGCCAGCAGCTCTCTCTACTGACGTTCAGTAGGGAAATTTCCCCGGTGTCCTGGCCAAATTTCCTTCATTCACAAAAAATACCACCAACAGCTTAATCTGGTTCAAGGTCAGTTGGCATTCATCTGTATCCCCCTCCCCTGGGGCGTGCCTGACAATAGACAGGATATGTCTACTGCACTTACCTGGTCAACAAAAACTAAATAAAATACATAAATACAAATAAATATGCTTCCAACTCATGCTCCTTCACCTTCCACTCAGCGAAGTGCTGTATTTTGAGGTGTATCGTCTGGCCGCCGGTCCCCAGGTGGCTGCCTTGCTTCATTTGCCTTACACTCTGCCACAGATCTTGCAGATGACAACAGTGTCATCTGCAGGATTGAGGGAGAAAAGCTCCCAAACCACTGATTGCTGTGACACACGAGGGGGGGACACCAGGTAGTGCTACTATGGGGCACTGTATATCCTCATTCTCAGTGCCAGTGGTGGAGCTGCTAGCAATGGCACTCATAGGATCAGTGGGTTGGGTAGACACCACGGGCTTCAGCTGGGGGGTGAGGGCTACTGGGTCCTGCTGCTGCTGCTTCTGCTGCTTTAGGGGAGCAGTGGAACTCCCATCCTCTGCTGAGGGTTGGGGAATCAGTGCCTCTTTGGAAAGCTGCCAGCTAAGGTGAATATCTGTCCCACCCTTCTTCCTGCTTGCATCCTCCTGGCCATCCAATATTTTGAAAAAAGGGCTTTAAACCAAAAAAAAGGTCAATAAAATAAAGAAAAAGAGAAAGAGAGAGACACACACACACACACACCTATACTTACAGAAAATAGAGATTATGCACTAACAAAAGTTCTCAGAAGACAAAAGTAAAGATAAACTAATAAACTAAATGTATTTTTTGTGTGAAAAAACACTAGAACATAGAGATGTCTCCTAGTATGGTGATTCCCATCTCACACTCTCAGTCTCAATAACTAGATCTGGTCTGAACCAGCTCTAAGTGCTGAAATGAAATTGAAACATTCATTTCCTGCCTGCCTGGAGCCTCCCATGTGACATGCAGTGAGTGAATCATGTGACAAACCATGTTTTTCACTAACTTCGAAAGTTACTAACAAAAGTTGAAGTTAACTTTGAAGTTGACTGATGAAGATCCGATGAAGTTTCATAACCAGAAGTCAATTTTGTAAAATGTTTCACGGGGCAAAGTTGATGACTTTGCAGGAACTTCGTGGGCAGAATAAAACTTTGCAACATCTCTACTCACTCTGTTCATTCCCTCCTGAGTGTCCTCCCTATTATAAATGTTAGTATCATCTGCAAAAAAGGCATATCTTCCATTCCAGTGTCTCAGCAATGTCACTTATGAAGAAATTGAAGATGACAAGTACCAGTACTGAGCTCTGTGACATCACATTGGTGACTCCTTCAGCACTCATGTGAGTGCCTTCTAACACCACCTTCTGTCTTAGGAAATCTGTCAGAATACTAAGCTGGCTTTCATCCAGGTTATTGTACAATGGACAATTGCTTCACTTTAAATCATCTCTTTGAAAAATATGTTGACCTTCGCAAACAAAAACTCTATGTCATGTTTACAGACACCAGTTCAGCATTCAACACCATATTCCATAACTTACAATATCATGGACAATGATGGGTGAATGGGGCATTGGTCTAGATATTATCATCATTATCATAGAGCTATATTCAGACTCCTGGGTGCAGGTCAGACAAGGTAGCTATGAACAATCTTCATCAACCTTCATAATAAACTGGCATCAGGCAGGGCTGTGTCCTGGCCCCTTTATTATTTTGTATCTACAGTATATTAACAACCTGCTTTTGTCCCTTGAACATTCTGTAACACATTCTCTTAAAATTGATAACAAGGTGTGTGCTGCACTTGCCTACGCAGATGACCTGGCTCTGTTTTCTTTGACTCAGAGAGGACTCCAGGAGAAATTAAATATCCTAAATAAATATGCTAGCAAATATAAACTTATAATCAATGAAACAAGAGTCAAGTTATGATACTTGGGACAAAAAAAATCAAACATCATTTTGAAGGTAGGAAACAAAAGACTAAGTACTGTTAAATCTTATGGGTACCTAGGTCTGCACTTGTCTAATGATGGGAACTGGTCTAAGCATATTAATGCTCTCTTACCTAAACCAAAGAAAACTGTGAACTCGCAAAAAAATATTTAATTACAAATATAGGGACAACTCTATAAAACCTCTTCTAGAAGCAGTCTGGGTAAAATACAATGCACAGACCTTGCAACACATAGAAACATGGGATTATAATAATTTTCAGACATTAGAAACTCCCTTGAATAAGCGATACAGGGCTAGTCTAGGGCTAAATAATTGTATACCTGCTGCACTTACACATCCAGAACTTGGTGTAATTAGATCATTAGCTTATGCACAATCTAGAAAAGTAAATTGCTGGATAAAGCCACTGTCCTTGGAACCTAATGGTCTACCTGCTCTTTCCTTAAAGGAAAAATATGCTTGGGAGAAATTGGGATGTTTAAGATCTAAGTGGCTGCTTAAAATCTTTAATATCCTAGAAGAAACTGACTTAATCTTTTTGAGAACATATCTTAACAAGAATATAACCATTAGTCTCAAATATAAAACCTACATTACATATAAAATTGATAATTATTATAAGTTTATGGATCTGAGAATCATCTCACGTTTAAGAATATCTCCCTGGCTGTGATTAAATGATATTACATTTCAACACAAAGATTACCTAGATATACAGTCAGCACTTATTTATCTGGCTCTCATTTATCCGTTTCTCTCATATATCTGTCTTTGATTGCATGATATTTTATTTCCCATTTTGTTTACACTCATTTATTCGTCCCTCGCGTTATCCGTTTCTGTTGCCCATCCTGCCTATTGTCTCCTATGTAGATCTCAGTGTTTACTCTCAGATAACTGACCCTTTTCATTCCCAGTAGAATATTGTATAGAAAACCACAGACCAAAGCAGGCAAGGCAGTCACAAACCAAAGCAGCCACAGACCTAAGCAGCCACAGCAGACATAGATCAAACTGCAGACTGAAGCATCCAGTTTCACCTTAACTGTTTCTCTCAGATTTCCGTCACCTGACCAGAAAACAGAAGGCAATGGATATCTGAGTGCTGACTGTATTAACAGATCCAAAACAAAGGCAGTTATACACAAGATTCAGATTAGAATTGTTCCCCAGTAATATACTCACAGCTAGATACAGTACAAGAAAACTTTGATGACATAATCTTTTTGTTCTTGTACAAATATGTACTTAGAAGATCTGTTTCATTTGATAATGATCTGTCCTCGGTATGAATCATCATGGAATCACTGGCTTGTCCCACTGTGGGAAAAATAATCTACCACAGATCTAACAGTCTTACTAAATATTCCTTTTACTACCAGTGATGAAATAATAATTCAAAAAACTACAGGATACCTAGTTGCAATAAAGAAACTTAGAACACTGTACAGTATATCAACATAATTTAAATGTGATGGATATGCATGCTTACTATTTTGTACCTATTTGTACACTTAAATGAATACGTAAGGTCTCATAGCCTAATATATGTTCTGAGTCATGCTAAAATTACATACAACAATGGGAAATGAATGGGCCCTTTGATTTTAAAGCTCTTGTTAATTAATTTTTTACATAAAATCCTGTTTATTCATAAGTGAACTAATAATATATACTAATACATGTAATTTAAAAATGTTATGACTTAGAAGGTCTTTTGAGAATTGGCTTTGGTTATTTTAAGGTTGAAATGTTCTATACAAAGTTATGTGTATATATATCTATATTTATATAGATATATATATATATATATATATATAGAGAGAGAGAGAGAGAGGGAGAGGGAGAGAGAGAGAGCGAGATAGGTGTGTGTGTTTGCTCCTAAAAATTTGAATTATAATATGTTGGAATTTGTTAATATTGTAAAGGTCATAGACCAATCAATAACATCTACTTGACTTGACCTTCTGTCTACTGTCCATTAGACATTCTGTAACCCAGTTCACCACTTTGGATCCCACCACCAAGTTGCTCAGTTTCTTTATCAGCCTCCTGTGTGGCTAAATGTTGAAGTTCTTGCTGATGTCCAGATCACCTATGTCCACTGCCTTCCTCTTATCTATTTCTCTGACCACCCAGTCAATGAAATCTATCAGAATCATTTGGCATGACTGCCTTCTCCTTCCGTGCAACCACACTGCCTGTGGTCCTGAAGCCCACTGGATTCAAGATACTCTACCAGACATTCCTTTAGTAAGGTTTCCATTAATTTCCCCACCACTGATGAAAGACTGATGGGACAATAGTTGCAAGCCTCCTATTGCTGTCACTCAATGTAGATGGACAACATCAGTTCTTCTCCAGTCCCATGGAAACATAACTGTTTCCAGTGAGCTGTTGAACAAGGCTGTAAGTGGGGCAAGTAGCACCTCCTTGAGTTCCTTTAAAACTCTTGGATGTATCCCATCTAGTCCCATTGCTTTGTTCACCTTCACAGCTGCTAGTTCTTTCTGGACTCTTTCTTCTGAAAAGGGACTTGTATCAACCTCCTCTCCTCCCTTGTTCCTGCTTCTCCTTGGTTATCTGTCCCCTCTAGATACACGTTGAAGACTGAGCAGATGTATCTGTTCAGGATGTCTGCCTTTTCTAGGTCTTCTTTTACACAGTCTCCCTCCTCCCTTCTAATTCTCATTATCTCTCCTCTTTCTTTCCCTTTCTCATTTATGTTGATGAAGAAGTCTTATCCCCCTTAGTCACCTTTGTTTGTGATTCTTTTCTATGCAGTTTTTCTTCTCTCACAGTCTGCTGTCAAAATCGGTTTCTATTTCTGTTGCTAAAGTTAACATTTTCTTGTTTATATTGTTATTTTTTTATTCTTTTTACTTACACAAAGCATGTTTCTTTTTTAGGCTTTCAGTGGGCTGGATCCCACTGCTCAACTACAAACCTATTAATGCCCAACTCTATCTCCAGACTTCCTTTGGTCCTCCACCATTTTGATAATGTCTGGCATTAGCCTGATGGGCTATTTTTCCAACTTTTTTCCAGTCCACAAGCCCAGTACATGCTTGAAGTGATGTCCTTATGGTTGTTTGGTAATGCACAGTACTGCCTAGGGCACTACTACGAAGCTAGTTACCAAGAATCCCTGCATTCTGTAATGATGAAACACAGCTTCATTTCTCAAAAGGAAACATTTCAAGGGACAGTCTAAATCCTCCCTGTTCTCCTCTCCTCATGATGCCGAGGGCTTTGGATATGAACCCAGGTTACTAGCATGCCCAAGCTACCCCCTCTGCTCTGTGCTATGAAGCTACATGTTTAGTTCTTTTTTTCTTTTATATTTGTTTACTGGTGACGCCTTCCTCTGCTAAACTAATCAAAAGCCTCACCCTCCCCTTTTCTGGTTCTTATCTCTGTTGTGCAGGGGGTCCATGGAACAGTTCCTACAACAGAGATTGGCTATGTCATCAGGGTGAAACAATGGCTCCCATCTGGTCCATCTAGTGTATGGAGTCCAAAAGGGCCAGTCTGGTCCAGAAGGCCTAAGATGTACTGGCATCATGCTGCATGCTGCTAGGACTCTCCCACTACAATTACTTACCTTGAGTCCAGCATGCATGGTGTCATGGAGTATGTGTGAATGCATGGCATGCTACAGCTCTGACACAGCTGATGTCCTCATTCCCATCTACCACTCTGACTGCACCATGACATGTGGTCACCCATGTGATGGTATTTCAGTGAAGCCTGCAATCTTCACTTGGGTATAGAAGGACAGCATTCTGTGGGATGCTAAATCCTTCTCTACCAGGTTGGCTCAATGCTCTGGCTTC
Source organism: Neoceratodus forsteri (assembly GCA_016271365.2). Classification (NCBI taxonomy): domain Eukaryota; kingdom Metazoa; phylum Chordata; order Ceratodontiformes; family Ceratodontidae; genus Neoceratodus; species Neoceratodus forsteri. The sequence goes on from CM057451.1 coordinate 208,351,353, forward strand.
ATTTCTGAACTCAGGTCACCATATCAACATTGGAAATCCTGCCATTGCTAAGATGAGCCGGGTGAGTTAGACTTTTTCTAGAGATAATTTCATTGATAAAGTATTTTGGAGATGTTAAGTTTAGAAATATGTATAGAAAATGTTTTCATTTAGCTTTTGTGTTTCATTTTTCATATTTTTATAATGGCAAAATAAAAAGCTAAATGCTCCATTTCTTGCTGAAAATAATTAATCTATTTATATTCCACCCATGTGAGGTCCAACATTTTGTTACTCACATTACTCCATCAGGGAAATGGTGATTTGCTATTACGAAAGGTGGCTATCTAGCATCACAAGGACAGTGTTTATTTTTATTTATGTGTTCAGTTTTTGATTACTGGCTAGGGTACTCTAGCCAAGTAAATGCCTATTTACAGGTACAGCCAGGATAATATATAAGTAAAATAAATAAATAAATACATCAAAAATACATAGGTAAATAGGAACCAGCAGAACAGACAAGCAATGTGGCATGAAAACATGAGAAACAGAGAATACTAGTTATAAAAAGGATAAAGCTTCCACTAGAGCACAGTTCAAATAACATACATAAAGCAAGCATGAACACAAGAAATTAACATACCGTGCATGCAGATTTTACTGGCTGAACATAGAAGCAAGATGCAAATACAAATCAGGATAACAACAATTATAATGTGAAACATAATAGGCAATTATTAGTACATAGTCCAAGAAGGATGTCAGGATACTATCCTGAGCATGGAAAAGTGGACAATCACTTTAAGTGTCTCCAGAGATCACTGTTGAAGAACCCATGGGAGGGAATGGTGCAGATGTCTAGTGGAAGGTAGTTCCAGAATTTCAGGACAAAGTTAGAGAAGATCTGTTCATACATCTTGGTGGAGTATTTGAGAATGTGGAGGAGTGATGCCTAAGAAGATTTAGGTGAATAGGACTGTCAAGGAGCATGGGGAGGAATAAGGGAGGGGCAGGAGTTGAGGATCTTAAAAGTTTATTAGAAAAACACCCTTGGGAATAATACTGGAATGTTGAGGGATAGAGCCAATCCAAGGAGACATAAGGTACAGAGAGCAGTAGTGGATTAGGTGGGAGGATGCCACTGAGAAGAAACAGATATTATTTTACAAGCAGATCATCTCCTACTTGTGAAGGGCAGCTTTGGGATCATAAAAACAGACAAGCTGGCTATACTGGTGTTGAAGGAGGAGGACACCCTGGGATATTGTGACCATAGCCTTGGGTATTACAGGGGCATCTGACACTGCAGAGAAGCCCAAGTCTGGAGCTGATTGCTTTAAAGTACAGGGTGATATGGAGAGAATAGTCAAGGACAGTATCTAGGGTGATGTATAGGTATTTAAAATCCACCATGGTGGAAAGGTGGGATCCATCCACACAGTGAATACAAAGGGGTTCAGTACATTATTTGAGGATGGTCTGTGACCCAAATAAAATGGCTGAAGTCTTAAAGGAATTAAGAAATAGCTTGTTATTATTAGCCATGCTGGGGCCTGCTTTTAATTGAGTATCGACTTGGATTATACTACCAATCTATGTCATTTGGGTACATGAGTACGAAGCAGTGGGCCAGGGCTGAGCTTACAGATGTTGCCAAAGACAGGGCCAGATATTTCCAGAAATTTCTGTGATATCTCTTGAGAAATTCCCTGCCTCCCTGTGGTACCACTGTGGTCTACCAGATAGACTCTCTGAAGTTATATCACAAAATATCTGAGCATATCTGTGTCTATGACTGTAGGTCATTGGTAAAGACAGAGAAGAGCAGGGGACCGGGTATGGAGCCTTGTAGAGCCCTGAGTTTGATGGGGCCAGGGAGGAAATAATGTTTTTAAAGTTAACATATTGCTGTCCATCTGTACGACTGCGCTATAATGAAGAGGCAGCATGGTAGGAGAAGCCAATTGGAATGCACTTGTAGTGGAGCAGGTAGTGGTTGACTGAGTCAAAAGATTTTGAGAGGACATTAAAGACGGCTCCAGTAAGTCAGCCATTGTCCATTGTCCATTTGATTTCATTAGGTAGTCAAATCAGCACAATGAGGGTGCTGTGTTCATTGTGAAACCCATGTTGATTGGGAGAAAAACAGTTGTTCTGCGTATACCGACCGCACAACTAAACTTTCGGAACAAAGTCCATTACAGGAACAACTTCGATGTTGTCACTGTAATGCACTTCAAAGTGAAATGTCACAGTTTCGCCATTTCATCCCACCTCCCCCATGAACAAACTCTGACTTTGAGTTTGTACCTAAAAGTAGAGGGGGTGTAGGAGGTGCTGGGGGAAAAGCACTCAGTTTCGCCTTTCAATATTGAGTGCGTCGCTGTGCCACACTTCGACAAACATAGTTGTCAAAGCAGCATGGTACATCCATTGTTCTGAAGGAAATCAGTCAGCTGGAAAGCATCAACCCTTTCTAGCAACTTGCTTGGAATTGGGAGTAGCACAATTGGCCTGCAGTTATTTACTAATTATGGGTCACTCTTTTTGAAGACTGGAGTGATTTTAGTAATTTTCCAGTTGCCAGGAACTATTCAGAGGGCAAGGTGTAAGTTGAATCTATGCAAGAAGGTAAAGACTAGGACAGGTGTACCCTTTCATAGAAGTCTGCCAAGGATCCCATCAGGGCCTGTGCTTTCACCAAACTGGAAATGTTTTTCTGGTTTTGATAGTAGTTTGCAGTACCTTCCTTTTTTTTCCTCTCACACAATTTCACTACAAGATATACTGTGTCAAAATCTTATAAATATTCTAGAAAGGGAGCCATCCACATCTGTGATGAAATAAGTGCAAGGCAAGCTGACATAACAACCAAGAATACATGTTACAAAATAGTAAACTGAACCTAGGGAAAATAAATTGATTAAATATTGTCTTCGATATGCAGAACCTTCAAGTTGTCTTTACCATTTTGTTCTATAGCTTGGTTACCTTTTGCAAATTGCTTCCCTGAAATGCTTCATTTCCACATGCTACTAGAGGACAATGGGCCTCCAGGAGCTTCACTTTGCATTTCTGAGATCTTTTCATAATACCAAATAAAAGAGACTGAGTCAAAATCAAAATGTCCATTTAACAGTATTTATATATACAATTTAGAAAAAGTATTAATTCATGCTGAGGTTCCAAGTGTAGGTATTATTGTATATCATTCAAGTATATTAGCAAATTGCAATATTCTAAAAAGTCAAAAACTTGGTAAGAGCACAAACATTACAACTGAAATATTTGACTTAAGTGCTGTATTTGAAAAAGGGTTTTGGATACTGGGTATTGTGTTTGTATAAGGGTCATAGCAGTGGTACCTCTCATATAAGGTACTTATAGGTACTTTTTTTCAAAGATGGCTACCAGGCTGGGCATGCTGTAACCTGCTTCTCTGCATCTCTGCTTCTTAATTTTAAAATTGTTTTATTTGTTCTATTTCTTTTTTCATTTTTATTGATTTTATAATTTAAAGTTTTTAGCTAGGCAGGGTTTGGCAGTGAGGCAGTTAGCTTCAATCATTAACTGGACTCATGGTGTATTTTTGCATTATGTGTTGTGATGCTCGAATGGCCCTCTACTGTTTAGATGAAAGCAGTGATTTGTGCCACAGGATTCTGCTTGCTCAACTCAAATATTTTGTGCCGGAGAATTGAGAGGAACTTTGAGGTTGGGTAATTCGGGATGTGTGAAGTTGAAGAGAGGGAGCAGGACTGCTCAAAAGGAAAGGCTGTGTGGATAAGTGGAATTTTTACCAGAGGACCTTTTTGTGCCATGGACTGGCCAAGTAAGATCTTCGGGCTTTGGATATAATCTAGCCCATGCATCGAAGTTGGAGCCGAGTGGTGGGTCTTGAAACTGTGCTTGGTGGGGCTGGCTGTTGGTGACGGGAATGGGCCCAACTCTGTCTGGTAAGCACCAACTCGATTTGTTGCTTCACGGGGATCTGAGCTTTTGTTCAGCCAGGGAGCTGGCTGATGAACCTGTGGTTCCCCTTGATCTGTGGGATTGGCTATGGTATGGACATTGCCCAGGTGTTGTTGTGGTGTAGCAAATATTTCTGGCTGTGGTCCCTCTGTATGGAGTTTGGTGGGACCTGGTTTGTTGCCAACTGCTGACCCAAATTTTTCAGTCATTTCCGATCAGACTGGACCTTCCTCTTGGATTACCTACACCCTCTGGATTACTTACATCCTCTGGATTATCCCTTACTTTGCTCGAGACTTATGGTTTAAATTCCTTCTTGTGGTTTTCCTGGTGGTGAGAGGTCCTGGGGGTCCACATTTTTATTTACTTTATTTACTCTTTGAAAGAATGTTTTTGGATTTCTATTTCACTGGACTTCATCTAAGCAGACTCTGGATTTTTAATTTTGGGCAGTGAGAGTGCCTGGACTTCCTCTACTCCCAGGCTGTGAAAGGGCTTGGGGGGTGAATTCATAACTTTTCATTCTGCATTGCCTGTGAGAGGAAACTGCAGGAGTTTCTCGAGCCAAGTGTGGGAATGAATTATCCATATAGTGTGGGATTGGGTCGTATTTTAATTGTGCTTTATTATTTGTTTGGGTGGGCATTTTTCATTTATTTATTATTTTTGTTTTGTTTGAGTTGGGTAGTTTTATTACTGCTGTTTGGGGGTCTTTTTTTGGATTGGGTGCTTGTGTGTTGTGTATTTTGGTATTGGACTTACCTGTGGAATGTGTCAGCCTCCCTCCCTGGTCGTAAGCTATTCGTCCTCCACCCTCTGCTCCCTCTGCCCTTTTTCCCCCTCCACTGATGTTGTCAACTTACCAGCGCTGTTGTGAGCTGGGTATTGTTCGTAGGAGGGGAGGTGGGGGTAGGGGGTGCGGACATCAGAGGATGAATGAACGGACCTCTCACATTGGGGTGGTTAGGCCTAGAAGATGCCCTATGGTGAAATGGAGACTAGAATGTGGTGCTCTATGTCTAATCCCCATACCCAAGGGCACTGCCACTTGTGGTGGGTAAGTAGCTGGGGCAGCCCTTGAAGTCCGTCCAACTCGAGCGGTGTTATGCAATGCCAAATCTATTAAGAATAAGACTGCAATTATTGCAGATCTTGTTGGAACAATTGATCTGGCTTGCAACATCAAGACCTGACTGGATGAAAATGCTGGCTCCATATTGGATGCTGCAATTCTGGCCTGGTACTCAATGATACACCGCTCAAGATTGGATCGTGGGGGATGGGTGGTGGTCTGTTTCAAGACCGAGTTGGGCCCCATGAGTGTACCAGTTGAAGAGGCTGAATCATTTGAGTGTACCATGGTGGCAAGTGTAGGTTGTAGGATAGCTCTCGTCTACCATCCACCCGGGGATGAAAAGCAATTTCTGCAGGAAGTAGTGGATTTTGTGGTCGACATGGCATTGTAAGCACCCAGACTGATGGTTCTGGGTGACTTCAATGCCTGGGTCAATGACAAACTCTTGCAATTTGGACAACACTTCATTCAGCTGATGACATCTCTGGGCCTTACACAGTTTGTTACCTCTGCTACCCATAAACATGGTCACTGTCATGATTTGGTCTTCCTCCTGGGGATTGAGGCCTCTAACTTGGGGGTGGAACCTGTCAGTTGGTCTGATCACTACACCATGAGGTTAAACATTTGTACCCCCCTTCGAAGGCCTGCCCCTGTGGAGATGGTCAGTTACTGCCCTTTATGGGAAGTAAGCCCTGAAGGCCTAGTGGCAGTGATTGACCTCTCTGAGTTTCCTGTGGCCAGCTCGAGTCCAGATCCTTTGGTCATGGCTTATAATAAGGCCATCTCTATAGCTCTGAACTTGATTGCTCCTGTCTGTGTTTGTCCTCTCCCCCTTCACCTTCATGCCCCTTGGTTTGATGTGTCTTTGAGGGAGTTGCAGCTACTTGGAAGTAGGTTAGAGTGGCGTTGGTGGAAATCCACCCTGGATGAGGACCACCTTAGATTGATTGAGCATTGTCATACTTAACAATCAGCGATCTCCCATGAGAAGCCAAAATTCCTGTCCAGGGAGATTCCTGCCACTCAGAACTGACCAGCTCAGCTCTTCAGAACTGTTGATAGGTTGTGCAATCCAACCTTACTGCAGCTCTGAAGACCTTTTCTGCAAGTGTAGTGTGATGAACTTGCTCATTTTTTTGCAAATAAGGTGGCTGACATCAGGTTGGAAATTCTCATGACTTGCTCTATGGGGGATGCTGTTGACTAGTGTTTAGTCACCTCACCTCGAGCTTCCTGGAGTACCTTTGTCTTGCCTGAGTTCACTGATGTCATGCAGATTGTCCAGGGTAAGCATCCTATGTACTGTAGTTTGGATCCAGGCCCAACTTCCCTTATTATGGGTTGTTGCGATACTAACAGCCCGGTCCTGGCACAGATAGTCTGGTGCTCCATTGAATCAGGTGAATTTCCAAGTTCCCTGAAGGAGGCGGTGGTAACACCCCTCCTAAAGAAAGCTTCTTGGGACCCAGACTCTTTGGCCAACTACAGACCAATCTCAAACCTTCCCTTTATAGGGAAGGTGATTGAGAAAGTAGTAGCAGTACAGTTGGAGGACCACTTGACCCTCCATAACATCTACAAACCTCTCCAGTCTGGTTTTTGAAAGATGCACAGTACCAAGACTGTGCTGGTTCGGGCAGTCAATGATTTCCTGATGGCGAGAGATCAGAGAAGCCATTCTGTCTTGATGCTCCTTGATCTCTCTTCAGCTTTTGACACTATAGACTATGCGGTATTGCTTGTGTGTCTGAGGTTCCTCTGTGGCCTGACATGTACGGTCCTCAGGTGGTTTACATCTTTCCTTATTGGAAGAAGTCAGAGAGTAGTGTCTGGGATTTTTTTCCTCGACCCATTCTCTCTGCCATGTGGGAGTACCTCAGGGTTCAGTGTTGTCCCTCATGTTGCTTGCAGTGTATATACTTCCCCTCATAGACATTGTAAGATGGTATGGACTGAGGTTTCACTGCTATGCTGATGATACCCAGCTCTACCTGTCTTTTGCACCTGACCAGGATAGTGCTGTCTCAGTATTTAATAACTGCCTTGCTGAAATACAGGACTGGATGAATTCAAGCTGGTTAAAGTTGAATGCCGGAAAGACTGAGGTGATGATAGTGGATCCAGGTCACCTGATAGAGGGGTTTTGAGCTGGTCAGCCATCTGGACTATTTCTTGGGGGCTCCCAGGTCCTTTCCTCTGAATGGGAGCGAGACCTTTGGGTAGTGCTTGATGAAGGGCTGACTTTCTGAGCTCAGGTTCGGCAGTCATCATGCTTTCTTTTATCATCATAGGGATATCTCAAGGATCAAGCACCTTATTCCATCTGGCGATTTACCTATGTTGGTCCATGCCTTTGTGACCTCACGGCTTGATTACTGCAACTCCCTGTACTTAGGGATACCTGGGGTTGATATCCACTGCCTGCAACCTGTGCAGAATGCTGCAGCATGATTGCTGATGGGGATTTCTCAAGCCTCCCATATTACTCCTGTGCTGCACAATCTGCACTGGCTTCTGATTTCATGGTGGATCACAATTAACGTTGGTTTACTGACTTATAAAGCCCTACATGGACTTTGTCCTGACTACCTGAAAGAGCTTTTTGTGCCCTATTGCCCTGAGCGACAGCTCTGTTTGGCTGATGAGAGGTTGCTGTAGATTACAAAGGTGTCTTTAAAATCTTCAGGGGCCTGTGCATTTATGTACGTGGCCCCTTCCCTTTGGAATTCTCTACCCCATCAGCTATGGGAGTGCACATCTGTGAGAGGTTTTAAATAGGCGTTGAAAACCTTTTTATGGCATCAGGCCTTTAGTGGCACTAAATAAGTATGGCCCCTTAGAGAGTTATTATTATTATTATTGTAGTGTTTGCTGATTTTACTATTGCTATTTTATCTTTTTGTAAAGCGCCTTGATAGTTTGAAAGGTGCTTACATGAAATAAAGCTATTATTATTATTATAAGTATATTATATACCACTTCAGATTATTTTAACAAAAATATAAAAAGATGTATTAAACTTCATGAAACAATATACTGTCACACTCTTTTTCAGCAAAGAAAACATTATCTCATTGTTCTGTAATACGTAATGTCTGTCAGTTCATTATATAAACTAGAGAACAGGACAAAACATGAGTGCATTTAAGGATTAAATTAACAAAACAAAAAAATATGTATTTTTAACTGGTAATGTTTGATTAATGAAAACATCTATTTTCAGGTATTAAATTCAAACATTGCTTCAGAATCATAAATCATTTCCTCCATAGCCTTTCTCTCCTCTTTCTCTTTTTTATATTGCTGCATCACATCTTCTAGCATAAACTCTTTCAGCTTTGACCAGGTCATAAGATGTGTGTCTTCTGGGAATGGGAATCTAGACAGCTGGCTAAAAAATGGACTTGGAAGATACCATATTTTTGGACACTCCTCTCTGCATGCATAGAGCAATTGTGGAGGTTCCTGGGTAATCTTGGGTATATCAGGAGATATAGATGATATTTAAAACATATAAATTGCAAGAATTCTGTTGTGACTGGCTACCTTGATATTAGTGCCTCTTCCAACTTAATAAAAGAGGTTAACAAAATAATGTAGTAGTAGTAGTAGTAAATCTTTTTTAGTCATAAGAATAAGGGAAGCAATTCAAATGAGCATAGATCATTTACAATGAAGTCCCAAGTATCAAAAAGACAAACACACATCAAACATCAGTTTCAGAAAAACATAACAGTCAATTGGGTCGTGCCTGAAAACTGTCCCTAGGATCAAGTCATAAATAAATAAATAAATAAAGATTAATAAATACAATATAAAAATATATAGTATACAACAAGAAGCAATGTGTATAAACAATTACATTTTAGATGTCACATTGATAACAACTAAATTGCCTGCTGGCCCATCCCAAATACCATTTATTTCAATCAGGAAAATAAATTAATCTGATTCTCATCCCTTAGATACACAGGAATTTTGTTCTATAAAGTCATCCATCTAAAAGGAAGTGATGACTTACCAACATTCAAATTAAGTCTTGGGGTAGAATAGTGCAACCCCTGAGCAGACCTAAGATTATTCTTCATAGTTCTGGGAGGAAACAACTAAGAGATATAAATTGGAAACCCTGTTTTCCAAATTTGGAACATAAATTTAAGAAGATGAAGGTTCCTATGCTCAGAAAGCCTAACCCATCCCAAGGTGTTAAACAGGAGACATCTGTGAGTCCTATAGGGGACCTCCAGTACAAATCGAGCCATTCTATGAAACATCAGATCCACCCTCTCCAATAAAAAGCCAAAGGCTCCTCCATAAAGAAGATCCCCATAATCTAATGTAGGTATTAATAAAGAATTCACTGTATTTAAATGGACATCCCTTGTCATATATCCCTTAATCCTATAAAGAGCCCCTAATTTCTTATTTAGTCCCACTATCATATTACAGTATTTCTATGGAGGGACCAAGATAGATTACAATCTAGCCATACACGCAAGTACTTATAATTATCCCCTTCCATTAAGATAGTACCATCTACGGTTGTTATATTTAGACCTGAATTCTGTTTTTTGGTCTGCTTTTTCCTAAATACAACAACCTGGGTCTTTTCAGAATTTAATATTAAAAAATGCTTCCTGAAAAAATCCTGCACCTGATCAAAGGCCATCTGGAGCTTAGTTCTAATCAAATCCAAGGTTGGACCAACTACATAAATGTATTGTCAGCATAAAGATGGTACCCTATATGTGGATGGCCAAAACTAAGATTGTTGACATAAATATTGAATAACAATGGTCCCAAAATTGACCCTTGTGGGACACCACTTAACATTTCAACTAAATTAGACCTAAAAGGGCCAATCTCAACAAATTGTTTCCTCCCATTTAGGTAAGATGAGAACCAATTAACAACTTGGATAGATAAACCAATCTGGCTGAGCCTGCACAGGAGAACCTGGTGGTTTAACATATCAAAAGCTTTAGAAAGATCTATAAATACAGCACCAACCAGTTGTTTCCTGTCCGGGCTCTGCTGCAGATCACTAACCACCTTAACCAATGCAGTATTGGTACTATGTTGGGACCTAAAACCAGACTGATAAATAGACATTCTACCATTAGTGTCCAAATATTCTCTCAATTGAACAGAAATAATTTTCTCAAAAATCTTTGAGATCTGCGACAGGAGCAAGATGGGCCTATAATTGCCCAGCTCATTACTGTCCCCACCCTTATAAATAGGCTTTACTCTGACTACCTTCAATCCCTCTGGAAACTCACCATAATTAAAGGATAAATTGAAAATGAAGGCCAATGGTTCGGCTATACCAGAGGCAGCATACTTAAGCAGTCTGGGTGAGATCCCATCAGGCCCAATTGCCTTAGAAATATTCAACTTCAGCAATTCAGTCTGCACATCTTTTGGTGAAATGTGATAAAAACTGAAAATCCCAGAAACCTCCTGCACAGATAGGTTATCCCTCCCAGGTGGTATACAATCTGACTTGGCATCCTTAGTGTATACAAGAGAAGCCACCTTTCTAAAACGTGAATTAAAAATATCCACAAGTTCTCTCCCAAGCATAACATCAGTTTCCTCCAGTACAATTTTATTTACCTCATGCCTATTATTTTCCCTGTTAAATCAGATATAGTCCTCCAAAAGGATTTTACATAATTTTTATGACTATTATCTAGCTGAAGTCTAACATATGCCCGTTTGGCTCACCTAACCTTTGATGTATAAACATTTCCAGCCTGTCTATATGCAAGCCAATCAGCATCCCTCCCAGTTCTCTTGGCAATACCCAACTTTTAATCTCAATCTTTTCTGGCTTTAAACAGATCACTATTAAACCATGTATTTCCCCTGTATTTAGATTTCTTAGCTCTCAATGGTACATGTCTATCACATATATTTTGAAACTCTGTTATAAAAAATCCCAAGCATCCATTGCAGAGGGGATCAAATTCAATCTAGACCACTGGACATTTTCCAGATCCAGCATAAATAATAAATAGTCAAATCTTTTGAAATCTCTCCAAAACACCTTTTGACCTAATTTAGAGGCAATGATATTTAATCTAGTAGCATAAATCAACTGATGGTCGGAAAATGATTCAGGTAATACTCCATATGATGTATAATTTTGAGAAGAATTAGTAAACTTAAGATCCAGAATAATGGATTTCCTGGGGTCTTGATGGTTAAGTCTAGTAGGTTTCAATATCAACTGGGTCAGTCCCAAATCCACCTGCAAATCAATTAAAGGATGACTTGCATCTATATCTCCACAGTTCACATTAAAATCACCAGCGAGCAAAAACTTGTGGGAATTTTTATACATCAACAAAAATTCTAATAAGCTATGAAAAACCCTAACAGCAACCTTGGGAGGTTTGTAAATTCCCATAAGGAGAAGAGGTTTTGTATATGGCACAGTGATCTCCACAGCCAAACTTTCTATGCCATAATCCAAACTGGGACATAAGATTTCCCTAGATGTTAAATTGCTTTTAATATAGATAGCGACCCCACCCCCTTTTTTTTATTCCTATCTTTCCTAAATATCTGGTAATTAGCTAACCCAGTTGAGTCCTCAGATACTCTATTATTCAGCCAGGTTTCCATGATGATAATAATTCCAGGTTTACATTCTTCAGCCCAATCCCTAATGGGAACAACATTCTTCATCAGACTTCTTGCATTAAAATGTACAATATTTAAGTCTCCAGAATTTGGTACATCATTAATCAAGGACGGACCAGGGTTAGGATGTACATCACCACAAGTGAGTAAGCAGTAAATAAGAAACATTTTCAGTAATCCTCTCGTTTTAAACCTACAAATCTTATTTTGCATCATTAAAACACTCCTTGCCATATTAACTCTCTGAAGGGATGCAAGAAACATCTGCCTTCTAATCACCAAAGCTTTAATAAAGCTATTGTGACAATCATTTGGCAAAAGATTAGCAGTAAACATTTCCCCCATAGGCCAAAGATTCCTGCATCGCCTCAGAGTAAAACAAACTCCCAAAACTAGAAGGTTCCCTATATGTGTCATGTAAAACATACATATTAAGGGCACTATAACCCAGAGCTAAAAACATGATTTTAACAGAACCATAGCAACGAAATAACTCAGAAAGATACTATACAATGTAATTTCTCTTCTGAGTAACGCTTGCTCCACTCACGCTCACGCAACTGTGCTCACACAGTAGCAGTGCAATGCTTTTAAGCTGGTTTCTGCCCCTCCTCTTCTAGCAGTGTAGCTGAAAGTTCCCTCCTCCAACACCTGTTGGTAATATCAGGGGCTCCAATGACTGGGAGTTTTAAATAAACAACAGATTTTACTCGAGCTGCAGGATGACCTTAGAAGTGGAGCCTTGGCACATACGGTTCTGTTAGCATTTAAACACAGCAAACACACAGATGTTCTCAAGCGCTAGCTATGCAGGACCTCAGATGTAAAAATGATTTAGCATAACTGCCCAATTGGACCTTTTTTATTAAATTTCCAGCTACAATAGTTGTAGTTCTGTATCTATATATTTATTAAGTTCCTTTTCAGACCAATTGTTGAAGGCATTTAAGTTTTTTCAGGAGTTTGTTTAATAACTCAAAAAAATCATTTTTTATTGGTACAGTACATTATATAAAATGCCTTTGTAAGAAATGGAGTAGGGGAAGTTCTTGTGGGAGTCCAAACAATCTGACAAACATATTTGTTTATGTATCTTAAAGAGATACAAACTCAGGCCCACATATTCAGACATCACATGCAGCACATGCCTGGATCCACCACGCATCACCAGACTTCAGCGGGCCATCGGTGGCATGGCCATATTCAAAGGCCACTGATGCACCACGCAATCCCAACTGTATCGCTATGCACAGTATTGTAATGCATCTATGTAAATGACGGGTCCACAGGCATAAGCTGCACATCACAATACTGAAACCCCTTGAAGCGTAACTCTGGCTGGCTGCACCAGTGCAAAGTTATGCTTTTGAAATCCTACTTTAACAATGCATGAGGCAGGTTGGTGCCCCGTGCACATTCTAGGACCAGGTACACATTCTACCCATCCCAAGTCCTGATCACTGTACTTAAAGAAGAATCCCATAGCCCCATTTCCATTGTGTAGGAACCCCCCTCACCAGCTCCAGTCACCACAAATTAAACTGATTCACTCATCCCCATTTCCATAGTGTATGCCCCCCTCCACAGCCCCATTCTTCATAACATACTATCCCCTCCGCAATCACCCTGGTAGTCTAGTGTGACCCCCTCCCCATCCCTGATCACCGTAAATTAAACTGACTCACACATCTACATTTCCATAGTGTAGGGACCCCATCCTCATCCCCATCCATGATCTTCATAAAATAAAATCCCCTTCCTGATCACTCTGATAGTCTAGTGTGACCCCTTCCCCATCCCCAATCACAGATGTTAGGCAAAAACCCTATCCCCTTTCCCTGGTAGTCAAGTGACCCCCCACCCCATTAGCCAGTTACCCAAAACCCCATTCCCCCCAACCCAACCAGAGCCAGTGACTTGACACAGCCCACCTCACACCACACCAGCCAGCCACAAACTGAACTGTACAAGAGCACTACACAGTATATAGTACATGCCCATTGGTTGACAACCAGGAATAGACAGAGGATCTGCCAGACATCAAACAGCTATGGGCAAAAATAAAGGGGGGCATTGAAAAAGTAACAAACCTCTGCATCAGGCAGTTTAACAAGGGCAAGTGAGAAAGGAAACTGCTATTGTACTTTAAAGACATAGCAGAAAAAGTAAGGGCAAAAATATTAGCATTTAGAAAGTACAAAAATACACAGAAGTAGGAGGACAGTTAAAATGACCAAGAGAACCAAACAGAGGCAGGGAAGGCAGTTAGGTGAGCAAAGGCACAAACAGAGGAGAATATTGACCACTCAATACAAAAATGGGAAGAACACTTACTTTAGATATATAAGTTAGAAAAGGATGATCATGGTTGGATAGTAAGGACAAAAAGTGAAGGCAGGGTCTGTGAGGAGAAGGACCAAAATAAGGTAGACTTATTAAACAAAAACTTTTGTTCAGTATTTACAAAAGAAGGGTGGATGACTGGTAAAACAAAAGGGACACAGGCATAACTGTGAGAGAGGTGGACACTAGTCCTTTTACAGATGAGAAAGTCTGCAAGGTACTAGCACAGTCAAAAGTGGACAAGGCAATGGGACCTGATGGGGTTCCCCCAACTAAGAGAGCTCAAGGATATGCTGGCTGCACCTCTGACAGCTTTGATTAACTTATCGTGAGAAACAGGGGAGGTTCTGAGGGACTGGAGGAGGGCAGATGTGGTCCCACTTCATAAAAGTGGAACCAGGGAGGAGGTAGGAAATTACATATCTGTCAGCCTGCTTTTGGCAGTGGGTAAAGTAATGGAATCACTACTGAAGGAAAGGATGGTGGAATAACTTGTAACCAATGGACTGCAGGATCCAAGTCAACATGGTTTTCCAGGGGGAAGATCTTGCCAGTCAAACCCAATCAAGTTCTTCAACTGGGTTACCAGGGGAAATGGATCATGGAGGGGAGGTGGATGTGGCCTACCTAGATTTCTGTAAAGCCTTTGACACCATTCAGCATAGAAGACTGGTGAACAAGCTAGCCTGTCCAGGAGTGGGTCAAAAAATAGTAAACTGGGTAAGAAACTGGTTAAGCAACAGGAGTCAGAGGGTGGTGGTAAATGGAGTCCACTCTGGAGAAGGCAAGGTGACCAGTGGGAAGCCTCAGTGGTCAGTGGCCTGCTCCTCCTGAATGTCAAAGAGACTTGGGCATCATCATCACCAGTGACCTGAAATCATCCGAGCAGACCACTAAAGCAATGGATAAGGCTAGGGAGATGTTGGGTTATATTAGTAGGGGTTTCCTGAGTCGGAAGATGGAGGTAATAATCCCTCTTTACAAGACACTGGTTAGGCCCTATCTGGAGTACTACATGCAGTACTGGAGGCCACACCTTCACAAGGACATTAACCAAAATGAGGCAG
This sequence comes from Neoceratodus forsteri, assembly GCA_016271365.2. Taxonomy (NCBI): domain Eukaryota; kingdom Metazoa; phylum Chordata; order Ceratodontiformes; family Ceratodontidae; genus Neoceratodus; species Neoceratodus forsteri. The sequence goes on from CM057451.1 coordinate 208,366,446, forward strand.
TCCAGAGAAGGGCAACCAAAATGTACAGGGACTACATCAGAAAACATATGAGGACAGATTAACGGAGCTCAATATGTATACCTAGAGCAAAGGAGGGAGAGAGGTGATATGATCGAAACATTCAAACACATTAAGGGCATCAACAAGGTGAAAGAGTCTAACATGTTTCAATATAAGAAAAATAGCAGGACAAGAGGACAGAGCATGAGATTAGAGGTAGGCCGATTAAGGGGTAATGTGAGGAAGTTCTTTTTCACAGAAAGGGTACTGGATGCATGGAATGGCCTACCTCAGGAAGTGGTGGCTATGAATACAGTCCAGGGCTTCAAACAGGCATGGGACAGGCATAAGGGAGCAATACAGATGAGTATGAATAGATAGGCCATTTACAGAGCAAAGGCTGATGGCACATTCATAAGGTAGAAAAAGAAATGGGCAGACTGGATGGGCCTTGCAGTCCTTATCTGCTGTCAACTTCTGTCTTTCTGTGTTTATTAGCAACATTGTAGAAGGGCTGGAAGGTGAATTGTGCCTGTTTGCAGATGACACAGAAATCTGTAACAGGGTAGACACAGCAGGAGGGGTGGAAAAAATGAGGGAAGATATGTAAAAGTTATAAAAATGATCAAGGGTTTGGCAGCTGGATTTCAATGCAAAAAAAGTACATCATTCACTTTGTCCACAGCAACCTGCGGGCTACATACCAGTTGGGAGAGAGCTACTGGAAAAGACCAAACAGGAAAAGGACCAGAGGATAATCATTTCTGATGACCTGAAGGTAACCAAGCAGTGTGATAAGGCAGTGGGGAAGGCTAGCAGGATGCTTGGGTGCATAGGGAGGGGTATCACCAACAGGAGGAAGAAGGTAATAATACCCTTGTACAGATCACTGGTAAGACTGCACCTTGAATACTGTGTCCAGTTCTGGATGCCTCAGCTCCAGAAGGACATAGTTAGGGTAGAGGCAGTACAAAAGAGAACAACCAAAATGGTGCCGGGCCTATATAAAATGCCCTATTAGAAGAGACTCATGGAACTAAATATTTACTATCTAGAGGAAAGGAGGGAAAGGGGGAATATGATAGAAACATTTAAATATCTAACAAATATTAATAAGGTACAGGAAGCTAGCATTTTCCATAGAAAAATAAACTCAAGGACATGGAGGAACACTATAAAGCTGGGGGGGTGCTTAGAGGAAATGCAAGGAAGCACTTCTTCATGGAGGGGTGATAGATGCCTGGACCAGCCTCCTAGTGGAGGTGGTGGGTGCCAAAATGGTTACAAGATATAAGTATTCACGGGACAGATACAAGGGGATCTTGGAAGTAAGGCAAGCAGTAGAGATGACTGAATATCAAGTAGGGTCTGTGGTAGCACAGTAAGTAGGGAAAACTGAACAGACTAGGTGGGTCAAGAGGTCCTTATCTGCCAGCAGCTTCTGGTTTCTTATGTCTATCTAACGTTTTCTAGGGAGACTTTGTTTAAGCATGTCATTTGCATTGTGACACAGCATGAATTGGGCCAACTTGCCTGGCAGATAACAGTATGAAGTTTGGTGCTCAGCTTTGTGAATTTTCTGAAATTCAAGAATTTTGTCAAGAAGCAAATTCTGGCAAATTTACACACCACTATCAGTGGCTTGAACTACCAAGATATAAACAACAGAAGGGGGAACCTCTGTGTCCAAGTGCAGTGAAAAATGCATCTTGTGGAGGATTATTACCTGCTGCAGCCTGTTAGGGGAACCACTAGAGATCAAGCAGTACTTAATCTCATCCTTAGCAACAAGCATGACCTGATCAGTGAAGTGGAAATTGGAGAAGCACTAGCAAACAGGGAGCATAACATAATCAGATTTACTATTGAAAGGAACAGGGGAATGACTATTACTATTTTCTGCCAGGCTGATTTTGTAGAGATGAGAAAGCTCACACTAGAGCACCTTAGGAATCCAGTCTCATGGGCATCAGTATTCAACAGCAGTGGAACACCTTTAAATAGCATATGGACTGTTTAAAGCAAGACTGCATCCCTCAGAGGCATGAGTATAATATTAAAAGATATGGACGGCAAACAAAATACTTAAAACAATCAAAGAGAAAAAGGCACCATGAAGGAAGAGTAACAGGCATGGAACCACAGAAAATAGATATACTATAACTACAGAAGCAAACCCAGAGAGAGAACAAACACACTATCAGAGCAGCAAAGCAAGAGGCAGATGAAGAGTTAGCACATGAGGCTGAATCTAATAATAAACATTTCTTCACACACACAATCAGAGCAGCAAAGCAAGAGGCAGATGAAAAGTTAGCTCATGAGGCTGAATCTAATAATTAACATTTCTTCAAATACATGAATGAGAACAGCAAAATATCAAGTACTGTTGGTTGACTTAAGACTCAGGACAGGAGACAGGTGACATCATGTAATTTCAAATGACAAAAAGGGGGTAGAATACTGCTGGTATTTATACAAGTGTATGTAGGTAGAAGAGGTCTGACAGACCCATCTAGACTGCCTCTTTCTTTCAGTTGTAACAGCAACCTTCACAATTAAACTAAAGATCTGTGTCACAATATTCAAAAATTGGATGTATGTTCTGGTGCTATCCAGCTGAATAGAGGGGCATGTCAGCACTGCGCTAACTCAAGTAGCACTGCCCTGACATGGATCCCTGCTGTGCAGGGAATAGTGGTACCAGATCTGATAGCACCAGAAAGCTATGCATGATATTCAAAGTGGCATATGCAAATGAGCTAATTGAGCATGCAAGGTGCTAAGGGTCCATTTGCATGCCCATTATGGGCTCATTTGCATGAGATAAGTGGTAGGTTAGAACAGTGCTACCCCCACTCCTGTCACCTGGTCCCATAGATGTATGGAAATCCCTGGTACCTTGGGCCGACCACCCCCCACTAATCACCAACCCCATGCTGCAGTCAGTAACCCTTGGTGCCTAGTGGTCTCCCCACCACCAATCACTGTCCCTGTGATCCAATCAGTAATCCCTGGTGCCTAGTGTTCCCCCTTCCCAATCTCCTTCCCTGTGCTCCAGTCAGCAATCTCTGATGCCTAATGGTTCCCCTGCCCACTGATTGCTGGTCAGCTAAACAAATCAAGAACCTGATGCCTGGTGTCCCAACCCCCTCTCCAGTCCTGGCCCATTAATGGTGATCATGTCCCTGGCATCCAATTGTCACCCCCTTATCACTGATCCCCAGCCCTATAACACACACACCATCCAGTCATGTGCTAATGCTCATATCAGATGACTTAAAGGTGGGCAAACAATGTGAGAGGGCAGTCAGGAAGGCTGGGGGGATACTGGGATGCATAGGAAGAGGCATCACCAGTAGAAAACAGGAAGTTATTATCCCTCTTTACAGACAGCTGGTGAGACCCCATCTGGAGTACTGTGTGCAGTTCTGGAGACCCAATCTCTGCAAAGATATAGACAAGATGGAAGCTGTCCAGAGGAGGGCAACTAAAATGGTGCAGGGTCTGCACCAGAAGACATATGAAGAGAGACTAAAGGAGCTGAATATGTATAGCCTCGAGGAAAGGAGGGAGAGGGGGGACATGATAGAAACTTTCAAGTACCTCAAGGGTATAAACAAAGTCCAAGAGGGTAGCATCTTTCAAAAAAAGAGGTGTGCAAGAACAAGGGGGCACAATTTGAAGATAGAGGGGGGGCGGCTCAGAGGTAATATAAAGAAGTATTTTTCACAGAGAGGGTTGAGGATGCATGGAACGACCTTCTGGAGGAGGCTGTGGAGTCAAAAACAGTGGTTGAATTCAAGCATGCATGGGACAGCCATAAGGCAATTCTAGGGGGTGGGGGTAGAAATAAGTAGGCTACTGGTTAACTAGGATCTGCAGCTTATCCATTAGGTAGGGAAATGTGCAGACTGGGTGTACCAAGCGGTCCTTATCTGCTGTCAAATTCTATGCTTCTATGTTTCATAGTATACTGTAAGCTACAGAAAAAAAGGGGAACAAATTAGTCCCTGGTATGTCTTAGAACCCCCCCACTCCCCTGATTGCTGGTACCACCTGTGCCAATGAAGTAATCCCTTGTATCTAGCAACCCCCCCCTGGCACCCAGTGCCCACCCTGCCAACCCCCTTATGTTAATTGTCAGTGCCATGGGATCCCATATGGCAACTGGCATAGCCCTCTTCACATCTCCTTGGCCAGCCACCACATGTAAATCTGCAGAGAGTATGTGTCCTCTGTACCGGCCATCTGGGTGGTAGGGTGAGTACCAGGACACACCAGGGACTTTTTTTTTGCTGCACCTTATAGTATACTACAGTTGCAGCTAAAGACCTGATCAGATACTTCCAGATATTTCCAGAAATTTCTAAAGAGATTCTCTCTGATGGGAGGCCTGTTAGTGGTACTACAGGCAGGCAAGGATTTTCCCTAGAGCTATCACAGGAATTTCAGGAAATATCTTAAAATGTAAACTGTATGAGCATCATCTCATGACTGGATTGTGTGTATGTTACTGGGCCAGGGATCAGTGACCAGTGTGGACCACTGGACATCAAGGATGTATCTTACCATTAACAGGCTGGGACTGGAGGGGGGAGTTGGGACATTGGGCATCAGAGCACTTTATTTGTTTCACTGACTGGTGATCAATAGGCAAGAGGGATCACTAGACACCAAAGATTATTGACTGGAGCACCAGGTCAGCGATTGGTAGGAGGAGAAACCACTAGATACCAAGGATTACTGAATAGAACACAAGGTGGGTGATTGGAGGGAAGAATCACTGGGCAACAGGTACATGTTTGGCTGGTTGGCTGGGGTGGGGTAGGTGGCTGCAAATACTGTTGACTGCTGCCAGAACACTGCACCCCATTAAGAGGGGTTTGCAATGGCAAAAATGTGTGCCTGTCTAGGTGGGAATTACCACCTGTGCAAACCTCTGAATATACTGCTGTGCCTGTATGCAGGAAGGGCCCCCTCCTCTGCATAGGTGCAGTCATACCTTAGTGCTTCGGTGCTGCTGGCACTGTGGGGGTGTCGGAAAATAGACCACATTCACACACCGGGTGCAAAACCTGATTTGCTTGAGCAAAACACCATTTTCAGCAGTGCAAAGTTTTGAATATCAGGCCCCTGTTGCTTAAAGATATTTTTAAACCACTATCTATTTTAGTTTGGAGGAAGATATTCCAATGGTCTAGTATCCTTTCAGTGAAAAAAGAATCTCTTCTTTGTAGTTTTGCATGCTATGGTGTCGATTTGCATTTTGTTCCATCTTATTGTTATATTGGTTCCTTTGATTCTCTTCCAAAGATTTGTTCTGATTGCCTCATCTCTTGTTATGTTGAATGTTATTAACAGATATCTTCTCATCCTTCTTGTTTCCAGTTTATCATTTATTTATTTATTTATTTATTTTTGTTAACCAGGTAAGCACACTAGACAACCAAGTGCCTATTTTCAGGTACGACCCGGGAGGGTTACATAGCATACAGGAAACATAATACAGAGTCGAGGTAACAAACGGGAGCTGCAGGCTCCAACAGGTGGGAGGTACAGCTCATGCTCAAACATGGTAAGGCACGCAGTCAAGCAATAGGTTACAAAAAGCAACATAGGGAGTCAGAGATAAATAACTATAAACTAATCACATCTCAAAATGACAACTGGAGAAATAACACAACAAGGTTAACATCAAGAATTGTTGCAGTACAAGTTAGTAATAACCTTAAAAAATAATCACCTAACATGGTAAATAGTTAATACTATACAGAAGGAGGAGGGTACTGATAAGACAGGACCGCCATACAAAGAGTGGGATGGTCAGTGCTTTAGCTGGTTTCTCAGTGGGATTCAACAGCAGCCATTCCCCAAAATTCCCATCTGGTCCTCATACAGCTGTAGCAAAAGATATGATAAGATATTTCCTAAAATGTATTGTGATATCTCTAGAGAAATTCCCCACCTGCGTTAAGCTCCATGGTAGGGTCAACAGAGAGAATCTCTTTAGAAATATTGCAAAATATTTCAGAATATCTGGCCACATTTTTGCTGGAACTGTAACTTTGTTTCTTTAAACCCTGTACCATTTTGATAATTTTCCTCCAGACCATCTCCAGCAGTATTTTATTTTTTTTGTTAAGTAAGGAGAACAGTACTGGTAGCCATACAGTAGTCCATAATTGTTATTACCAGATTTCTGAACAAGTTATCAATCACCCCTTTATTTTCGGATATAAAGTGTCTTTCAAAGTTTCCCACAATTCTGTTTGTTGTACATGTTGATATGGAGAATTTCATTGTGATAAAGATCCCAAGATACTGTTCCTCTGTGATTTCTTCAAGTTTCCTGCCATATGCCAGTAAGGATGCATTTGTTTTAACTGCCCAGTTGCAGTAAATTGCATTTATTAATATTTAGGGCAATTCTCCATGTTTAGTGCCATAATCCAATTTTATCATGATCTCTGTGTTACTGCTGCCTTTCTTATATGCACCTCACTTCCCAGTTTCAAACTGTCAGCAAAGTTTTGGAACCAGCTTTCTGTACTTTTACCCATATCCATCGCAGACAAGTGGAACAGAATGGGTCCTAATCCTAAACTTTGAGTGACACCTGTCACCCATCCTCTAAGGAGTGGTAGTCAATTTTTACAATCTAAGGTTTAGACTTGCAGCCTGCTTCAGAGAGCTTGATTATTAAACCCTAATGTGGGACAAAATCTAAAGTTTTGAGAAATCTAGAAAAGTAATGTCTACAGGTTTTCAACAGTGCAAGACTAAAACTAAACAGAAAGCATGTGGGGGTACTGATCTCGCTTAAGTTCACCATGCAACTGCAATCAATGCTGAACAACAACAACAGGACACCTTTACTGGCTTGAACCCAACCACACTGCACTCCTGACCACCACACCAACTCAAACCACACTCCCTACCGCCATGCAAACCTAACCTGTCTCCAGACTGCCACGCTGACCTGAACCACAAGACATTCCCATTCTCAACAGCATACACTAGAGGACAGACTACACTAGCCTCACCTTCTTATATAGGAGGACCCTGCACTTCAGAAAATCAGGAGGGACAAAATAAAGCAAGGAAAACATGGAAATGATCACATACTGTATGTGATCTGAAAAAAAAGATAACCATCCTAATTTATTTTATAAAACAAATGCTGGAAAAATGCAGTATTTGAGGATATAATGCCATCTTAAGGGATTATTAGTTCAGTGAACCCACTTGCCCTTCAGGCTTATTGGTTATTGACTAATTAACCTCCCTCTATGGCATCACATCCTCATAGATTACACTTTCATAGCATTTCTTCTCTATGCCATTGTCCTATTGAAAATATCTATGTTATTGTCCCTAAGTGCAGATTGACTTTATTAATACATGAGTGGAGGAGCCAGGAGTGATGTCAAAGGTTAGACTGCTCAAAGGGAAAATAACAAATATTTTCAATAGGGCCATAGCATATTCAATTTACTTAACACCTTGAGTTTGTCTGGTTAGGTTTTATTTAAATGCTTTTGTTTAAGCCTTTACTTTTGTTGCTTTCAGATGACCGAGTGTCATTTTCAGGACGACCAAGCTTTTTTTTTGTAATGCACATTGAATTACTGCATCAATATGTCATTGCCTATGTGTAGAGGGATGATGGTAGTGGAGCAAGCATCAGAGGATGCAGCCTTAAGAGGGTGTGGTGCAGTGTGTGGACTGTGACCACACTTGAGACCTGGGTTGAAACAGTGAGAATGAAAATAATGTAGTGCTGTTTAGGATTATGAGGGTCAGCTCTGTGCCATGGAGGGAGGTAGGTGCTTTCTGGTTACCAGTAATGGCAGCTGTGAACTCATTTTGGGAAAAACAAGATCTTCACAATTAATCCAAAAGCAAAGAAAGACTTTTAAATGTGTATTTTTTTTAAGAACAGGCTAACTGGAAATTCTGGAGTTGAAGCTGGTGATTAAGTGAGAAGATGAGATAGAGAAATATAATTTTGGTGCTAATGCTGCCAGCTCTAACCAATTCTGACCTACAGTGAGTATATTTTTGCCCTTGGGGACCTAGAGTGAGAATATTTCAATATTCTCACTCTAGGTCTGGAAGGTGCAAAAATATCACTGATAAGTGCCAGAAAATATACTCAAAAGTTTTGTATATATATGATAGATTGCTAGATAAATAGATAGATAGATAGATAGATAGATAGATAGATAGATAGAGTAGATAGATAGACAGACAGACAGACTGACAGACAGAGATAATGAAATAAATACAGATATTGGGTGCTATGCAATAAGTGGTTGGGGTATGCGGAAATGTCGCATACCCTGCCCGCTACCCTGCACCCCATGGACAGGTGTGCACATACTGTCATTCAACAGCACCAGCCACCTATCCATGGCTCCTCTCCCCAGCATGCAAGACTCCACAGGGCAGCCAGGGGCAGAGTTGTGGACTCAGGTGGGCATCTGATGGGATGCCCATCCCAGGTCCACCAGTGGAACCCTTGTGCTGCGATGTGCAGGTCTGGGGTAGTGCATGCCATTATTGCAGGCACCCGGACCCATGCACCTGGAGGTGGGCTGTGTGTCCCAGTAATAACTTCAGGGACCTTTGGACATCTATGTGTAGGGCATGTGCTATACATGTTTGGTAGCTAAGCCATGCTTGGAGCATGTGTACCCAGGGGTAAGTATGTAATGGTTACTTTACCATATGTTGCAATGTCAGGAACTTGTATGTGTACAGTGAGTGTATCAATAGCTAGACATCACTGCTCAGAGATGTGCTGGACAGCAGGTGACAGTTCCCTTTTACACATCTACCCACCTCTACCTCAGGTATGTACTCAGTTGCTATGGCATACCATGTATCCGGGGATGAAATGGCACTGACCATTGGTATCATATTGCACCATGATGCGGTAGCAGCATGTACATCCCAGTTTGTGCTGTGTCACCCAAACAGCTCCAGTTTCAACAGTGACCTATGTGTGCAGAGATGTCATTTGTGCAGCACATTCCCACTGGTACCTACTGTAGTCACTGGGTGAGGCCCTGGAATGGGGAGCACAGTTACCCTACCCCCCTGGCTCTGCACCCATCCCCCCTTGCCCTCTGTACATATTGGTCAGTGCTGGACACTCACCCAACCAGCAGTCCCAGACCCCCCACATCGTCCAGTGGGCCATGGAAGCAAGGGGTGGTCATGTCCACATCCTGCTGTGCCTTGTTGTAGGCATCCTTGGGGGCACACAGAGGGTTAAGGCAGGGACTACCCTGGCTTACCCTGTGCCACCCTCTGCTCCCATGTGGCCAGCATTATGTGGGTTAGTGAATACTGTATAGTGCTGGCACACCCCTGGAAAGCCCCTATCGTGGTGCGGTCCGCGGACATGGTGGATCAGTTGTGGAGGGTCTGTGTGCCTCCATTTGTGAATTCTATGCAGGGGAGCAATGGGTGTGGAGTGGCTATGCACCTCAGATATGCGTGCATAGCCTTTCTGCACCATTCATGCATAGCACCCACTATTGCAAATACAACTGTGTTAATGCACTAGTTAGTAGTGCTGTGCAAAATGCAGCATTCTGCCAGTGGAATTAGCGCAAGATGACCATTCTGCTGATAGACTTTCTACCATTATTTCACTGGGTCTTTTGCAGAATTCCACCTACTGTGGTCTGCTTGATAATTTTTTGCAGAACAGCATTTTTTTCTGTGGAAAATCATTCCGCAATTATTTTCTGTTGTGGATTTGCATCATTACATTTCTGGTGAAATATTTGTGGAATTTAAGCAGAATGATGAAAATTCCATGGAATTTCATTAAACCGCCATTAGAAAATTCTGCACAGCACTACTAGCTATGGTTCAACTTAATGCAAACAAAAGTACTGAACTGGGTTAGGGTTTCCAACCTTAACACCCTACTCCCACATCCTAAGCAGCAAAAGGAAACAATATTTGGGTTTTCAGTCTCTGGAGTCTTGGTGAATTAGTGGTGGGGTCTTCCTTGGGGTTGATGACTCTAATGCTCCCCCCACACAGCTTGTAGCTTCTTGTCTCAAGCACAAGGTACAACTGCAAGCAAGTGCTTCATAGTGATACAATCTTCAAAAGTAGAGAAGAATGTCTCATCGCATGTTACCAATAGAATCTATTGTAGCTTTCTTCACATCTGATCTTGTTTGATCAGGGGAGGGGTCGTCATTAGGGCTGACAATTGCAAGAAAGATCCCACCACTGATTTGACAAGACTCCAATACTCAAAACCCAATTATTTTTTCTTTTTCCTCCTTGGGGGATGGGGAGTTAAGGTCAGAAACCCTAATGCCACATTTTCATAAATTTTGTTGCATTAAGCTGAATCCTAACTGATGCATTAATGCAGTTTTTTTTGCAAAGAAATTCCTTTCTTTTTAAGATAGTGGAATCATGTCCTAATTCATGCAGGTCACTTCAGGACCTGCATGAACAGATGCAAGAGCGGAGGGCCTTTGCCAAAGAAAGACTCCGTCTGCCTATGGAACTTACAGATTCCAGGTATCCTACTAGAAGTGTTCAACATAGTGCTCCGATGCAGAAAAAAACTCCCATGGGCAGGCCTGTTTTTCATTTAGTTTCCCAAAACTATGGAACTCCCTTACACCATCTCTTAAAGCCACAAACATGCTAAACACATTTAAGTCACACCTCCTGGCCTCCCTTGCCCCTCCTAACCTATGTGCTTGCTACTACTGACTTGCCCTCACCCCCTAACTATTTTTGATACCTGTGCCCACTTACTCTCACACATTCTCACATGTATTTTACACTGTTTTTTATCCTGCCTCTTAATGCTACCTTAAATTGGTGAATACAGCTCCACTCAATTCCTGTTAATGTAACTGTTTTCTTCCTTCTTTTTATTGCACTGAATTATGCTGTAACCTGTACAACACTTTTATAATTATGTTACACTTTGTATGACTCTAGACCCTTAGAAAATTAACCCAGCCTAAAGGGCCTTGTGTGTAATAAATAGACAAATAGACAAATACATTTATGGGGTTGCCTGATGGGCTGTGAATGTGCAAGTGCTTCCATGTGGCCACAGATACAGACACACAGGGTGAAGAGTCAATTTCTCAGCCAATGCACAGGACCCTCTGCCACCTGTGCCAAGAGAAGACCTGTCTTCGCTATATGGTACCTGGGCCCATGCAGGCAATGCTGCACCATTTCTTGCCTTGCTAGGTGGTGGTGTCACATAAGAGAGCCATCTCCCCAGCATTGCCCATCCAGGTGGCTCACAAAGCTCAGTTTACAGGCACAGGTTCACTAAGCACTACTCTCAGGTGTAAAGGCTGGCACAACACATAATATTTCTTATTAATTAGTTTTCTTTTTAATTGTGACCCCAAATTTTCAAGATAATGCTTTTATGACTCCTCTTATAAACATGACATGTGGCCTTTATAATATATTGGCTGAAACATGATTTTGCACAAGTGCAAAAACACTTTTTGGCCAGGATATGAAAAATTACACCTGTCACATTTACTACCCGGCTTGAAAAAAAATGACTATGTTGAAAGTTTGAAGTCAAAATATTGAAAAGTAGCAAAATTATGAGTGAAAGTTGAAATATTTTAACACTCATTCATTATTTGGTCATTTACCATATTTTGTTACCAAATTTTCTAAATAGTCTTCTTATGACTCTACCTCATGAACAAGGTAGGTAAAAATGGTCAAATCCCGACCAGAACATGATTTCATGGAGTGACTGCAAAATCCCGTTTCAGCCCAGATTTAAAAAATGTAACCTGCATTATTTATGAAGTGGGGTCCCATAAAGACCATGTTGAAAGTTTTGGTGAAAAAAAATATTGAAGGACCAGGAAGTTATAAGTGAAAATTGAAGTATTTCAAAATTCACTCATAACTGTACTTTTTTTTACTACATTTTTTCACCAAATGTTCAAAATAGCCTTCAAATGATGCTACCCCATGAACCTGGTAGGTGAAAAATGTCAAATGCCTGATGAAACATCACTTCACACCACAGGATTGAAAACACATTTTGGCCAGGATTTGAAAAATGTCAGCTGTCAAATTTTTTTTTATTTATTTATTTAGGCTTTTTTAACTGGGTAGGTGCACTAGCCATCAAATTACTATTTTCAGGCATAACACAGGAGAGTACAACAATCAAAGACAGGTACATAGCATGAGTACAATGAAATTACAATAGCATAGGTCAAAACAGTCAGTAGTAATGAATACATGCAGCCAGGACAATAACAATCAATGACATTGACATATAATTTTTAGGCATGAAAAACCTACATAGTCTAGGAGGAGATACCACAACATAGCAGCAAAGAAATATTGTTCAAATTAGTCACAACAATGGAGATTCAAATAGGCAGCAAAACAAGGCAAAGACAAATTCCTGACAGAATGTGTTATCATGGCCTCCAAAACAAGACTCGGGTGTGGGGGGGGGGTTGGAGTAGATTAGCTCTCAAAGAGATAGTAAGGGTAAGAATTGCTATGAGGTAGGGAGGTTAAAGCTAGGCCAGGCAGCATCTGGCAGGTGAGTGGATTAAGGAGGATAAAAACAACTGCAGAAATCAGCAAAGGATAGATGAAGGCGTAGCTCCTTTTTGAAGCTGTCATGGGATCTGGATATTCAAAGTGCTTGGCGGGGGGGGGGTCCCAAAGCTTAGGAGCAGAGTGATTGAAGACAACAGAGCCTTTTGATGTTTTACATCTAGGTATAATCAACAGGGATTTATCTACCAATCGCAATCTATAGGAGGAGGTTTGAGGTACCAGCAATGTGAGTGCTGAAGGGGTCTGGTTTTTGAGTACATAGTCAATCAGGGAGCCAAAAGAGTATTGACGGCAAGTTGAGGGGAATCCCCAGCCCAGGTCTCAGTACAGTTGGCAGTGGTGCTTAAGCCGTGGTGACGAGAAGACATATTGACAGATATTATAAGTGACATCCCACTTATGAAAGATGGTTTTGTGTGTGGCAGCAAAGATTGGCATGCCATAAGTGAGGGCAGGGAGTAATATGCCTCTGGCAATAGAAAATTTAGCAGAGGGGGTCAACATGAAACTTGTAAGCGACCCCCAGTTTAGCATTCACTGCCTTGAAGGCAGATTGTATATACAGGCTGAAGTGCAGGGAATGGTCCAGAAGAATTTCCAGGTACTTTAAAGATGTAACACATTCTATTCGTGTGCCACTGCAGTCATGCACCAATAGGGGAGCTTGACATGTCCTAAGTTTAGGGGCAGATCCAAGAAACATTGCTTGGGTTTTCTTAGCATGATTTGACTGTATTTTGACTGCACTTACTTGCTGCACCTAAATTATGTTTAACCTACTGTTCACGTTGACTGCACTATGCTGTCAAACTACTGTATATTCTACTGTTTTCCTGACCTTTGTGCCTAGTCACTTGGAACAAATGTTCAGAGAATTTATTCTATGTATTTTTCCTGTATATATGCTTTTCAGCTATTGTCTATGTTCCCCCTCCCCCAGGACACATCTGGAATTGAGCATTTAGCATGCTAAGTATGCCTTCCTGGTTAAACGCTTGAATAAATAAATTATAATATTTAGCAATGGTATTGTAGTCATTGCAATGTACTGCATTTAATACCATGTACCTGGGGGTAGTTGGCTGGGATGCACCAAGAAAGGTCTTGACATGGCCTAGAATTTCCTTGGGTCCCCAGCAGAGCCTAGCAGCAATTCTTTACAATAGGCACTCTTAGCTGTTCTGACCTGTATTTTACATAAGTTATGTAGGGTTCTGTAGGTAGCATAGTCAGATTGTAGCCCTGAGGCTTTGTACTTTTTCCAGCATTTGTCCCTAGAGCATAGATTTTTCAACAAGTCTTTGTGAAACGATCTCATTTGTTTATCCCTCACCCTCCATGTCACCTTGGGGGCGTGCTTGTTCTGGATGGCCAGGAATTCATTAAGGAAGATACTTAGTTCAGACTCAACATTATGGGAAGGGTAAATACCAGACCAGTTTATCCTAGAGAAATCATGACAAAAATCCTCATATCCAGGTTGGTGAAATTTGTAAAGGTGACATAGCGCTGTGGAGGGGATGGAGCAGCCTAAGGACTCCAGATGCAGAAGACAGGGGAATGATCAGTAAGTGAATCTGCCAAGATGCCTGCTTGGTGTACATGATCCAGATGGTGTACCAGTACCCAGTCAAAAAGGGAAGAGGATTTTAGTGAAGGAGTAACTCTGGTAGGCTCAGTTAACAGCTGGTGAATGTTATAATTTTGTACCAGAGAGAGCAGTGTGCTATGGGCAGTCCCTAGCCAATTTTGGTTAAGGTCACCCAGTATAATGTCCTCATTATGCTTTGGAGTGCAAAGAGGTCTGATCAAATAATTCCTGCAAACCTACAGTGCTCCCATTTGAAGGATTATGGGCGCAGACAATGTGGCATTTCTTGGCTTTCAGGGTGAGAGAAGCATGAAGGGACTCACAGGTGGAGGATGTTGAGGATGGGGTGTCTGTGATGTTTAGATGAACTTTATAGAACATGACAACCCCTTCTCCATGCTTTGAGAAGAGCCTATCCCTATGGATAAGGGAGTAGTTAGTCAGGGAGCATACCAAGTCAGGGATAGTTGGCTTTAGGCACATTTCAGACAAACAGAGTATGTTAGGCTTGTAGATACCTACCCAAGCCTCAAGATCACTGACATTTTGGGAGAAACTTCAGATGTTCATGTGAGCAGAAGTAATAGGAGCATCTTTAACACTTAACAAAGAGCCATATTTACACAAGTGAGTGTAATTATCACACAGAGGGCTAGGCCGAGGAGCAAAGGTAGTCAAAGAGGAATTATGATATGGCTATAGAAGTTTAGGCAGAGAGCTGAAACACAAGTGCCAGCCAATACTGAGAGAGTCACTGAAAGCCTAGACCAATCAGCAATCAGATATCACAAGTTCAAAATCTTTTGTTGGCTGAGAGGCGGTTGTGGCGCTGAACGTACCTGTGGAACAATGCTTTGCAGCTGAACCAGTGAAGTGGTTCAAGGCTGCAATCTGGTATGCCAAGCTTGATCTGCAGCTTTTGTTTCTGTTTCTGGCCCTGCTCCAGCAGCATGGAAGGGGAGTCGGAGGCAGGCATTCAAGTCTTGTGGCCTTAGTGGATGAGCACAGTTTGGCCCAAGAAACAGGCAGAAATACCCTCTGGATGATCCTCAGAAAGAGAGGTGTCCCAGGTCCACTGGAGCAGTAGAGGAAGAAGTAAATATAAAGTGTTGCCCCTTTAACAGGAGAGACAGCTGTTGTAACCCTCTAGTGGCATTGTAGTATAATCTGCAAATGGGAAAGTAGACAAAAAGTAAAGGTGGTGTGTATCAAATGATTTATAATGAAAATTTGGGCACACAATATTGAAAATTACCAAAGTTAGGTGACAGCATAGAAAAATGTCAACATACGGTCATAACATTGTTGTTTTTTTAATACGGTAGCAACACTTAGTGAGGACATGCTTAAACCAGATTGCCAGCTATAATAAACAAAAGCCTGATGCCAAAAAACATTTTTCTGTATGTTCAATATTAATTTATTCACTTTATGATACAACATATACCATATACTGCATATACTGGCCACAACGGGGATTAATTGACAGGCATAGATGCCATCCACAGTCACTTTGCAGGTGTTAATTAAGGTACTGTATTTCATTAATAGAAGCATAGAAACATAGAAGTTGACAGCAGATAAGGACCGCAAGGCCCATCCACTCTGCCATTTCTTTTTCTACCTTATAAATGTGCCATCTGCCTTTGCTCTGTCAGTGGTCTATCTATTCATACTCATTTGTATTGCTCCCTTATGCCTATCCCATGCCTGTTTGAAGCCCTGCACTGTATTCATAGCCACCACTTCCTGAGGTAGGCCGTTTCATGCATCCACCACCCTTTCTGTGAAAAGTATTTCCTTACATTCCTTAATCGGCCTCCTCTAATCTCATGCTGTGTCCTCTTGTCCTGCTATTTTTCTTATATTTAAACATGTTAGACTCTTTCACCTTGTTAATGCCCTTAAGGTTTTTGAATGTCTCGATCATATCACCTCTCTCCCTCCTTTGCTCAAGGGTATACATATTGAGCTCGGTTAATCTGTCCTCATATGTCTTCTGATGCAGTCCCTGCACCATTTTGGTTGCTCTTCTCTGGACTGCCTCAATTTGGTTAATGTCCTTGTGAAGGTGTGGCCTCCAGTACTGCACGCAGTACTCCAGATGGGGCCTAACCAGTGTCTTGTAAAGAGGGATTATTACCTCTCTCTTAAGACTTGTGATACCCCTACTTGTACACCCTAACATCCCCCTAGCCTTACCTACTGCTTTAGAGGTCTGCTTGGATGATTTCAGGTCATCAGTGATGATGATGCCCAAGTCTCTTTCATCCTTTGTGACTGCCAGTAACTCCCCTCCCAGCCTATAGGTGGCTTCAGGGTTTCTCTTCCCTATGTGCATGATCTTGCACTTCTTTGCATTAAATCCCAGTTGCCACTCTTCTGACCATTTTGCTAGGTTATCCAGATCTCTTCTCATTCTGCCCACCCCATCTGGATCATCTACTCTGTTGCAGATCTTGGTGTCATCTGCAAACAGACAAGCCTTACCTCTAGTCCATTTGTAAGGTCACTAATGAAGATATTGAAGAGGACTGGCCCCAGGACTGATCCCTGAGGTACCCCACTTGTGACTTGCATCTCTTCTGACTGTATACCATTTACCACCTATACCATTTACCACCACTCTCTGTTTTCTGCCCGTCAACCAGTTTGCCACCCAGTTGACTAACTTCTGACCCACCCCGAGCCAACCCAGCTTATTTATCAATCTTCTATGTGGAACAGTGTCAAAAGCTTTGCTGAAGTCAAGGTAGGAAACATCAACTGCTCCCCCTTGGTCCACCACTCTGGTTACCCAGTCAAAGAAATCTATGAGATTAGTTTGACAGGACCTTCCTTTGTAAACCCATGCTGTCTTGGATCCTGTGCCCTATGGATTCCAGGTGTTGCACTATCCTTTCCTTAAGGAGTGCCTCCATAATCTTGCCCACTACTGAGGTAAGACTGACTGGTCTGTAGTTCCTGCCTCCTCCCTGCTACCACTTTTGTGGAGCCGGGATCACATGAGCCCTTCTCCAGTCTTCTGGGACCTCTCCTGTGCTCAGAGACTCACTAAACAGTTCTGCTAATGGCTCTGCTAGTTCACCCTTAGCTCCTTAAGTACCCTGGGATGTATGCCATCAGGTTCCATTGCCTTATCCACCCTGAGCTTAGCGAGAGCTCTTGTAGGACCCTTTCTTTTTGTGAGGGAGTAGTGCTCATCTCCCTCCCCTGTGTTCATGATGCTGAGCTTTGGGCCTGCCCTACCTTCTCTTCAGTAAATACTGAGCAAAGTATCTATTTAGGATAGATGCTTTTACATGGTCCTCCTCCTCACATGTCCCCTTTTCTCCATTGAGCTTAGCAATACCCCCTCTGGACTTTCTCCTTTCACTAATGTATCTATAGAAAGTCTTGTCACCTTCTTTTACTGTTCGTGCTAATGTTTCCTCAGTTTGGGACTTTGCCTACCTTACTGCCTGCCTTACTGCCTTCCCTGCTTCCCTTAGGGCAGTTTGGTATGCCTCCCTATTTCATCCCGCTGTGTTCCCTTATATTTCCTGAAGGCCAGCCTTTTGGCTCTGACCTTTTCTGCTACTGTATTTGAGAACCAAAGTGGTTTCCTTCTTCTTTGCACTTCCTTTTCTGTCTAACACAATGGGATGTTGCTTCAAGTGTTGCATCCTAATGCTTGCCCACTTTGCCTGTATCCCCTCACCTGTGTTTCTTTTGCCAGGGCTAGCTTAACTCCGTTGGCCATCTTATCAAAGTCAGCTCCTCTGAAGTCCCATATTTTTGCCTTGGAATGGGATGATTTAGATGTAGTAGCCAAATTGAACCATACCATGTGATGGTCACTGGCCCCCAGGTGTCCTTCTACCTGGAGATCTGTGATCCCTTCCCTGTTAGTCAGTACTAGATCTAGGATAGCCTGTCCCTTGTGGTTTGTTGTACCAATTGTTTGAGGCCCTCCCCCTGCAGGGAATCCACCATGTGTCTAGTTCTGGCAGATGATCCTGCTGGTATTGACCAATCTGTATCCGGCATGTTGAAGTCTCCCATTATCAGAACCTCCCCTTTAGCTGTCATGTTTTGTGTATCTTCTAACAGTAATGTGTCTATGTCCTCCCCCTGGTCTGGGGGCCTGTAGACAACCCTGGTTCTTATAGCTGTCCCATTTCCTGTTTCCAGCATGACCCACAGTTCTTCTGGCTCCTTATGTGTATTCTGAATTTCTGTAGCTTTGATATTTTCATTGACATACAGGGCCACTCCACCCCCCTTTTTGCACCTTGGTCTCTTCTGAACAATACATAGCCAGGTACTGAAGTCTTCCAAGTGTGGTTACTGGTAAACCACATCTCACTAATTGCTACTATGTCCAGTTTAGCCTCTTACATTATTGCCTGCAGGTCTGAGATCTTATTTCCCAGGCTGTGAGCATTTGTGTACATGATTTTCCATTGGCCAGATTTCGGTGTGTTAGTTGGGTGAGGTTTGGCATTTCCCCTGTGTGTCGTATGGGGAGACAGACCTTTTTTCTTACCTGGTGATGCAAATGAACTGGAAACATGCTGAATCCCTGTTTGACCACTAGCTGAGGGGGAAGGGGTGTTCTTCCCATTCGACGTATGGGGTGCTGCACCCCTCTCCCCATTTGCTAGTTTAAATATTCTGCAAAGACATCAAACTTCTGCCCCAATGCACTGACTGCCACCTTAGTCAGATGCAGTCCATCAAATTTAAAGAACTTTCTCTCACAGAACTGTTGCCAGTTCCCTACAAATCTGTGTCCTTTTTCCTGGCAGCACCCCTTAAGCCACATGTTTAGCTCCCCTGTCTCCCCTTCTCTGACCTTCCGTCCATCTGTCCCTCTCTCCCAGACTGGCAGGATCTCAGAGAAGGAGATGCTGGACGAAATGGATGATAGTTTGTCACCCAGCCTGGTCATGTGTTCCTTGGTCTCCACAACTGACCGCTGGCTAGATCATTAGTCCCTATGTGTACCAGGACGTCAATGTTTTCTCCTGCTTTGTGAACAATTTTAACAATGCGGTCAGTGTCTCTCCACACTGATGTACCTGGGAGACATCTGACCATGACCCCTGGCTGGAGATGGGTATCAACTCCTCGAATCATGGAGTCTCCTATGATCAGAAGTTTTTTTGATTTCCTTTTTGCTTTTTTTGTTTTGGTTCCTGATTTGGGTGAGTTTTGTTGTGCTAGCTCCTGTGCTGCAGTGTCCTACTCTGCAGTGTCCTCTGCCTCTTTGTTTTATTTCAGAGATAGAGGCAGATACCTGTTTGTAGTGTTTATATGGTTTTTGGAGGTAATATGTTGGAGAGCAGAGAGTGATGGGGCACCCGATTTGCCCCTCCTAACCACCTGCCAACCTCCTGGACCAACTACCCTCTGCGGCCAAGGTTTTTCTGGTGGATGTTGGGGAAATGGTGGGTGGTTCTTATAATGTATTTCCTCTTGAATATGAAATTTGAGGCACGCAATCTCTGCCCATGCTGCCCGGAGCTGAGCCCTTAGATCTCCAATGGCCCAGCATGTAGGATAGTGTCCTAAATCCTGTAAAACTGGCCTTCTGAAATTTGTTCCACAGTACCTGCAGTTAATGATATCCATTCCAGATAAGTTGCTGGGTTTATAACCTAGTCAGAGTAATTAGAAGGAAGAAAATGCAAGTAATGGTTTGATTTTGTGTTTTGTTTTTGTATAACTTGTTATACCAAGTTAAATTACTAGTGCACCTGTAAATGAGCTCACATTGGGGATGTCCCACTGATCCGCCCCTTCCTGCTCTGCCACAGGAAATGACACAACTGTGGTGCCCTGTAAAAGGAGTGTAGTGTGGGGTGGTTGGGAATGGCGGTGGGTGGCTGGGCCCTTTCCCTGCCAATAAAGAACAACCATGGACGAAAGAACAAGGAGGTAAGAGCAGAAACAATCAGTCAACAACAAATGCAGTAACCCTGAAAGCTTATCCTAATGTTAGATAAAACTGTAAAACCTGTAAAGCACCACCTGTAATAATTTCAGATAAGATATACCCTGTAAGAAGCACTTTGCTACAGAGAAAAATAAAGCAGTAACAGAAGATACACCTTGCAAAAGACAATTGGAATCAGAAGATTACAGCAGTAATCTGTTAGCACACACCTGTAGGCACACCTTATAATAATGCAGAAGAAGGTATACCAGCAACAACAATTTGAATCAGAGAAAATAAAGCAATGAAATGTTAGCAACAAACAGTAGCAATCCCTGTGAGTACAAAATAAAAACAACAATGCACAGTAAATCTGCTTAGCCAAAAGAAGTCTTAATCCTTTTCCCTTGCTCTGGTAAGGTTCTCTACTCTGCCTTTCAAGCAATCTTAGAAGGAAAGAGGTCAGGTGAAGCTAGGTGCCTTGGCCAGCAAACCAAGTCTTCTAATGGCAGCTGTTGACAGACTATTCACTCTTACTATCTGCAGTGCACTGTGACCTTTTGTTTTGGTGAACAGTTGAACACAGCAGGATGTAAGGAAAGTGTATTGGGATTTCTCTTGGTAGGTAGGTGGAGATCCTAGCTGAAATAGACAAAATGCCCAAGCAGAACCTCTGTAAACTTGCCACTCACTTGCAGAAAATGTGCTGCTCCATAGGTTTTTCAACACCCAGCAAAGGGAGCCATTGATCAGCAGTCTTCTTTTGCAGAAGTCCTCCTAGCTTGTGACATCCATGGATATGCCAAACTTCCAGAACCAAGATGGCTGGCTTATGTGGCGGAAATCCTGCCATAAGAAAGGATCTAAGTAAGTTCATGTGGAGAAGTTAAACAGAGATTCTGAGAGCATGGACGATTGGCTATGAGATACTGTATGTCCCTGATATTCTGGAAGGCTATGCCCCTGCTGACATCTAAAATACTGATGAGACAGGGTTGTTTTATTGGTGTGTAGGGTATAGCACCTTGTCTTTTAGAAGTGGAACCCCACTAGGAATGAAAAAAGCCAAATACTACATTTCTGCCCTGCTCACATACAACATGCTAGGCTCAGATAAGAAAGATATCTTGGTGATAGGTAAATCAGTGCAGCCACACTGTTTTGGAGGAGTTCATCACCTGCAAGTGCTCTAGAGATGTAATGATACAGCTGGATTACTGCAGAGAATTTTACACCACGGCTGCTTGACAGCGATTGCCAGCTCAGATTCAGAAAGCTCATTATTATTCTAAATTACATTAGTGGCCCCCAGCCTGTTGCAGGGTTCTTGTTCATCTCCTTTGTCATCAAAGGTAATCTGATTCACTTACCTTGAGGTGCCGTAAAGGGATAGTGTCAGGTTTTTGATCGATTTTTCATTTTGTCCTTAATATTAGTAAAAGTAGAGCTCTTAGCAGACACTTAAAGGTACCAAGATGCATGCCTGCATATTCTCTTCCTATAGTGATGACTCTAATGCCCCCCCACATAACAGAACATAAGGTTGAGTGGACTGACCATATCTGCCGCCACCCACTGCCTGTGTGTCCACATTAGGGATCTGGAACCACCACCCACCAGTCTCACCTTGGGCAGCTGGATTACCTGTACACTACTGGAAGCAATAAAGAGAATCCTGAGACTAGAGATGATATGCTGTTAGCGTAGTGTGAACACCACACATTACAATGCAGATGAGGAAAAGTATGAAGTTGAAGCCAAAGTCCAGAACACAGATGTTTGAGTCACACCAACAAGCATGACAGATACTCTGCTTATACTGTACTTAGAAGGGCAATGGACCAGAGGATTGCATGCCAGACTGGAGCCTCATTAAACAAGTGGAGAAAGGATGGCATGCATTTGCTACATCAAGGAAGAGATAAACACAGAGCTCCAGTTTCCTGACTCCAGCAAGCCAAGTATATCACACAATTTTATTTATTTATTTATTTATTTTTTCAATAAAGTATTTGTTTTAATTGCTGCTTAGCACCAAAAATCCACTAAAGGAGCTCTCATCATTTTCTGCTCTGATGTACTAATATGAATGAGCAAATACTGTATGTCTGCATGCTGTGTGCCCTATACACTGTTATATAAATCCATGTTTCATTACACCAGATGCCACTTATAACAGATAAGATCCCAACCAAACATATTAATTATAAGCAGCATATATTGCATTTTGACTCCTAATTTTCAACATGGCCTTCCTATGAGCCCCACCTCATGAACCAGGTAGGTGAAAATGTTCAACTAATGCCCAAAAGGTGATTTTGCACATCAATCGAGAAATCCAGTTTAGCATCAGATTTGAAAAATTCCACCACTTTTGTTGATGATGTGGGATCTCAAAAAGGCCAGGTTGAAAATTTGGTGTGAAAGCATTACACAAGTGACAAGGGCCCCCTTCACCTTGGTTTAGGTGTTTGTTTTTTGAAAATACAAAAAAAAAAAAAAACAAGATGGTGGGTGTCAAGATTGTTTCTCATGATGAGTAAATCTTGAAAAACATGCTCTCACAATCTATGTTTTTTTATCCTTTGTGTCAGAGGGTTGTCCAAAAACAAAACTTTAAATCCTTATAACTCTGGAAAAGTTTATTTTCATAAAACCTTTGAAAGGCTTTACCTCGGAAGTGATCACTTCTACCCTGAAAGGTCTGTGAAAAAATGCTGTACCATCTAGGCTGTAAGTGAGAGCCAAAAAATAAATAAATAAATAAAGAACATTAACCAATGGAAAACAAATCTTTACTTTTTTAAAGAATCAGCATTACAGATCTTATAAACTGCAAAAGATGCTGGCATGAATCTTTTCATGTATTGAGACTTTGCCACCGTAACTGAACATGCACACTTTTAGGCTATTCTGTTGAACAGCACTGAAATTATTAAGGTGCAAATGTAGGGGTTTAACATTAAATTCCCTACTTAACCCTAAATATAGGAACACCACCACATCTATATAATGGAGAGACACACACACATATACATATATATATATTATATTGGCACAATTGCGCCAGTATAGTTAAGGTGAAAGTGCACTTCTTTATCCAAATCTTGAAACTTAATATCTTTGGAGCTGTTCAACAGATTTGCATAACATTTAGCAAGCATAATCTATAGGGGTAAGTATCTTGTCCTGCTAAATGTTGTGTGAATCTGTTGAGTGGTTTCTGAGGTATAAAGTGTTGAATAAACAGAAAAATCTTTTTTTAACATTTTCTTCTACAGCTGCATCTCAGAAATGGCTTTATGTTGTGATCTGAAATTTTAAGGATGAAACGCCTTTGGATCACAGATGTGCCTTTTGAAGGTTTGATGAAAACATCTTGTTTGCTGCTTAGTGAGGATGCTGAAGTACCGAACGTTTAAAAAAAAAATCAGAACACAGCTAAAGAAGTGTCTTTTGATGTATTTTTTTTTCAGCTGGATCCAAACAAGTTTTTTTGTCAGATGCTGGCTTATACAAAGAACAGTTTGTAGGCTGTTCTCTGTATGAAAAGAGCAGTATTTTCTTGACTTTTGCAGCCACAGCTGGAAATCATGCTGCTGGCTGCAGAGTCAAGGAAGACCCACTTTATTTGCACCAACACAGGGTGCCCAATCCTTTTATTGGTATGTATCCCCCACAGAAACACACACTTAGCTGACACACTGGGAGCCCACCCCAGTGTGCACTACTTTATTTAAAAGCCTGTTAAAAAAAAGAAGCCCATCCCCTAACGTCTTTTCTTCAACGAAGAATCCTGCATAAAAATATTTTATCATTTTGATACAGGATCCTGCATTGAGCTAGTCTGCCCCCTTCCCAAATTCTTATGTTTTGCACTGACATCTGAGTGCCCAATCCCCATGTCGGTGTACGCCCCCACTATTGTGGCACACTGTGAGCCCACCCCAATGTGCCACGATATAGTTTATTTTTTAAGAAAAACTTTCCAACACCGGAATGCCCACTCCTGGTGTCAGATGCCCCCCCAGTCCACTTATATTGCCGGCAGGGGTGCCCAATCCCTCTGTCAGCATCATGACCCCCCAAATTATGTGGCACACTGGGAGCCCATCCCAGTGTGACCATATTAATTTTTTTTAACCTGTCAATAAAGAAAACTGTCTCTAATGTATTTTTTTTAAAAAGCCTGTAATAAAGAAAATAGTCCCTTGTCGTCCCCCCAGTGCCTCATCCCCATTCCCACCCTTCCCCTGTGCACCCACCTTCCTGCACCCCCTTACCCTATACTTACCTCCAGATGTCAGTGCTGTCATCTTCTTTGGACCAGGGACACATCTGCACTCTTCAAAGCCCAACCGCAAACTGACAAATCAAAAGTAAGCCATATAATGGGAGTTAATGAGGGAGTTTCAACCTATGTTGATATCTAGGCCAATTTTAGGAATTTTTCACCAAATTTTCAATATGGGGTTCTAGGGACCCCATCTCGTGAACACTGGCACTGTCATTTCACTGCTCAGTCCTGAAAGCTGATGTCATGGTTGCTGTGCAGAATCACTTTTCGGGACTGATTTATGCAATGACAGTGCCACTGTTCACAAGGTGGGGTCCCAATAAGCCAAGGTTGCAAATTTGGTGAAAAGATTCCTCAAAATGGCTGCATTACAGGCGTGCATTGCACAGTTTCTATGCATGCTCATAACTTCAATTTTTTAATATTTACACTTCAGATTTTCAGCATTGTCATTTTTTCACACCTCCTACAGCTGTCATTTTGCACATCCTGCTTGGAATGTGTTTTCGCACCTGTGATGCAGAATGTTATGGTCACTGTGTAAAATCAACTTTTGGGACTGATTAATAAAATTGCAGTTGCACTGTTCATGAGGGGAGGTCCCAAAAAGCCGATGTAGAAAATTTGGTGAAAAAATTTTAAAAAATGACTAAGTTACGAGTGTGAATTGTGCAGTTTCTATGCATGTTTATAACTTCACCAGTTTTTCATATATTCAGTCCCGATTTTTAATATTTCTATTTTTACACACCACCTCATGAAAAGTACAGATGTCATTTTTCAAATCCTGTCAAAAAAATTTCTGCACCTGTTGTGCAAAAATGGTATTACTTTTGCATGAAATTACATTTCAACAGGGATTTGAACGTTTTCTGTACTGGGTACATGTGGTGAGATGATAAGACGGTTATGTTGAACATTTGGGGTGACAATTATTTAAGATGGCACAGTTATGACTATTTGTTGCAATTTTGCTATGCTTGCTCATAAATTAATGTGTGGAAGCACAAGGGGCCAGAGACCCCTGTGTTTCCACAGCTACATATATATGTGCATCTGTGGAGGGATGGGAATGCAGGGTCCAAAGGACCCTGCACTCCCATTGTGACAAATGAATACTGATGCACTATCTCGATGGAGGGATGGTGGACCCTGCACTACCACGGTGACATATGGATACTGTTGTTCTATCTGGAAGGAGGGATGGTGCACTCCTACCATGACATATGGACACTGTTGTACTATATGGAAGAAGGGATGGGAGCACATAGTCTGAAGGACCCTGATCTCCCACCATTATATATGGACACTATTGTACTATCTGGAAGTTGCTCCCACCATGACATATGGACACTGTTGTGCTATCTGGATGGAGGGATATGATTACAGGGTCCAAAGAACTGTGCATTCCCACCTTGACATGTAGACACTGTTACACTATCTGGATGGAGGGATGGACCCAGCGCTCCCAGACTAAAATGAGGTTACTATTATACTATCTGAAAAAGAAGGGAATGCATCATTTAGGGTGAATACTGCAGTGACAAAATCAGGGAAATGAGGCCCACCCCCAGGGTTCCCACCCCATCACCCAACCCCATTCCCACACCAACAGTGTTGGGGTGTGCCATGGAGTCATCAGGCCTGACTCTCACCCCATTACATGTGTAAATAAGCTTACATACTATAATTTAGGACAATGGGATGAGAGTTAGGCCTGAGGACCCCATGGAACACCTTGACACCTGTTGGTGTGTGGAGGGTGGGGGGAAGGGATGGGAAACCTGGGGTGGGGCGTTAGGGTTGGAAACCATAACACCTCATTTCCCCGCTTTTGTCACTGTGGTATTCACACTATCTGATGCATTAACAAAGTTTTTTGCAAAGAATATATATATATATATATATATATATATATATATATATATACACACACACACTGTATATTATAGTGGTGAGGTCGCGCCACTATAGTTAGGGTTCAGCGGTCACTTACATACTAAAGTCAAAAGTTTGGGCATTAATAACTTTAGACTCATTCAACAGATTTGCCTGACATTTGGAATGTGTGGTGGGGCATGGTAGGTCTCTTGATTTGCCAAATTGTGTTTTGGTTGGACTTACGGTCTTTGCATACGAAAATGCTGAAAAATGCAAAATTATCCATTTTTGGAGACAGCTTTTGGGATTTTGGATGTGGCCCTGCACAGCTGTTGGGTGGTGTACCATGCTATGAGATGGCTCATTTCAAAGAGCTTTGGTGGCCGAACATGCCGCTTTTAGTTTGGTGAAAAAATATTAAGGCATTCAAAAGTTATGCCACTTTTAAATTCCCATTATAAATCAATGGGAAAATTTATATGTATTTTTGCTAACAAAGAATGGGATTCTGGCCATCTGGTCCCACCTAGCAATCAAATAATTTGCATCCTCACAGTTCAGGAATCTTTGTCCCCGAGGATTTTTAAAATTCTTTGATCGTGAGGTCCACCATCTTGTTTTTCATTTTCCAATCAGAAAAACACAAATATCTCGGTTCAGGGGTCACTTCTGAAGTAAAACTTGGATGAGTTTTACTCAGGGGCCCCCCCGATCTATAGAGCCATGCCTTTGGTTTTATCAAAATTGGTCAAAAAATACAGTTCTGAGTTCACTAACGATCTTTGATCACAAGCCTGCAAAATCTTTGATCGCAAGATTCTTTGATTGCGATCGTGCATTATGAGCGAGAGATGAGATGGCCAGATTTTAAAATAGATTTTTTTCAGCCCAGCAGTACCCTAGAAAAGTATATGAGGGTGGGTTTTGCTCAGGGGGCTTTGTTCTGCCCCATATGAATAAAAAAATAAGTTTTCAATATCCCTGGTAGTCTAGCCCCCCCCCATCATGATAATATAGATAATGATCTATGTATGCCTGGTAGTCTAGTGGCCCCCCAATGTGTATTTTATTAATATTTCTTTTTTTATCCCTGGTAGTCTTGTGCGCCCCATGTGTATTTATTTATATTTCTTGTTTATATCCCTGGCAGTCTAGTGGACTCCCCGATGGGTATTTTATTAATATTTCTTTTTTTATCCCTGGTAGTCTAGTGGCCCCCCCCATGTGTATTTATTTATATTTCTTGTTTATATCCCTGGTAGTCTAGTGGCCCCCCATCATAATGAAATAGGTAAGCATTTGCCATTTCCTGGTAGTCAAGTGACCCTTCACCCAGCGATGACAGCCCACGCAGCACCTCACCCTTCCCCAGCTGGCTACTGGTACGAGCCCCACCTCTCACCTCTCATGGCCAGAGTGTTGACTGTGTGTATTACAAGCTATCGGAAAGAGGTGCCAGAAATACCCAGAGCACCTCTTTCATTAGCACCATAACACACACTGTCAGTGGCTGGGTCATGAGTGAGAGGTGGGCTGTGCAAGTCGCCAGCTAGGGAAAGATATGGGGTGCTAGGTGGGCTGGCATGGCTGGATGGGGCATCTAGACTACCAGAAAATGGCAAATGCTTATCTATTTCATTATGATGGGGGGCTTAGACACTAGGGATATAGGAATAATATAATTAAATACAGATAGGGAGGGCCACTAGTCTACCAGGAATTTCAACAAGAAATAAAAATAAATACACATGGGGGGGGGTCACTAGACTACCAGGGATAAAAAAAAAACAAATATTAATAAAATACACATTGGAGGGCCACTAGACTACCAGGGATACAGAGATTGTTATCTGTATTATCATAATTGGGTGGCGCTAGACTACCAGGAATATTGAAAACTTATTTTTTTATTCAGATGGGGCAGAACAAAGCCCTCTGAGCAAAACCAACCCTCATATAAGTTTCTAGGGAACTCCTGGGCTGAAAAAATCTATTTTAAAATCTGACCATCTCGTCCCTTGCTCTTTGTTCAGAGACAGCAATTTTTTTGATTGCAAGAATGCAAATTCTTTGATCGTGAGATTCTTTGATTGTGATCATGCATAGCGAGTGAGGGACAAGATGGTCAGATAAAAAAATCAGTTTTCTCAGCCCAGGGGTGTCCTAGGGAGACAAATGACAGTGGGTTTTACTCAGAGGGCTTCATTCTGACGAACCATGGCAGTGGTTTACAGCAATTATTTGATTTTCTTTAATTAGAGCAGTTTTTATTCTTTGTTCGTGAGCCTGCAAATTCTTTGGTCATGAGATTCTTTGATTGCCATCCTTGATCGCGAGGGAAGGACAAGATGGCCAGATTTTTTTATAATGCAATAGATAGGGAAATTTTACCAATCTGTAAGATTAAATATCTCGGGAACAGTTTGGTCTTTTTTCTTGAAATTTGGAGGGTGGTTATGGCATGTCCTGTAGATGTGAATTATGGTGTTTATGTGTCGGAGATTTTTTTTTTTTTTTTTTTGCGGAGATATTGTATGATGCACTTTCTGTGTTGCGAACAGTGTTTTGGATTCTGCTGGTGGCTTGAAATTGAAAGGGTGCCTTGCCTTAGTGTCATGGATGTAATTTTCAGTTGTTGTGTGTGTTAAATGTCAACAGGTGTGGAACTGTGCCACTCTGATGAATGAACATTTCTAATTTTGCAATGTTATATCTCGGACATGTCTTGGTCTTTTTACTTTAAATTTGGAGGGTGTTGACGGCATGTCCTGCAGGTGTCAATTGCTGTGTTTATGTGTTGGACAATATATTTTTAGCAGAGATATTGAGTGGTGCAGTTTATGTTTTGTGGACAGGGTTTTCTATTGCTCTACTACATTAACATTTGTTTAGTGGGTGGCCTTGCTGTTGTCAATGTACTTTTTAGTCTTTGGATGTGTAATGTGGCCCGACACTTACAAGTTGGTGGGAGCGTGGGGCCCCCACCAACATGCGCAACATTTTACTTTTTTATTCTTTCTTAAAAAGTAAGGAAATTCTGAGCAACCCTTCTGAATATCCCACCCTCTGTGTATATTTCCCCCACCTCCACTTCCTACAGGACTCATCTGGAAATGACCTGCTATTCAGCTCAGAATGTCTTTCCAGGTGAAACTCTTGAAATAAATAAATAAATAAATACATTTATTAATTAATATGCCCAATGACCTCTCAGTCCCATCCACCTCTCCCCCATCTGTCAAGACAAAAGGAATCAACAAGGGGAAGGATCAGAGAATGGCAGTGCTGTCATTCTGTTGGGCTGGTGTGCAGTGTAATTGTCATTTACACCACCCATTCCTGATTATCTCACTAGTGCTGATGCATTTGCTAAATACCTTATGTGCAGCCGCACACATTGGGCATGTGTCACCCCTCACTAAGGAACATTCTCCCTATCTCCACAGGAGGGTCCATTATGGCACTAAGTATTGCTCACCTCACTCTCAGGGCTGGCTTGTGTTGCACACAGCAACACTTCCCAGCCCAGTACCACTATGATCCAACTCTTCAGACATGTTCTTGAACCTGGATCACCAACATTTAAGTACATTTTGCTTCTCGTGGACCATCAGGGAGCCCATTCTACTGTAAATCTTCTTCAAGTTTTTGAAGGTATTGAAATGGTACACAGTACTTTCAGTGCTGTGGGGAACTTGGAATAGATTCCTGCTGGTAAGAAAAGCATTTTGGAAAATTCACTTTGTAACATAGAGACCTGACAGTGTTTTAAACAAAGAAATTGACTGGGTTGAAATTAAAAAATTATATACTTAGGGGGTGGATACAATTGTCAATTAACCATTGATAAACTCATTAGAAAAAAATCCCATTTCCCAATTTTTGTCCCTTATTGTGAACATGTGGGATTATAACTGACACAACAAAGCTGGGATCAAGTGCATAAAAGATGCATGACTGTATTCATGAATTTATTTTCAGAAAAATACAAATATTTACAGAAACAAAAAAGGTAAAATAATTAGTCCTGCACAAAGAAATTCAGACATCTACTTCCTTCAGCAGAGTCTGCGGCTTTGCTTCAGCCCCGATAGTCCTATGAATACTTTTCTTAAGTAACCTGTGTGAAATCCCTCCCCCCCCCACACACACACATGTGCCAACTGTAAGTCTTACCCTACTCCCTGTCAGCACTAGACTGACTTGACAATCTAACATTCCCCTAGTGGTCAGCCTTTTTTATAGCTCCTTGTGATTACATTAGATAGTTGGGGAGTTTCCATAGGTTGTGACATCACATAATTGGGGAGTTTCCCTAGGCCATGACATCACATAATTGGGGAGTTTCCATAGGTAGTGATATTACATTGTTGGGAAGTTTCAATAGGCTGTGACCTCACAGTCTTCATTATTCTATTTCATATGCAGCCCTCAATCACAACATCTCTGGGGCTGCTTCTGTACAGCGTACACTTTATTCTAGACATTATGGGGCTTACAGTTACCCTTGCCCATAGTGACTCACTAGCTGGCAGTCAAGTATTCAAGTGATTTTGATCTTGCTGCTGCTAGCATGGCAGTCTGCTTTTTCTTTGGATCATACCTTTGCTCTGAAGCAATCATTCTTTTACTTGCTTTGAACAAGGAGCATGCATTCAGCTGCTGTATGTGGCTACACCCAGATAGAGAAACCAACTCCAAAAAAAAGAATTGCTGTGTCGCACTTGAAGACCAGTGCTGTCCCTTGCACCGGAATTGCATAAGTCAAAGGAGATGCACTCAGCAGCAGTGGTTCCAGAGCTCAGTGCCCCAGAAATGGGCATTACACTTCTTAAACCAAGGGGCACTAGACATTAACAATAAAGTGCAAGTTGTGCTATTTCCTATCTCTGCAATCAGGAGCATAACACTGTGTGCATAAAGAGGTGATAAAGAGAATAAGTGACAGCAAAGAGATTTTGGAGATTGCCAGGTTGACCACCCTGACAAGAATTTAAAGAAAAAGTAGAAAAAATAAGAAGAAAAGGTGAAAGAAAAAGGGGGGGGGGGGTGGCTGCACATATTCATATTTATGACAGGGGTTTAAACACATAACAGGAATCTCCCTGTTACACTTATCCACCAATCTCCTTTTTCCTTTCCATCATTCTGTCATTCCCTTTCATATCCCTTTTCCAACCATTCTCACTCCTCCCCATCTTTAGCTTTGGATTTCTTCCCTTCTTGTTTTCTTGTCTTTCTATTCCCCAGTTCTCCTTTCACTCTTGCTCTGAAGCAATCATTATTTTACTTGCTTTGAACAAGGAGCATCTTTTGATTAGGTCATAGTACCCACTTATCTTAGTACAGTAACTTTAAAGAAGACAACTATTTTTATTTATATACTGTATGTCCTTTTATATACAGTGGGTCAGCATTAGGCTTACAATTATGGATATATTGTCAGTATGTTATTTTAAAAGAAGCTGGGTTCAGTTAATTCATTTTAAGGAATTTTATTTGTTTTAATTTTTCAGGATCAGTTGGCCACATGATAAATATTGGCAAAACAAGGCATAATATATCACCCAATCCTGAGGACTCTGTGTGCTGTAAAATCCAAACACAAAAGAAAAACAACATAAAAATACAAATTGTTAAGAAACGAAAATATAAACAGTAGGACAACAGATATGGCAGCATCCTCAGAAATTAATGAAAACAAAACCCAGATGCTAATGATGATGACTGAGTTCTAATACTCTAAATACCTAAATGTTACAGACATCTTATTAAAAATATATGATTTAATCCCATTTGCACATTATACTGGGATAGCTGAGCCCAGGTTTAATAAAACAAGAGGTTCATTACATGCATTGATGCCACCTTAAACTACATTTTGACCCAACTAAGGAGTGGGTGAGCATATTCTGCTGCAGTTAAGCACATTGAAACAAGCTGATAGGGCATTAACTTGTGTAAACATGTACAGTATGATATAATTGCAGAAAACTTACTGTAACTGTTTAAAACATTTTATATTTTATTACTTGTAAGCCATTTTCACTGATGACGCAACTAATATATTTCTAGTAGCCAGAAATGAAACAGAAAGTGTATATATATATATATATATATATATATATATATATATATATATATATATATATATATATATTTAATTTAAGGAACAGTCAGCACAAAGGACCATACACTCAAGTGTGGGGCTGATCCCAATGGGCTCTTTGTGGGCAAAATATTTTAATTTACTTTCTGTTAGCTATAATACAGTAGATTGTATCAGACTAGTTTTGCTTAGTTGTACTGTATGCTGACATCTTCTTTTACTACAAGTTCAAAAATCCCCTGCAGCTGATATCAGATCAGTAGGCAGCAATAAGAGACTCAATGGCTTGAAATGCATGCTAAAGGTTTTATAATCTCTGATCAGGTGTTTTCCAGAGCTGCTTTTCTCCAGGAGATAAGTTCAGTCCTTTATGACTGTACATAGCTCATGGATGACAAATGGACCAGTAAATAATAGAATGGAGCTTCTATAAACTCTAACATGCACTTTAGGCTATTAGATCTTCTCACTTTTGTCTACTGCTGTGATGTCATCTGCAGGGATTCGTGGATTTGTAGTAGCAGAAGATGTCAGCCTACAACTAAGCAAAATTAGTTTGATACAATCTATTACGCTACAGTAAAAAGTAAGTAAACTGAAATGTTTTTGCACACAAAGTGCATATTGGGACCAGCTCCACACTTGAGTACAGGGACCCCTGGTGGTGACTGTTCTCATTCAAATTAATTTACAATTGTAGTTCTCCTTTAAATTAATTTACAATTGTTGATGTGGTATTGAGTAAAAAGTTCAGACATGTCCACTATTATTATTATTATTGACTTTTTTTTTTTTTTAATCAGTACTTACCATAATGAAGAAATATATTGCAGGACCCTGTGAACTCAGAAACAATATAACACAGTATTGAATTGTGTGGTTTGAATACAACCTATAATTTCAACTATAAAAATAACATTTCTTATGAAGTGAATATGCCAACACAAATTTGAAAGCAACTGTGAATTTCCCCCTCACAGCAAAGCCAATATTATCCCTGCTAAATAAAACTGAAGGTGCAATATATAGCAATGGTCGGGGTTGAATCTGTGGTGAGCTATCTCACAGGCTTATACTATAATCAATATGCTATTTAGTCTCCCACTTCAGAGGCAGGACAGCCTAGTGGTTATGTCAAGGCTCATGTGGCATAGACATAAGGTGAGCTATTCTGAATATTTAAAAGGGAAGTTACAATGTTCAGTAACATAGTACAACAGTGTAGAGAAGAATGTGGTGCTATTTTCTTGCTAATAATTTTACAAAATCATGTTTTGTACTGACTACAGTTTAACAATACACACCCTTTTTGTATATGATTAAACTGTATTAAATAATTCTCTTGTCTTAACTCTTGCACATTCTGTGCAATAAAACATTTATGTGAGTAGCACATGAAACCTCAACATGTCTTAACATATTTAATCTCTACAGTCATATATACAGTATGTAGATGGTTAATTGGTCAGTGCTGCTGCATATCACCCAGCTATATGGGTCATAACATAGATGGACAAGCTTTTGTGGTGAAAGATGCATATATTTATTTGTATTCCAGTTGAGCTGCAGTTTAAAAAAATATTTCAGCATCCATTTCTGGTCATGAGTTCAATCAATTAAATCATGCAAAATAATTACTGGGTCAGTTAGATTATAATCCATGATTCACTTTATATCTGTAGTACAAACATTTTCCCTTCTATAAATAATGTTGGAAAAAGCACACTGTTTGAACCAATTGACAGATTATAGGCACACTTCTTAATTGTAGTACAGTTTTTTGTGCATGACCTGTTGTTGATTGAACTGTTTACTTTGCCAGCAGCTGCTGAGCACAAAAGCAAATGATACTGGGCTTTTGGTGCCTAGTCTTTGGGAATAAAATTCAATTTTTATGACATGTGCTTTTGAAACGCAAGTGAAGTTCAGTATCTCATGCAATGCCAATGTATAGAAATTTAGATTTATGATTTGTGGAGCTTTGTTCTGGCTCATTACTGACAACCACAGCTGTCCATCTGAGTATTGGGTATGAATGATTATGTTTGGCATAGAGGAAAACAAACCTGCATGCAGCGTAATAGATCCTGCTGAGAATTGCTCAAATCAAACACCCATGAGTCATGTACAGTCTAATGAGAAACACAACAAGGCATCCTGTTTATGTGGTTGCAATACTGGCACAAAAAGTAAGAAGTACAGCATTTGTTGCCATACACTATATACCAACAGTAAAATTTAATTATTAACTATTTTTTGTGGGGGAGGGCATGATGATACAAAACAGTGGAGGCTGTATTTGTCCCACTGCATTTCATTGCATGTACTCCTGCTATACAAAAGAACTGGGGAACCATATTCAAATCTTTTGGTCTATACCATGTGACGTCCCTATCCTAGGTTTAAATTAGTGCAAGGCCCAAAATGTGCTTTATTCAAACCAATTTGGATCACAGTGTGAGTACTCTGAACTTCTTTGAATAAAGCCCACTACAATGCAACACTAAAAAGGCAATAACATATGTGCTCAGCACAAAGCACAATCCCCTGCTGGCCACACTGAGTGTGTACCAGTTCCAAACACAGAGGCAGTTAAGGAGCAAAAGCAGATAGGGTATCCTGTTAGCACTCTTGCATTAAATAACAATATTTAAAGTTCCAGGTGCAAACAATCTCTTTACTCATATAGAGCCCATAAGATAATTTGCATGACACATTCATAGGCATGACATGGATATGAAAAACATTGACAAGACATAATTATGTAGAGTACATTAAAACTCAGTGACAACATTGACTAATTTTAAATGCATCAGTATAACTAACATGCCTTTAATATATATAATGTTGTAACAGCATCAGAATGGTTAAGACAGTATAAAACATACCATCTTGACTGTCCTTGGAAATACGTATACCCTGAAATGTAATATAATTTTTATTGATTTATTTTATTGATGTATTGTGTTCAGAAAACTTTTGAGCTCAAGAACCCTTTTTCAAAGTGACAAAGTCTATCAAGGTACATACTACAGCAGAAAAAGTTACATTCATGAACTGAATTGATGGTGGGGTCTGTAACTTCTGTATCCTTCCATATGCCAAGATAATGTTTACATAGTTAGGGTAAAAGATAGCAGTACCATCGCTCTGCTGGTAGTGGGGCCACATGAACACAGAAGTGTATATTTCAGAACTTTTTCATTAAGTTAGCAAAATAAACCAATCTGTTCACTAGAATAGTTCTCAGAACAGGTTAATGCTTCACATAGGGCATCAGTACCCCTTCCCCTCCAGTGAGGGATATTTGTATAAAGTAAAACATTCAAGGTTACTAAATACCAGTCTTTTCAAATGTGCAAGTTATCTGGTATCCCCAACACATCAGTTTTGTCCCTGATGTATGACTAGAACTTACATGGTGTGACTTACATGTGTGCATCAACATACAGGGACAAATGAATTCTATTCTAAACCTGGGTCAGATTTAACCATGGGCTTTAAGAGGGATATTGACTTGTGTATTGATGTTGCACTTAATAGCAATTTGATCCTCAAAAGAGTGAGTGAACTCTTTAAGGTACCCCATCCAGTACAGGTAAAAATAAATACACTGCCCAAGTTCCATAATTACCCACTGAATTCCTGAGGCTTCCCTAAAGTGGCAAGCATGGGCTCACTTATGAAGTGATTGGCCATGTCTGTTGATGCACACATACAAGCCACAGTATGTAAGTTCCAGTCATACATAAGGGAAACAAC
The DNA here is from genome assembly GCA_016271365.2 of Neoceratodus forsteri. NCBI lineage: Eukaryota > Metazoa > Chordata > Ceratodontiformes > Ceratodontidae > Neoceratodus > Neoceratodus forsteri. The sequence goes on from CM057451.1 coordinate 208,402,624, forward strand.
TGATGTATTGGGGATACTGAATAACCTAATGATTTTGGATATGACTTCACTTCATACAGACATCCCGTGGGGGGGGGGGTGGATTGATGCCCTGTGTGAAGCTTTAACCTGTTTTAAAAATTATTTCAGTGAACAGATTGATGTCTTGTGTTTATTACTGAAACAATGTGCTTCAATAAAACACTGTCTTTTCATGGGTTCCCACAACTTACAGATCAAAGGTACTGCCATGGGGGCATCTTTTTCCCCCAACTATACAAACATCTATATCTGCTTCTGGGAGGATTCAGTTGTTAGGGACCCCAAACAGCAGTCTGTTTCCTGACAGGATTCAACTGTGTAAGTGTTGCATTGATTACATCATTGTAGTGTGACATGGCAGTCAGACTGAACTCATGAATTTTGTAGCCTATCTTGAACAAAGTATGAAAATGTGAAATTTTCTGTGAACTCTGATATGAATCATATTGAATTTCTGGATGTCAGTATTCTCAAGGATGGTCTTGATGGTGTGTTCAGTGGCCTATATAGGAAGCCCAAGGGGAGACATTATCTTTTACAATTCACCAGCTGTCCTACCTGTCACAACATTGGCAATATCCCCACAAGCCAATTTTTGTACCTGTGATGCAATTGTAGTAGGGAAACTGACCACAACGCTAGAGTTGACTTAGTAGAACAGAGCTTCAAACAGAGACGATATCATGTTGGTGTTTTCAGTAAAGGCAGGCAAGCTGCCAGTCAAAAAAACACGGAGATTCCAATTGCTGGTAATAGTAGGGATAGGAATCATGACAATCCGGATAATAACAGAATGAGTTTCATCTCCCCATATTCAGCAGAGCAGACCAGTTACAAAAAATTCTGGAGGGTAATAGTCATGCAGTGTCCTCAGACATCTCTCTAGAAAAAAAAAACACTAAAGAGAAGCCATGTATGGTGTACCTCAGAGGTTCAAATATTAGGAACAAGATAATTCATTGCTTTCAACCATTGGATAACCACAGCATTAGTCCTAAATGGTTGCCAGGTCCAGCAGTTGGTAACTTACCCTGTGGTCATTGTGAATTTTGATGGATAATACTTCAAAAAGACATATTCTGTAACCCAAACACAAGGAAGACATTTACTGTGCTTGATTTCTTCAACTGCAACACTGAAAATATTGTGTATTTTGCAATATGTAAATGCAGAGTATTTATGTGAGTATAACTCAGAAAGAGTTTGAAACAACGTATTGGGAAGCAGCTGAGCTGTATCTCTATAGGTGACTGTAAAAATGCCTTAGCCCCTCATATTAAAGCACATGGGCAGGGGAACATTTTCAGTTTCATGAGAATTGAAGATGCTAGATTAGGACCCAGGGGAGGGGATTTGCATAACCTTGTACTAAAAAGGGAATTTGTTTGAATACATTAGATAGTGGTCCTACAGAGTAAGGGCCTAAATGATTAAATTTAGTCTGGAACTCTTCTTCAAATAAATTGATGATGTATTATTTTCTCTTGTTTCTTCAGAATTTGGTAAGGAACCCTTTTGCAGCTTTTGTTGCTCAAGAATGGAAAAGTTGTAGGGGTGTCTGGCACCTGCCAAGGCCAGTAGTGTACCAAATGGTCCTAGTTGCACATATGTACTGTACAGACTCTTTAGTAAAGAGCCTGGACAGTCTGTACATGTAGCTAGTACCTCTCAGATACACCTCTGGCCTTAGCAGGTGCTGGACACCCCTAAACACTTTCCTTCAATGATTACAGTTGTCCACAGCACTGTCTTTCTGTAGTGTGGTTATTTTTCACTTGCCTGTAAAACACTTTGCTCCAGAATGGACACCTGTTGCAAATCTGCTTACCTGGGCCATGGCTTGGCTATCTCAGCTTTTTCCTCTCGATTGTTTTTCTGCTGTTTCAACCAGGTTTAGTATTACAAGTATGCAGAGAATACAATTATCTAGAGCATTTTGTAATACACTGAGTCTGTTTAGCATTATTTTTGTTTACATTTTGCCATTTAAATGACCAAATTATGTTGCCATTTAAATTTGTTTGTAGGCACAGTATACCTGAGACATTAGGGGTAGTTGATCATTGGCAGGTGTGCTTTTTGTATCGATAAATCTTAGTATACTACTGACTCAGTGTGTGTGTCAGATGGCTATAATATTAGCTTACCACAAATATTTAAAAATGTGTCACACAGACAGAATGAATGAAACTGTACTAGTTATCTTCACTAATCTGCATTCTTTGTTCTTCTTGCTGTAAATAGGGTGTTCGTTATGTTAACTGCTGCAAGGGACAGTTTATAGGGTTACTTGCACTGTTTTTAGTGTTTATATTAGTGCAATTAAACATCATCATGTTCTTCTGTGCTCTTATGCTAATGCAGCTCGCATGACCAATGAGATTTCAACAACTGTAAAATGGAAACACCTAGGATGGTTACAGGGGACTATGATGAACAGTGAATACAAACTAAAGCAAACATGTATAGCCCCATGAGCTACTGGAAAAGAGTTGGCTGTTGACAAGGAAACACAATTTACAAGATATGAGGGTGTAGTTTCCCTTTAATCATATCTAGTTAGTTAGTTAATATTTTTGTTGACTGGGAAAGCAGGACTAGACAATTCTGCCTATTTTCAGCCTCGTCCTGGGGGGAAGGGGATACAGAAGAATACCAACTGACATTGAGTCATAAGAACATAAGTATATAAGAATTTGCAAGCAGAAGAAGACAGTGTGGACCATCTAGTCTGCCCGGGTTTTCTTCTACCCGCTATCAATTGTCTTGCTAAGGTGACTATACTGTCTATACCATGCCTGTTAGTATTCACTGACCGTCTTGGCTGCCACTACCTCTGGTGGCAGGCTGTTCCAATGGTCCACCACCCTCTCCATGAAAAATTACTTCCTAACATCTGTTTTAAATTTACCTCCAACCAGGTGTATGTTGTGTCATTTAATACGTGCAGCACTATTTTCCCAGAAGAGGTTCCTGGTTTGTACTGCGTTGATCCCTTTAACAACTTTAAATATCTCAATTATGTCTACTCTGTTCCTCTTCTGCTCGAGGGTGAATACATTTAGCTGGCTGAGCCTAGCTTTGTACGTTTTGTGGTGCAGACCCCACACAATTTTGGTGGCACATCTCTGCATGGTTTCCAGATGGTCTATGTCCTTTTTAAGGTGAGGTCTCCAGAACTGCACCCAGTACTCCAAGTGAGGTCTCACCAAGGTCCTGTACACCAGGAGGATTACATCACGTGTCCTACTGGTAAAACCCCTACCAATACATCTGAGGATGCTGCTTGCCTTTAGTGCCACTTTATCGCATTGCTTCCCTACCTTTAAATCATTTGAGATCATGACACCAAGATCCCATTCTAGCTTTGTCTCTTCTAGTAGCTGCCCCTCCAGGGCATACTTCATGCATGGGTTCCTTCTACCCAAGTGCATGACTTTACATTTGTGGGCATTGAATCTCAACTGCAAGTTCCTGGACCAGTCCTCTAGCATCCTGAGATCTGTCTCCATTTCTGTGATCACTTCCTGTGTGTCCACCCTGTTGCAGAACTGTGTATCATCTGAAAAGAGGCAGACTTTCTCTTCAGTTCTTCAGCAATGTCGCTGATGAATATATTGAAAAGCATGGGGCCTAGTACTGATCCTTGTGGCATGCCATTTGACACCTTCTCCTCCAGGCTGTTGGCTAGCCTTCTGTGTGGGACTGTACCAAAGGCTTTATTAAGTGCAGATACACCACATCTACTGCTCCCTCTGGTCTACTTCTCTGGTAACCCAGCAAAGAATTCTATCAAATTTGTTTGGCATGAGCACCCTGATGTGAAGCCATGCTGCTCTGGGTCAAGTTACTCACTTGCTTTCAGGTAGTTCATTACTCTTTCCTTAAGCAATGTCTCCATTATTTTACCCACCACTGAGGTCAGACTTACTGGACAGTAGTTTCCTGCTATCTCTCTGCTACAACTCTTGTGCAATGGCACAACTGTGGACCTTTTCCAGTCCTGTGGTACTGTCACCTGTTCCAGTGAACTGTTAAAAAGTTCAGCAAGTGGGACAGCAAGTTCATCCCTAAGTTCTTTTAGAACTCTTGGGTGTAGTCCATCAGGGCCATTGCCTTCTCCACCCTTATTTTAGACAACTTCTCAAGGACCCTTTCTTTCATAAAGGGGGATATGTCAGCTCCACTGGTATGGGGAAGTGTCCTGGCTGATGCTGGACCATTACCAATATATTTCTGTGTGCAGACCGAGCAGAAGAATTCATTGAGAACTTCTTCCTTGTCTTTATCGTTTTCCACCAGGTGTCCTTCCTTGGTTGCCAGCCATGTTATTCCTCCTTTGCTCTTTCTTTTTTCATGAATGTATCCATAAAATGCTTTGCCCCCCTTTTCACTTCTTGAGACAATTTTTCGTCAGTCTGGGCATTTGCCACCCTAATAGCTTTCCCAGCTTCCCTGAGTTTCTCTCTGTAGGTTTCTCTATCCTTTTTAGACTTGGTCTCCTTGTACTTCCAAAAAGCTTTTCTTTTTTCCCCTAACTATAGTAGCTGCCTCTTTGAAGAACCAGAGGGTGCTCCTTCCCTTTTGGACTTGCTGATTTGTTTAGTGCATAGCACTGTGACTGATGCTATAGCATCTTTCAGCTTTGTCCATTTGTCCTCCACATTCCATGCGGTATCTGTTGTCAGCAGTGGCTTGATCCTTTTCTTCATTTTTGAGAACTCTGCTTTCCTGAAATTGAGCATCCTGATTCTGGAGTGTCAGGGGTCCTCAGTCTTGCTAATGTAGAACCAGATTAACCTGTGGTCACTGGTACCCAGACTGATCCCCACTTGTATGTCTGATATCCTAGCACTGTTATAGAGTACCATGTCCAGGTCAGCTGATTCTGTGGTTGGAGAAACCACAATTTGATTCAGTACTGCCCCCCTCAGAGCCATGAGGAAGTCTGTACTCCTCTCTGAGGAGGCTGTGAAGGTGGATCTTCTACATCTGATAGACTTAAGTCCCTGACTAGCAATATCTTGCCTTTGTTGGCCATCCTCATTATGTCTTCCAGGAGAACCTTGTCCATTTTGATATCCTGGTTTGGGGGTCTATAGATAACTCCAACCCTGATAGAGTTCCTGTTTCCAGCTCCAAGAGTGATCCATAGGGCCTCTGTCTTCCCCTGTGTTCCCTGGGTCTCAGTAGCATTTATTCCTTCCCTGATATAAATAGTGCCCCCCCTTTCTTACCTATGCTGTCTCTCCTGAAGAAAGTGTAACCTGGGATGGTGACATCCCAGATCTGTTTCTCTGTGAACCAAGTCTCTGTGACAGCAACCCAGTTGAGTCTGGCCTTGGCCATCATTGCTATGAGATCTGTGATTTTGTTTGGAAGGCTAGGGGCATTGACACACATTGCCTTACAGACTTGGTTAGTTCTGCTTGCTGTGTAAATTTCACCACTTGTGGTATGTGTCCCTAATGTTTTGAACATCCCTATCATGTTTGGAATGCCTGTGTGGAGTTGTGACACATGTGGTGCTTGTGAATCCCCATTTTGTTTCTGATCAATTTTCCTTAAATGGGGGAGGGGCATTCTTAAGTTCATATGATGCAACTATTGCTGATGCCCCTTCCCTACACTGTATTCTTAAATGGTTGATGAAGATGTCAAATGTTTGGCTGAGAATACATGTTCCCTCTTTTGTAAGGTGCAGGCCATCAAATCTAAAGAACTCCCTCTATCAGAAGTTCTGCCACTTTCCTACATAGCCATAACCATTTTCCTGGCACCAGTTTTTGAGCCAGGTATTATGTTCAATGATGTCCCTTTCTCTGAACGTTTGTCTGTTAGCCCCCTTTCCCTACAATGGCAGAATTTATGAGAAGGAGATTCTGGAAGAAAGGCAAGGGAGTTTTTCTCCTAGAGTCATTAGATGCTGCTTAGTCTCTCCAACTGACAGTCTGGTAAGGTCGTTTGTCCTATATGGATGAGAATGTGAGTGTCTCGCTCGGTGTTACACACAATTCCCTCAGTCATGTTTGTGTCCCTCCATGCCGATGTTACTGGGAGGCATCTAACCTCAATTTCTGTTTGGCTGCTTTGGTGGCTCTGAGACTCTACCCCTCAGATCATAGAGTCACTTATTATTAACCCTTAGACTGCCAACAGAATTGGAACGTATAGGAATTTTGGACTGATATATCAGTCCATGGCCATGCAAGGGTTAAGATGTGCTTTTTGTTTTGCTTGAAGGTTTTGTTATGGTTTGTTTGTCCATGCATTGCGTGAGGGTCCTCTCCACTGTCAAGTCTGCCCTGGCAGTTAGCTTGGATGAAAGTGGAGAGAACCTATTTGTTAGTTTGATTGTTGTTGGAGTTATTTCATGAGAGTTATTATGCTCTGTTTTCTGTATTCCTACCAACTGCCAGCCCCAGGGTCTACTAGCTCTCTGGGGGAGTGGCGTTGATTGTTGCTGCCTTATGCCTGAGTGCTGTGCAGCATGGTTTATGTGCACCCTGAGAAAGTACATTTCAGCACTAGCAGCATGTAGTTGATTGTGTAGATCATTTAGTGCTAAGCAAGTACATCAATACCCCACCTGCCTCGCACAAGTTCTGGTGACAAGGGTCCCAGAATATCTGCAGTTGATGATGTCCATATTGCTGTGTGGGTAATGGATGAAAAACAAAGTTGTCATAAATCTAAGGCTGGATGGTATACAAGGTGAACCCCATTGTGGGATACAACTACTTGAGCCTTCCTCAGACTGAGTTGTCAGGAAGGCAAAGTGGAAGCATGGTTGAAAATAAAAAGCACCTGTACTAGCTGGCTGTAGCAGAAATAGGGAGGATGTGTGGATGGAAATATAAATCCTGCTTAAGAGAAAAAATAAAAAAAAAAATTTTGAAGAAGGTTACTAGAAAGGAAGTAGAGAAGGAGTTCGGACAAAAATAGAAGTGCTTGTGGAAATAGTAATAGAGAGGGTTTTTTTGGCCCTAGAAAGATGGTTGCTAGAAAGGGAGTAGAGAAGGAGTTTGGACATAAATAGAAGCACATGTGGAAAAGCAATAGAGAGGATGTGTGGACAGACATAGGATTTCTGTCCCAAAGATTTTTTTTTTAATTTACAGCTCCCTTTACTGATGTGTGAGGACTGGTGCTAGAAAGATTTAAAGGTAGTACCATTTACTTCCTGCTGTAACTCTATAGAAATTGGTAGGTGCTAGGAGTCTATAAATGTCCTGGCAGTGGATAGAAACAATCAGTGAACTATGAATACTAAGTCAAGATTAAAAAAAAACTGCGGTGCAAGAGCTAAACCTGCAAGGCAAAACAGTGAGGTACAGACAAACCTGTGAGATTTTGATCCTAGCTCTGTCTTTTCAAGCAAATCTAGAAGACAAAGAGCTCAAGTAAAGCTAGGTGCTTTCTGTCAGCAAACCTAGTCTTCCTCCTCAACACACCAAGTAACCTGACCTTTTAAATCTTGCTTCTGTTGGAAGGTACTAAGCCTTTGTCAGCTCCACCCCCAGTTACATTCCTAATCTCCTGGATGAGCTGTGGAAGAAAAACAAATTAGCTCCTTCAATGTGAGAAAGAGATTGCAAAACGTGTAAGTCAAAAATAATACCTGTAAACCAAAAACAAAATAGTAACAAAACAGTAACTCTGCTTAGCTTAAAGACAGATCAAACTGTAAAACCTGTAAGCACAAAAACAAAACAGTAACAAAACATGTAAGCACAACCTGTAAGTACAAAATAAAACAGTAAATGAACATGTAAGCATAACCTGTAAACCCAAATCAAAATAGTAACAAGACAGTAACCCTGCTTAGCCAAAAGAAGCTTTAATGTTTCTCCTTGCTCTGTTAAAGTTGCTCCTTGCTCTGTCTTTTCAAGCAAACCTAGAAGACAAAGGGCTCAGGTAAAGCTAGGTGCTTTCTGTCAGCAAACCTAGTCTTCCACCTCAACACACAAAGTAATCTTACCTTTTAAATCTTCCTCCTGTTGGATGCTACTAAGTGTTTGTTAGCTCCATCCCCCAGTTACACTCCTAATCCCCTGGATGAGCTGTGGAAGAAAAACAAATTAGCTCCTTCAATGTGAGAAAGATATTGCAAAACTGGTAAGACAAAAATAAAACCTGTAAGCACAACCTGTAAGCCCCATACAAAATAGTAACAAAACAGTAACTCTGTTTAACTTATTGAGAGATCAAACTGTAAAACCTGTAAGTACAAAAACAAAACAATGACAGAACCTGTAAGCACAATCTGTTAGCACAAATCAAAATAGTAACATGACAGTAACCCTGCTTTGCCAAAACAAGCCTTAATGTTTAGCCTTGCTCTGTTAATGTTGCCCTTGCTCTGTTTTTTCAAGCAAACCTAGATGACAAAGAGCTCAGGTAAAGCTACAGTAGGTACTTTCTGTCAGCACACCTAGTCTTCCACCCTAGGTGCTTATCAAAATAAAATGTTTCACAGAACTTATCTGAGTTTTCTTATCCTCCCTTTATTTACTGTGCTGTGCTCTGGTGCAATGCAAGTCATGCTTTGATTGTCTGGTTGGTCTCAAATGTAAACACTTTCTCAAGGTGCCTGTACACTCTGTATTCAGTTATACCTATTTGCACATATGTTTTGCTTAGTTATCATTTTCTGACGTTTATCCCTATACCAGTTTTGAAGATGTAACTTAATTTATTGCCTATGTGACATTTTGTTTTGTTTATTATGTATGTTTTTGCAAAAGTGTCTACATACACTTATCATGTACTATTATTTATTGTATCACTGTTCCTCCCTTTGTAAACCTTTTCCCGGGGCTGCCCATAAAAAAGGGACATTCCATCTCAGTGGGCCTGCCGGTTACCAAAATTCAAATAAATAAATAGATAATAACTTTAATTTTCTTTATGAGGTCCCTGGACTATAAAAGACATTTTGCATTCAAAAATAGAACTTGCCCATAGTCAGACCCATTGCAGACAAAAGTGATGTAAAATATAAAAGATATCTCTCTGATAAATAGGGCTCTGCACTTAGTCACACTACTTGTAGATAAAAGTAACTACAAAAGTAAGTCATTTCAAACAAATAGGCCTGAAAAGAAACCTTCAGAACCTCCACTGGTTGCTGAGAATGAACATTCAGGGTACAGGATGCTCCAAAGGGATGGCAAAAGCAACCCAAATGCTTTGTAAAACAGAAGCTTAAGATGAGAATAGGGGCCTGTTAACAGTCACACATTGGAGCAGCATAGAGCGTAATCGGGAGCGTAAGCAGACAGGAGATATTTAGGCAGTCAGATTAGACAATATAAAGTTTTGTTCTGTAGATTAACAAGTAGAACTTAAAGGTGATATGCCACCAGATCAGCAACTAGTGCAAACTGTGCATGACTGGTATGATGTGTTCTTTAAAAGATGTCCTGACCACCAGCCTAGCTGCTGCATTCTAGACAAATTTCAGGCAATGTATCAGACCTCCAGATTTTCCTAAATAAAAAGCATTACATCAGTGCAGTCTGGATATGATAAAGACATGGACTATCATCACAAGGTTGTTGGACACAAAATGCAATTTTATCCAAGTGAAATTTCACAGATGAAAAAAGTGACTGCGGATTTTAGCTGACATCTGGAGTTTCAGAGTTAGCTTGCAGTTCACAGTGACCCTCAGATTTCTGAACACACACAGATCCACCGAGGGTCCTGCCTACCACAGATGTCATGAGGGACAGTGAAGCTGCCCTCCCCCGCCCTCCGAGAGCAACCCAGAAACATGGATCCTCCGAGGGTCCTGCCTGCCACAGAGGTCATGAGGGACAGAGAAGCTGCCCTCCCTCACCCCCGAGAGCAACTCAGAAACATGGATCCTCCAAGGGTCCGGCCTGCCACAGAGTTCATGAGGGACAGTGAAGCTGCCCTCCCCCAACCCCCAAGAGCAACCCAGAAACACGGATCCTCCACGGGTCCTGCCTGCTACAGAGATTGTGAGGGACAGTGAAGCTGCCCTTCCCCACCCTCCGAGAGAAACCCAGATAAACCGATGCACAATCCTAACACCAGGATGAGGTGATCAGGCCTCCTAACACTAGCCTGCTCCTGCTAGCAAATCCGAATTCGATCTTAGGCTTCGCGCCATTTTTGCTTGACCACTGACATACTACTGGAACTCCTACAAACTGCCTCATGTATTAAAAAATGGCATGGGAAGTGGAGATAGTTTTTCTAGTACAGTTTCTAGCTATCTGCATGCATTTCTACTATGTAGAGGGGGCACCTTAATTTAATTTATGGCAATAGCAGCTATCTGGTTACTTTAAAGCGTGTTACCTTAATTGATGTACTAGGCTCCCCACTGTACCAGCTTACTAGCACTGTTTTAACTGGAGGGTATTTTTATTGTAAGAATAATTAATTCTGAATTACAGTTACTAGCACAGTTAGTGTTTTTCACCTGCCTCCTTACATAGTCAGCTTAGGCCTCTCACTCCTCTTCTAAATTTTCTCCTCCCCCTCTCAGCAGGATATAAAAAACTTACCTGCCTTTCTATTCCCCACATAAACACGGATCCTCTGAGGGTCCTGCCTGCCACAGAGGTCATGAGGGACAGTAAAGCTGCCCTCTCTCCCCCAAGAGCAACCCAGGTAAACTGCTGCACAATCTAACGACAGGGTGGGGTGATCAGGCCTCCTAATGCTCACCTGCTCCTGCTAGCAAATCTAAATTTTGGACCCCGCCAAGGCGTTGCCTCACCACTTCCCCCACCACCACCCTTGCTCAACTTGGCCTTATATAGGCAACTTGTGCCAAATGGCTGAACCAATCAGCCCACTTTTCCATCTTCATCCTATACCTAGCCGCCACTAGAGGCTGCACTACTCTGTTTTACTCCCTTCTACTTTTCTCTCCCCACTACTGCCTATCACCAATCCTCCAAACTTCCTCCTCCTCAACATGTTTATTTTTCTCTTGTCTCTCTCTCTCTTCTGCTCTGTCCCCTGTGCTCATTTCCCCCTCCTCAAACTCCCCTACCAGTCAAGCTTCTGGAGCTGCTGACTACCCCTACATCCACACTGCCTGGCATCCACAGTGTCCTTCAAAGCACACCAAGGAGAACCCAACCTACAATGCATTCACCCTCCACCCAGGCTATGGGACCTTCCCCCTACCAACATATACCATATACATCTATGACCACTGCCATAAATGAACTACCCTCGCAAGGACACTACTACATTGGGTGTCGTTCCCTATGAAACCTATGAATCCTCTGCCTCCTTTATCATCCCACCCTCTTCTACTGTCAGCCCCCTGTACACTACCCCACCCTAGCCCCTCCCTTTCCAACTCACCGGGAACCGCAACACGCATAGATCATTGTATCCGAAAATTGGCCTGGAACTCTGTGCTCAGGTCCCTCCTCTTACTGCTCCTCCTTATATCCGTCTATTATATTCCATCTTTTGGATGAGACGTTAAACTGAGGTCCCATCTGCCTGGATTGGTGATAGTTCAGGTGAATGTTAAAGATCCCATGGCACTTATCGAAAAGAGTAGGGGAAAGTTTTATTGAAACATAAATCGTACAACAATAAACAAAACATGATACAAAAACAAGAAAAACTCAGAAAAAGGAAACTAAAACAAAGAGAATGTAGATAAAGGAAACTAATATTTAGCCAATCAAGTAACTGCAAAATCAGAGTCTGTTATCCAAGGAAGAGCCTTCCAAAGTTCCAGAAGTGTCACCTCAGATAATAAGGCACTTTCATGCACTTAAATGTTCTTTAGGTCCTGTTCAATTTTTTTCTCAAGCTCCAAGTAAGATCAGTCTTTTTGCTATAAAGTAAACAGACAGCATACCATCCAGATATTCCATTTAATTATAACAAAACAAGGTTTAGGGTATCCGTATTCCAAAGCAACCACTGGGGGGGAAAACTCCATATACAATATTCAGGTAAGAAACTGTCTAAAACAAGGGAGTAGCCAAACCTGTGCCAAAAAGGACCACCAATTCTGAATAAAAGAACAGTCAAAAAATAAATGAGAAATAGTTTCAGGTTCAGTAATACAGAATAGTCTAGAACACATTTGGTCTTGAGACTGCTTATGTTTGTGATTTGCCTTTACATTAATCCTTTCATGGCAAGACAGCCAGTGGAAATCCCACATATGAGCAGGCACCCTCTTACATCTTAACAGAGTCAAGAGGGAAGAAAGGTGTTGGCTAGGGCAGTTTTTGAAGGGTGACTGTATAGCACAAACAGTCAGAAGTAAATTGTTATATAAAACTTTATGTGAATGGATTAATAACATCTGGGCAGATATCTTCCATTGTTTCAAATGTAAAAACATAAGTTTAACGTAAATCGGTATAAGAGCAGTTTGTTGTAGCACATTTAGTGAATTGCATTCCCACTGATAAAACCATAACCTGCAAGAGTCATAGAACCATAGTTTCCACCCCCTCTGAGTATTGATCAGCAAAGGCCTGAGATTTGCAGTGAGAAAAATATATGAAAAAAATAACAGAGGATTAATCATGTGAACACCACCCGCAGTAATTGGTAAGTAAGTAACATTCCGCTTTACTGGATTTAACCTGCTCCCCCAGACAGCCTGAAAAAACAGGCTAAAAACTGCAGTTTCCAATTGTTTAGGGATAGGGAATATATATCTCAAATAGAGAAAGGTCGGTATCAGATAGGTTTTAATCGGAAAAACATGTTTCTTTTTCCCAATCTGCCCCCTATTCCAAGAGGCCACCTTAAGTTTACCTTGTTGTAGTTTAGCATTCCAGTTAAAAAAATCTGAATCCAGAGCCCCCCCCAAAAAAACTCAAAATATGAATAGGGCCCTCAGCTAGACGTAAAGGGCCAATATGATCCAAGGGGGCTAATGTAGAACCTAACTGAATACCCAAGCTTTTATTAAAATTTAAAACTGCAGCAGAAAAATCACCAAAAGTGGAACACACCTAAAGAGAAATAACCACAGAGGCCTCATCGGCTACAATGAAGCAAACATCATCTGCATACACAATAGCCTTATAAGGCGAGAGCAGGGCAGAACTAGAGATAGTATTAATCTGAAGATGGGCATTCAAACGGTGAAGCAAAACATCTAGAAAAAAATACATATAGAAACATAGAAACATAGAATTTGACGGCAGATAAGGACCTCTTGGTCCACCCAGTCTGCCCATTTCCCTACCTACTGGATAAGCTGCAGATCCTAGTTAATCAGCTGCCTATATCTTCTTACCCCCACCCCCCAGAATTGCCTTATGACTGTACCATGCATGCTTGAATTCCACTACTGATTTTGACTCCACAACCTCCTCTGGAAGGCCGTTCCATGCATCCACAACCCTCTCTGTGAAAAAATACTTCCTTAAATTACCTCTGAGCTGCCTCCCCTCTATCTTCAAATTGTGCCCTCTTGTTCTTGCACACCTCTTTTTTTGAAAGATGCTACCTTCTTGGGCTCAAAGGACAGCCTTGATGAATCCCTCTCTTTATGGGGATCATTGGTCCCACCCAACCATTCACTACAGGCACAACAGTAGCCATTCTATAGAAAGCACAAATCCATCATATAATTACATCCGGTACCTGCAAAAAATGAAGTGCTTCCCATAAAAAATCGCAACTAACAGAGTCAAAAGCCACCTTCTGGTCTACTGATACAACAAGTCCTGAAACCGTGTCCACATAACCATGAGAAAATTATTCTCAAAGGAGAATGAAATGGTCAGAGATTCTCCTATTAGGCACAGAACATGATTGTGCAGGATGCAAAACCACCTCTGCAATCCCCACCAAGCGCTTCACAATAATTTTCATCAATAACTTAAAATCAGTGGTTAACATACATAAAGGGCACCAGTTCTCAAGGGAATGAATATCTCCTTTCTGCTTGTATATATAAATCAAAGTACCCTTCGCAAATTCCAAGGGGATAAATTCACATGTTAACAGAGAATTAAACACAGATGTAAGTTCTGGAACCAAGTGGTCACCCAGTACCTTATATAAGGCAGCAGGGAGACCATCTGGACTAGGAGTCCCCTGTAAGGGTAAGGAGGAGATAGACAATTTCAGGTCCTGCTCCATTATGGGTAAACATGCCTGGTCCAAACTCAGCTGTGAAGGGGCTGTGATATCAAGGTCACTATACAAGGTCACAGGATCACCAGCTACTGCTGGGAGAGGAGAAAATAGGGCTGTCATATAATCTGCCACAATTTGACAAATATCAGACTGAGAGGTACATAAGGTACCTACAGAATTAGTAAGGCATGTCATAGTTTTCTGGGCAATTTGATTGGAATTTGACTCAAACGGGCAAACAACATCACATGTTCCCGGAATACTAAATTTGTATTGATGATAAAGTTGTGATTGTCGGTATTGGAAATTCAACATATCACTCTGTATTAATTGTAATTGTTGAGAAAGGTCTTGCTCCATCGTATATGCCATTGTTAACAGTGACTGAAAATGTACCCTCTTCTGCAAATATTCCAAATATTCCCTCCTACATTTCAGGCGACTATAATTTTTCAAAAAAAGGACCAAATCATGCGTTGTATTAGTCCACCACTGAATAGGGTCCTCATAACATATAAAGACAGATTTACAGGCCTGAATAAAGAACAAGAGAGATTGCATGAATGTCGGGACTTGTAACAAGGATGTGTTGAATTTCCAAAGTCCTGAACTGTTACGAAAAGGGACAGCAGAGCCAAGACCAACAGAAAGCAGTTTACGGTCAGAAAACGCAACAGCTTGTACTATGGCAGAAGTAACAGATAATCTACGAGACAAAAAAACAAAATAAATTCGAGTAGCCAGTTTACCCTTTTGAAATGTAGGAGTGTGTTGTTTAGTAAAAGAGTAATAAGCATCAGTTAAATGAGCAGTGCAGACCAATTTCGCCAGTTCATGAGACTCACAAAGCAACTTTTTAGTAGTAGCGAAAGAGCTCTTATCATGAAGACTTAAACCACAATTAAAGTCACCAGAAAATAATACTTGAAAAGAGGTGTGCAAGTAAGGGTGAAGTAAAGAAAATAAAGCTATATGTGCAGTCTTAGTTTGAGGAGTATAAATGTTAATCACCTGATAAGGACAGGACCCAGGTACAAAATCTAAAATGAGCGCTCTACCAGGGGCCACATCAAATAGTTTAAGCAAGTGGAACTCTGGGATATTAATTAAAATCCCCAGTCTCGAACAGGAGTCTTGACCTATAGACCAAAAAGAAGGGCCCAATAACCAGTCCTGCTGTGCTTGTCGGATCTCTTGTGTGGTAGGAGTTCTAGTATGCTGTAACAAAAAAATTCCCAAAGGCAAAAGCCCCAAAAAGGAAAGAAACAATCTCCTTTTTGCTGTATGCTTCATACTATTTGCATTAATAGTATGGCAAGCAAAGTGAGACATAGCACTGAAACAGAGCAGAGAAACTCATTACGATTTCGACTTCCCAACCACCTACTTCCCCTTAAGCTTCACTCTAGCCTTCCACTTCTGAGAAAGACCAGTACCAAGTTGAAATTCAGAGTCAGTGGTTCTATCAGGGAGGGAAGAAGCAATGGAGGAAGAGTCAGACTCGTCTCCAGCATCATCTGGGACAGGTTGGAGAAGCTCAAAAGAATTAGACAGGGTCACAGGATGGGGCTCCAGAACTAATGGAGGGGATGGTAATACCCGAGGGCTATTCCTCATCGACCTCCGATGTACAATACTAGCGGGCACTTGGGGGGGATGGCATAGAACTTGGACCTGGAACAGGGTTAGGGACAGGCAGAATAGACTGGACAGGTTCAGGGGTAGGAGAAGTCACAACTAAGGGCCTTTCAGAAAAAGAAACCACTGGAGGCTCAACACCTTGGATTACAACAGGCACAGAGACCTGCGATATGGGCTGTGTGACTACAGGAGGTGGTGCAACCGCGGTGGCCTGGATACAAGCCTTCTGAGCTTGTGTAATAATAAATCACTGATCTACTCCACCATCATGAAAATCCTGGTTATGATTAGCCCACTGACAATTCTGAAACGTGTGCCCCATCTCGTCACAAAGATTCCATTTACACTCATTCAGCCAGTGTGCCCCCACATGACCCAATTCACTGCAGATATTACATTTCATCTTATCACACAAATTGCTAAGATGTGAGGGGTCACCACACTGGTAACAAGCCTTAGGCTGACCTGGGTAAAACAGGACCCCCCCCATCATGACCTATAAAAAAAGAGTTAGGTAAGTGTACAGGATCAGAGTCATTAGTGTGTAACAAGACCTTAACCTTCCAGCCCCCAGTCCAGATATTCTCTGTATCCAAAATAGCTTCAGGCTGACCCTGAACGTTACAATGCTGTTTCAGCCAGTAGACAACATCAGCCACATCAACACCCTCATTCTGAAACAAAATGGTAATAGTCTTAAAAGCTGGTTTAGAAAGGGGAACAGCCTAAAATGGGGTCCATAAAGCAGTGTTCCTCAAAGCATGATACTTCAACCAAAAACGCTCCAAGCCACGAGATGTTTGAAAGCTAATATCAAAAGTGAATTCACCTGAGATGTGAATCAGAGCATATATTTCATGAGAAAACAATTTTAAAGAGTCCTTTATAAGTGTACGTGTCACATACACATGATCTGGAGGCTCAGGTAACCCCCCATGTAAGCTAAGCGAACAGTGTTATGCCTCTTAGCAGTCTGAATTGGGAATTTAAACAAAGATGAAAAAGAACGAATTGGCTCAGCATTTTTAGGGGTAACTGTAGTGATACTGGAGCCGGAGTCTCTATGGATATTTTAGAAGAAGAAGCCCGAAGTGGAGAACCCTGTAAATGGTCTGAAACAGGGTTTTGTGTTAGCTCCAATTCCTTAGGTAAACACAAGGGGTCAGGAGAAGCCACAGATCTGTCAGATGTACGCTGCAGCTTAGGGAAGTCTTCGGGGCAGGGGGACCGCATTGGAGACAGACCCGAGAACCATTGCCCAGCAATGGACTCCTGCACCCAGCCAACACCTCGCAACACCAAATCTACAGTCCAGGAAAGTCGCTACAAAGGGATCCACAACTTGGGGTTTTAACTGAGAGGGAGATATTGTCGCAGTAGGCAGAGCAGAAGCAGTAGTCAGAGCAGAAGCAGTACTCACTGTGGTTGTCTGGGAGGCAGGCAGTAAAGCAGCATCAGTAGACATGCTAGGAGCTTCTGAACAGGCTAGAACAGCAGTTGCTAGAGGTGTCACTGTGGACTGTCCCCTAGAACCACCAGACACAGCAGGAGGATTGCACACATCAAATCTGTCAGCTCGTATCCGTTTAAGTTCTTGATTCAATTTCATCTTGGTAATCGCAAAACAGCATTCTGCAGTGGCCAAACATTCCTGGATCTCCTTTTCTGCAAAGCAGGCAACATCAGGGTCAGAGGAGGAAAGATCCTCTATTATGTCAACAGTAGGCAAGGAAGTTTGAGAGTCCATTCCAGTTTGTGATAGCAGAGGTTCAGGCACTGCGACCTGTATATTTGTGTCAGATCCTGAAGCAGAAACAGTAACTTGCAAAACATCTGTAATTTCATTCAAGGTCTCCACAAAATCAGAGGCAGGAGTCGAGACCAAGTCTCCCACCTCCATAGCTTCCTCCACAGCAGGCAAGGGTGCATCCGCCATCTTGGACAGAGGTTCCCCCTCTGAGGAGTAGGGGAATTTTTTATTGATATCACATCATCACAAATCATAACACATTGTACAAAAAATAAAGAGAAAAGAAAATAACAAACATATAGAAAGAAAGAACAACAGGTATTCACTTCACACACTTGATGCAGTATGTTAAAGACCACACAATAATCACTCCTTAACCCCAAAGAAACCTTCCCCTCCCCCTTATTATCTTTCCCCATACCATTGTGGCAGGGGAATTTTGCTAGTTGTAGCTCTCAAGCCCAATTACTTCTGAGTGTGTTAAGTCACATGAAAGAATACAATTGTAATCCCAAATAAACAAGTATTTCATTCATACTCTGGTTAAAAGTGATTGTTCAAAAATAATTTTCCAACTACTGAGTAAACAATAAACTATTAGGGCAAAAATCAGTAGCACTTTTTAAACACGTCTTGTTTAGAAATAGGTTTTAGTCTACCTCTTACTTGTATTTGATAAATCCAAACAACCCTTTCCATTTCCTTAAAACATAGCTCTTAGGATTAACCTGCAGATCTTTCTTAAACACTGCCCCCATAGCTTGTTCTACCAGTGTCTTATAGGTGCTATATGACATCAGTCTCTGTTGGAGTGTCCATTCACAGCGAGCCTGCCAAAGGTAAAACTTTAAACAGCAAAACAACACCATTAAAGTATCATAATCATACATTATCTAGAGGTTGGGACAATGCCCAAGGACCAAAGACTCATAGGTTAAACTGCCTAACCAATTTAGATTCCATTCTGTCTTTAAATATCCCCATAGGGCTTTTGCATAGGAACAGGTAAAAAGGAAATGATCCATTGTCTCTTCAATATTTATACAACAGTTATATGGACTATTCCTTTCTTCTTGGGCCTTGTGTTTTGCATTGCCTCTTACATTCAGTCTCCCATAAGCTGAAAGCCATAATACCTCCCACATGTGCATTGGAATTCTGTTGTTATTTAATTGTTTTAACACCCCTCCCTTTAGATCTGGTGGGCAATTTTTAAATTCAGATTGTTCCGGATGGATTTGACTCACCATGTGCGAGTACAATTGTCGTCCTAAAAGTCTGGAGATATCCGCTTTAGTGATCTCCCATTTGCAAAGATTTTTGAGCGTTGGTTTAATGTATTCTGGTATTTTGATATGAGTGGGCAATTTTGGGGGAAAGTTTCCAGTCCAAATTTCCAAATATGCATTACAAGTTTTTCAAAACAAATGGTATGTCACCCCGGTTGGTTCCCCTAGCCCAATTTTAAGATTGTGAGACAGGAAAAGGCTATGGAAAAAGATTATAGGGTCCACCATACCCAGACCCCCTTGTTGTTTAGACAAATATGTAAAACACCTTTTTATTGGGTTCAATCTGGATCCCCAAACCATCTGAAAAAAGCATGCATATAACCTGGTTTCTAAGATCACTGGGGGTGGGAAAATCATGGCTATATACAACAAAGTGGGTATAATGAACCTTTTAATTATGTGTACCCTTTTTATTTTAGACAACCTCCATGACTTCCATCTCTGGACTTTATTTTCAGCCCCTGAAGACCCTTTCCCAGTTCTCAAGTGGGAGATTATGTTGTCCAAACGTTATTCCCAAGATTTTTGTGGCTCTGAGGAGAAATAAATATGGTTTACTGTTACAGGTGCCCTCTGTATTTCCTAAGTACAACCCTTTACATTTATTTAGATTGAGGGTGGCATTAGATACTCTAGAATATTTCTGCAGTTGTTTTATTACTGTTGGTAATTGCCCCAGATTTGCTATAAACAGGCATATATCATCCGCATAGGCTTGGATTTTCAGTTCCATTTGGCCTGGTATCCCCCCAAACCTTCCCATTCTTGAGTATTGCTCAGAACTCTAATCAGAGGGTCCAGGGAAAAGTTATAAAGGAGTGGGCTGAGGGGGCAGCCCTGTCGAACCCCTGTATTTATGGTGATACCTTTCATTACCAACCCTCTAATAATAGGTTGCACATGGATTCTAGAATATAGAAGTTGAATTTTATGCACAAATTCCTTTGGAATACCATAATGTAATAAGGTCTGAAAGAGGAAAGGAAGGCATACTCTATCAAAAGCTTTGCTTTGATCTAAAGTAATGATACAACTGGATGTTTGTGCAGCACCACACATCTCTATTACATCTTTAATAATCATTAAGGCATGTTGTAGCTTCCTTTCAGGGATCCCACAAAACTGGGCTGGATGTATTAATAAAGGAGCTATTTGCCTTAGCCTATTGTTAAGAACCTGAGACAATATATTTAAAATCAGCATTCAGGAGAGTTATAGGTCTCAGTTTGAGATGTCTACCTTTCACCCTCCCTTATATATAAAATTAAGAGACCTGCTGTGAATTGAGGGGACCACCCTTTGTCAAAAATACTGAAAACAGTTCTACTAAACACCTTGCCATTATTTTGGAAAATGATCTGTAAAACTCATAAGGCAGTCCGTCAGGTCTGGGTGAAGATCCATTTTTTAGTTTCATAATTACATCTTCTATTTCCTATCATTTCAAAGGAGAGGTTAAAAATTCCTGATCCTCCTTGGCCAAGGTTACCTGGCTTTTCTCCAAATAAGAATTAACCAAATTTGTAGAAGGAGGAGGGGAACTCTCATGTGACGCCAAAAGCTCATGGATTATTTCATGGATCCCCATCTCATCTTCCACTATGTTTCCTCTATCATCTACTAATTGAAACATATCTAAAGTCTCTTTCTTCTTTTTACAGGCTTCAAAGGGGTCTCCAATTGTTTTTTTTTGTGTTCCAAATTGCAATTCTGTATTTAAAGTTTTTGCCCTGTCATATTAAAATTTCCTCATTTCATTCTGGATCTGTTCAATGTCAGGGCCATAATCTTGTCTAGACATAGCAGACTATGAAAGCATGTTCTGAAGTTTTGATCTTAGTTTTAAATAGTTAAAAAAATTGTTTTGTGCCCTATGCTTGCCATAGTTTTGGAACCATATTGCCATCTCTTTTTTTGTATCCATCCACCATACCCCCAAATCTTCGTAGAGATCACTCACTGAGGTCCTAGCCCAGAGTAATGATGAAATTTTCTCTTTAACAAAAGGGTCTGTGAGCATTAAAACATTTAATCTCCATCTTTTCTCCCTCCTTATTTTTTGGGAGGGGCTGTTTGAAACGTTATTTGTAAGAGAAGGTGGTCTGAAAGTTCTATAGGGATAGTATGAAAGTTTGGGTTAGGGAGATTCCTAGAAACAAAAATATGGTCTACATTTGATGTCAGATTTCCCCTTTTGTATGTATATTTGGTCCCTTGAGATTGGTAGTGTGCACAATTCTTCAGCTCGCCAATATCGACATATTTATGTGAGGCATTTGAATTGCAGCATGTTTTCACTCTTTCCCCTCTCAGTCCCTCTTTGGGTAAGTCACAATTAAAATCCCCCCTCCCCAGGATTACATAAGTGGACGTATGTAAGTAAGGTTAAAGTTTGGAAATTAGAGCTACTTTATCTGCTTTTGTTTGTGGGCTGTATACATTTATTAATCTATATGGGACCTTATCCCAATATCCATCTAGGATGAACAGCCTCCTGAATCAAATCCACCATCTTGGTCATTTGGAAGAAAAAGTACTAAATACAATACCTATTCCATCGGCCCTGTCTGGCCCAAGGGACCAATAGGATGGCCCCCATCTCCATTCGGCCTGGAACAGCCTAAATTGGTCCGATGTGAGCACCCATGTTTCTTGCAAAAAACAGATATCCAGTTTTAGATCTATCAATAGGTGAAACAACGTCATTCTCCTAAGGGAATGTAAGAGGCTATGACAGTTACGTGAACCCAGGGATAACTTAACCATTCAATTTAAGAGTTCAAGGCCCTTTCTTTCTCCTTTTCTTTTTCTTCCCTTTGTACTCAAGCATATCATCTTTCCCTCCTTCAGCTTGTGTGGGTGTAAGAGCTACATCCATCTGTTCTGTGTCTGATTCTACCTCAGTGGAGCCAAAACCTCAAAGGGATTAGCTTCTGCTAGGCCTGCTTGCTCACTTGTGGGGTGGGGGCGGGGAGCTGGGTTTGGTTTTGTATTCCTAGTTGTCCTTCTCCGAAGGTGGGGTTTTTTTTGGGGGGGAAGAGGGATCACCTGCACATCAGTGGATTGCTTATCTGTGTAGCAAACCAATAATAGGTCCCCCCACTGGATGGGCTTATCAGGATTTGGACAGAGTGGATGATTCTCCTCATCTATTCTTATCTCTTCAGTCTCAACTTCCTCCTTTCTGCCTGGAATAGGGTCTGGAGCCTTATCTGGGGGGGGAGTTGTTCTGCAGGAGGGACTTCAGCCTGTACCACATTTTTGGCTGCTTCCTCTTGAGCTTGTTGGATAAGAAGCTCAGGGCTAATGACTATTGCCTTATTTCTTGCAGCCCACGGACACTCTGGAAATGTGTGACCTGTGTCCTCACATAACTCACATCGTGTCAGGTTTGCGCATTGCATACTTAAGTGCCCCACCTCTCACGGTTGTCACAGCAGGGGCGATCACATACACTAGAGAGGTGGATCCTAGCCCCACAATTGTAGCATGCTCGTGGCTGCCCTGAATAAAAACACACTCCTCTATCTCTACCCAGCATGAAGGAGTTTGGTATATGCTCTATATCACTCTCCAGTTGCCTCAATTTAACCTTATATTTCCATCCCCCAGTCCAAAACATCTCAGAATCCAGTTGTGCTTCTGGTGCACTCAATATTTCACATTTTTGTTGAAGCCAGTATGTAATGTCATCAACGTGTACCCCTTCATTCCGAAACATCACTGTCACATATTTAATGAGGAGTTTTGTCAAGGGGATCACCATAAAGGTGGACCACAGAGGTGAAAATTTAACTTGATTGAAGCGTTGCCAGAACAAATCCAGGGTGTATGCAGATCTGAAACTAATGTCATAGTTGTCCTCTCCTGAGATGTTTATAAAAGCATAAACATCTTTTGGTGAAAAGTGTAGTGAGTCCTTCAGGAGCTTTCTCCCCACATGTGGCTGATCTGGCCTGATTTCAAGACCCCATTTGTACCAAATTCTAACTGCATTCCTTTTAGGAACAGCCTCTTTTTTTGATCTAGCAAAGAGTTCTGACAATAGTGGGTACTGGGGAAGGGGGTCAGTTTGTTTTTCTTCCACTTCAGGTGCCACTCCTCTTCTGAGATCTGGGGTCCCTGCAAAGGTTGTTTCATTCTTCCTGTCCTGTGTCAGATCCCCCCAGGGTTCCCTTATGTTTTTCTCTAAAGGATCTTTTTCCAGTATAATCAATTCAGTTATATTTTCCTGAAGCTGTCCCATATTTTCATCCCCCATATCTTGCGCAGAGTCTGGATTTGTACTCCCCCTTCCCCAACAGAGATTTGAGGCAAACCCCTGGGACACCATTCTGGGGTGTTTGCAGGCCACGGTGGTCTGGCAACCACTGGCCTGAAGGCAATTTCTTCCATCCTGCCTCCTGTAGGGCTTTTCCTGGTGACCAACTGCAGAAGGGTTCAAGTCCCTGATTTAGATTACTGTGTAGGGAAAATGCTTTGCCAATTGCCTCTGTTGTTGATGTTGGACAGGATTGCATAGATATATTTTGTCCCTTGTGTTCTACAGGCCCTTTATGAGTATTAGGCCCATCTAGATTGTGTTTTGCCTACATAATAGCCTCTCTCCTGTTTTTCCGTTCCTTTGATCCTAGTTTAGCAGATCGTGCTAAGAAAGAAAAAATGGTAGCATCAGTCTGTTCAAAGGGATTATTTTGGAAAATGACTTCCCCAGTTTTCTTTTCCTCTGTATTTGGGCCTTTTTGAATCTCTGTGTTGAACCAGGGGCCTGTATTATCAGACTTCGGATTGTTTTCCAGTCCTGAAACTACATTAGGCATTTCTTTATCTTGTACAGCAGTGTTTAAACCTTCACTCCCCTTCTCGCTCCTTTGCTCAGTTTTAGAGCTAGTTTCAGTGGGAACTTCTGCCTTAATATCACTGCCCTCTACCTCCTGCAGGTTATTCAAAACATTCACCTCTTGGGGCTCTAGGCACTCGAATCCCTCAGTTTTCCTGCCAGCCCTGTTCACATTAGCATCAGTGGTTGAAATAATAGGGTGAAGATTTCCCTGTGGGAGTGTCTGTCAGCTTGCTCCTTCATCGTCCTTTGATGTTGATGCACCATATTTAGAGCTGTCAGCTGGGCCATACCCATTGTCAATTTCTTCACTGTGATCCAGTAACTTTAATTCAGCTTGTTTTCTTGCCATAAAAGCTGCATATTTCTCCTTGGCTTTCTCTAATGGCTACAGAAGTTCTTCTTTACTTTTGCCCTTAATTCCTTCCATTGGAGTTACATACTAACATACTAAAATGCCAGCAGAATAGGCCTAACGGTCTGTCATGTCTGCTCGTTTGGTCAGCCCCCACCCTGGGTGCTGACCTTGCTGTCCCCCTCGCCTTCTCTGGCTTCTCCCTTCCCAGTTCCAGATATTCTTGCTGCATTGGATTTTGCTTCCTGAACCCTTCCCCTGTACCTGTCCCATCCCCTCTTGAACCCCTCCACTGTCTCTGCCTCCACCAGCCCCCTAGGTAGTGCATTCCATGGCTCCACCACCCTCTCAGTGAAGTAGCACCTCCTCCTTTCTCCCCTGAATCTTCCCCCCTCCAGCTTCCACCCATGCCCTCTAGTGGCCCCTTCCTCCTTCCTTCGAAGCACCCTATTTACCCTCTTCATGTACCTGAAGACCTCTATCATGTCCCCCCGGTCCCTTCTCTCTTCCAATGTGTACATATTTCTCTCACAGTCCTTATTTCCATCAATATTACTCAAGTCCTAGATCGAGAAAAACATCTCTTCTTGTTTATTTTGAACTAATTCTTGGTTTATTTCCAGTAAAGTGGCCTCTTGCATTATGAGGTCATAGGAGGAGGCCATCTCCCCTGCAACATCAGCACTTCCTCCTCCTTCTCCTCGGTCCGGCTCCCAACTGGGCTCCTCCATCCCTGCTCACAGGAAGTCAAGCCCCCTGCTGGCAGGAAAGTAGGGAAATTTCCCTAATGTCCGGGCCAAATTTCCCTCATTCACTAAACATACCAACAGCCTAATCTGGTTCAAGGTCAGTTGGCATTCATCTGTATCCCCCCTCCTCCGGGTCATGCCTGAAAATAGGCAGGATTTGTTTAGTGCACTTACCCGGTCAACAAAAACTAAATAAATAAATAAATAAATAAAAAATAAAAAAAATAAAATAAATATCCGGTAATATCCACTCCACCCTAATCCTGGCCCACTTGCAACCTCAACACCTAACCATACCCCCAATAGCAGGCTTTGCATTGCCAGCCTCAATGTCTGTAGTCTGCTAAAAAAGTGGGACCCATACCAGGGATTGGTCCTCCAACACCAGCCCGATGTCACTGCCTTAAATGAAGCCTGGCTCTCCCCCTTGATCCCAGACTCAACGGTAGGCTTGCCCAATTTCAACCTCTTCCAAGCCGATCAACAAGGGAAATGTGGAGGGGGTTGTGCCATCTACGTTAAGGACACAATACACGGTCAGCCACTTCCCCTTCCCTTGCTGGTCCCTGGGCTGCAGGCCATCACACTCAAACTCACAATGGGTCACTCCTAAACCCCCTTCTCATCATCACGGCAGTCTACATTCCCCCTAAAGGCCAGAAAGTGGCCTTTCACTCAATCCTGTCATATCTTGCCTCCCTCCCGCAAAAAAATGAACAAATTACACTTGGGGACTTCAACACCAACTGGCCTGCTAAGTCCGCCACACCGCTTATAGATGCAGCTACAGCCCAAGACCTCACACAAGTAGTCACCTCTCCCACACATATGGACCTCCTCCCTACTGGACCTGGTCTTCACCAACCACCCCCATAAAATCACAAGTGCCACAGTGCTACCAAATATGATCAGTGACCACTCCCCAGTTCTCTGTACATGGTCCTTCAAAATGACCAAGACCCCCCTGAAGGTAATCGTCCTTCACAAACTGGGCCCAGGTAAACTTGCTCTCCTATGATCCCATTTCAGGTCACTGGACTGGTCCTTCTTAACTAATTCCCTCGACCCTGACCTAGCCCTTGACCTATTCATTCGCACTTTCAACAACATCTGTGACCAATTTGCCCCCAACTTTCCAAAAGGATGGCCA
The DNA here is from genome assembly GCA_016271365.2 of Neoceratodus forsteri. Lineage (NCBI taxonomy): Eukaryota > Metazoa > Chordata > Ceratodontiformes > Ceratodontidae > Neoceratodus > Neoceratodus forsteri. The sequence continues at coordinate 208,428,540 of CM057451.1, forward strand.
AAGGCAACCCTGCCCCTTGGATCTCTGACCATCTCTGTGCCTTGATGCATACACGTGACTCTATCTGGCACCTCTCAAATGAGACTGGCCATCCCTCCAATAGGCAGAAGTATAGAGAGGCCCAGAACAACTGTACATGGGCACTACACAAAGCCAAGGCTGAGCAGTATAAAGATGTCCTCACCAATACCTGGGGCTCTGGGCAGAAATTCTGGATAATATCAAGGAAATCAGAGGAAAAACCCTAAACCCCAGCCAGATAGCGGAGGATGGGCACCTGACTTCCGACCCCTCCACCATAGCCTCGGCCTTCAACCAAGCTTTCACTAACGTCAGCCATGTTGTCCCCCCTAACTTCTTCAACCCACCCCCTGCCTGCTCCCCTGCAGCTTAACGCTCCCTTCCACCTATGGTGCATCACCCCCAAGGCTGCTGAACCTTATCTCAGAAACACTCTAAGCCATGCTCATGATAGTAGTGACTCCCTGGATCTGAAGCTTCTCTGGCTCACCCTCCAAGAGGTACTCTACCCACTCACCCATATTCTGAACCTTTCCCTCTATCAAGGTAAATTCCTCTCTATATGATATTCTGCCTCCATTACCCCCATATTTAAAAGTGGGGACCGTACTGACATCAATAACTACCGGCCCATATCTATCCTCCCCCCCATCCAAAGCTCTCGAGTGCATTGTCTATGACCAGCTCACTGACCACCTTAACAAACATGATCTTTTCTGTAAACAGCAGCATGGTTTCCACAAAGGGCACAGTACTACTACCAGCCTCCTGGAATTCACTGCATACATCCACTCTGCATTAGACAAAGGCCACTCCACTGGTGCTGTTTTTGTTGACCTCTCTAAGGCATTCAACACTGTCAATCACTCCCTATTGCTAGTCACACTCTCCAATATCGGCTTTTGTCAGGATGCCCTACACTGGTTCACTGACTACTAAACGGGTAGCTGCCAACAGGTCAAAATCAGCACTACCCTATCCAATAGTCTCCCAGTTCTCTCAGGGTCCCCCAGGAGTCCATCCTTGGTCCCTTTCTTTTCAGTCTTTATCTTAACTCCCTCCCTAGATCCTGCTGTAGCAGCCTACTACTATATGCAGATGATGCTGTCCTTTATGCCTTTAGCCATGACCCTCTGCAACTCCACCACTTCATCCAGTCCAGTTTTTAATGAAGCTGAACAGTGGTTCACTGCCCAATACCTCAAAGTGAACTACAAGAAGACCAAATTAATGATTTTCACCCACCCCGGAACACTAAGCAGAAACTTTGCTCCCAGATCCTAACTGCTGACCTAACTCCACTTGAGCAAGTGAACTCCTTCAGATATCTAGGCATCACCCTGGACCTGGCTCTCAATTTCCACCAGCACATACACCACCTGTCCACGGCCCTCAATGTCCACCTAGGACTGCTATACCATGCCAAATATTGTCTTACCCAAGACGCCCTCTGACTTGCAGTCTCATCCTCCATCCTCTCCCTCCTTGACTACGGTATACTTATTTATAGCGTTGCCACCACCTCGACCCTATATAGGCTATGTCTCTCCCTCAACAAAACCTGTAGACTTGTCCTTGGCTGCAACTACCTCACACACACCTGCTCATTATATAACTCCACAAACTGGCTTAACCTTGACAATAGAATCAAAGTCCACATCTGTCTTATGGCCAAAAAAATCACCCTAGGTCTCTCCCCTCCGGGTCTCACCCCCCCAATCTATCCATCTACAACCCCAAAAATAACTTGTAGCTCCAGCAAGCAACATCTCTCACTTCCCTGATGTTGTACCTCCCAATATCAAAGGTCTTTCAGCTTCAAGGCCCCCTCCTGGATGAATGACCTGCCCAACTTCATTGCACCCCAAAACTCTATCGGCCTCTTCAAACCCCACCTTAAGGGTCACCTCTAGTCCTCAAATTGCTGTAACTGCTATTGACCCTGTCACACATTTCCTCCCCCCTGACAACAGCCTATGGCTGGCTAGCTCCCCCATTTCTTTTTTCCTTTACTTTCTTTCCTTCTTTCTAGAAGATTATCTACGCCTCTATAAGTCTACTAGGTCTTGACTGCGAGCCTTATTTTTTACCTTTACCATGTCTCAAGCATTTTTTTCTGTTCCCTGCTCTGTATGCTACCTTACCTCGGTATTGTTCAATACACTATATGTGACGTGTAACCTCAACCCTGTACTGTTTAATACATGTGACGTGGAACCTTTGTAAATGAGTCTCTGACTCAAAGGTACCTTCCAATCTCTGTATAAATAAATACAAATAAATAAATTAAGTGCCTTGAGTGCGCAGAAATTTTAGGATGCTAATATGGCATCTGCACTTTTTAATGCTGACCAACCAAGATCTGGTTTGACAATCAACACCTCTGTCTTATCCAGGTTGGGATTCAGTTGAAGACCACCTGGTTATTGATCTCTTGAAGACACCATTCCAGTGCTGGGGTCACACAGCTCCCATTAGGTGTACCTGACAGGTATTGCTGAATGTCATCTGCATTACAGTGAAACTTAACCCCATGTTATCTTATGATCTCTTCCAGCATCAGCTTGCACAAGTCAAGCAATGTGGGGGCAAGGACTAAACCATGAGGTAATCCACAGTTCAGCACAACAGTTCCAGAGACAGAATTTTACAGAACCACCTGCTAAACTCTTACAGTGAAGTAGAACTTAAACCAGTGCAAACTTCTGCCAGTAAGCCCCATGCAGTGCCTCATATGATCCAATAGCACACCATGGCCTACCATGTCAAACACCAATGAAAGACTTAGAACAACCAAGAAGATTAAAGCATCAGAGATAAAGGATGTAGAGAGGGAGGATATGGGGCAGATGGAGTATATTCAGCAGAGTGCACAAACAGAATCAATATGAGTTCAAGTAGTTACAGAAAGAAGAAGGCATCAGAATAGAGAACAGTTACCTAAGAATGTACCATAACAGTAAACCTTTAACAGAAGCTCCTTCATTGGGTCAAACTCTTGGAACTATAAGCCATCAGCATTGAGATGACACAGCAAGTTTTGCTAGCAAGGGGCTGCCCACAGTGACATGCCCCATCTATGGGTATATAAGTGTGGCCAGCCCTTCACTTCTCTGTTCCTCACTGGAGATTAGCCTCAGAGGACCTCCAGTTGTGAGGAACCAGGAGATAAGACCAGCAGCAAGTGTACAAGTTGAGGCATGTGGCTGGAAACAGGATAATTTGGAGTAGGATTTAGTCACAGCATCTGATAGAATCCTTACTGAAAGCAAAAAGGGAGAAGGAGAGAGGAATGGCATGGGCTACTGGAGGTGATTCTCTCAAAGATCTACTGTATAGTATAAGTACTTACATAACTGTTATGTCTTCTTTGAGGATATCTCCTTCATTACACCACAACTTTGGAATGCCTCCCAAGCAGTATCAGTCAAAAAGTTTATTGCATAACAAGTTCTGTTGTCACAATTTAAATACACATTAAATACACCTGATTTTACATTCTAAAATTAATAAATTATCTACACATCTTTTTGTCCACTAAATACACCAGATAGGCATTCTGTTTCATACATTATTCTCCTTTTTCATCATCAGATTTCATTAAAATTCTTGTGTAAATTGCACAATTTTATTTTATCTTGTGTCCCCTCTTGGTTTTGGTTTATCATTATTCTCTACATCAGTTACTATTGCACTTTCTATACATGTATTCATATACATTTTATATGTATTCATACCATATTCCATATTAATATATATCTATACCCACTCAGTTTTTAAGATTACTTCACCACTTGGTCTTTCTTCTATTTTTCTCCTATTGTGGGCTTACAATATTTGGTATTTCAAAGTTCTACATCCTTGTCTTCTTTATGATTATATATCCAATGAGTGGTACTATAACTTTCAACCTTTTTATGGCTCCTCTCCTTTTTCCCCCTTTCTCTTTCTTTATTCTCATTATTTTCTCCTTTCCTCTTCATCCCTTTTATGCAATTTGTAACATTCTACAGTTCTAAGAAATGTTACCACTGTTTGAAGTATTTTAGTTGACTTTGTATCTAGTAACCCCTTTGCCAACATTTGTGGATTTCCCTCATGTTTTTCTAGTCTAGGCCCTAAAATTTCTAACCTTTTTTTATAATATAAGGTGCAAATTATCAAAATGTGTACAATATCATCTTGTTCCTTACTACATTTACAGTTCCCACTGGAAATTTCAGCTCTTGTTAAGATTATTTGTAATCTTTCACTACTGTGATCTTCAAATCTATATTTTATAAAAAGGTTTCTTCTATAAGGGTTCTTTATTTTAGTAAGATAATTTTCAAGTTTAAAAATCTTTTTATCATTTGCTAACCAGTTGCTGATTTTATATTCAGCACATCTTTCCAGATCTTTTTGTTTGAATATGTCCCTTATTCTTGTTTTTATATCCAAGATAATGTCCCAATATGATTTTCTTTAGGTTTCCACAATAAATGGAACAATTCCATATGGTTTAATCCACTTTTCCAATACATCAGTTATTAGAAACTTGATTTTTTTTATCTTGATAACTTAAAGCCTCCTCCAAACAAAGGTGTGGCAATTCATTATTCAACATACAGTATACTTAAAAGAAATACATAATTATTCTCTCCTGTGTAAGACATTCTATGGGTACTTGTCCCAATTCTGCCCTAATTAGGGCTGCTGGAGCCCCCTGGGGTAATTACATGATCTTCCGATAATACATATTTATTGTTCTTTCTATCTTACTGTTTGTTTTCTGTCCCCATATTTCTGCTCTGTATAATATTTGTGACCTAATTTTAGCATTAATTACTTGCAGTATTACTTTTATGGAACTTCCTCCAAATTTATAGAAGAAGCACATTATAGCCAGTAGGATTTTTTTTTATTTCCATTTCTATATATAATTTCTCCATGTTAGTTTCTCACTTATATTTATTCCTAAATATTGAAAATCTTGGACTTGCTCCAATAGTAGATGTCCATGCCATATGTTATATCTTTTCTTTCCTGAATTCCCCAAACCATAGTTTTTGTCTTGTCTACATTTATTTCCAATTGTGCTTCATCACATTCCTTTTTGAATGTTTGATATATTCTTTTAGCTCCTAAATTACTGGTTGATATTAATACAATATTGTCTGCAAATGCTAAATATGGGCAATATTGATCTCCTATTTTTGGCATATGATGTTCTGTTTTATATAGTTTACATATAATTCTGTTTATATATAGGTTGAATAATATCAGTGATAAAACATATCTTTGTTTTACTCCTCTATTCTATATGAAATCTTCTGTGTAGTCTCCTTCATTATTATATCTTATTTTAATAAGGCTGTCTATACATAGTCTCTTGATTATGTTTAGTAGCATGCTTTCTATATTTAAATCTTCTAAACATTCCCATAATAATTTCCTACTAATACTCACAAAGGCCATTTTTAAGTCTATATAGGTACAGTGGTAGTCATAGAAAGGTTTTGCAGTGCTGAGGTATACCTAGGTATACTGAGGCAGAATGAGGCAGGATCACATTACAGTCAATGCAAATTACCTCAATGCTACCTCGTGGTACGTCAAGGTATCTTGAGGTAGGAAACTTTTTGATAACTACCACTGTACAAAACAACTTTTGTTTTTTGACTTTTATGCATTTAAATACTAGATGACTCAACACATAACACTGGTCAATTGTAGAATGTTTTTCAATAAATCCAGCTTGGGCTTCATCTATCAGTTTATCCTCCTCTATCCATTTTAATAGTCTATTATTTATTATCCTAGTGAGTATTTTTTGTGTATTGTCTAAGAGACTTATGATTCTATAGCAGGTTGGATCTGCTCTCTAATCTTTTTTAAAAATTGGTATTATTATTATTATAGATTTTGTCCAAGTGTTTGGAATTATACCTGTTTTTCCCACAGAGTTAAATAGCTTTTTTTAATGTTGGGATCCACAAATCAGTACAATTAATGATGATATCTATAGATATTCCTTCTGGTCCTGGGGCCTTGTATTTTTTTAAATTTCATTATGGCTTCATATATTTCACCTTCTTCTATATTTCTCTCCAGTGGTGACCAGTTATTTATCACTATCTCCTGTTCTTCTCCCATAATCTCATTATTTTGGAAAATGCTCTTAAAGTGTGATACCCACTCATGTATAACCCAACTTGAATTCTCCTAAACCCTTTGCCACTATTGCCCAAAATTTCTTTACATCTTCTTCATATATCATTTTATCTAATTGTGTTCATAGTTAATGTCTAAGTTGTTCTTTCTTTTTCTTAATTAGTTTTTTAAAATCGTGTCTCCTTTTATTCAATTCTTTTCATTTTCTTTATTTGATATCTTCTTTGTTTTCCTTGCCTATAAGTTTAATTTTCTTTTTGCCTTAATGCAATCCTTTTGATAGCATCTTGCGCCATCTTTTTGGGTAACATTTAATCTCTTTTTGCTCTATTAATCCAAGATTTTGAATAATCAGCTCATATTTATGGATAACTTCCTCATTCCCCCACTCCTTTATAGTTATTCATCTCTGCCATTATCCCTCTCATTTCCATCATTGCCCTAAAATTTTGATGGTTTAGTTCCTTACAGTTTATTCCTTTTTTGGTTAATCTCACTTTTGTTTTTATTTCCTTGTTCCGTCTTCTTATTTTATCTTGTTCCATTTTTAACACTAATTACAGTGGGAAGTGTTCACTTTCCCCATTTTCACTTATACTCAGATCTCTACAGTACTCTAACAGATTTATATTAAGCCAAATCATGTCAATTAAAGATGCTCTTCTGGAGTTCATGAAAGTACAACCCAGGACCATGCAGCCAAGCACACACATACACACACACACACCACACAGGCACACAGGAAGCCAACACAGGAGGCACTGAACATGCCAGGAAGTAGGCAGCATGGAAGACCACATGGGACAGGCTGCACAATGCCAAGCAGGGGTCCCAACACAGTGTGTGGACAGTACCCAACCAATGACCATGACTGTATGCCACCACCATGCACACACCCACCACACACCCTGACAGCCACCCCATGTGCACCCCAAGGCACAGCCACCGACTGAGGGGAAGGACACCACCACAGTGGGACATACCACAGCACACAGCAGTGAACCACAGAAGCACAACACATGCCCCAACACATGCACACCACACGGACAGACACTGGGCCACTGCAGCATGGCTCCTCATGCCACCTGCAAAGCAGACACTGACACAGGCAGGTAAGTCAAAAAATATATATTTATGAATAAAACTACTTACAATAACTAGGGGTTGGGAAAAGGTAGGTAAAGTGAGGGAAGGGGAAAGGGAACAGAGACTGTACAGTGGGAAGGGGGACTGTAGGGGGAGGGACAGCAGGGGAAATGGGGAAAGCTGGAGCCAAACTAATGGTGGCCACATCCTGCCACCCCTTGGTGTACTCACTGCCTTTGCTCTGCCAGCAGCAGGTGCCGAACTTGGAAAACTGTCTCCATGGTGGTTGAGGTGATCAGGATTAACTGCCAGAGCAGTCTGCCATACAAAGACCTCCTACTGTAGGTCTATACTGGACACCTATAACAAGGGACAGGACAGGTGATCAGTGCAATGTCCCAAGGAACCATGCCCACTCACAGTTCGCAATTGGCAGCAGGAACACACACCCTGGAGGGCCCATACCATCTACCTGCAGGGGTTGGCCCAACACCTGCCAGCAACTTGGTGCACCATGACATTGCACAGAAGTGGTCCTCACTGCACAATGGCTGCCTGACTGTGCAATGACAGTCACATGGCACAGTGCAATGGCAGCACCACAGCAACAACAGTGGCAGCTGAGTGCACACCCACCCCATCAACAGCTGGCACACATGTCCAATGGATGTGCCACAGTGGCATGCACCACGCACAGTGTGACACACACAGCTGCCATGCCACATGGCACAGGTGGCCATGCCGACACCCACTCCCCCACCACCCCCATGTAAAGTGCGAAGGACCATGACAGTGCCTACCTGCCCTCTGCGGCACCGCTGTTGCCTGTCCCACTCCTCTGTGGCCAGCCACGGCCTTGTGTGCTGCTGCTGCCTGTGCCCAGCATCAATCCTCAGGCCCTGAGAATGGAAAGAAGACAGGTACACATCAGGAATCTTCCACAGCAGCTGTCCACCACCCCAACCCTGTGAACAGGGTGAGCCCCTGCCTGACACATCCCAAATGGCTGCATTGAAACACAAGCGGTGGTTGGCAATGCCACTCCATGATGCACACAAAGACAGTGTACTCCTCTGCATGGCATGCCAGGCAGCCTAGCCAACACCACAGTACATCACCAGGGTACACATGCAATATGGGCTGACTTACCTGGCTATGGCACAAACCCTCACCTGATGCATGCCTGAAGCCTCCTCATGCACTCTGGGTTCCGCCACATCAGGTGCCCGTACCAAAGGCAACATTGCTCCCCATCCTGGCCACCCCAGTCCTTTGCTGCAGCCTGGCAGCAATCCTCTGCCAAACTGTGACCCTTGCCTGCTGCAGGGGTACCTGCCCAAAGAGTTAGGGGGTGTGTGGCTCAACATATGCCACCAGGTTAACAAGCTCCACCGATGACCAGTTTGATGCATGATGGACACATCCCTGTGCCATTTTACCCACCGCAGCTAGGGGACCAAAATGGTGGCAGGAGGCACATGTGTCCACAACATGCGCCAGATGCTCAATGTGAGGGAACATGCACAGTGGCCACCCATCATGCAGTGCTGAAGATGCATGGAGTGGGCATGGCTAAGTGGGGTCACTGGGTCAGGGGACTGACCAGGGATCAGGGGTCACCCACCATTGCACAGTGCACATGTGCATGATAGGGCACAGTACACCATGCGTGAAAATGCACATCACAGGCCTAGTGCATCATGCACTATGCCACTGCATCATGCTGTTGGTGCATGGTGCACAATTGACATCATGATACCATTAGGCACATGTGCACTGCAGGCCTGTGCATTGTGCATGTGTGCGCATTGCTCCGCAACTTACTGTCATAGTATAATAGTAATCATAAAGCTTTATTAGACTTTCATCCTCGTTTGCTTGCCATAAGTATAGGTAGAGAAAAGGACCCATTAATAATCTCTAACCTTAGTTTTACTGAATTCATCTAGTCTAATTTTAAAAGCATCTATAGTTGGACTATTAACTATCTCATGTGGGAGAGAATTCCAACGAGAGACCACCCTCTGACTAAACCAATATTTTCTTTTTAGCAAATTCCACTTCTCTTGATTAATTTGTTTACAACTAGCTCTAGTACTGTAATTTTTGACATATAATTCTAGTTTTAAACCTTCTCTGAGGATGTTATCTTGGAATGATCTATAAACTAAGATCATATCACCTCTCCATCTTCTGTATGCCAGAGAATATGGATCCAAATCCTCCAACCTTTCTTGATATTGATATTTCTTGATATTTTCAAGTACCTCAAGGGAATCAACAAAGTCCAAGAGGGTAGCATCTTTCAGAAAAAGAGACTTGCAAGAACAAGGGGACACAATTTAAAGATAGAAGGAGGGCGGTTCAGGGGCAATGTGAGGAAGTATTATTTCACAGAGAGGGTAGTGGATGCATGGAACAGCCTTCCTGAGGAAGTTGTGGGGTCTAAAACTGTGGGAGAATTCAAGAATGCATGGGACAGACATAAGGCAATTCTTGTGAGGGGCAGGAAGATATAGGCTGTTGGTTAACTAGGATCTGCGGCCTATCCTGTAGGTAGGGAAATGGGCAGACTAGATGGGCCTAGCGGTCCTTATCTGCCATCAGAGTCTATGTTTCTATGTTTCTATATGTCATATTTTGGAGTCCCGTTATTGATCTGGTTGCCCTTCTCTGCGCTCTTTTCACTCTCTGTGTCTCTCTTCTTGTGTAAGGGGACCAGACTTGAGAACAGTACTCCAAGTGGGTTCTCACCATTGATCCATACAATGGGATCAAGACTTCCCAACTTCTACTTGATGTATGTCTCAATATACAATTTAGGGCTCTGTTAGCATTATTTATAGTTCGGTCACAATGGAAAGTAAAAGTAAGGTCATTGCATATGATGACACCCAAATCCCTCTCTTGCATAACTTGCTTTAGTTGTTTATTATTTATAATATAACTTAATTCCAAGTTCTTTTTGCCCATATGTAGGACTACACATGTGTCTTCATTTAATTTAAGTTTATGCTCTGTTGTCCATTTCTCAATGTATGTGAGTGTTTCTTGAAGTCTAATGTAGTCTGAATTTGAATCTATTACTGCTTCCACTCTACAATCATCTATAAACTTGGTTATCCATACATTGTCCGTATTATATTGTAAGGATGATATTTATATATTAAACAAACAGGGACCCAACACTGAACCCTGAGGGACCCTGCTCGACACCGAAAGCCAGTCAGATAATACTCCATTTATAACCACTTTCTGTCTCCTTCTCCCTAACCATTCTGCTGTCCAATTAACAAGATTTTTATTTATCTTTAGTGAAAGAAGGGATTTGATTAACTCCTCATGTGGTAGTTTGTCAAAAGCCTTTGAAAAATCTAATTGTATTACATCCACAGACCTTCCTTGATCCAAAAATCTGCTCATTTTTTCATAAAAAATTAACAGATTTTTCTGACGTGATTGTGATTTTGTAAACCCATGCTGGCTACGATCAAAGTCAGGTGATCATGAGCATGATCTTTTATTATACTTTTTAATATTTTCCCCATGGTAAATGTTAAACATACTGGTCCATAGTTATCAGGGAAATCTTTCTTCCCTTTTTAAAGATGGGTACCACATGTACTTCTCTTCATTTATTAATAACCTCCCCTCTGCCTAACGACCCTTGAAAGATAAAGGCTAATGGTTGGGCTAGCTCTTCTGCTATTTCTGAAATGAGTCTCGGATGGATATTATCTGGTCCAGGAGATTTATTAATCTTAACCCTCCTCAATCTATCTGAAACATCTTTTATGTTAATTTTAATTTGTATTTCAACAGTTGTATTTAATATCAGTTGTTAAGATATATTTAGGATTAAATACAGTAGCAAAGTATTGATTCTGTATCTCAGCCATTCCATTGTCATTTCATATTTTGCCTCTATCGTCCTTAAATGGGCCTATTGTTTGTTTATTCCCTTTTTTGTTATTTATACATGCATAAAAAGCCTTGTAGTTATGTTTACTTCTAGTTGCCAAATTTATCTCAAAATTTGTTTTAGCATTTTTGTTTAATTTCTTTGTATGTTTTACCTGTTCCTTATACTTTGGAAGAAAGTTTGTATTGAGTTTAGATAGTTTATACATTTTGGGCCAGATATTCAAAACTTTGCCCCGGGGCAAAATTAGCACTGCCCAGTGGGCAAACTTAGCCCGGAGCACAGAACACGCTATATTCAAAAGGAATAGCCCAAGGCAAACAGCTTCCGAATATGGCATGGTAATGAGGCCATGCAAACTGGGCTGGGAGTGCTGGGCAAAAATAGCCCTGGAATAAGACAGCACTGAATAAAGCAACTGGGAAGTGCAACCCACAACAACAACACAGTACACAGCAACATGAGGGCAGTTACAGATGAACTACGTGGCCAATGTGTGTGCCAGCAAATGCATGGACTCAGTACAGCTGCAGGAAGCAGCAGATGTGAAAGAACAGTGATCAAAACTGTATAATATTCCCTGTACCGTTAGCGCCGTGCTAACACATTAGCCTTGGCAGTAGGAGACTAAGCTGTTAGCCGAGCGAAACCACGCTTTGCCCGGGCTAAAATTGCCAAATCATATTCAAAGTGATGCAAATGAGCCTACTTACGTAGTCTGAGCAAACAACCAGATTAGTATCTCATTATACCCTGATTTGCATGCAGTTTGCCCAGCGTTACTGCAGAGGTCCCACAGAGCCACCTGTAGGTCAGTCTGGAAGTACAGGGCTGACCAGGTCCAACCGCAGCTCCACCTGTAGGTCAGTCTGGCAGTGCATGATGATAGCTGAGGGCTACATGTAAACAGTACAGCATAGCATAGCATATTATACCCCAGGGACAGGACACCATAGGCACAGGTGGTGGTGGTGCTGCATGCAACTGTCACATTGTAGGGCATGCTACAGTGCACAGCAGAAACTACAGTAGCAAGGGGGCCAGTAGTGTGGACACAGCAATGCCTATGGTGTGTAGGGCAGTGATGATGACTGCACTATACACAGTGAGCGCCCAACCTAGTGGATGTTTTCTGACACTGGACATACTGTTACGCCTGTTGTGTGACCCACAGATGCTGCACCTGTGGCATGGATGCTCACAGTGACATGTACATTTCTGGCTTTGTGGCTATGGCAGTTGTACAGCTGTGAGTGATGTGGCCGGGGGGCATATATTATCCGAAAGGCACACTGGTGTTGGGGTATTCCAATACTGACCCATGTACACTGCATGATGTGTCCCAGCCTTGTGGCCACACCTGATCTGTAGCACAGCCTCGCCACCCATATATGCTCCCTCAACATCCTCCATGCCCACAGTGCTGCATGTATGCTGGCATCTGTTAGTGTCCACGGAAGTGTGGTCCAACAGGTGTGTGTTGTATGGCCACACTGCCGTGCTGTCCACTGGTGGCAGGGTCACCACTTACTGCCTGGCATGGCTGGGACTGTAGACAGATGATGGCATCATTGTGATGCCATCAGTTAGCAGCATGCTTCCTCTATGTTTGGCTTTATCTATGTGTCATATTTATTTGTTAGTCGCGCCAAACCCGCGCTAAACCCGCGCCAAGCGCCGCACAAAGCCATAATGTCGCGCTAAAGCTGATTGCCCAGGATTAAGACCCGCTTCCTGGCGGTACGCGCCCGCGCTATGTCGCGCTTAAGTCGCTGAAACCACTTAGCGGCACTAGTCGCTGAATATAGCATTGCGCCTGTATTCATGTCAGTTTGCCCCTTGCATACATTATAATTTTGCCCGGCGCTAATGCAGTTTGCCCGCACTATTTGGCCTTTTGAATATGGCAGACCCGCGCTAATCCCGCGCTAAACCTGCGCAAATGGTTTTTGCCCAGCGCAAAGTTTTGAATATCTGGCCCTTTATGTTTTTCTTTTATTTGTTTTTTTTTATTTTACAAGTTAACCATTTAGGGGAAGCACCCTGTTTAGAATTTTTGCTTATATATGGTACATATATTTCTGCAGTCTCACTGATTTTGTCTACTAAAGTGACCCACATCTCCTCCAATGTTAACCCAGTGAACTCAGATATCCAGTCCCATGAAAGCAATGCCTGTCTAATTTTATGAAACTTTGCTTTTTAAAGATTGGTATTTTTATATTGCTACCTTGTTGAATAGGTACTTCACTTAATTGAAAGAAACAAAAAAAAAAAAAAACAGTATCGTGATCACTACTTGCAGTTGGGGTCCAATCTCAATTTCAGTTAATTTGGGTCCCATATTTGACAATACAACATCCAATATGTTATTTTATCTTGTGTTTGCTTGGACTAGCTATTCCAAGCCCAATTGATTGAAACTTTCTAAGTAATTTCTTTCGCTGCTGCCAGATGTTTTCTGGTTTGCCCAATCAATGCCTGGAAGATTTAGACCTTCTGCTATATTGATATTTTCAGCTGGATTTATTAGATCTAGATAGTTTAAGATTTCCTGGTCCATTGCCCTGTTTCGTTGAGGGGGGACAATACAATGTTCTCAAAATAATCTTTTAGCAGCTAAATGTTTTATATTCAATTTACCATCATGTATTTCCATACTATGTATGGACTCGTGAACATAGATTGCTACCCCACCTCCCTTTCTGTGTTTCCTGGATTTGTAATAAATATTAAATCCAGTTATGCTTTTATCTCATTTATCACCCTCCTCCCACCAGATTTCCATGATAATTGCTATTTTAATGTTATTTTTCATTAAATACATAAATTCATCGAATTTGTTATCTAAACTCCTCAGATTTGATAACAAGCAGTTTACTGACTCTGAACCCTCGTTTTGGGAAATGTGTTTGCTGGTAACAGATTTTGTCTTGATATATTTCCCACCCCCCACCTTTTCCAGTTTAAATGGTTCTCAATAACTTTGTTAAATGTATTTCCCAAAACGCTTTCTCCCATTCTATTTAAATGAAGCCCATCCTTCTTGTACAATGACCCATTTCTGAAAATACAGCCTGTTTCTATGAACCCTATTTTGTGTTCCAGATATAACTTCCGCAGCTTGCAATTAGTAGAGACAATGTCATGGTTAATGCATTGATACATTCCATATGTAGGTTGAATGCCAGATACAATGATATCAGTAGTATATGTGTTTAATTCCTGAATTAATCAATGTCATTTTCCAAAATGTTTCCTTTTTTACTTGAATTGATATCATTTACTTCTATTTGGAGAATCACCAGTGGTTGTTTAGCTTGTCCCATACATCCCTCTAATAGTCATTTAAGTTCCTGAATTTTTAGTCCAGGGAACATGCTAACCATTGTATTGTTATTTCCTCCTTTGCATACAATTGTATCAGTACCCTTTAATGTAGAGTCCCCTAGTACTATAATTTCTTTAGTTATTGAATCTAACTGTACCCTGTTTTGTTGTCCTACATTATTGTTCCCTGTTGTTGTTTTATTAGATTGCTGAGGCTTTGTAGTTGCTAGAAGTGGGGGTTTGAATACCCTGTTAGAATTTTCTAGGGGAGAATCATTGCTAACCTCAGGGGCCTGATCCAGATCCAGGACTGAAAAGGAATTTCTACAGGTGCACCATTATATATTTGCTTTCCTCCTTGTTTTCCCTTACTCTTTCTGGCTGTAGCCCAGCTTCCATCATCCTTATCTACCGTTTTCAATTCAGTACCCAAGTCACTGGCAACAGAATCTATAAAATTCTCAAGTGTTTCTATGTCTTGTTCAGTTTCCAGCCTATTTGTAATGCATTAATTTCTTCTATTAGTTCACCAATAAGTACACACTTGTTACATTCGTACCCCTCTGCATTTCCTGATCTCTGAACATACATTAAACAGTGAATACACTTTATGAATTGAGACGCCATTTGTTTTTTGCTTGATTTTGTGTTTTATCTTCCTTTTTATGCAGTGTTTCAGTCTTTTACATGGGCCAGAACCACAAGTCTGTCCCCTTGAACCTTGCATCCACCACGGACACAGCTGACATGCACTCAGATGTGTGTGTCTCTGCGTGTGTCTCAGTGCATGACCCGCATGAACACCACTCTAGTTCACCCCGCTTGCTCAGCATGTGGTTTTTTATCCATTGACTGGAAGTACCTACTGAACCTGGCCTCTGGTCTAGCGCTGCACTATGTGGCAAATAAAAATATTAAATATAAAAGAAGAACCCTAGCAAGTCAAGCCACCTCTTGCAGTGGTCTTGACCACCATAATCTTGGTACTACTAGTGTTAAAATGCCCAAATTGGAATAAATGATTTGGTTACCAGGCAACGACCTGGTCTCCTCCTCTCCTCAGAGGAACATACGTTTAAAGATCTCACACTGAAAAGGTATAATGTGGTCTTTCACCTACCCTACTTGCTCCAGTGCAATCTCATTGTGCATGGTGCAAAATCGTAATATTCAGAAACCACAAGCAAATGAGCTCATCAGCCAATGTGTGGTGCACTGGGTGCATTATTATGTCATTACTTTTGTGCCAAACCTAATTTGCATGCATTGCACTTTATAAATACCACAGAATAGCACAGGCCATGGAGCTGTATTGCATCCTTTTGAGGCAAGTTGCACATGCCATTGCAACTCAGTGGGAGCAGACAGCACAGCAGGGTGGGATGGACCAGGGAGATGCTGCCCCTGACACACTGTGCTATCCATGTCCTCAGTAAGCGAAATGTCAGAACATGAGGAAGGTGAGGAGCATGGGCTTGATCAGAAGCGCAGGCCAAGTTTCACTAAAGCAGAGACTGAGGCCCTGCTCAATGCATACCTGGACAGGGAGCCCATGTTGAGTGGTGCCACAGGCAAACCACAGTTCAGGGCTGAGGCCTGGGAGGAGGTGGTGGCATAAGTCAACTGGCATGGCAGCCACCAGTGGTTGGCACAGGAGTGCTGCAAGAAGGTGGGCATGGTCAAGAGGTGCATTAAAGAGAAGCTGACAGCCATCCATGTGTCCTGGAATGCCACCAGAGGGGAGCCTGTGGATGTGACAACACTTATGGCACAAGAGTATTTGGTGGCAGCCACCATGCACCACAGCACAGTGGAGGGTGTGTCTGGAGGTGGCTTCCAGATGGGTGACAGCCCATCACTGCATGGTAAGTATGTCAGCCACACACAGCTGGTGGCATGGAGGGTGCATACATGGGCACGCTGGCGTGCATGCAGCCAGCATGCATGTCATGTGCATGTGTGCACACCCACAGGCATGCCATGCTGCAGGACACATGCAGTGGCAGTGTAGGGGGTGCACATGTGGGCATTGCATCACTGACACATCTGTTTTCTCTTGCAGCACCAGCATGCCTCCTTGCAGATGATGGGGCACTGGCAGCAGCCGTGGATGCTGGTACAGCTATGGAGGACCAGCTGTCCACCTCCACTGGGTTCTGGGGGCCCTACAGGCTGCAGCCTAGCACCACAGGGCAGGCAGATGTCCTGGACCTGGGGTCGGATGAGGCCCTGGATGTGATCTCCTCCAGGATGCCAACCTTGGCATCCTGAGTGTGGAGACACAGATTGGGGTGGGGTCAGACTCCGATGAGAACTACACTCAGCTCCTGGACAGCATGGGTGACATTGTGGCTGTGTCACCCTTGCTGGCAGCTGTCACAGGCACCACATCCAGTGCTCTGCCAGTGGTGGAACAGCTGCCTGCCATCACTGCAGGTGCAGCAGTGTGCACGGTCATGGCTGTGCCCTGCGGTGGTGGTGGTGGTGGTGGTGGTGGTGTGGCCACACAGGCACTGGATGGTGTACAGTGGCCGGACGGGTGATGGCAGCATGCCGCAGGTGCCACTGGGCAGCCAGATGCAGGGTCCACTGCTGGTCCACCTGCAATGGCCCTTCCCCCTGAAGACCTCACTGTGCAGCATCCACCAGAAAGGGGGGGCAATGCAGCATGGCCAGTCACCACGTGAGGATCAGCGTCCCACCCAGGAGCCCCAGGATGCTGACCCACTGGCTGAGCACACCCGTTTGCTGTGGGCGTCCATTCAGCAACAGGTGTTGCTTGCCACTGGTGTGCATTCACTGCATGCAGATGTGAGCCAGTTTGCCAAGCAGCAGGAGAGGGGCAATGCACAGATCCTGGCGGGGATGCAGCACATGCAGGAGGCCAAGACTCCATCCCTGGATCACATTACCACTGTGATCATAGATGGCTTTACGCTACTTTCTGCCACTGGGCATGGCCAGGCACAGATGACCCCCCACAGTGCACTGTCCACCCCATGAACCCAGCATTAGGTAATCCCAACACAGTCAATGCTGGGCTCTGATGTAGGCATCCCATGCACACCTAGGGCTGGCTTGTTTGGGTGCCTTCACACCCCCAATGTGGACATGGTTGTGGTCCCTCAGTTCAACTGCTGGGGGGGCTGTTGCTCACCCACCCCATGGCTGATGCTCAGCCTGTGGCTGCTGATCTGTCCAAGCGCAGCCGCCCGTGTGGCTGTGGTGGCCATGGTTCCATGCAGCAGACCTCATGTGTGGGCCGCCCTGCCTGTAGTCTGCAGCTGCTGCCCTGTGGACACATGGACAGGGTATGTGTGCCTACCACTGGTGTGGCATCTATGTGCTGTGCCTCACACTGCCTGTGTGTGTGCTTGCCCGGCTGCTGGACCATGTGGCATGGGCATGATGAAGGCAGTCTAGCACCAGTTGTGCCTGTGCACCGGTGCAATGCATCTGATCCATGCCACATACCAATGCCTGGGTGTGTGGATATGTGTGTGTGTGTGTGTGTGTGTGTGTGTGTGTGTGTGTTTTGCCATATGTGGTTGTGTGCCACTGACTCCCCTACCTGTGTATCACACCTCTGTGTGTGTATGCCCATTGCCATGCATGCCCCTGCATGTGTGCTGTACCTGTTTGTGTGTGGCCCATGCATGTGTATTGCACCACCTACCTGTGTGCACCATAGTGTTCCTGTGCAATGGTGTCCCGGTGTCATTGTGCCTGCTGTTACAGCTGGGGGTCTCCAACCTATTGCCTCCATCATCCCCTCTACTGTCACCCTCATGAACATTGACAGCTATCCCATGATCAATGTCCATGTTGTGCAGTATGCAGCAGGCCAGGGATATGCCACAGGCTTTCAAGGGGGCTATACTGTAGGGTACCACCTGACCTGTCTAGACAAGAGAAACATGCTTTCAGCATGCCAAAGACATGGTCAATGATGTCACACATACTGGTGTGTGCCTCATTGTAGTGCTCCTCTGGTGGGGATGATGGGCACTGGTAGGAGATGAGCAGCTAGGGCCTCAGTGGATAAGCACCATCTCCTGTGTGGATAATGGCATGGTTAACCTCTGCTATTCTATGCTACACCCATTGCCTGTCCCTGGTGTCCATGCCAATATGCACACCCTGCTCTCCCCATCCAAAGGTCTGTTCTGCAAATCGCCCCATGCCCATGCCATACTCACCCTCTAGGTGGCCAGTTCAGATGTTCCCATGTTCAAACCTGTGGCATAGAGCACAGCTGTGCCAGATGAATGCATCATGTGCACTCCCAGGGTGTGTGGTGTAGACATTGGTAATGAGCCCTGTGGCATCTCACACCACCTGGCAGTTGATGCTCGGGTTCCCCTTCCTATTTATGTATGCCACACCCTCTTGGCCAGGTGGCATGCAGATGGCTATGTGGGTGCAGTCAATGGCCCCAATCATGCTAGGCATATGTGCAACCCTGTGGAAGTCCTGCATGGTTGCTGTATGCTCCACCTGAGTGTTGGGGAAATGGATGAATTCCGCAGCACATGGCAGCAGAGCATTGAGGAACTGTGTGAGGAGGTGGGACTTGGTCGACTGGGTTATGCCTGTGGTTTCCCCTGTTGGTCTCTGGAAGGTGTCCATAGTGAGCAGGCACATGAGAGCTGTTACCTTCATCTCCACAGACATGGCGTGGCTCCGTCTGGTGGGTGCCTGCATCTCCTCACTGCACAGCTCACAGAGCTGCCTAAGAAAGGCCCTCTTCATGTGGTACCGGCCCACAATCTCCATGTCACTGTAATTCTCAAAGGTAATGCAGGCACAGTAACACCTATGTTGGGCATTCTGCCGACAGGCCTTTCCTCGGTCACATTGCTGTTCCTCCTGCCACCTCACACCTCTCATAATGGCCTCCATCATGAAGGGGCAATATCCATGGCCCTGGCTGTCCAATATCGCTCTGGGCAGTTGGTTGCTGCTGGCTGTGTGCCACCCTGGTGCACTGTCTGGCAGTGTGTGCTTCTGTCTCTCTCTCTCACTCTCTCTGCCCCTCTCTCCCTCTCCAAGGCCACCTCTGTTCCTCTCCCTCTGTATCTGCCTTGGTCTTTCTTTCTTTCTTTCTTTCTTTCTTTCTTTCTTTCTTTCTTTCTTTCTTTCTTTCTTTCTTTCTTTCTTTCTCACTCCCTCTCACCTGGTTCAAGTGCTGTCTGTGTGTTTGTGCCCTGTATTTATAGGAGCAAGTCTGATCAGAACAACTTTGATTTGCTCCACACTTGCACCATGGTTTCATAGTTGAATAGACCACTGCACTGGATATTCATGGGAATGCCCTGGCACTTGCACCTGCTTTTATTATAGCTGTGCATTGGTCAATGGATTTTGTGCTGAGCAATGGCTCCTGCATCGAATATGGCCTCGGTATTGGGCACCTGCGCCTGCAACCTAGTTGTGCCATGCACAACCGCTTTGAATATCCCGGCCCTTGTGTATTTTGAAATAAATGATCTCTTACTTCATTTAATTTCTGCGGTAACTCTGTGTTCTGTTCTAGAATCTTCACTTTCTGTACTCTACTCATAAAGTCATTCTGTTTTTGGTTCAGTTTCCTTAAATTTCCCTCATTTTCTTCTTCTTTCTCACTTTTCATCTTAATCACCTCTTACTTCACTGACGCTTCCTTGATAATTTCTAAGGTGTGTATCTGTTGGTCAGGGGTAGATGTTAGTTGTTCACTTTCCCTTTCCTATTTTCTTCATATATATATATATATATATATATATATATATATATATATATATATTATGTTATTTTTGTTTGTTGTATATTCCTCTCAACATTTTCCTTTATTACTTTTCTTTCATCCTTTCTCTTCTTCCACTTCTCCTCCCCTAAACTCATTTCAATCTCTTCTGGTTTCTCTCCATTTTCCCTTCTTCCTTTAACAAATCTCTATCTCCCTGTTGGTACTTTTTAATAACCTTGTCCGTTTTTTCTTAATAATATGTTTTTATCCACAGGGCTTCTTGTTTTTACTGGCATCTTTATTCTGTATTTTTCCTTACAGTCTAACATATTCTAAACTTAAATATTTATGTTGATGGTTACTATTCAATATTCAGTGTTCATAAATATTGGAATATTTATTTCCCTCTTATTTCCCTTGTTCAGAAACTCACAGTGTTGTAGAAACCTATATGTGCACCCAAAAATGTATTTTCAAAAGCAATCTTATCTTGTCTTATATAAAACAGGAACTGTAATCAAATGTGTCTACCCTTACTGTCCTCCAAATCTGCTCCAGTGGTACCTTCGTGACCAGAGAACCATGTGACAATCTGACTCTCAAGTAGTACAAAGTTAATTGGGAGGATGGTACAGTCTGATAAATATATATACTGTATATAATCACTACAGAAAGCCTTGCAGTACATCAAAGCAAAAGCAAGCATGTCAACAACAGACAATGTCCAGACTGTACTGTTTAGTGAAAGTGAGGACAGTACTCAATGGGGCTACAGCACATATGTCAACAGCAGGGACATGTTTGAAACAGACAACAGAAGTGGCTATACCCCTTGTGGAGTGACCATGAACAGCACCATGAAGTTCCTTATCATCCTTCCTATAACATAACATAATAAAATGTGCCAGCCATTTGTACAGGCATTGTGTAGACACAGGAGCACCCATTTCCCAGGGGCACTCAAAACCAAAAGTTGAGAGGACTTTGTGCAGTCCTTGGTGAGAGTAATATACAGTAGTACTATAGTGTTCTATGTACAGCCAAAGTATGGAACAGTGCCTCACCCTGGTTGGCATACTCAGAATAATATATAGGAAGGTGTATCATTTGATTCAGTGTAAACTCAGATATCACCTTTAATAGAAACTTTGGATTCATATGCAAAAAGACTCTGTCTTTGTGAAAAATCAAATTTATTTATTTAGTTTTTGTTGACCAGGTAAGTGCACTAGACAAAGTCTGCCTATAGTCAGGCACGATCTGGGGGATGGGGATACAGATGAATGCCAATTGACCTTGAACCAGATTAAGCAGTTGGTGGTATTTTTGTGAATGAAATAAGGAGCCTCATACAGTAGAAAGCTCAGAAATCCTTTGAGCAGAAGTCATTGCAGCTAAGAACAATGTTTTTCATGACAGGAAAAATAAGCCACAACTCATGGCAAGCTCAGAAGGAGCCGACATCAATTTCTCAGTCACAAACTTCAAGTCCCAAGGTGGGACTGGATTATAGATAAGGAGGTATCATATGGAGAATACCTCTCAGAAATTATGGGGCACATCTAATTGGGCAACCATATGACCATCAGTGGGGCATGGAAAGCTAATAAAGTGACCAAATGCACCTTAAGTGAGGAAAACTGCAGGCTAGAATCAGACAGGAAAAGCACTTATTCCAACACGGCATTCACAGGACATGTAAAAGGGTCTAAATTCCAAGAAGCAGCCCACAAAGTGAAATGTTTCCATTTCAAGGAATAAGTATGTCTGGTAGAATGCTTTCTAGCCACATTCGGCACAACAGGAACTTTAGGGGATACACCAAAATGTGCACTGGCTACTGTATATCTGCAGAAGCATTGGATGCAGATGTAGGGATTTATGGTCTGGATGGACCAGGGACACCTTGACCTGTGACAACTAGGTATGGGAGAAAGTTGCGAATTCCACTTTCATGGATCTTCTGTGAAATTTCAGAAATTTCAAGAAAATTTCAGAACGTTCGCCACTGTCAAAACTGGAAATTTTCGAGGATTTTTGCTGGGTTCCGCTGACTTTTTTGTGAACTGCAGAAAAATTAATATAAACTGCAGAATTTATTATATCCACAGCTTAATGAACTGTCAGTGAATGAATGCATGCTTGTACAACCATGTGGCCATTCACTGACAGTTCAGTGGACCACAGCTAGTGGAGGAGAGAGGAGGGCTGCACCAGTGGCCTGCTCAGGGACAGGATGGGGGGAAGCGGGATGGTGGCTGATGAACTGTCATGGTGGGGTTGGTGGGGGATCCACTAGACACCAGGGAATTAGAATTACTTTTTTTATAAGGGATTGGGGATGGGGAGCACTAGACACCAGGGAATACTGGGAATAGAGGGGGGATGAGTTGGTGGACTTCCGGTGAGTTTTTTGTGGATTAAGGGAATACAGGATATGGACAGGGGTCTTCTAGACACCAGGGAAATAAAATGTTTTTGGGGGCCATGATCAGTGGGTGGGGGGCACTAGACACCAGGGAGGGATCAGAGTTTTTGTCTTTTCTTTACTGGGACCCATGGACTGTGATCCTTGTGTGGGGAGGAGGGATCAGAGATTTTTACTTGGGACCCACCATCAGTGGATGGGTGGACCACTAGACACCAGGAGGGTCCAAGGAAGGGATTAGAAGTTTTTTTTATTATTTATATATTTACTGGGACTCCTGATTAGCAGGGGGTGATTAATGAATTAAACTGCATTTAAAAAAAGGCTCAGAACTGAACACTGGCAGTGATTCATTCTGCTGATTTTTTTCCTGAGGTTTAATAAACTAACTCAAAGTCTGTATATTTATTCTGCAGTTTTAAGGTAGAATTTCTGGGAAAGTTGCAAAAAAGATTTCCAACATTTGCTGAAATGAAATTCGCACTTTCAAGGCAATTTCGCCAGTGGAATTTTTTTTTCACACATCCCTAGTGACAACAGACCCCAGTACAGAACTAGAGGGCAGGACATACCACTGCCAGATGTTGAAGGAGTGGATACCATATCTTGCTAACCAAAACAGAGCAATGAGTATAAGAGTGGCACTCTCCACCCTCAGTTTGAGCAGAACTCTCTGCATTAGAGGAATGGGGTAGCATTTAGTAATTTCCCTTTCCAGGAGAGGGACAGCATATTTCACCCAAAAATCCTGGCCCTGGCATAAGTGAGCAGAAACATGGTAGCTTTTCATTGTACAGAGATGCAGAAAGGTCCAGCTCTTGACAGCCCCATCTTGAGAATAGGTAATTTACCATGGAGGTCAGAAGTTCCCATTCATGAATCATTGACTGGGACCTGCTTAGTCTGTCTGCTAAGATGTTTTGGTGACCTGAGAGATACACGCCCAATAGCTGAAAGCAATGGGATAGAGCCCAGTACCCTATTCTCATTGCTGCATTTCAGAAGGAATAGGAGTGAGTGCTCCCCTGTTCATTGATGTAATGCATCACACTGACATTATCCATCTGGATTAGTAGAAGACCGGATCAGAGATGGTTCTGAAATGCTTGGAGGCTGTACAGGATAACCCTCACTTCCAGGATATTTATATGTTGCTCGGCCTCCACTTCGGTACATGACCCCTGTGTCTGGCACGGGCTGAGATGAGCATCCCAGCCACAGCCTGAGGCATCCATGATGAGGATCTACACAGGAGCTGGTACAAGGAATGAAACACCCTTCAATAGGTTTTCTGATCCATTCACCATAACAATGCTCTGCGAAGAGAAGTGACGACATTTAATCCAACTTGTCCATCAGCTGTCTCTACTGAACCCTGAGTTCCACTGAGGGATTCTCATATAAAGGCATGCCAATGTCACATTTACTACGGCCACAGCCATGAGGACCAGAAGATGTAACTGTTCTCACATAAACATAATGCCTCCTGTATACCAGTTGCACCTAGGTAATTAGATTGTCTGCCCTGTCCTGTGTCAGGAGGGCATATCCCTTCTCTATATCAAAGACTACTACTCTGTATTGTAGTCATTGTTAGGGAGTCAACTCAAACTTTGGCACATTCATTATGACCCCCAAGTTATTGAACAACTAATGTGTCCTAGACAGAGTATGTAGCAGAGTTTCCCTGGAGCTGGCCTTCAGGAGTCAGTTATCCTGACAGGAGAACACATATAGACCTTCTTTACAAAGGTCTACTGCAGCCTCTGCCAAGCATCTGGTAAAGACCTATGGCTCAGAAGACAAGCCAAAGGGCAATACTCTGAACTGATAATGTTTACCCTCCAGCATAAAGTGGAGGTACTGCCTGTTTGATTTCTTAATCTTTGCATGAAGGTATGCCTCCTTTATGTCTAGAAAACATAGTCAGTTCCCTGTTTACAGAAGGGGGATCAGAGCTTGCATGGATACATTTCAAAATGTTTGCATTTGATGTACAGGTTGAAATCCCTGATATACAATATAGGATGCAGATCCCTTGTCTATTTGGGGAATAGGAAGTAGCTGGAATAGGACCCTTTGTTTCTCTCCTGAGGAAGAGCCAGTTATATGGTACATTATTGGAATAAAGATCGAACCTCTTCCTTCAGAAGGAACAAGTGGCCCAGAATACAAAAGGAAGGAGGTGGAGGATGCTCTGGAGGGATCTAAAACAGATACAGAGCATGCTCCCTTGCAATTATCTCCAAAACCCTATCATCTCTAGTGATCTCCCACCACTGTTTCAGATACAGGCAGATCCTGCCCCTTACACTCACCACTCAGGGTAGCAGGTCAAGTAGGGGAAAAAACAGAAGAGTGTCAAGTGGTACCAGTGGTGACAGAGCCACCAGAATGAATTCCTTTGGGTGCTTTTGTATAGGCACCAGGAGGGAGGGGACACAGTAGGGGGCCTACTCTTTTGCCATGGCCTTGATGATGGAAGGCATGGCTACCTTTGGCAGCAGGCAGATGAAAGAAGCCCTGACCATGGCCTCTAGTGGTAGTAGTATACATAGAAACATAGAAATTGTCAGCAGATAAGGACAGCTAGGCTCATCCAGTCTGCCTGTAGGCTCTATACATTGTATGTGGCCACTGACCATATGTGAGCAATGGCTTTTTATCACTCCTTCCCCTCGCAAGCTTCCCTTGTGCCTATCCCAGACATGCTTAAACCCCTCCACTGTGCTTTCCCCCACTACCTCTGTGGCAGACTATTCCAAGCATCGACTACCCTTTCTGTGTAGGAAAAACTTCATCACATTACCTCTTAATGTACCCCCTTCCAATTTTGTATTGTGCCCCCTTGTTCTAGTACTTTTTCTATATTGGAAAGGGTCCCCCACCTGCACCTTGTTTATGCCCTTGAGGTACTTGAAAATTTCAATCATGTTGCCTCTCCTCCAGACCTTAGAGTCATTTTTGAAGTCTGAATGCCACATAGGGCTTCTTAAACATCATACACAGTTATGCCCTTTAAAAGGGGCATTCAAAACTGCCTGTTGCACATCATTGGCAAAGTCAGTGACTCTAAGCCAAGCATTAGGGCTGTGCATGGACCGAACATTATTTCCTGAATGCCACAAATAATAGACTTCTCAAAAATACAGATTGCCCTCCAGAATAGTGCACTGTTTGGATGCTTTTAGGAGGCACTATTTTGTGAGCGAGATTTTGAAGTCTTACAGAGCTTTTCTGGCCAATCAGAGGCTGCTTCTGGAGCTCACAGCCATGCATACCATGTGATCGCTTTACTCTGAGCTGGAAGAGGAATGAAGACAGTCATTTCTGAGGGCTAGCTCTGCAATACTTCTGAGTCTGAAAAGCAAAAAAGTCATGGCACTCACCACAGAACTCAGAAAATAAAGAACTGTAGGCAATGGAATTGTACAAAGCAAAACACCTTTACTTACTGCAGCAAAACTTGAGAAACAGTCCACAGCTTGGCAAGATCTTACCCAGACCCTTTGAAAAAGCCCATGTCTGGGTGAAATGTAAGATCTTGCTGAGCTGTGGTGAGTGCCATGACATTTTTGCTTTTTGGTTTGTGAGTAGTCACAGAGCACCCTTTTCCCATGTGCAGCTCTGTCTATTTACCACTTCTGAGACCTTAAACTTGCCAAGGAAAAATTTTTGTTTGTCAAACAGACTTTTTTTGGTCAGTATTAAAATCTGATCAGCATCAAAAAGTTAGGTTTGTATTTTCTGACTTCATTGGGGTGTTTTTGTATCTTACAGCTGGGCTCAGTTATAGGGGTCAGGAGAGTATGTGTATGTGTTGATACCCCTCCTCCCCTGCCTTCAGTTTCACACAGTTCCAGTGTGATGTTTTGCTGAAGCATATTTTCTTTTTGCACAAAGATCTTTTTTCTTTCAGAAAGTCAGGCTGTGGACCTGCTTTTGGGCTCAGTAACAGGGAAGGTTGTTTGCTGATTGTCCCCATCCCAACAGCTTTCACTTTCACACAAATCCAGTATTATACATATATATATATATATATATTTTTTGTTTTTGTGGAGCAAGTTTTTTTTTTTTTATTGATTTTTGATTTGCTGTTGTCTGGCTCTGAGGTCAGCTCCTTGCATGACTGAGGAGGGTGTCAGAGGCACCCCCACACCCCACATCTCAACAAGCACACACATTTTTCCTGTGCATGTCATAGTTTTGAGAGCTTGCATTCTGTGTGTACACAGTGGTGTGAACACATTGTTTGTGTTTCTTTCAGTGGGTCAGGTTTCGTTGACTGCATTTTTTCCTGTTCATCATCTGGTTCTGGGCTCAGTTCCATAACTTAGACAGGTGTTTGCTGTCTCCTCCCTCTCACAGCACACTGTGCACATAATGTAACCTGCATGTGGGTAATTTTGTATTTTTTGTCTTGAAGGTGCACCTTGCATGTGCACCGCTGTGTGAACATAGTTTTTTAAAAACTACTGCAGTTTTTCAGTGGGTTGGGCATGACTCATTGAATTGTTTTCCATATTGTACCTGTTTTACATTTCTGGGCTCAGATCCATGTACTAGTAGCAAGGAAGTTATCAGATGACTCCCACCAATAGTAGCTAAACAGTGCTTTTTTGTTTGTTGCTTCTTGCAGTACATTGAGTGAAACGAATTCTGTTTATTTTTTTGTCACAGGTGGAATTGTTCATTCATAGTTACACAATCAGCATATTGTATACACACACATACACAACTTCTATTAGTACATAGTTTGCTGTGTAACCACACTTCAGTTCTAACAGCAACCGCTAGTGACATTTATTAAGTCTGATAATCAACAACAGTGCAAAAGAAATTGGTCCAGCACCACCTACACCAAACAGTGACACAGAGGGAGAGGGACAAATATATGCACGTATTCAGAGGGCCAATATATTTTTCTCACCTATCAAGCCTTTAGGCTCTGGTAGCAGTGGGATTGGGGAAAGCAGATGTAGTTGCAACACTGGTACCACTGTCACCACCGGTAGCAACAAACCATTATCTGCCATATACTGCTATGGGGCTACTAGGAGGACATTAAACTCAATAGATCCCATGTTGAGGAATCAGCAGCATCTATCAGTAGTCTTCATGCAGCTCCCACCATAGCTGTTTCACCCCTAGCTAGTGCACTCCCTACTACCACTTGTATCACAATTGCAGCAGCCACTGCTGCTAGTACCACATTTGCTGCCCCAGTCACTGTGACTGCTGTGACAATGATCACAGCCACCACTGCTGCTGTAACAAGTTCCTCCACTGACACGGTACCCACTTGTACTGTAACCACTGCAGTCACTGTGACTGTGTTGACTGCTAAGCCCATGGATGCAGCACCTCTACCTACTTCCCAGTGTCTGCATTCATGATTACTTCTATCATTCTGTCCCAGCATGGTACTCATGCTGTTTGTGTGCCAGATGTTGTAGACAAGGAAGATGAAGACCACTCATCTGGCCCTGATTGTGTTCTGGACCCTGAAGAATTGTCATCATCATCATTATCTGATAGTGATACTGACATCCATCACAGCGATTTTGGGGATGAGTCATAGTATGCATCCTATCTGACTAATAAAAAAGAAGAGCTGCAGAGAAAAGGAGGAAAGGTGCTGACAGTAGCAAATGGGACAAGCAAGCCGGTAAACCTCCTCCTGAAAAAAAAATAAATAAATTTTGACCTTTTTAAGGGTTGTGCCAGCTCCAGACACACAAGCTATTGTTAATCCTTATAGTCAGATAGTCAGATATCTCTTGGGAAGAAAAAACAGGGTGCAACACCCAGATCTGTTAGTAGGAAAGATGGGAAAGAAGTGTTAGCCATGGCTGCTGTATTGGGGCAAATAGTGCTGCAGTAAGTAAAGGGGGGAAGTGCAGTGGGTTTGCATTTTAGCATAGTAAAAGATTTTGCAACAAAGGCAAATTGCAATACTGAATAATGATAATGACCTCTGGAGCATGTCAAAATACCTTACACTGCGTTGCAGATAGTTCTGTATGGGTTTCTGAGGAGTCACTGAAGTGTTTATGAAACACCATGTCCAAAGAGGAGAAGGTTAAATTATGTCTTTTAAGGGCTTTTAGAACAATTCTTAAAAGAAAAAAAAAACTTTCCTGGCCAAATACTCAATATCTGGGACCCAAACAACAAATATTCAGCCTAATATTTGGAAAAAAATATTTGCACTAC
Source organism: Neoceratodus forsteri (assembly GCA_016271365.2). Lineage (NCBI taxonomy): Eukaryota > Metazoa > Chordata > Ceratodontiformes > Ceratodontidae > Neoceratodus > Neoceratodus forsteri. The sequence continues at coordinate 208,457,424 of CM057451.1, forward strand.
TCTACCAAGAATATGTCCTCACACAAATGCCAGAAGGTGCTGCCCTGGCAGAAGCATCAGAGACATTATAAGCTGAGTGTAGTAAATGTTTGCCAACCTCAGCACCAGTAGACAATGTTTTATGTACAGTAGATCATTATTAGCAGAACTATCAGGCAAAACCTGAGCTGTACAATGGGTGTTTACTCACCTGGTAAAGGTGATTGTGTTGGTTGACATCCATGGCACTCCAGACATTATCTCATGGGTTTTAGCCCAACTGATAGGCTAGTGATGCACATGACTCTAGGATCAAATTTCTAGTATATCCAGGTCCCAGAAACCCCTGTTCTCCAGTTCGAATGTTCCATAGCTGAAATCAAGGTTAGTAAAGCGCAAGAACAAATTCAAAGAAAAAAACGAAACAATCATTGTACATAATGATGCAGACTGAGGCGGTAAACTTGTGTGGCCCATGAGCCCATCTTTATTTTCCTATTATTACAATCTAATCTCAACCCCTATTAGGTCAACAGTCAGTATCCTCCACCCTTGTATGTGCCCGTAGTGGCATATGCCCGAATCCCTCCTTAGATATGCTTGTGAATGCTCCATTCCTGGTCACTCTGAGTACTCTATCGGGAGGGTCTTGGAGTGCCATGGATGTCAACCAACACAATCATCTTTACCAGGTGAGTAAACACCCATTGTGATTGGTCAACCATCCATGGCACTCCAGATATTACCTCATGGGTAGATAAGTAGCAGTATTGTACCCTAGGACGGGAGACAGAGTGGTCTATGAGTGAGAGGCAGAGGTGGCTGTTAGGAGGATTTGCATGGCAAAAGTGGGCTGTATGTTGTACAGGTGCTCAAACGTATAGTGTCTGGCAAACGTATGGAAGGAAGTCCATGTTGCCGCTTTGCATATGTCTTTTGAAGAGATGTTTGCCCTCTCCACCCAGGAAGTGGCTATTGATCTCGTGGAATGGGCCTTGATAGCTTTGGGGGTGTCATATGTTTGGTTATGTATACTTCCTGGATGGTTCTTCTGAGCCATCCGGCTTTCATCATTTTAGAGGCTGCCTTGCCCTGTCTTTGTCCCCTTGTAACAATGAATAATCTCTCTGTCTTACGTAGGGGCAGGGTCCTAGATATGTAAATGGAGAGGGTGACCCCGACATCCAGATGGTGTGGGATTAGCTTAACACCCGGTTGGGTGTCTCCAGAGAAGGTGGGCAACTCAATGGGTTGCTTCCTATGGAAAGTTGTGGATACCTTCGGTTGGAAGGCTGGAACCGTCCGTAAGTGGACTCCCTGAGGGGTGAACATGGTGTAAGGTTCCTTATATGACAGTGCTCCTAGCTCTCTGATTCATTGAGCCGAGCAGATGGCAATGAGGAAGCAGGCCTTGAAGCTGACCCAGAATAGGTCCACCTCGTGTAGCGGTTCAAAGGGAGCTGTACTGAGGGAATCCAGTACCAGTGGGAGATCCAATGGGGTGATGGCTGGTTGGACCCTGGGTCGGAGCATTTCCACTGCTCTTAGGAAGCATAGGGCGTCCGGGTGTGCTCCTGGGCTGTATCCCCCGATGGAACCAGTGGCAGCTCCAATGGCCGAGAGCTGTACTCTGAGGGATGAGTGAGCTAGTCCCTTGTCTACTCCCTGTTGGAGAAATAAGAGAATGGTTGACATATCTGGTTGCTCTGGGTCCTTACCGTGTTCCCAACACCACCTCACGAATAGAGACCATTGTCTACCATAGGTGGATGTGGTTGAGGACAATCTAGATTGTAGCATCATAGATATGACTGACTCGTGGTAGCCTGCTCTCATCAGTCTCTTCCTCTCAGGAGCCAGGCCATAAGTTTCAGAGTCTGCGGGACCGGGTGAAGTACTGGGCCCTGTGTCAGCATATCAGATCGGTAGGGCAACCTGAGGCTGGCTAATGTCATGTCCAGTACCATGGCAAACCATGTTCTCCATGGCCAGTAGGGGGCCACCAGGATGATGTTACAGCGAGATGCTCGGATCTTGCTTAGTACCTGGGGAAGAAGGGGGAGGGGTTGGAACATGTAGGCATGCTTCCGGGGCCACGGTTGTGACAGGGCATCAGTTCCTTGGGACCGGCTTTCCCTGAATCTTGAATAGAACACCTGAACTTATGTGTTCTCTGTTGTGGCCATGAGATCCATGGATACTGGTCCCCAGGTCTCCTGGATCATCTGAAAGAGACCGGGATGGAGACTCCACTCCCCTGGGTGAACTTGTTGCCGGCTGAGCCAGTCTGCTCGCATGTTGAGCCTGCCCGTGAGATGCACTGAGCCGAGATGGGTGAGGTTGGTCTGTGCCCAATTGAGGACTGACGTCACCTCCCTCAGCTTTGCTCTGCTCCTGGTGCCCCCTTGTTTTGTGATATACGCCACCGTAACCTGGTTGTCGGAGTGTATAAGGATCGATTAACCATAGATGAATGATCCAAAAGCCTTGAGGGCATGGGCTACCACCCTCATTTCTAGGATGTTGATGGATAATTTGGTTTCTTTTGATGTCCAAAGGCCTTGTGTCACCCAAGCATGCTCCCCAGCCTGACAGGCTTGTGTCCATCTCTATTGTGGCAGTGTGAGATGCCTCTAGTGGGATCCCCTTGTGAGGTTGGCCTTCACTGTCCACCAAGTTAGTGAGTGTCTCACCGATCGTGGTAGTGGGACAATGACTTGCAGGTTGTACTCATTCGGTGATCCCCGAGTGAGTACGTAAGTCTGAAGTGGTCACATGTGCCATCTGGCCCAGGGTATGAGGTCTATACAAGATGCCATGCACCCTAACAACTGGGCTATGCATCCCATGGTTGTCTGATGGCGAGACCTCAGGTAACAAGCCAATGTTATCAGATTGAGCACCCTTGCCTGGGAGGATTTTGCCCATTCCTGTGAGGTGTTGATTAGTGCCCCCAGATGTTTGATCTGTTGTGTGGGCATCAGATGACTCTTGGTACGGTTCACTATCCAGCCGTGTTCCTCGAGTGCTTTTAGGGCGGTCAAGGTGTCTCGGTGCTATTGCTCCTCGGAGCGTGCTCGAATGAGCCAGTTGTCTAAGTAGGGTATGATATCCAGCCCTTGCTCCCGAAATCTGGCTACTAGGACTATTGACACTTTGGTGAACTGCTTTGGTGCCAAAGGACAAGGCCTGATACTGGTAGTGGTGGCCTAGGATGTGGAACCTGAGGTATTGTCGGTGTTTTGGTATGATGGGAATGTGGAGGTATGTGTCTTTCAAGTCTATGGACATGAGGTAGTTGCCTACCCGGATGCTGCATAGAGTTGACCTTATGGTTTCCATCTTGAACCTGTGGCACACCACGTATCGGTTGAGGTGTTTTAGATCCAAAATGGCGTGAAGTTCTCCAGTTTTCTTGGGCACGAGGAAGAAAATGGAGTAGACCCCTAATTTCTGCTCCTGTGAGGGAACGGGCTGGATAGCTCTGTTTTGTAGCAATTCCAACAGGATACGTTGGACCTGATGAGAGGTTGCTTTCCTTTTGGTGATGGGGGAACTTAGGAATCTGTGTGTGATGGGAGATTGGGATAGCTCTATAGAGTACCCTCTTGACACCACCTCTTGGATCCACTTGTCCGAGGTTGTGTTGAACCACTGGCGCTTGAACAGTGACAGTCTTTGTCCCACTGGGTGGTATGAATCCTGTCCTTGCAGTGTTCTGAGTGCATAGCCATTGTTGTTTTCCCCTGTAACCTCTACCTCTTCCCCCAAATTTCAAGCCACGGGCTCTAAAGGAGGATGGTTGGTATGAATGGGAATAGGAACTGAGGTAACCGTTGGGTGTTCCTCTGCCTCAAAAGGAATTGTTCTGGGAGTGCGTGTCCCTGCGAGGGTGGTATGACCTGTTTCCCCCCGAAATTTCCACCCCGCAGAAGGAAGGTAGGTGTACTTAGTCTTTTTCTTAAGTAGGTCTTTGGCCTCCTCTTTTTGTTTTAGGAATTCCTGTAAGCCCTCCCCAAAAACATGCTTTCCCTTCATGGGTAAGTTTTGTAGTAGTGTTTTGGATTCATTGTCGGCATCCCATAACTTTAGCCACAATGCTCTCCTGGCACGATTGGTGATGGTCGTGGCCCTGGCGTGCAGTCTTTGGGTGTCCATGGCCATGTCCACCAGGTATTTTGTGGCATCGAGAGTGCATTCTAAAAGTTATGCCTCTCTGGACTTGGGGTTTGCCTACTCTAGGAGCTCCTCAAGCCATTGGATTTGTGCGTCTGCCATGTAAATGGCCGTTGTGAAAGCTTTGGCAGCAGTTCCCTCGATTTTGAAGGCCATCTTTAACATGTCCTCCACTCTTTTGTCCGTTGGATCCTTTAAGTCTATGGTCCCGCAGGGCAAGATGGTTTTCTTACTGAGTGCCGCCACCTGAGGGTCAATGGTTGGGGCTTTGCACCAGTTACTGGCCTTGTCCTCTTGGACTGGATACTCCAAGGCATTGATTGTCTGGGGTTAGTCCACTTAATGGAGATGAAGCTACATGGTGCCTCATTGCACACCCAGACATGCATTAACTCCAGAAAACTAGTGCCTTGCCATTGTGTGTGTGTGTGTGTGTGTGTGTGTGTGTGTGTGTGTGTGTGAATTGACGTCCCGTGCCAACAATCACACAACAGCCCCCCCACACACACACACAGCAGTTGGGGAGGAAGAAGTAGAGAGCACCCATGGACACAGCACTTTACTGTCAACTTTCCCCCCAATGGGGCTGGTAGAAAACACAAAAAAAACAGAGTGAGCACATCACGCGGTATTAGCGTAAAGCTGTTTTGGATTATCAATACAAGTAAAATACGCTAATAATACAAAACAACTAACAACCAGAATCACTCCTTTCTGCTTACCTGTGACAGTTCTCTCTATTGCTCTTGCTCTCGCTCTCAATTTTGCCTCACAGAAGAGGTCACTATCAGTCACTGTCAGTCAGCAGATGGGATAGGGTATATAATATATAATTAAGCTCACACTACCTAAACCCCAAAACAATAATCATTGCTCTCCGCTCCCAGTGCTTGAAATTTCATTTGGTGAATATTCTAAGTTTGTCACCTGCAAACACTTCAGAGGTCAGATCCATTTGGGAGGTCACAGCCTAACGTGATGCATTACATTTCATGCTGCTTAGCTATGATGACAGCTCTCTCTCTCTCTCTCTCTCCAGCTCAAATTCGTCACTTGCCCTAGCACTGGGAGAGGGGATTCGTAGAAGAATACTAACACAGTTGGAGAATAAAAAAAATTAATAAATAAAGGGACATGACTAAGGTGTGTAGTGCTTTGGGACCTTTTCTAGGACACCAATTTTGTCAGTAACAGTCATGTCCCAATACCCAGAACCAAGCTCTCACACTTTCGTATGGCGAGCAACTAATCAGGATTTTTTTCTGAGGAGGATGGTAGTTACTGTGGGATCCCTACGTTTTCCCCGACACTTGAATGGCCAACAATGTTTTGCCTGACTCTGCAGTCCTTTCAAGGTCTCAATCTCGACAACAATCACCCTAACTGTAATCAGCCTGACTTTCTCTCAATAGCCTGAATAGAACAAAATGTCCCTAAAAGAGGCAGTAATAGCAGCAAACTATTTGTGGTTGCCTGTAATTGCAGTGGCAGGTGTATCATTTTAATTAGAACAGATCACTCATTACACCCATTACAACATGTTTAAAAGAAATGGAGTCTTTACCAGCTATTCACTGCTGACTGCTGCCAGGATTTCATTTTCATTTAGTATTTGGCAGCTATAGGGGTTTAAGGTTTCAGGTCTGTGTTTGTTTTTTTACCTTACCAGCTATTTTGTGCAAAACCGAGAAACTCAGGACAGGAGAGAAATCGAGATGCCTTTTCAATTTGGACTTGATAATAGGCATACGGGTTTACAGTTTCAGGTCTGTGTCTATGTTTTTTTATTTCACCAGCTATCCTGTGCAGGTTTCAGCTTTGTGTTTTTTATTTTATTTTTTACTTTGCTAGCGATTATGTGCAAATAAAAAAAAAAAGGCACTGCTGACTTCTGCCGGGATTATTGCTGTCAGTAACAAATACCTGTCGGTAAGATGCAAGTTGAGAATTCATCGTCGGGAAAGCTAGATTGTCAGATCAGGGACTGTAGAGCCTGCTATATCTCCTATTTCTTGTCTTTATCAGTACACCAAAAGGAGCTTCTCAAAATGCCAGGTAGTACTGCCAGGAGGGTTTTTTAATGTCTGCTTTTGACTTCTTATTTGTAATTCCAAGATAGTTCCACAGTTGGCCTTGACATCCATGGCAGTTCCACTGCCGGTTGTGACTTCTGCGGCTGAGGCACAATTCTGCGGATGACTCACAATTCCGTAATTTTCCACGGATAGTTCCACGACTGCGGAACCACGGAAAACACGGGGCCCTGCTTATCAGTCTTTCCAGGAATTGCAGGCAGTGAGTTTGGTCTGAAAGATGCAGCAAAGATAGCATCCTCTAATGCAGGATATATAGGTGGAATTATAATGGGGGGGGGAGCTGGGTGACTCCAACAGTTCCATAAGATTCCTTTTTGTGGAACATTCCTCTTCTATAGTGAAGCCTAAGGTAGACTGCATTTGCTGCATAATGGCTTGGAAAGATAAATCCTCAGGAAGAGATTTCAGGGCATAAACCACCGAGTTCTCACTACAGAATGAGAGGGTAAAACTAAAGCAAGGTGCTAGAAATTGTTCTTCTTCATATTCCTCCTCTAAATGCTCCTCTAAATCCATGTTGTCAGGATTATATTCCACTTTCTCATTATCAACACGATCAATGACAAGAGCCACAGAAAGAACCAGCAATGTTGACAGAAGATGAGAGGAAGAAATCTGTGGCATGCTAGTGGAACCCATCAACAAGTGCTGAGTACCAGGAGGCCTCATCAGTGGAATAACTATGTGCATTAGTAACCCAAGTAGAATGTGTTGTATCATTTCTGAAACTGATGCCAGTACAGTCTGAGAGTCAACAGAGGCCTATAAAGAGGCCATGACTACCTGTGTTGATGGACCTAGACCATACGACAATGGTATCCTACCATCCATAGTAGATATGGCAGTGCCTAAGCCAAGCCCTGACCTTGGTGTCTTCTTGACAGTCAGGGGGCTGGAGTCAACACCGGTGGAGTTGGTGATGATGAAGACATATCATCAATGACAACTTGGACCTCCCTGGTGAAGCAGACTTTTTCTTATCTCTGTGTTTGTGCTTATGACTGGACAACAAGGTGGTTCATAATGATGACCATTCCTTGTCTCAATCTATAGATTATAGTGGCCATTTTTGAACAATGGTGAGGAAGACATAGACTTTGAATCTTTCTTCTTCATGACTTCCAGTGTCTTAAGAAGAAGGACGTTTTCTAGATCGTTATGACAGTGTTACCTTGTAGCTTGATTGAAGCTCCGGCAAATCTTACAAGTCTTCATATTGTAAAACATGCCCAGACAGTGCACACAAATTGTGCGTGTGTGTCTTCTTTGTAAGTTTTATCTTTGAACTTACAATACCAAGATAAAGGCTTTTTTTCGACTTTAGAGACATGCACAGATGGCAAAATAAAACACTAAGTAAAGTCAATGAATAAACAGCAATGGCTAGGTTGATGGTGTTTCCTTCAGCAGGTCGAAAGAGTGTGATCGATGGAGGGAAAAGAACTGAGGATTGATGGGGCCATCCATGCTTATACACACATTGATATGGGCACCATTGTGGCAGCCCCTGGTCAAGCAAAAGTTTTCATGTAGTCCTAGTACTGACATCTTATAGTTCCAAAGGTGCGGCCAAAGGGAGGAAATATATTTGAAGAAGATGAGTGATTTTTAGACCACCATCTCAAAAGAAGGAAGTAGATGGAGAATTAAATGAAGAGATCAAAAGAACAGCAGGTCTTAGGAGCTGTTCCTGCTGTGGGACTCCAACATATCAGATATGGACTAGAGAATCCCAGTAGTAGGAATTGCAAGAAGCCAACAGCTGGTAGAGCCTTTTAGGGTTCATTTCTAGATCAGAGAGTGGAGGAGTCTACTAATGAGTCAGCCATCCTAGACTAAGTGCTTGCCAATGGGGAGAGTATGTGGGAGGAGGGAGTGATTAACCCTCTGGACAACGTCTTGAAGCTGGTGGGATCAAGTTAAAGAGAGATAACAGAAGGTATTTTTTCCCAGAGATGGTTGTGGAGGGGTGGAATAGGCTTCTGGAGGAGGTTGTCTATATAAAATCAGTGGGAAGATTAAAATAAGAGTGGGACAGATACAAGAATTTTATAAAGACTACAGCAGAAAGGGGGGCAGGCGGAGTGAACTGCCCCTGGTGCACTATCATTCAGCATTAGTTAGTTAGGAGTGGGCAGACAGTATGGGCCAATGGACCTTGTTCTGCCTTCATATGCTCTGTTTCTATACATTGAGCCCCTGGGTCCAAAGGTTACTATGCAACTCATTCATGACTACATTAAAAATGAACTGCTGTTCCCCTCCAAGAAAAGAAAGCTACCTAGATTTTTACACTGAATGCAGTGACCAAATTCACAGGAAAAGAAAACACAACTTCATTAAAGAAAAAGAAGTTGAACAGAACCTGTATACATGTAAATCAGTTCTGCACAGAGATTCAAGAGTCCTGTAATATAACAAAATGCTTCAGAGCTGCAGAGGACTAGTGGCTAGTGTGTGCAGAATTTTCAAATTCCAGCAGAATGGAATTTCACAGAATATTCAGCTGAAATTCTGCCAGATGTTGTTGGAAGTGGAACAGTGAAATCACACAGCAGAATAATGCAGAATGGGTTTTCCACTACTTTTCTATGGAATTAAATTCCATGGATCTGAACATTTCCTGCAGAAATGGTTGCAGAATGATTTACCACAGAATAATGGTGTCCCATGGAATATAATTCTATGGATCACAGCAGACTTAATTCTGCAGGTGGACCACTGACGTTCCACCAGGAATCCCACCAGCAGCGTGGTCATCCTGCGCTAATCATGCAGCTTCTCCGGAGTATGCATCCGACTTGCTGTAGTTTAGATCTGGGCCCTACTCACCTCTTAATGGGGTGCATAGATGTGATCGGCCCAGTTCTGACGGACTTAATCTGGTGTTCATTGGAGTCGGGGGGGGAGTTTCCCAGCTCTCTGAAGAAGGCTGGGGTTACCCCCCCCTTCTCAAGAAACTATCTCTCGACTCAGATTCTCCTGCAAACTACAGAAATATCTCTAACCTTCCCTTTATAGAGAAGGTGATTAAGAAAGTTGTTGCACAACAGTTGGAGAATCGTGTTACCATCCATGCAATCTACGATCCTCTCCAGTCTGGTTTCCATGAGACACACAGTATTGAGACTGCTCTGGTTCGGGTACTGAATGATCTCCTGATGGTCAGAGACCAGAAGCACCATTCCATCTTGGTCCTTCTGGATCTCTCTTCAGCTTTTGACACCATGGACCATGGGGTACTTCTCGATCACCTGTAGTTCATTTGTGTCCTGTCGGGTACAGTCCTCAGATGGTCTCAATCTTTCCTCACTGGCAGGTCACAAAGGGTAGTATCAGGGATTTTTTCCTCTAATGCCCACTCCCTGCTTTGTGAGGTCCTGCAGGGTTCAGTGCTGTCCCCCATGTTCTTCACGGTGTATATGCTTCCATTGGGAGACATTGTAAGACAGTACAAACTGATTTTTCACTGTTATGCAGATGATACTCAGCTGTACCTGTCTTTTGTCTCGACCAGGATAGTGCACGCTCAGTTTTTTTTGTCTCACTGAAATCCAAGATTGGATGAATTCCAGTTGGCTGAGATTGAATCCTGATGAGATGGAGGTGTTAGTGGTGGACCCAGGTCACTGGATAGAGGGGTCTGTTGCTGGGTGGCCAACTGGGATTTGGCTTGGGGGCTCCCAGCTCCTGACCTCTGAATGGGTGTAGAATCTGGGGGTGATATTTGATGATGGGCTGACACTTCGTTCTCAGGTGTCAGCTGTGGTCAAGTCCTCTTTCTACCATCTGAGGAACATTGCCCGGATTAAGCACCTTGTTCCATCCAGCAATCTTCTAACCCTGGTCTACGCTTTTGTGACCTCGTGCCTTGACTACTGTAAGTCCCTGTACCTAGGGCTTCCAGGGGTTGATATCTGCCACTTGCATCTAGTGCAGAACGCTGCAGCCAGGTTATTGTCTGGGCCAATTCGATCCAGTTATATTTCACCTATGCTGTGCACTCTCCACTGGCTGCCTGTTCAGTGGCGGATCACCTTTAAAGTAGGCTTGCTGTCTTTTAGAGCCCTCCATGGTCTGGGTCTGAGTTGCCTACAAGTGCTTCTGAGCATCTACTGCTCCCTCAGACTACTCTGTGCAACCGAAGAAGGATTGCTAGAGATTCCCAGGGTGCATTTGAAGACCTAGGGAGCTTGGGCTTTTGCCTCTGCTGCTCCCTCCCTGTAGAATTCTGTACTTCATTGTGTACGAGAGTGCTAGACAGTGCCGAGTTTTAAAACTATTAAAAACTTATTTGTTTGCTTGTGCTTTCCCTTTTTAATATGCATAACTGTATATTTTCAGTCTTTTTAACTGTTTTTATTTATCTTGTGAGTGTCTCTTTTTAGAAATTGTATAGTGCTTTGATAGTTTCTGATATTGTGCTTTATAAATAACATTTATTATTATTATTAATTCCACCAGCAGAATTCTGCATTCCATAAAGCACTACTAGTGGCCTTGCATGTTTAAGCAATAATGAATAATGGGAGTTATGTTAATGTTCTAGTTAATCACCCCCTGGGGGTGTAATGTGGCATGAAGTGCAGCTGAGTACCATATTGCCCCCAGGGGGTGATTATCTTGAACCTTTATGTTACCCTGTCATTCATTATAGTTATTATTAAAATTGGGTTGTGAGTTACTGCAGTTTGAAAAATGTTTTTTATATTTGCTTACTATTTTTGTATGAAATTAACATAAAATAGTCCCCTGACATACTAAATTGCATGAGATTTAGTTTGTTTGCTGTGACAATGGTTTGTTTTGTGTTTGCATAGGATTTGGTTTATTTACTATGGCAATGTTAACAGTTTATTCTCTTTTCTTTATTGTTTGCTTTTTACTCTTTTTATAAAACATTCTTTTTTGACACTACTGTCATTTTCATGTACACTTGACAGGAACAATGGACCCAACATGTGCAAGTCCTGTGGTCCCAATACTTAATTTGCATGAGCACAAAGTCTCGCACTCTCCATGCCCCAATTGTCTAACATGTCACACTCTCAGTGCCCCTCTCTGGCTACGCTTTCATGGAAAACTTGGACCGCAAATAGAAACAGTTCAATTTGCGAAACTTGGAACTATCAGCTGTCTTCAGCCATGCTCAACCAAAAACCAGCAACAGCAATGAATTGCAGTGAGTGAAGAAGCAGCCAGGAGGAGGTGGGGATATTTGTTTAATTTTTGCTGGCACTTCAGTATGAGAGTGGGCGAGGAGATGGCCAGGGCTTAATGTACATCAAACAGCCACAGCATTGTGGCTCATTCTGCTGTTTAGTGCTGTGAAAAGCTTGTCAGATAATGTCATTCATAACAACCTGGCTGTGGCTCATTTACACATATCTGTTATGATGCTGCAAATCTAAAACCTAGGCTATAGAGCTGTGCTAGAACAGTGTAGCTGCCTGTATGAAAAAGGCAGGAGTGCAGCAATTTATTTCCGCTGAAGAGTATCACCAGTGTGCTGCCATTATTTCAAAGATCTGAGGATCTTTATGGAAAGGCTGAGCTGTGAGCTGCTACTTCAGTGAAAGTTAATTTTTATTACTGTCAGAATAAAAATGTACTTTCACTAACGTAGCAGCCTGCAGCATCCCTCGATCTTTGTAATAATGGCAACACACTGGTGTTCCTCTTTGGCTGGACTGCAGAAAAAAAACAAAAGAAATACCTCACTCCATCTTTTTTCTTACAAGCAGCCCCTGTTAAACCACATCTCTTTGGAGTAGGTTTTAGGTTTTTACTTTGTTTTGTTGCTGTAACTTGAACAAGCTCCTTACTCCATGTCGATGATCCCTACTATGACTATTAATGTGCATGAAGCACCTTTTTGTTTTGAGTCTGTAAGTAATTCCACAGAATTAAGATCACTTTGAACAGTATGGACTGCAGTTTGTTTTTTTTTCTACAAATAGCAAGTCAAAGTCTCACAGCACAGCAGGCAGTTCTCAAACCACATTGCTGTTTCTGTTTTACATTGTTTCGTGGCTCTAACTTGAAGTCAGAATGTGGCTGGCTATTAAATTGTTGCTTTAAACTAGTTCAATCAGCCTTGCTCTAATGGCGTCCATAAATTCCAGGCATAGAATGCTGGAACGGTAAATAGGACCTTCATTTTTAAAATCAATGCTCCTGTAATCAGACTGCACTAGTATAGTAATAGAGTAAGCATGTTAACATAAGGCTATCAGAATACTGACAGCCAGTAAGAAGTCAGCATTTCTGAGACACTTATAATAATTTCTATTAGTACGTATTTGATTCATGTAGTAAGTAGGTACATTTTTGTTTCACTGTTATAAAGCTTTTTATGTAAAGTATAAGGTTTTACACTCGAGTTGTTGGTGGGTGGGTTGTGACTTGCTACATAGTGGTTGTCTGATGGTTATGTATACTTTGTACAGACTAGGTAGTTCAATCTCCTTTCTCATCAGGTTCCTCATGTACTGTATTTTCAGGATGAAATGACTGCTGTGTTCTGTGGGCTTTATATTTTCCTTTGCCTTTTTATCAGCATTATCATGAACACCCACAGACAGATCAACAACAGTGAAACAGCAAAGTTCTCAAAGTCTTCACACAATTTTAGTTCAATAATTAAAATACCATATTAACAGTTCATAAAACTAGGCAGAACAAATATTTAACATGCAACAGCCATTCCTAGACAGGCAAATAATCTCATCACTCATCAACATGGTTCCAAATGAATATAGCACAGCCCCTAAAATGTGAAACAAAATCCACAAATGTTTGCTATGCTCATTCTCTGAGTATTGGGCTAAGGTGGTCTCCCAGGTGCATGCTGCCAGGGAATATAAATGAAGAGATTTGCTCACAAAATGTAAGCTGTGTAGTTCCACTACTGTTATGCCTACTAGGAAAAAATATGCATTTCCTTATTGTAGTGCAAAAAATAATTTCCTTTATTTTCTCTTTGCTTAAACATAAATACATGAATCATTAATCAGTTTTTGCTTGCTTTGCTTTTAGCAGCTTTGCCAAGTGATGTAATAAAGTCAATGTCTTTTCTGTTGGGAAAAAGTTTTGCTGTCCTTATTGCAGTTTCTCCAGAGCCTGCTATTTCGTTCCTTCATTTTGTTTTTAAGTTCCTGGCTCAATTGTCTAATCCACCACTTTCAAGTGTTGTTGCCTTTTTTCTTTTACTTTTAAATGGGCTGGTTCCATTGCTAGCCACCTAAGTGCCCAAGAGTACATGGAAGCTGTTCAGAACATTGCACTCTAGAGTTGCCATCTGTGTAAGGATGCGGTTTTGTCACCTGCTCATTTTTGCAGCTTAGCACTCCTCTTTGAGCTGTTTCTTGCTTCTCCCTCAGGTTGCTGTGAACCACGCCTGACATTTATTTATTTATTTATTTATTTAAGCGATTTACCAGATAAGCATTCTGAGCGGGGTCCACTCGTTTCCAGATGCGACCTGGGGTTACATAGGTCAAAGAATAGATACAGTAAAGTCACAGTACAGTAGTGTTACATAGGTCTAGAGTAGTTAGCAGTAGTCACAGTACACAGTGTGATTAGCCACCCGGCATCAGGTATAAACCTTATTATATATGATGCTGATGTTTTGGAGCTTACACTCCCTCTTCAGTGCTATTGGTTACTTAGGGGTTGCTTCATTTATATGTATAAAGTTGCTAGGCAAGCAACTTCATTTTTTGATCCTTTATTTTAGCATTTTCACAGTTTCTTATTACTTTATTATGGTGAGGTTCATTCTTACATTTTTAATCGCACCTGTACTGAAAGGTTTACTTTGAGTTTTTTTTATCTCTGTGAGTCTTTTTTATAATTAAAAGTGCAACACTCAAAAATCTGAATCAACTATTTAGTCCAGTCTTTCCTTTCTGTATACGCTTTTTACCTTTTTATGCGTTATACAAGTTGTTTTATAAAGTGTACTTAAAGCCAGTATGTAACATAATATTGGGGATTCCTTTGCATTTTAAATACCCTCATCAAATACATATCTCATTAGAGTTAAATAACCGCCTACATGAACTTTATAAATAGCAAATTAGAATTAACCATTGCATTACTAATTGCTAAGAACATCATTTACCTATATACCTAATGTGTGATGAGTACTATACTTAAAGTGCTATATTTACATAAAATGCTTATTAAAAAAAAAACAAATACATTTATTATATCCTACTAATAAAAACCCTTATAAATACGGTGTGCTGAAACCAGAAATACCCACCCTTTTTTCATCAATATACTATAAAAACAGTCAAATTCAGCAATTATTAGTATCCATATTTAAAGGAACAAGAGTCAAAGTTTACAGATAGCTACTACTGTATATCCTGTATCACCATTGAGTCTTTTTGGTGTTAGGGGCTGAAGTTTATGGATCCAGTATGCTTCTCTCTGGAGTAGGATAGCCTTCAAATTTCATCCTCTTCCTGATATTTGTACTTTTTCCAGTCCTATATGTGAAAGTGAGGCTGCTGACCCATGATTTGCTTCTAAATAATGCTTAGCCATAGCGTACTTTATATTATTCACTCTTATCACTGACTTATGTTCACCTAGGCATGATTTTAAAGCTCTTTTTGTTTACCCAATATAGTTTAGTCTGCATGGGCAAGTGAGGGTGTATATCACACCTTCCCTGCAGCGGTTTGTGAAGCCCTTTACTTTGGATTTCTTCTCCGACCTGGGATGATTAAAAGTTTTGGTGTTTCTTGTACTGCTGCATTGGGCACAGTTTCCACACTTAAAGTTACCTTTTGGTACATCTGGCATCCAATCTGGTTTAATTTTCTACTTTTTTTCAGTGAATAATGTTTCTACTAATATGCCCCTTAAGTTGGGGTTTCCTTTATATGCAAAGATTGGTGCCCACTATGAAAGTCAGCATCCTCACCACACAAAAAATAATATTCCTTATGGGCAGCTATTGTGCATAAAACATAATTGCAGTGAGGAATAAGAAAGGAACATACGTATGAAATAAAAAAAAAATCTTAAGGACAGATAGAAGTTTACCCACATTTGAAACTGAAAATGCATACTTCATGGGTATGTACCACATTGTAGGTCTCATATTGTAAAGGGGCTCAGTTATAGGCAGTCAGAGAGTTTGTCAAGTTTGTAAATTTCAGTTATGTCCATCTAATTTTAAAACAGCTTATGCAAATGTCACTAAATTTGAAATTCTTAAACTACTATATCACATGAATATATATGTCATTTTCAAGTAACTACTTTAAAAGGGGACCATGTTACAACTAGTCTTGTTTTCTAGTTGAATCTTTAGCCTAAAGTGTGCATGTCTGATATCATAAATATGGCAAGAATTTTGATTATCCTATAGTGTTACAACAAAAATAAAAAATAAGAATGGCTGCTTTATTGTTATGTGCATTCAGTTTTCCCAACATTGCTGTTCTTCTACAGTTCAGTATTTGTGTATATTGATGCCATTTTCCCATCATTGCTTTTTTGGTTCACACTCCCACTTTACAATTTCCACCCCACTTACACAGATTAACAAAATAAGACTTTTTTTCAGAACCATAAAGCACTCGAGTTGTATGGGTCTATCCGAAATGAGTACCCAAATTTAAAAGAAAAAATATGAAGATCAGAGGGAAAAGTATTATTATCAGGAATTTAAGCCCTCATTTTGATAATGTTTCATTGCAGCCTTCTGAGCTTGGCACTATCTAATTAAACACACACATTGTATTTCTTCAGAAACCCTACTTTATTTAATGATGGCAGTGGAAAGCACACATCAATATTTGCACTTAGTAATTTGCAACAATTGTATACATTATATGCTTGGTAGGCTTTAATTATGGCTTGCTAATAGTTTTTGGATAATCCAAAATTATTCATTGAGGGAAAATGCTTTTTAATTCTTTGGTTTCTCTCACACACACACAGACACAGACACACCATGCGTTCCTTTGTGTGCGCGCGTGCGCGCACACACACACACACAATATCTCTCTCACACACTCTCTCTTTCCCTGTGTCTCTTTTCACAAGACATCCTTCATGACTATTTTCTAGTTCACTGGGTGAAATAGCCAATCATTGAGGGAGGGAAGGGCCAAACTAGACATGGTACTTTCAAATCAAGATACTATAGGGTACATTACTCATTACAATTGCTGTTATCAATTAGCGTCAGGAGAGAGCTGTTATCAGCAGGGCTCTGTAGATAAATTACCTTGTTATTGCTGGGAAAGAGCTCCATGATGCCTGCTTGTTTCAACTAGTACAGAATTCCTGAAACTTATAACTCCACCCTCCACTCCTGAGAGTAGCCAATCAGGAGTGTGAAAACTGTCTCCAAGGAGGAGGAGTGTCATAGAAATGAGCGGCCGTTTAAAATGCTGTTCCAGGAGGGGCATGGCCTGAGCGGCAACATGGTGGCGACATAACTCCATAGCTCTATTCCTTACCAGATGCTATCCATGTGAATCTGATGGGATCCCTGTACCTAAATGGCTCAGATGATGGACTTTTGTTAACTTGCTTTCACCCAACTGCCTAACTTCCATTTTGCCTCCTATCCTGTGTCAAAATCTGAGCTTTCTCATGTCAGCCTGTCCACTAGCACTTCATCCGGTCAGCCTAGCAGGCCCTGATGTGATTTGCCTGTATCTCCCCCTCGGGAATTGTAGTGTCAGTCAAAACCCTCCTTGTAGCAGCAGTGCCTCATGCATCCCAATCAGCTCCCTAGCTACTCTCTGGCACGATAGCCAAAACTTTGTCCATGGGACATGGCTGAATCAGCACCTGCATGACCTTTCCCTACCTCCAGACCCACACTGGATCCCCCCACACACAGCAACTACACACGGGGATCAACTGACCTACCGTATATTACACAAATGTTGGAAACCTTACTGAATAGGGTAGATGGCATCAGTAGTGCCCTCACTGGAACTGTGGCTGATGTTCACAAACTAGAGGAGAGGATCAATGTGCTGGAACAGCATACAGACAGGCTGGAGGAAGAGCAAGAACAGGTATGGAGGTGCATACAGGAGCATGAACACAAGCTAGCAAAGTTGTGGGAGAAGGCCGAGGACCAGGAGAACTGGGGACACTGGAATAATATCTGTATACTCAACATACCTGAGGGTGCTAAAAGGTCCAACATGGAGACATTTTTAAAGGAGTTACTGCCTAAATTGCTGGGTGACAGGTGGAGGGGCCCAGTGGATGTGGAAAGAGCCCACCGGTTGCATGTAAAGTCAGGCCCCGGCACCGCTCCCCTTCGGCCTATCATTGCCTATCTACTGTGCTATTCAACAAAAGGAGCAGCTGCTGAGAGTAGTGAGAGACTTGGGGGATATCTCCTGGAAGGGGTCCTGCATTTCATTTTTTCCGGACTACTCCCATGAAGTGGCGATGAGGAGAAAATCTTTTGTGCCCATCAAAAAAGTGTTACTCTTGCATGGTTTCAAATATCAAATCAGAAGGCTCACCTTATTGTATGTGGCTAAGGAGGGAAAGGAAATCCTTACATAGCATCTGAGAGAGGTGGAAAGTTGTCTGGTAAGGTTTTGGCCCGATGTGATGCATCCAACTACATCTCCCAGCTGCCTCTGGGTACTGGGGGGGGCTCAACAAAGGAGGAACCAAAACACTGAGGCACAGCCTCACAGGGATGCCTTTCAGGAATGGAATGTGCAGCAAGCTGCTCGGTCCCCCAGGTCCAGCTCGAGATGCTGACTGAACTTTTCAGGTTCGCAGCACAAAGGCAGCAAATCCCCCCAGGCAAGGTCCAATTCATCCCTCCTGACTCCTGAAGTAACACCTGCAGCTCAGATGCACAGACCCAGACCATGATTCTGTAGCCAGGGGAGGCTAGTTGTGATCCATGTGGAGGCCTCCCCTCAGCCAAGCTCCTGAAAGGAGACTCCAGGTCTGAGGAGTACAACTCACAAAGGCCGGACAAACTGGAAGATGATATGGACATTAATCCTTCTCTGGACTTGGTGGCTGAAGCTGAAACCACTGTGGAAGCAGCTGTGGACTCCTCCTTACCAATTAGACTGTGTCTCCTGTCTTTTGTAGCAGCTGTCTCACAAGGGCTCCCACAGCGGCCATCTCAGAGTGCACCCCCTCCAGCGCTTCCTCAGCTGTACCAGATGGTTGATGTGGCTGGGCTGGCTTACTAACTCTCTGTAATAACATTTGCTTATATTAATCTTTATGCCTGAACCCATATGTATCGATGTGCTTGCTATGTTTTAAGGGTCTACCTGGGTGGTCTAAGTGGTTCTCCCCTTGACCGCAGGGCGGGCAGGATTTTTTTGGTCTAAGTAACCTGGGGGGTGAGTGTATGGTGGAACTAAGTCCCTATCTCCTCTGCTTCCCTTTTCTGCCCCCACCACCTCAAAGTTTATCCCCTTATTGGTGCGGCACAACTCCACATTCTATCTGAGCCATTAGGTCACAGTTCTAATCCCCTCATTTGCTGCCAGGCTGTTTGTGTAGGATGGGGTTGTGCAGTATCTCTGCTGCCCCCTCTATCCTTTCCCCCCTTGTATTTTCTGGGTAACCCAGCCAATTTGATGGACCTATTGAGTGACAGATCTGCAGTGTCACTTGAGGTTTGATTATGCAACCCCACTTCTGGCACCTCCATCTAGTTACCTCCCCACTGCTCTCTGCTGACTGGAGAGATCATTCCTTCTTAGCTTGCTTGTTTGGATCACTCCTATCTTTTTTATGGTGGCAGTCAGTTCCCCCCTTCCTGCTCCTGTTCCACTTGTTTTCCCTACCCCTCCTTCCCCTGCTTATCCCTCTGTCTCTCTGATCCCTCAGGATAACACTTCAGAGAGTCTGTACCTGGGTAGGGATGGGCCACATCTTTGGTGACCTTCTCTTTACCCCCATTGGGTGTTGTGAGCTAGCGTTGCTCGGATGTACCAACTGTGCTGGTACAACCTCATACATGCTTATCTCCTCGCCCTTAGTGGTCACGCAGGATATACCTTCTGGCGTAAATCTGTTGCTGTGCTTATTGACAGCTATCTGTTAATTGTTTGTTGTTCTCTATATTGTTGCACTAATTCTGTTCTGTGTTTTCTGCCTTTATAAAAACAGCTTATTCCATAACCAGCCTAGTAAGCATCTGGTTGCATCGCTAATTTTTTGCTACAGCTCCTTCCAGAATTCCCTCCTGACGAGTGTAAGGATTTCTCCAAGGTGGACATCCACAGCATATCATTCTGTGGTGATTTGCATATGCAGACAATGATGCTTTGCAATGTGGGGGCATGTGTGATTTTGTATCCACAGCTTAGGGTATATATCCTCACCTATTAACTGACCACCTGCAGGTAGGTGATGCTCCTTGTTTTTGCTGCCTGATAAATGACTGGGGCTAATTCTACATGTATGAGGTGTGTTTCCTGGAATGTCAAGGGCCTAAATCACCCGGTGAAGCGAACAAAGGTATTGGTATTACAGCACCTCCGTTCCTTATGAGCAGACATCGCCCTCACCCAGGAGACCTGCCTCACTGCTAAAACAGTAATATGGTTTCAAAAAATGTGGGTGGGTAGAGTGCTAGCCAGCTCTGCCCCAAATGAGACTAGGGGAGTTGCTATTTTACTCCATAAAGCCTGTCCTTGGGTTATTGAGGAAATCCAAACTGATAATCAGAAGCATTGGGTGATAGTCCACTTCTCTTACGAGAGGGTGTGGGGTAGTGGTTGCCAGTTTGTATGGTCTGGACACTGACTCAGTGGACCCCTTTGCTGGGGATAGGATAGGCCCTTACCTCCAACACTAAAGATCATCCCAATCTGCCTGTCATTATGGATGGGGACTTTAATTTAGTCCTGGATATCTTCCTAGATAAAATGAAGCCCAATCCCCAGGTGCAACCCCAGGCAAGGGCGGCCCTTCAAGAACTCATGGATGAGTAGGGGCTTATAGACCCCCTGGAGGCGGGACCACCCCAGTGGCAGGGACTACACTTTTTTCTCACCTGTTCATGCCTCCTTTAGCCAACTTGATTTCTGGTTACCTAATGGGGAGGCATCTCGGGGAATCAGTGATACCAAAGTGGAAAACATTCTTATTTCTGACCACACCCCCATCCTTCTTCATTACCTCCTTCTAGGCCAGGGGCCTGAAAGCACCAGGTGGCACTGTAAACCCCTCCTATGTCAGGACCAGGAGCTCCATAAGATGTTCATAGAAGAAGTTAAAGCTTACTTTTGACATAACATGGGAGGCAAGGTCAGTGAGGGCACCATTTGGGAGGCATTTAAGGCAGTTTTGAGGGACAGAATCATCTCCTATCCAGCCACAAAAAACAAGGCGAGGAAGACAGAGCTTTCCAAGCTATAGGTGGAGCTCACCTCCTTAGAGTCTAGATTTAATGCTTCCCTCTAGTCCATGATGACAGGCCTCTGGTTGCCTCAATCACCAGGATCAAGTACCAGATTAATGGTCTACTTCAGAGGAAAGCCAAATGGCAGCTCCTCTGATTGAAGCACATGTTCTGGGAGGGGGGAGACAAAGGAGGCAAGCTATTAGCCTATCACCTTTGTAAACAGCAAGCCACCTCTCACATACATGCCCTGAGGGACCCCTCTGGTTCAATCATCTCAAACCCCAAAGGCATTAACCGAACCATGAGCCATTTCTATAAGGCACTTTATCTGTCTCGGGCATCAAAGGCAGATGGCAGCCTGTATTGGGTGCTCAGAGAATTTTGTGCCTCCCAAGACTGTCTCCAGAATCTGTGGAGCTGCTAGAGCAACCTTTCACTGTTCAAGAACTGTGTGCAGCTGTTCTCCAAATGGCCAAAGAAAAAAACTCAGGTCCTGATGGGATGACAGTGGAGTTGTACCAATTGATCGAGGAAATATCTCCCCTGGTACTCTCAGCCTTGCAGGAGTCACACAGCAATGGTACCATCCCTCCCACAAGACAGAGCCATTGGTAATGCTCTTACCAAAAAAAATCTAATGATGCCCTGGACTGTGCAAAGTTCCACCCCATTTCAGTCCTCTCTGTTGATACAAAAATTGCAGCCAAAATCCTGGCCACTTGGATGGTTTCAATCCTCCCAACTATTGTCCACCCCTCTCAGGTGGGGTTCACTAAAGGAAAGGTGGGGGTGGACAATCTTAAGCAAGTTATGAATCTTAAATGGTTGGCTCTGCAGTCCCATGACCCAATGGCAGCCTTGTCGATTGACTTCTCCAAGACCTTTGATTCCTTGGAATGGGGGTATCTGCATGAGGTACTGCAGATTTACAGATTCGGTCCCCATTATCGTGAATGGGTCTCTGTCTTACACAGTATAACACACCGCTCACTAGGATCTGGACAAATAAGAACATTTCCTCCCATTTCCAACTACATAGGGGCACTCATCAGGATCGTCCCCTTCCCCCCTGCTTTTTCTTGAAGCACTAGATCCTTTGTTCCAGAAGCTTATCCATACCAAGGGCATTTCAGGCATTGCAGATGGAGACCACACCTATCTTTTATTTTTATTTTATTTTATTTAAACAGCAGTTTGGAAAACCTTTGAGCCATAGGCTCATTTACAAAGGTACTTGTCACAGTAAGACAAACCAAAATACACAGTATAGCAGTACAACACATAAGTATAACAGTAAATTAAGACATAGATACAAACAAGCTGGTACAGGTAGGATGGATGCAACAATACCAGAGTTATGTTGTCCTTAGCAGCTTAGTAATAAGTTTGTATGTGTAGTATTAGTGCGGCTTTGACTAGCGGCAGTTACAGCATCGGTGTTAATAAGGTGGTTACGTAAAGGAAGTTTGAAGCCGCGATATAGTTGGAGCTTCAGAGTTGGAGGGGCAGTGTGTTGAACCAGGAGGGGGCCCTAAAGCTGAAGACTCTTTGGCCGTGAGAGGTCCTAGCTCTAGGGATAACAAGAGAGGTTTTCCCAGTGGTCTGAGTATGAACTAGTGGGACAGAGCAGCGTATGGTGGTGGTCAATCCTGGTGGGGAAAGCCCAAGGAGGGTCTTTTTTGTAAGGGTACAGGTAAGATATTTGAGGCGCTCATCGAGATCAAGTACCAGTGCTTAGCATACAGTAGACAGGTGTGTGTCATCCTAGGTGCTCCAGTAATTAACCTGCAGGCCTTATTCAGAGTAGTGTGAATTTTATGGAGTGCGGTCTGATCAGCAGCACCATACACGGCAGTCCATAGTCCACTAGGGACAGGATAGAGGAGGTGACTTGATCAAGAGCCTCGGGAGGCAGTGTTTATACTGATGTAAGATGCCCAATCGGATATTAGTGGCAGTGGCTAGGCAGCGATGTGTCCATGGAAGGAGAGGAGGGTCAAAATGGATCCCTAGGTATTTATAGGAGCAAACTTGTTCGAGTGGGAATGAGGACCCAGAGTGAATGAGGAGTTTGAAGTTGCAGGACTTGTTTTGGGGATGAGAGAAGAACATGGTTTTTGGTTTTTTAAGATTTATCACCAATCTATGTTCCTTGAACCAGCCCTCGGCTTCAGTGAAGGACTTCTGCAGCGAGTCCTGGAGGGAAATAGGGTTACGACTTGAGGCAAAGATGACTGAATCATCAGCGTACAATAGAATGTTCCCTGAGCAAGAGCGTGGAAGGGTGTTAAGGTAAAGGGAGAATAGTAAGGGGCCCAGAATGGAGCCCTGGGGAACCCCAGAAAAGATGGGACAGATGTCTGAGTAGGTCCCATTAATTTTTACACGCTGTGAGTGGTCAGACAGATAACTGGTGCACCAGGAGATAGGCCCAGCAGCAAAACCAGAGAGACTAAGGGCGTCAAGAAGGAGGGGGTAGGAGACCATGTCGAAAGCTTTCAAGAGGTCAATGAAGACAGCACCAGCCAGAGAACCAGTGTCTAAGGAGGAGTGGAGAAAGTTGGAGAACTCTAGGAGGGCTGTGTTGGTACTGTGGCCCGCTCGGAAGCCATGCTGCTCAGAACAAAGGACATTGTAGGTGGAGAGGTAGTCAGAGATTTGAGAGGCCACCACTTTTTCCAAGGCATTGGAGAGAGGAGAGAGAATGGAGATCAGTTGATAGTTTCCAGTCACAGTCCTATCACCACCTTTAAAGATAGGGGTGACAGTGGCAACTTTCCAGGAAGTTGGAACCTTCCCCAGGCAAAGAGGGTGGTTGATGAGGCATGTGATCGGAGTAAGGACTGTGTCTAAGACCAGCCGTAGGATACACGGATCCAGGGTGTCACTGCCTGTTCTATTACTCTTGAGGGCAGTGACAGGTCAAACCCCTAAGTTCTTGGGCGGAAACTCGGCGGAGGAGAAAATAAGGGCTAGAAAGATTTACGGCAGGTGCTGGGGAGGAGGGTCAAAAAAATTTGTAGGGAGGATAGGGCTAAGGTCAGTGAATGAGGTGTTGAGGTGGCTGGCTATGAGGGCTGGGTCTGAGGAGATCACACCATTAATGTTGATCTGGGTGGGTGGGGAGGAGTGTGCACTCCCATTTAACTGTTTAATGTTATCTTGTGAATGCCTATGTGAATTAACCTCCTGCTTACTATATCCCAACCTAGTTCATCACTACCAAAGGCCCTAGGCATCCTACAGAACTTTATAGAACTCTCTGGCCTGACAGTCAACCAGAAAAAAAACATCCTAGCCCCACTCAATAACTCCTGCTCCAAAGACTGTCTGGCAGGCACCGAAATTACTTGGGCTCCAGACATTTTTTCATATCTGTGGTGACTATTCTCAGTAGATGGCATGCTCTGGAAACTGTCAACTTCTTTCCCTTGCTTACCTCATTCTCAGCAGAAGTGAATAGATGGTGCAAGCTCCACCTGTCTCTTTGCAGCAAGATAGAAGCCATGAGCACGTTTGTCAGTCTGAAACATTCATACCTATTTAATAACCTTCCTATTCGGCTGCCCCTAGGTTATTTCATACCATAGACAAGCTGGTATCCCTGTTACTCTGGAAGGGGGAAGTCTCCAGATGGAGCAAGGTGAAAATGCATGCCCACTGGACTTATGGGGGTATGGGGCTCCCATGTTTTCAGCATTACCGGCTGGCCTACCTGGCCAGCCAGGCATCTAAGTGGTTTGCCCTTCTCCCTCCCCACCCTCTTGAGTGGATATGGAGCAGAGTCTGGTATCAGGTACACTGCTAAAGTCTCTTCTTTTCCCTACCTTTCCGATGGCTAAGTGCCTTACTCTGGTTATGATGGAGATCGTGCAAGCATGGAGGAAATGTATGGCCCTCTCCCATATGTCCAGTAAGTTCAGCTGTCTCCCCGTGTGTTATATCCCCCTATGGAACAACAAGCTTCTGCACATTGGTGGTAAGTCTATACACTGGGTGAGCTGGGCCTCCAGCGGCATCAAGGTCCTCCAGGATCTGTGTATCCCAGGTACCCTAGACCTGCTGTCCTATAAACAACTATGGGCATGCTTCTGCCAGCTAGGGATTTTTGGAAGTTTCTACAAATCCGCAGTGTGATCACTGAGCTTCAGGCTCAAGTGGCCAACGACCCCAGCTGGATGTGGCTAGACTCACTGCATATGTCCACCTCCCAAAGAGGCATTGCAGTTGGTTTCTACAGAACCATAAGAGAGGCTCAGCCTGACCCTGCTGAGGCATGTAGGAGGTACTGGGTGGTGGAACTTTGGATCTCCCTCTCTGCTGACACATAGAGCCAGTGCCTAAGACTCACCCATACAGCCTACAGGGACGCTAAGAGCAAAAGTATCCAGCAGAAAATTCTGCTAAGGTGGTACAGGACCACTGAGGTCCTACAGCGTATGGGCCTCCTTAGCCACTCCTCCTGTTGGAGATGTCACCAGCCAACTGCTCACCTCCTGCATGTCCTTTGGCAGTGCCACAAGATTATCACCTTTTGGGTTATGGTGCTTGAAGAATGCTCTAGAGTATTAGGCCATCCATTTATACATTTAAATTTAATGCTGCTGCTTGGTGATTCCACCCCTTTAGACATGCTGATTCCCTCTCTTCAAAAATGGACTCTGGTGGCTGTGATTGAAACCAATCGTGCAATCCTTATACACCAGAGAAGGCCCAACCCCCCCTTCTCTTCCAGCATGGAGGTCTGCCCTGGTACAAGAAGCCATCCTGGAAAGACTTTTGTACTCCCACCTTGGTCAGAAAAAGTGGGGTGCCTACTTACAATCACACTTATGTACAGTCCTACACCCTTCTCCTGCCAATCCGCCAAATTGGGGCACTTGTCTACTGCAAGTCTCCTGCCTATTCTTACTCACCTGGCAGAATCTGTAGCAAAATCTCAGATACAGTCTCTTGTGTTGACTCACTGTTTAGAATATCAGTTCACACTACCTTTGTTATTCAGCTATTGCTCATGTCTAGTAAGCAGTATATGTTTGGTTATAGCAACTCTAGTTCCCTGAGGACTCTTTGTTCAATAATTGCAGTTGAAACACTTGGCTTTTGTACTTTAAAGAGTTATTTCTCTATATATGTCATCTCTGGTTATTTGTTGGTTTTAGCGATGATGAATCTTGTAACCTGGAATAACAATAAAATTTGACATGTTAAAAAAAAAAGAAAATGCTGTTCCAGTTTCACTGACTGTGCCAGCTGCATTCAGTCAGAGTTGGGAGAAAGCCATGAACAGCCGGGCATTGCAGGGCAAAAGACATTCCAGGGATTGTTAATGCTGGGGAAGAGCTCCCTGATGCCTGTTTTTTACAGCTGCAGTAGTAGAGTCCTGCAGACATTTTGCATGTACAAAAGGGCTGACATCATGTTTTCCCTCTGTGGAACTGGCTGAAGGTGTAAATAGTCTCCTCCGCCTTACCCTCCTCCAAGAAATGCTCTCCACCCTCAAATAAATGCTCTTTCATGTTAGTCAATGGTTGCAGGGCACTATTTTCTTTCTTAATTGGGAGGTACAAGAAATGGAACCTAAGTAGTGGGAGGGAGCATTCGTTTCTTTTGTTTATAAGATCCACCCCCACCTCCATCTGAGCATCTCCTAAAGATCCACCCCACCTTTGTTTGTTCACGTGGGAGAGACAAGAGGTAGATCTATCATGGTGGATTGAGAAAGATCCACCCCAGCCTCTACCTGAGCAGCTCCTAAAGATCCAGTTTTATGCTGCAATCTCTGTTACTTTTTTTGTACGACTGACTGCCACGCTCTGCTTCTGGAGTTGTACTTGGTCCCTTAATACATGAGTGGGCTGCTGCTGACTTACTTAATTTTTCAAAGTTGTTGTTTTAAAAAATCATTAAAATGATTGTTGGGAGCCAACATGAATGCAAGAATCTTGGCTTCCTGCCTGCCAGCCTGTACAGGTGACCAGCTCCTAAAGATCCAGTTTTCTGCTGCAATTTCAGGTGATGTCTTTGTATGACTGACTGCCATGCTGTGCCTCTGGTGTTGTACTTGGTCCCATAATACAGATGTGGGCAGCTGCTGACTTACTTAATTTTTCAAAGTTGTTTTAAAAAATCATTAAAATGATTGCCGGGAGCCACCATGAATACAAGGGTCTTGGCTCCCTGCCTGACAGCCTGTACAGAGACCTCCAATAGTCCTTTTAAGGAGTCCCATTTTAAAAATACCAAAAGCTAATAAATAAATAAATAAAAGGCTATTTTGCATATATTGTCCAATGAGAGCATATTAATAATTTAATAGCCACTCTAGTGAAAAATAAATCCTTCTGTGATTCAAATGCAAGGCAAAGTAAGACACTTGCTTTTCCATTTTAAATAGTATGCTTCCGTTCACTTCATTTGTACAGTGCCAGGAATATTACTACTGCATCATCTTGCTCTGGATTATGATTTTTAGACAGCAGTACCTTGCTTCAGTGATTTCCACATACAGTACAAGAACACTTAGTGTTTCACCAATAAACACTCTCTCTACCTGGCAGTGGGGTTGGCAGTACTGTAAAGAACAAAGCATGCTACTGAGCTGAACAACATGGCCAAGGCACCTTGGCATTCTTACCTATTTCCCCAAGTCCCATATATTTTATTTATTTTGCATACTGTCACAGTCAGCTGCTAGGGACAGAGAGACAGATAGCATTTCAAGGTTTCCTATGTGGCTGTTTCATGTTCCTCCCCACTTGAAAAACAAAAAAAAAACAGTGTGTATTTTCACTCCTGGCCTGGGTCCCTTTGTGACTGGCTAGTCTGCATATTGGGTGGAAATTATGCTACAGAGAGACAGATCATCCATGCTCAACAAAAATTTACTCCAGTGATCAAACGTCTCCAGCATTAATTGTTGACTTCAACGTACCTTCCCAGCAACATAAACAAATTCCATCACCCTTCCCCCATGCCTGTTAGGGAATTTCAGACCCAGGTTTCAGGAACAGTCATTTTCATACCACTGAACAACTTCCTCTCTGCTTCATCCTTTCTAAAGGGAATTGCATTATACTTTCCAAAAAATTAATTCACATAATTATTATGATATGGTTGCACTCTCGAATGTCCAACCCACTACTGCATAGCCACAACTGTAAATCCCCTTCCTGCCCTCATTCATGATGAACCTGAGCATGAAGTAATATGTACTTCATCTGTAGCTAGTAAAAAAACTACCACTTTGAAGACCTGTTCAAATGGAGATACCTTTTGTGCTGGTGCTGTTAGAAACTTGCACTGACTCCCAATGCTTGTTTTAAGTTAGTGATTTTTATGTTTGCTTGTGTTAATGTGCAAGAAACCTTTCATCACAGCTTAGGAGAGAAGAGGGGGTTTTGGAGGTGGGGGACTGTGGGGGCCAATGCCCCTAGTGCCTTTTGAGGCTCGGCCTGCTTTCCCCAATGTGGTGGCATGCTGCTAATGACACTAGTTCAGCCAGGGTGCCATCAACTTGAAGGGAATTCACCACTTCAATGAGGGAGTGACCCGTTATTGTAGGCAGTCCCTTCCTTGGTGTAAAATTTTATATAACATGGCGGAGGGCGGCGAGTCTCGCCACCCACCTCAGAGTCCCTATAAAAGCCGACTTGGGGGTTCTCAATCCCCCCTGTCAGCATGTCCCCATCCCCAGTTTATTTTCTGATGGGGTTGCCCAATCCCCGTTGGCATGATGTGCCCCCCCCACCATTTGTTATGTGATGAGGGGGTGCCCAATCCCCCTCAGCTCATGTGCTCCCATTCCCCCCACCACACTGTATGGCCGACGGGGATGCCCTATCTTTGTTGACTCCAGTACCCACCTGCCCAACAAACACCCAGCCAGGTGGAATGCTGGGAGCCCGCCCCAGCATGCCAAAAGTGTCCCATGATGTCTTTTTTAATTTTAAATCCTGTAAAAAAAGAAAATGGTCCCTTGTTGAGCTCCATGCCCTCTCCCCCAACCTGAACCCACCCGCTGCATACTCTACCTTCCCCACCCCCCACCCATACTTACCTCCAGAGCCTGTACGAAGATCTTCGGTGGACCAGGAACAGGTCTGCGCTCTTCAAAGTTGACCACGAACTGAAGAAATGCCAGTAAGCCTATAATGGTATAAATGTTTTTTTTTTCAACTTTGATGCATGTCTCAGCCATTTTTTAAAATTTTGGCACCACATTTTCAACATGGGGTTCATAGGAACCCACCTCATGAATTCAGTCACTGTCATCTCATTATTCAGTCCCAAAAGGTGATTTTGTGGTCACTGCGCAGAATCACTTTTCTGGACTGATTAACAAAACAACAGTGTCAGTGTTCATGAGATGGTCTCTCAAAAAGCCTATATTGAAATTTTGGTGAAAAAATTCAAAAAAATTACTGTGTTATGAATGTGTGTTGCGCAGTTTCTACACATGCTCATAACTTAATGAATTTGTAATATTTTCACTCCAGGTTTTCAACATTGACATTTTTCCACACCTCCTTATGAACAGTACAACTGCCATTTTTCACATCTCGCACTCCTGTCACAGAATAGCATGATCGCTTGTGGGAAATCAGTGTTTGGAACAGATTAAGAAAATCACAGTGACACTGTTCATGAGCAGAGGTTCTAAAATGTCTATGTTGGAAATTTGGTAACAAAAGTCCATAAAGTGACTGTGTTACAAGTGTGTGTTGTGCAGTTTCCACGCACCCTCATAATTTTGCAAATTTGTAATGTTTTCATTCCAGATTTTAAACATTGGCATTTTGCCACACCTCCTTATGAACAGTATAGTTGTCATTTTTCATATCCTGCCCAAAATATGTGTTTGCAAATCTGGTGCACAATGGCGTGGTCACTTTGGGAAATTAATGTTTCGGACAGATTAAAAAAATCACAATGACAGTGTCCATGAGCAGAGGTCACAAAATGCTTATGTTGAAAATTTGGTGAACTAATTCCACTAAATGACTCCGGTACAAGCATGTGTTGCACAGTTTCCATGTATGCTCGGAACTTCAAGCATTTTTAATATTTTCACTGCAGATTTTCAACATTACTGTCTCTTTTCACCTCCCTATGAATGGTACAGCTGTCATTCTTCACATCCTGCCTGATCTGTGTTTTCGCACATCTGGAGCAGAATGGCATGGTTGATGTGGGAACTCGAAGTTCAGGACACATTAAAAAAATCACAGTGCCACTGTTTATGAGAAGAGGTCCCAAATGCTTTCACGAGGTGGGGGTCACAAAAAGGCCATATTGAAAATTTTGTACTGCAAATACCAACATACGCTCAGGGCATTAGGGTTTCTAACCATAATGTCCCACCCTGTACAGACTGACAGGCATCAGAGGTGAAACTTTGGATCACCGGCTGTAATGCTTATGCTAACCCATCTCCACCCTGAAGCCAGTGACAGGCATCAAGGTGTGCCTTGCACTCTTCAGCACCAGACTTCACCCCAATCTCCTGTACTGCACCCATTTCAGTGTATGTCCTTATGAAATGGGTGGCTGAGAAGCCAAACACCCCATGGCACACCTCAACACTTGTCGGTGTCTACAGGATAGGGTGAGGTGAAATGCTGTGAGCATTATGGGCAATGACCCACAGGCACACCCCAATGCCTGTCCATCTCTGCAGGGTGGAGGTGGGATTGGCATGAGTTCAGTACTTCACTGCCATTCCTATTCTGCATCTGTCTAACTCCTGCATGTCCAATGCTAATATCAGCAAGCAGACACTCAGCATTGACAAATGCTTGTTAAAGTAATGCTGCTAATGGTGCTAGTGAATGCATGAAAACAGAATTGAACAAGCATTTTTGAAACAACAAAAGTTTATTGCTCTGCATTCCTATTACCACATTCCCATAAGGCCTGGGCAGGGAGCAAAGCCCTGTTTACTTAAATATTGCTTTAGTGGACAACAAGGAGAAGAAAAGTTTTTATTGCACTTATCAAAGCGTTTAAAATTAATGCTGCCAGCGGTGGGAGTGAAAGTATAAAAACTGAATGGAAAGACCATTGAAGACAAAAAAAAGGTTTTGCTGCTGCTCCATCCTTGTAGTCCATTCCTAAGTGGCCAGCAAAGACTTTAGTTGCTACTCAGTCCTTATGGGCCTAATGAAGTGAGCAAACCACTTTTTCATTCATGCCGGCAGGTTTAAAATAAAAGTTTTTGGAACAGACCCAAATAGCACAATTTAGCCAGTACCTGTTTTCATGCTTGCTTTCCATTGCCCCACCCCCATCCAAACCATCATAAAAGGCAAAAGAAAAAAAAAGCCCAGGATAGCAAACCTAGTAATTGTGAACTAATGTAAACACAATCAAAGGTCTGTTTTATTCAAGCTGGCAGTGTCTGAAGTGAATGCATAAAAACTGAAGCTGATTTCAGAAGGGAAAAAAAAAGTTTAATTGCTGTTCAGTCATTTTAGTGCACTCCTATGCCAGTGAAGTGAGCCAAGTCCAATGAAATTCATTATTCCTTTAGCTTAAAAAAATTAAGAGAAAGCTGAATTACACTGAGCAAGGGATTATTTAATTATTGCTGCCTGTGGAGGGAATGGAGGCATAAATGCTAAACGGAACCAGCATTTTAGAACAAAAAAGAAAATTTGGCTGATGTGGCCAGCAAAGAGTGTAGTTGCTGCTCAGTCCTTATGGGATCAGCAATGTGAACAAACCGCTTTTTCATTCATGCTGGCAAGCTTGCAAGTTTGCTGTCTCACTGCTGTCTGGTTTGAAGAAACAGGCTGCAAATATCTGCAGTTGCATGGTAAAGAAGCAAAAATGGTATTCGTCAGACTGGGTTCCCACCAAACATAGGCAGGTTGGCAATGTCTATGGGGCAATGGGGCTAGATCTGCATACTGGGGGTACTCCGTCTGCCTATTGATGGTGATGAGCATAGTCCTTTGTAAGTGCCACAGGACTGAATGTGTATTAAGTCAAGTTTTGGTTGGGCTCAAAATGCAGTTGTTGGGGAATTCAGCACCAGGATCTGCAAGGAACTAAATCTCAGTGCCTTAGAATTAAAAACTGTCAGTTTAAAGGGTCTTCTTTTAAGCTGAATATTTCTCTCCTTTGCAGGCAATTAGTCATGATATGCTCCCCACACAGTGGACTTCCTAAGTTTGGTACTTTCATGTCTGTTCCCCAGAGACTACGGAATCCTCCACCCAGAAAAAAACACAGCAGACGTACTCAGTCTTGACATTGTGAAGCACTGTACTGCTTGACTGTATAGCGGGTCTGGCACTCAGTCCAAAAGGGTCCTGATCTTCCCTCCCCTGCCACTTTCACCTGCTCCAGAATTTCCACTGGATTTTTTTTAAATATTCCACGGAATAAGTTCTGCATTCATAATTGCAATAAAATGTTTTCCACTCACTGAAGTCTGAAAGTCTATGGAAAAATCTGCTACTCTCTTTCATGAATAACTATTAAATCCCATAGATTATTCTATATTCGGCATGTGGATGGTATGAAAATTGAAAAAAAAAAACACACCGAACTGCCCACAGCTTTCACAATACAAAATGGCACTCTGCCTGCCTAGTTCTTTAAATGACACTTTTAAATTTGCAGATTCATACAACACTGCGTTCATCACTGTGTGTCAGATGCCAGCTCAGCTCCGCTATTGATGTCAGTACAATAATGAGATCAATGGCTGTTAGTTCCAGTATGGCATCGGAGTCCACTCTCTGTGTAAAGGAGATGGTGTTGGTCAAACATCCTTTAGAGTAATAAAAAATCCTACACTTAAATAGGAATCACTTTTACAGACTGCCTTTTGCTTTAGGGCTAAGTCTTGAAAGGCAGGTGCACTTTATTTATATTTTTGGGACAAGGAGAACGAATCAATTGTCTAGCTTTTGCAACCCAATCTGCTAGCCACTCTATGTCTATTCCAAATGATATACAGTAAATAACTACAAGACAGTACATTTAAATACTATATTGTTTTCTTGTTTTTTTTTAGTGGCATGGCATTGTCAGCCACTATAGTCAGGGATGCTCATTAGGTCCTTGTTAAACCCATTTTCTTTGCTTGCCCCTTGCATAAAGGCAGTTTGATGGATCCAAATGAAACATTTAGGGGGTTGGTGTTTGTGACAGAATCTACATTTCCTAAAAGTTTCATGTGGATTACTTCAGTCATTTTTGAGTTGTATCATATATAAATACAGCAGAAACCTGTTTTTTTCCTGGTTCTGCCCCCAATTGTTTTCATTTACATGAAAAACTGTGAAACATTAAATTGTTTACTTTGGTATAGTGGTGTAGTTTATTATGGAGTGTTTTCCTAGGGGTTATAATATTTGATTTAAAAAAAAATATAGGTTTACAAATCAAGTTACAGAGCTTTCTAGATCTATACAAATTGGAATTTTGAGTTAAACCAAATATGCATACAAGTTTTAATGTTGTTTGATGGGTTGGTAGTTTCCGAGTTTGTACTTCAATGCACTGGTACAGTATTGTGTAAGTTTTAGTTTTTTTGTCATTGTATGGAAAGACAGTTTTAAAAGTTAAAATTGGAAAAATTGATATGGTGGTGTATAGCTGACTGGAAGGATTTCTTAGGGTGGTAAGAAGTATAAAATGTTATTGCTTTTTAAAAAATATTTAGAGGGACACTGTCAACCATTTTTGCATCATATTAATTTTAGGTAAAAACCCACATTTTACAATTGCTTACTTACTCTAAAATTAATTGATGTTCCTGGTTGTTGTATCTGCCTCCTTGCTTATGATAACCAAAATGCATGGTAATATATAGCTATGCCCAGCTTTGTTTCGCTTCCAAACATTGCTCTGCTCTTAGTGCACACTTCCTGAACATTAGAAACAGCCTTAAATAATGCAGTCACTCATGACAGAATAGTCTCCTCTACTCCCACTGCATAACGAGTGGAAAGATTGTGTTGGGGGTATTCCTGAGTCCAGGAAAGGTGCAATGGGAGCTGGTCAGGAAATGTAAACAAACACGTTTTGGTGTGCTAACACCAATATGGTGGGCACCCAGTTTTTCACTTTTTTAAAGAAAAAATGGATCTTAATCAAACTACCAGCTGCATCAACACTCTCTACAGAATGTGAACAATCAAAAAATGTGTTTATTAAACTAGGTACACTTTGAGGCCTAAGAAGGTTGACAGTGTCCCTTTAAGTTTAGTGTTGTTCTTTTTGTAATCCCGAATTTGTATTTTAATGCAAACTTTTCAGTTGTAACTTTTTGTGTTTTTGCCATTGTGTAGGAAAAAGTATAAAAGGTTATATTATAAACATTCTGTAGGGGAAAACAGTAAAAATGTAAGCCAGAGTCCCCTTAGAAGAATGGCAGGCAATGTTCCCAATGAGAGAATAAAAAATTAACGATCTCCACAGTCCAAGTTTTGTTGTAGATCAAACTAGTACACATACTGACCCATAACAATACATGCATGCCAAGAACTTCATTGTTAATCTGAACATACTGCATATAAGGACTGTCTATTTTTTAATAAATGGCAATCGCAGAATCTGTAAACATTTCTGTGGTGATGGTGGGGTGGGATCAACGATATAAGGTTTTACTCATATTTAAATCTGCAGCTTTTGGATCCCTGAGTTTGTATTTAAATGGGTCAATTTTAATACAATGAAGTTAACAAAAAACAGATTTGTAGTCCCTTTTGCAATTGCTACTTTTAAAAACAAATAGGTGGTCCTCGTATATAAGTTAAGATTAACACTGAAGTTCTTGGTGTGTGTGTGCTGTAATGCAGGATGTATATTGAGTTGATATAGAATAAAACCTGGACACTGTATTGTTAGTTTTTTTTTCTGTAGGGAGCATTGAAACATAGAAACATAGAAACATAGAAGTTGATGGCAGATAAGGACCGCAAGGCCCATCCAGTCTGCCCATTTCTTTTTCTACCTTACAAATGTGCCATCGGCCTTTGCTATCAGTGGCCTATCTATTCATAGTCATTTGTATTGCTCCCATATGCCTGTCCCATGCCTGTTTGAAGCCCTCCACTGTATTCATAGCCACCACTTCTTGTGGTAAGCCATTTCATGCATCCACCACCCTTTCTGTGAAAAAGAATTTCCTCACATTCCCCCTTAATCGGCCTCCCTCTAATCTCATGCTGTGTCCTCTTGTCCTGCTATTTTTCTTATATTTAAACATGTTAGACCCTTTCACCTTGTTTATGCCCTTAAGGTGTTTGAATGCCTCGATCATATCACCTATCTCCCTCCTTTGCTCAAGGGTATACATATTGAGCTCCGTTAATCTGTCCTCATATGTCTTCTGATGCAGTCCCTGCACCATTTTGGTTGCCCTTCTCTGGACTGCCTCAATTTGGTTAATGTCCTTGTGAAGGTGTGGCCTCCAATACTGCACACAGTACTCAGATGAGGCCTAACCAGTGTCTTGTACAGAGGGATTATTACCTCCCTCTTATGACTTGTGATACCCCTACTAATACACCCTAACACCCCCCTAGCCTTACCTACTGCTTTAGAGGTCTGCTTGGATGATTTTAGGTCATCAGTGATGATGATGCCCAAGTCTCTTTCTTCCTTTGTGACTGCTAGCAACTCCTCCCAGCCTATAGGTGGCTTCGTTTCTCTTCCCTATGTGCATGATTTTGCACTTCGTTGCATTAAATCCCAGTTGCCACTCTTCTGACCATTCTGCTAGTTTATCCAGATCTCTTCTCATTCTGCCCACCCCATCTGGATCATCTACTCTGTTGCAGATCTTGGTGTCATCTGCAAACAGACAAGCCTTACCCTCTAGTCCATCTGCAAGGTCACTAATGAAGATGTTGAAGAGGACTGGCCCCAGGACTGATCCCTGAGGTACCCCACTTGTGACTTGCATCTCTTCTGACTGTATACCATTTACCACCACTCTCTGTTTTCTGCCCGTCAACCAGTTTGCCACCCAGTTGACCAACTTCCGACCCACCCCGAGCCTACCCAGCTTATTTATCAATCTTCTATGTGGAACAGTGTCAAAAGCTTTGCTGAAGTCAAGGTAGGCGACATCAACTGCTCCCCCTTGGTCCACCACTCTGGTTACCCAGTCAAAGAAATCTATGAGATTAGTTTGACAGGACCTTCCTTTTGTAAACCCATGCTGTCTTGGATCCTGTGCCCCTATGGATTCCAGGTGTTGCTTATCCTTTCCTTAAGGGTGCCTCCATAATCTTGCCCACTACTGAGGTAAGACTGACCGGTCTGTAGTTCCCCACCTCCTCCCTGCTACCACTCTTGTGGGCGGGATCACATGAGCCCTTCTCCAGTCTTCTGGGACCTCTCCTGTGCTCAGAGACTCACTAAACAATTCTGCTAATGGCTCTGCTAGTTCCTTCTTTAGCTCCTTAAGTACCCTGGGATGTATGCCATCAGGTCCCATTGCCTTATCCACCCTGAGCTTAAAGCTCTTGTAGGACCCTTTCTTTTGTGAAGGGAGTAGTGCTCACCTCCCTCCCCCCTGTGTCCATGATGCTGAGCTGTGGGCCCTGCCCTACCTTCTCTTCAGTAAATACTGAACAAAAGTATCTATT
Source organism: Neoceratodus forsteri (assembly GCA_016271365.2). NCBI lineage: Eukaryota > Metazoa > Chordata > Ceratodontiformes > Ceratodontidae > Neoceratodus > Neoceratodus forsteri. The sequence continues at coordinate 208,493,675 of CM057451.1, forward strand.
TAGGATAGATGCCTTTACAGGGTCCTCCTCCTCACATGCTCACTTTTCTCCATTAAGCTTAGCAATACCCCCTCTGGACTTTCTCCTTTCACTAATGCATCTATAGAAAGTCTTGTCACCTTCTTTTACTGTTCGTGCTAGTGTTTCCTCAGTTTGGGACTTTGCCTGCCTTACTGCCTTACCTGCTTCCCTTAGGGCAGTTTGGTATGCCTCCCTATCTTCATCCCGCTGTGTTCCCTTATATTTCCTGAAGGCCAGCCTTTTGGCTCTGACCTTTTCTGCTACTGTATTTGAGAACCAAAGTGGTTTCCTTCTTCTTTTGCACTTCCTTTTCTGTCTAACACAATGGGATGTTGCTTCAAGTATTGCATCCTTAATGCTTGCCCACTTTTCCTGTACCCCCTCACCTGTGTTTCTTTTTGCCAGGGCTAGCTTAACACTGTTGGCAATCTTATCAAAGTCAGCTCCTAAGAAGTTCCATATTTTTGCCTTGGAATGGGATGACTTAGATGTAGTAGCCAAATTGAACCATACCATGTGATGGTCACTGGCCCCCAGGTGACCTCCTACCTGGAGATCTGTGATCCCTTCTTTGCTAGTCAGTACTAGATCTAGGATAGCCCTGTCTCTTGTGGGTTGTTGTACCAGTTGTTTGAGGCCCTCCCCCTGCAGGGAATCCACTATGAGTCTAGTTCTGGCAGATGTTCCTGCTGGTATTGACCAATCTGTATCCGGCATGTTGAAGTCTCCCATTATCAGAACCTCCCCTTTAGCTTTCATGTTTTGTATATCTTCTAACAGTAATGTGTGTATGTCCTCCCTCTGGTCTGGGGGCCTGTAGACAACCCCAGTTCTTATGGCTGTCCCATTTACTGTTTCCAGGGTGACCCACAGTTCTTCTGGCTCCTTATGTGTATTCTGAATTTCTGTAGCTTTGATATTTTCATTAACATACAGGGCCACTCCTCCCCCTTTTGCACCTCGGTCTCTTCTGAACAATGCATAGCCAGGTACTGAAGTCTCCCAAGTGTGGTTACTGGTAAACCACGTCTCACTAATTGCTACTATGTCCAGTTTAGCCTCTGACATTATTGCCTGCAGGTCTGGGATCTTATTTCCCAGGCTGAGAGCATTGTGTACATGATTTTCCATTGGCCAGATTTTGGTGTGTTAGTTGTTGGGTGAAGTTTGGCATTGCCTGTGCGTCGTTATGGGGAGACAAACCTTTTTCTTACCTGGTGATGCAAATGAGCGGCAAACATGCTGAATTCCTGTTTGACCACTAGCTGAGGTGGAGGGGTGTTCTTCCCATTCGATGTAGGGGTGCTGCACCCTCTCCCCATTTGCTATTTAAATATTCTGCAAAGACGTCAAACTTCTGCCCCAATGCACTGACTCCTCTTTAGTCAGATGCAGTCCATCAAATTTAAAGAACTTTCGCTCCCAGAACTGTTGCCAGTTCCTACAAATCTGTGTCCTTTTTCCTGGCACCAGCCCTTGAGCCACGTGTTTAGCTCCCTATCTCCCTTCTCTGACCTTCTGTCCATCTGATCCCTCTCCCAGACTGGCAGGATCTCAGAGAAGGAGATGCAGACGAAATAGATGATAGTTTGTCACCCAGCCTAGTCAGGTGTTCCTTGGTCTCCACAACTGACCGGCTGGCAGATCGTATAGTCCCTATGTGTACTAGGACATCAATGTTTTCTCCTGCTTTGTGAACAATTTTAGCAATGTGGTCAGTGTCTCTCCATGCTGATGTACCTGGGAGACATCTGACCATCACCCTGGCTGGAGATGGGTATCAACTCCCTGAATCATGGAGTCTCCTATGATCAAGTTTTTGGATTTCCTTTGTGCTTGTTTTGTTTTGGTTCCTGATTTGGGTGAGTTTTGTTGTGCTAGCTCCTGTGCCGCAGTGTCCTGCTCTGCAGTGTCTTCTGCCTCTTTATTTGATTTCAGAGATAGAGGCAGATACCTGTTTATAGTGTTTATATGGTTTTGGAGGTAATGTGTTGGAGAGCAGAGAGTGATGGGGCACCTGATTGCTCCTCCTAACCACCTGCCAACCTCCTGGACCAACTACCCTCTGCAGTCAGAGTTTTATGTTGGATGCTGGGGAAATGGCGGGTGGTTCTTATAATGTATTTCCTCTTCAATATGAAATTTGAGGCGTGCAATCTTTGCCCATGCTGTCCAGAGCTGAGCCCTAAGATCTCCAAAGGCCCAGCATGTAGGACAGTGTCTTAAATCCTGTAAGACTGTCCTTCTGAAAATTGTTCCACAGTACCTGCAATTAATGAAATCCATTCCAAATAAGTTGCTGGGTTTGTAACCTAGTCAGAGTAATTAGAAGGAAAAAAAAAAAGGAAAAAATGCAAGTAATGGTTTAATTGTGCTTTGTTTAACTTGTTATAACAAGTTAAATTACTAGTGCCCTGTAAATGAGATCACCTTGTAGGCCCCACTGATCCGCCCTTTCTGCTCTGCCACAGGAAATGTCACATCTGTGGTACCCTATAAAAGGAGTGTAGCGTGGGGTGGTTGGGGATGGGGGTGGGTGGCTGGGCCCTTCCCCTGCCTAAAAAGAAGAACCACGGACGAAAGAACAAGGAGGTAAGAGCAGAAACAATCAGTCAACAACAAATGCAGTAACCCTGAAAGTTTATCCTAATGTTAGATAAATCTGTAAAACCTGTAAAGCACCACCTGTAATAATTTCAGAGAACAAATATGCTGTAAGAAACACTTTGCTCCAGAGAAAAATAAAGCAGTAACAGAAGATATACCTTGCAAAAGACAATTTGAATCAGAAGATTACAGGAGTAATCTGTTAGCACATACCTGTAGGCACACCTTGTAATAATGCAGAAGAAGGTATACCAGCAACAACAATTTGAATCAGAGAAAAAATAAAGCAATGAAATGTTAGCAACAAACAGTAGCAATCCCTGTGAATAAAAAATAAAAACACCACCACACAGTAAATCTGCTTAGCCAAACTAAGTCTTAATCCTTTTCCCTTGCTCTGGTAAGTTTCTATACTCTGCCTTTCAAGCAGTCTTAGAAAGAAAGAGCTCGGGTGAAGCTAGGTGCCTTGGCCAGCAAACCAAGTCTTCTACATTGTCTGCCATTATTTCAGGGGGAACTCCCTGGATTACTGTTTGATATTTTATCCTAGAGAGCACTACTGCACTGTTCCTAACAGGACTCCCTGAATCCTGTTTTTTGCCTATATTCAGTTTTGGACTGCTGCCTGTTCTACTTCCAAAGCAACTCCCTAGGTCACTATCTTTATTTTCCTCTGGGGAGTGCTGCCTGTTGTGTTTCTGTGGAGACTCCCTAGATTGATATATTTTTTTTAATTTTCCCCTCAGATGCACTGCCTACTCTACTCCCGAGGGGACTACTGAGATCATTTTTTTTCTTTTTCTTTCAGGAGCCCAGATGGCCCTGCTCCTGAGGTGACTCCCTGGATAACCTTCCCTGCCACCTCGGTAGTGCTGCCTGCTCTGCCCCCAAGGGGACATCTCCCCACTCAGTGCATATGGCAGTCAGTTTACACCTTCCTCTCTACTCCATGACCAACTGCTGTCCATGAACTCTTTCACAAAACAAGCACTAGTTGAACACAGACATCAAGTGAATAATGTTTGTGTCAAAAATGTCTTAAAATACAAGGCTTATGAGCTGTGAAATGAAGTTCAACAAAGCATGTATAGTGCAAGAGTGTGCACTTACATTTTTTCACATTTTTTTTTTTTTTGGTTTATACCTTTTCTGTTTCAGGACATTCTGGACCCAAATTTGGGACATGTCTTAGCTGGGAAACTGCACACATGTACATGGGCTTTGTTGGACTTAGTATTTTTTTTTTCACAGAAAACCTTTGGATCTCATACATTTTGTATTGTAAGGCATTTGTTACACAAACTTGGGTCTTACTTGGTAACCTCACAACCACATACTGTAAGTGATCAATTAAAATACTGGGATATAAGATAACAAATTCTACTGTAATTCTTTTTCTGATTTTTTAAAGATGTTAGGATCAAGCAAATTACAGATTGTACCTCTGTGGGTACCAAGAATGCATGTGATATACATAAGAGCACCTTAGTGCTAATTTAAAGGGGGTGGGTAGTGAGCCAGAGAAAAAATAGGTATCACAATCAAACAAGTTAATGATCATACCTCTTGGAGTTTTAAAAATGTATTTATTTATTTAGTTTTTGTTGACCCAGTAAATGCACTAGACAAATTCTGCATATTTTCAGGCACAACTCGAGGGAGGGGGATATAGATAAATGCCTACTGACATTGAACCAGATTAAGTTGTTGGTGGTATTTTTAGTGAATGGGGGGGAATTTGGCCAGGGCACCGGAGAAATTCCTCTACTCTACAGCAGGGGGAACCTTTGGCCATTTTGGTTGTTTGCCAAGATGGCTGCCATTCTGGACCCTGGAGGAGATGGTGGTGATGCAGCTCTCTGTCTCCAGATTTTAGCTCCTGATTCTCAGCCTACTATGCATATTGTTCAGCCAAGTGACTACAGAAATGGTCATTCTGACTCTGTGCCTTGTTTGGATTCTCATTCAATTGTGCTCCCTCCTCCTACTACTGTTGTTGCATCTGAAACTAACTCACTAATTTTGGACCAGCTTCCTATTACTGCTCCTGGGACCTGCACTGCTACCTTGTCCTCATCTCATTTGCGATTGCTCTATGAACAACATCGCTCCCTCTTATGGAAAATTGTGTGGGAGGATGAAACCTTACACATTCACTTGCCACCTACTTCTGCTCAGGCTGACTTACAAGCTGGCTACCACAAGCTGCATTGCTGGGATTATTTTCTGCTCCTTCCTGTTCTGCCATGACTGCTTCGGACTCACTCACTCCCACGGCCATCCATGAAGGTATCTCACTTCCAGATTCTGTCTGGTCCCGCATTTCCACTCTCCGAGCTGTGGGTTGGACTCAACAGCTTCCTGGTGCACCCTCGACTTTCCTCGAGCAGTAAATGCATGGGACATTATGCAGAAAAACTCAGTTCCCATTTTACCTACCGCAACTACTCCCTTGCCTATTCAGTTTCCACTGGTTTTGTTGCAACTTCACTCTCTGGCTCCATCCTGGGTCTCTAACATTGGCCATCTGACAAACGCAGCTACAGACACTACTCTTGATAAGGATTTTTCCTTGGTACTGCCACCCTCCCTTTCAGTGCACTCCTCCTCGGATAAAGATTCCCTGCAATTCATGGATAACCCTCCCTTGCCTTCTCTACCTGCATGTGAGACTTTAATGGACCATATATTTCACCTTAGTGACCTTTTTCAGAACTTGGGTGAACCAGCTCAGCGTAGGAACGTGGTTCGTTTGAAATATTTTGGTGACCTTACTACTGCTCTCGATAGAAAAACAGTATTGCATTCCATGCTGCGAGACTCTTTGTGGATTTCTGCTAGTGAACTGTTTGCCTTCATTCATGTTAAGGGGGAGTCTTTTTATGATTTAAGTTTTAAGAATGTTTATACGTTGGAAAGGTTTTGGACCAAATATGAATTGGTGAAATCTCAGCCTTTATGGACCCCCTTTATGCTCATTCCCCTTACTAAACCCAAGGTCAAGATTATTACCCTTCTTTTTCATAATGAAGGAGTGAGCATAGTGGATGTCCAATACTGGCTTAAGCAGCGCTCCGACATTCTTGAGGCATCTCATCCTATTTTGGAGGAGGACCTCATCTGGACAGGGGGCTGGAAGGTTAAGGTGCAATTGAAACAGACTGACTGGGGTATAATACACTTGCCAGGTAGTTTTTATATTGGTAGAGACAGGGGTTTATGCTTTTACCCGGGTCAGCCCCACACTTGCCATAAATGTGGTGCCCGGACACACCTCAGTCATACCTGTGACAAGCTCCATTGTACTATTTGCTTGGCCTATGGTCATGTTAACCTGGGTTGCCTAACCCACAGAAATGTAATCTCTGTGATGAGACTGGTCATACCTACCACCAGTGTCCATGGGCTGACCATAATAGGCTGGATTGCCCTCCTCAAGACCTGGTGGTTCTCATCTCTGACTCTCAAACTCGGGTACTTCACCAACGAGATGGGGAACACCAAGAGGTGGTGCCCCCCCTTCGAGTGACATTGTCCAGATATCTACTCCAATTATTCTGGTGGATGGTCCTGTCCTGCAGAACCAGATTCCTTCCTGCCCGGACCCTGCCCCGGAGGTTGTTAGCCCCCAACCCCATGCCCCCTCCGGGCCAGAACTCCTTCACGGAGGTTTCTCAGGGTAAGAGGGGTAAGGCTAAAGTTAAGCATAAAGCTCCCAGTCCACCTCCCCTGCAGTCAATATTAACCAGGAATCATTACCAGGCCTTGACTAAGCGGAAGCAGTGGAGTGACATAATGGATGAGGAAAATGATTCTGATTCCTCTCAGACCTCTCCTCTCCATATGGATTACTCCTCTGGTTCCTAGCAGGATCCAACTCCCTCTAGCTCTGGCACCAGCAATCTGGCAGCAATCTGCAGTTACCTGAAGATTCCTTTTTTAGTTTTCCCCTGTTTTCTCCTATGTTTTTTCCGCATTATCCTTTTTCCTTATGCCCGTGGGTTTAAGTCTTTGCTGCTTCACACTTAATGTGTGCAGCATGAAATCCCACATGAAACTCCTCACCACTTTGCAGTATCTTTTGGATCTCCTACATGATATATACCTGATCCAGGATACTAGATTAAAGACTTGCTACGAGCTGACACGGGCTTCTACCGGATGGACCAAAGGCCCTTCCTATTGGTCCTCTGGTGAAGATAAGGGCGATGACTTGGGTATTTTGTTTTCTGGTTATGACTGTGCTGTTACGAGGTTGGCTGATATAGTCCCTGGATGCGCCTTGCTGCTTGATTGCACTTTCTGTCGCCTGAAGCTCAGGATTATAAATTTTTATGCGCCTCAAAGTATTGCTGCCCGATCAGATTTATTTTGGCTCTTACAACCGTGTTTACACACCCCTCAACATCTTTTCATGGGGGGGGGATTTCAACTGTGGTCTTACCCTGGCTGACAGAGGGGGTTCGACTCAGAAGCTTTTTGGAGACTCTTCTGCATTCTGGACTATCTTTCAGACCACTTTTCTTAAGGATGGCTATTGTGAGGTGCATCCCAAGGGTGAGAAGACCTATCACAGAGGCCTTCTGGCCACTCATATTGATTTTTTCTTCCTCTCTCAGAATATCTTGGTTCAGCAGGCGAAGGTCATGCCTTGCAAACCTCGGATCACATGCCATTTCACTACTTTGTTCTCCTTCCACAGCTTCCCATCCTCTTGTTATTTCTTCTCATTGGAAGTTGAATAGCTCATTGTTGTCTGATGGTTGCATTTTTGAGGATTGTTGTGGTCTTTTGCTGGCCCGCATTTCAGTTCTAGAGGCTTATGCCTTCCCCTTACATTGGTGGGAGGATACCAAGCTGGAGCTTAAACATTTCTTTCTCAGGCATGCTAGGAGAAAATCTGCATCCTCTTATCATCAGTATTTGATTTTGAGGTGGCATCTACAGGATACTATTTCCAGGGCTTGTGAGTCTGGACATGATTATTCCCCTCTTATTGCTTCTTTAAAGGCCCAGATGGAAGAGAATCAATATAACAGGGCATGCTTCTTGCATCTTGAGGCATCTTGCAGCACCTGTTCTTCTAAGGTCACTTTTGAGGTTTTTAAGAGCTGTTCTGACAGGGTGGCGGCCACACATATTTAACATCTTACTGACCCTGACTCTTCAGTGGTATATGACACTATGGCATCCCTCCAGCAGAAGGTTTTTTCCCACTTGGAAAGTGTCTTTGGGACTCCTACTGTGACCCTACCTGCTGTCGCATCCTTTTTTGATTTCCAGATCCCTTCTCCCCTTCAAGATCTCTGTACCCAGGTAACTGAACCGATCTCCTTGTTAGAGGTTCAGGCAGGCATCAAGAAGTAAAATCGGTGAACTTCTCTGGGGAAGGATGGCCTTACTGAAGAGCTTTATCATGCATGTTCTGACCTTTTCTCTCCCATCCTTACCTTGCTCTTTAACACTATCATCAATACTCATTCAGTTTCTTAACACTTCTTGGACGCTATTATGTTTGTCTTATTTAAGAAAGGGGATAGATTGGTCATTCGGAATTGGAGACCATTAAGTCTCTTCAACGTGGACTATAAGACTTTTACATCTGTCTTACTTCACTGACTTCTTCCTGTTGCATCCCATGTTATTTCTGATGTTCAGACTTGTGCCATAACTCATCACACTATTACTTCCAATCTTTCACTTCTACAAGATGTCTCTGCTTTTACCTATTCCTCTTCTCCCTCACTTCTTCTTTCTCTGTATCAAGAGAAAGCATTTGATAGGGTAAATCATGACAACCTCTTTCGGGTTCTGTCTCACTATGGTAATCCACTGTGTTTTAACCAGTGGATTAGATTGCTTTATTCTACTGCTTGGATCCAGCTTATGTGAATGGCTCCCCCTGCCCCCCCCCTTTTGAGTCAGACTGGGGTTAGGCAGGGCTGCCTTTAAGTCCTCTTCTTTATGTTTTTCATACAGATCCCTTGCTATGCAGAATTTTGCACCATCCGTCTATCCCACATCTGTCTTATCCTTCAGGGTGCCCTATTCCTACGGTGTTGGCTTATGTGGATGACCTATGCATTCTCACCACTCATCAATTTCAGGAGGCAGATTTACTTCTCCTTCTTATGGAATTTGAATGGGTGTCTGGTTCTAAACTGAATTAGGGCAAGAGCTCCACGTTGTTTCTCCTAATGTCGCCACCCCCTGGTTCTGTACTCTATATTGCTGGGGTTCCTTTGCAATTCACCCGAATCAAGGTTTTGGGATTAAGTTTTGGTGCCACCAATGATGCTCTTGTCAATTGGACTGTCGTTCTGGATAAGGCTTCCCTCATGGTTGCTTCCTGGAAGGGTCACAGTATAGCAGAGCGGAAATGGGTTTTGTTGTTGAAGACTTTCGTTCTTCCTTTGTTTCTTCATTTAGCTTTGGTTTTCCTGGTTCCCTTTTCTTTGGAGGCCCACTTGTATAACATTTTCTTTCAGGGATTCTGGGGCAGTCATTTGAACCTGCTTAAGTGAACTTACACATATCCTGATTATTGCCATGGTGGGGTTCGAAAGTTGAACCCCTTGGTGTTTTTCACGGTTTGTTTCTGAAATTCACTATTCCCTATCTTTTGCAATCCCAGTCGGTATTTTCGTTATCACTTCTTCACCATAGTGTTGCTCCATTACGCAATGCTTGGCGCCTTCCACCTATGGATATACCTCAAAATTTTAGAAAACATAATCTCCCCCATTACATAATCCTCACTTTTTTGAAGATTCGTCAGTGGTCTTTAAACCTCACAACAATTCTCACTTTCTCGAGGAAGCATTTGTATCAGTCTATTCTGGGGTCATCCTTTTTGGACCTGCCTGTATAGCAAAATTCCTTTGGAACTATTATAGACTCCTCCAGTGTCTTTCTTCAATTTACCAATCCACACATTCCTCAGTGGGTTTGGGATGCTACTTGGTTATCCTGTCATGGGAAGCTTGGTGTTTGTGATAACCTGAAGCATAAGGCTCAGAAGGAAAGGACTTGTCCTTGGGACATGTGTCCATCTGTTCCTGAGAACGTCGCAATTTTTTTATTGAATGCCCCTATTCTCAACCGGTGTCAGCGTGGCTCAGTTGGTAGCACATCTGCCTCTGGACAAGAAGGTTGTGGGTTCTCGTCCCACACCGGGATTGGACTTGCACCTAAAAATCACTGGCATCCGAGTGCAGTATTGGGGGGTGCTGTACTGCTGGGTGTGCCGTCCTTCAGATGAGACGTTAAACCAAGGTCCTTCTGCCCATCCTGGTGTTGTCCTGGTGGGTGTCCAGGTGGAAGTAAAGAACCCAGGGCACTCTTCGCAAAGAGTAGGGAACATTCCCGGTGTCCTGGCCAACATTCCCCTTCCCATAAACTGGTTCATGCAATTATCCAGGCTGTGTGTGGGTGATGATGTGCGATATGGCCGCCACCACACATTCAGTCACTTCACTACCAGTCTAGCATTGCTTGTAAAGTGCTTTGGATGTATGAAAAGTGCTATATAATTGCTGATTCTTCTTCTTCTTCTTCTTCTTCTTCTCCTCCATAAATGGAAAGAAAGGGCCCTTCCATCCCTTACATGGTATATTTTTATTTATAGTATTTATCCCCCTGGTCTGACTCATTATCATCCCAGCACTCTACATTTGATTTTTGCTTTTTGTCACTTCTATTTGCAGCAGGCCAGATGTGCATATTTGCTGCAACAGAAATCGAGAAGTCCTACCCAGATAGTTTCTCAGATTTTACAGGGCTTGCACACTGTTTATTGTTCTAAGAAACCCTCTGTATCCCCAGGGGTATTTCAGCGGTACTGGAATTTATGTTCCTGGATCCTTCTCTGACTACATTGTTTTATTTTTCTTGTATTTTTGATCTTCTGTTTTATTATTTACAATTTTTATATGCTGTGTTATTATTCTTATTTTTTGTTTCTTTTACATCTCATTATGATTTTGTGTGCTGTAACACTATTATTGTATGGTTTGTTTCAAGTTTTTTTGCCTACAACATTTCCCTGCTCTTTTAGTGGGGGAGGTACAGGGGTTCTATACAAATGTGAATTATGTATGTTCTGTGGCTCATGTATGCTGTAATACTTATTTATGCTGTTGGTTTCTTTTATTATTCATTTGTATGGATTTCTGTACTTGTGTATATCTAAGTTTTCAATACTAAATTCCACTACTTTTTTAGTGGGGATGGGACAGGGGTTATGTGCAAATACAGATTATTTATGTTTGAAGTACATGTATGCTGTAATACTTCTTTATGTTTTGATTTCTTCCATTATGCCTTTGTATGGAGTAATACAATTTTGAATATTTTGTTTTAGGTTTTGAATAAAAAATTCCCCTAATCACCTGTAGGGAACCCCTTTCCAAGATGGCGTCCACTGATTCGGAGGTGGAAGCTGAAGAGAACTTTCAGTTGGCAAAGGAGGTGGAGGATTCTGCTGTTAATACTGTGGATGGGCTGAGAGAGACCATAGCTGAGATGGTTACATGGCAGGATGAATTAGCGACTGGGGTCGAAACTGAATCTGCAGGCTTTCCTACTCATAGTATGGATATTCTGTCTCCTTCAATAGAGGAGGCAGCAGGGTAGCACACTGCTGCTGAGGTCATGGAAGTTAACTGGCAAGAATCTGGATAGCGCAGAGGAAATGAATGACCAAGGCAAGGAGGATCTCCCGGAAGATGTCTTAGCACTGGGTAGGCATTCTACAAGGGCTGAGTGGGGATACGCTAACATGGTTGCCAACAATACTGAGCAGCAGGATGAAATAGACCACCCGATTGATTTTGATACTTGGTTTCTGGAGAGGGTATTGGGTAACACAGGTGGAAGCAGGAGCCTGATGGTCGATGGCTGTTGGTGTCCCAATGGATGATTTTCAATGATCTTGACATGGAGCAGCCCATTAGACAGGAAGTTGCAGGCATACCAGTGATGAAGATTTTGGGGCCCAATGTGGGTCATCAGGGGAGTGCCAATCTGGATTGGCTCTTTGTGGCCCAGAAAATGTTTTTGGACTCAATGTTGTTTCTACCCTCCGAGATTTATGCTCTAATACACATTTCGGGGGAAGATACTTATGATATAGGTTTTCACCACTATTCTGGTTTAGAACGTTTCTTGACTAAATTTAACATGTTAAAACCTACTCCTTGGTGGGTGCCTTTTATGGTGATCCCTCTGATGAAACTGCTCCTGAAAACAATTAGACTGATGTTTCGTAATGAGGGAGTTTGTTGCAAAAAAGATGTACAGTGCTGGGGAGTTTTGAACCTGTTTTGGACACTATAGGTATTTGGACTGGAGGGTGGCGATTTTGAATTAAGTTGCTACACTCTGATTCTACCATTCATCATATCCCAAATAGTTTTTTGGGGGGGAGGGATAGGGGTGTGTGTTTTTATGCAGGACAGCCACAGGTCTGCTATAAATGCAGCTCACCTACTCATCTTAGTAGCTCGTGTGATAAAATGAGATGTTCTTTATGTGGTAACTTTGGCCATGTTAGCATGGCATGCAAAAATGTTTTTAAATGTAGCCTATGTAAGGAGTCAGGGCATGCTTTTCATCAATGTCCTTGGGTGGGACAGAACAGGCAGATGGACTGGATCAGGAATCCTTAGTTCATATGGCTCAGGACTCAACCACAGAACAAGTGGTTACAGTGTACCCGAGGCTCCAGCATGAAGGCATTCCCACTGGGCCACAGTGCCAGCTTGCTGAGATTCTGGCAGACATTCAGTTTGACAAACTAATTCTGGTGCCAGATGTAGGACAGAACCCCCTAGATATTCCTGAAACCACTGAGATGCCTCCCCCCATGGAATTTCAAATGTCTAAATCCAGATGGATGACAAGGTCTTCTCAGAAAGCTTTGGCAATGGGTGCTTCAGTTGTTACCCCCAATCCTTTTCAGATTTTTCAGTCTTACAGGGACTCAGATATTGAGTCAGATGTTTCCTCTAAATCAGGTCTAACATCAGATATGGAGCAGGAGAACCTGTTGATTCCTCCTGAACCTGGAAAAAAGAAAGGAAAAACATGGAAATCAAAGGCAAAACATATTGATCTGGGGTGACATAATCTCTTGTTTCCTGTCCTAGGCCCCTTTTGCATATAGCATCACTTAATGTATGCAGTATGCATAACTATAGGAAAAAATTGACTGCTTTGCTCTATTTTCAGCACTCTAACCATAATATTGTTTTCTTACAAGAGACTAGATTGAAATCCTTATTTTTCATGGAACAAGCTAGACAAGGGTGGGTGTGGGGCCCTTCATTTTGGTCCTTTGGTACGATGCAGTAGATGGGGTAGGTTTCTTATTGCAAGGTGCTGATTTCACCTTACACAGACTGGTTGATGTAATTCCAGGAACAGCACTTCTTTTGGATTGTTCTCTCAAACAATTCTTACTTAGGCTGATAAATACATATGCACCACAGATGAAGGCTCAAAAAGTGGAACTTTTTGACTCCATCAGACCTTACTCATTTACTATGAGATGCATTATTTGGGCTGGGGAAATGAACTGCGGTCTGGATCTTAAATCTTGAACTGCTCTTCAAAAAAAAGTATGTTGTGACTCTCATACCTTAGCCAGTATAATTAAACAAGCTAACCTCACAGATGCTTTTAGATCTGTATCCACTGACCTTGGATTCACTTACTTTAGAAATAAATATGCCATGAAGAGAGATTTTATTTTCTGTTCCAGGTTATTGGTTACACAAGCTTCAGAGTTGTTGCCATGTGAGTTTTCTGCTAATCTCTTGCTCTCCTGCCAGTTATATTTAGGTAGAATACCCCCCCCCCATTTCCTGTCAGGCAAGAAAAGATAGAGAATGAATGTAGCTGTGTTGCTTTAAGACAATTTAATTCAGGAACTAGAGTACTTGTTTCAGATTTGGGATTCCGTGAAATGTGTATATAGTAATAGGTGGGATTGGTGGTTGGATACAAAATCTGATATCCAGGCATTACTCACCTATCTTGAGCATTGTAGATCTAATTGGGAATACTTACAATATTTAGATAATAGAAATAAATTATATAAATATTTATCCCTCACACATGATCCAAGATCTCAATGTCTGTCCCATATTGCTTGGCTTAAAAATAATGTTTCAATTTCAGTATAATAGAGCGGTATCCCTGGAGGCAGAACTATGATATGGCACTGAGTCTCAGCCATCTACTGACCCCTTTGCAGCTTGCAAGCAATGCTTGGATGCAACCTTGATGACAGAGCTTCAGGATGTGGATGGCAAGTTGCAGACATTTGACATGGATATTCTGTTGTCAGTTCGGAGGCATTTACAGGCTATATTTGGAGCTCCTTTTATTCCCTCTATTCCTTTTTTGGATTATGTGTGTCACTTACCCCCTCTATTAACTGAGGCTCAGATTGCTGAATCAAATGCTCCTATTGTTATAGGGGAAGTAGAAACAGCTATTAAATGTTTTAAGGATGGTGCATCACCCTTGCCTGATTGGCTCCCAGGGGCATTATTTAAAACATTTTTACACAAGAAGAGAAAACAGGCTTTAAAACACAGGCATGAGTTCAGGATTCACCAACTGTTGCTGCTACTCCTGTGGCATTCAGGTCAGACATTTCTGAATTCATTCAGTCAGTTGTGTCTCATGTCTCCCTTGAAAACCCTTCAACTGCACATTGTTTTGCTAAGCAGTTTGGATTTAACCTATAGTCATGATGATGAAGGAAACTGATCTCCAGAGATTGTTCTCAGTACAGCGGATTGTAAATCTGAACCCGATGGCTCTTGGGTCCTGGATCCTGCTTGGGACCTTATCCAGATGACTGGTGCTGAAGCAGAGAAAGTGAAGGGTGAGAAAGTGGAGAAAACCAGAGGACAAACAGATGTTCTGGATGCAGGACCCCCAACGGTTGATTTGGTCCATATTGTGGAAAAGACAAATGAATCACTACACCTGGCTGCAGTACAGGTGAAGGTACAAGGTGCAGTGCTGCAGGGGTTGAAAGATAAAGACCGGGACTCTGAGTGTGGGCAAGGAGAACAGGAGCAAGTGCACATGGAGGAGTTATGGCAGAAATGGGTTTTGGGAGATGCAGTGGTCATCTGGGAACCTCCTGTAACCAAGAAGCCCTTGCCGGTCAGGAATCTGAATAACTTTAGAAATAATGAACCGGGTCATGAACAGCAGCAGATCCAGGAAATAGGAGGTTTCCTTCACAACCTCCTGAGGGACAAGAACAAGGTGTGTGAATGGATGGGCAGCCTGGTAATGTGCAGAATTTGAATCCGAATGCTCTGGTATTTCCTACACCAATGAGCATCCCTATACAGCAGGGTGATAAACCTGCAACCCATGGAGATCCTGACCGGGTGATACAAGAATATCCTCCTCAGGGTCCTCCACCTCCATATGAGCCCCAACAAAAGCCTTCTGGGGAACACAATGCCACCCCCAGGCCTAGATTTTCTGATCTGTTTAACAGGTCAGAACCTACTCCCCGCAGAAATGCTGTTACGCTGTGATATAAGGGTGGTCTGGAGGTGCATCCAGATTGATTTCATGTAGGGAAACAGCTATTAAAAGCATCAATGAGGTTTACAGCAAAAAATGTTTATGCACTGATACATGTGTCTGGAGAGGATAATTATGACATCAACTTTCGATCGCCTGCTGGTCTGGAGAGATTTTGGATGCTATATAACCAGATCAAGTTTGCCCCATTGTAGACTCCATTTTTTGCCATCCTCATAACAAAACCCCAGGTGAAAATGGTGACAATCATTTTTCAGAATGAGAATATTCATATTTATAATATCCACCATTGGCTTCAGCATCACTGTGAGATCCTAAGTGCACCTGAAGCCATCCTAGATTCCAAAGCTTTTTGGACTGGGGGTTGCGATTCTGGGTAAAGCTTAGACAAACAGAGGAAGGCATTGCTCATATTCCAAATAGCTTTTTTCTGAGGAAAGATCGTGGGGTGTGTTTCTATGCTGGTCAACCAAAGGCCTGTTACAAGTGTGGGTCTCGTACAGTACATACCTGTCCAACATGTGTGATAAACTGAGGTGCAGCATTTGTGGAGAATTTACTCACACAAGTTCTCAGTGTATGAATCACTCGAAGTGTAATTTGTTGTGAGGATTATGGCCATCTTTTTCAGGACTGTCCTTGGGCTGCTTGAAACAAGTCTGGAACGGTGGACCCAGATGACTTAATTAAGAAAGCCCAAAGTGCTTCATTTTTATTTGTGTCAGAAAATGATACATTCTGATTTTGCAAAGGGCTTGATATTTTTTTTTATTTAAAAAAGGGAATAGGGTATTACTGGAGACCTATCTGCTTGCTGAATTCTGACTTAAAGATCTTTACCTCAATTCTCCAGAAACTATTAAGACAGGCTACATCTGGGTTAATTCATTCTGTGCAGACATGTTCGTTGCCTGGGAGGAAAATTAAAGAAAATCTCTCCATCATTAGGGATGTCATTGAATATTGTAATAGAACTGGTAAAGAGGGGTTGATTCTTTCTTTGGATCAGCATAAGGCATTTGATCTGGCTAGTCATAAGTTTTTGTTTCAAGTTTTGGAATATTATGGGATATCAGTGAGGTTTGTAGATTGCTTAAGAAGAATATATCGGTCAGCTGCAGTGACACCTCTAATTGCAGGTAAAGAGGGACATTGGATGCTGGTTCAGCTTGGGGTAAGACAAGGTTGTCCACTAAGTCTGTTATTGTACATTTTTGCATTAGATCCCCTTATTAGGCACATTTTACTTAATCTTGATGTTAAGGGTATTAAGGGTCAAGTAGATCCAAAGGAGATCAAATTAGTTGCTTATGCAGATGACTTATGTCTTTTTCTAGAACAAGCAGAGAGTGTGGAGGCTGTAATTAGGGATTTGAAGAATGATTTGAAACTTTCTGGTGCACAGTTGAATATTTCCAAAAGTGTGGGTATCAAGGTAGGGAAGTCATGCCTTGGTCCCTCTCAAATAGCTGGTATCAATATTTCTTCTGAACCTATTTAAATATTGTGGGTCTTGCTTGGAGAGAGTAATATGGCACATAAAACTTGGGCAGACAGCCTGCTAATTTGCGAAGGTAAAGTGAATAGATGGAAAAACTGGAACTTTTCCAAGGCTAAGAGAATATTTATCATTAAACAATTCTTGATACCTTGTTTATTATATGAACTCAGTTTTCCCTTTACCTTTGAGTCATGAAACTAAACTTTACAGATTGTTTTTCCAGATGCTATGAGGATCACATCTTGACCTGGTTAAGGGGAAGTAACCTATTTGCTGAAACATGAAGGAGGTCTGAACATGGTTAACCTGTAATATTTTTTTTACACAATCTTTTGGTTGAGTTCCTTTCACTTAGTGGTTAGAGAGGAAGATTCCTTGGTAAAAACTTGGTTATTAAATAGTTTGGGTCACTTTTTTCTTATGTGGATTGAAAAAACACTTAAATTTAGCCAGAGATGGGAAGTGCCAACATGTTTTAAATCTTCTTTATAGAAATTGTACAGATGGAAGATTTATCAGTCTCAGATTTGGGGGAAATCAAGGAAGGCATTTCATAATCAGATTTTGGACCTTAGTGGTCCGGTTAGGTCAGATTTTAAAGGTTGTAATATTGCAAAAGTGGATTTAGTGATTACACAATTGATGAATAAGAGGATTCCACTGAGAATGTGGGGTGTGGTGTGGTTGAGCACACAGGGGAGATTGGGTGCAAAAGGCAACAGTAAGCATAAGGCCTTGGAAGAACGGGATTGCCACTATGCAGAGTGTCGTCAGCAGACTGAGACAATGGAGCATTGTTTTTTTTGCTTTGCCCTTATGCCAGCTCATTGTGGGCATTTCTTGCTTGGAAATGGAAACTGAGGTGGTTAGTTAAAATAAATTATGGTAACATAGCATTAGGGGATTATTCTAACCTTTTGTACAATTGCTGGGATACTACTTTGACACTGTTTTTTGCTATCGTGAAGTTTTATCTTTGGCATGCTCAAAGCCAGTTGTTGTTTCAACAAAACAAAATTTTGTATGTTTCATTTAGCTATTCATGCAAAGCTGCTTTTCAAGAAGTATATACTAAAGATAGAAAATTGCACCCACGTGCAAAAGTACAGGCATGGTGGAGAGGTGTTCCTTTTTTTCAAAAATATGGTTGATGTGTGATTAGGAATATTTCCATGGAGGATTTTGGAGGAATGGGTTGGGTGGTTTTGATTTTTGGTTTGCCTGATTTTCTTTTTCATGGATTTTCTTTCAGGTTTGTGGTGTGTTTTCTGGGGGGGGGGGGACAACTGAAGGGTAACGAGGGTATGAATTGAATACATATATTTATTTTGAAGGGGTTGCTTTTGGATTTCATGGATTGTTCGTTGGAGTGCTA
Source organism: Neoceratodus forsteri (assembly GCA_016271365.2). Taxonomy (NCBI): domain Eukaryota; kingdom Metazoa; phylum Chordata; order Ceratodontiformes; family Ceratodontidae; genus Neoceratodus; species Neoceratodus forsteri. The sequence continues at coordinate 208,511,758 of CM057451.1, forward strand.
CTGAATGTAGAATTATGATTTTTTGATTCTGAGTTATTTTGACAGATTGTTTAATAAAAAAGTCCACTACTCACAGGTAGGGGAACCTAACATCCTGGGTCTCAGAGCAAGATGGTGTCCACTATGCAGGAGAAGAGTTTGGAGGCTACGGAGAAAGGAGAAATGGATTCCTTCCCTGTACTACTGATTATGGGGACATCTATGGAAGTTCCTGGGTTATTTCAGATGCCAGAGGTGAATGCTAGCCCTACTGATGGTCCTGAGGATGCGAATGTCCAAAAGGAAGAAACAGAGATATTTCCTGGGATGCTGGAGCTCAGTCGAGAAATTTTGGGCTCCACGATGTTGCATTTACTTAAACATGTAGAGGAGAGGCATCTGGCCACATGTTGTACACTATTGGCACACATGACAGAATTAGACTCCCCGAGACAGGACACACCTGCAAATTGGGAGCAAAAAGAGATGGAGGCTACAACAATTAAGCTGACAGATGCACCACAGGACCTGCAAACAATTGCTGCCCCAAACTTGGGACTTGAGCAGCAGTTTAGTGATGCTGACTGTATGGATAAAATGGTTAAGACATCTGTGGGGCAAACGTCCTGAATGGCAAAATCTGGAATGCAACCCAGCATAAGACATTCCACAGCAACTTTGGCTAGACCTATTGACATTGATATAACTACAGGGCATGTTAGCACAGAAGGGAAGGAATAAAGGATGGATTTAAAGTGAGGTCTCAGTTGGGACAAGGTGGTCACTTTAGAAAGTGGACAAGACAGATTCTGGTTGGACAAAAAGACCTTACTTGCATTGGGTTGGGAATGAGATTCAACAAATAGTCAGTGGGTCTTGGGGGTCTCACCTATATAGATCCCTGAGGCTGAGGATGTTATGCAGGTTGATGTTTCCATGACTCCACATCATGGAAATACCCCACCACCTCTAGAACTCCCTGAGAAGTTGGTTCTAACTAGAGATGGGCAAAGTGGCCCCAATTCACTCCATGAAGTGGAATGCGGAGTGAAAGCGAATTCGCGGAGTGCTCTGCAATGCGAAGAGGAGTACTTCGCATTATTAATGAGTAAAGTGAAGTCCACTGAAAACAATGACTTCCTGTTACTCTGCCTTCCCAAACTATTACTCCACTAATTCTTAAGGTGAAGTGCATTGAAAACAATGTACTTCGCCTTACTTCACCTTATTTTTAAGCTCCAAAGGCAAATTTTGCAGTGATTCATGGGATTTCAGGTCACATGGGCTCTAGATTGTTCTGCACAGCCTCAGTTTGGGGTAGTGTGTGTAGGAAGCTGTAGGAAACAATCTGCTCTGAGAGCTATCTGTGATTCAAACCTTCTAAAAGCTGTTAAAAAAGCCTTTTTAAGTATTTTTTTTTTTGCTGAAACTTTAGTTCATCAATTATAGGAAACCCTCCTGTGTGCATATCATCGAGTGTTTATTGTTTATGTGTGTATTTTGAATGTTAATGTACAACATTCAGTCTGTGTACTGAGAGACAGTTGAAGTGTGCTTTGGGGGAAGGGCACATCTGTGGTGTAGGTAGATTAACTTGGAGAAAAAGACAGTGCTTTCTGTTTTGGTGATATTTCTTATATAACTGTGTTAATGTACACACAGTAATATTTCAATAATTCTTGCCATTTTTTTGCTGATTGTTGTGGTGTAGCAGTGCATCATTTTAGTTTGTTTAAAATATGTGGTTATATTACTGAAGTTTTCAATTTGCTACGCATTACTTAGTGTGTGTGAGTATGTGTGTGATGCGTGTCATCAAATCAGACACCTTTTATTGTGCCATATAATTTCAACAATGTGAACCTGCTTTCCACTGCAACTGTATAATTTTTCGTACTTCTTTGTGGTATCTTTACTAGTACTTGTACTATTGACTCTTGCTGCAGTAGAGCAGTACACTGCCCTCCCAGCCCGCCCCAACCGGCAAAGATATTCTTTTCCAGATTTGAATTTCTGATGGTGAGCACTGGTTAGTTGTTGTGCCTTTGCATCTGCATCTCTTCAGTGTGCAGTGCAATCTTAATCTGTCTGTACATTTGCATCTCTTCAGGGCTCAATCTCCATCTCTAACTTAAGTCACAGTTGTTTCTTTGGCTTCCCTTTAGAGTACTGGACAGGTGTGGTGCATAATTCAGCATGAACATTGTACTTATTAATATGCATTTTTAAGTCAGGACCATCATCAGGAGTCACTCGTGATCCAAATCACTTTCTTCATCATCACGGTCACAAATTACGATTTACGATCACGTCACGAATCACAACAGTAATTTATTTTACTAGTTACTCGGATGTATTGTAAGCCTGTTTTGTAGTATCTCTCTATGCTTCACCACCCCACCATTGTACTCATTAATGAGTGTTTTTAAGTGGGGGAGTTTTGTGCCACGCCTCATCGGGGCCCCGGGAAGTACAGCTGTAGGCATTTGTGTTTCTTTATCATCACAGTCACAAATGCAGTCACAAATCACATTAATATTTTTACTAGTTACTTGGATGTTGTAAGCCTGTTTTGTAGTTTCTCTCCAGGGTTCACCACCCCACCATTGTACTCATTAATAAGTATTTTTAGTCAGGGAGTTGGACAGTGTCTGCAGTACTTACACAGACTGGAAAGAAAACTGCACCCATGCAGTTTAGCACAGTATACTTCCACAGCTCAGAACAGATAAGAAAGACAACAAAAAAAGGGCATACTTACATACAAGGGTCGGGGATCGTGGAGGAATACATTTTATAACAGAGCAAGGAAGGTGTGGGGGGGCACATGGTGGGAGGAAAAAAAAACTAATGTGGAATCCCATGGTGATCCAGCAGCAGTTCCAGCATGGACATAATTTGCAAATGATGTCCTTCTATGTAAGAAAAATAAAATTTACAGAAAGAACAAATTAAGTAAAAAAAGAGTACAGACAGAAAAGACAAAAAAATTAGCTTTTAAAAAAGCTGTTGGGTCTAAATCAAAGTTTAAATATCCTCCTTGTTCTGATCTCAAAGTATCAGCAGTCACAAAACACGCTCCTCTCTCTCTCCGTCTGCACGGGAGAAAGTAAAAGTGTCTGCTTGTATGATTCACTTTCTTCCTGCCTAGCTAAAGAGCATGTGACTTACAATACTGTAAGCCATGTGATGTGTGGGGGGGGCTGCCAAATCTGAAACACCCAGTGGTTCACTTAGAATCATAAAAAGGAACGTGAAGTCCATTAAAAACAATGACTTCACCTTACATTGCATTGCCATTCTGCCTTAACGTGAAGTGGTAATGACAAGGCGGAGTGAGCACTCTGCATTGCCCACTCCGCGTAGCGGAGTGGCAACGCGAAGTGCCCACTTCGCGTTCACTTCGATGGTGAAATTTAAATTTGCTGCATCTCTAGTTCTAACTCAAAACATGATTTTGGTTCTACCAGAACCTTAAAAAACAATACCACAGAGTAACTTGGATCCAAAATACCCTCGTGAAACTGGGACCCAAATTAAGGCAAAAAAGATGTCCTATTCTGCAGTAACCTCATAGACTATTAGTAAACTTAAGGGGATGCCCCCACGAGTCTCTATGCAGCCTGCAAAATGGCACAATGCTATATGGCTACAATATCTTGGAGGTCTGGCAGAAGCCGCTGATAGAATTTATGTAGCTAGGAGATTACTGAAAGACTCTCTTAACTCTTTTGCAAATGAGATACGTGCATTAATCCATGTATCAGGAGAAACAACATTTGATGTCAGTTTCAAGACACAGTAAAGTTTATAATGCTTTTGGTTAAAATATCACAGATTGCAAAATACCCCACTATGGACTTCCTTTTCTATCTTACTCCTATCTAGACCCAACCAGAAAACAATATCTGTCGTATTTCAAAGTAAGGAAGTCAGTATGAATGACTTGATGCACTGGCTTAAAGTGAGATGTACTGTACTTTCAGATTCTGAAGCCATTTTTGATTCGGAACAGTTGTGGACTTGGGGTTGGCGGGTGCTAGTCATGCTCAAAATAACAGATACAGGAATGGCACATCCCCCTAATAGTTTTTTTGGGGTGGGGCAGAGATAGAGGGGTCCTTTTCTACTCTGGGCAGCCCAAGGCATGCTACTGCTGTGGGTCAGTAGCACATTTGAGTACTGCATGTGACCAGATAAAATGCACAATCTGTGGGGCACTGGGGCATTCAGGATTCCATTGTGTAGAACAAGAGAGATGCAACTTGTATGATGCATTCGGTCACAATTTTCAATCATGCCAATGGGCTGCACAAATGTGCCTGATCTTGCCAATGGTACGGAAAAATGGCTTTATATAACCCTAGCACAGAAACAGAGAATCTTTGCCCAGGAAGATCAAGGGGCAGGGGTAGAAGAAGGTGGCCCAGCTGACCATGGAGGAGAGGAGATTGATATCTCTGATACACATGAGCAAAAGAACCCCACAATTTTGAACCAGATACAACAACTTGATAATCCAAGTGATCTCCCTACCTCTTCCCCACCTCACCAAATAGAGTGATGGAGGAAGGAGCCAGGATTCTAGTTGAAGTACCTTCACAGACAGAAGCTCCTGTCAGTGCAATGGGATCCCTCAATTTAGTACCACCTATACAAGAACTGCTACTAGTGGATGAACCTGACACAGAATTAATGGGGAAACCCCCTTCACCTCCACAGACAGGACCACAGTTTACCACACCCAGGGTCACTCATAGTAGACAATTGCTAAACTCACAGCCAAGCCCTGTGACAGTCACTCTCTTCAATAAATATGAATTATTACGGTCCACTGCGGAGTCTTCAGACAATGATTTGGACTTCTCATCTTTGCAGCCCTCTATACCTGACCAAACCACAGACACGGAGACACTAGTAAAAAGGTCTGGGGCCCAGAAATGGAAAGCAGAGACCAAATATAAGGAGTCAGCTTCACTCAAGGGTAGACTAAAAGTGATAATGGAACTGTACATTTTTCTTCTTGAATGTCGAACACATGAAATGTCTTTCACACTATAAATGTGAACAGTATCAAGAATCCAACTAAATGGGATTTAGCTTTCTCTTATCTACTATTGTATGCTTCAGGAATTATATTTTTACAAGATGTTAGATTTCATACGTTGCCTGAAGTATTATAAGCCAATAGGGTGTGGTACCCAGGTCCATCCTTTTGGTCAATAGGCCAGGAATTATATTCAGGAGTAGGTATTTTGTTTCAGTCACCTGAGATAGCCTTAGAGAAATTATATGACTTGGTTCCCAGAAGGGTTATAATACTAGATGTCAAGTTTCAACAGGTTCCATACAGATTAATGAATTGTTATGTCCTGCAGACCAAAGCACTTCGGGTAGAGATGTTAAAAATAATTCAGCCCTTTTTACACACCTCGCAGTTTGTTATTTTTGGTGGTGATTTCAATTGTGGCTTATATTTAAAAGACAAGACACATACTTCTAAAACTGCTAAAATATTTTCTGATTCTCTTTTTTTATCATCCATGATAAAGACAGCTAAACTTATAGACTCATACTCATCACACAATGGACAACATACACCTACCTTTTACAAGGGAAAACTAGCTACAAGGATTGATGTTTTGTTTATATCTTATCAGTTATCCATTAGGAGTACAAAGTGAAGATAGTGGAATTCTCTGATCATGGGATGGTGTTGGTTAGGAATGGAAACGTTTGTATTGTTCAAAAGGGGCCTGGAACCTGGAAAATGAATACTTCTGTATTATTGAATATGAGTTTTAAACTTCTTCTGACTGAGTTTGTGGTGACTAGAAAATTGGTGTTTGTTATGTACGAGGACGCAGTACAGTGCTGGTTAGACACTAAATGGGATTTGGGCTTCTTTTTGAAACAATATAGTAAGCATGCATGCATGACCAAATATAAGGAATATCTAGCGATTTGGACCTGCCTACAGAGTTATTCACACTGCCCAGTACGATCAAACATAAATATACCCCGTAGATTAAGATTTTTAAAAAACAAATGCAACAGTTTCATATGAAAAAGGCCCAATCTATTTGACATCAACAGTAGTTTGGTACTACCGGTTCGCAAGACTCGTTGTGTCCTTTTGAAGCCTGTCAATCCCGTATTGGTCATAAAGAGGTGTTAGCCTTATATGACAATCATGGTCAGATAGTACAGACTAATGATAGGATTATGGAAGTACTGTAGTTACTGACTATACTGGGGAAAAATTCAGACCAATCGCCTTTGATTCTGCACAAGCGGCTGAGTTATTATCCCACAATGATTTTCCTGATGTCTCTTTGCTGGACAGTGTGTGTCTTGTCACAGATATACTTACATCAGAAGTCATGGAGGCTGTTGGAACTTCAACGGTGAATATGGCCCCTTGCTCAGATGGCCTGCCATCTGAATTATATACATTTTTGCCCCAATACTGGGGGGAAGAAATAACCCAAGTTTATAATTGTCTTTTGAAAAGCTCAATTCTACCTTTAAACTTAAACATGGACTCTCTAACATATCTATTTAAGAAAGGGGATAAAAAGGTCATGGCAAACTGGAGACCGATCTGTTTACTAAACACAGATTTTAAGCTATTATCTAAAATATTGGCAAAATGCCTGATGTTTGTAGCCAAAGAGGTGGTTTCGGTCACTCAGACCTCATCCGTCCCTAGGTGATATATCCAAGATAACCTCGTGTTAATCAGAAAACATATTTGAGAGAGGTCATTTAAACCTTTTAGATGGGTATGTCCTCTCTTTAGATCAGAAACAGGCCTGCAGTTCATCATGACTTTTTATGACTGGTATTGGCTAAATTTCAAATTCCATAGGTTTTCATCCAGTGTCTTAAACTGCTCTATCGAACTGCGATGTTTTTTCCAATCATAAAGGGTGGTGTGGCCCACTGCTTGGGTTTAAGCAATGAGTAAGACAGGGGTGCCCCCTCAGCCCATTTTATATGTTTTTTTGATCCTTTGTTGCATATGTTACAGAACTCCCAATCCCTCTCCCCTATTGTTTCCTCTTCCACATTACAAGTATGCCCAGTTATGGCATACGCAGATGATATGTGTTTACTGGTATGGGATGAAGCCTCTATACTGGAAGTCTTGCAGTTATGTTCCACCTTTGGAAACGTGGCAGGAGTGAGTCTTAACCTCCACAAATGTATAGGACAGGCTTTGGGGTAGGGTAGTCATACCTCAGATAATATAGGGGGAATTATGTTTCAAAAAGGCCGAATTAGGATTTTAGGGATCCATTTTGGAATGGAACGTCCAGACCTATTTAATTGGAAGGAGAAACTGGGGATATCACAGCCGAAAGTGTCTGGTTGGAATAAAGGGAAAATGGGGAAAAAAAGACAGTCTATTTAATTAAGACTTATCCGGTGCCTGTGTTTTTGTTTATCAGTTATATTTTCCCACCACCAAAAAGTTCAGACACTCAACTACTGAGCATTTTTTCCAAGCTGTGTGGGGAAGTAGGTTCAACTCTATACGATGAAATAAACTATACTTACCAATTAATCAGGGAGATTTGAACATGATACATCCACTATTGTTTATTAATAGTATTTTTTTCATGGCCAATCTGTGCTCACTTTTAATCCACACTGGTAAGGGGTGGGAATCATGGGTTTTTGACACAATTAAGGTATGGTTTCAGCTGTGGGAGGGGGGAGTTTAAAGGTGATAAAACACCTGCAAATAGCTCCAGTATACAGGAGAGAGATGTTCACTAGACTAAGGCAATGGAAGGTGATGTCACTGGGGATAATCACTGGGCAGAGAAAACGTCTGTATTCTGAGTTACTACATAGATACATAGACACTGTAGGCAGATAAGGGCCTATGGCCCACCCAGTCTGCACATTTGAGCTTGTAAGTTCAGTTTATGTTTTCCTAGAAGTCTGTTGCCCCTTACCCCGACCTCCAGAATTCCTTTATGTCTATCCCATGCATTCTTAAATCCCATGATTGTTTCAGCCCCCACCACTTCCTCTGGCAGGGTGTTCCACTTGTTCACCACCCGTTCTGTGAAGAAATTCTTCCTCATGTTTTCACTGAATCGTCCTACCTCCAAATTCATCCCATGCCCTCTAGTCCTAGAACATCTTTTTTGCTTAAAAATAGTGTATTCCTACACCCTGTTCCTCCCTGTAAGATACTTGTATGTCTCTATCATATCCCCTCTCTCCCCCCTCTCCTCCAGGGATTACATGTTCAGTTCCTTCAACCTGCCCTCATAGGACTTGTGATGCAATCCATGCACCATCTTTGTTGCCCATCTCTGAACCTTCTCTACCCTGTCTATGTTCTTACATAGGTAAGGTCTCCAGAACTGTACACTGTACTCCAGGTGGGACCTCACTAGTGTCTTGAAGAGTGGAATTATGACCTCCCTTTTCCTGCTGGTGATGCCCCTGCCTATGCATCCCAGCATCCTATTTGCTTTACCTGCTGCCTTGTCACACAGTTTCCTACCTTGAGGTCATCAGAGATGGGTACAATATGTCCAGTACCAGTAGTGTTTGAACGTTGCCCAGAGGATAAGAGAATAAGTGTTCTTAAGTTTTTGTGAAACTCTAGGATCCCCCCCCCCATTGATGGGATCTGCACTGGTTAAGCTGCCATGGTAAAATCAATGTAAAGGGGAACCATAATCACAAGCAGCTCTGTGATAGATATTATAGTCGATTGGATTGTGTCACCCAGATTGAAGTAGAAGGACACCTCTTTATCCAATGTTCATTTATTACTGGATTTTGGGATCTTCTAGCCACCACATGGCAGGCTCCAGCCTTTGCTTCAATATCCCAGGACAATGTAATATATGGAGAGGTGTCGAGGCCATGGCAGATGTGTGATGGTGAGACGTTGGCAGTAATTTTTACTGTTTGTAAGTGGCAAATATGGAATGCCCGATGTTTGTTTGCCTTACAGCAAAAGTAGACATCACACCTTGAAATTCTGAGGAAAATAACCAAAGATTTAGTGATAATTTGTAATAATGAAAGACAGTCTTTGCAGAAAACTCTCTGGTTAACCAAAAGGCAGAAGTTACCCTGGATTACGGACTCAGATGTCCCTATTAGTTGAAGGGTAACTCTTTATAGTATACACCAGTTTGACTTTTCTTGCTGTGTGATGCCATATGAGAAAAGATTTTTTTTTAAATATGGTTCCCTATGTGGTGTATGTTGTTCTTTATTTATATATATCCTGTCCAACTTCTTTATTTTTTTGAAACATGTTTCTTTATGTATGTTTCTTGATGGTTTCAACAGCATGGTTTATATTTCTTTCATTTTGATGCATATGCTTTCACTTTTTTTACTTTTTAGGGGGACGTATGGATATTTGATGTATATATTATGGTAGCATGGTAGTGCTACCATAGTTAGGGTTGAGGAGCCATTTCTATGTTAAACCCCAAAACTTTGCACCTTAATAACTTTGCAACTGTTTGGTGGATTTGCCTGAAATTTGGAATTTATGATCAAGAACCATAGGCCTTGGGATCTGCCAAGTTTTGTACTGGTCAGATATACGGCTGTGGAGTTATTAAGTGTGATCTGTGCGCCGCTTATTTTTCTCTGAATTCTGTGTCGCGCCTACAGGTCGTATCGTTTATGTGACCAGCCCGAAATCTTCAGGAACATGCAGCTGGGGTCCCTGATGTGCCTTTCAAAGATTTTGTGAAAAATATTAAACGTTCAAAAGTTATTCAAAAAACAGTTTCCATTATAAGTCAATGGGAAAAGTTAACAAAAAGTTCAACACTTTCGCAAATGCATTTTTACTTTCACAAATGGGCCTGTTACTTTTGCAAATCGGCCATTTTGTTTTCAGTTGGTGATCAGAAAAATGGTTGGCATTTAAATTTGGGACCCTCTAGCAACCTAATTTTTTTTGTATTCACCTAGTCGGGCCCTGAGGATGCTTGCCATGTCTTTATTTTGTGGTAAAACACCCCAGAAATATGTTTTTCAAATTTCTGGAAAAAGTACTTTCGCAAATTACTTTCGTGCTCACAGTGTATGAAACCTATGACTTTTCATAATTAAACCAGTAATTTCTAGTCTGGAAAATGACAGCAATTCTTTGGCACTGCACTTCAAAAATAACCGTTGGGAGTTTTGGGCTGAAATTTGAGGAACGCAGCCGACATCTCACAGATGTGCCTTTCAGTGTTGTATTGAAAAAATATTACATGGCGGCAAAGTTATGGCACTCCAAAGTTGACAGTTTTTCCATAGGATAACATTCTGGCGTGACATTACAGAATCCTTTGGCACCCTGCTGCAAAATAACGGTTTGGTCTTTTTCCTGAAATTTGGAGGAAGACAGCCAACAGTACACAGATGTGCCTTTCAGTAGTTTGGTGAAAAATATCACATGGCGGCAAAGTTACGGCACTCCAAAATTGACGGTTTTTCCCATAGGATAACATTACGGCGTCCGACACTAACAGAAATCATTTGGAGCCCTGCTGCAAAATAACGGTTTGGTCTTTTTCCTGAAATTTGGAGGAAGACAGCCAACAGCCACAGATGTGCCTTTCAGTAGTTTGGTGAAAAACATTACAGGGAGGCAAAGTTATGGTGCTCGAACTTTCTTTTTCCCATAGGATAACATTACGATTACGCCCTTCTTTTCAGGGCCGTATCTCGAAACGGTGCGAGATACGGACTTTTCGTCGGAAAATCTCTTAGCCCCCTAATGGGGTTAAGATTCAAATTAGCCAGAACAGTTGTAAATAATATGACTTTTAAATTTTTTTCTATATCGTACAGTTCCTGAGATATAATGTGTTTAGTATTCCAAGATCTCATTTTCTCCGCCGATACTCATTATTTTGCATACATTATTTGTACTCACTGTCTTTCTCAATGCAGGTTTTGGGGAAAACCAGCCTGTGCGCTTACATTACTGTTACTGTTGCCCTTTCCGCTTGCGGATCCATACCCATTTCACTTACCATTGACGTCTGCGCCACCATGTGCGTTATCCTTTGTGCTTTCATTTGCGCTATGCTTTGTTATTTTTTGCCATTTCTGTCTACAGTACTGTTTATCTTTCTGTTTCACTTTACATCACCATGCCCATTGACATTTCTGTTTGCAGGCACCATGTTACTATGTGACAACACATCACGTGGCAGACCATTCCCGTCTATGCCACCATGTGCGTTACCTTCTGTTCTCATTCGTGCTTGTGTTACCATGTGCGCCACTGTTAGCATTTCTGTTTGCGTTTGTTGTCCCTGTTAGTATGCCACAAGACATCACGTGTGGCGGGAGCGGCGTCTTTACATCTACTATTTCTCGTTATCATTCTCAAAAGAAGGGAATAGAGTAAAATTCCACGACGAGTCAGTTAAGTTAATGACAGTTTATTAAAGTGAGAGTTTTAAAGAAGCTTGGAAAACTCCCCTGACCTACCCCCAACCGGCATTAAAAGCATGGATCAAATCCAACTTCCACCATTCTCCTATACTTGCTGCTTTACACATGTCATGGGGTGAGAGTTAGGGGCTGACTTATCCTAATGCGCACCCCAATGCCGGGTTGGGGGTGGTGGGGTCCAAGGGGGTTTTCAACCCTAACAGTGAATTTCCTTTTGTCGCTGTGGAACAACCTTAACTAATGCATTAATGGAGTTTTTGCCTCTAATATATATATATATATATATATATATATATGAGTCAAAGAACTCTCAGCCAAGCACTGAGGCAATGGTTGCCCCAAAGGGCATTTGGCCGAAGCCAAGTTTCAAATAAATACAAAATCACACATGCCCCCACAATGCAAAGCATCATGGGCTGCATATGCAAATCACCACAGAATATTATGCTGGTTCAACTTAAAGCAGAAATGCATGGTGCCGAAAGGCCTCTCACACAGTTTGCAAAGTGTGCCAACAGAAGACATAGACACGTGTTTCGTCCTACCAGTACTCATCAGTATGCCTCTTATATATATCATATATATATATGTGATGGTGTTGTATTTTGTTTTTTTCTAATAAAAATGTCCACTACTCTTTTCAAGAAGTGCCATGGGATCTTTAACATCCACCTGAACTACCACCAGAATAGGTAGATGGGACCTCAGTTTAATGTCACATCCAAAAGACGGCACCTCAGGAGTGCAGCAAGCCCCTCATGCTGCACTATAGTGTCAGTATTGGGATTTAACCCAAGTGCCTGGTGTGGGGAATAAAATGCATGCCATACACATAAGTCAACCTTCGTAGTAATGCAATGGAGATGGGTATTGAGCCAAGTCCAAGAAAGTGGTCTGTAGTAATACATGGGTTAGGAGAAAATGAACAGACTAGTTGGTGCAAGTACTTATTCAAAGTACAAGATAAGTCTCTTCACCCAAAACAAAGCTGCCCCTTTGTTTTTGAGTAAACTGACTTATCTTGCACCTCTGTATCAATCAATCAATCTATATGCATTTGAATCACAATTAATGAGGCTTGCATAGTGGATTTTCAAATTCTTTGAATGCAACAACAACTTTAGCCTTGGTACCAAAGCCCATGGTATTTAGACCTAATTGTACTTATTCGTTTTACTTATTTTTATGTATACATCTATTAAAATTCTCTGTGTGTGTCTCTCCTGGTTAAACAAACAAGCAAAAAAAATTCTTCTGTAGACTTTGTACCCCCTGTGTAATATGTATATACCTAATTTATTCATTTGGTTACCTATATTGCAATGCATATATCCACTAAACATTTTCAGTTAGGTTTTGCACTCTCTTCTAAATGTATTTAGAAAATGCCAGGAATCAATTCTTAAACCTGATTGGCTGAGACAGGCTCCAAGCTGGGCATTTATTTTTCAATAGATGCCCAGCTAAAAATAAGAGCCAGCCCAAGTGCCTCTTCACAGAGTAACATTCTCCAATGGGCCATTTTCTTAGTGCAATAATACCCTCTAGGGTGGGCATTATTGGAAAATACTGGACCTTCCAGGGGCTACAAGGCCCTCTACCTGTGTCGTCGGGCCTCATTACGCCCCTAGGCAGTCTGGTATTTCCCAATAATGCTCACCCTGTCTGGTATTATTGCTTACTTCCACCTTATGTATTATCTGATTTACAAGGTTGATCTTACACGGTGGCTGTATGCTGATTTGTTATTCTGTAACCCATTTTGAATTATGTTCCACCTGTGTCCTAGTTGTCTCCTGTTCTCAATTTTGTGCAATTGTTTTCGGAATCTCTTAAAGTTGCTTACTGTATTGTCTTTTTATTGCTGTCCTTCCCAGGTCGACCCTGAAAAAGGGACTGTAATTGTCTCAGTGGACTTACCCAGTTATCAACATTTAAATCATAAATAAAATATTTCTGTGATAGATTGCATTACATTCCATCTTAAATCCCACTCCAGAAGTTTCATTTTTATTTAAGTTCAATCTTCACAATAGTAAAAGGGAGTTCTTTGAAGTTCCAGTGGCAAGGGTAACTGCTTACACACAAACATGGGACATTAATTCAGTGTTGTTATTGTAGCGCTAGCCATACAGTATGTATACCTAATGTAGCCAATCACATCAGGCAAATACAGCTGTGTGAAATGAAAGGTATTTGTCGGCAGGTGTATCAGTATTGATCAGCTCAAGATACATAGGATGAAACAGTAATTGAAACAGACTGTTAATTAAATCTGGATGCAAAATAATTATTTGCAACAGTGTTTTTATTTTGCTGTTCATACAATTTTTTTAGAGGCTGCTGCCAGTACATGCAGCGAAACACCTTTCCACATCCCATAGGGAGCTCAGTGTAACTGTTGCTAGGTCATATTTATAACTAACAGAGCACTACTTTCTGGTTCAGACTTTATATGCTGCAATACAACAGTCTGACTTACAAGACATGTACTTAAAGATGTGCATATCTAACATTAGACTGTTCTTGAAAGTATGATTTTAGAACACAATTTACTAGTCCAAATAGAATGACATGATATATATTTGTTAAAAAATTGTACTGCCCCTTAATTAACAGTTTTTCCCTCTACCTAAACCAGGATGAGCTGAAACAGTAGTTTTTTTATGTTTATTTTTATTTATAATTTAAATACCTTGAGAGCAGAAGACATGGTCTGACTGCTAAAAAGAGAGACAGCTTGCCTCAGAGCTGCTTCTAACAGACTGCTTCTGACCAATTGACTACTCCTACCCTTCTGCATCACACCACTGTGTCTTTCTGCCATACATTACTTGCATTACAATACAGATGTATGCAAAACTCCTGTGCACACCCATTGACTGAAACAGCACAGCAGTTCACAATACCATAGCATGCAGGACCAAAAAAACAAACAAAAAAAACAAAATGCACTATTAATTCTAAATGAAAAAAGGTTCCCACAGGGATGAAAAGTGCTCAGGAAAAGTTTACTGGTCTAGCTGTAGCAAACGGCACTAGGGTGTTTATATGTGTTTTGCCTTGCCACCAAAGCCCATGGTATTTCTGTGATAGATTGTGCTACATTCCATCCTAAATCCAACTCCAGAAGTTTCATTTTTATGTTGGCATGCTTGCGCAGCCAACATCGTGGGATAGTTCAGCTTTAGAGGCATGGTCGCTGTTGGGTGAATGCAGGGCAAGCACCAGTAGGTGTGTCCCACATTCCCCAATCAGCCTGCATGCCGGCGCCACACCATGCATACATAATGGGGCAAGCACATCTAAGAAAAGGTCCGCTGCAATCCGAGCAAAGCTCATCACATGCAGTGGTCCTGTTCTTGCCGTGCTCACCGCCATTATGTACATGGCAGGGCAGTGGCCATAGAACTGCTGACTTCAAGAGTGCCTAATCCTCCTGTTGGCTGCCCCCTGTGAATGTGCTGATGGAGAATCCCACTCCCCATTGACATAAAGCACCCCTCCAATTGTTTAATGCTGAGGGGGTGCCCAATCCCCCTCAGCTCTTACACTGCCCCCCTTTCCTTGTGTGCCGATGGAGAGCCCACTCCCTGTTGGCAAAAACAACCCCCACAATTGTTTAATGCTGAGGGGTACCCAATCACCCTGACTCTGCACCCCTGTTTGTGCTGACGAGTGCCCAATCCCGTCAGCATAAATTCTGCCCCCATGTTGTTTGCCAACAAGGGTGCCCAATCCCGTCAGCTACAGAAACCCCTATGCGCACTTAGGGTGGCACAATTGGGGAGCCCACCCTCAGCGCAAGCAAATCCCCTGGGGAAAAACTGTCCTGCAATGTTTTTTTCTTTCCATTTTGCACCTGTAAAAGGAAAACGGTCCCTCCTAGTCTCTGTGCCCCTCCCCAACCCACACCGCCCACTGTACACCTGCCTCCCACACCCCCATCACCCCATACATATCTCCGAGCTCGGCACAATGATCATCGGTGGACCTGGAACACGTCTACACTCTTCAAAGCTGACCGCGAACTGAGAAAATGCCGGTAAGCTGTATAATGGGATAGATAGGGTTTTTTCAACTTTAGTACATATCTCAGGCATTTTTGCAAATTTTGGCCCCATATTTTCAACATGGGGTTTTTGGGACCCCTTCTCATGAATTCTTGCACTGTCATGGCATTATTTGTTCCCAAAAGGTGATTTTACAGTAACTGCGTGGAATCACCTTTCCGGACCATGTAAGGAAATGACAGTGCCACTGTTCATGAGGGGGGGCTCTCAAAAACCCTATATTGCAAATTTGGTGGGAAAAATCCAAAACATGACTGTTTTATGAGCGTGCATAGCAACTGCGCAACGCACGCTAGTAAGTTAGCGAATTTGCAATATTTTCACACCAGATTCTCAGCATTGGCATTTTACCACATCTTCTTGTGAACCATATAGCTGTCATTTTTCACATCCTGGCCAAAATGTGTTTTCGCCTTCTGGCACAGAATAGCGTGGTCATGGTGCGAAATCAGTGTTCGGGACAAATTATGAAAATGACAGTGACACCGCTCATGAGCAGACAGCCTAAAATGCCTGTGTTGAAAATTTGGTGACAATACTCCATAAAGTGATTGTTTTACAAGGTGCATTGCAATTGTGCAACGCACGCTCATAACTTAGCTCATTCGCAATATTTTCATGCCAGATTCTCAAATTTGGCATTTTACTATACCTTCTTGTGAACTGTGCAGCTGTCAATTTTCACATCCTTGCCAAAATGTACTTTCACACTTTCGGCACAGAATAGCACATTCGCTGTGCAAAATCAGTGTTCGGGACACATTATGAAAATAACAGTGACACTGTTCATGAGCAGAGGTCCTAAAATGCCTGTTTTGAAAATCTGGTGACAATATTCCATAAAATGACTGTGTTATGAGCGTACATTGTGCAGTTTGCATGCAAGGTCGTACGTTCGCAAACTTCTAATATTCTCACTCCAGACTTTCTACAGTGTCATTGTTCTGCACCTCCTAATGAACAGTACAGCTGTCATTTTTCACATCCTGACCAAAATCTGTTTTTGTAGTTTCAGCGCAGAATAGCGTGGTTGCTGTGGAAAGTCCATGTCTGAGACACATGATGAAAATGACAGTGACACTGTTCATTAGCAGATGCCCTAAAATGCCCATGTTGAAAATCTGGGAACGAAAGTCAATAAAATGAGTTTTTTATGTGCGTGCATTGCACAGTTTGCACAAATGCTCATGACTTTGTGAATATGTAATAGTTTTAGTCCAGCTGTTAATCACTGGCATTTTTCCATACCTCCTTATGAACACTGCAGCTGCCTGAAATGTGTTTTCACACGACTGGCACAGAATTGCACGGCCGCTGTGCAAAACCAGTTTTTGGGACTGTTTGAGGAATTGACAGTGACACTATTCATGAGCAGAGGTCCTACAATGCCTATGTTGAAAATTTGGTGCCGAAACTCCATACAATGACTGTGTTGTAAGCGTGCATTGCTCAGTTTCCACGCACCCTTGTAACTTCGTCAATCTGCAATATTTTCATGCCACATTTTCACCACTGCCATTTGTGCACATCTCCTTATCAATAGTCCAGCTGCCATTTTTCACAGCCTGCCCAAAATGTGTTTCTGCAGTTGTGGCACACAATAGCGTGCTCACTGTGCAACATCACCTTTTGAGACACATTCACAAAATCACAGCACTATGCATCTCTAGCTACGCCATTCCCACTACCAATGCCAGCGCGACTACATTCAGCATTGACAAATGCTTGTTATTTACATTTCAACCTTCACAATAGGAGAGGGAGCTCCTCAAAGTTCCAAAAGTGCTCAGAAAAAGTTTATTGGTCTAGCTGTACCAAACAGTGCCGGGGTATTCATATGCCGTTTGTTATAGCTAGTCCCATAAACTTTTTCTGAGCACTTTTCATCACTTTGGGATCCTCTTCTATTTAAAATGGATAGTACTTTGTTTGGTCTTGCACTACAATACAAAAAATAGGCTGACATTCCAGACTTGCAGCTGAAGAAAAAAAGAGCAGTGGTGTGGTGAAGAATCCTCTGTCTTTTGTTTTCCTTAAACCTGAAAACAAGAAAACGGTCCACTCCATCATTGTTTGTTGTGCTATTATTCCACTGACACCCGACCCTTCCACTTAGCATCTGCTCCCCCCAAGCCCTTACTTACCCACCGGGAGATGCAGCGCTATAATTTTCTATGAAACAACAGGTTTTCACTCTTCAAAGTCGCTCTATGAACTGAGAAAACAGGTATGTGGTACAAAGTGTTTTAATTGTGGTTTGAATTTAGTGCCATAACTTGTTTTCATGGAACAACACAGGTCAAAAAGGAGAAATATTTGGGTCAGACTGTCACTTGTACCACTGAGGACCTGGCACTATGTCACTGGGATCCAAATATTGCTGTAGGAATTTAAAACATTTGTGAATGAGCCATCACAGGACCATATGCCACCAGGTCTTCACATTCCTCCTGTGGCTATGCCCAGGACAAACAGATCTTAGGAGACACAGCATGATTTAGACATGGGTAGTTGAGCTTAATCTTGGTGGCTAAAATGTTGTGTTGTTTTTGTGTGTAAAGTTGTTTTTTTCCCCTGTGTTTCTGTTACTTAGCCCAGGTGTGGGTTCTGTTCTGTTTTGTGGATTAACAGGAGATGGGAGTGTTTAAAGTGTTCATGTTGCCTGGCCCATGAAGGGATGGGGCTGTATTTTATATTTTGATGGTCAGTACATGTGATATCTCTAACTGTGATCTGTGGCCTACAGAGAGTGGAGGACTGGGGAGTCGGGGGGGGGGGGCATATTGGCTCTGAAGTGCATTGAGTTATGTAACATTCATGAAAGTTGATTGACAGGGTGTTTTATGATGTATTATTATAGCCGTGTACTGTACTGTACAGTGGAAGTGCCCTAAATGAAATTTATGTTACAGATTGTTTCCACATGGCCATTTTAGCATTGATGAAGGGCAGTATACTGTAGATGGTGGGTGATTTTTACTTTTCCTTTGTTCCTCTTATTTTCTGTTATTACATGGAATATTTTTCATTCAAATTCATGTTATCTTATTTTGGGTCAGCTATTTTATGAACATGCCTTTTGTGGCACATAGAAGAGAAACATAATGGCAGCACTCTGTTAAAGATGACAGATAAACAATAAATGCACCCAAACTAGAGCTATGTTGCAAGCCAAAAGGATTAATCCACACCTGGAAAACACATGCATAAAGCACAATCCATGATGAATTACAGAATGATAGAATCATATCATTTGTTAACAGGTAAGGACCACTTGGTTCACCCAGTCTACTCATGTTTTCTTATCTCCAGTATCACTGCAGACCAGACTTGTTCTCTGGCTCTTTCTCCCTCCCTTTATTAATTTCCCCTGAGAGTCACCTATGCCTATTCCAAGCTATCTTTAAACCTTCCACTGTTTTCACCCCAACTACCACAACTGGTAAGCTAGTCCAGAATGCTACCATTGTTTCTGTGAATAAATTCTATCTCATATCTCTCCTGAATTTGTCCCCCTCCATTTTCATATCATGTCCCCTTGTTATTGAGAACATTTTTTTCTGAACAGTACTCCCCTCCTGTACCACATCTACCCCCTTTGGGTATCTAAAGTATTTAGGTATTAGCAGTGTCAGTGGCTCAGCAGGTAGCACACTCACCTTTGAGGCCAGGAGATCAGAAGGCTGTGGGTTCTATCCCCACACCAGGCACTTGGGTTAATATCCCAATACTGACACTGCAGTGCAGCATGATGGGGGTGCTGCATTCCTGAGGTGCTGTCTTTCGGATGAGATGAATGAGACGTTAAACCAAGATCCCATCTGCCTGTTCTGGTGGTAATTCAGGTGGATGCTAAAGATCCCATGGCACTTCTCAAAAAGAGTACTGGAATTGCCCTGGTGCACTGGCCAAATTTCCCCCCATTCACTCAAAATACCACCAACAGCTTAATCTGGTTCAAGGTCAGTTGGCATTCATCTTTATACCCCTCCCCCTGGGCCGGGCATGAAAATAGGCAAGAGTTTATCTAGTGCACTTACTCGGTCTACAAAAAGTAAATAAATAAAAAATGTATAGGTCTCTATTGTATTCTCCCTCTCCCTCCTCTCTTCTAGGGAGTACATATTGAGTTCCCTCTCTTTCTCCTCATAGGGCTTTCAGTATAGACACAGCACCATTTTAGTTGCCCTGATCCGGACTACCTTCACTCTGTGTATGTCCTTTCATAGATGTGGTCTCCAGAACTGTGCACAGTACTCCAAATGAGGTCTCACCAGTGATTCATCACATCTATAATGTGAAGCTCTGGGTGCTTTGTCCATGTGTTAACCTGGTGTGGATCATAAATTTGGTTGGCAACACAGCTCCATTTTTATTTTTGTATCTGTCAGCTTTTACAGTGTACAGGCATTGAGTTTGTCTGTGCAACTTGTTTGTTTTGGCATAGCATCCATTTTGCTTCCAAGAGCATGTGCCTTTGATGTTTTGCTCTTGCAGGGCCAGGGTACATATCAGCTGTGTCTGTATGTTAGCACATCCTCTCCCATTTAGGTTGTTTCTGAAGTGCTTGCACTGTCCTGCTATTTCACCATTTTTTATATTTGAATACTGTTGGTAGATTTACCCTTACATTGCACCTCTTCCAAAAGACCTACTGCTGGCTTCACATCTTACATAGTGTGTGCAAACAGCCATTTGTGCAAGGGTCTGTGCTTCTTTCCAAAATGCTGTGCATATTAAAATTCCAAAGTCTCTTGAGACAGGTTGTAACAGCACTCACAGGTATGCGGTAAAATGTACAAGAGGTCTGTCTAACTTCAGTCCCATATATTTATTGGAGCACATGCATATCCAGTCATTTCCTGTCAGGGCAGAACAGGCTACATAACTTATTTTGCAATGGAGGATTTCTGTGAATTCAAAGAAATGTTTAGTGCTGTGGATCTAGGCAACTGAACCTCAATGTTTTTATGTGCTGGTAAACACATTCCCAAGGGACTGTGAAATGCTGTTGTTTCCCTTCTGTATAGCACCACAATGTGACATCTTGGTAAGACACTTAGTCCTATATGAGCTGAGTAGACAGTTCTGTACCGTATGCTGTCCATATTTTTAGTCACTGTAATATGGTAAAGCTCAGTAACAGTTATGATATGGTCAGGTATTTCCAGAAATTTCACATGATATCTAAATAGATTCTCTCTGGTGGCCCATAGTGGTAATTCAGGCTGGCAAGACATTTCCAGATGTATCACAGACATTTCAGGAAATACTGTATCTGACAATGTCTATGGCTGCCACTGAACAGTAGTCACAGACATGGTCAGATATTTCCAGATTATTTCTCGAAATTTCTAAAGAGTTTCTATCTGCTGCCCATACTGTGGAAATGGAGAAAGCAGGAGATTTCTCTAGAAATATCACAGACATTTCAGGAAATATCTGACCATGTCTTTGGCTGTGACTGTATTTTAGTGACCAAATAGACTTGGAACCCATCTTTCCCACCCATAATATTGCATAACAGTGACTATACCTAATTTAAGTATGACACATATTCATAGGTATCATCTTGAAAGTTACTATTTTTTATGTTGTGTAGCCTTCAACGACATTCTCCGACAGGAATTTGTCTAGTCCTGCTTTGAAAACTTGCACATTGCCAACTAACACAACCTCATGAAGTAGGCTATAACACATGCTGACCACCCTCTGTGTAAAGTTATCCTTCTTAATGTTTCTTCTTTCCTTTCCCAATCAGTTTTAGTGCATTATCTCTGGTACTGTACTACTTCCACTCACCAGCTCAAACATGTAAACATATTTAAGGGGAACAATTAACACTAAGATCCCCACATCCAAGTGTGGGGTTGTTCCTAATTTGCACTTCAAGTCCACAAACAATTTTTTTCTTTACTGTTTACGACAGTATAGTAAATTGTATCGGACTGATTTTGCTGACTTACAATCTGACATTTTCTGTAACTACAATAAGCTTTTGTCTTTTGTTTGCTGGTCCCACTGCCATTACTGAACTAAGTACAGTCCCAGAGAACTCTTCTTGGGCTCTTATCTATTGCTCAAATGTACAGAAAGATAAACATTGCAGCATAATGTAGTAAGACAAATATCACTCCACAGAGCTAAAATATCTGCATGTGTTTAAACTCACCCAATTCACTCAATTGTGAGTATTTATACTATATGAAGTCCCAGAAGTGTGAGGGCCACCAACTTGTTAGCTACTAGGGATTATTCTCCCCAGCTGTGAACATTTATGCATTTAGTTCTTATAATAACATATTTAGAGACACACTCTGTAATGCACAAACTACTGTTTAATGGAAAATTGAAACTGTTAATGTGTTTTTGAACTATGTGAACAACATATGTTAGCAGTGTAATCTGTACCAAATCTTTTTTTCTACTGCAATGAAGAACCGGAAGTCCCCCCCCACACACACACACACACACATACCGTATACATACTCACACTATCAATATCTACTGATACTTTTCCCTGGATAGATTACAACAGCAATGGTGGTCCAGTAAAAATCAAGCCTCACAGCTCATTGGTACAGGGCAGAAGGAAAAGTGTATAACGCAACTCAGAAAGTAAAAACAAAAGTGTCTCTTTTTTAATACTCCAAAGCTGGCTGCCATATGTGTGTGTGTGTACCAATTTTTTTTTCACTGCAAAGGAGAACTCAAGGGCATCCCCCCAACACACACCCACACACACTCTGCAGTATCTGTGTTTACTGATACTGTATGTTTCCCTGGATAGATTACAACAGTGGAGGAGATCCAGTTTAAAGCAAGCCTCACAGCTCTTTTCTGCAGTGCAGAAAGGAAAGTGTATATTGCCACTAAGAAAGTCAGTTAAAGGCTTCTCCCTTCTCTGAATACTCCAAAGTTGTCTGCTGCTTGAAATATACAGATCTGAGTAAGGGAAGTTTGAGTGTTAAAATGAATTGTATAATTACAAAAGTCTGAATCATTACAAATTACTACACATAGTGAATCCATAAAAAAGCCTTCTATGTATAATCTTGCTCTAATAACCAGGGTACAATAACAGCCAATAGCAATTGATTATTCAAGACACTTCTACTTTGCCCCCATTACTGAGAAGTGGAGTGGCTTATTCTGGAGAACAACACACTTACACACTTCTGACTCATGAAAAACATCTCAAAGGCTCATTCATATATTTTTTTACAAAGATGAAACAAAATAATGCACATTAAAAGTACAAAAATAGCAATAAATAACACACCTTATTATATGCAAAAGATTTAGTATGGAGCACACTGTCAATTTACTTCATACACGTAGTTCAAAAACATATTGTCAGCAATTTTTTATTATCAATTAAAGGGACACTGTCAACCCACTTAGGTCTCAAAGTGTCCCTAATTTAAAAAACACATTTTAAGATTGCCAAGTTTCTGTACAGATTGTTGATATAGCTGGTGGTTTGATTCTGACTCTTAATTTATTAAAAAAAGTATAAAACAGACTGTCCATCATACTGGTGTTATCACACCAAAACAGGTTTGTTTACATTCCTCGATCAACTCCAAATGCATCTTTGCTGGACTTGGGAACACCCACAAAACAGTCTAAACTCTCATGATGCAGTGGGAGTTCAGGATGCTACTGCCTTATGAGTGACTGCACAGTTTGGGTGTGTTTCTAATACTCAGGAAGTATGCAGTAAGAACAGAACCAGGATTGTAAACAAAAACAAGGTTGTTTATAAATATACATTGCCATGCATTTCAGGTCTACAAAGCAAGGAAACAGACAAAAGAAACAGTAACATCAGTGAATTTTAGACAGGGTAAGCAATCATAAAATGTGGGGTTTCAACTAGAAATAACATGATGAAAAACAGGTTGACAGTGTCCATTTAAACAGCACTTTGTGCATTACAGAGTGTGCCTCTGAATATATTGTACAGGAATCAAACACATAGACAATACGTAACTCAAAAGGGAAAACTACAGTGTTCAATTGACAAGTCTATAGTTCATTAAAAATAAATAGATTGAAACAAATGGGGACTCTATGTCAATTGAGATGATGCCAGCTGCTAACATAGGTTGACACATAAAGTAATAGGAAAGAAAAGGGGAAATTGTGTAACCAAGAAAGGCATACTATGGTGAAGCTTGTTGCAGGTGCGAACTGGGAGCACAAGTAAGTTAAAGGGACACTGTCAACCCCCCCTAGGTCTCAAAGGGTCCCTAGTTTAAAAAACATATTTTATGATTGCCAAAATTCTGTAAAGATTGCTGATGTAGCTGGTAGTTTGATTTTGGCTCTTATTTTCTTTAAAAAAGTAAAAAACAGACTGTTTAGCATACTGGTGTTATCACACCAAAACAGGCTTGTTTACATTCTTTGATCAACTCCAAATGCATCTTTCCTGGACTTAGGAACACACACAAAAAGGTCTAGCCCCTCATGATGCAGTGGGAGTTTAGGAAGCTACTGCCTTATGAGTGACTGCTCTGTGTGGGTGTGTTTCTGATGCTCAGAAAGTACAATATACAGTAGGAACAGAACCAAGACTGTAAACAAAAACAAGGTTGTTTATAAATGTACATTGCCATGCATTTCAGTTCTACTAAGCAAAGAGACAGACAAAAGAAACTGCAACATCAGCGAATATTAGAGAGGGTAAGCAAACATAAAATGTGGGGTTTCAACTAGAAATAATATGATGAAAAACAGGTTGTCAGTGTCCCATTAAGTGACTTGCTCAGGGTCACACTGTATGTAAGTGGGGACTGTGGGATTCAAACCCAGATCTCCAGGTTTTCAACTCAGTGCCCTAAACCTCTGCAGTGACTCAGTAATTATTGCAATATAAATTTAACTTCTCAAAGGAGCCAACAATAGAAAATATTTAAAAATGCATCAGATGTGCACCATTTGCAATGAATATTAAGTTCAAAATGAAGTGGAACAAACATGGACTGCACACCAACTGAGTTGACGTGAGCCACTAATGGGGGCTGGCACGTACATAAGTAAGTAAATGACATGCAGTTGCTCTGCTGTAGTTCCGTTATAAATTTAACATAAAAAAACAGCTAAGAATAGGGAAAATATATAAGGGTAAAAGGGGCCCTGTTAGTGATGTACAAAATAAAACACCAGTGTCTTGATGATAACAAACAGGATATTGCAGTGTGAAGGTGTGATAGCAGTTTTCTAAACAGAAGATGCATACTAGAGCAAGAACTCCTCCATTATGTTAAACGGACTCCAGCAAATGCAAATGTATCCACTGTACACATTTATATATCTGAATGATCTATGAAAAATGAACCAAAGAGACAATTGTGGGTGCAACATTTATAAATAAGGCAAGAAACTTTGTAAATACGAGCACTTCTTGTTTAGTTAATTTCACAGCTGATGCTTAGTCGAAATGCACATAACTTAAATCATAAACCATTAAGTCAAAGGTCTCATTTCCACTAAAAATATGAGGACTACTATAACATAAGATGGAACAGGTGATGTTAGCATAAAGTGTACCAAAGGTAATGAATCTATCAATCTTCAGTTGTCAGAATGAAGAAAATAGCCACAGCTTACGTTATCTCTTATTGCTTTTAAAGGGAATATGATTGTATTTAAGTAGCATGTCACCTTATTCATAAATGCTGCACTCACTGTTGTCCCATTGGTCTTTTATTTTTTTATTTTTGTAGATCAGGTGAATATGTAATTGTATATGTTTGTTTGCATCTGCTCAAAATCCGATTGGCATAATGGAGGAGATCCTGCTCCAGTATGCATCTTGTGTTTAGAAAACTACTATCACACCTTTACACTGGCACTTCCTGTTTGTTAACATTAAGATACTTGGGTTTTTATTTTATTCATCATAAACGATTCCAGTTTTGTCATCATACATTTTCTCTATATACTTGGCAGTTGTTTCATGTTACATTTATTCTGGAACTACCACTGAGCTACCACACATCATTTACTTAATGTATGTGCCAGCCCACATTAGTGGCTCAAGTTGCCTCATTTGATGCGCTTTCCCATTTTTTCCACTTAAGTTTGAACTTAATATTTATTACAAATGATACCCCTCTATTGCACTATAAATCTTCTCTAGTTAATGCATTTGCTGCTGTTGTGGCTCTGCCAGAACTTGTTTTCAACTAGTGCAGGACTCCTGGAACCTATAACTCCACTCTCTACCCTGGTGAGGAGTCAATCAGGAGTGTGAAAATTGTATCCAAGGAGGAGGAGGGACATCCTGGAAATGAGCAGCATTTTAACTGTTGTTTCAACTTCAGTGATTGTGCCAGCTGTGTTCAATCAGAGTTGGAAGAGAGCAATGAACAACAGGGCTCTGCAGGGCAGAAGTTATTCCAGGGATTGTTATTGCTGGAAGAAAGCTCTCTGACACTGGCTTTTTTCAACTAGTGCAACATTCTTGGAAACATAACTTCACCCTCTTCCCCAACTGGGCAGGAATCAGGTATCCAGCTTGTGGACTGGGGTGAAAAAGAAAGGGTCACATGCCACTTGGACCATCCCCAGCTGGGGTCATCAGGAAGTCCTGCCAGTGAAAGGGCCTATTGGGAGAATAAAAAAGCAGCACTCCTTACATGTCCCACACCTTCATGTCTTAGCAAATGAGTAAAACAGTGAAGGATTGAAATAGGTTAAAAATTGTCATCTTAGGCATTAGCAGAAGGCAGAAGGGAGTGGGGGACTCAGCCGGCAACTAAGGTAAGGTATCTGTTCACTCCTGTTGTTACATTCATTGCCAGGATAGGTTAAATGTAAATTGTATGCCAAATAAGCAATAGGAGCAACACCCTATCCAGTTATGGTGTACATAACAAACAATAAAAAGGAGAAAAAATAGAAAAAACACTATCAGGGGAAAGGGTATATAAGGGATGGGTGGAAGGTAAAATGCAAGCCAAAACTTGGAAAAGCAGCAACACTTTTTTAGGGTAGGTGTACAGAGGGGAACAACAAATAACAAAAGGGGAAAATCTAGAAACACACTATCAGGGGTAAGGGAACATAAGTGACAGGTGGAAGGTAAAGCATATGCCAAAACTGGAAATAGGAGCAACACCCAGTATAAAGTAGATGGACAAGGAGCATAATAAACAACACAATGGAGAAAACTAGAATCACCCTTTCAGTGGCTAAAATACATAAGAACTTCCAAGTAACACAGATAAATGTAGGAAATGAGAATGATGGGAGTGGTGCAGTCCAATACCTGTGGAGCAGCAGTTTTCAGAGAGACCTTCTGGAGACCGTAGTGCTACCCCATCTGCATGCACCTCTGTGGGTTGAGGGAGGAGGTCACTAGACTCCAGACTGAGTTGGCTAGGATTCAGGTGACCTCTCCCCCCACCGAGGGACCACCAAGTCTGACACTGTTATCTCAGTGAGTGCCTAAGTGGAAGATCAGAAAGACAATGGTGCACTCTGGAAGGGTGGTGGTGGTGAGTCATTGAGACATTCCTCAACCAGTACCAATACAGGATTCCTATGCAACTCTGGCTGGGCATAACTGTCAGGAAGAGGCACCCGTACTAGTGACTAGGGAGGATGTGGGGGTCCTCCATAGTGGAGACCTCAAAAAAAGTGGTGGAGGACCCCAGAGAACAAGGAAGCAACTTTTGGTGGATCACTTAATTGCAAGGGGGACAGATTTGAGACTAGCAGGAGTGAGGGAGAGGGAGTTTAAGTGTCTATGAGGTGCCACAGCACAGATGATCGCTAGGGCAGCAGGACTGAAGGCAGAGCTGGATGTCGTTGTCCAGCTGGGGACTACTGGCCTGATTGTAGATGGGGCTGAGATAGTGCAGGAGGAGTTCAGGGAGCTGGGGAAAGGTCTTAGACAGGTATAGCATTCAGTGGCTTTTGCTGATGAGATGCCGGTGTATGTTGTGGGGGGGGGGGTCAACATAGCAGGAGCATCAACTCATGCTTCCAGAAGGACAGGCTAGGGAGGAAAGGTGGAGGGTTAGTTTTATATGTGAAGGATGGTATTAGGGCCACTGAAACACAGGGGCAACAGGGGAACAATGAAGGGATCGAGGCACTATAGGTCAGCCTAGAGATGGGATCAGGGTGTGTTATTTGCAGAGGGGTGGTGTACAGGCTTCCAACACAGGGGGAGGATTTAGATAGAGCCCTGGGGGTAGCCATTACCAAAATGGCTGGCAAGGGGGATGTTTGATAATGAGAAACATTAATCTGCTGGATGTAGATTAAGGAATTCTCACTGCAGCTATGAAAAGAGGCAGGGCCATCTTTGACTTCATTGAAGGGGCATTTCTGAGGCGGCTGGTTTTGGAACCCTCTAGGGATGGGGCAGTGCTGGACATGGAACTTATAAAGAGAGAGAGCATTTCTGACATCACAGTGGGTAGTCCTCTGGGTATAAGTGATCTTCATACTGTGTGGTTAGGCATACGGAAAAGACAGGAAAAAAAAACACTAAGATAAGGGCTCTGGCCTTTAGGAGGGCAGATTTTAAAGAAATTGATAAAATGCCTTAGAGTATCATAAAAGCAGGGGAAAGCAGAGGGGGAGAGAAAGCTGCATGGAATAAAAATAAGGAGAGTATATCCTAGGCAACAGCTTGGGATAGTGATTTTTGAGTGAACTTCTTGGAATAGTGACTTTTGAGGGGTGTGACACTGTCTGTCCAATACAGAGTGCTCCGCAAGGGGCTCAACAGTATCACACCAATCATCAGCCAGACTGATCATGATGCTGTTTTGCCTGAAGTGGTCTGCACTTGAAAAGGAAAAGCTGCACCAATCATGTGGTGGCTTTTTCCTTTCATCTTCAGGTCACTGCACAGCAAACAGCTGTTTCTGTCTTGATCAGCCTGGCTGACATCTCCCCCCCCCATCATGCCACTGGTTCCTTCCTGGAAGGTGGGAGGAGGCAGTTTCCTCCCCTGCCTCCTCCACTTCCTGATTCCTTTTGCTTTTCTCCCACTCGTGCAGAGTAGGCCACAGCCTAAGCTCCATACAGGTTGGGAATATACAGTGCCTGAAGGCACTTTCACTTTAAGCATGATTGCATTAGCAGAACACCACCCCACCTGCCAACATCGGGGTGCTCAATCCCCATGCCAGCATGTATCCCCTCTCCCCCTTTAATGTGGCACAATGGGAGCCCACCCCAGTGTGCCAAAAAACTACCTCTGATGTTTCCAACACTGGGATGCTCACTCCCAGTGTTGGATGCTCTACTCCCCCCATGCCCATATATTCTCAGCTGTCCCCGGGGTGCTCAATCCTCGGGTCAGCATTAATTTCTGCCCCAGTACTCTGGCACACTGGGAGCCCACCTCAGCTTGCCAAAATCCATGTTATTAAATATTTTACCTGTAAGAAATAAAACAGTCCCCGAAGGTCTTTTTTTTTAAACCTGAAAAAAGAGAAAACTGTCCCTTGTCATTCCCACCAGCCCCCTTCCCCAACCCGCACCCTCCCTCTACGCACCGTGCCTCCCTACACCCTCCATCACCCATACTGACCTCCGGAGGTCAGAAGCAGTGATCATCTGTGGACTGGGAACACATTTGCACTCTTCAAAAGCTGACCACAAACTGAAGAAAATCAAGGTAAGCCCTGTAATGACAATCAATGGGTGGTTTCAACTTAGGTTGATATCTCAGCCACTTTTTGGAGTTTTGGTCCCACATTTTCAATATGGGGTTCTTGGGACCCTGCCTCATGAATACTATTACTGTCATTTTGTTTCTAAGTCCCGAAAGGTGATTTCACAGTCAGTCCACTGAATCACCTTTCGGGACCAATTAATGAAATGACAGTGCCATTGTTCATGAGGTGGGGTCGAAAAAAGCCCTTGTTGCAAATTTGGTGAAAAAACTCCCAAAAATAACTGCGTTATGAGCGTCTATTACGCAGTTTCTATGCACACTAATAGATTCATTCATTTTTAATATTTTCACTCCAAATTTCCAACATTGCCATTTTTTCACACCCCCTTATGAACAGTGTAGCTTTCAATTTTTGCATCCTTCCCAAAATGTGTTTTTACACCTGTGGTGCAGAATTGTGCGGTCACTGTGCGAAATAAACTTTTGGGACAGATTAATGAAATCCTAGTGCCACTGTTCATGAGGGAAGGTCCCAAAAAGGTCAGATTGAAAATCTGGTGAAAACATTAAAATCAAATGACTGCTTTATGAGTGTGCATTGCACAGTTTCTATGCACACTCGTAACTTTGCCACTTTTTCATATTTTCACTCCAGATTTTCAGCATTGCCATTTCTTCACACCTCCTCATGAACAGTACAGTTGTCTTTTTTCACATCCTGCCCAAAATGTGTTTTTACACCAGTGTTGCCGAATGGCACACTAGCTGTGCGAAATCAGTTTTGGGATTGAGAAATGAAATCATATCGCCACTGTTCATGAGCTTGGGTCCCAAAAAGCCCCTGTTGAAAATTTAGAGCAAAAATACCAACAAATGCCTGGGGAGTTAATGTTTCCAACTGTAGCGCCCACCCTGTACAGACTGACAGGCATCAGGGGTGTGACTTGGAGTTGGCCATAATGCTCACCCCATTCCACCCCATCCCCTCCCTGTAGCCATTGACAGGCATTGAGGTGTGCCATGGGGTCTCCAACTCTAAAGTTCACCCAGTCTCCTATACTGCACCCATCTCAACTTGTTTTCTTATGGAATGGGATGAGCATAAGCACCAAAGACCTCAAGGCACACTGCAACACTGGTCGGTGTCTGCAGGGTGGGGTGACGTGGAATGGCATGAGTGTTATGGCTGATGACCCAAAGGCACACCCCAAATGCCTGTCAGTCTCTGCAGGTGAGGGTGGGGGTTGGCGTTACCTCAATATTTCACTGCCATTAATATTATGCATCTTTCTAACTCCTGCACTACTGATGCCAATACCAGCAAGCAAGCATTCTGCATTGACAAATGCTTATTTTTCTAATGAAGTGAACCAGTGCTGGAAGAACATAAGAAATTTGTGTTGAGAGTAATGTCTTAAAATGCAAGGCAGAGGAATATACACAGAAAAATATGAGAGGCATGTACAACAGCAATACCAACAGAGAACTTTCAGCATTGACAAATGCTTGTTAACCTTATATTCCCACCCGTTTTCCTCTATTTTAATTGTTTTGGTAACCAGGTAAGGCCCACTCGGCACAAGTGCCTGTTTTTAGGGGTGATCCAGGTGCACTAGGGTGATTAAGTAACTTGCTCAGAGTCACACAGTATGCAAGTGGAGGTTGTAGGAATCAAACCCAGGTATGCCAGATGTATCAAGCTCATTCACATTTCATTACTCTAACCTCTAGGCTATACTGCCAGCCCCTTACATACCTAAATAATGTATTTCCCCCTTTTATTATCTCCTGGGCTATTCTGTCTTCAGTTTTCACCTTTGCACTCCTTACTGCTTCATCTGCTTCTCTTTGTTTCCTCTGATACACCTCCCTATTCTCCTCCCTCTGTATCTTCGCATACCTTCAAAATGCTACCATTTTAACATTTATCTTTTCAGCTACTCCTTTTGAGAACCATAGCAGTGTCTTTTTTCCTCTTGCTTTTGCTCACTTGCTTGATGAAGAGGTTTGTTGCCTTCACTATTCCCCTTTCTAGCTTTACACACTGTTCCTCCACTCCACCCAGGTCATCACCCCCAGTCAGGTCATCCCTGAAGCATTCACCCATCTTTATAAAATCTTCTCTCCTTAAGTCCAGGACCCTCAACCCTGAGTGGTTGGATTCCATCAGTTTTATTCTGTTGTACCAGACTGTATGATGATCACTAGTCCCCAGGAGGCCTCACATTTTGACATCCACAACATTGTACCTGCTAATTAGTACTAGGTCCAGTACTGCCCAATCATTTTTTTCCCATCTTGAACTGCATGCTTTATAACATTTTATAGTACAGTATATGGTTAGGGCTTATTGTGGATAAAAATCATTGGCATTCAAAATCCTGTTGTAGGCCAGTTCACAGGTCACAGAAAGTTGTTGTAGTATCATTCTGACATCACAACGATACTACAACAACTTTTTCCCCTTGATCTGCCACCTGATTGGTGGACACATTGCTCCATAAGAAAACATTTCAACCCAACATGGCAGTGTCATTTAGCGACCACTTCATGAGATGGCATCAATGGATTTGCCAGTTTTTTTCTGTTAAAAATAGTGCCACCGACAATGTTTTTAGGGTCGGGAAAGGAGCAGGATTCAAAACAAGCGTTTTTGTTTTTTTTTTAAAGCAGAGCAGGACATGGAAGCGAAACAGCTTCAGAGCCGACTGAGTGGGATTGTGTGAAAGCTGCTGGAACCATAAACACAAGGTATGAAACCTTGTGAATAAATGTTTTAACTGTGTTGGGGAACCATATACTATGCAAAATAGTGGATAGGTGACCATCCACAACTAAGGTTGTGTTTCCATCTCTGGAGTTGGTGAAATCATCGAGCCCTCTTGAGCTTCGCTCTTGAGGTCTCTTTGATTTCATCAACTCTCTCAATGGAAACACAGCCTTGTTGTGGATGGTCACCCATCCACTATTCTATATATGTTTCTCTACTAACAAGTATTTGTCAATGCTGAATGTTTGCTTGCTGGCATTGACATTGGTAGTGTAGGAGTTAGATAACTGCATAATAGGAATGGCAGTGAAGTATTGAACTGAAGCCAAACCCACCACCACCCTGCAGAGACTGACAGGCAATGGGGTGTGTCTTTGGGTTGTTAGGCATAACGGCCACACCATTTCACCACGCCCTACCCTGCAGACACCAACAAGTGTCACGGTGTGCCTTACGGTCTTTGGCCCTTATGCTCACCCCATTCCATCAGAAAATATGGTGAGATAGGTGCTGTATAGGAGAATGGGATGAACTTTGGGGATGAAGAATCCAAGGCACACCTCGATGCCTCTCACTGACTGCAGGGTGTGGAATGGTATGAGCATTACAGGCAAGAATCCCAAGTCACACCCCTGATGCCTGTCACTCTCTACAGGATGAGGCGTCATGGTCGGAAACCCTAACACCTCAGGCGTTCGTTGGCATTTTCACTCCAAATTTTCAACATGGGTTTTTTGTGACCCCCACTTTATAAACAGTATCAATATCAGCTTGTTAGCCGAAAGCTGATTTTGACAGCGACTCACGCTTATTTGGCACCACAGGTGCGAAAAACACATTTTAACAGGTTGTGAAAATGACAGATGTACTGTTCATGGGGAGGTGCAAAATGGCAATGTTGAAAATCTGCAGTGAAAATATTAAAAACTGGTGAAGTCATAAGCGAGCGCATAAACTATGCAGAATGACAATTCGTAATGCAATTAGTTTGGGGATTTTTTGCAGCAGATTGTCAACACAGGCATTTTGGAACCTCTGCTCATGATCATTGTCACTGTGATTTTCTTACTCTGTCCCAAACAGTGATTTCCAAGAGCGACCACGCATTTCTGTGCTGGAAGTGCGAAAGCACATTTCAGACATGATGTGAAAAATGACAGCTGTACTGTTCATAAGGAAGTGTGTAAAAATGCCAGTGGTGAAAATCTGGACTGAAAATATTAGAAATGCATGAACTTACAAGGGTGTGTGGAAACTGCACAATGGTCACTAGTAACACAGTCATTTTATGGATTTTTTTCACCAGATTTTTAACATAACCATTTTAATACCTCTGCTCATGAACAGTGTCACTGTGATTTTCTTAATCTGTCCTGAACATTGATTTTGCACACTAACTGCGCCATTTTGCGCTACATGTGCAGAAACACATTTTGGACAAGATGTGAAAAAACAGCTATACTGCTCATAAGGAGGTGTGGTAAAATGGCAATGTTGAAAATCTGGAGTGCAAATATTGAAAATTTGCGAACTTATGAGCGTGCGTAGGAACAGCACAACGCCTGCATGTAAAACAGTCATTTTTGGGAATTGTTTCACCAAATTTTTAACATAGCCATTTTTACACATCTGCTGATGAACAGTGTCACTGTGATTTTCTTAATATGTCCTGAACATTGATTTCACACACCAACTGCACCATTGTGCGCTACATGCGCGGAAACACATTTTGGGCAAGATGTAAAAAATGACAGCTGTATTTCTCATAAGGAGGTGTGGTAAAATGGCAATGTTGAAAATCTGGAGTGAAAATATTGAAAATTCATGAACTTATGGGCGTGCATAGGAACAGCACAACGCATGCTCGTAAAACAGTCATTTTTAGAAATTTTTTCACTAAATTTTCAACATAGGGTTTTTGAGTGTCTACCTCATGAACTGTGACACTGTCATTTTGTAAATCTGTCCTGAAAGGTGGTTCTGTGCAGTGAACATGAAATCACCTTTCGGGGCTGATTAACAAAATTACAGTGACAGAATTCATGAGGTGTGGTCCCAAAAACCCCATGTTGAAAATTTGGTGAAAAAAGCCCCAAAAATGCCTGAGATATGCATCAAAGTTGAAAAAACCCTATTTATTCCATTATACAGCTTACGGCATTTCCTCAGTTTGCGGTCAGCTTTGAAGTGCAGATGTGTTCCCGGTCCACAAGATCATTGTGCCAGACTCGAGGTAAGTATGGGGTGAGGTGGGGGTGTGGGGAGGCAGGAGGTGCACAGAGGTGGGCATGGGTGGGGAAATGGGGTCAGGACAGTCAGCGAGGGAACATTTTTTCTTGCCGGTTACTTTTTTTAAAGACAATGCTGGGCTTGTGCCACGCTGGGGTGGGCTCCCAGCATGGCAGCTGGAAGGTTGTTTGGGGGGCAGTGGAGCCGATGGGGGATTGGGCACCCCTGTCAGCCATACAGACTGTTGCCATGCTGGGGTGGGCTCCCAGCGTGGTACCTGGAACTCTGTTGGGGTGGGGGTGAACAGCAGAACCCCAACAGGATAGGGCATCAGCCATACAGTGTGTGTGCATGGGGGGATGCATGAGCAAGCAATATGCCTGTGTGTGGGGGGGGAGCGCATGATCACATATGTTAATCAGCACTATTTTATCGCTGCTCACTGAAGCAGAGCTCTTCCTTTCAACTGTACAGCACTGCATTTTCAACTGCTGTCATAGACAGCTGCAGCATTCATTGGTGAACTGTGGCTGCACCTGCAAACACACTGACTGAATTGGAAGACAGGGTGCCACACCTACAAAAACTCGAATGATGGCACTATGTTTCTTGCACATGTGTGCAAGCAAACATTAAAATCTATGTTTTGTATATTTAATGCCTATACATTATTGCTTTTATTTAATCCAGTACCTTGCAATTCATTGTATACATTGTACCTGCTTTTTCTCTGTATATCTGCCTGTAATTAATTCCAGTTCACCCCCTGAAAAATACACCTCTGTTCGCAGTGGGCCTAATTACCAAAACTGAATAAATAAAAAATTAAAAAAACAGTAGGTTCAATGACAACAAAATAAACCGGACAAAGATTTTCTAATAAAACTTACTAAAGTAGTTCTGGAAAACAACTACTTTGCTTTTGAAGATACAAAATATTTATAAAAAATAGGTACGGCAATGGGTACCATGCTGGCACCTACCTATGCCAACCTCTATTTGGCACATTTCAAAAAACAGTACATTGAATCACCAACTAACACATTCACAGTAAAATCAAATTCAACCCTTTACAAGAGATTTATTGATGACATTTTGATTATTTGGGATGGAACATTACAAGAAGCAGAACAGTTCCACAATTATTTAGAAACAGTGTCTCACAATCTGTCTTTCACTATGGAAACCAATAATGAAGCCATACCTTTTTTGGACCTCAAAATCATAAAGGATAATGGAAAAATCATAACTGACTTATACAAAAAAGAAATAGCAACAAACACCATTCTACGTGCCAAAAGCTTCCACCCCAAAAATCTAAATAAATAGTATACCATGCAGTCAAATCTTGAGAGTGAAAAGACACAGTGGCACGGAAGATAGATGTAACAAAAACATAAAAGACTTAACCAACAAATTCAAAGTCAGAGGCTACACAGAAGCGGTTCTAACAACATCTAAATAAAAAATTGACCTACAACCAAGACAAAATTTGTTAAGAGAAAAAATATCATCTGACACAGAATCCACAGCAAAAATAACCATGTCAACAAAATACTCTGAAAGCTTTGAAAAAATCAAACATGTGATTTTGTCTAATTGGAACATTTTACAAACAAATGAAACAGGCCAGAGGATTTTTCAACACAGATCATGGGTTACATCCAAGAAAACCACTACGATTTGTAATAAGCTAGTACAAACTCAACATTGAACCCCAGCAAAAATAGGCACAACATGGTTGAGAAGTAATATAACAGGATTTCCCCCCCTCCTGTGGAAACTGTGTCCACTGTAATAATGGCAAGAAAACCAGAAGTATTAGAAGCATTTGAAATGATAAAGAATACACTATAAGGGACTTTATCACTTGTAGGACTGAGTATGTTGTGTATTGCATAATTTGTCCTTGTACACTTTATTATATCTGAGAAACTACCAGACTGTTAAAATATCGAATAACAGAACATAAAAGTAACATTAGAAGAGGAGACATGAGATCTCCCTTAGCTAGACATTTTATAGACTATCACCATCAAATCTCCAGCCTCAAATTTTTGGGAATTGAAAAAATACAAGAGAACCCACGTGGAGGAAATAGAGAACTGACACTTAAGATGTGAAGCTTGGTGGATTTACACTTCAAGAACATGCATACCCAGATATGGACTTAATCAGAACCTAATTTGGACAACCCTCGAGTGACTACCACCTTTAACATCCCCCGTCTTAAATCATTGAATGGTGGGATCTAGGACTCTGGTTCATCAGCACTTTTTTAAGTGCTTCAAATTACCTCTGAGTTTCTTTCCTTAATGAATTATTTGCTTATGTGCCTGTTCTGGTTTTTGTTCTTCATTTTTTACTTCAATACTCTTTTTTTGTGCTATTTGAAACTTTTTCAAAATAACTTGGTTCTACACCATTTTTGATCTCCTCATTTTTGGGATTCACTACATCTCTCTTATTGATGCTCTGTTTCTACTCCCACCACTTTCTAAACATAGAATCCACTCTTCTCTTTATCCTGGTCTATCTTCTTCCCCTAACCCTGATCTGTCCCTTTTTTCTTTCACTTTTGTCCAAAATCTATATCTTTCTATTTTGTTGGTCAGGTTTTACTCCCACCATTACCCAACACCTAAAAGTTATCACTTTTCAGACTTTCTTCCTTTAATCACCCCTGTTGTATGTCTGACAGATCTTTCTACATGTGGCCCTCTTCTTTGTTATTTCTCTTTTCTTTCACTCCTATATTTTGGTAATGTTCGGTTTACCACTCTAGTTGTTAATTGAATAAGATTCTCAAAATATACTAAAAACTATATCAGTTTAATATAAATCAAGTTCACAAACATTGGAATTTTTTTGCACTACACTGGAACTGAGCAGAAATTCTGTAATAGACTGGTTCAGCCTTTGGAAAAGAACTTTATTCAGCAGCCTGTTTTATCAGAAATTGGAATAATTTGTTCCATAAAAACTGTAAGTGAAGGGGGGGGTTCCAGGTTGTTAATTATACTCCTGAAAACTTTGTCACTGACCGAGCCGCCCAGGTGATGTCACTCGTGATGTTGGCACACCTCCGGACATGCACCCTAGCGGCCTGGCCCTTCTTCTTCACCTGGTCAGGTGTGCAACAGAAAGCCTTAGCTCTCAGCATTACCTGTAATGGCATTGGGGTGTCATTTGTTCTTTGCCTAAAATTTTCTATGGATATAGTAGCTGTTGAAAGGATACTCGGTCTTTTTTAAGGTAAGACAAATACATCGGAACTTCATGTTCTATTTTGCCTGAATCAAAAAGGCTGTTTGAGACAAGTCTGTGATACAATCTTCACAAGACATTTTTTCTCTATTATGTTTACAGTAAAGTTTCAGCCTTAGTGTTGCAGGCAGCTTTAAAAATTAAAATGTTTGGCTCATTTGGAATGTACCCATCTACATCAGAGAAGATGTACGATTTTAATGTAATAAAACACTGTTCAGACAACCTGTTTTGAAGATAAAGATTTTTACTTTTACAAAAAATAATTAAATAAGTATGTTTTTCTCTTTCAATCTGGACAAACTAAGAAGTTCAGTGAGGCTAAGAACATGCACCCCCGCCCTCATAAGCAGGCAAACTTTGATATATGCAGAAATTAATGATACAGATCAGTTCCACCTGTTTGAAAATTGAAAAATGAAAATTGAAAATTTAAACTCAAATCAAATAGAATAGTTTTATTCATTAGGAGTTTGAACTGGAAAATCAGTGTATAATTTATCTTATATTTTTATTTTACTTTAGATTGAATAAGCTCCTGGTCTGATGAAGGAACTATCATAAGTTCTGAAACGTTACAATATAAGCAAAGAATTTAACAAAGAGCAAGTAAAAATTAAAATTACCACAAGAAGGGGTTTTACAAAAGAGACTGATTAAGGATTCACAGAAACCTACACAAATGAAGCATCTAAATAATCTGAATCTCTTTTCTGTGTCTCATAATTCATTAGGGTAGAGTGAGATTTTATTACTTTGGTGACGTTTCACTGATGAGTAGCCTGAGAAACTCCCCCTACAAGCAGTCCTGGATGTCACTGCTTCCCTGCTTCTAGCTGAAGCTGCAGTTGGAAGGCTCCAATCTACATCCAGCAGATTGAAGTCCCACATCAACAGCATGCCACCTTTTCTTCCATATTGCCAGTTGTTTCGACCAGTGTGTTATCTAACTCTTCACCCTGTGCTGGAGGTCTGGAGGTCACACCAGTGTGAATATTAGCTCCATTCCACATCACCAGGGTGACCCACAGTATCTCTCCCCCTGCCATATTCCCTGTATCTCTCACTTTTATAGTTTCCCTCACATAAAGCATCACACACCCTCCTTTCTTTCCCACCCTGGCATGCGTGAACAGAGAGTAGCCTGGCATTGCCATGTCCCATTAATGTCTTTCAGTGTAACATGACTCAGCAATGGCCACCATATCCAGACTGGCCTCCGCCATAATGGCCTCTAGATCTGGAATCATATTTCCTAGGCTTTTAGTATTTGCACACATGACCTTCCACATTTTGGTATTACTCTGTTTGTACCCATCTTTTTTCCTTTTTTGCTCTCTCTCATTCTCTCCTCTCCTTTTAATGCTCTTGTTCCCATTCCACTTCATTCCTACCACCCTGCTTCCTATATGCATTTGTACCCTGGGGTATTCCTCTCAACTCACGTTCACCCTACTTACTACATTATTTTGTAGAGGGTGTAGTTTCTACCTTCCCAATTTCTTCTGCCACTCTCCAGCTAGTTTAAATGTTTATCAAAGTAATGTTTAAACCATACCCTAAGGACTGCTGTTTTCCCTCCTGGACAGATGCAGGCCATCACTCCTATATAGGCTCTTATCCATCTAGGTGGGTCCCCATTCCCCGATGAAGAAACATAGAAACATAGAATTTGTCAGCTGATAAAGATCTTTGGGAATGTCCAATCTGCACCATGTCCCTACATATGCCATCACTGCTGTCCATATTTGACCAAAGGTGTCACTCTATCCCTTGTTCCTCTACCTAATATGCCCCTGTGCTTATCCCATATATTCTTGAAGCTCCCCACAGTGTCTGAACCCAGTAACTCCTCTGGCAAGCTGTTCTAGTCATGCACCACCCTTTTCATGAAGAAGTATTTTTGCACGTCTCTCCTAAGCTTTCCCCTTTTAGCATCATCGCACGCCCCTTTTTTTTATTGCCTTCCTTTCTCTGAAGTAGACCTTCCATTTCCACCTCGTTCACTCATGTGAGGTACTTGTACGTTTCAATCTTGATCACTCTTGCTCCCCTCTCTTACAAGGAGTACATGCTGAGTTCCTGCAGCCTTTCCTCCTATGGCTTCTCATGCAGCTCCCTCACCATTTTGGTTGCCCTCCTCTGTAGCACCTCCACCCTTCAATGTTCTTGTGGAAGTGCAGCCTGCAGAACTGGACACAATACTCCAGGTGGGGCCTCAACAGTGAGCTATACAATGGCATTACCACCTCCCTCCTCCTGCTATAAATCCCTCTCCCATTGCACCCCAGCATCCTGCGAGCCCTTCCCACTGCTTTTTAACACTTCTCAGCTACCTTAAGGCCCTCAGATATGATAACCCCAAGGTTTCTTTCTTGTTTGTTGACTGTAAGTTCTACACCCCTTCTCATCTTATACACAGCCCCTGTCTTTTGTAACCTTAAGTGCATAACCTTGCACTTTTTGGCATTGAAACCCAGTTGCCATCATGAAGACCATTGCTCTAGTTTACTCAGATCCCTTTGCATTCTTTTCACCCTTTCCCGAGTATCAACCCCCATTGCAGTTTTGTATCATCCACAAAAAGACACACCTTACCATCAAGCTCCTCTACAGTGTCACCTTTGAAGGCATTGAAGAGGATTGGTCCCCTCATTGAACCCTGTGGCACCCCACTAGTCACTCTACTATTGTCTGAGTGGCTAGCATTTACTGCCACGCTTTTCCTCCTATCCCATAATCAGTTTGATACTCAGCTTTTCACTTTGTCCCCCAACCCCAGGCTGTTTAGTTTTCTTAACTAGCCTCTTGTATGACACAGTGTAGAAAGCCTTACTGAAGTCCAGATAGGCCACATCCACTACTCTCCCTTGATCCACCTGCCTGATAACTCAGTCATAGAAATCTATGAGATTAGTTTAACATGAACTCCCAACTGCAAAACTGTGCTACCAGTGGTCCTACAGCCCTTTTGCCTCCAGGTGATCCACAAGCCTTTTCTTCACTAGTGTCTCTATTAACTTCCCAACCTCTGATGTGAAACTGACTGGCCTGTAGTTGCTAGCATCCTCCCTACTGCCACATTTATGCAGAGATACCAAATTGGCCCTCTCCAGTCCTCTGGAATTTCACCCATCCCCACTGAAGTGCTAAAAAATGCTGCCAGATGGGCAGCTAGCACAGTGCTCATGTTTTTTTGGACCCATGTATGAATTCCATCCAGTTACATAACTTTTTTCTCCCTTAAGGCTTCCAATCCCTTCCAGACCCTCTTCACTGAGAATGGACTTGTGTCCACTTCCCCTCTTCCTGTTGCTTCCAGCAGAATGCTGATCTGCCCCCCACCATTCTCTACCATGAAGACCAAGCAGAAGTAATCATTTAGTATTTCTTCTTTCTCTTTATTTCCCTCTGTGTGTCCCGCTTCACTCCTGAGTCTCACTATCCCCCCCTTGTCTTTCTCTTTTCCACAATATACCTGAGGAAGGTCTTGTCCCTTTTTCTGACCTCCTTAGCTATCCTCTCCTCTGTTAGTACTGAATGAGATTTTCTTGAAAACCGCTGCAGATTTTCCTCCTTATACTGGGTAATGCACACCCCAACCCTGGTCCTTCTTTGAATGTGCACCCAATTAAGCCCCCCTCAGTCACCTTAAAAATCACCTCCATGAACATCAGCAGCCTCCTACCAAAATTAGCATACTTTGAAGCCTTCGTGAAGCAAGTCCAACTCATCATCTCACTGACTGAGTCCTGGCTTTCTGTAAAAACTCCAATCACTGCCATTTCCCTATGAGGGTAAACTCATTTCAGGCATGACTAAACAGGAAAATGAGGAGGTGGCTGCCTAGTCTACCTGTATAACACATTGAAAGAGCATAAAATCACATTAGAGAACACAAATAGTGACTGTGTATGCCTGACAGTGCACCTCCTACCCGGGAATGGGAGAAAACAATCTGATCCTAATGACTGTCTATATTCCCCCTGGGAAGCAACAGTCTGGGTTAGACACATTTGCCCAGCTCTTTAAACAAGCAAGCCAGAACTGGGACATGATAGCAGTAGGTGAATTTAATATCAACTGGGCAGCAGAATCAAGTTCAAGACATAAGGACCAAATACATAGCATGTACCTCTCCCAAGCTGTTGAAGAATGTACAAGAACCAACTATAAAAAAACACTAATACCCTCATGGACTGGGTCCTAACCACCCACCTAGAAAGACTTACAATGATTATGGTGCTGCCAGATGTCCTGAGTGACCATTCACCCACCATGAGCACTTGGTACACCAAACGTGCCTGGTCAGCCCCTAAAACTGCCTATAGTAGGATACTTCACTAAGGGGTGCTGCAGACATTTAAAACACACCCAAACCAATTAAACTGGAGCAGGCTAGATTCCACTGCAAACACAGACACTGCCCTAGACTATTTTATCACTGAATTTAATGCCATTGCAGATAAGTATGACCCATTCAGAAAGCGGGTCATTAGAGGGGACTCTGCCAAATGGGTTATACCATCTCTGCATGCCCAGATTAGAACCTGGGACAACTTATGGCACAAGGCCAAGGAATCAGGTGAGTCTGCAAAATGTCAAGCATACAGGGCAGCATGAAACAGGTGCATCTGGATTATCAGGCAGGTAAAGGCCAGTTTCTTTAAGGAGTGGTAAACTTGCTGCTGGGGTAATGAGAAGGCATTTTGGGAATCCCTAAAGGATCTCCTGGGAAGGGGTGATAAATCCTCCCCAGCAATGCTCAGCATAAATGGATCTGTCACACCTGACCCCACTGAGATTGCCAGTGCATTCAACAAAACCTTCACCGACCTCAGAGCAGTTCTCCCCTCCTGGGGATGAAGCCACAGCCACCCCAGCCAATTACACTGGCTCCCAGAAGGATTAAAGCCTGCGACCAAAGCCTGCCACTATTCTATTTCAAAACTGTCTCAGCAAA
The DNA here is from genome assembly GCA_016271365.2 of Neoceratodus forsteri. Taxonomy (NCBI): domain Eukaryota; kingdom Metazoa; phylum Chordata; order Ceratodontiformes; family Ceratodontidae; genus Neoceratodus; species Neoceratodus forsteri. Next base: position 208,554,141 of record CM057451.1, read on the forward strand.
GGACAATGTCAGATATGTTAAATGTGTGCTAGGTAAATCCAGGATGGGGAGTGAAACACTTGACATAAAATTAGTTGCCCTAGTCCTGGATGAACTCGCCATCCCCTTAACCAAACTATTTAACCTCTCACAAAAATGGTGACCACACCCCTAGTCTCAAACAACAGGCTGATATCCATTCTCTCCCCTCTGTTCAAAGCACTGGAGAGAATGGTGTCAGACCAGCTTGTCACTTACCTCAGCCAATACAAGGTTCAGTGTAAACAACAATATGGGTTCCACAAACTGCATAGCACCTCCACTGCTCTGATTGAATATACCAGCTTTTTATATGAGTCACTTGACAGAGGACACCTGGTGGGCTCCATCTATATTGATCTAACCAAGGCCTTCGATTTAGTTAATCATGCGCTACTGCTAAACCAAATTCCCTACCTTAGGCCTCTCTGCTGACACTGTACTCTGGTTTAAAAACGACCTCTCAGGCAGATCCCACCAGGTCAAGATCAGTGGGGTGCAATCTGACTAATGACCTGTCACAACAGGGGTGCCAAAAGGCTCCATCCTGGGACCCCTCCTGTTCAGCCTGCTCATAAACACCCTTCCCAAAGCCTGCCCTAGCTCTAGGGTTATACTGTATATGGATGATGCAGTAATCTGTACAAGTAGCCCTACCAGGAAGTGTTCACCTGGGACTTTAAGCATAACTTTGCGTCTCTTGAGTTTGTGCTAAACTACAATATAGCTAGAAAAAAAACATAGAGTTTTGATGAGTAAGAACTGGCAGCAGCTGTGATACAGATAAGCTGATTTCTCAAATGCATACCACTTCATTTCAGCAAGGAAATTGAAATGATTAGCTCTTTAGAAGAACAAAATGTGGATTTTCAGCTAATTCATCTGAACAAACACCAGAGACTGAGTTTGTAAAAACCCTGAACAGCAAACAATTACCTCACAGATTGTTCTAATTGGAAGTTAACAGCTTGTCAGTTAAGCAGGTACTTACACTGCTGAAGCTGTAGCCTAGTCCCATATGATGTCATCACTCTCCCAGGTTCAGTCAGAGGGACAGAAACAGCCTGACTGTTTTCAGTTAGGGCAGAACAAGTTAACAAATGTTGTTTTAAAGCAAACCACAAAACCAAATAGCATGTAATTTTCAGGAAACACTACTTATGACACTGGGACCTGCATTCAGGCTTTCTAGGCTTTTTTTAAGCAATGTGTAAAATGGTTGCCATTGATCTTTAAACTTATATAATGCAATGTCAACGGGGACAATAATCTTAATAACAAGTTACAAATCCTCGTCTAACTTAAGCATCTACAATGTCACGTTGCTGTCTTACAAAAAACACATGTCACCATCTGAACATCTAAATTTAAAAATGGCCTAGATAAGGAAGGTGACTTTGCATTACATGCAGTGAGCAAACATGTGGATTGGTAATATTAATAAAAAGAATGTGCCCATGAAAGTAGCTTCCCAAGTGGCAAATACAGAGGAGAGATATGTCAGTTAAATTTCATACACAAAAAAACAGAAGTTGTCTCTTCAGAATGTTATGTCCCAGATATTATAGAGTGGGCTCTCAAAATCCCACAATCTGATTGGCTAACCGGCACATCCCAGGCATGGTAAATTTGAACATTACCCAGAGAAAGAGGTGCCAGGCAGCCACACATTTTAAAATCACTCTGACCCCTGAAAACAGAAATGGAAAACCACCATCTTGAAAGTGCGGCAAACCCTAATCTGATCGTAGCCCCTAAACTGTATGCATGCCACCACAACAAATAAAAAGAAAACTGCCTCCCGAAACAACCCTCTGAAAAAAAGATATGAAACACAATACTTTAATAACGATTGCTCCTTCCCGCCTCTTGCTCCTGTGGCACTCATTCCCTCTCTCCAGCCTCCATAGTGATCACTCCACACTCCTCCATCCTGTAACTTTTATCCTTCCGCCATAACACTGCCATTACCTATGAAGACATTACCAACAACTGAGCCAGAGGCACGTCTTTCTGTTTGGGTCAGGCATGATTTTACCAATGTGACCAACAATCTGTTAACGTACTAGGCAGTGCAGCCTTCCCTCATGTGCTAGTCGCTGGATGACCATGAGTTACCCCTTACAGTAGCAGCATAGTGTGCTGGCCTTTTTCTCTGCATTTTCTTTAGACTTGTGTAGCTTTATTGCTTACTCCTGTCTGCAACTGTGGCTTATTTCAGATGAGATTTCATACCAGTCAGGCAGTAACGATCTAGTTACTGTAAATGTTCTTACCCCACAATAAGATTTTGAGTATTTCAAGCACAGTAATTAAAAAAAAATTTAAAAAGTGCAATGAGAACTGCAGTCTTACTGCCATGTTCATTAGTAGTGTTTTCATAAACAGCATTGTCCCTAGCATGCAACCATGAGAAGGCTAACAGCTGTGCCATAGCAACAGCCCTAACAACCAAATAATATATATTTTGGTGGAATAACAAATACTATAAAACAAATTAAAACATATACACACAAAAAAATATATATTTTTGTTTAATATCTCAACAAAGGGGGACATTGTATAATCACAATAAACCACTCCAGGGTGTGGGTTATTCTGGGATTTACCCATGCCAGGCATAGGTAAATCCCAGAATAACCTACACCCTGTTGTGGTTTAATGCTTAATTAACTTCCCAGCGTTTATTAAAGAAATGTGTAAAATGATAGCAGAATTGGTTCACGGTACACTTGTGCTGATGGGGAGATTTCAATAGTGTACTGAACTCAAAAAGGGATAGGTCCCCAGTACTGAATTTTTCCAGACATTGTGTGGCCAAGACCCGGCATGGTCTTAATACCAAGATTGGGTTTTCAGGGTATTTGGTGATTTATTCATCCTAGCAAGAAGGATTTCACTTGTTACTCACACTCTTATCATCTGTCCTCCTGATTAGATATATGCTTTATGCTGGATATATGGGTACCTCTCATTACAGGCAGTGAAATATCTAACACTCTGGCCATGCCGCCTACACTCACTCAAAAATTATGGAGAATAAATGAGGGCTCTTATGCTGTGATTGAAATCTCACTACTACACTAGCAGTCCTCTGCACTGTAGCCCAGAGTGATTAGGGCCACAACACAAAGGGCAGCATACGTTAGCATCTACCATGGGCATCAGTAAATGGAGGAAGCTAGCAACTAGGAATGCTGCACAAACAATGATTGAGTTGTGTAGTAATTGGGGCTATGGCACAATTAACTGTTTATAACTACAGTATAATAACTTATAAACATTCATTATAACAGTAAATATGAAGTTCTCTAACTCTGTTATACACAAGTACTGAATGTACCATATAATGGGGTGAGTATAATGGAGTTTGACTGTGGATGTATTAATAAGAATATTCCCATGTCCCAAAGCACTTGTTGCCTTTCCTATTCTGTTATTCAACACTCTCGGCTACTCACACCTAAAAATGATCTCTGTCTAAAAACAGGTGAGTAGAAACTATCCTGTTTCAAGTAGTATCAAATGGTTCCATGACATTCCGTGATACTATTCAAAACTGAGCAGCTTTCAGGGTAAAACTGAAATGTTTGTGTTTTTTTATGAAGTTAAAAGTAGTGACTGCCTGGTTCATTTGTGTTGGCAAGCAATATGTCAAGGGAGTTGCATAACTGTGTGTGGGGGGTGAGTTTTGTTTGTGTGTGGGGGTGTTAAACCTTTTACCAGTTACTATAAACAATAAAATATGGGAAGACGCGGTAACTCAATTTCTATGCACATCCTTGGTGTGGGATACCTTTATAAGCCACTCAAACTTCACTGTCATGGTTTATTTTGTATTCCACACCTCAGGTATCAATAAAAACCTTGTTATGCACACCTCACCATGCATTGTTTTATATATAGAATATAGTAACTGGGTTCATTACTGCCTTTTGCCTTGAAATTAAATTGCATGTCAACAGACCCCAATCATGTGCATGTCATAGACTGTGATTGTTTGCCCTTAGCTTCCTTTGCAAATACAGTATACAGTAGGTAATATAGTTGTACAGTACATGTTTAGATAAGCAGCATATATTTTGTTTTCTGTTAAGCTGACTGTGTATTGGAATCTACTCCCTATCTGTGTTGTCCTAATGTTCCAGTTAAGTTGCATGGCTAGGATTCTTTCTGACTACTGTCTGGGTAACCTGCATATTTCAAGTTGTTAGATACCCCTAAGATAACTCCTGCCACTAGGAACATTCTATCTGGACAGGTTATTATATTCTAGTTATTAGATGCACCTAAAAGAAGCATTGTCCCTAGTTGCATGCCTAACCAGATGGCCCTTGTTATCAAATTCTTAAGTTATCAAATATACCTGTATTAAAGCCTGAACATAGGTGCACCTTAACTGAATAGCCCCAATATCCATTGCCTTTTTAGTGTAATTTAAAATAATTACTGCTTTTGGGCTCAACTAAATTATTCCCATAGTACACATTTTAGATCTTACTCAGTAGACATAATATGAGCTTCCCTCTGATAAAAAGGTGGCTTCAAGGTCTGTTATTATGTTAGATAGCTGGATACCAGTCTTGTGAATGAGGTATTACTGCCTGATAACTACAATGGCAATATGCATGCCAGTTTTGATGATTGGTGCAGTCTACGGACAACTAGTAGCTCCCAGTTGGCTGACCTACTGGTCCTTTCTTTCCCCCCTGGTTGTTAGACCCCTCTTACTGATGTACATAACCACTCCATATAAAGTTTATAATAATGCAACCTGCACTCTCCAACCCTCATATGACAGAGCTAAATTTTATAATTCCTCATGCAAATGCAAAGCCTACATAAGTAAACATATGTATTGATTTCTGCTCCTGTGCTCTGGGAATATTGAACTTAATCCTGGACCCCCACTCCATCACTGTGCCTCTCACATTCTAAATGTGGACATTTCAATGAACAAAATGTCATGTCCTTCAGTATTCAAAGCATGATAAATAAATTGGACAGTCTAAGCATCTTAGTTACCCATACTAATCCCAATATACTGTACTTTTGATAAAGGAAACTTGTCTCAATAACAACATTGATTCTAGTGTTGTCTTTTTACTGGATTATGATCCATACAGGCTTGAAAGACTGACAAAAGGAGGAGGAACTGTGCTATATATAAAAAGTAAACTCCTCCTCTATATCTTCATCACTTATGAGGCCAGCAGAATTTGAATACATGACAGTAACAATATGATTATCTAAGCCTGAATCAGACTTCCAGCAGGGTGTTGAGATGCTGTACTTTCTTCATTCATTCATTCATTCTTTCTTTGGTAATGCGGTAAGGCCCACAAGGCACAAGTGCCTGTTTTCAGGGGTGACCTAGAAGCACTGGGGAGGTTATGTGACTTTCTTAGAGTCACACAATAGACAAGTGGAGGTTATGGGAATCAAACCAGGGTCTGCTGGATGTACAAAGCTCATTCACAGCCCATTACTCTAACCTCTAGGCTATACTGCTAGCCCCAAACTTAACCACCTATCCCAATTTATTAGCTCCAGTAATAAACTATAATCCTGGGAGATCTAAATTTTGATTGGCTTACCCACAAATCAACTTATCTTAATCTACTGTGTGAAATGCTTGGACTTACTCAGTGAGTTTTTAAACCAACTAGGTCCAACATAAATAATCCTCTGAATTCTTTCATATTAGATATTATTCTTACCAATGGACTTCATAAAATTAATCTGACCACTGTTTTCCACAATTAATTTAGTGATGACAATGTGGTAGGATATGTCAAGGACACAAAGACAATATGCAACCAACTATCCTTCATCTTTAAATGGCACCTGAAGCACTTTTGACAGTCAGGCTTCCTAAGTGATCTAGACACTATTAATTGGCAGAGATTTTATTTGATAACCGCAGTTCTCTCAGCCACTGATTTTTTTAATCAACAAGTAATTAAATTTATACACACACATGCCCCACTTTTGCAACTTAGGACAAAACAATGAAGCTGTCCATGGTTCAAACAAGTGCTAAAAATAGACTTGAGTTATAGCAATCTAAATTGAGCCCGAGCTAGAGCCACTAAATCTCCTAAACATTGTTTAGTTTTATACAGAAGTGAAACCTGCATACTAAATTGATTCAAACAACCAAAGCAAACTATTGCTTTAAAATTATGGAAGATAACAAAGGAGGTGCTTCCAAATTCTGGAGGTCAGTAAAGGCTTTAGATGAGGGATCAATTCCATCATCAATGCTGAAGCAACTACTAGTAGATCATAAATTAACCAAAGGCAAGCAATTGATGACTAAGGAGTTAAATTCCTATTTTGCTTCTACTGGCATGGCTTTTGATACTTTTCCTGATGCCTCTTTCCCCTTTCCCAATATGATAAAAATCAGCTCCTGTCAAAGAGCACAGTGCTTCATTCAAGTTCCAGCCTTTTTGTTTTCAGTAAGTAGAATGACTCCTCCATAACTTGGATCATAAAAAAGTGCTAGGGCACACACAGTAAATTAGAGCCCTTTTTTCTACAAAGAGGCCATTACATCCTGACTACTCCATAAGTCTCCTCTTTAAGTTGTCAATTGAACAAAAACATGTACAAGTAATCTGGAAGACAGCACACATAACCCCACTATTTAAATCAGGAGATAATACATTGATAAATAACCATAGACCCATCTATCTTTTACCAAATGTTGTTAAGCTGCTAGAAAAATTGGTTAATGAACAGTTACGTGAATACCTGTCTACATTTATTGTTCTTACTCCAGATCAATTTGACTTCAGACCCATGAATAGTACGTCAACAGCATTGGTTAAGATCACCAATGACTAGTTCAGTGTCTTAAACCAAAAACTTGTAAATGCTGCCATAGTTTTTGATCTTAGTAAATCTTTAAATACCATTGATCACATTATCTTGTTGCAGAAGCTGACCAATATAGGCCTTGGGATCACAGCAATTTCTTGGTTTAAGTGCTATTTGTCAGGTCGACGGCAACAACTTTACCTGGCAGGGTATTCACCTTCTTGTATTCCAAAATGCAAAGGAGTTCCTCAGGGTTCTGTACTGGGGTTTTTACTTTTCATGATTCACACAAACTACATAAAGAATAATATTAAAAATGCAAAACTAAACAGCTATGTGGATGATACTGTACTGTATGTAGCCAAGCCATCCTTAGCTGAGGTTGTAAATGATTTGCAACTTAATTTTAATAATCTACAGGATGGTCTATGTGCCTCAGTATTTCTCCTAAATGCTACAAAAATGAAGTTTGTAGTGTTCAGCACTAGCAATAAGTAATCACTTGCGGCTGCAGTGCCTATAGTAGTATTACCATCACACTGGGTGGCAGGCTAGAACTTGTGGAAATGGTAGTCTTTATTTATATGTGTTGTCCTTCCCTGATGGCTCAGGGTACTATTACAGTATCAAACAGTAGTAACACTAAGAACATCTTAAAAAACTTTAGCACAACCCCAACACAAGATATTTAAAACAGTATGATGCCGGCTCTGTAGGGCCAAGTGATGGGTGTTTTCTCAGCATGCTGGTGACTCAGGTTAATGTCCCAAGCCCAGACATCAAGAGCAGAGTCTGGCAGGGAGGGAGTTATGAGTGTCCTCCGGATGCTTCCCTCATGGGTGATGGTTGGACAGTCCTGGACCATTTGTTAGGTGATTCCTGGTGGTAGCTTGTGGCTGGTGTTCATGGCAGGGTGAAGCCTCAACACGTCACTGAACACATCCCCACAGGACGCTGCAGAGGTTGGACCAATTCATAGGGGAAGGGTGGGTTGAGGAGAAAAGCAACAAAACAGAGCCATTCAGCCAACTGGATGACAGTAACCAGTCCCCATTTGCCATGAATCTTGGAATTGACTGCACCAACTCCTCGCCATGTGTCCAGCATAGAAGGAAGCTTTTGGGCAATTCTCCTCTCAGAGTTCCCCTGCCCCAGAGAGGCCCCCCAATGAAGGAATATATTAGGTCAACTGGGCCATGGCAGTACTGAGGGCAATGAGATGGTGAAGGGGTTTGGCAGTGGGACTGTATGCCACCTGAAGGAGTGGTCGGCCGAGGTCTTGGGGGAGCATAAAGAAATAACACACACACACAAAAGCATGATTTTTCAATAAAGATTCATAATAATTAGCAATATCTTACACTTGGGATGACACTATTGATGGCAAAATTGGCAAAACAGAAGGTTTTCAGGCCTCACTCAGAGTTCTCCACTGATGGAGTCTCCCTTTGAGTTCTGGGCAAAGAATTGCAGAGGGCTGGACCTGTTACCTCAAAAGCCTGGTCCCCAGAGGTTTTAAACCTTGCCATATGAGCTACCAAGAGGCCCTCCTCAGCAGAGTGGAAAGTATGTGAAGGCATGTGAGGGTGCAACGACCCCACCAGGTATCCCAGGATGAGCCTGTGTTGGGTTTTATAAGTTAGAAGTCCAACTTTGAAGGAGATATACCACTTGACCAACAGCCCGTGCAAGTCACCCAGTGCCAAGGAGATATGATATGACCTTGAAAGGCCAGACAGCAGCTGAGCACCTACATTCTGCACTAACTTCAGGTGTTGTAGGGTACCTCCACTGACCCCAAGATACAGAGCATTGTAGTAGCCCATCCTTGAAATCATGAACTCATGCACCGGTGTGGCTAGATCGCAAGATGGGATATGGAATTTAATCTGGTCTATGTTGAGCAGATGGTAAAAGTCATTCTGGACTACTGCTGACACCAGTGCTTCAATTGTCAGTCCCTCATCTAGTGTAACTCCAAGATTTTTCACCTTTGTTGCAGCTAAGAGTCTGGAGAGGCTGAGCCAAGGCCCAGTATCCCTCTTGGTAGATGCCACTCCACTCCCAACCCAACTCAATCAATAAAACTTCAGTTTTAATTGGGTTCAGACTCAACCAGCTCAATCACACCCAGTCTTGAATCTCAGCCAGGCACCTATTGAGCACATCAACCAAACCAAGTGTCCCAGATGTTGTAAAGGATGTGTAGAACTGGATATCGTCACCACAGCAGTGAAGCCCTAGTTTATATTGCCTAATGATCTTACCAAGGGACAGCATATACACCGTGAACAACATGGGCAACAGAACCAAATCCTGGGGTATGCCACAGAACAGAGCCTTCATGTGCCAGGAAAACTTTCCCCACATTACCCTCTTGGTCCTTTCACTGAAATAGGAATGAAACCAACAGATGGCTTTGACAGCAAGCCCTGCATATTCCCTGAGCTGTTCAAAAAGCAGCCCATGATCCACGGTGTCAAACAATTATGAGAGATCATGGAAGATGAGAATTGACCATTCTCCTCCATCTCTTTCCCTGAGCAGGTCATTCTGCACCCTACATAGTTCATTCTTTCTTGCTATGTCTGGACCTAAAGCCAGACTGGAGAGGCTTATACTGTAGATGTCAAAGGCAGTGAGGTGGGCCTCAAGCTGAAATGCGGCAACCTTCTCAATAACCTTTCCCAAAAAGGGAAGGTTAGGAACAGGTTGGTAATTTATCAGTACATCCAGGTCCAGAGATGGCTTCTTCTGAAGAGATTTCACCCATGAACTTTTCAGCACCATTGGGAACACCCCCTCTGACATGGAACACTGGTGATCTCAGTGAACAGTAGGTCAAATTGCTCAATGCAGCTCAAAAGAAGACATGTCAGGCCTGGATCTAGATTACAAAATGTTGGCCACAGCTCAGAGATCATCTCATACACCTCTTCCATTGTCAGTGGTCAAAAGTCCCCCAAAGACCACTGAATGCATTCCAGTATAAGTATTTAGTTATTTAGTCCTATGGCTGGATAGTGGAAGATCACTTCACAAGTATATTGACAGTCTCCATCTTAAACTCCACACTAGATTAGGTTTTTACTTGAGAAACAAATTCCATTTCTCAGTAGATGTGAGAAAAGAATACTACAAGCAACCTTTCTTCCTTTACTCAATCATGGCAATCTAGTCTATGGAAAGGCAGCAGCCATGGATCTAATGAATTTGTATGTACTCTTATCACTGGGCAATTAATTTTAAAATGAATCTTTCTCCAAGGACACACCACTGTACCCTCAATGCAGCAGTTGGATGGCTGTCATTGACATCTAGAAGATTGAAGAATGTGTATGTTTGGTCTTATGAGGCCCTTTTAAACTTTTTGCCTCAGCACATTATGGATTTCCTTAAGAGATCTACAAGGTGGTACAACTTTTGAAAACATAATGTCATCCTTCTCGATGTACCTAGGCATTCAACCAGGTTGGGTAATACAGTCTTTTATTGGCTTGCCCTGGCCTCTAGAGTAAACTACAAAGAAAGCATTTTTTTATACTGTACTCACCATAATTTCCTTTTTGTTAGCTCCAACACTATCACTGGGTAGTTAGTATGTACAGAAAGCCCCTAAAATTTAGTTTGCTGATTAGCCATTGTTCATTTAAGAAGCATATTGAAAATTACTGCTCATAAGGCCTCACTTCATGAGAGCCCTGCCTGATGGAGCAGCACCGAAGCACTCCCACCCTCAACAGAGCAAGCAGACACAGCAGGCTCTCCCATTTTATAGCTTCACTCCCTGAGATCCCTGCTTGAAGGAGCAGTACCAGAGCCCTCACACCCCCGATGGAGCAAGCAGACACAGGTACACCCAACTGTGTTTGCCCATCATCACTGCACGCTGACTGCCCCACCCACCTTTGGCCATCATTACCTTCAGGTGATCCGACTGGTCATGTGACTGATCACATGATGACAGGCCGTTATTCCTAACACCCCATTTTCCCATCTGTTGCTTGTACTTTTCAACCACTAGGAGTCACTTTTAGCTCTTACATTTCCTGTTCACCCCTATACTTTTTTCTCTTTTACAAGAAACCAAGAGACCTAAAACTCACCATGCCCTCTTCTTTTCACCTCCAGTACTCCTCTCCTCTCAGGTATCTCCTTCTTGGCACTACTGAGGATTCGAACATTGCACCTTGTGCACTAGAGGCTGTGATCCTAACCCTTACTCTATTGGGTTGCCTCAGTTACTAAACATATTTAACAGCCCTTTATCTCTTCTGCTAATTTTCCCCTTTTTTCCTGCCCTCTCTTCCTCAGCAGTTATCCCTAACTCTCTCCTTTTCTGTCCCCAGTGAATGCATCTACCATGGCAATTCTTCTTTCACTCCTTTTACTTCTGCACCCCCTTCCTGACCCACTCTCCTATCCTAGTCCACATGGAATGACTAGTCCTACCAACCCCCACCTTGATCTCCCCCCTCCAGGACATTTTACCCTTTCACTTCATCCAAACCCTTTCCACACATACTGACCCTCTGTACAACTCTCCGCCAAAGACCCACTGTCCCTCTTCTCCTACCTCTCACCCCCTCCACTGACCCTGGGGCCTCACTTTCTATGCTCCCATCACCACAATTAAATGCCCTAGACCAAAAAAACTTAAGCCGCTAACTATCAACTCCTTTTTTTTTCCAGGACCCTAATCCTCCTACTATTCCTCTCTGGCACCATCCTTTTGAATCCCAGACCTGGAAACCCTGGCATCCCCATCCTTCAAAACCCCATCCCTTGAAACCCCAGCTCCCCCAGCTCCCCCACCCCATAGCCCATCCTTAATAAAGAAAGGAACTTCAGCATAGTCAACCTTAACATACAGAGCCTCCCTGCTTAACTAGATTCTTCCCAAGCCTGGGTCAAGTTGTATGAGTTTGATGTCATTGCCCTCTTTGAAATCTGGCTATCTCACAAAATATCAGATGGGGAACTTGAGCTCAGTGGGCTACACATCTTTCAGAAATGACAGACAGAGAAAAAAAGGAGTGGATGCATGTTCTACATCTCCAACAGAATCTTCTTTACTGTACAAATTCACAGAACCAATTTTGCACTTCTTAAAATCCTCTCAATCCACCTCCTTTTAGGCCCAAACAAAAACCTCACCCTCACCACCACCTATCTTCCTCGAGGAACCCCACACTCCGACGTAGAAGCACTATTTGCCCTCAAACACTCCCTCCCACTGAACAGAGAGTGGATCTTCCTAGAGGATTTTAACATCAATTGGGACTCTAGCCTTGCAGACACCACCAAAGCCTGCATTGTAAACCTAGGTCTCCACCAGCTTATCTCCTCACCCACTAGATTTTACTATAAACTGGCACTGAGTCACTTATTTAATGGATTGTCATTACTCACCCCTCCTGCATCACCGACTCCAGTGTCCTTCCTGACTGCATCAGCAATCATTGTGCCATCTTTTGTCTTTGGTTGGCTCTTCAACCCAAACATCCCCTCAAATTCATTTTCCCTAGGAGACTAACTGATAGGAATATCAAGTTAATAACTCATTATCTCAGTCTAGTTGACTGATCCTTCACTGAGGGACCAGGTGACTGTGACCCTATCCTCAACTGATTCTCCAAGATTCTTGTTAGCGTCTGTGATAAGCATGCTCCTTTAAAAAGAATTAGAACCAGGGGTCTAACTAATGAATGGATCTCCACTAATATTATCAAACTCATGAGAACCAGGGACAAAGCCTGGGCCCATTATCAAAAGTACAGAGGCCCTGCCCAGCTTTCCTTCTACAAGTCACTATGATACAAGTGTAAATTGGCTGTAAGAAAAGCAAAAAGAGACTTCATATAGGATAAACAGGTATACAGACCCCTGTCTCAGGTGGAGGAAATGGGCATGGAAATGATAGAAGGCATCTTTATGATGTCAGAAAAAGGGGAGCTATTGTTGATGGGGGACCTGAATATGCCAGATGTTAACTGGAGCACCTTTGCTGAAGCCACATCCAAGAGTAGGGTCATTCTCAATGCCCTACAGGGGGCATGCCTCAGACAACTAGTGTTGGAACCCACTCAGGAGACAGCAATCCTAGACCTGGTACTGTCAAATGGGGATAGAGAGAGGATCTTAGATCTAGAAGTGGGTAGCCATCTGGGAACAAGTGAAGGTCAAACAGTGTGGTTCATGATAAACACAGCTGTAGAGTCAAGCCATACAAAAGTGAGGGTACTGGACTTTAGGGGGGCTGACTTTGTCAAAATGAGAGAGTGCCTCAGAAAAGCACCAGCAAACAGGCAAGAAGGAGGGGTGGAGGAAAAATGGAGAAACTTCAAAACCGCCATCACAGAGATAGGAAGCCTTTGTGTGAAGCAAATAAACAAATCAAAATGAAAGAAAAAAACACTATGTTTCTCAAAAGAGGTGGCAGGGAAGGTTAGAGAGAAAAATACAGCATTCAGGAAGTGTAAGGAAACACAGAAGAAGCAGGACAGAGAACTGTACCAGTTAAAACAGAATGAAGTGGGAAAGGTTGTCAGAATAGCAAAGGCCCAAACTGAGGAAAAGATAGCCAACTCGGTTAAGAAGGGGGATAAAACTTTTTATAGGTACATTGGAGCAATGAAAGACCAAGAGACGGATAGTGAGGCTTAGTAAATGGGAGGATGGGTGGACAGAGAGGGACAGTGAAAAAGCAGGGATACTGAATGAATACGTCTGCTCAGCATTCAGAAAAGAATAGGAGAGGAGGTACCAAATCTAGGGAATAGAAGCACTCTGGATAAGGGGGGTCAATACCAGTCCTTTCACAGAACTCCTAAAACTGAAGGTGGACAAAGCAATGGGGCCTGATGGGATGCACCCCAGAATTCTAAAAGAACTAAAGGAAGAACTAGTGACACAACTGACTACCCTTTTTAAAAAATCATGGGAGGATGATATGGTACCTAAAGACTGGAGGAGGGTGGATGTGAGTCCCACTTCACAAAAGTGGGAGCAAAGCAGAGGTGGGAAACTACAGACCTGTTATCGTGACCTCAGTGGTAGGTAAAACAATGGAATCACTTCTGAAAGAAAGAATTGTTGAGTACCTAGAGGACAGCAGGGCACAGGACCCAAGACAATATGTATTCACAGCGGGAAGGTAATATCAGATGAATCTAAGATTTCTTTGACTGTTTTTTTTTTAATTTAATTTAATTTATTTATTTCATTTTTGTTGACCTGGTAAGTGCACTATGCAAATTCTGCCTATTTTCAGGCACGACCCGGGGGAGGGGGATACAGATGAATGGCAACTGATCTTCAACCAGATTAAGTTGTTGGTGTTTTTTTTAGTGACTGGGTGAGCAAAGTAGTGGACCAGGGATGGGCTGTGGACATGGCCTACCTAGACTTTAGCAAGGCATTTGACACAGTCCCACACAAAATATTAATAAACAAATTAGCCGTCCTGGGAGTGGGTCCTCGGGTTGTAGCCTGGGTAAAAAAAATGGCTGGACAACAGAACACAGAGGGTAATAGTAAACAGAGTCCACTATGGAGAAAGGGGGGTTATTAGCGGGGTACCGCAGGGTTCAGTACTGGGTCTGATCCATTTTAATGTCTTTATAAGTGACATTGCAGAGGGATTGGAAGGAAAAGTATGCCTCTTTGCAGATGACACAAAGATCTGCAACAAGGTTGATACCCAAGGGGAGATGGAAAGGATGGCAAGGAACTTGGCAAGGTTGGAGGAATGGTCAAAAGTATGGCAGCTTAGATTCAATGCAAAGAAGTGCAAAATAATGCACCTCGGAAACAAAAACCCAGGGGAAGTGTACACAGTGGGGGGCGGACGTATTAGCAGCAACCAAAATGGAAAGAGACCTGTGGGTAGTCATATCAGATGATCTAAATATAAGCAAGCAATGTGAGAAGGCATGAAGGATGGCTAGGGGAATACTGGGATGTATAGGGAGAGGCATCAACAGTAGAAAACAAGAAGTTGTTATCCCTCTATACAGACAGTTGGTGATACCCCATCTGGAGACCCCATCTCTGCAAAGACATAGACAGGATGGAGGCAGTCCAGAGGAGGGCAACTAAAATGGTGCATGGTCTGCAACAGAAGCCATACGAAGAGAGACTAAAGGAGCTTAATATGTATATGCTTGAGGAAAGGGGGGGGCATGATAGAAACGTTTAAGTACATCAAGGGAATCAACAAAGTACAAGAGGGTAGCATCTTTCAAAAAAAGAGATGTTCAAGAACAACGGGACACAATTTGAAGATAGAGGGGGACGGCTCTGGGGCAATGTGAGGAAGTATTTTTTTCACAAAGAGGGTGATGGACACATGGAACTGCCTTTCTGAGGAGATTGTGGGGTCAAAAACAGCGGGGAAATTCAAGAATGCATGGGACAGACATAAGGCAATTCTGATAGGGTGTAGGAAGAAACAGGCTGTTGGTTAACTAGGATCTGCAACTTATCCAATAGATAGGGAAATGGGCAGACTGTGTGGGCCAAGCTGTCCTTATCTGCTGTCAATGTCTATGTTTCTATGTTTCTATGTAATCAACTCAGTGAATCCTTAAATCCCCATCTACTTTGGGGTACCCTGAATTCACTGCTTAGCAAGACCAAAAATTCATATCCCATTACATTGTACCATGGTGTCAAATAGATCAATGACCCATCCGAAGTAGCGAACATCTTCATCACGTTTTTCCGCGACCTCAAAAAATACATACCCACCCACTCCTCTCCTCTGCTCACCTCTCCCCCCCCACCACCACCTCTGCCCAAAACCCTCTGTTAGACCTTTCCCCAACTTGAACTTTAAGGCACAAAAATCTGCAGACACCATCAAGCTCATCCTTAGGAACAACCCCAAACCCAGTAAAGGAGTCGACTGCATCAACTATAAAATTCTGACACTTTCCATCAATACCTCGGCGGTCCCCATCACCAACTTACTCAATTGCTCCCTCTGCTCCAGTCATTTCCCCACTACCTGGAAAACTGCTACCATCAGGCCACTTTTCAAGTCTGAATCCAGAAATGAAGTTGGAAACTGCCATCCTATTTCCCTTCTTGCTCCTTTCTTAAAAATGATCATGAAAGTTGTGCATACTCAACTTACATCCTGCTATGAATCCAACAACTTGCTGTCTAGTGCCCAGTATAGATTCAGATCTGGGCACAGCACCAAAACAGCCCTGGTCAGGTTCACCAATGACATCCTCATTGCTAATGACAAAGGCCAATACACCATCTCAGTCCTTCTTGACCTGACCAAGGCGTTCAACCTTGTGGATCATGAACTGCTCCTGAACACCCTAAGAGGTATGCATCTCTCTGAGAAATGCCATCAAGTGGGTCAGCAGCTACCTCTCCAGGAGATCCCACAATATCTTAATTGAGAGCCACTTCTCTGCTGAATGTCCGATTAAATATAGTGTCCCCAAGGATTGATTCTAAGCCCCCTTTTTTTTGCACTCTTCATTAACAACCTTCCCTCTATCTGCCATTCTGCTCAACTTGTCCTCTATGCCAACAATGCGGCTCTGTACTGCAGTGACAAAAACCCCACCACAATGTTTCACAATCTGCAGTCTGATTTTAAGAGACTGCATTCCTGGTTCTCCAGTAAAGGCTTGGTCCTCAATTCTGAGAAGACCAAGATCATGTTCTTCTCAGGCCCTAGGAAAGCCCCTGTCTCTGTCCTTCAACTCTTTGATAACTCTGATAACCTTACTGAACAAGTATCTGAATTCAAATACCTGGGTCTCCACCTTGACCCCCACCTCTCCTACAATCTCCACATTAGCAACCTCATTAAGAAGGTCCATTTTAGGCTCAGTCTTCTATACAGTATTAGAAAGTTCCTGATCCCGCATCCAGATTTCGCCTACCTAGTTCTCTACTCTGGCCTCTTATTGACTATGGGTCCATCATCGTCCCTCCTCCTACTTCCTCTCTCCTCTACTCAAAACTCAGAGTGACGTACAACAGCATAGCTCCTTTTGTCACTGGTCTCCCCTGGCACACACACCACTGCACCCTTTAGTTCACACCTGGCTGGCCCACTCTTGAAGGAAGGTTTTAACTAAAATGTTCTCCTTCCTCCACAAGATATCCCTCAATATTCTTCCCCTAGTGTTAACTCCCTTTTCCCATTCACGGCCCCAGGATGGCGGACCAGGAGTGCCTCCAGTCTGGTCTTAAACACCCTTTTTTACAGGACTAAACAGAGCCAGAACTCTATCACCTAGAGGGGCACAAAGCTGTACTACAATCTGCCACCTGAAATCCAGGCCTGTGGATCATTGTACTCTGTTAACACAGCACTCAAAAAGCACCTTCTCAAATCATTCACCTGCCACTGCCCTGGTTGGCCCCCACCTCAGCCCAGTCATTAAATCCAGTGGTATATTTCTTCATAATACCTGCACTTCACCACACAACCTCTCAGCCCTAAACCTTATGGCTCCATGCATGGCCCATCTCTTCCTGTCTTCTTCAGATAATCACTTCAGCTACAAATTGAAAAAGTCTAACATGTTTCAATATAAGAAAAATAGCAGAACAAGAGGACAAAGCATGAGACCAGAGGGAGGCCGATTAAGAGATAATGTGAGGAAGTTCTTTTTCACATAAGGGTGGTGGCCTACCTCAGGAAGTGTGTATATAAATACAGTGCAGGGCTTCAAACAGGCATGGGATAGGCATAAGGGAGAAATACAGATGAGTATGAATAGATTGGTCATTGACAGAGTACAGGCCTATGGTACACTCATAAAGTAGAAAAAATGGGCAGACTGGATGGGCCGTGCAATTCTTATCTGCCATCAACTTCTATGTTTCATGTTAAATTACCCCTTTTTCCTGTTAACTCTACTGTTCTCTTGGCATCATTCCCCTGCCTGCTGCTCAGTCACCAATCGTCTCACCTGTTTTTTTTTTGTCTGCTAACATAATTTTTCTCCTATTGCCTGTTGTTTGCTGATTGTACCCATTGTTTATACCACTGTAAATACAATTATATACTACTGTAAATCTGCCATTGTAAAAATGATGTACATACTTTTTATTATCTTTTGTCTTTGTAACTATCATCTCTATTTTCTTTTCTTTTTTTTTTCCAACACTGGACATTTGTGAAAATGGGCATTTTTGCTCACATACCATCCAGTATGTAAATAAAAATTATTTGATTGATTGATTGAAATGTATGAGATTGTAGATAATTTATGCTCCCTGTATAACCTTCCTGTAATATGTTGCACCATTCCTTGTACTGTAGATAATATGCCTCAGTAATATATGTAAGACTAATTCATCTCTAGTGTCAAACCAATTTTCCTATTTTTTTTGTATAAAATTGGTTCATTACTGGGTACTTGTTCAAAACTCCCATTGTTTGTATCAATCTCCTGTCCTTACTATGACCTACTTTTAAGCTAGCTTTGCTCAAAGGAGCATTTTTAGCGATAAAACAAAAGAATACAAATACAATGGTATGGAGGAACAAGACGTTCTCTTGGTCATAAAAGCCTGACTTCAGCAAGTACTCTCATTCAAGGTGGATATTAGGCAGGAACGAGTGTACCACATTATGCCAAGGAAAGTAATTGCATAATCAGATCATCCATGAGTAATGCTGTTCTTCTTTCTCCTATTTTGAGATATGGATGGGGTATTTTCAGCATCACAGTAGGCACAAGTAACAGCAGAAGAGAAAAGAAGGAAATCCCCTTTTCTCAAGCCTATCATATGCCACCAGACAGTGAAGAAAGTTCTTTGATGGGATCAAACATGAGCTTAAAGAGGGACTACAGTTAACATTTCTGGCATCAATAAATTCAGAATTTGGATCAGCATAGCCCCTATCATTCCCATGACAAAAATGAGATCTCTAAGTCATTTAGCTTAAAAGTTACAAGTTAAATTTGCTGCCTGTTCAAAAAAGTCTAGTTCAGTGAAGAGCTGATGATTATGTCATTTCCTGAACTCACAATATAGTCCTTCCTGTCAGCAAGCTTATAGGGCCTGTTTCTCCAAAGTTAAAAGATCATGTCAGGGGTGTTGTCAGGAATTTTAAAGTTGTACTCAAAATTAATGCATTGTTGCCTCCCCCCGTTATGTAAACATAAGCCAAAATATGCACTGCCATGCCACACCAATAACAGGCCTGCCCACCACCCTATTTGCCGTGTCTGAGTTCAAGTAGTCAGTTTCTTCCTGTCATCCTCCTTCATTTGTTTTTCTGCCTGCCTGATAAGTTGCTCTTGTTTGTGTATTGGCTTCTGGCATCAGTGCCCCATAGCAAACAACAAAGGCAAAAGGGCTCAGAATGAAGCAGACACAATGTGACTCACAATGCCCTTGCTTTCCTCTTTTTGTTGCCACTGCCTGATTTGTTGCCCCTGGATGATTTTTTTTACTGTACTCTGCTGAGTACAGTGTATATGCCTGCCGACACCCCTGCATCATGTGCAATGGTTTTCACAAGTAAAACTGGCAGCACAGTTAAATAAACATTGCTTTTTAAAACTGTGGGCCCAATTCTAAGATGCATGTCGCAACTCACAGGCATATGCGAGTTGCAACATGTGCTGCTATGCAGGGGACCCTGCACCCTATTCTAAGACAGGCATGGTCTCCGGCACTTACATCCTGCACCATGCGGCAGCTGCAGGCTTGTGCCACAGGAATGGTACAATGGACCTGGGTGCCGCAAGCCACTGTTCATGGAGGAACAGCACCCCCTGAGCCTCCCAGACCTGAAATGAGCATGCAATCCCCTGGGGTCCATGGGGGTTGGCAGTGTAGCATAGGCGCGTGGATGGCACCACAGAAAATGGACCCAGGTGCCCACAGGTGTCATCCTGAAATTGGGGGGCATCTACATCATGGGGGTGTCAGTGGGGCATGTCTGTGTGTGTGTTGTGGCACTGCAGGGGGGGCAACCAATGTTTGGCAATGATGGATGCCCCTTAGACCAGCTAACTGCTGGTCTAACCCTGCAGTGGTGCAGTATGTCTTGGAATGGCATGAGTGGGTTACGGCAGCTGCCTTTCAGAATTGAGTGCAGATGCTACCATAACCCCCCCTTCCACTGTGCCATAGGTGCTGCAGCCAGTGGAAGTCCACTTGGGCACAGGCCACCAATGCTATGGTGCAAGCTGCATCTTGGAATAGCAAACGGCATAACGCATGTCGCAAAGTGTGACTTGCACCATTGGGCTTAGCGCAAGTCACCTTGTGACATGAGTAACCCATTTTAGAATTGGGCCCTGTGTGTGCATCAGGTTTTGCAACAAAGCTGACAAATTCGTATTTTTTTTTTTTTTTTTGCATTTTTGTTGTGGTCCTTTTCTCCAGGGCTGCAGGATGCCAAGTAATAGCGCATTGCTGTGTGATTTGCAGACTGGATAATTCTGATGTTGTGAAATGCTGTGATCATTCACACCTGCCATTCAGTTGAGGTGATTTCTCAGGATGGCACTTTAAAACAATTATTCCATCTCCCTGTAAATGGAGGTGGGATACACAATGCTGTTTTGAAACATTACTACAAGTTTCTACGCAAACTTACAAGGCAGGAGTCGGCAAACAGTGGCACTTCCAAATAGACGTGCAGGATCCAATCCAAATGTAAGAAAAAAGCAGCTTTATTCAGTTCATATATCCATCAATAAAATCCAAACAGCGTGCAAACAAGGACAAAATCTAGAAGATGGCTACCCCCTCCCCAGTGACCAAATCTCACTGAGTCAAACGTTTTTGTGCAATACCCGTGCTTCTCAGGACTGGTGAGACTTGAAATTACTTCCCTTATAAAGGGATTAGTTTAACGTGACAAGTGCTAAAAAAAACAATAGATATAATGAAACTTGGATTTATGAAATCCAGAAATAAAATAAATACGCCATTATTTGGAAAGAACTAATGATATTAAAGTATCAAATATATATATATATATATATTGTATATTTTTATATATACAATTAAGAGACCAATAGATTATGTGCAAAATGTCTATAGTGAATAATCAAACAAAATAAATTCTACAATTTCTAGATATCTATTAAAAAGACTTTTATAGCTGTCTTAAATTATGTGTGCATATGTAGATACATTTGGAGTACAAAACATTTTTTCAATGTTGGTATTTGATTGTCCTTGAAAAATTAAAGCATCAATAAAAATATATGTATGTGTATATATATATATATATATATACACACACACACACAAAGCAAATAATGTTTAGAAGGCAGAAATTGTGCCATATTTTTAGAAGATCTAAAAAATGATGATAATAGTACAGTAAGAACCTAAAAGATAGTAGCACTGTAATGGCACTTTTTACTATTTAGAAAACACATACATGAATCTCCTTACTAAGCAGACCTACCAGACAAAAGGCTTCATCACATGTTCCACACAGAATATTATTTATGTGGCTACCTGCAAAAGTTGTCCGGCTTTATATATTGGCAAAACACAACAGAAATTTAAGGATCAGATTAGCCAACATATAAGAAGCATGGAGAAGATGGATGGCATCAGTGCTTTAGCAGTATATTATGAAGAAAAAGGGAATGATCATAATTTCTTCTTCCAGGGGATCGAACTTGTACACCAGACAGTCAGAGGTGGAAATCTGGACACTGGAATCTTAAAAAGGGAAACCTTCTGGCAATATAAGCTAAAAAGCACTGATTACCCAGGATTGAACAAACATTTTCAATTGGCTCCTTATTTATTGGACCCTTAAAAAAGTGTTTTCTTATAAATAGCAAAAAGTGTCATTACAGTGTTACTATCTTTTAGCCTTCTAAGAGGTTCTTATTGTACTATCATCATAATTTTTTAGATCTTCTAAAAATATGGTGTGCTTTCTGCCTTCTAAACATTATTTGCTTAGCCTTAGTATGTGTATATATAGATATATATATATATATATTAGAGGCAAAAAACTCTGTTTAATGCATTAGTTAGGGTTGTTCCACAGCGACAAAAGTGAGTGAAATTAGGGTTGAAAACCCCTTGGACCCCACCCACCCCCAAGCGGCATTGGGATGTGCATTGGGATAAATCAGCCCTAACTCTCATCCCACTGACATGTAAAAAGCAGCAGAAGTATAGGAGAATGGGGTGAGAGTTAGGACCCACGATCCAATGCGCATCCCAATGCCGGTTGGGGGGTGGGCGGAATCAAGGGGTTTCAACCCAACAGCGAATTCTCACTTTTGTCGCCAGTGAAACAACCCTAACTAATGCATTAAATGGAGTTTTTGCCTCTAATTCCTTCTTTTGAGAATGATGACGAGAACAGTGAATGTGGCAGAGCGGAGCACGGGCCCTTTGGGCCTCGCCCCGCCACGATGTGTTGTGGCATACTAACAGGGACAGCAACGCAAACAGAAATGCTAACAGTGGCACCATGGTAACACAAGCACAAATGAGAACAGAAAAGTAGCAGCACATGGTGGCGTGAGGCAGGAATGGTCTGCCACGTGATGTGTTGTCACATAGTAACATGGTGCCTGCAAACAGAAATGTCAATGGGCATGGTGATGTAAAGTGAAACAGTAAGATAAACAGTACTGTAGACAGAAATGGCAAAAAATACAAAAGCATAGCGCAAATGAAAAGCAAAGGATAACGCACATGGTGGCGCGGGCGTCAATGGTAAGTGAAGCAGGGTGCGGATCCGAAAGCGGAAAGGGCAACAGTAACAGTAATGTAAGCGCACAGGCTGGTTTTTCCCAAAACCTGCATTGAGAAAGACAGTGAGTACAAATAATGTGTGCAAAATAATGAGTATCGGCGCAGAAAATGAGATCTTGGAATACTAAATACATTATATCTCAGGAACCCTACAACGTAGAAAAAAAATTTAAAAGTCATATTATTTACAACTGTCCTGGCTAATTTGAATCTTAGTCCCATTAGGGGGCTAAGAAATTTTCCGACGAAAAGTCCATATCTCACACCGTTTCCGAGATACTGGCCCTGAAAGGAGCGGCGAACGCTGTAATGTTATCCTATGGGAAAAAAAGGAAAGTTCGGAGCACCATAACTTTGCCTCCCTGTAATGTTTTTTCACCAAACTACTGAAAGGCACATCTGTGGGCTGTTGGCTGTCTTCCCTCCAAATTTCAGGAAAAAAGACCAAACCGTTATTTTGCAGCAGGGCTCCAAATGATTTCTGTTAAGTGTCGGACGCCGTAATGTTATCCTATGGGAAAAACCGTCAATTTTGGAGTGCCGTAACTTTGCCGCCATGTGATATTTTTTCACCAAACTACTGAAAAGCACATCTGTGTACTGTTGGCTGTCTTCCCTCCAAATTTCAGGAAAAAAGACCAAACCGTTATTTTGCAGCAGGGTGCCAAAGGATTCCTGTAATGCTTCGGGCGCCGTAATGTTATCCTATGGGAAAAACTGTCAAATTTGGAGTGCCATAACTTTGCCGCCGTGTAATATTTTTCAATACAACACTGAAAGGCACATCTGTGAGATGTCGGCCATGCTCCCTCCAAATTTCAGCCCAAACTCCAACGGTTATTTTGCAGTGCAGTGCCAAAGAATTGCTGTCATTTTCCCACAGACTAGAAAATTACTGTCGCAATTTGCGAAAGCTTTCGCAAAAATTTGCGACACTTTCGTGAGCACGAAAGTAATTTGCGAAAGTACTTTTTCCAGAAATTTGAAAAACATATTTCTGGGGTGTTTTACCATAAAATAAAGACATGGCAAGCATCCTCAGGGCCCGACTAGGTGAATACAAAAAAAAATAGGTTGCTAGAGGGTCCCAAATTTAAATGCCAACCATTTTTCTGATCACCAACTGAAAACAAAATGGCCGATTTGTGAAAGTAACAGGCCCATTTGTGAAAGTAAAAATGCATTTGAGAAAGTGTTGAACTTTTTGTTAACTTTTCCCATTGACTTATAATGGGAAACTGTTTTTTGAATAACTTTTGAACCGTTTAATATTTTTTCACGAAATCTTTGAAAGGCACATTGGGGACCCTGGCTGCACATTCCCTGAAGATTTCGGGCCGGTCACACAAACCGTACGACCTGTAGGTGTGACCACAGAATTCCAGAAAAGCATAAACGCGCGCACAGATCACACTTAATAACTCCACAGCTGTATATCTGACCAGTACGAAACTTGGCAGATCCCAAGGCCTATGGTTCTTGATAATAAATTCCAAATGTCAGGCAAATCCATCAAACAGTTGCAAAGTTATTAAGGTGCAAAGTTTTGGGGTTTAACATAGAAATGGCTCCTCTACCATAATATATACTGTATATATATTTATGGATGCTTCTATTTTTGAATGGCAATCAAATAGCAACACTGAAAAATGTTTTGTACTCCGAATGCATGTCCATATGCACACATAATTTAAGATAGCTATTAAAGTCTCTTTATTGGATATATAGAAATTGTATAATTTATTTTGTTTGATTATTCACTATAGACTTTTTGCACATAATCTATTGGTCTCCTAATTGTATATATAAAAATATACAAGAATACATAGATATGCAGTATCCTTTTATATTTGGAAACAGTTATATACATATATATATATATATATATATATTTATATATATATATATATATATTTGATACTTTAATATCACTAGTTCTTTTCAAACAATGGTGTATTCATTTTATTTGTGGATTTCATCACTTCAATTTTGATAGTATCTATTGTTTTTTTAGCACTTGTCACTTTATATTAATCCCTTTATAAGGGATGTAATTCCAAGTCTCATCAGCCCTGAGAAAGCATTGGTATTGCATGAAAAGTTTGACTCAGTAAGATTTGATCAATGGGGAAGGGATAGCCGTCTTCTGGATTTTGTCCTTGTTCGCATGCTGTTTGGATTTTATTGTTGGATACATGGACTGAACAAAGCTGCTTTTTGCTTACATCTAAATTGGATCCTGTGCATCTATTTGGAAGGGACACAGTTTACAGACTCCTGCCTTAGTTTTTGTTGTTCTTTTGTTGGCAACTGCAGTGTGACGTTTCAGCCATTTCTTCTCATTACAAGTTTCTATGCAGCAGCCAGCCGAGTGTTTTCTCCTTGGCAGACTGTTACCTGACCTACATTTAGGCTCATATATGTTGTACTCCACATTAAAATGATCATTTTACCATGGCTAACACTTCCACCCTTAGTAGGAATTAACTTTTATAAGGCCCCTATTAAGTCTTATTGTAAAGCAGACACTGACAAACAGCACTGAAGTTACCGACGTTGCAATGCAACTTCCTAACAGACAGAATACAGTAGCACTCCAAGTGGTATCAGGAACCTGAAGGCATGCTTACTCAACATCCAGAAACCCTGGAGAAATGGACCACACCAAAAAGGCTTTAGAAAAATATGACTTTGTCAACTTTGTTACAAAACCTGAAACACACATAGTTTTTATAGCAATGTTCTTGTATGGTGCAAGAGATGCAGCAAAATTCTGGCAAGATAGCAAATTTCGCCTCATGTAACATTTCGTGTAATGAAACCCTTGAGGCAAAATTTTTCCTGTACATTTTGCTTTTGCCAGTAAATTTCACCTTAGCATTTTACTAAGGCTAAATTAGGAAGAAAAAGTCTTGTCACATAACTTTCTCTCTGCTGCAGACTGCAGGTCACATGTGTGACTGTACTCAGGAAGGAAGCCACTGAATCTACTTCCTTTTCCTGCAGTTTGTAGGCAGTGTGGAGACAGAGCAGCTGACTTTGAGAGAGAGGAGAAAGAGAAATGTTTTTGAGAGTGAGAGAATGAGAGTTTGTGTTGTGTGTGTGTGTTCTGTCCTTCCCCTATTTCCTTAATTTAAAAAGTTAATCTTTGCCTTATGTTATATTTGTTTCTCTTTATCTTTATAGTTACTGTGTGTGTGTGTGTGTGTGTGTGTGTTTCACTCCCCCCTTTTTCATTTCTTAATCTTTACTTCTTTCTTTCATAATTTTTTTTTTTTTCAAATTAATGATGGATGGGACTAGGGATGGGCAAAAGAAGGCAGGAGTTCACCTTAACAGGCATTTATTTTAAAGAGGCCCCCAGCAGCAAGGTATGAGTCCCCAGCCCTGACCCAAGCAGCAGGTGCTCATTGGCCCCAGCAGCAGCAAGTTCCCCCACCCCTCTGCACTGTAAGCAGCAGGAGCAGCTTCCCTCCCAGAAGCAGAATGTAGCCCCTGCCACCCAGCACAAGGACTCAGAACCCATTGCCCCCCCACTGCAAGAGCATGTGGCCCACACCCCATGAGGCAAGGGCAGGATAATGCAGAGGCTCATGCCAGGACATCAGCTGCCCCCCCACCACAGATCAGCGGTTTGGTCTTTTTTCACCACAAAGGCTGACAATATGACAATTGTTATCTGCAGCCTTTGTGGTAAAAGTGTGAAATGGGGAAAACCAGGGTCCCACTTTGGGACCACTGGTCAAAGGAGTCACCTGCAGCACCACCACCCCGCTACAGGGTGGCTTGAAAAACAAACTGAGACAGTAGCAGTAGTCAGCAGCATTGAAGGGGGCCACCATGAGCAGGAAGAAGGCAGTGGGACTCAGCACCAGAGTAGGAGGCACCCCCACCATACCACCAGGTCCAGCAGGAGGACACAACAGTAGGAGGCAGAAGGTCCATGCCCCAGCAGTGATGCACTCTACACCTGGCGGCACCTCTGTGAGCATCCTGCAGCCCCCAGGTCAAGTCAGAAATTCTGACCTGGAGGCCATGTGCAATGAGGTGGTGGTGGTGCATGTTGAGTTGCAGGATGTCTGTCAGAACTTTGACCAGTCCTGCCAAGAGGTCAGGGGGGACCTCCAAAAAATAATGGAGGACCATAAGAAGGTCTTGGACCTCCTGGTGGAGCTGTGTCATGGTGGTGGTGGCACTGATGGCAGTGCATAATGGCCCGTGGTGGACCGGTGTTCTTTTCTTTTTCTTCTCCTTTCCTTTTTACTGTCATTCTTCTTCTTGTGCACCCCAAAAAAAGAAAAAAACCCAAAAAAGAAAAAAGTAACAAAAAAAACAAAAATGTTTTCTGTCCACTTCTTCTTCTGTATCCTCTTGTTTATGTTTCTTGTCCAGTGCTTTGTTAATTTGTTATGTAATGTTTATGCTCCCTCCCTTTTCCTTCCATCCCCTCTCATATGAATACCCTTACCCTGATCATGCATGACCCCCGTTGTAGTACTATTGTGCCCATAAACTCTGTACCTTTCTTCTTGTTTTATCTTATGTTTCCTCCTCCTATCCTATCCTATCATAGCCTAGCCTATCCTAGCCTAGACTATCCTATCCTATCCTCAAATGTCAAGTATTATAATTTGCTCATTTGAACAAACATTTTTTCCCAAAGCTATGAGATTGTGTCTGTTGTGTGAGCTTGTGGCAGTTGTTTGGGCTGTGTGCAGCATCAGTCCAAATATGTACACAACAGTCATAGAAACAGTTACATAAGCACTTTTATTGTGAAGTTAAACATAAATATGCTTTGTTGTGCTTAAAAATACATGTCTACCTGGCCTCGCCACCCACAAATGTTAACTTTGTGTCCCTCGCCTCCAGTCTTGATAATGTTTTGTACTGCCCAACCACCACCACCAGTGCCACCATCCTGACCAAAATGTGCACTTTGCTCACAGTTTAACACAACCTCTTGCCAACATACTGTGCAGAACAATCATGCTAAGATAAGAAATATGACAGGAAAAAAGTTGGATGAAATTGAGACAGAAATCTGGTCTCAGTCATGATGTTATATGGTGCCCTCCCCCCACCTTCCAGTCCCAGACCTAAAAATACAGCATCTGCCACTGTTATATAAAGGATTTTAGGCCTCATCTTGTTGCTGCCAGTACCAAACAGGCTGTAGAGATCAACAAATGTTTCATGAAAAATGTTACATTAAATTGAGACAGAAATCTGGTCTCAGTCATGATGTCCATCCACCCACCTCGATGTCAAAGGCCTGTTTTCTGCACTGTTTCAAAAGCATTTCAGGCCGCATCTTGTTTCTGGGAGTGTGGAACAGTCTGTACATGTCCAGAAAATCTGGTCTGAGTCATGATGTTATATGGTGCCCCCCAAGCACCCAGACATTAAAATGCAGTTTTAGACCCTGATCGTAAAGCATTTCAGGCCTAATCTTGTTTCTGTGAGGGTGGCACAGGCCTTAAATGTCCAGAAATGTTCACAGAAAAATGGTACATAAAATTCAGACAGAAATTTGATCTCAGTCATGATGTTTTATGCTATCCCCCACCTCATGGACCTGAAAATTAAGCTTCTACCACTGTTTACCAAGAATGTCAGGCTGACTCTTGGTGCTGCTAGTGGTCAAGAGGCTCTTCAAGTCCAGAAATGTTTCCTAAAAAATGTTAAAGTAAATTCAGAGAGAAATATGATCTCAGCCATGATGTTACATAGCACCCAAACCCCCACCCGGACCAAACAATGGTCTTTTGTCCACTGTTTACACATTATTTCAGTCCCAGTCTTGTTTCTGTGAGTGCAGAACAGGCAGTACAATTCCAGAAATGGTACAGGAAAAATGGTACATTAAATTAAGACAGAAATCTGGTTTGAGTGTCATGATGTTATATGGTGCCACCCCTACAGCACCCAGACATTAAAATGCAGTTTTAAATCCTGATTGCAAAGCATTTCAGGCCTAATCTTGTTTCTCCAAGTGCAAAACAGGCCTTATATGTCCAGAAATGTTACAGAAAAAATGGTACATTAAATTGAGACAGAAATCTGGTCTCAGTCATGATGTTTTATAATGTCCCACCAGCCACCCAGACCTAAAAGGCCTGTTTCATGCACTGATTCAAAAGCATTTCAGACCTAATCTTGTTGCTGCCTGTACAAAACAGGGCCAACATGTCCACCAATGTTTGAAGAAAAATGTTACATTAAACTGAGACAGAAATCTGGTCTCAGTCATGATGTTAAATACTGTCCCACCAGACAGCCGGACCTAAAAGGCTTGTTTCCTGCACTGATTCAAAAGCATTTTAGTCCTAATCTTGTTCCTTCCAGTGCCAAACAGGGCCTACATGTCCACCAATGTTTCAAGAAAAATGTTACATTAAATTGAGACAGAATTCTGGTCTCACTCATGATGTTTTATGGCGTCCCACCATCGAGTCCTGACTGTCCCAGACAATAACATGCTGTTTCTGTTAACTTTGACAATTATTGTGTGAATTTTATGAAATAGCCAAAAAGGGGTGGCACGCTGAGAAAATTAATTCCTCCTGCAAAATGCTGCTGCTACTTTGTACTTGCTGCCTCCTGCTGCTGGTTTCTCAATTGATTGAGTAATGTAGAATTATCATTTCCCTCCCAAAAAATGCTGCTGTCCTGTTTGACTGTGCTGACTCTGTGGTTTTAAGTCTGTGTGGAGGGAATTAGATTTTAGGGTGCTTTAGATTGCTGCCTGCTGCTCTGAGTAGTTGCCAACTCTCACTGATGGATCATCTTCACAGAGTCAATACAGCTGCTGCAGTACTGTAAGTATCTGTCTGTATTTGTTTTTCCTGTGCAACGGAAGGGTGGGGACAGGTTGGAATTGTGGCATCTTGAGTTCTAATTTTTGTACTGCTTTTCTATTATTTTCCAGTTGACCGAGGATGGAATTACACGCATCATCATGCCAGGCCGGGTTTCTGATCTTGGATTTTGGAATGCACCATGCAGATGGTAAGTATTTTATTTTTCATTACTGGGTGGGGGTGGGGGTACTGCAGTCCGTATGTCTGAGTTTGATACTAATTGTGTTCTTTTTGCTTTTGTCAACATTCAGGAACTCCAGTGATGCATGTTACCTCCTGCAGTTGCTGCTGCGGCTTCTCATGTGGGGTATTCATTGATTTGTCTGTGCAATGATTCCAGTTTCACTGAAGTCCCTGAGATAAGTATTTCTTCATTTTTTATGTTCTTAGTTGAGGGGGGAGGGGTGGATGGAGGCCGGGGGGGTAACTTTTAACAATCCTCAAAATTTGTTCTTCTTTTTCTGTAAAAAGAGATTTCACCTTTCTTCTTCTTTTTCACTAATTTCCAGGTACACAGTACTGTTAGGAGAAGGGGAATGCGGATAGCTGCTGCTGTGCTTTTTGTGCCCCGCACGTTCATTCTTGAGGCAATATTCCTGGTTTAATTGCATAATGGGGTATGGTAAGTATTTATATATTTTTTTCTTTGCTTCTAATTTGCTTGCTAACACTAGCTATGCAGGTGGACGAGTATTCGAATCGTCATGTTTGTTTCCTGTCATTGTTCCTGCTTAGGTCGCTTTGCTCTGGTAAGTTTTCCTCCCATGTCTGTGTGATGACTACATCCATGCCCTGCAGGAGCTAATATGTGGAAGACAGAGTGGGTTGCTTGAAGATCCATGTTGGCTACTGGTTTTATGAACAAGTAAATGACACATCCAGGGAAGAAGTATATGAGGAAATGAATGGTGGAGAGAGAAGACAATGTTTACTAATTAGGTGGAGGGGCCTAATGCCCTGTCTAATCACTGAAGTGGCAGAGATGCAATAATTAGGAAAATTTAGAAGCCAAACTGCGGGCGGCAAACATCTCCCCCCATAGGAACCATAACACACTTTCTGTACAACTACTATCACAGTACTTACAATTTACATTTTTGGTTAGGGAAATTGGTTGTTTTTAAGCCTTTTTTATGATGATTACTTTGTAATTAATGACTCACATCTTTAAAGATGGCAGCCATTCAACATTTTGAAAAATCTGTTCAAGTGGGGTTAATGGTTGAATAAGCATGCTACATTCATACATACTGTACGTGTACTAGGAGAGTTCTTCAACATGTCGCAGATAGTAAGCAGAAAAAAAATATTTACTTTTCTTATAGAGTACAAGGGCGTGTCCGGAGGTGGAAGGAAGGGAGGGCTGGGTGTGGCATGTGCCAGCATGGACACTTTTAAAGATGCACAGACAACATATCTTGCTTTAAGATGGGGTTAGTCATAATGAAAAGTAAAATGTATATCATGTTATGTTTGACAGCAAAACATTATAACCGTAATCATGCAAAATATTTATGGGTTTTGGTACTTTGCTGTTGCTGCTGCTTTAGATAGGGTGGGGACCAAACAACAGATTAGGGCAAAGGGTAATCAAAAGACACTGATTAACACTGCAGCAGATAGCAGAAACACTGCAGCACTGTAGCAGATAACAGTACCATACCAAACCAAATGCAATGATATATAGATAAAACAAATTTATATACCACTATACTGAGCTGAAATGTGTTTTTTTTTGGGGGGGGGGTTGAGTAAACTCAGCCTTGTTCCACTTTCACATCCTCCAAGAAGCAGCCCTCACAGTCTTCAAGACTGGAGTTGTCAATAGGTGAAAATTCTGTCAGCACTGCTGCTTCATCCACCTTGCTGCTGGTGGATGCCTTAATAGAGGGATTGTCATCATCCTCATTACCGAGACACAGTTCATGTGGCAACACAATTGGCATCGCTGTGTTATGTAGAATGTGCCTTTTGTTCATTTTGGTGAATGTTAGTATGGACACATTCTTGGGTGACAAATTGGTCCTACGATCACTCACTATTGCCCCAGCCACACTAAACACTCATTCCACACTAACTCTGGATGCAACCAATGTTAGTGCCAGCCAGTCAGTCACTTTGCTACTCCAGTACAGCAATGGCTCATCAGTAATGGCAAGGTGCTGTGTGTCCCCCATGTAGGCCTCCACCATTCATTCTGCTGCCCTGAGTCCAGCTACCTCATCTGTCTCCACTGCCTTTCCTTCCACATCTTCCACTCCCACCTGAAAGAGAACATCCCAAATGGGATTGCTTGCCATTTTCTCCTGTTACTTGCCCATTTTCTCTGATTGGGTTGCCCGTGAGCTACTGGTGGTGGTAGCAACACCCATTTTCACTACAGTGCATGCCTTTTTCATGCGTGCAGCAGATACCCTACTAATGAGGTTTTCTGTCAACTTTTGCACTTGCTGACAACCTCCTTCAATTATAGAAAGCAGGCCATGATTGTATTGTGGATTAGCATGGTAGCGATTGCAAAGTCATCTGACTGTACAATGCTTGATATGTGGGTATTCGTGTCCAGGACATGGAGCATGTGATCCATTAGAACACAACTGCTATGATCCCCACTTGCCTCCATCTGATGTCACACATTGACTAGTGTCTGCCTCAGCACATGAATGAAGAGTATGGATTGACTTATGCAAGCAGTGTCCCCGCTCACTGCCTGTATAGCACGGCTCACAGGCAACCCAATCAGAGAAAGTGATTGACTGACTGGCCAGCCCATCCATTTGTCACCACTTCCCTGTTGTTAGAGCAATGGACACTCCAGCACTGTCATGGGTGGTGTCCAGCAGCAGGCATTCTAAAAATGGACTTATGCTGTTCATACAGCCGGTCAAGCATGTTCAG
This sequence comes from Neoceratodus forsteri, assembly GCA_016271365.2. Taxonomy (NCBI): domain Eukaryota; kingdom Metazoa; phylum Chordata; order Ceratodontiformes; family Ceratodontidae; genus Neoceratodus; species Neoceratodus forsteri. Next base: position 208,586,483 of record CM057451.1, read on the forward strand.
TGTGGAGTTCCACCTGGTCACAACATCAAGCTTCATACGGTGCTGAGGCAGATGGTTAGTGCATTGCAGCTCATGCAGATGGTCATGGGCCTTTGCAGAATGGGCAGCGTGTGCACAGATGCGACAGGCAACAGTCACTGTTTCCTTAATGTCCACATGGTTGAGAAACTGCTGCACAACAACATTAAGGCTGTGTGCCAGGCAGGGCACACTGAAAAAAAAAACATTGCTAATGCACTTCACTACATTGGAGCTATTATCACTTGCAATAAATCTTACTGTAAGTGACTTTGTGTTTAGCCACTCATCAATCTTGTCCAGCAGAACATTAAGCATTTTCTGACCTGTGTGAGAATCCGTAACACTTCACATACTCAGGGTTGCATGCTGCTGAATTCCAAGGGTGTTGCTAACACCACAATTTTGCTTCATGCAGGTTTTGCCAGGCCTCAAATCAACTACCACCCCAGGTACCTGTGTCCAATGTGTTGTTATACATAGATACGAGCTTGCTGCTCTTTGTCCACTGGTCCACATATCCATGCTAAGATGGATATATTCTGATGCACTATGCTTCATTGCATGTCTTATGGAAGCAGCAACTCTACTGTTCAGCTCTGGCATGGCACGCTTAGAGAAATAGATTCATGATGGAATCTGCCATTTGGGAGAGGCATGGGCCATCAACCTGCAGAACCCAGCATGCTCCATGAATGAGAATGGCAGCAGATCGATTGCCAGCATTTCAGCAGTGGCAACATTTAGCTCTCATACAGCATGGTTGGGGGGGTACTTAGTGTGCCGCTCTAGAATGGTCATCATAGTAGGCTGCATCTTTGGGCTGTTCCACCAGAATGCTGTCCTTGTGGTACAATGATGTTCTTTTAGGGGTAACACTTGACTCTTGGGGCTGTGCAGACTGCATCAAACCAGTTATTTTGGTTGATTGTGGGTGTGGTAGTATATTTTTCTGACTCAAGGGACTGGATCTGGTGCCTCAACTGCTCTGCCCACTACTCTAGAGAGTAAAGGATTGCTCACCCTTCTGCTCCACCAACCCATTCAGCCCTCCTTCCTCCTGCTCTTGCTCTAGTACATTTAACTTGCTGTGGGAGATGCCACCAACAGCTCTGGCATCCTTCTGGTGTTGCTGCCATCTCAGTGGGTGCTTGTTTTTCAGGTGGGCGTGTTGGTCACAGGTGCCTATGTGGCTTCTCTTTTTTCCCCGACTAACACATGCTTGTTGCAGCTGGCATATTGCTATGGTCTCATCAGCAGGATCAAGCACATAAAAGTCCCAAACTAGGGACTTTTGACCTCTGGACTTCATATGCTTCTGGGACTGGGATTGGTCAGAAACAGGTGTGGAAGTTTGTGCTTTTTGGGGGCTGCTTTCATCGCTTCCATAACACTACTTTTGGGAGGGGGGTGACTTGACTGCTTGAAGGTTTGCTGATAGGCTTGGTGACAGCCTGACCCATGGGCTCTGCACGTAAATGGCCTACATCACCCTTGACCTTTTTAAACTCAGGCTCCCATGTGGGATAATCCCAGTCATCATCATCACCAGTGATGGGGATGATGTCCTTGTCCTCCTTTTCCTCCTCCTCCTCCTCCTCCTCCCTATTACTGTCTTCTTGCATGACATCTTTTTCTTTCTCTACAACCATCTCAGGGGGCTGACTATCCCTACCTCCAGGATTATGAAAAATGGCACAAGTAACCTACTTTAAATATAGATAACCTGTGTCTGGAGAACTAAAGTACTGTAATGTGTTAGTACTTACTACTACAGTATTTTTATATAAGGGCAGAGAAAACCATATAACATTGATAGACAAAGGTGACTACCACTATACAGTCCTGGGCTGGATGGGATCAGCAGCAATCTCTGGAAAACTACTATTTTAATATGTAGTTATTTTATACTGCAAGAGTCAGGTAGTTAAACAATGCTGTAACACAGAAAGAGGGTAAGCAAAGTCAAATAAAAAAGGAACACTGCACAATGTGTGCTTGTGCAGAGGCAAGCTCCAGCAATAAAATACAGGGGAGCAATTCACCAAAGCAGTGAAACTGTAAATGGACAAGTTCAAGTGGTCAAATAAAAGTACTTAAGTTTCCATATAAAATAAATACAGAACTGCTGATTTTCACAGTTTCAGTGACACAAGTTTACACTCCAGGAAACAGAACTAACCACAAACAAAAAAGTAAAATAAAATAAGGTATCAGCACTGTGTGTTCAAAACATTAGAATACCCAACAAAAAGAAGAAGAATGGTATATAACACAGGCTAACAGCAGCAGGAACTCTCAGGATGGAGTAACTTTTCAGAGAAAGAAAAAAATACTTATCAAGATATAAGAAAATGAATAAGATATAACAGTGAATCAACCACAACTTGTGAGAAATCTGTTTGTAAAAGTTAGAAATAGCCTCCACTGGTTTTACACACCAACCCTACCCCACTCAACTCCTTCAAAGACACAGAAAAAAAGTAAAACCTAATTAAATTAAGTATTCTGCAAAAATTCACAAAATTAGAAAATGTTCCCTAGCAGTACTAGGAACAAACTGCATATTAGGGAGCAATTAGCACTCAAAAACAAGTATTAAACAGTTTTTAAAAGGCTTTATTGGCTCTTATGTACCACAACAGACTGCTCTCAGACTCACCAGGTAACAGACCGAGCTGTAAACAACCTACATGTGATATTTGACCTATTTACCCACATTGCATTGCAAATTTTGGAGCAGAATTTCACCAACGAAATCAAAAATTACACTGGTGAAATTTTTACAACAAGGTGAAATGTAAGCATGACTGGGTGAAATTTGTAGACCAAAGCATTTTAGGTGAAATTTCGCAATTACGCAAAATTGAAAATCCATGTGAAATTTCATTTCACCTAGGTGAAAAAAAATTGTGTAATTGCAGAATTATGCGAAATATTTTGCCAGGTGAAATTTTTTAGTTTTGCAGAACACTATTATGGTGCTGCCTGTTTTACTTGTGAAAACCATTGCACATGGGGTCAGATATTCAAAACTTTGCCCTGGGGCTAAATTAGCATTGCCCGATGGGCAAACTTTATATATTTATATTTAGTTTTTGTTGACCAGGTAAGTGCACTAGACAAATCCTGACTATTTTCAGGCACGACCCGGGGGAAGGGGATACAGATGAATGCCAACTGACCTTTTAACCAGATTAAGCTGTTGGTGGTATTTTTTTTTAGTGAACGAGGGAAATTTGGCCAGGACACTGGGGAAATTCCCCTGCTCTTTTCGATAAGTGCCATGGGATCTTTAACATCCACCTGAACTACCACCAATCCAGGCAGATGGGACCTCGGTTTAACGACTCATCTGAAAGACGGCACCTCAGAAGTGCAGCACCCCTCTCATGCTGCACTACAGTGTCAGTACTGGGATATTAACCCAAGTGCCAGATGTGGGAACTGAACCCACAGCCCTCTGATCTCCCGGGCTCAGAGGCGAGTGTGCTACCTACTGAGCCACTGACACTGTTAATTAACCCAAGTGCCAGATGTGGGGACTGAACTGAACTGAACAACTTAGCCCGGAGAACAAAGCAAGCTATAGTCAAAAGGAATAGCCCTGGGCAAACAGCTTCTGAATATAGCATGGGAATGAGGCCGGGCAGACTGGACTGGGAGTGCAGGGCAAACATAGCCCTGAAATGAGACAGTTCTAAATATAGCAACCAGCAAGTGCAAACCACAACAGCAACACAGTGCATAGCAATGTGAAGGTAGGTAGAGGTAAACTATGTGGCCAATGCGTGTGCCAGCAAATGCATGGACCCAGTACAGCTGCAGGCAGCAGTGGATGTGAAAGAACAGTGTTCAAAACTATATAATATTCCCTGAACCGTTAGCACTGTGCTAACATGTTTGCATGGCTTTAGCGTGGAGCTAAGCCGTTTGCCCAGTGCAAACACATTTGCCCAGCGCTAAACTTTGCCATATTCAAATGTGATGTGCAAATGAGCCTATTTAGGTAGTCTCTGGGCAAACATCCAGATTAGCATCTCATTATGCCCTGATTTGCATGCAGTTTGCCCCGCCGCGTTACTGCAGGGTCTCACAGCTCCATCTGTAGGTCAGTATACAAGTATGTGGGCTGGCCAGATCTGGCCACAGCTCCACCTGTAGGTCAGTCTGACAGTGCATGATGGTAGCTGCAGGCTACATGTATGCAGTACAGCATAGCATTGTGTAACCCAGGGGACAACACAGCATAGTCACAGGTGGTGGTGGTGATGCATGCAATTGTCACACTGTAGGGCATGCTACAGTGCACAGCAGACACCACAGTAGCAAGGGGGGCCAGTAGTGTGAGGGACACAGCAATGCCTATGGTGTGTAGGGTAGTGATGATCACTGCACTGTACACAGTGACAAGCCCACCTTGCTGGTGTGTACTGCCAGTGGACATTACTGTCACACTGTTGTGTGACCCACAGATGCTGCACCTCTGGCATGAGATGCTCTTAGTGACGTAGACATGGCTGGCTGTGTGTGCTGTAGTGTATGTACAGCTTTGCGGTATGTGACTGGGGGCATGTACGATCTGACAGGCACACTGATATTGAGGTATTCCCAATATTGGCCCATGTGCACTGCGTGCTGTGTCACAGCCTTGTGGCCACACCCAGTCTGTGGTGCGGCCTGGCAACCCATACTCTCCCCTCAACACCCACAATGCCCACAGTGCTGCATGTGTGTGCTGGCATCTGTTGGTCACCACAGACGTATGGTCTGCAGGTGTGTGCTGTATGGCCACACTATCATGGTGGCCCCCTGGGGCTGGGTCACCACATACTGCCTGGCATGACTGGGACTGGTGGCAGCAGTCGGCATCATTGTAGTGCCACCAGTGAGCAGCATGTTCCCTCCATGACTGGCTTTTTCCCTGTGTCATAGTCATATGTTATGGTCACGCAAGGCCGCACTAAAGCCACACAAGGCCACAATGTCATGCAAAACTGTTTGCCCAGAGTTAAGACCAGATTTTCCTGGGCCGTAATTTGTACTGCACAAAGGGTCGGGCTAGGTCGCGCTAAACACCTTAGCGTGGCGCTAGTCGCTGAATATCTCATAGCACCTGTATATATGTTCAGTTTGCCCCTTGCATATATAATGGTTTGCCTGGCACTAATGTGGTTTGCGCACTCTGTGTGGCCTTTTGAATATAGCAGGCCTGCGCTAAACCCGCACAAACGGTTTGCGCACCGCTCAAAGCTTTGAATATATGGGCCCAAAAAACAGTTCCTATAATCCTGCTGACAGGGAGGACTTGACTGTTTGTTCAGGAGATGACATCATCAGCAGCTTTTCACTGAAAGTGGCTTTTTTGAACAGGTAGTGAAATTAGGGTTACAAAAAAACTCATGACTTTAAAATGAAGTAATGCAGAAACCTAATTTTTGTTATGAGATTTATTTGCTATGCGTTTTATTGCAGGTATACTTACTCTAATTCTGCAATGTAGCACTTTTGGCCAGAGTCCCTATTTAAAACAGTGGGCATACAGCTGGCCTTATTGTCCCCAGTGTGGCTGCACATCATAGTAGGTGCCAAGCATAATGCCTTTAAGGACACAAAGTACATAGAGAAAAAGCAACATCAGCTAATAGAGGAATTTCAGGCAACTGAGATATTACAGGATGAAAACATGGACTCACAATCAGGAAATTGAAGCTCACATTTCTGTATGCTGTCTGTCCACCCTTTTTAGAGACACTGGGTGTAGATATGGGGTGAACACTATGGTCTACTATAAGTTTTTATAATGGGGCTAAGGATATTTTATAATGAACATTTTGGGAACTCATGGTATTGGGGTGGCAATTATTTAGAGTTAAATTATATATGTATGGGATCTAAAATGGCACCAACAATGAGCTTTAAGCTGAATTCTAACAGGCACTTTGCACTGTGTTACATATAATGTGATGAGGGGAGTCTGTCTGGAACTTTGCTGCACTGTACCACATTATGCATGATGTCTGGTGCAATATATTGTAATGTTGCATCTCACTAGACATTTAGTGATCTTATTTTGTTCCAGGTCTCCCCTCCTCCATCAAGTGAGGCAGCACTCAACAGAATTATGTAACATGTATTATGTAACATGAAATACTGACCATAACATTATTGCAATGATGTTTAACAACTTTGCCTGTGACCTGTTCAAATATAGATCCAAGGGCATTCCAGCTCTTAATCCAAACACTGACAAAATCAACTCCCTCAAACCCCAGTTGCATCTAAAAAGTATAACAGCTCAAAAAGTTTTTAAACTTCTTGCTATACTAAAACCAGACAAAACTGCTGGCCCTGACAGTCTATTACCTAAATTTCTCAAACTAGCAGCTCCACAAATCGCGTCCCCTATCACTATACTCCTCAACATGTCCTTTTCATCTGGGATCATACCTATGCTATGGAAATCCTCAATCATCATCACACTTCGTAAAAAGGGTACTAAAACATCTTTTGATGACTATTGCTCAATCTCACTTCTTTCTGCTCTTGCAAAGATATAAGATAAAATAGTGCATCAGCAGCTAGTGGACCACTTGCTGCAATATGACCTTACATGTGCTGAACAGCATGGTTTTCACAAAGGGCATGACACCAACACTGCTCTAATAGAATTCACCAATGCCATTTACAATGCCATGGACAATGGTCTTGGAACAGGTGCAGTGTTCGTGGACCTGACCAAGGCCTTTGATCTGGTCGACCACAAGAAACTAATAAATGTCCCCCTGGCCTGTGTGTGATCATGCTGCAGGTGCACTCCTGACTGGAGTAGAAACATAGAACATTAAATTTGATGGTAGATAAGGACCGCTTGGCCCACCCAGTCTGCCCATTTCCCTACCTACTGGATAAGCTGCAGATCCTAGTTAACCAGCAGCCTACTTCTTCCTACCCCCAACCCCTAGAATTGCCTTATGACTGTCCCATGTATGCTTGAATTCCACCACTGTTTTTGACTCCACAACCTCCTCCGGAAGGCCGTTCCATGCATCCACAACCCTCTCTGTGAAAAATACTCCTTAAATTACTCTGAGCTGCCCCTCTCTATCTTCAAATTGTACCCTTGTTCTTGCACACTCTTTTTTTGAAAGATGCTACCCTCTTGGACTTTGTTGATTCCCTTGAGGTACTTGAAAGTTTCTATCATGTCCCCCCTCTCCCTTCTTTTCTGGAGGCTACAGTATATATTAAGCTTCTTTAGTCTCTCTTCACATGTCTTCCGGTGCAGACCCTGCACCATTTTAGTTGCCCTCCTCTGGATAGCTTCCATCCTGTCTTCTGTCTTTGCAGAGATGGAGTCTCCAGAACTGTATGCAGTACTCCAGATGGGGTCTGACCAGCTCTCTGTACAGAGGGATAATAACTTCCTGTTTTCTACTGGTGATGCCTCTCCCTATGCATCCCAGTATCCCCCCAGCCCTCCTTGCTGCCCTCTCACATTTCTTGCCCACCTTTAGGTCATCTGATATGACTACCCCCAGGTCCCTTTCCATTTTTATTGTTGCTAGTATCTCACCCCCCCCATTGTGTACTCTTACCCTGGGTTTTTGTTTCCCAGGTGCATTACCTTGCACTTCTTAGCATTGAATCTAAGCTGCCATACATTTGACCATTCCTCTAACCTTGCCAAGTCCCTTCTCATCGTTACCACCCCACCTTGTGCATCAACTCTGTTGCAGATCTTTGTGTCACCTGCAAAGAGACATACTTTTCCTTCCAGTCCCTCTGCAAAGTCACTTATAAAGACATTGAAGAGGACCGGTCCTAATACTGAACCCTGCGGTACCCCTCTAGTAAACCCCCTTTCTTCTGAGTGGACTCCAATTTCTATTACTCTCTGTGTCCTATTCTCCAGCCAATTCTTTACCCAGGCTGTCATCTTGGGACCCACTCCCAGGCTGGCTAACTTGTATATTAATCTTTTGTGTGGGACTGTGTCAAATGCCTTGCTAAAGTCTAGGTAGGCCATGTCCACAGCCCCTCCCTGATCTACTACTTTGGTCACCCAGTCAAAGAAATCTATCAGATTCATCTGGCATGACCTTCCCTCTGTGAATCCATTCTGCCTTGGGTCCTGTGCCCCTCTGGCCTCTAGATACTCGAAAATTCTTTCCTTCAGAAGTGATTCCATCATTTTCCCTATCACTGAGGTTAAACTAACAGGTCTGTAGTTTCCTGCTTCTGCCTTGCTCCCACTTTTGTGAAGGGGAATCACATCTGCCCTCCTCCAGTCCTTGGGTACCACCTTATCCTCCCATGATTTGTTAAAGAGGGTAGTCAGTGGTGTCACTAGTTCTACCCTTAGTTCTTTTAGAATTCTGGGATGAATCCCATCAGGCCCCATTGCTTTGTCCACCTTCAGTTTTAAGAGTTCTTTCATAACCCTTTCTTCTGTAAATGGGCTGGTATCAACTTCTGTATCCAGAGTGATTCTACTGTTTGTTTTAGGTACCTCCCTCTCTTCATTTGTAAATACTGAGCAAAAATATTTGTTTAGTATCTCTGCCTTTTCACAGTCTCCTCTGCCCACCCTCCTCCCTTTATTAAGCCTCACTATCCCTCCTTGGTCTTCCTTCACTCCTGATGTACCTATAAAAGGTTTTATCCCCTTCTTAACTGAGTTGTCTATCTTTCCTCAGTTCAGGCCTTTGCTGTTCTGACTGCCTTCCAGCTTCCTTTTGCTTCTGATACAGTTCTTTGTCCTGCTCCTTCTGCGATTCCTTGTACTTCCTGAATACTTTCTTTTTCTCTTGAACCTTCACTGCCATATCCTTTGAGAACCATAGTGGTTTCTTACATCGTTTTGTTTTGTTTATTTGCTTCACACAAAGGCTCGTTACCTCTGTGATGGCAGTTTTTATTATTCCCCATTGTTCTTCCACCCCTCCTTCCTGCCCATTTGCTAGTGCATTCCTTAGGCACTCAACCATTTTGGCAAAGTCAGCCCTCCTAAAGTCCAGTACTTTTGCCTTTGTATGGCTCGACTCTATTGCTGTTTATTGTGAACCATACTGTTCGATGGTCGCTAGTTCCCAGATGGCTACCCACTTCTACATCTGTGATCCTCTCTCCATCTCCATTTGAGAGAACCAGGTCTAAGGATGCTCCCTCGCGAGCTGGCTCCAATACTAGTTGTCTAAGGCATGCCCCCTGTAGGGCATCTATAATAACCCCACTCTTCGAAGTGGCTGCTGCAACTGCACTCCAGTTAACATCTGGCATATTCAGATCACCCATCAGCAATATCTCCCCTTTTTCTGCCATTCTAAGTATACTTTCTATCATTTCCTTTGTTCATTTCCTCCCTGGAGAAGGGTCTATACAACCCTGTTCGGATTGTGGTGCCATTGCCTGTCTCTAAATTTACCCACAGTGCTTCTCTCCTCCCTGTTTACCCTTTTGTTCTGTTGCTTTTATTCCTCCCTTATGTAAAAGCTACTCCTCCTCCTCTTTTACCCTCCTGTCCCTCCTGTAGATAGTGTATCCTGGTATGTTTACGTCCCAATCATGGTTTTGTGTGTACCATGTTTCTGTAACTGCCAGGATATCTAGATGTTCCTCCTCCATCAATGCCACTAATTCAGGAAGCTTGTTACCCAAACTACGGGCATTGGTACTCATTGCTCTCCATTTTTTGATGGCTTTACCTTCTGTTGCAGCATTCCCCACTGACCTTTCTACCTTGGTCTTTTTCTTACTTAGTACCCCATTTTGTAGGGAGAGGCTGGGATTTTCCTGCTGCTTATCGGTGCCTCCCACTTTGACTAGTTTAAAAGCTTGCCAATGAAGCATTTAAACCGATTGCTCAAAAGACTTGTTCCCTTCCTGGACAGATGCAGACCATCCTGCCAGTATAGGCTGGTGTCCCTCCAGGTGGAAGCCCAGTCCCCAATGAAGCCTAACCCCTGTGCTCCACACCATTTTTTCAACCATTCGTTAAACTGCATGGTGCAAATTACCCTCGCTTCCCTTATGCCATTGACTGGCAGCACCTCTGAGAAGGATACTCTGTGTGCTACTTGTCTTAGGCCCCTCCCCAACTCTACAGAGTCCTCCTGCACTGCTCTAATCTCATGACAAGCCAAGTCATTTGTCCCTAGGTGGACAATGATGTCCAGCTCAGACTCCTGTGCAGCTGTTCTCATGATCCTGAGGATGTGCTTCCTGTCCCTCCAAACCATGGCACCAGGCAGGCACCTTACTTCAGTTTTCCCTGCTCCCCCCAGTTCTATCCCCCTAATAATTGAGTCCCCCACAAGGAGCTGCTTCCTTTCCCTGTGGTGTCCTCTGCCTCCTTCCTGTGGGCCTCCCTTGTGACAGTTGTCATCAGTCTCCTCTGCGGGTGCATCCATAGGGGAGCTATGCTACCCCAGAATGGTGTATGGATTGTGGAGTGGAACAACTGACTGGGTGTGCCTCTGTTCCACCATCCTCACCCTCCCTGAGCCCACTGTGGTCCAACTGCTGCACTTTCTTCGCAACCTCTGAAGTAGTGGTGGTGGCTCTGGTGCTCCCTGGATGGGGGAGGTTCCCTTCCTACTGTCCACTGTGACCTGGGGGAAGGTTCCCTTACTACTGTCCAGTGTGGCCTGAAGATGGGCAACTTCCTCCCTCAGGAAATAGAGTTGTCTGCAAATAGGGTGGCATCTCAGCCTCCAGAAAGACTCCCAGAAAACTGCTGCCCCACAGCCATTACATTGCACTACTCCCCACATGTTTATCTACTTTTTTTTTTTGTGTGTGTGTGTGTGTGTGTGTGTGTGTGCATGTGTGTGATTGGTTTGTTACATAGAAATATATATATATTATACAATGTGTATGCTTATATTGTCAGTGCAGTGTGCTAGAGAGGATATGACAGTGATACGCACCTTGCACTCTTGAGGAAATGATGTCAGAACCCCAGGTATAAAGGAACTATTTCCAGTGGTGGGTGAGGTGAGTGGTGGGAAGGGGTTGGGCCTAAACTGTGCCCTCACAAAACAATCAGCTAAAAGCTCTGACCCACCGCTGCGATGAGTGCCTTCCTGTCAGCAAGATGCCCTAGACATCAATTTGACAGAGAAAATACCCTGCTAATCAAACAGAGAAAAATCCAGACATCCAAGTCAGACACAGGTAAACCTCCCCAGCCCCAAAACAGCCTGGTGGTTTGTTAACCACAAAGGAAAATCAAAAATGCAGTTATTTCAACCCTTCTGAAGATGCTCACAAGATAAGCAGTTTTGAAAACCCCCTTCCTGAATTAAAAACTAAAATAATTAAACACAAAGCAATACCAATGTAAAAGTAAGGAAAACTTCCCTCAGATGTAAGCAAGCGAGAGATTTGTTGCAGATATCTAGTCCAATATAGTATATCCCATGCAGCTTCTCAGTTGTTTCAAAGCACACCGAGTTACACAACTTGGAAGAAGATGGACTTCTCAAAAAGTCTGTATTGTGTTGTCAACTCTCTCCATCTATTATCAGTGGTGCCATCACACATGACATGGAGGAGCTCCAGCCAAGCAAAAGCACATGAGTCACGCAAGTGTGACACTGTCTTTTCCACCACAGAAGAGTAGACAGGCTGCACACTACAGCTTGGAGGCATCAGTGAGCATTGAACTCTCAATAGCAGTGGTGTGGCAACATTTTTTTGTTTGGTCAACTCTTAGTGAGTCTCCATCTCCACTGGTGGCTGAAGGGGTAGAGGGTGAATCAGAAGGTAACTTGAGACTAGGTTACCTACTTACTCTACTACGCTCACTTCACAAAAAAAAGACAAAACAGCCCAGACCCCCAGCAGCAGCAAGCTAGACCTATCAGCAGTGGTGACAGTGTTGTGGGTGGCCTTTGCAGGCCTTGATCAGTGTTGTGTGGCAGCAGTCAAGCAAGAAGCAAGCAGCACAGGTTGGGTGGGTTTGGTTGGTGAGGTGACTTGGTCATGGACCACATTGGGGACCTGGCATGGTCAGTTCTAGCATCCAGCTTCTGGCAGAAGGATGGAGGAGGAGCAGACTGAAAACTGGGCAGGTGGCACACTGGGCCTGGCCACAGGTTCTGGCTAGATGGCCAGGTAACTAAAAGTAAATATTTTTTTTTACGAGGGATTGGGGAAGGAGGAAGGACTGAAATGTTGATGTATTCTTCACATTTCTGTGCCTTTGGGCACCTTCACGACCCATATGGGATTGATATTGAATGGAATGTAGTCAGGGAAAGAAATCAGGATGCATTTTTTTTGGGGGGGGCAGAACTTCAGCCAGGAAAAAAAATGGTTAGTAACTGGGTGGGTTTAAGCCTAAATCTGATGTACTGCTCTGTGGTATAGATAGATGTATCTTATACATTTGAATTTTTCTTGATTTACATATCACTTTTCAGTCTCAACAAATAAAATTTACCTTTTATAGATGTTCCAGACATTGTAGAGCTTACCACACATGGGCTAACCAGCACCTGACCTCCGCTGGTTGTTGGCTCCCCCCTGCTGAAATTTGAAATTGCGCCCCTGCCATGAAGTCTAAATTTACAGGACATCCTCTGTGTGAGCACAATGTTTTCCATGAGGGATGGATGAGGAGCAGAGCAGTTTTCTGGGGTTAAATAAAGCCTGTCCCTTGCATTCAGGGACAGTTGTGCAGTATGATATGCACAGCCTATTGGAGCCCCACTATAGTCAGGCTTATGCCCTTCCCCAGTGAAGCTGACCTCCACATCCCCATGCTCAGGCATATTATGACATAGGGCAAGAGACACTGCAGGGGCAAGCACCATTGAAATGAATGGGGATACTTTTTTATTTCTATTTTATACATTATTGGTGGAGAGTTGGAGATTAATGAAGGCCACCACTTGACTAACAAGGGTCTTGTTCATAGAACAGTGGCCTTAATTATTCTCCAACTCACCATCATAATGTATCATTTCAATGGGGTACACCCCAGCACTTTGAGACACGAACATAATCTCCTAAAGACTCCTGCCTCTGGCTCCCTAGTACTCAGGTAAGAGACTCTTGACTTACATCTATACTTGGTGAGTTGTCTGTAACAGCATAGCTGCACCCTCTACAGCATGTGTGCATGGGGGTGGGGACTGGCCATCTGAGAGGATGTCAAGTTATTGCTACTTTTGTGTTTGCCCCTTAAAAACTGTTTGCATGGAAGCATTCAAAACGTTGGAGACAAAATAGTAGGAGTACAGGTCAGAAGTAATTAAGTAGTTTTGTGGGTAAATGTGTGTATTGGTGGTGGGAAGCACAACATGTGTTTCCATTGGTATGTGTGCTACAGTTCAGCCATGCAGCTGAGATGAGGGGGGACAAGAAAACTAAAAAATATAGCAGTGGCTATAAGCATGCTTCATGCATACAAATGTATGCAGATTTGTACGGAAGTACAAGAAAGCTGTAAGTGTGCAGGCAGTATAGCTTAGTGGTTAAAGGCACTGAACTACAAACCTGGAGACTTAGAGACCTGAAGACTTGGGTTTATTTATTTTATTTATTTATTTAATTCTAGGATTACAAAGACCTTTGAGCCAAGGCTCTTTTACAAAGGTTCCACGTCAGAGGCATTACGAACATGGATGAAATGACACAAAATTGGAGAACAATTGTCATGGTACAACAACATTAGATGATCAGAGACAGTAACTTATAACAGTCAGGTGAGGAGCCAAGTAGGAGACAAGTGGAATAACAGTGGGCCTAGGTATAGAGGCAGCTGGCCCCAGAGAACATTTGGGGAAAATGAAGGAAGGGGACATACAGATGCAGCCAGAGGCAGTTGTCAGACGGTGGGAGGAGGGGTGCAGGCAAACATGGGTGAAGGAAAGGAAAGGGCAGGGGGATGGTGGCGAGTCAGCAGGGGTGGATTGGCGGGGGCAGTAGATTGATAATAAGTGCAAGTGGGGTACAGGGCAGCAAGGGGGGAAGGTGGTGGTATCAGTGGCAGGACATGACAGCTCAGGAATAAGTGTAGCAGTCACAGGAGCTAGAGGCTATAAGGTGGAGCCGTAGTCTAGTTTTGAATGTACCAAAAGTTGGAGCTGAGGTGATGGCTGGGCTGAGGTTATTCAGCCAGAGAGGAGCAGTATATGCGAAGGAGCATTGACCCTGAGCAGTGCGGCAGCAGGGGATTTGAAGGACTTGAGTTTTAGAACCCCTGGTGATCTGCTTGTTGTTTCTGCTGTTGTGGAGCAGGGCAGTGACCCTCGGTGGCACAAGACTGAGGTTCATTTTCTTTGCCACAACACAGGTAAGGAACTTTATACGATTTCGGAGTTGGAGCCAGCAGGTTTGAGCATATCGGTCACAGGTATGTGTAAGTCGGTGTGCCCCAGTGACAAACCAATATGACTTGTTGAGGGTTGTTGAGATATGTCTGAGGGTAGTCATAGTGGCAGAGCCATAGATGAGGAGTCTGTAATCAGTGATCGAGACCACAGAACTCTGGATGGCAAGCTTCAGTGCGTGAGGCATGAGATGTTGTCTGTGCCTGTAGAGGAGGCCAAGTCAGGTATTATCATCTTTAGCCACACTTTCGACATGTGCCTTGTAGGAGAGGTTGGTGTCAAGCAGTATCCCAAGGTATTTGAAAGAATGGACCTGTTCGAGGATATTCGCTTGCGATGTTGAGATAGTCAGGGGGTGTGGTTTGTGTCTATTGTGGGAGCTGCAGAAAAGCATAGTCTTTGTTTTCTTGTGGTTAAGGATGAGTTTGTGATTGGAGAACCACTCCTCAACGGCACTAAAACTAAGCTGGAGATTTTGTTGTAGAGATAAGGGGTCTCTGTGGTATGAAAAGACGACTGGATCATCAGCATAGAGGATGATTTTCTCCATGGAAGATTGTGGTAAGGAATTTAGACATAGGCTGAAAAGTAACGGGATGAGTATCGAACCTTGAGGGACACCAGAGTGAACTGGCAAGGTATCTGAGAGAGAATTAGCAATTTTCACCCTTTGCATGCGGTGTTCCAAGTAGCTTTTGAACCACTGTGCTGAGTCTGGAGAGAGACCAATTTTCAGAAGTTAGTTGACCAGTAGCCGATGGTGTACAGTATCAAAAGCCTTGGACAGGTCACTATAAACTGCGCCAGTAAGAAGGCACTTGTCAAGGGAATTATGTACAGCTCCAGTGAATTCAAGAAGGGCAGAGGAGGTACTGTTCCCCTTTCTGAATCTGTGCTGTTGCTCACACAATAGATTGTATTTGGCAAGGTGGGCAGTTAGTTGGTATGCCATGATCCATTCAAGTGCCTTGGGAGAGGAGGCAGAATAGAGATAGGGCGATAGTTAGCATGACTAGTCTTATCACCACTTTTGTGAACTGGGGTGATGGTAGCAGTTTTCCATCTGTCTGGGAATTGACTATAGCGGAGAGAGAGAGAGAGAGTCGTGATTTTGGTTAATGGAGAAAGTACTTCCTCGACAGTAAGTGACAGCAGTTTAAGGTCAATGGTGTGTCCACTAACTCTGGATTTAGAAATAGCAGCTGTGATGTATCATTGTGCTTTGTTCAAGTTAATCTCCTGGAAGTAAAAATTGGGGTTGTCTGAGCATCACTGGCACTTGAGGAGCATGTGTCTTCATGAAAGAAGTCGGAGGGAGGAGGACAGTACTAAGGTCGGAAAATGCTGTGTTAAAGGTGCTAGCAATTTTCGTGGAGTCAAAAGTGGGAACCCCATCAACTATCAGCATGGCTGGGGGGTTTTTTGGTTGTTTTCCTGTGATTTTCTTGATGTTATCCCAGAAAGCACGACCATTGCCCCAGGTGTTTGAGAGTGCATCATTATAGTATGAACTTTTGGTAAGTTGGATGGCTTTGGTACAGGCATTTTGGGCCTGTTTAAGTTTTGTATGTCTGATGGCTTGCCTGTGGCTTTGGCCACCACCCAGAGATGGTCCCTAGCTTTCATTTGAGAGAGGAGCTTGGAGTCTATCCAGGGATTGCAGAGTGTTTTGGCTTTCCATATTTTAGCAGGGGCATAGAGGTCACAGACCTTGTTAAAGGTGGTGATGAAGTAGTCAAGGGCCACATTGACATTTGTAGCATTGAACATAGCTTGCCAGTCTTGAAGACTCAGATGTCGTTTGAAATGAGAGAGTTGCCCACGTGGAAGTACCCTGCTATAAATGAATTTGGGAGGTGGCGTGAGAAATTTGTTGGACCATTCACAAATGACTGGGGAGTGGTAACTGAGGGAGTCCGGGATTTCGGAGGTACAAGAGATCCGGGATGGGTGATTAGTGAGTACCCAGTCCAGAAGGGTACTAGTGCCTGTCTTATAGTTTGTCCTAGTAGGGATTACGACCATCTGTGTGAGGTTGGCAGCAGCTATGGCATCTTTATGAGCTCCAACATCTGATGCAAGCCAATTAAAGTTGAAGTCCCCAAGAAAGATAAGTTCAGAGTCAGGAAGTTGAGAGTTGATGAACTTGAGGACATCGTTGAGGCCTTTGGCTTGGTCCCAGGGTGGAATGTAGATGGTGACGATTGTGAGTGCCTTGTGATTAGGTCCAAGAAGTAGTTTTATGGGTAGGATCTGGGTAGAGGACTCAGTTGTCGGTGAATCAATGGGGTGCACCATTAGGGTGTCTTTGACAAAGATGGCAAAGCCTCCTCCTTTCTTAGAGACGTGGTCCAGTCTGAAATTTTGTAGCCCTGTAGGGTTATTGCCAGGTCTGGCACTTTTGGCGTCATCCAGGTTTCCACCACAGCTAGGACATCAGGGTTGTGTTGCCTTACGAAGGACTGAAGTGCATCAAACTTAGGTAGCAGGTTACAGATGTTTAGGGTTGCTAGGAGAAGAGCTCTGGCATTTGATTTGAGGTTTGGGCTGCATGGTCCAGGGTTTGGATGAATATTGCCTGAGATCAGTAGGATGAAAAGAAGCAGTTTTAATGAGAATAGGTACAGTTCCTTAAGGCCAAGTTTATAACTTCATTTGCTGAGGGAGTCGTAGATGGGTACCAGTCGGTACCGCCCTGGTGATGTGACCAGCTGGAGCAAGGATGAGCAGGCCAGTCCACAGAGTGTAGTTGCTTTTAGTAGTAGCCAAGTATTGATTATAGGCAGGCCATAAGGGGGATGTGGTGAGAAGTGCAGGGTTCCCTTGGGGCAGTAGGTTGTGCCAAGGCAGGAGATTGGGGGGGGGCATAATGAGGAGAAAAAGGAGAGTTAGAAGCATGGAGGAGAGTGCCCATGAGGTAGGCATGAAATACTCATTTGGTGTGGGGGGGGGGTAGAGCCGTGCCTGAACAGTTTGAGAGTGATTTGAGGGCAGTGGAGAAGCTTCAGGGAGCAGAAGGAGAGAGTTGGGTAAAGGCAGGCGCTGTGTGGGACTAAAGTGGGATGGGCAGGCATGAAGGACCAGAACTGGTGATCCAATGGGCTAAGGAGGTGGGAGGAAGGCATATAAAGTTAAGGTGGGGTGGGGTGGGGGTGGGCGTAAAATTATGGCAAAGTCAATGTATTTCTATGGGCGCAGAGCCCGGCAAGCAGAGCAAAAGGCAGAGAGAGATGGGAGCCAATCAGTAGCAGTGTAGGCAGCGGGTGTCCAAACAGGGAGTGAGGCAGCAAGCGCTAGGCCAATGGAAGCTGCCCATGGCTTCCCTGATCCCAGGCAAGAATCTTACCCGGAGTTGCTGGAGCTGTGAGGTGGGCGGTGGTGGCGGCTTGGGCGGCTAGCTTCAGGAGCCGTGGCCATGCCAAGAAGTGGACCCAGCAGCCCAGTCAGGGGCCCAATCTAAGGGGGAGAAAGAGAAGAGGTAGGGATTAGTTAAGGCAGAGCAGGACAAAGGCAGGTGACGTGGAGGAGAGGTTAAATTGGGGGGCGTGGAGTGAGAGAAAAGTTAGGCAGTTGCAAGCAGAAGTGGAGGGGAGGAGGGCAGCTAAGGTTTGGAACAATAGATATTCCAAATACCTGGTGCCAGGAAAGAGAGAGACAGTCTAGAGAGGCAGAAGGCTTTTAAAATTGTGACCTTAGGAGACAGGGAAAGTGGTGAAAGTAGCGAGAGGAGATTTCAGTAGCGAGTCAGAACAAAATTAACTCTCAATTTTAAACAACAGTTCAAATGGCTGTATCAAACAAACTACATGAAAATATAACAATAAAATGGCTGTAATCACACTTCAGAGATACACTGGATTGTAGTCAGGAGAAAGCGGGCAAAATTACGGCAAAGTCAATGTATTTCTTTGGGCGCAGAGCCTGGTGAGCAGAGCAAAAGGCAGAGAGAGAGAGAGATTGGAGCCAATCAGGAGCAGCGTAAGGAGTCGATGTCCAATTGGGGAGGGAGGCAGCAAGCGCTAGACTAATGGAAGCTGCCCGTGGCTTCCCCGACCCCAGGCAGGAATCTTACCTGGAGTTGCTGGAGCTGTGAAGCTGGCAGTGGTGGCGGCTTGGGCAGCTAGCTTCAAGAGCCATGGCCACGCCGAGAAGTGGACCCAATGTCCTGGTCAGAGGCTTGATCCGGAGTTGCTGGAGCTGTGAGGTGGGCAGGTCATCACTCCCCACTTGTATATGGTGTGATTCTGAGCAAGACACTTAGCTTTTATGTGTGCAGTTATCAGCGGCCACTTGCTTTTTGTACACATGCCACATACATGCAGTCTGTTCCAATTTAACATAAAAAGCATGCTTTCCACACTTGCTTGCTGCCCGCATGCCACATCA
The DNA here is from genome assembly GCA_016271365.2 of Neoceratodus forsteri. NCBI lineage: Eukaryota > Metazoa > Chordata > Ceratodontiformes > Ceratodontidae > Neoceratodus > Neoceratodus forsteri. The sequence continues at coordinate 208,605,229 of CM057451.1, forward strand.
ATCTATCAATCAATCAATCTATCAATCAAAATCTTTATTTAACGAGGCGGGCACCGTTGAGCAGAACTCATTTTCGAGGTGAACCTGGGATAAGGTACAAACTACAGAAAGAAACAACAGGATTGCGATTGCTGCCAACACGGCAGTATACATTATAACAGATATGAGGAGGCTAAAGCAGAGTCATCACACACAAAAATATTAAATATACAAAAAACAGTACCATAAAAGAAATGTACAAGTTAAGAGCATGGTATAATGTGGAACACTGAACTGGTATAAACAAGATTACCGTTTTCTGTTTTTTTTTTTTGTTTTGTTTTTACAGAGGGCAGAAGGTGAGAGGATGCATAGGATAGAAGGGGAGAGGAGAGGGCAGGGATTTGGATCAAGGGGTGGCAGAGAGAGAGAGAGAGCAGGAATAAGCAGAACGGCTGCAGTCCGAGGGATTAAGTGAAGCAGTCGCAGGGTTTTTTGAGTTGGCAGGTGATTAAAGCTTTAAATGCCGCAAGCCTGCAAGGGAGGTTTATTTTCAGGGTTTTTTTGCAGCTTCTTCCACAGCTAAGGAAATACATGGCTTATAGATGCCCTGCCAAAGCAGGATATAACCTTTGGGATTTTCAGGGTTATGTAAGAAGCACTTCTCAGGGCATAGTTAGGTTGGGGGCTTAATGGTAGGCAATCTGTGATATAGCTGGGCAGGTTATTTGTAATGGCTCTGAAGGTCCAGAGTACCGCGTTTCTCTGGCACCTAAGAGTAAGGGAAGCCTAGCTCACAGCAGTATATAGGAGACAGTGATGGGTGGAGTAGGAGAGCTTTGTTATAAACCATAAGGCTCTGTGGTAGAGTGTACCGAGTTTTGCAAGAGTACCAGCAGGACCTTGGCTATATAGGAAGTCGGCATAGTCTAACGGGGGAGAAATGTAGTTTGGACTAACCACTTTCTAGCCTCCCTTGGTAGAAGGGTTTTTATCTTAACGAATAGTCCTAGTCTATGTCTGAGTTTCTTTATAAGCTCTTCAATATGACCCAGGAAGGAGAAAGAACTGTTGATCCAAGCCCCAAGGTATTTGAAAGAAGACACATATTCCAGCTGATCCCCCAGTATGGTAGTGATAGGAGATAGTGAACCGTGAGAGGGAGGGGCAATAGAGTTGGACACAGGAGAGAAGAGCATGGCTTGTTTTTTTTTCGTGTTCAGGAGCAACTTCTGTTTTGGGAGTTGGAGTTGTAGCAGATCAAATTCGTTCTGGAGAGATGAGAGTACAGTGTCGGGAGATGGTCTACTAGTGTAGAGCACTGTGTCATCTGCAAAGAGATAAATTTTGGCCTTGTTAATAGAGGCATTAATTCTATTAATGCAGATTGCGAAAAGCAGGGGTCCCAAGATGGAGCCTTGCAGAACACCCCGAGTAAGAGGTTTGAGGGGGTGAGTCCTCACCATCAGCCTTAGCTTGCTGGCAGCCAGTTCCATTTTATCATTTAAATCATGCTTGCAACATGCATATTACATGGGTAGCTTTATGTGCACAACATGAAAACATTTCATATAATTATTTCTGTAAGAGAAACTGGTTTTCCTCCATAATCTAGTATCACCTACATGGAACGTGTTTGCTCAGTGTATGTAATAGCAGATGTGTAACACATCACCTGTAAAGTGCTTGGAGTATATTTTGTATTTCTGTACTTACTGTACTTAATCTATCAATGAAAAGAAAAAAAAAATTGGACACTAGGTACATATAGTCCAAGATTAACATATGTATGTGGTAAAGATGTTGCTGTCCTCTGCAGCATTCTCATTTCCCATACTAAATGGATGACATACACTTTCCTGCACAAGTACTGTGCCATTAACATGATTAGACAGATTCACTCTCTATATGGCGGCCACGCTGGGCTAGCCATTCATTTGTAGTATCTGTCTCACCGTTTATCTTTCACTGCTTTGTGTTTTATTAATCTTGTTTTTCGTTTTTATGCTTCCCGTTATCGTTGCCACCGTTTACCTGCTTTTGTTTTTGCTAGCGCATTTGGTGTGCACTTGTCTCCACTCTCCATTTTTGGCTCTGTTTGAATTTTTATATGGGCTGGGACCCAGTGTGCTGAAAGGAGTACTGGGGAGAGCTGTGAAGAGTTGCGGTGATTTGATTTGATATGGAGATGTGTCAGTGAAGCCTTGTTTGTTGACTTCCTGAGCCTTCTTTTTATTGATCTCTGTGTTGCATTCGGACTGTGTTTGAATTGGACTGTGTTTGGATTGAGTCTCTGGAACCTCTGCTGTTTTTCTGCCTTTTAATATCTGTGCAGTGAGTGGACTGGTCGGAGTTTATGGAAATTAGCCGAAACCAAGCAAGCCTACAGTTTGGAAATTGGTATCCCAGTGTGTGGATTCGAATTGTCGGCTGTGTTTTTCCGAGTGCCCCTGGATTACATCTGTATGATGCCATTGGATTATTAGGAACGGTGATCTAGTGAAGTCGTCTGGAAGACCTTTTAAGAAAAGTGGGACACAATGTTTTTATTGACTTTTTCAGCGTGTTGAATGCTCCTTCTCCTGCGACCGGGAGATTTTGGGCTTTAATAGCTGGGCCTGCAGGATTCTCGAGGGACCTCAGGGTCAGTGTCACACACAGAGGTGGGGAGTGGGGTAGGCTGGAGGGCCTGCCCATTATTCCCCTTTCCCTAGACTCTTGGGTAGCCAGCTGGGGGGCTGACTCCTCCTGGAGTTGAAGTAGTGGGCCACTGACTTTCTGGGGTAACTTTCCCCCTGGAAAGTTGATAGGAACCTGCGGCCAGCTGGTGGCCTTTCTGTGATTTGAGTCGGAGGTGGAACTTGAAGTCTGAGATCTGAAGACTGGATTTATATTGCTTGCTGCTTTTTGCTGACATTAGGGCTGGTATCCTGACTTTTGTATCTTGTACTTATGTAGTAGCTGTGTTTTGAAATACTCACAGCTAGACAGGACCTCTGCTGACTGCAAATATTTTTTTTAATATATTTATTTAGTGGAAATAATGTGAGCAGTGAGAGTGCTCTATAACATCTTTGAATCCACCTGTTTCCCGGTATTGTGAGAGATTTCTGGAGGGTGGTTTCTAAATTGTTTCCTTTGTTTATTATTATTATTATTTAATTATTATTATTTCGATGTTTATTTTTTGTTTAAATTAGTAGTGAGAGTGTTTAGTTTTTTGTAGGCACCAGGTAGTGAGAGGACCTGGGAGCAATTAAAATTGTTTTTGGTTAGTTTTTGGTTGACCACCAGGCTGTGAGAGGACCTGTGGGTTTAATCAATAAATAAGATTATGTGTTAGGGAGATGGTTTAGTTTAATTTTAATTTTAGTTGTTTGTTATAATTTGAAGTAGTATAATTTTTAGTTGTAGGAAGTCTGAGAGAAGCTTAGGATTGGTGGTGTTTTTGGGATTTTATTATATTTATTGTGTTACAAACTGAGCAGCTAGATGTGCCTGCTTGCCCCTCCTGTCCTGTGCTATTCGGCCTCCGGTCTCCGTGCCCTCTGCCCCTTCTCTTCTCCCCCCCCGCCTGTTCATGTTTACCATCATTGCCGGGCACTGGGGATTGCTCTTGGGGAGTCAGGGTGGGGGCTGCGGACAGCGGAGGGAAGCGGGCTCTCCATAGGGGTGGTTAGGCTCAGAAGATGCCCTGGGTGAAATGGTATCTAGAACATGGTGATTCAGTTCTGGTTCCCATACCCAAGGGCACCTCCAGTTCGGGAGGGCAAGTGATTGGGACAACTCGCCAACTTCATCCAACTCGGACGTTGTTATGCAATGCCAGATTTGTCTGCAACAAGACTGGCTTTATCTCAGACTTTGTTGTGAGGGCAGATCTGGCTTGCATTACCGAGACCTGATTGGATGGGAATACGGCCCTTTTAGAGGCCATTGTTCCCACTGAGTACTCAGTTATACATCGCCCAAGATTGATCGCGGGGAGGGGGTGGGGGTCTGTTTCAAAACCGAATTGGGCCTAACTGGTGTACCAGTTGAGGAGGCCAGGTCATTTGAATGTACTGTGGTAGCTGGTGTAGAGTGCAGGATGGCCCTCATTTACTGTCCACCAGGTGATGATAAGCTTTTTCTGCAAGAAATAGCAGATTTCGCCACCGACATGGCCTTGGAGTCACCCAGACTGATGGTTCTGGGTGACTTCAGTGCCTGGGTCAACAATGAATCTTCACTTTTTGGTCAACATTTCCTCCAGGAGATGACATCTCTGGGCTTTACACAGGTTGTTTCCTCAGCTACACACAAGGGAGGTCACTCTCTTGACCTGCTCTTCCTCCTGGGGATCGAGGCCTCTGATTTGGTGGTGGAACCAGTCGGTTTGTCCTATCACTACTCAGTTGGGTTCAATTTTGAGGCCCCCCGGGTAGGTCCCCCTGTGGAGTTGGTCAGGTACCGCCCATTGCAGGATGTGTTCCCTGAAGACCTGATGGCGGTTATTGACCTCTCGTTGTTGGACGAGTTTTGCACTGATCCTGAGCAGCTGGTAGTGGCCTATAATGGGGCCATATCGGCAGCCCTCGATCAGATTGCGCCTGTCCATGTTCGCCCCTTCCACATCGCCCTGGTGCTCCATGGTTTGATGGAGTTCTGAGAGGGTTGCAGAGGATGGGGCATAGGTTAGAGCGTCGTTGGAGGAAGACGGCCACTGATGCCGACCACCTCATTTTGTTAGAGTATTATAAACTCTACCAAACAGAAATTTCCCATAAGAAGGCAGAATTCCTGTCCAGGGAAATTTCTGTTGCACAGAATTGACTGGCCCAACTCTTCAGAACTATTGACAGACTGTGCAACCCAGCCTGTCATCAGATCCATTGAGTTTTTACACAAACTGATTGTGATGAGATCGCTCGATTCTTTGCTAATAAGGTTGAAGACTTCAGCAGGGAGTGTCTCCAACTTCACTCTAAGGGTGTTGCCATTGATCAGTGCCCTGTTGCAGAGCCTGGAGTTTCCTGGAGTGCTTTGACCTGCTGGAATTCGTAGATACTATGACGATTGTCCAGGAGATGCGTCCCATGTGCTGTAGTTTAGACCCTGGCCCTACTTCCCTGATCTTGGGTTGTAGTGAGATAATCGGCCCGGTCTTAGCTCGGATTATCTGGGGCTCTTTAGATACGGGAGTGTTCCCTAGCTCCCTGAAGGAGGTGGTGGCGATCCCCCTTCTGAAAAAAGCTTCTTTAGACCTGGAGAACCTAGCAAACTACGGCCTATCTCTAACCTCCCTTTTGTGGGGAAGGTTATTGAGAAAGTTGTGGCTGCTCAATTGGATAACCATTTAACCATCCATAGTTTATACAAACCTCTCCAATCTGGTTTTCTTGAGAGGCATAGTACTGAGACTGCTCTGGTTTGGGTGTTCAATGATTTCCTGATGGCGAGAGACCAGAGACACCATTCTATCTTGGTTCTCCTTGATCTATCATCAGCTTTTGATACTGTGGATCATGGGGTTCTGCTCAAATGCCTGAGGTCCATCTGTGGGCTGTCAGGTACAGTCCTCAGATAGTTTTCATCTTTCCTCGCAGGGAGAATGCAGAGAGTGGTCTTGGGTTTGTTTTCATCCTGGGCCTTCTCTCTGCCATGCCGGGTGCCTCAGGGCTCGGTGCTGTCCCCCATGTTATTCACAGTATATATCCTACCCCTCGGAGACATTGTAAGATGGTATGAGCTGAGGTTTCACTGCTATGCTGATGATACCCAGCTCTACCTGTCTTTCACACCTAACCAGGTTGGTGCTATCTCGGTACTGAACAACTGCCTCACAGAAATCCAAGATTGGATGAATTCCAGCGGTTTAAGGTTGAACCCCGGAAAGACTGAGGTTTTGGTTGTGGACCCAGGTCACAGGGTAGAGGGATTGAGGACTGGACTTCCCTCTGGTTTAGTCCTGGGGGAGGACCAGATCCTCACCTCTGAACGGGTGCGTAACCTGGGAGTGGAGCTTGATATTGGTCTGACCCTTCGACATCAGGTGTCTGCAGTCATCAAGCTGGCATTTTTCCATCTTAGGAACATTGCCAGGATTAGGTACCTTGTTCCACCCAGTGACCTGCCGGTCTTGGTCCATGCCTTTGTGACATTGCGCCTTGATTACTGTAACTCCCTTTATCTAGGGCTTCCTGGAATTGATATCCGCCGCTTGCAGCTAGTGCAGAATGCGGCAGCACATTTGTTGACTGGGGCTTCTAGAAGATCACACATTACCCCTGTGCTGCACGCTCTGCACTGGCTGCCAATACAGTGGCGGATCACCTTTAAAGTAGGTCTTCTGACCTACAAAGCCCTTACACGGTTTGGGTCCTGATTACTTGAAAGAGCTCCTGGTGCCTACACCCTCTGTGACAGTCTCAGCTCTGCTGACCTAGGGGTTACTGGAGATCTCAGGGTAAAATTTAGTCATCTGGTGCTCGTGCTTTTGATTTATGCACCTACCTCTGAATTCTCTGCCTCATCAGCTCCGGGAGTGCAGGACGGTGGGGAGTTTTAAGCAGGCACTAAAGACATTTTTATAGGAAATGGCGTTTCCTGTTTTATCCTGATTTTATATTGAACGTATTTGAATATGTGTTTGTGTTTGTATTATGCTGTACAGCGCCTTGAGATTTTGAAAGGCACTTAATTAAATAAATATTATTATTTTTATTATTATTATTAACATTCAATGTGGTTGGAAAATACAGAAGACTTTTTAGAATATTGCTTACAGAACTGTCTCTCTCTCTCCTGTCCTATTCTACCCACTGAGTTTATGTTACCAATCTGGTAATCCATCCTAAATATGGCTGAATGGATGACTCTTTTATTGAAGGAATGTAGTGTGGCCAAAGGATCGGGTGATGATGACAATCACTATTTGTGGCTTTTATTTAACTCAAATACATGACAATTTACAATGCAGTGATGTTTATTCTCCTTGGGGAAAATAGAATGATTTGTCTCACATGGTGATTTCTTTCCATTTTAAGCACTGGATGTTTTCCATGTAATTCATGAATTTTAATAAGGAGTAATTGGTTTCCTTTGGTAGAGGAAGGCATTTAAATGTTAACATTTATCACTTGCAGAACAAAAAAATAAGAAAAAAACAGGCCTGAATAGGTGAGTTATTATCACTTAGGTTTTGAAGAAAGATGCTTTATAAAGAGATACAAAAGCCACTTCATCTTCAAACAGCTTGTACAAGCTGCTATTTTGTGGTGACTTATGTACATGTAGGTAGCAGTATAAAAGCAATGTTGGCTGTTTAGTGTTACATTTTTGTAAGCTAATTGTTTTTTTTTTTTCAAAATTAGAGTTTTTGCCATTTTTATTATTTATTGCTTGCATAAATGCTGCTAATATGAATTCATTGCCTGTAGTATCAGTTAATTTGCAGAATTACTGATGCTCTGGCTACTAAACTAGTCAATAATATTGCTCCTCAGTTTTCATTTTATGCCTTTAGTAGATGTATGACTGAATCAGAGTGTAGGGTAGAGGGGAATCTCATGATCATCTGAGTTTACTCACTTTACCACCACTGCTGCTTCTATTTTATTCTTTTTTCCTCCTGAGGGTCTATCAATGCATCCACCTGCCATCCTTTTAGGCTATTCCCTTGTTTGCCCCACTGGACTATCAGAGCTGACCTGCTCTGGCACCTGTAGAGATCATAGTCATTACTTCTTGTATCTGGATCTGTTTTAGCTCTGTTTCAGTCATGTATATCAGAAGGTGGCTGTGTCTGGGATGTCTTGCTCCAGTTCATATTGTTGACTAATCAGAGAAAGCCAGCAACTGTTTCCCTTTCAAATCCCCACTAACAACCCATGTCAAAATATCTGTATGCAGCACCTTGATACAGTATGTAGGGAACAGCAAATACTGTTTGGCCAAATGCAACATCAATACTTCTTCCTGAACCACCATAGAAGTTGTTCAGTTGGTGAGCAAACTACAACTTTCTGTCAGTGTCTGATTGTTCAGGTTATGCAGTGTACTCAAGTCAGAAATCAAAATCTGACCCATGCCACCCACAAGATAGTGCATTGCAATAAAACTGGTGCCATTAGGATGGGCACTTCACCCAGTTAAATGATATTGTTCTTAATAGACTGGAGCATGACAAGATGAAGCTATGACTTAAGATTCAGGCTATAGTCCAGTCAGTGGACAGTTATACGCTATGTACTAGTGGGCTAAACACAAGTGACACAATTTATGTGTAGCAGTGAAGAGAATGGGCATCCCTGGGGCACTTCAGACAAGGTGACTGTGAGATCCAGGAACTTATATCAAAGGAGAAGAAAATGACAGACATCATGTTACAGGAGAATAATGAGGCTGATGTTGACAGATTCAACATCCTTGAAGGTAAGAAAAAAACATGGCTACCATGTCTTCTATCTATCTATCTATCTATCTATCTATCTATCTATCTATCTATCTATCACTTTACAATTTTTGACCAAAAAGGCATAGTAAACTGCAATAGCTTGTTTCCAGGTACATCCAGAACAGACAGAACACCAGGAGGAAGGAGCTGCTGGTATAACTAAAACTTCTCTACTGGGACCTTCAATTTAGGGTAAAAAAAAAAGAGTTAGAGTGTTTGTCAGAGGTAGTTGAAGTAAATTGTTATCTGTTATCTGTGTTATCTGTGTACTTATCTAGGTGCTTGTCACAGGTGACAGAATGGAATTGTTATCTGTGAAATTAACAAAGTGTAGAAAGATTTGCAAAGTAGGGGAGTGGCTTAGCTAGAAGGAGCCAGGTTACAAACAGATTTAAGCACTGCCCTAGATATCTTGTGCCAGAGAACAGACAGAACACCAGGAGAAAGGAGCTACTGGTATAACTAAAACTTCTCTACTGGGACTTTCAATTTAGGATGAAAAAAAAGAATTAGTGTGTTTGTCAGAGGTAGTTGAAGTAAATTGTTATCTGTTAACTGTGTTATCTGTGTACTTATCTAGGTGCTTGTCACAGGTGACAGAAAGGAATTGTTATCTGTGAAATTAACTAAGTGTAGAAAGATTTGCAAAGTAGGGGGAGTGGCTTAGCTAGAATGAGCCAGGTTAAAAACAGATTTAAGCACTGCCCTAGATATCTTGTGCCAGAGAACAGACAGAACTCCAGAAGGAAGGAGCTACTAGTATAACTAAAACTTCTCTACTGGGACCTTCAATTTAGGGTAAAAAAAAAGAGTTAGTGTGTTTGTCAGAGGTAGTTGAAGTAAATTGTTATCTGTTATTTGTGTTATCTGTGTACTTATCTAGGTGCTTGTCACAGGTGACAGAAGGGAATTGTTATCTGTAAAATTAACTAAGTGTAGAAAGATTTGCAAAGTAGGGGGAGTGGCTTAGCTAGAAGGAGCCAGGGTAAAAACAGATTTAAGCACTGCCCTAGTTATCTTGTGCCAGAGAACAGACAGAACACCAGGAGGAGGGAACTACTGGTATAACTAAAACTTCTCTACTGGGACTATATTGCCCTCCTTCCCTCCCCTCCACCCCCACCCTAAACAAGTTCTACTTTTATAGGCACAGGATTTAACTGGCAACAGGAACTTCCTGTTTGGGAGCAGGAAGTGAGTGATCACAGATCCACCAAAGACTCACCATCCTAGGAGGGCAAGAGAAGCTCTCCATCCCCCCCCAGCTGCTGGAGGTCAGACTCTGAGCAAGTAAGGAGACCACTGAGAAATATAGGAACTTCTTGTCTCAGAACAGGATGATCGGGAGCTAAAAGGGCACAGTAAGTGAGTAGGGGAAGAAAAAGAAAAAAAGAAGAAAATAAACAAACAGAGGAAAGAGTAGGTATTCCAAACAACAATTAGGGGGCCAGAAAAAAGACATGATGGGAGTGGTGCAGTGCAGTGGCTGTGGAGCAGCAGTCTTCCGGGAGATGTTCTGGAGGATGCACTGTTGTCCCATCTGCAGACACCTCTCTGGGCTGAGGGAGGAGGTTGCTCATCTCCAGGCTGAGTTGGCCAGGATTTGTGGGACCTCCTCTCCCACCCAGGGACCACCAGGGTCACTGCTGTTGCCTCAGAGGTTGCCAAGAAAAAGGAGCCATTGGACCACAGTGGGCTCAGGGAGGGTGAGGGTGGTGGAACAGAGGTGCATCCCTCCAGTTGTACCTTTCCACAATTTCTATGCCATTCTGGCAAAGTGTGGTTCCTCTATGGAGGCACCCACAGTGGAGACCAAGGATGATGCTGGGAACCTCCACAAAGGAGACCCACAGGAGGGTGGCATGGGACCTCACAGGGGAAGGAAACAACTCCTGGTGGGGGACTCCATTGTTAGAAAGGCAGAACTGGGGGATGAAGGGGAGAGGGAGTTAAGGTGCCTGCCTGGTGCCATGGCTTGGAGGGACAGGGAGTGAATCCTCAGGATCACAGGAGCAGCTGCACAGGGGAGGGAGCTGGATGTCATTGTCCACCTAGGGACAAATGACCTGGCTAAGAAAGGGATCAGAGCAGTGCAAGAAGTGTTTGTGGAGATGGGGAGGGGCCTTAGACAAATAGCACACATGGTAACCTTCTCAGTGGTGCTGCCTGTCTATGGCATGGATGAGGCTAGGGTGCTCCACACCATGGGATTCAATCAGTGGCTGAAAAACTGGTGCAGAGCTCAGGGATTTGGCTTCATTGAGGACTGGGGGCCCACCTGGAGGGATACAGGACTATACTGGCATGATGGTCTGCATCTGTCCAGGAGGGGAACCAGGATCCTAGGTGATAGGTTTAAATACTTCATTGGCAAATATTTAAACTAGCCAAGGGGGAGGCACTGGAAAGGAGCAGGGAAATCCTAGCCCCCCCAAAAAATCAGGGTACTAAGTGAGGTAGACACCAACACAGAGGTGTCAATAGAGAGAAGCACAGGGTAAATGGAGAACGTGACAAATGCAATAAGGACAGGGATGGGGCAAAAAGGGGTAAGGCCATCAAGAAATGGAGGGGAATGAGTACCAATGCCCATAGTCTGGGCAACAAGCTCCCTGAACTGGTGACCTTGATGGAAGAGGGATGCCTGGATATTGTAGCAGTCACAGAAACATGGTACACAGAGAACCATGACTGGGATGTTAACATATCAGGGTACACAACCTAAGGAGAGACAGGGAGGCAGAAGGGGGCATAGCTCTATGTAAGGGAAGGGATAAAAGCAACTGAACAAAAGAGTAAACAGGGAGGAGAGGAGGCACTCTGGGTCACCTTAGAGACTGGAAATGGTACCACAATCTGCACAGGGTTGTATACAGACCCCATGTCAGGGGGAGGGAATGGACAAGGATATGATAGAAGGCATACTTAGAATGGCAGAGAAAGGGAAGATACTGTTGATGGGGGACCTTAATATGCCAGATGTTAACTGGAGCACCTTTGCTGCAGCCACATCCAAAAGCAGGGCCATTCTTGATGCCCTTCAGGTGGCATGCCTCAGACAGCTAGTTTTGGAACCTACTCGTGAGGGAGCAGTCTTAGACCTTGTACTCTCAAATGGAGTGAGAGGATCTCAGATCTAGAAGTGGGTAGCCATTTGGGAACAAGTGACCACCAAACAGTGTGGTTCACGATAAACTCAGCTACAGAGTCAAGCCATACAAAAGTGAGGGTCCTGGACTTCAGGAGGGCTGCCTTTGGCAAGATGGGAGAGTGCCTTAGAAAAGCACTAGCAAACAGGCTAGAAGGAGGGGGTGGAGCAACAATGGGGACATATCAAAACTGCCATCACAGAGGCAACAAGCCTTTGAGTGAAGCAGATAAACAAATCAAAATGAAAGAAAAAGCCACTATGGTTCTCAAAAGAAGTGGTGGTGAAGGTTAGGGAGAAAAAGATAGCATTTAGGAAGTATAAGGAAACACAGAAGGAGCAGGACATTGAACTGTGCCAGTTAAGGCAGAAGGAAGCAGGGAGGGTAGTCAGAATAGCAAAGGCACAAACTGAGGAAAAGATAGCCAACTCACTTAAGAAGGGGGATAAAACCTTTTATAGGTATATCAGTAAGCGTAGAAAGACAAAGGGAGGGATAGTGAGGCTGAATAGAATGGATGGTGGGTGGGCAGAAAGTGACAGTGAAAAAGCAGGGATACTGAATGAATACTTCTGTTCAGTATACACAAAAGAGGAAGTGGGGGAGGTGCCTAATCTAATTAACAGAAGCACTCTGGAGAGGGGGGGTTGATCCCAGTCCTTTCACAGAAGAAAGGGTTCTGAAAGAACTCCTAAAACTGAAGGTGAACAAAGCAATGGGACCAGATGGAATTCACCCCAGAATTCTAAAAGAATTAAGCAGAGAACTAGTCACACTACTGACTACCCTTTTCAACAAATCATGGGAGGATGGTGTGGCACCTGAGGACTGGAAGAAGGCTGATGTGATTCCCCTTCACAAAAGTGGGAGCAAGACAGAGGCAGGAAACTACAGACTTGTCAGTTTGACTTCTTTGGTAGGGAAAGTGATGGAATTACTTCTGAAGGAAAGAATTGTTGCGTACCTAGAGGCCAGTGGGGAACAGGACCAAAGGCAGCATGGGTTCATAACGGGAAGGTCATGTCAGATGAATCTAATTGATATCTTTGACTGGTGACCAAAGTAGTAGACCAAGGAGGGGCTGAGGACATGGCCTACCTAGACTTTAGCAAGGCATTTGACACAGTCCCACACAAAAGATTAGTAGTCAAATTACCCAGCCTTGGAGTGGGTCCCAGGGTGGTAGCCTGGGTAAAACATTGGCTGAACAACAGGACACAGAAGGTAATTGTAAATGGAGTCCACTCTGAAGAAAGAGGGGTTACTAGTGGGGTACTGCAGGGTTCAGTACTGGGTCCAGTCCTTTTTAATGTCTTTATAAGTGACATTGCAGAGGGACTGGAAGGAAAAGTATGCCTCTTTGCAGATGACACAAAGATCTGCAACAGGGTTGATACACAAGGAGGTGTGGAAAGGATGAAAAGGGACTTGGCAAGCATCACCAGCAGAAAACAGGAAGTTGTCATCCCCCTGTACATACAGTTGGTGAGACCCCATCTGGAGTACTGCATCCAGTTGTGGAGACCCCATCTCTACAAGGACATAGACAGGATGGAGGCAGTTCAGAGGAGGGCAACTAAAATGGTGCAGGGTCTGCAAGAGAAGCCATAGGAGGAGAGGCTAAAGGAGCTTAATATGTATACCCTTGAGGAAAGGAGGGAGAGGGGGGACATGATAGAAACATTTAAGTACCTCAGTGGAATCAACAAAGTCATTGAGGGTAGCATCTTTCAGAAAAAGAGATGTGCAAGAACAAGGGGACACAATTTGAAGATAGAGGGGGGACAGCTCAGGGGCAATGTGAGGAGGTATTTTTTCACAGACAGGGTGGTGGATGCATGGAACAGCCTTCCTGAGGAGGTCGTGGGGTCTAAAGCTGTGAGAGAATTCAAGAATGCGTGGGACAGACATAAGGCAATTTTTGTGGGGTGAAGGAAGAAATAGGCTATTGGTTAAATAGGATCTGCAGCTTATCCTCTAGGTAGGGAAATGGGCAGACTAGGTGGGCCAAGTGGTTCTTATCTGCCATCAAAGTCTATGTTTCTATGTTTCTGTCCTAGGGGGTGGGGTACATGGTTACATGGACCTGTTTTTAATTGACTAGAGAATGTTGGCCAGGACACCAGGGAAATTCTGCTACTCTGCCTGCAGGGGTGCTGTCATTTCCTGTAGGTGGGATGGAAGGACTTATTTTGGAGTCGGACACAGAAAGAAGAGGAAGTGCTGATGTGGCAGGGCAGATGGCCTCCTCCCCTGTCTCTCTTCCTACAGAGACTGAAAAAGACAGAAACTCTGCAGAAACAGTTATGGATTTGGAATACCTGACTATAGAATTCAGCGAGGAGGATCGTGCACCCGATCCTACCTGTGTGGGGGAAATAGTGGAGAAAAGCAACAGAGAGCTGATGCAAAATAAAGATGGTCAAACAACAGAGAATGTGCAGGTACTGGATATTGAATTAAAGAAAAAGTTAAAATGCTTCAGTTAGAAAAAGAAAAGATCATACAAAGAGCTGCAGAGCTAGAGAAAGAGCTTGAAACTCTGGCACAAGTACCTGATAAATCCTCTGTAGTGAATAACACAGAGATGAGTCATCCAGCTTCTGACTCACAGTCAGGCCAAAAAGACAGGGCCACTGCTTCTGTCAAAAACAAGGTGGTTCAAAGCAGAGCTAAACAAACGGCTGGCAGTTTAAACGGCGTAGAACCGGTGTGCTGAGAGCCAAAGGAAAAGGAAACAAAAAGTGTTTGTCTCACTAAAAACATCAAAATGAGACTTGGAGTTGGGAAACAGTTGCGTTTATAGGACTCACTGCAAACTGAAACAATGGAGAAAACTTACTCCTTCAAGGACAGGCAGAAGGAAAGAGAGAGAGAGAGAGAGAGAGAGAGAGACTGGAGCTCCAGAGCTCCTGACCTTTGCAATGAAGGTTCAGTACAGCATTCAATTTCACAAGTATTAGAGAATGCTAGTTGGAAACAGGGACAGCAGGGAGCCTAGGTTCCTGATTCTGAGAACCCTTCATATTAGGAGATGATAGAGTGTATACCTACAAAAGTGACCACCATCAATGAACAAGACATGAGCTCCAACAAACCCCAGGGTAACACTTTTTCTATTGTATCTGTTACCAGTAATATTGATGCATGTGTTGGGGGAAATATAAATGAAGGGGAATCTATGGCAAACAGAGATAGTTCTGAAGGTGTGAGTGTGAATGGGGCAGATATTCCATTACAGATGGGACCCAGTGAGAAGGTCATACATGGGTCTGAAGATAGGCCAACATTTTAGCCTATATTTAAATGATCTGATTTGTTTTTAAACAAAGGGGAGCCTGCTCCCAGATGGAATGCTGTTAGGTTAGTGTACAAGGGAGGCTTAGAGAACCCCTCTGATAGGGTACATATAGCAAAGCAACTTTTAAAGAATTCTATGACATTTTTTTCATCTGAGATTTTCACCCTAATAGGACTGGGAAACGGGAACTATGACATTAGCTTTAAAAATGTGTCAAGTCTAGACCGCTTCTGGGCCCATTACCAGGTGTTAAAAAATACTCCTTCATGGATTCCTTTTTTGGTGGTCCCTTTAACAAAACCCCTAGTCAAATTAATTACAGTTTTTTTTTTTTTAGGAATGAAGGGGTAAACATTGAGGACATCCTCTTTTGGCTGAAACAAAGGTGTGAAATCTTAAATAAACCTACCCCAAATTTGGACAGTGAGCACATATGGGATGGGAGTTGGAGGGTGAGAGTTAAGCTAATTTCCACAAATGCAGGCCTTGCTCATCTCCCCAGTTCCTTTTCTTTAGGGAAAGACAGGGGATTAATATTGTATAGCGGCCAACCCAGGTCATGTTTCAAGTGTGGGTCAAGGGCCCATTTAAGTTCTGCCTGCAACTCCATGAGATGTAACCACTGTTAAGAGTTTGGACACAGTTCTGCTAATTGCCTAAACTTGTTTCATTGCAACCTTTGTGAGAGGACAGGTCATGCATATGGTAGGTGTCCATGGGCATCCCATAATAGAGAGGATTGTCCTTCACATGAGGGACTAATCAACATGACCCAGCAACAATATGCAAAAAAGGCAGCCTCTACAAACATTGTAGTGGCTACATCACCAGGGCATTCAAGCTTCCTAGAACAGAATGTTCCTACAAATCCTCCTGCACCAAGGGACCCTCCAGGGCAGGATTTGGAGGGAATGCAGGCCACAGAGGAAGTAATGGGAATGGAAACAGGTGAAGAAGCCCAGGGTATGAATGGGGAGACAGGTGAAACAGAGCTGGACATGCCCCCCCACCCCCAACCCCAGGAGATAAGGATCCACCTCTTAGAATGGTATCTCATAAAAAAAGAAATAGACAAGGGAAATCTGTGTCACAGGGGAACAGGAAAGTTAATATGAAGGAAACTGCCTCAGTACAGACTGTAAACAAATATGCTTTATTAAATTCAGAGGAAACCGATGGTGAGTCTGAAGGTGAGGGGACAGATGGTTCTTCAGTAACATCCATTACAGATTCTGAAGGAGGGGGGGAGATTCAATAGCAAAACGAACAAAACAGTGAAGGTAATCCAAAACACCATGAAGAAAGTATACTGACATTTTGCTTTTTTTTATATTACGGGGTCATTAAAAATCATTACTCTAAACATCAATAGTATTAAAAACAATAGAAAGAGGGCTGGGGCCCTGCTTACTCTAGACAATTTATACAGTGACATCATTTGTATTCAGGACACTCGTCTTAAAACCCATGCTGAATTACAATCTGCATCCAGATCCTGGTTGGCAGGGGCCTCCTTTTGGTCCTCAGGGACCGAACCCTGTGATGGGGTAGGCATTTTACTAGCTAATCCCCTCCTAAAAGTATCCAGATTAGTTGACATACATCCAGGAAGGGCTTTGATGTTAGATATCTCCTACATGTCAGAAAGGTTTCATATAATAACAGTGTACGCACCCCAAACTAAAGCACAGAGAGTAGCCTTGTTTAAAGAGATTCAGCCTTATCTACATACATCCAGACTTGTAATCTGGTCAGGAGATTTTAACTGTGGACTCTCTACAACTGATAGAGGCCTTCGAACCTCAAAGTAGTTTTGTGACACTACAGCATTACTACAGATAGTTAGAACAGCTGGTTTGGTGGATACCTATAGAAGGAAACATCTAAATGGGGGGTTTACATATTTTAGAGGCACCTTAAGGACTCAGATAGATTTTACCTTTGCATCTCAAGTGTTAAACATTCTTTCTGCTTCCACAATCCCTAATGAATTTTCAGACCATATGGCAGTTCAGATTCAGGTATCATGGGAGGGAACCCCACGATGTAAGCAAAATAAATGGTGTTTAAATGAAACACTTTTAGAGGATCCAAAAATGAAAAGGGTGTTGAATCAGGACTGGTTAGCCAGGCTGTCAGTAGCGGAAATGTATGAGAACATTACAGAATGGTGGGAGGACTCTAAGAAGAACTGGCAGAAACTTTTTCAAAATAGAGCTACGTATATAGCCAATAAGGAATATATGCAATACCTGTAATTAAGACAATATTTACAGCATCTTATTTCCCAGGCTGAATTGTCTAAACAGGATTATAGTGCAATCATTAAAAACACTAAGGGAAAAATTTCTGACATCCAATATACAGTAATAGGGCCAAGTCCCTAAACCAGGAATTGAGATTTGGGACTCAGGTAAGGCAAAAATGATTAAACCCTTTCAAAGAGTGTAATAAGAGGGTTGAAAACAGATTTATTGCAGAACTAAGCACACCAACAGGACAGTTAGTAAATTCTCCACAGGAGATTTTGAATGTGGTAGAAGAATATGTGGCAGGTCTATTTGGTACCACCACTCTGGATCATGATCCCTCTAATTTATTAAAATCATTGGGGTTAACACAGATATCTGAAATAGAGGTCTAAGATTTGATTAAAGATGTATCTGTAAAGGAAGTGACAGCAGCTATTTCACAGCTAGCTCCACATTCTGCTCCAGGTATGGATGGATTAGGGTCAGGATTTTATAAACCTTTAGTATAGAATTAGCCCCTGCTTTGGTGATTCTGTTTAATTACATTTTAACATCATCAAATTATGCCCCTTCTGTGCAGGACGCAGCTCTTGTACTGCTCCACAAGAAAGGTCTGAGACAGATGCTAGGTAACTGGCATCCATTAAGTCTGTTAAGTAGAGATTTGAAAATCTTAAGTAAAATCCTGCAGACCAGATTATTGAAAGTAGCTCCAAAGCTCCAAAACTAATTTGTCCTTTTCAGTCTTGTTGAATACCAGGCAGGAAACAACAGGACAATCTTTTGGTTCTGAGGGAATTACTCTTTAGAGTGCAGGCAGGGCAAGCACAGGGCTTCATCTTAAGTATCAACCAAGAGAAAGCTTTTGACAGGGTTTCTCACAAGTTCTTGTTTAAAACTCTCAGGGCATTTGGGATTCCAGAGGTTTTTGTAAACTGGATAAAACAAATGTATAAAGGGACCACGCTCATCCCTAGTATAAAAGGTTGGGAGGGGAAGAGGATAAAGGTTGAACGAGGTGTTAGACAGGGTTGCCTTTTGAGCCCCCTACTTTACACCTTTGTCATAAATATTTTTATTAGAATGTTGTTAAAAGAACAAAGGCTCACAGGAGTAATAACTAACCCAGATTGTTCCCCCGTCAAGGTGCTAGCATACGCAGATGATTTAGTTACAACAATATCTTCTTCTAGTTCTGCAGAGGCTCTAAGTAATATATTTCAGCAGTATTCCAAATTTTCAGGTTCTAAAATTAATGTGAGAAAAAGCAAGGGGGTTACAATAGGTGATACTCAGGTACCACAGTTAGGGCATATAGGTGGTATTCAAGTGACTGATCAGCCCATCTCTATATTAGGTATAGAGTTTGGTCCAGGGGACATGGCAATGTTAAACTGGAAGGGGAAAGTGGAGAATGCAACAGGATTAGTCAGTGGTTGGAAGGGACAACAACTGTCAAAGAAAAAAAGAGTGGTTTTAATTAAAACACTACTGGTCCCCATATTTCTCTACTTAAGGTATATATACCCTCCTCCAATAAGTATGTTTACAGTCATTTACAACATATTTTTTCAGCTGTTTTGGGGATCTAGATTGAATCCTGCTAAGAGGGAATATACATATCGTCCTGTTTGTGAAGGTGGGGTGGCAATGATCAACCCGATCGCATTCTTTTTTAGTACTTTTCTATCTGGTAATATTAGCCCAGCCATGAGACCTGGAGATCCACCATGGAAGCTAATGTTAAATGCATGGCTAGAGCCATACAAAAAGGTATCAGAGAATAAGAACCCCAGAGGGTTGAACAGATTGGCATACACTGCTCAATATGGAGTGGAATGTATACAAATGCTGGTGAAATGGAACATTAATATAGAACAGATAGTAATATTAGATAGGAAAAAAAAATATGGTTTGATTATAGATTCAGAATGTAGGGCTGAAATAGTGTTCCCGGAATGCCCTGACACACAGAAAAAAACAGTACTCCAATGGTTGGTGAACCCTAGACTTCCCCATTTCATGTGGGATTGTGTTTGGTTAGGCACTTTTGGGAAATTAGGAGTAAGAGGTAATAACAAGCATAAACAGCTTGAAGAGAGATATTGCCCCAGAGTGGCATGTGGGCAAATTGTGGAAACCCAACAACACTTATTTTTAGAATGTTCATATATAAAACCACTTTGAACATATTTGGCTAGAACATGGAAGGGGTCTTTGTTCGGAAATTTGAATTATGCAACTGTAATGTATGGTCCTGTAGGACGGCTATTTGGGAAATACCACAAAGACACTATGTACATAATATCTGCAACAATAAAATATTTTATTTGGCAGGCTAGGTGCATGTGGGTTCTGCAACAGACAGAAGTATCTCGTCTGGAACTTTTTCAGAATATTGGGATATCATTAAATAAAACCAAGAAATTTGATATGATGAGATATACCCCTGAAAAAGCTAGGCTTTTTTGGGTCAGTTGCAATGAATGGGGAATCAGTGATTAGAATATTATTTTGTAGAATATTGGTACATTATAGTGTGCAGGACATTGACAAATGCAAAGCAATGTGTATAATGTTTTCTTTTCCACTGAATCTTTCTTTTTCTGTTTGTTACCATTGGTTAATAATTTTGTTTAGACTGTATATATAATGTATTTGTATTGTAATGACATCCAATTTTCAATAAAATTCCCCTACTCTTGCTTCCTGTAAGCAGGGAGGACCCTTTCGTCTGTGGGACCAAGATGGTGGACGGGAGCCCTGGAGTGGTGGTGGAAGCCATGGAGGTTGAAAGGCTGGTCTCCCCTCTTGCCTTTTCTTTGCCGGGGACTGCTGGTTTACTTGATGTTCAGGAGAATGTGGTGGAAATATATAATTTGGATTTGGAACATGCTGCTGCTGATGGGATTGTTTTGAATTTGCTGGCTCCTGCCCCTGACATTGACTCTGAACTGGTTGTCAGTTCTGAGGAGGCTGAAAGTGAATCTTTGGCTGCTCCTTCTGGTGAGCAGTCGGCCGAGATGCGTGATTTACAGCTGCTTTTAGAATCTGAGGGAAAGAAGTTTCTTGCTAGGAAAGCAGCTCTTATGCAGAGAATTCAGTGGTCCTGAACTGACAGCTTTGCAGTTTCTGTCAAATGCCCGCTGAGTCATCCTTCTACTCATTTGCAGGACCCGCCATCTGCCATTGGGCACTGTAAATCTGCCTCTGATTCATTACCTACTTTGCTTGCAACCACTGCTTGTGACTCTGTTACTGTTCCTACTGAGCCTGCCTTACACCTTCCATGTCTGGCTATCTGGGCTACTGATGTTCCAGGGACTGGGCCTTGGTCTGTGGACTCAGCTTTGGAGGGTGCTGGCTGGGAAAAGTGTTCTCCTGATGCTTACTGGTCTTCTAGTAAATCTCCTATCCGTATGCCAACAAAAGCTGACTTTGTGACTTCTGCTTTACCTCCTTGCCCTACTGTCACTAGAAACATGAGTCCTGAGTGGGTTCTGGTTGATCATCTAGCCATCCCTGATGGCCTACATCTCACCCAGCACCCTGCCCTGCATCTCCCTAATGTAACTGTCCCAATTATTACTGCAGGATCTGAACCTGCTCCACCTGCAGTGCCATTGAATCTCATGCCTGACAGACAGAAGAAAACTTTTTCCTCATTGTTTCGACTCCCTATTTTGCCTGCCTGCTAAATGCCATAATGCTGTCTGGCTCTCTTATATTGGTGGTATGCTAGACCCCCCAATTGTGTTTATGTGGTCAGAACTTTATTTAAGGACTCCATGAAGTTCTTTGCCCACAAACTTCATGCCTTTAATCATATCTCAGGGGAGACCACTTTTGATATCAGCTTCAAGATGCTTCGGGGTTTGGAAAGATTGTGGGTGAAATATCACTCACTGAAAACTACAGTCTTGTGGACACCTTTTCTGGCCATTCCATTAACTAAGCCTGCCTATAAAACTATATTGATTTTGTTTCGTAATGAAGGAATAGATGTGTCTGATGTGATTTATTGGTTGAAAATGCATTGCACTGTTATTGGGGAACCTGAGGCCATATTGGACTCTGAAAATATATGGACTAGAGGTGGAGGGTCAAGGTACTGCTCAAGTCTGATGACTCTGGACTTCTCCACCTGCCTAATTCCATTTTTTTGGGGTCATGATGGGGGGTGTTGTTTTATTCCAGCCAGCCTAAGGCCTGCTACAGGTGTGGTGATCCCTCTCACCTGAGTAGTGCTTGAGATAAGGTTAAATGCATCTCCTGTGGAGAGTTGGGTCATGTTAGCTCTGCCTGCCTCAATGAGAGTAAATGCAATTTATGTGAGGAACCTGGGCACACTTTTCAGAACTGTACATGGGCAGCCCACAATCAGAAGCACCATGATGATGGTGCTGATCAGCATTTTATTATCTCCCAAGCCCAGAAGGCTAAACTGAGGAGTAAGATTTCTCCACCACAGCCAGATTTGGGCCCTCCCAGACCCTCCATGTTGACTGCACCTGCACCTGAGTCTTGTGTTGTACAGTGCCCGGGATCTTGCACTCTGCCTGTTCCTTCTTTGGTGCCTGCAGTTGTTGCCCCTGAACCCTTGGGGATGGGCCTGGCTGACACTGAAATGCCCCCCCTTAAGCCTCTTCCTGTGAGCTGTAGACGCTCTATGAGGTCCAAACAAAAAGCTGCCCCGTCGCTCCCTAAGGCCCTCAAACCCTCACCTATTTCTGTTTCTAATCCTTATGATGTTTTGCAGGACACTTCTGCTGACTCTGGAGAGGAGTCTGATTCCTCCTCTACCCTTCCTCCCACCCTGATGGGACTACTGACACTGAAATTGGGACTAAGAGTAGAGGTGCTCAGAAAAGGAAAGCCTGGAAGAAAGGGAAGAGTATGGCTGGTTCGGGCAAAAAGAAATATTTTTTTTTTTATCTGGTTGGTTCCTTGTGCTCCTGCCCTTTTTCTCGTGCTGCCTGATACTTTCACACCTTTTGCTTGTCACACGTTGAATGTGAACATCATTAAACGTATAGACAAGAGGAATTTAGTTTTTGCTTTCCTTGCCTCATTACAACTTGGCTTGATTTTTTTACAGGATATTCGCGTCCATACTTTGCATGAACTACATCATGCTCAAAGACACTGGTTATGCGGTCCCTCTTTTTTGGTCCATTGGTCATGAGACCTGCTCTGGTGTTGGTATTTTAGTCTACTCTCTTGATTTTCATTTGCTTAAGCTCTATGATTTAGTGCCTGGCTGAGTCCTTATTCTTGACGCAGTTATACATCACATACCCTTTCGTTTAATTAATATTTACACCCCACAAACTAAATCGAGTTGTATTGACATTTTTTCTTTTAACCAACCTTATTTATTCACCTCCAAGCAGATTCTGCTTGCTGGGGATTTCAACTGTGGCCTGAGTCTGCAAGACAAAAGTTATTTTGCTACCAGTATGAAGCTTTTTTGTGATTCTCCTTTTCTACACAATGTTATCCATATGGCTTGCCTATGAGACACCTACTTAGGCTTTACTAATTGGCACACCCCCCACATTTCACAAAGGTGTCTTGGCCACTAGAATCAACTTTATTTTTTCATCCCCAACACTACCTATTTCGAATGCTACTGTTACTCCTGTTGAATTCTCTGACCATGGGAGGGTATCCATCTCTATTGGTGGTACTCCCTCTCATTGCCAGGGTATGGGACTTTGGAAATTTAATACATCTTTGTTGACAGACCCAGAGTTATTGTCTGATTTACACCAATTTCTTACTGCTCGGAAATCCGTGTTACTTTCTATGATGTCCCTATTACTTGGTGGATGGATACGAAGACTGATTTAAGTCTTCTTTTAAAATGTTATAGCAAGCAGAAATGTAATACTGTTTACTTAACCTACCTACAGCATAGATGACACCTTCAGAATTTACTGACTATTGCCCACACTACTGGTTAAGACCTTACTTCCCAAATTCAATTGATTCACAAGGACATGATGTTGTTTTCCTCTCTGCACGCTACTTGTTGTATGCCCAACATAAATTTGGCACTCAGGGCACTTCCATGGAAGTTGACCCCTTTGCTCAGCAGACCCACAGAGTGGGGACTCACACCATGTCCAGTCTTCGAGACTCCTCTAGCCTCTTACACACCTCTAGTATTTCACTTTACCACATAGCTGCCGACTTCTCCAGAGCCCTTTTCACTGACATACCCTCAGACCTTAGGGAGATTCAAGAGTTTTTGAGGACCATCCCAGTACAAACAGTTCCTTCTCATATAGTGCAGCAGGCAGACCATTTGATTACCCATGAAGAGGTTGAAGTTGTTCTCCAGCACTTGAGAAATAAGGTTTCCCCTGGGCCGGTTGGTTTACCTTTTGAATTATATAAAATTATTGGTGACCATCTGTGCCCTGAACTTGCTGCTGTGTTTAATGCTATGCTGAGCACTAGTACTATTCCTTTGAGTTTTAATAAAGGAACTTTTAATTTTTTTGTTTAAAAAAGGGGATAAGGCTGATCTGAATAATTGGAGACCTATCTGCATGTTGAAAGCAGATTGTAAATTGCTTACTAAAATTCTGATTAATAGACTGCTTCTGATAGCTGAACAGGTTATTTCCCTGGAACAGACTTGTGCCATCCCTTCCTGCAGTATCCAGGATCATTTGATCCTATTACAGGAAGTCTTTTCCCATGGTCTAAAAGGCTCCTGCAGCAGATTTGTGGTGTCCCTCTAACAGAGGAAGACATTTGATTCCATCTGCCATACCTTCTTGTGGGAAACTCTCAGTCACTATCATGTTCCACCTCTCCTGGTACCATGATAGAAATGTTTAAGTACCTCAGTGGAATCAACAAAGTCCAAGAGGGTAGCATCTTTCAGAAAAAGAGATGTGCAAGAACAAGGGGACAAAATTTGAAGATAGATGGGGGATGGCTCGGGGCAATGTGAGGAAGTATTTTTTCACAGAGAGGGTGGTGGATGCATAGAACAGCCTTCCTGAGGAGGTCGTGGGGTCTAAAACTGTGAGAGAATTCAAGAATGCATGGGACAGAAATAAGGCAATTTTTGTGGGGGGGTAGGAAGCAATAGGCTGTTGGTTAAATATGATCTGCAGCTTATCCTCTAGGTAGGGAAATGGGCAGACTAGGTGGGCCAAGTGGTCCTTATCTGCCGTCAAAGTCTATGTTTCTATGTTTCCTGGTAGGGTGGATTCAGTCCCTTTATGCTACTGCTACTGTGACACCAGTTGTGAATGGCCATGTTGGCCCCATGGTCTGTATTAAAAGGGGAGTCCGGCAAGGTTGTCCCATGAGCCCTGTACTGTATACTTTTTTTATTAATCACTTGCTGCCATTCAATAATGACCTTTCTACTATCACGCTAATACTGGGGCCATCTGCTCAGGCTTCGGCCAGAGTCATTGCTTATGCTGATGACCTTTGTTTATTAGCTGCTGACGCTGGTCTGTTCATTGGGCTCTTCACCTCTGTTCATCCTTTGGTGCAGTGTCCAGTGCTTCCTTGAATTTAGATAAATGCTGTGGGAAGGCTCTGGGTCTTAACCCCAGTCCCCAGTCCACTCTAGGGCCTATTTCTCTCACCTCGGGCCCTCTGACCATCCTTGGAATTAAGCTAGGTTCTGTTGAGATGGCTACCTTAAATTGGGAGGAGAAACTTGCTCTCAGGAAACATAGAGTCATGCAATGGAATAAAAGTAATATTGGGAAGAAGAATAGAGCTTTTTTGGTTAAGACTTTTCTTATTCCGTTTTTTTTATATCTTAGTTATGTGTTTCCCATTCTGAAAAAATTGGAAACCTCCCTTTTGAGTGTTTTCTTTCAAGCCATTTGGGGCAGCTGTCTCAACCCTATCAAATGAAATGTGTTATATTTTCCCATTAGGGAGGTTGGCCTGGACATGGTTAACCACATTTTATCTTTTAATAGTCTTTTTTTTATGCCTAATTTGAAACCATTATTTGTTAATATGGGTAAGGGTTGGGAGCCCTGGTTGTTTGGGAATTGTGAGCCCTGGTTCCACCAAAGGGAGCCAAATGCGTTAAAGGCCCTGAAGGGCCCAGTTTTTCTGCAATATCTCAGAGAGACGTTACTTTGTCTGAAGCAATGGAAGATTACACCCCAACAACTTTTATCTTCTGCTTCTCATAAGGTACTGTATAGATCCCTGTTGTCCTCTCTTTGTGCATTCCTGATGTTTTTTTGGGCTTCCCTGACCAGTTTTGTTCCTCCTTGCACTTTTTTTTTCATAATTCCAGGATACCTATCCATATGTGGGATTTCCATTGGCTTTTCTGTTATGGGAGGATTAATGTTAAAGCTACCCACAAGCATAAACAGGTACAAGATATGGTTTGTAGCAGACTGCCTTGTGTTAATTTAACTGAGACTATGGAGCATTTATTTTTTTATTGGTCCATTATTAAATCTTTGTGGGTTTACTTGGCTGATTTGTGGGACATGCCTTTATTTGCACACCTGACCTATGACCACCTTATGTATGGTTTTGCTCCACCTGTTTGGCGAAGGTGGAATATGGGTACTCTTTATCTCTTATTTACTATTATCAAGTGGAATATTTGGTTGGCTAGGTGTGCTTTTACCTTACAGCAAAAGGAATGTTCCCATTTGGAGCTGGGTAACAAGATACTGAAAGATGTTAAAACTGTCTTTGCTGCTGAATGTCTTGCCTTATCAGGTAATGAGATAGCTGAATTATGGAAGGAGTTGCCTTGGATTACTGAACTGTCGGCAGTGACATGATGATTTCTTTGGGGATTTCCTTGTTTATTTTTTCACTTTACTGGGAACAGGGGTCCTGTTCCTGGCTGCCGGTTATTTTTTATTATTATTTTTTTCCCTATTTGAACAGTATTCCTTTTCATTTTTTTGTTATTATTGTTGGTGACTCCTGATATCTTTTGTATTACTTTTTCTTTTGTCAACTTGACTATGTTTTTGATTCCATACTTTTGTTTCAGATTTTTCTTTATCATTTGTTTATGTTCCGATATTCTGTTTAATAAAATTTACCCCTACTCTGCTGCAGGGAGTGCTGTCACTTCCTGCTGAGGATAATGGAGGATTCCAGTCCAGGGCATGCTAAGGTGGATGGCGGGGGTGCATTTCCAAGGTTCTGTGGTGCAGAAGATTCCAACAGTGAAAAAGAAATGCTGGATATTATTGTGGATGCCAGGAGTGACAGCCCTATGGAGGAAATTGTAGTTGCAGATAGCATGGATACATCTGAGTGTACTTCAGAAATGCAGCCTGAGCTTTCCCTTGAAGAAACGAGAGTTACTTATCTTGCAAACAGAGCTATTGGCAGTTGAGCACCAGTTGGAAATGGATCACTTAAAAATGGAGGAAGAAAAAAAAAGAAGTGTCTACCAGATACATCCCTGGGTCTGGTCGATGCAGCATCAATGAAAATTTTAATTTGGAGTGAGAGCTCCAAGTCTCAGTCATTTGTACCAGACACTCCATGTCCTCTGGTTGTAGAAGAATGCATAGAGGTTGGAAGAAATGGACGGTCTCCAGAACGTGCGTTAGAAGGAGCCAGGTGGAAGCAAACACCAAGAGGCAAATGGATTCCCAACAGTGAGATGGATAATGGGGCGAATAACAGTGCAGACCCTGCTACTCTGCACAAAGAGGTAAGCAGGGCTTCCTCAGGAAACTGGGCAACAACCGCAGACATCAATTTCAGGTACTCTCCTGCTAATACCGAGAATGACATAACACAGGCTGAACATCCTGAAACTTTACAGGACACAAATGGTCTTCCTCTACAAATGGAGGTGGGGAGGCTGATTCAGACAATCCCTGGGAATGGCCATCTAAAAAACAGTTCAGCACCCACATATGAAAGTTTATTCTAAAAACCTGTTGAGCTAGCCAAACACAGGAATGCTGTATGTTTTCAGTATTTAAGAGGATTGGATACTCTCCTTGACAGGTTCTATGTGAGGAAAACACTCCTAATGCAGTCCTTGAATTTTACCCTGTCTGATGTTTGTGCCCTCATCCATGCCCTGGAGGAATTTATGTTTGATATTAGCTTGAATGCCAGAACTATTGGAAAGATTCTGGGCTAAATATACAGTACTAAAGACTAACCCCTTATGAACACCTTTTCAGGTGATCCCTCTAACCAAGCAACCCTTCAGGGTG
Source organism: Neoceratodus forsteri (assembly GCA_016271365.2). Taxonomy (NCBI): domain Eukaryota; kingdom Metazoa; phylum Chordata; order Ceratodontiformes; family Ceratodontidae; genus Neoceratodus; species Neoceratodus forsteri. The sequence goes on from CM057451.1 coordinate 208,632,555, forward strand.
ATAACAATTTTATTTCATAATGAGGGGATTAATATTGTCGATATCCTGTTTTGGCTAGAAAAAAATATACAATTCAAGGACTTCCTGAACCTATTCTTGACAGTGACGGTTTCTGTAATGGGGCTGAATGATTAAATTCAAGCTTCACTATGATGGCCATGAGTTACAACACTTGCTGAACTGAATGTACATTGGGAGGGATAAAGGATTCATCTTTTATCCAAGGCAGTCATGTAGATGCTACAAGTGTGGGTCTGCAAGACAAATCATTCCTAATTGTGAGGCTCTGAAGTGTATGAAGTGAGGGGAACTGCAGCACTCTGGGTTTCATTGTCAGAATGCTCAGAAGTGCAACTTCTGTGATGAAGATGGCCATTCGTTTACTGATTTTCATTGGGCAGTGCACAATATCAATGATGGTGACTATGGGGTTCAGGACTTCTATATACATAAATCCAAAGCTGCATTAGGGTACAGAGTTCCCTCCTCTTCTAGGCCTACATCTGACTCTAGCCCCCCACATCCACAGGGGGATGATACAGAACAAGGTAAGGTCTCGTCAGGGACTCAGCAACCTTCTCAGCCTGTTGTGAACATTCCAGACCCACCTATCAACTTAGTGGAGAACATTATGTCCCCTCCTGTCCCCCTCCCCCCCATAAGGAGGTGGAGGAAGAATTCAAAACAGTTCCAACCAAAAATAAAGGGAAAGCACCCACAGCTGGGACTACTGTGTCTTTGGACCCTTTACCATTGACTAACCTCTTTTCTGAATGGGGGAATGAAGCGTTGGAAGCAGACATGGATTCTGATGCTGCATCGTGGGCATCCTCCCAGGCAGAAGTACTTTCAGAGCCTGAAACTAAAAACAAACAGGAAGTACCTGTGCCTAGTAAAATCAGATGAAGGATGGGCACTAGGGCCACATCTAGAAAAGTGCTATGAAGGTACAGAGCGTTGTTTAAATCTTGATGAGGGGCTATGAAGTGAAGCTGGCCTCTTTGAATACTAGTAGCATTCTTTCAAAGAGAAAGCATTTGGCGACCTTCTCATTATTTTCTGATTATGGTTTTGATATAATTTTTTTCAGGATACAAGACTAACATCAGCCATAGATATGTATTACCAATGTTAGTAATGCTTGGGTGTGGGGATCAAGCTTCTCATCAGGGCGTATGGTGGTATGTAGTGAGGTAGGGATTTGTTTTAAGACACATGATGTAAATATAGTACATATGGTGGAAATAGAGGCAGGAAGGGCATTATTGTCAGAGGTACAGATACAGGGGGGAGATTTTCAGCTTGTCAGTGTCTATGCCCCTCAAGTGAAAACTGCATGGATAGATTTGTTAAAAGTTATTTTGCCATATTTATTTACTTCACAAAATATCCTTTTGGGGGGTTAATATTAGCTATTTTTTGAATAAGGGACTCAAAACATCCAAAATGTATTGTGATGCCTCTTATTTAAATCAGCTCTTACAAATGATTGGATTAACAGATGTATTTCAGTCAGAGACAAGTAAAGCACATTGTACATATTTCAAAGGCAAATTATCTACCAGGACTGATTTTTGGTTTATTTACCCAAGTTTGCTTATCAGAACAAAAACAGTGATATATGTTGCAAAATCTGATCATGGTTTGCTCTGTGTCACTTTTTCTGATTTCAAAGGGACCTCTAAGGGGAAAAGGTACTGCAGGTTGAACATGTTTGTTTGAAAATTCAGAAATTAAGGAAGGATCTGATCATTTCCTAGCAGCAAGGAAGTCAGTGCTATTTTTGTATGACTGCCTAGAATAATGGTGGGAGGACAGTAAAGTCTACTTTCAGCAATATATGAAGTTAATGGGGAGATTGAATGGTAAGGGAAAAAATGAGAAATATTTTCAGTTAAGAAATGAGCTTTTTGTTTTGTATTGACTTCAGGTGATAGTGATGTCTCCTGTCAAGACAAATTAGTGCTGTTAAGGAAAAACTGGTAGATATTTATTTATTTATGTATTTATTTATTTATTTATTTATTGGAATGTTTCACCAAGAAAGGCACACTGAGCAACAAGAGCTCGTCTCCCGGTGCGACCTGTGGGGGTACAGAGGGAGGATAACTCGCAGGTTATCAAGTCAGGTTATCACGTCACATTGTACAAGTTAAAGTAGAATAACACTTGGCACATTGAGGAACATAGTACATAGAAAACATATCTGTGAGGCACATAGCACATATAGTAAAACACTGAGGCAGTATACAACATAGAATACTAAGCGAAATTGGTGCAGGACAAGACAGGCATGAAACAGGAAGTGCAGAGTTGGACAAACATAAATAAGTCAGCTTCTGTAGTGCAAGCTAGGTGCAGCTGATCAGGCAGTCAGGGGTGGGGGGGTTGAAATGGCACTTGTGGGAGTCAAGTATAGGAGCAGTCCACCATGCGGTAGTTAGCCAGGGCGGTGGATAGAGAAGGGATGCTGGAGGATAGTCAAATTTGAGAGGGAAGATCATTCCAGAGTTTGGGGAAGCGGTGTGAGAAGGCAGCCTGGCCTACATTGGCCCTGTGCCTAAGGATTAGTAGTTGATGGGAGTCAAGGGACCTGAGGGTGTGAGCAGGGGTGAGGGTTGGCAGTATCAAGGTTGACAGGTAGGACAGGAGTGCACCCAGCCAGAATTTTGAAACAAATTTGGTGCAGTGCAGAAGGCGGTGACTGTCGAGGGAAGGGAGTGCAAGGGAATGGTAGAGATTACAGTGGTGGGTGTGGGGGGCATCAAAAACAAAATGACAGAAAGCGTTGAACTGGGGGGCCAGTTGAGATAAGGTTAGCCTTGGGCATGGCACTATAGACTATATGACAGTAATCAAACAAAGGCAGGATCATCTTCTGCACTAGATCACATCACACAGCAAGAGGGAGGCTATTGCGTTTGGGGAGCAGTTTTTTTTAAGACTGCATCGATGTGTTTGGAGAAGAAAAGGTGGCGGTCTAGCCATACCCCTAGGTACCATTAGGTATTGACATCCTCCAGAGTTGTCCCATCCAGGGTGTGGAAGGGGGGAGGAGAGGGGGACCTAGACAGATGTTGTCAAGTCCCAAGGTCATGGTGACTATTTTTTTAGCATTGAGGGAGAGCTGGTGGGAGCTAAACCAGAGCTGAACTTTGTCGAAGTCGGCCTGGAAGTTGGAAGTTACCTCTTCTGAGGAGGAGCCAGTGGCAAATAAGACCGTGTCATCAGCGTACATATGGATGGAAGTAGGTGAGCAGCTTTGTGGCAGGTCATTAAGAAAAATGTAGACTATAATGGGACTGAGTACTGACCCTTAGGCGACACCGGTTATCACTGGGAGGGGGGGTGGAGGTGACATCAGCAATTCTTACTGATTGAGTTCGGCCTGAGAGGTAGGCACAGAACCAGTTGATGGCGGAATCAGAGAGGCCAGCTTCCGAAAGGCTCAATAACAGCAAGGGGTGGGAGACCGTAACGAAAGCTTTGGCAAGGTCTATGAAGATGGCCGAGGTGGTCAGCCCATTATCCATTCCAGAGAGGATAGTGTCTGTGAGCCTTAGCAGGGAGGAGGCAGTAGATTGACCCTTCCTAAATCCAGATTGGAATGGCATGAAAAAATTGGAGGCTGAGAGATAGGAGGTAAGTTGGGCAAGCACTAGGTGTTCTTGTAGTTTTGCAAGAGTTGGGAGGAGAGAGATACAATAGAATGAAAACCTTTGAAAAGGAACAGAAATTTGGTCAAATGGGAAAACAGGGAATGGTCAATCCATTTGACACATGTACTGTGCAGAGACAGAATAAGGTAATGTCTCACCTAGGAACATTAGAAGGGAAAGAGGTTAATACAAAAACAGGGACTTCTTTCTACAGCTGAAGCTTATACCTCCAATAAATTTCATGATGACCCAATTGCAAAGGAGAAGGTCAAAGACTGGTTGGCCTCCTGCAATCTACCTCAAATCTCTGAGTATCATCTTGATTCTCTGATGCTACCAATATCAGAGTTAAAATTATCTATGGTTATTTATAATCTTAAAGCAGGGGCTGCTCCAGGGCCTGATGGCCTGCCTAATGAATTTTATAAAATTATTTTCCCTAGCCTATTGGCAGAATTGTTTCAAGTGTTCATTTCCTTCCTACAACCATACCATATACCTCATAGTATGAAAGAACGGTTATTGATCCTGTTACATAAAGGAGGGGATAGAGAATTTTTAGATAATTGGAAAATGATTACTCTTTTCAACACGGATTGTAAAGTATTGGCTAAAATATTTAATAATCATTTATCCTTAGTTCTAGATAGTTTGATTCACCCTACCCAATTTTGTGCTATTCCAGGGAGGAAAATAGTGGATGGCTTAATTCTCCTAAGAGGAATTCTGGAAAAGGAAACAGTGAAGCGTTTATTTGGTACCTAGTAAGCCTTGATCAGACAAAGGCATGTGATAGGGTAAATCATGATTATCTGTGGTTAGTGCTTGCTGCTTATGGTTTTCCAAAATGTTTTAATGAATGGATTAGGATGTATTATCATGAAACGGTGGTTAGACCATATGTAAAAGGTTGGGTGGGACAGGCATGACCTGTAGGTAGAGGTGTTCGACAGGGGTGTCCCCTGAGCCCTGCACTGTAAATCTAACCCATTACTTTTTATGTTACAGCAGAATGATACATGTTTTTGGTGCATATATACATAGTGAAGATCCCGAAGTTAAAGTAGTGTCTTATGCAGATGACGTGTGTCTGATAGTGGCAGACTTCAGGCAAAATGGCAGTGCAGGTGGTGGCTTCTTTTAACACACAGACAAAAACAGAAATAAACTATAGAAAAAGCAAATGTCTCCCTATAGGTAAGATTCTGGATAACAGAGGTTTTTTTCCTGATGTCCCAGGATCTAGGGGACCTCATAAAATACTAGGGGGTTATTCTGGCCCAGGAGGCATGTGTTCTTTTAACTGGAATATTATTATACAAGAAAAAAAAATGAAATTTGTGGTATATGTCTAAATTAAAAAGGGTCCACATGGTTAAAACATTTTGTTGACAAAGTTCTTACATTTGTGCACTGTTTTCCTTCCCACAAAACAGCTAGAGACCACTATTAATAGTATTTTTTTTTCAGTGTATTTGGGGGAGTAGGCTTAATTGGGTAAAGAGGGGCATAACATATGTCTCACTAAAAAGGGGGTTTGAATATGAAACACCCAACTGTTTTGTTTTTCACAATGTTCTTGTACATTAATATAAAAGCACTGGTTCAAAATCTTGGGAAAATCTGGAGCCTCTGGGTGTTGGACCAAGTTAGTCCATGGCTACAGTCCTGGGAACTGGAATCTTCAATACAAAAACAACAATCTGTCATTGGACTTTTTTATTTTATGCAATATATTTTGGGGAAATTAAAATGTGCATTCATAAGCAAATGCTCTTAATGTGGACTCAGAAGGAACTGTATGGGCATAATGTCTCAGTATTTTTTGAGGAACACCCTAGATATTGGGTGAAGGAACCAAATGAAATTATGCAAATTGGTACCATGTTAACAAACCCTAGGTTAAGGGGTAAGATGTGGGATGTTATGTGGTTATGTGTTAATGAGAAGCTGAAAGTCAAGAATAATTTGAAACATAAAGAGATTTCATACAGAATGTGTCCCAGGACTGATTTGTGTTCATGTGTTTTAGAAACAATGGAACACTTATTTCTCAAATGTCCTTTTATTCTTTCCTTTTGGATAATTGTATATGCCAAATGGTATAAATCACCATTCCATTTAATGACTAGGGATTTTCTTTTTTTAAGAATTTTACCCCAGGCTTGGGATAAGTATGATGTAATGATTCACTTGATTTTATGAATTCTGAGGTATCATATTTGGCATGTATGGTGTCAGTTTATTTTATATAAAAAGATGTCTCACAGCTCAACAGCTGTTCTGGAGTACCCATAATGCAGTAGTAAAGATAAAATATCAGGAAAAAACAAATTATACAGCAGCACAATTTCAATCTTGGTGGAAAAATATGGATTAAATAGAAGAAGTATAAAAGATATGGCAAAAAGGTGAGATGGCTGGTAGCCAATTGAGTATAAGACATGGGGGGGGGGTATAGGTTGTTTTCAGTATTTATTTTCTGTCTCCTTTATTCTTTTTCCTGTGCTTGAAATTGGAATGGTTTTTGAGCACTAAGGAGGTTTGGTCAAAAACCTTGTTGATTTTCTTTCACATAGGTTGTGGGGGTGTATATTGCATATTTCAAGTTTAAATATGTTCTGGTAGGGGTCTGCTATGACAAATATATTTTATCTTGATGGCCTTTCCCCTTTTGTAATTAGTGGTGGGCTAAGTGAGGAAAATTTGCTTTGCGGAGTAATCTGCAACATTTCTCCTATTTCACAGAGCAAAATGCGAAATTTCACTGGGTGGAAAGGTGAAATTTTGCCTTCCTTGGTGAAATTTCACCTCCCACAGCAAAATTTCACTTTCTGCAGTGAAATTCCACTTTCTGCGGTGAAATTTCACCCATGGAAGGTGAAATTTTGCCTTACAAGGGGAAATTTCACCCGCATTAGGCAAAATTTCACCGTGGCAAAATTCTACCTAATGCAGAAAATTTCACGAATTACTCCATGCAGGGAAATTGGGCACTTTGCTGTCACTTTGCCGGTGGAAATTAAATTCACTGCATCTCTATTTGTGATTTATATTTACTTCATGTGTGACTTATCACTGTTTTTTTTTTATTATTTGATTTTGGGGTTTATAACTAATGATCCCCCTACTTTAGGGGGATGGGAGGGTCCAGGTTTTGGGATTAATTTGGTTTTTCTTCTAAATGCAATTGATTATAGGTAGTGTATGATTTAAGGTAAGGGAAAAGTATACAGTAATATTTATTTTACAATTTAAATGTTTTGTTCTTTAATAATTATATTAAATGCAAGTTTATGAAGTAAACATACTTATATAATTCCCCCATTCTTTACAGGTTTAATGGGTAAGAGGGTGGTATGCCTTAATACACTCTATTGAGTTTTATGACTTTGATTTAAGATAACGTGTTGCATTATGTTTTGATTTTGGTATGCATTAATACCTTTTGCATTATGTAATGCAGTGTTTATGAAGGTATATGATAGTCACAATTGTGTATTATGTTATGTTTTGTTTGGGTCTTATTAAAAAAATTCCTCTACTCTTGCCAGAAGGGGCAGCTTCTGGCTGTTTAGTTGTCTGACAAGACATCCTAACTTGGATGTGGAGGAGTGAGGGTAGAGGTTGTAGGAGCTGAGGGGATGGCCTCCCCCTCAGTTCCTGTTGTGCAAGAAGCTGAAGAAATAGATCTAGAGAGTTTGTTTTTGCCTAGAATGTAGAGTGCTATGGAACTGGATGGAGATGATACTGTTATGATGGAGCACTGCAGAGAACAGGAGAATGTGCATTCAGCAAACTGAATGGAGAAAGGTGAACTTGTTAAATGAATTGGAACTAAAAAAAAAACAGCAGTTGCTAGCAATGTTAAATGAAACAGAGAATGCTATCCTGCAGCAGAAAATGGATGTGAAATCAGACATGGACATTGAAGCAAAAGAATCAAATAAGAAGCAACACTCTGCAGAGACAGCTGCTCAGCCGAAAGTGATAAATGTTGAGGCAGTAACATCTAAGGGAATTGCTGCAGAGGAATCAAAAGAAGGAGCAGTGAGTGAGCAATGCCCTGAAACTACAGAGCTGAACTTGATAGATTTTTTTGATTGTGTGACCAGAGATGTAAATCAAGGAGTGGCAGTAGATGTCACCTACCTAGATTTCAGCAAAGCCTTCAACACTGTCCCACATAGAAGGCTGGTTAACAAGATGGGTAGTCTGGGCATGAGAGTCAAGGTGGTGAACTGGGTTAGGAACTGGTTAACAGATAGGAGACAGAGGGTGGTGGTAAATGGGGTACAATCTGGGGTGGGGGGTGACCAGCAGGGTACCACAGGGATCAGTACTGGGACCAGCCTGTTCAATGTCTTCAATAGTGACATTGCAGAGGGGCTAGAAGAAAAGGTCTGCTTGTTTGCAGATGACACCAAGATCAGCAATAGGGTGGATACTCCAGACAGGGTGCAGGAAAGGAAGAATAGATGGTTGGAGATGTGGCAACTGAGGTTCAGTGCAAAAAAGTGCAAAATAATTTACCTGGGTAGAGGGAACCCTGGGGAGAGTTACAAGTTGGGGGGGGGGAGCTGGCTGTCACCAAGGAGGAAAGGTTACTAGGGGTTATAATTTCTGATGAACTTAAGGTATCAAAGCAGTGCACAAAGGCAGCGGGGAGGGCCAGTGGCATACTGGGGTGCATAGGCAGGAGTATCACTAGCAGGAGGTGGGAGGTGGTGATGCCATTTTATAAATCATTGGTAAGGCCTCACCTGGAGTAATGGATGCAGTTCTACAGGACACACCTGTGCAAGGACATAAACAAGGTGAAGACTATCCAGAGAAGGATGACAAAGATGGTGCAGGGCTTGCACCACAAAACATATGAGGAGAGACTAAGCTAAGGGACCTCAAGATGTACTCACTGGAGGAGAAGGGAGAGTGGGGGAGATGATTGAAACTTTCAAGTACCTCAATAGCATAAACAAGGTACAGGTGGGGGAACCTTTCCTATGTAGAAAAAGTACTAGAACAATGGGGAACAATATTAAATTGGAGGGGGGAAGATGAAGAGGTAATGTGAGGCCATTTTTCTACACAGAAAGGGTAGGTGAGGCTTGGAATAGTCTGCTACAGGAGGTAGTGGGGGGCAAGCGCAGTGGAGGGGTTTAAGCATGCCTGGGACAAGCACTAGGGAACCTTGAGAGGGGAAGGAGTGATGAAAAGCCATTGATCACATAGGGTCAGTGGCCACATACAATGTATATGGCCTACGGGCAGACTGGATGGGCTTGGGTGTCCTTATCTGCCAACAATTTCTATGTTTCTATGTTTCTATGTAATGCTGAACAAAAAGACAGAATCAAAAAGAAGCTAACATCTCAAAATGCTGTGAGTACTGGCAATAACAGTAACAAACTTTTAGAAATTTATGCACTCTGTTCAGGACTGTAACATATGCAGATAGTGAGGTTAAACTAACAGAAAACAACAGTGAGAAAAACACTAGGGATAAACAAAAGTTTTAAGCAAACAAGGTTTCATGACATACTATGGTAAACTGTAATTCTTTTTTATTCTGTACTAAATCATGTCTCTATTTATCACACTTTGATCTGTATTTCTTTTATTATTATTTTTTTTCTCTGAGTTCTGATCTGCTTTTTTTACCTGTACCTCACGTCCCCCCTGCCACTTCTACTAACTCTTGAGCTCAGTCCCACCCACTCCCTCTTGTTTTTCCACCTCTGTTTATACTACCTCACACTCTGTTTATCTAGGAGTTTGTTCTTTTGTTTCTCTTAATTTCTTGATTTCCTTGCATCTCTTAGGCATCTTCTGTCTATTCTACCCTTACAGCCAGCCTCTGATCTCAGATCCTAGCTGTGTGCTTTTGTCTTCCCTTTAGCTTCCTTTCATCTCCTACTGACATGTTCCTACTTAGCCCCTACCCATTTCTTCTCACGTTTTTATTTTGCATCTTTGAGTTTCCTTTCCAGTCCCCTTTATCACCTTCCTACTTCACTTCCTGATTTTTAATTGCTCCACAGTGGATCCACTCATCTCTCTCCCCCTTAGATTCCAGCCCCTGACCGGGCCACCAGGTCTGTCTCTGGTGTGGCCGCGGCTTCAAAAGATAGCAGCCCAAGCCACCACCACCTGCCCGCCTTACAGCTCCAGCCATTAGGGATTCCAGCCTCTGACCGAGCCACTTGGTCCTCTCTTTGGTGCGGCCATGGCTTTGGAAGATAGCTGCCCAAGCCACCACCACCTGCCTGTCTTACAGCTCCAGCCACTCGGGATTCCAGTCCCTGACCGTGCCACCGGGTCCTCTCTTCAGCACGGCCGCGGCTTCAGAAGATAGCCACCCAAGCCGCCACCACCTGCCCTCCTTACAGCTCCAGCTACTCAGTATTCCATCCCCTGACCTGGCCACCGGCTCCTCTCTTTGGCACGACCGTGGCTTTGGAAGATAGCCACCCAAGCCACCACCACCTGCCCACCTTACAGCTCCAGTCATTAGGATTCCAGCCCCTGACCGGGCCACTGGGTCCTCTCTTCAGCACGGCCACAGCTTCGGAAGATAGCTGCCCAAGCCGCCACCACCTGCCTGCTTTACAACTCCAGCCACTCGGGATTCCAGCCCCTGATCTAGCCACCTGGTCCTCTCTTCGATGCGGCCATGGCTTTGGAAGATAGCCACCCAAGCCGCCACCACCTGCCCACCTTACAGCTCCAGCCACTCTGCGTAAGATTCTGTCTAGGGTTGGGGAGGTGCTGGCAGCTACCATAGGTCTAGCGTTTGCTGCCTCGCTCCCCGATTGGACTCCCACTACCTACACTGCTCCTGATTGGCTCCGGTCTGTGTCTGTCTTTTGCTCTGCTCGCTGGGCTCTGCACCCATAGAAATACATTGGCCTTTGCCATAATTTTGGCCCACATTTTATTGCAATTAATTGCCGTGTTCTCTGCAGTGTGATTTTACAGCCATTTTCTGTTTTAGTTCATTGTGCATATTTTGCTACAGCCATTTACATCTGCTGTTAATAACTGTGACTTAAAGTTCTCTGCTTGCACTTGTCTGCTATCTGATCCACTCCTCCCTACCTTCGCTAAGTTTCTGTCACTAAGGGCATGAAATTGCAAGCTTTCTGCCTCACTAGTCCTGCTGCTACCATTTCTCTCTCCCCCTCTACTGGTGCCAGTTTCTGGAATTATCCATTGTTCTGAGCCTTGCCGCCCCTGCTTTGACTCACATCTGCCTAAACTTTTCTCTCTACCCACGTCCCCTGATTTAGCCTCTTTTCTACGTCACCAGCCTTTTGTCCTGCATTGCATTAACTAATCCCCCCTTTCCTCTCTCTCCCACTTAGATTCCAGCCCCTGACTGGGCCACTGGGTCCCCTCTTCGGCACGGTTGCAGCTTTGGAAGATAGCCACCCAAGCCGCCACCACCACCTGCCCGCCTTACAGCTCCAGCCACTCAGGGTAAGATTCTGCCTAGGGTTGGGGAAGCGCGGGCAGCTACCATTGGTCTAGCATTTGCTGCCTTGCTCCCCGATTGGACTCCTGCTACTTACACTGCTCCTGATTGGCTCCCGTCTGTGTCTGCCTTTTGCTCCACTCACTTGGCTATTTGCCCATAGAAATACATTGGACTTTGCCATCATTTTGCACCCACCCCCACCCCTCCTACCTTAAACTTATGCCTTAACCCCACCCCTTCTTTCTCCCTCAGCCCATTTGTTCACCAGCCCTCGGTCCTGTACACAAACCCTTCCCATTTTTTCACTTTACAGTGTGCCTGTCTTACCATACTCTTTTTCCTCCTACTTGTAGCCTTCTCCACTGCCCTCTGATCCCCCTCAATCTGTACTGGCATGGCCCCCCTCTACTCTGACAAATCAATGTCCACCTCATGGCCATTCTCCCCCCTGCTTCTTACCCTCCTCCTTCTCCTTGTTATGCCCCCATCTCCTCCCTCCCTAGGCCCTACATCCCTTGCCCACTCCCCCCAATCTCCTGCCCTGGCACTACCTTCTGTTCTAAGGGAACTCTACACTTCCTGCCTCATCCTCCTTGTGGCCCGCCTATGTTCAATACCTGGTTACTGCTTATGGAAACAAAGCCCTGTGGGCTGGCCTCATATCTTTGCTTTGACTGATAACATAGCCTGGGAACTACCGACTGGAACCCGCCCACAACTCCAGCAGCAAACAACGTCTTAAATTAGGCCTCAGGGAACTACACCTCTACTCCTTAAAACTGCTTCTCCTGATCCTACCGATCTCTGGCAATGTTCACCCGAACCCTGGACTGTGCAGCCCAATTCTCAAAACTACTGCCGGATCTCTTCTCCTTGTAATCCTAAACATCTGTAGTCTTCTGTCGAAGTTTGACGCACTTCAATCTTTCGTTAGGCATCACAACCCTGACATCCTAGCTGTTGTGGAAACCTGGCTGATGCCGAAAGTACAGGTACCTGCGATAGCCCTCCAAGGCTATAACATCTTTAGACTGGACCGAGTCTCCAAGAAGGGTGGGGGCTGTGCCGTTTATGTCAAAGACACCTTAATGGCTCACCCCCTAGCTACACCAATGCCTGAGTCCTCGTTCCAGATTCTACCCATCAGACTACTCCTAGGTCCTAATCAGAAAGTGTTCCAAATCATCTCCATCTACATTCCACCCCCGCGACCAAGCCAACGGTCTTAAGGATGTCCTCAAGTACATTAACACCCAACCTCCTGACTCTGAACTTAGCCTGTTATGGGACTTTAACATAAATTGGCTCAGTTCTGATGTAGGTACTCATAAGGATGCCATAGCGGCCACCAACCTCACACAGATGGTCAACACCCCTACTAGAACTAATTACAAGACTGGCACTAGCACTCTACTGGACTGGGTACTTACAACTCACCCATCCCGTATCTCTCATACCTCCATTCTCCCAGACTCCCTCAGTGACCACTCCCCAGTCATCTGCGAATGGTCCAATAAATTTCTCAAGCCACCTCCTTCTATCTTACATAGTAGGTCCTTCCCCGTGGGAAGCTCTCCCACTTCAAACATTACCTGAGCCTTCAAGACTAGCAACCTATCTACAATGCAACTGGTGTCAATGTGGCCCTTGACCTCTTCATTGCCACCTTTAACAAGGCCTGTGACTTCTATGCACCTGCTAAAAAATGTTAAGTCAAAGCACTCATCAACCCCTGGATAAACTCCAAGCTTCTCTCACAATTGAAAGTAAGGGACCACCTCTGGGTGGTAGCCCAAGCCACAGGCAAGCCATCAGACATTCAAAACTACAAACAAGCCTGAAATGCCTGTACTAAAGCCATCCGGCTTACCAAAACCTCCTACTACAATGAAGCTCTCTCAAACACCTGGGGAAATGGTCGTGCTTTCTGGGACAACATCAAAGAAATCACAGGAAAACAACCAAAAAAAACTCCAGCCATGCTGATCATTGATGGTGCCACCACACTGGACTCCATTACAATTGCTAACACCTTTAACACAGCCTTCACTGATCTCAGTGCTGTCCTCCCCCTGAATTCTTTAATGACGATAACTGTTATCCAACTGCCAGTGTTTGCAAGGTAAACAACCCCAACTTCTACTTTCAGCAGATCGACTTGTGTAAAGCACATCATTACATCACATCTGCTATCTCAAAATCCAGAGCAAGTGGTGATACCCTCGACCTCAAGTTACTGCTGCTCACTTTTGAGGAAGTCCTACGTCCCTTAACCAGAATCCTGAATCTCTCTCTCTCTCTCTCTCTCCCCGCACCAGTCAATTTCCGGATAGATGGAAATCTGCTACTGTCTCTCCAGTTCACAAAAGTGGTGATAAGTCCAACCATGCTAACTATCACCCGATTTCTATCCTGCCCCCTCTCTCCAAGGCACTTGAACGTATTGCAGCAGACCAGCTAACCGACCATCTAATCAAATACAATCTATTGTGTGATCAACAACATGGATTCAGAAAGGAACACAGTACCTCCACTGCCCTTCTTGAATTCACTGGTGCTGTACGTAGTTCTCTAGACAAGGGTCTCCTTACTGGCGCAGTTTACATCGACCTCTCTAAGGCTTTTGATAACATTCACCATCGGCTACTGGCCAACCAGCTAAACTAACCTAAACATTGGACTCTCCCCAGACTCAGCACAGTGGTTCAAAAGCTACCTTGAAAACCAGACCCAAAGGCTAAAAATTTCCACTACTCTCTCTGATGCCTTACCAGTTCACTTCGGAGTTCCCCAAGGATCCATACTTGGCCCGCTACTTTTCAGCCTATTTCTTAATTCCCTCCCACAATCTTCCATGGAGAAAATCATAATCTATGCTGATGATGCAGTCATCTTCTCATCCCACAGAGACCCCATATCACTACAACAAAATCTCCAGACTGGTTTTAGTGCCATTGAGAAGTGGTTCTCTAACCACAAGCTCCTACGTAACCAACATACCTCTCAACTTTCTGCCTCGTAAATCAGGGACAAGGCTTAAAAAATCAGGGACAAAGGGCCAAAATCAAGGACACATTTTCAAAATTGGTGTTATCCACTCAGGAATCTGGTAGAGTATAGGGCTTAGTGTAAAATGCATTTTCTAAGGAAGAACAAGTCTGTAACTTTAATGTTTGACATTATTTTGTGCTTACAACCCCTGCTGGTTGGTCACAGAAACACAATTTTTAAGAGGGACAGAGTAAAATTTTGAGGCAGAATCAGGGACGTCCCTGAAAATCAGGGACAGTTGAGAGGTATGGTAACCAAAAGAAAACAAAGTCTATGCTCTTCTGCAGCTCTCAAAATAGACACAAGCTTCACAGCCTAACTATCTCCACTGCACAAGGGTCTATCCTGGAGCAGATCCATTCCTTTAAATACCTCAGATACTGCTCGACTCCAACCTCTCCTACAAGGCTCACATCGAAAGTGTGGCCAAAGCAGCAAATATTCACCTTGGCCTCCTCTACAGGCACAGACAACATCTCACACCCCAAGCTCTAAGGCTTGCCGTTCAGAGGTCAATGGTCTTGATTATTGATTATGGTCTTCTCTTCTATGGCTCTGCCACTAGGTCTACCCTCAGGCATGTCTCAACAGCCCTCAATAAGGCATGCTGGCTAGTCCCTGGGGCACACTGACTTACACATACCTGTGATCTGTATGCTCAAATCCACTGGCTCCAACTCTCTAATCACATAAAGTTCCTGACCTGCATAATGGCTAAGAAAATCAGCCTTGGCCTTGCGCCACCAGGAGTCATGGCCCTGCTCCAAAACAGCAGAAATAACCTGCAGATTACTAGGGGACTAAAACTCAACTCCTTCAAATCCCCTGCTGCCGCACTGCTCAGGGTCAATAAACATTTGCATACACGGCTCCATTATGGCTGAATAACCTTAGCCCTGACATCACCTCAGCTCCTACAATTGGTACCTTTAAAACTCACCTATGGCTTCATCTTATTGCCTCTAGCTCCTGCGACTGCTACACTTATGCCTGAGCTGACTTGTCCAGCCACTGACACCTCCTCAACTTCCCCCCTCCCTGCAGCTCTTACCCCAATTGCACTTACTATCCTTCTCCCTCCACCTATCCTCACCCTATCCCTCTCTCCGCCATCCCTGCCCCTCCTTCACCCACCTTCTTCTTTACCCCTCTCCCATCATCCGACAACTGCCTCTGGCTGTGTCTTTGTGTTCCCTCCCTTGCTTCCCCCTTGTTCTCTGTGCTGCCCGCCTCCCCACTGAGGCATTACTGTCTCTCCATAGGCCTATCTCCATCTTGATTTGTCTATGTATTATGTCATTATTTGTTCCTGTCTCAAATCATTATATATTGTTGTACTAAGACTACTGTTCCCTAATTTTGATGTGTATACCCTGTTTTGTACTTGCCTCTGACGTGGAACCTTTGTAAAAGAGCCTTGGCTCAAAGGTATTTGTAATCCTAGATTTCAATAAACAAACAAATACTGCTAATGTTGCTCAATTTTGCTATTCACCTGAAGAAGGGACCTGTGTGGCCCCGAAAGCTTGTGTATAATTCCATCTTTGTACAAGACACTTGTTGGTCCAATAAAAGGTATCAAACCTTCCATCTTCTCAAGCAAACAAGGACAAATGAGATGGGGAAATGGTCATCTGAAAAGGCCTTGAGAGCAGCAGGTTGGGTGCAGGAAAAACAGGAAAAATAGAAACCAGATGAAAAAGGCCCTGTTATTTTGAAATATAAAACGGATTTTCAAACCACAACCACAGTACAAGGGAAAAGGAATTTTGTCTGATGATGAAGTGGCTAGTACTTCTGCAGAGGCCTCTTTACAAATGTTAACAGAAACAAGTGTGCCTCAAACTGAACAGGAGGAAAATAAAAAAAGAAACTACAGAGGCACAGGACCAAAGTAAAGAAAAAACAAGGACATTTGCTGACCTCTTTACCCCATGGGGAGAGCCAGGCCCCAGAAGGAATGCTGTTCAACTAATTTACAAAGGAGGCCTTAAACACCTGCCAAACAGATTTTACATCGCAAGTACTTTACTAAAATAGTCCATGAAATTTTTGGCTTCAGAAATATACGCCTTAATCCATACAGGAGATGTTAACTTCAACATTCGTTTTAAAACAATAACTGGTTTAGATAGATTTTGGACAAAATACCATGCAATGTACAACATGCTTTTATGGAGCCCCTTTTAAGCTATCCCTTTCACAAAACCAGTGTTATGTACTGTTACTGTTTTGTTCAGGAATGAGGGGTCAATATATCAGACATTTTATTTTGGTTAAGGCAATGTTGTGAGGTGTTAGACGCCCCACACCTATACTAGATTCTGAGAAGATTTGGATGGGGTGGAAAATAAAAGTGAAATTGAAACAAACAGATCAAGGAATTATGCATCTTCCTGGTACTTTCTTTATAGGGGGGAGATATGGGCTCATCAACAATGTTCAAATGTGGATCAATGGGTCATTTGGGAAATGCTTGCTATAGCACCACATGTAATCATTTTTTTGAGTATGGCCACTTAGCAGCAGAATACCAAAACACCTTCAAAGGACACCTAAACCATCTTCTTATACATTTTTTTTAAAATAACTCCATAGACTTGTAAAGGTAAAGCTGTTGCTTACATGTCAATGAAGAGAGATGCCAGCTGTGCAGATGTATTCTAGCACTATTAATCATATTCAAATGTGAATACCATTAAAATGAAAAATGATATCATGGTACTGTGAGCACGAACGTTGTTTAGCACAAAACTATCTACAAAATGAGTGGTGTTTCATTTATAGATTCATTTTAGTTTTTTTTTTTAATTAGCAAAGCATCAGAAAATTCAAATTTTTGTCACTTTTCAACAAATGAAAATAACTTCAGAACAAAAAATGGTAGCATGGTACTGTGAGCATGACATTTGTTTAGCACAAAAATATCTACAAAATGAGTAATGTTCCATTTATATATACATTTTAGTTTTTTTTCTATAATTAGCAAAAAACAGCAGACAATTTAAAATGTTTTCACTTGTTGCAATAAACAAATGCAAATAACATTAAAATGAAACATGATAGCATTGTACAGTGAGCACAAAAGTTGTTCAACACAAAAATATTTACCAAATGAGTGGTGCTTCATTTATAGATACCTTTTAGATTTTTTTATAATCAGCAAAAAATGGCAGGACATTCAATTTGTTTTCCCTTTTTTGGAGGTGTGACACAAATGGAATATGCTACCTCCCTAAATATTGTTGATATGTTTTGTTCTTGTGCCCTCCTCTAATTAACTAAACTACAATTTGCTTTTCAGATAGCTCCCACCTCCTGCCTTCTGAATGTGGGTTGCAAAACTTTTGTATGCTTAATGTTTCCATTTCTATTTTCCCCTGCTCTGTCAATTCTGTCTTGCCATGACAGTGTGAGCCATAGATTCTTGTATTCCCACTTTACGTTATCAGGCAAAGTGATCAAGGGCATACTGCATTTCCCATGCAGCCATCCACTGACACTTCTTTTTCTTCCTTGCATTTAGTCAGTGCACATGAAAACTGCCTTCACCATACTACCCAGAGCTATATATCACTCTGCTGCCATTTCCTATTTTTTTGTTTTCATTTTGTGTCATTCAGCTGTGTGCCATTTAAGTGGGAAGGTTATCTCTGTTTCCAGGCAAAGAAGTGATGGGCCTGGTACTCCTCAGATCAGCCACCTGCTGACTTTCCCATATCCTTAGCATATGCTTCCATGGCAGCATAGGTGCCTTTGGCACCTATGTGAAGACATCTGCACTTTTCAGGTGGCTGATGGCACTCAGCTGTACCTCGTACCTCATAACCAACCGGGGCTATGTGGTAATTTAGCATTATCTCACACCTTGTCATGTGTTATTGCTTACTTACAATTTACAATGTGATCCTACAGGAATTTTATAAAACATTTCCCAGGTGGTTGAAGGTGCTCAGCTGCAGCTTGTGCCTTACAACCCACCTTGGGCATGCAGCAATTTAGCCTTGCCACACACCCTGACATGTGGTATTGATCATTTAACATTTATAATACAATCTTATTCAAATTATATACTGCACTTCTCAGGTGGTTGAAGGCATTCAGCTGTACCCCATGCCTTACAACCCAACTGGGGCATGCAGCAATTTATTATTGATGTACACCCTGCTGTGTAGTATTGATCACTTAAAATTTATAATGCAATCTTTTTCAAATTATGTAGCATACTTCCCAGGTGTTTGAAGGCACCCAGCTGCCCCTTATGCTTACAATCCACCTGGGGCATGCAGCAATTTAGCATTGCCACACAGCCTGCTGTGTGTTACTGCTTACTTTACAATTTACAATGTGATCCTATGTGAATTTTATATTGCACTGCCCAGCTGGCTGAAGGCACTCGGCTGTGCATCATGACTCACAACCAGCTTGGGGCATACAGTAATTTAGCATTGCTGCACACCCTGATGTGTGTTATTGCTTACTTACAATTTACAATGTGATCCTATGGGAATCAAATACTGCACTTTACAGGTGGCTGAAGGCATTTTGCCTGCACCTCATGCCTCATGACCCACCTTGAGCATGTGGTAATTTAGCATTACCACACACCCTGTTATGTATTATTCCTTACTTATAATTTACAATGTGATCCTATGGGAATTTGTTAACACACTTCCCAGGTGGTGTGCAAGTGTGCACATGTATCCTTGGCTACAGAAGTGCTAGACTATGATGTTGGATGTCTCATGTCATTTGGAAAGAGTTGCATGTTGTTTGTCTTACATGATGATGGATGTCTGTGATTGCTTGTGTTGCTTTTCCCCCTTTGGCTGCTTGGGTGTGGGTGGAGTTAGTGTTGAAAACCCTAACATCATATTTCCATACTTTTGTCACTTTAATAGCAAGACAAACAGATGCATTAATGGAGTTTTTTGCAAAGAATATATAAGGGGTATGCTATCGGCCTACTGGAAATATTGTTGATATTTTTTGTTTGAGTGCTGATTCACCTGATGACATCATGAGTGGCAAAGGCACGAGTGATGTCATCGGGTCAATTGGCATGAGAACAAAAAATATCAACAATATTTCCAGTAGGGAGGTAGCATATTCCATTTATGCTATACCTCCAAAAAAGTGAGAAAAAATTGAATGTCCTGCCATTTTTTGCTGATTATAAAAAATCTAAATAGTATATACTGTATAAAGAAAACATCCCTCATTTGGTATATATTTTTGTGCTGAACAACTTTTGTGCTCAAAGTACCA
This sequence comes from Neoceratodus forsteri, assembly GCA_016271365.2. Lineage (NCBI taxonomy): Eukaryota > Metazoa > Chordata > Ceratodontiformes > Ceratodontidae > Neoceratodus > Neoceratodus forsteri. The sequence continues at coordinate 208,652,010 of CM057451.1, forward strand.
TGATCTATTTCATTTTAAAGCTATTTGCATTTGTTTGTTGCAAAAAGTAAAGAAAGAAATGCATTTTCTGCTGTTCTTTGCTAATTATAAAAAAAACTAAAAGGTATATATAAATAAAACACCATTCATTTTGTAGATATTTTTGTGCTGAACAAATGTGCTCACAGTACCATGCTACCATTTTTTTGTCTTAAAGTTATTTACTTTTGTTTGTTGAAAAAGTTAAAAAAAATTGAATGTTCTGTTGCTTTTTTTGTTCATTTTTTAAAAAAAAGATAAAAGGTATCTATAAATAAAACACCACTAATTTTGTAGATATTTTTATGCTGAACAACTTTCATGCTCACAGTACCATGCTATCATTTTTCATGTTAAAGTTATTTGCATTTGAACATGGTTAGTAGAGCTAGAATACATCTGCACAGCTGGCATCTCTCTCTCTTCATTGACATCATCAAGGCAGCCATTTTAGGATTCTTATAGCAGGAGTTTTGAATCAGGGGAGGCTGTGTTTACAATTTTCAAATGCTATGAAACTGCATTTATCCTACTTTAATAAATGCAGTTTCAGTATAAATGTAAACAGCAACCTTTTCTCTACAAGCCTATGGAGTTATTTTTTAAAAAACACAAAATGTCTTAAAGGATGGTTTAAGTATCCTCTAATCTGGTTTAACTTCAGTTGGTTTCCATCTGTATCTCCTCACTCCCCCCACATACAGACACTCACTGAGACAAGGCTAAAAAATCGGTAGAACTACTTAGCCCTCCATTCCCAGTCAACAAAAATTAAATAAATGAATGAATGAATGATATAAATAAACCATACATGTCTATCGTGAACCATTGCAATTTAGGTAGCTTGCAGAAGAAACAAAGACAATTTGAAAAAGGGGTAGTATGCAGAGTGCATAAACAACACAAGAAGACAGATAATATAAATTCTGTTTTTTTTAATTACCTTATGCATATACAGGCTTTCTAAAGCATACAACCCAACACAAAGCATCATGTGATTGCAAATCAGTGTACAGGACTACTAGCAGTGCCTGTCCCCTAGATACTTGCTGAGATCTGTGGAGTCCCAGTCTTTCCTTAACAAAGGTGTTCCACTGACCATTGCAGTTGGTAGCACAACTGCTCAGCTAGTAGTATGAGCATGTGTTGAATACCACATAGCAAATAATGTGAAAGAACTTCTGCAGTATCAGAAGATGACAGTGCTATGTGTTACAGGGCTGTAAAGGTACTGCCTCCTGTTTCTGTCATTCACTCTAAGTCTGATGATTTGCACCCAGTTAGCTTGCTGTCAGCATGACTTAAAGGTTAGAGTGATAGCCTGCAGGTAATTTTGGTGCACTGGACCATGGTTCGAGACCTTTCTGATCTCAGTTGGACTTTTTGCATTGTTTTGTTTTTTGTAAAACTGTTTATATTATTCCAGTACATATTTAAGAGTGGTGTTGGGGAGAATGTCAACTCCAAGGTCGAAACTGTGTAAATATAGAAACCTGCTCTTTTCTTTAAATTATGTATAACCTAGGAGCTGATTATATTTAGATGCAGGGGTTCAGGGGCAGAGCCCCCCAATACAAAATAATGAGCATAAATGTGCTGGTGTTCAGTGGTTTTTACTGGAGGGGGATATGTTAGAGGTACAGCGAGTTAACCTTTGAGATATGTTATCGGTGCGGTACTGCTGTTCGGTGAATTTTCTACTCTGAGTTGTACTGCGCTGATAACACATTTGCTGAGTTGTCATGGATCCATTGCAGTCTATGCTTCTGTTTACTGGAACACCCTTCCTCCAAACCTAAGACTCTCTCCCAGTCACTCAATATTTTGCTGGGCACTAATGGACTCAGTGTGGCCACCAGACCCATATTCCTGCTAGAAACCGAGGCCTAGCCTGACCTAGAATTGCACACTTTCCCCTTTAATCTCTTGATGTGTACTTAGAAAGCTACATATTATTTTATTATGTATAATGTATTACAGCTATGATGCTGGTGAAATTGATACCTACTGACTGATTTTTCTTCTGTCACTTTACTGTATTTTGCAAGTACATATGACTGCACCTACTGTTGTCTTTTTGAATTGTACTGTTGTTTTCCTTATGATATGAATTACTTGTAACTCCCTACAGATGTTTTTCTCTAATGTGTTTACAGTTTCCGTATTTGATGATGTAAAGTCTGTATCTCTGACAGGTCATGCCTGAAAATAGGCATATGTACTGTAAGCCTAGTATTTTTTTTTTTTGTATCCTCTTTTAGTAAAGCTGCATTTTCATCTGTACCAGAACGGCCAAACCATGCATTCCTAGCTTTGAAGTTTCTAATGGTTTATCTCTTTTGTTATAATTTTCTTTATTTGGCCCAGTGCATTATTAGTAACTCTGTACATGTCTAGAGCAGAAGATTTTAGCCATAAGTTGGTCTCAAGGTTATCCTGCACTTTCTCAAATTCCCTTCAATATCAGAGCTCAGAATTTCCATTTCCAAGTGATCCTCATATTGAAAATAGTAATCTGCTGATCTTGTTGCTTTTTACCTACTGGGAGTTCAGTAAACGTTTAAAGTTCCAGGGGTAAATGGTTGCTATTATACCTAGGTAATACCCTTTAACAATCATAGTAACATAGAAACATATGGTGTGTCAGCAGAAAAGGACTGATAGGCCCATCTAGTGTGACTTGTTTTCCCTGCATTATTAGTACACCCTGGACCCTATTTAGTCATAGGTGTCCTTCTCTCCTCAATTGCCTCTACCAGTTATGCCTATGTGCCTATCCTATGCATGCTTAAAGCTCCCCAATGTCTTTACCCCCACCACCTGTTCTGGCAGACTGTCCCAGGCTCCACCACCCTTTCTGTGAAGAAGTATATTTGCACAGCCATTATAAACTCCCCCACCAAGAAAAAAATCATAGCATGCCACCATGTTCTGGCACTCCTCCTTCTCTAAAAAAGACTCCCCTCCTGCACCTTGTTCACACTGTGAGGTACCTACTACTCTCAATCATGTCCCTTCTCACTATCCTCTTCTCCAAAGAGTATCTGTTGGGCTCCTGGAGTTTCTCCTTACATGGTTTCTAGTGCAACACCAAAATCATTTTGTTAGCTCTCCTCTGGACCACTTCCACCCTGACAATGTCCTTGTTGAGTTGTGACTTTTAGAAATGGATGGTTTTCCCATGCCGAATCAACAACAGTGTTGTCGAAGTTTGGCATGGTGAGATCCCCAATGTTGACAGGTGAAATTTCTCTTGTCAGACATTGTGTGTTTTTCATTGGGAAGCTGTGCCCCCCACACCTACCCTTCTAATGATTACTAACTTTGAGTTGGAGTTAAGTTGAAGGTAGTACGATAATCGCTTGTACCCAGGAGGCTATCCAGTGTGACATCTGCAATGCTGTCCCTGTTCAATACCCAGCACTCTCTGTCTCAAGTGGGTTCTGTAACCAGCAGCCTAAGAAATGTCTCTCATAGGAAGACTATTATGGCCTTGCTTCAAGCTGTAGCTGCAGCCAGAATGCTTCAACCTATGTCCGGCAGATTAAAGTCCCTTATAATCAATACTTCCCCGATGCTTGTCATTCTGCCAATGACCTCCCACAAAAACCCTGTTTAACTCCTCCCACTGAGTTGGTGCTCAGTGCACAACCACCAGGTGGATAAACACCATGGATGCTGTCTCTAAGCCAACCCAAAGAACCTCTAGCCCTTTCTTATCACTGCTATGTCCTTGTATCTCCATAGTCTTTATATCTTCCCTCACATATAAAACAACCTCCCCCCTATCCTCCCTGCCCTATCCATCTGAAACATGGTGTAATGCAGAATGGCCACATCTCAGCTGTGGTTGTTGGTGCACCATGATTCTGTTATGGCCACCAGAACTAGAGAACTTTGGTTTCAGAGCAAAAAATAGCAGTCTAGAACTACAGATTTTTTTACTGATAAATCACTTCTATCTCAGCAGGAGTCAGTACCTGTTTGGATTAAGCAAACAGATACTTTATTAGAAGAAGGGGGTCCCATTTAAGTAAAAACCAAAAGAAGAAAGTCACTGTGTGTTTCTCTGTGGAATGGGGCTGTATCAGCTTAACTTACTGAGTCAGAGCAGAGGGCGAATCTAATTGGGGGTGTGGCTTAGCAGCTTAGGAGTACAAAAGCAGCTGTCTCCAATTATAGCTTCTTGCTGTTTTTGACAGAAGAGAACTTTGGTTTCAGAGCAAAAAATAACAATCTAGAACTACAGATTTTTTCACTAATTGCCCTCCTTCCCACCCAAAGCCAGTTCTACTTTTATAGCCACTGGATTTGACTGACAACAGGAACTTCCTGTTTGGCACTAGGAAGGGAAGGATCATTGAGACACATTAGTTTCATCAACCTTGAAGGAACCTAAAAAAGATAACTCTTTCTCCCCCCTGGCTGCTGGAGGTCTGAATCCAAGCAAGGAAGAAGGAGACTACTGAAGACTACAGGAAGTTTCTGCCCCAGAACAGGAAGGGTGAGAGTTGAAAGGGCACATAGGCAGTAGGAAAGTAAGTGTAAAAATACATAGAGGGAGGCGACAGTAAGCATACAAAGCAACAGGAGAGGGGAAGTCAAGATGGGAGTGGTGCAGTGCAATGGCTGTGGGGCAGCAGTGTTCCGGGAGACATTCTGGAGGCTGTGATGCTGCCCTGTTTGCAGGCACCTCTCTGGTCTGAGAGAGGAGATTGCCCATCTCCAGGTTGACCTGGCTAGGATTCCTGAAACCTCTTCCCCACCCAGGGACCACCAGGGCCACCACGCTACCTCAGAGGTTGCCAAGAAAGAGGAGCAGTTGGACCAAGGTGGGCTCAGGGAGGGAGAGGGTGGTGGAACAGAGGTGCATCCCTCCAGTTGTACCTCTCCACAATTCATATGCTGTTCTGGCAAAGAGTGGTTCCTCTATGGAGGAACCTGCAGTGGAGACCAAGGAGGATGCTGGGAACCTCCACACAGGAGACCCACAGGAGGGTGGCACAAGACCCCACAGGGGAAGGAAACAACTCCTGGTGGGAACTCAATCATTGGGGGGTAGAAGTGGGGGAGGAATGGGATAGGGAGGTAAATTGCCTGCCTGGCACCATGGCTCAGAGGGACAGGAAGCGAATCCTCTGGATCATGGGAGCAGCTGCACTAGGGAGGGAGCTGGATGTCATTGTCTCCTAGGGACAAATGACCTGGCTGTGAATGGCATCAGAGCAGTGAAAGAGGAGTTTGTGGAGTTGGGGAAGGGCCTTAGACAAGTAGCATATACGGTAACCTTCTCAGAGGTTCTGCCTGTCTATGACAAGGATGATGCTAGGGTATTCCACACCATGGGATTCAATGAATGGTTGAAAAACTGGTGTCTAACACAGGGTTTTGGCTTCATTGGGGACTGGGGAGCAACCTGGAAGGATGCAGGTTTATACTGGCGTGATGGTTTGCATCTGTCCTGGGGAAACCAGGATCCTAGGTGACAGGTTTAAATGCTTCATTGACAAGCATTTAAACTAGCCAAGGGGGGAGGCACTGAAAAGGAGGAGGTAAATCCCAGCCTCCCCCCACAAAATGCAGTAGTTAGAGAGGTAAACACCAAGGTAGGGAAGTCAGTAGGGAGCAGGACAGGGATAATGCAGAAAAAGGCTGTAAGGACTGGGATGGGGTTGAAAGGGGTAAGGCCATAAAAAATAAATGGAAGGTGATGAGTAAAAATGCCCACAGTATGTGCAACAAGCTCCCATAACTAGTGGCCTTGATGGAAGAGGGATGCCTGGATATTGTGGCAGTCACTGAAACATGGTACACAAAGAAACATGACTGGGATGTCAACATACCAGGATACACAGCATGCAGGAGGGACAGGGTGGGTAAAAGAGGAGGAGGAGTAGCTCTCTATATAAGGGAAGGGATTAAAGCAACAGAACTAATGAGTAAACAGGAAGTTGATGAGTCACTATGGGTCACCCTGGAGACAGGAAATGGCACCAAAATCTGCATGGGGGTTATGTACAGACCCCTATCTCAGGTGGAGGACATGGACAAGGAAATGATAGAAGGCATCTTTAAAATGACAGAAAAAGGGGAGATATTGTTGATGGGGGACCTGAATATGCCAGATGTTAACTGGAGTACCTTTGCTGCAGGCACATCCAAGAGCAGGGTCATTCTTGATGCCCTAAAGGGGGCATGCCTCAGACAACTAGTGTTGGAACCCACTCGGGAGGGAGCAATCTTAGACCTGGTGCTCTCAAATGGGGAAGGAGAAAGGATCTCAGATTTAGAAGTAGGTAGCCATCTGGGAACAAGTGACCACCAAACAGTGTGGTTTACAATAAACACAGCCATAGAGTCAAGCCATACAAAAACAAGAGTATTGGACTTTAGGAAGCCTGACTTTGGGAAAATGAGAGAATGCCTCAGAAAAGCACTAGCAAACAGGCAAGAAGGAGGGGTGGAGGAACAATGGGGAGTAATAAAAACAGCCAACGCAGAGGCAACAGGACTTTGTGTGAAGCAAATCAACAAAACAAACTGAAGGAAAAAAACACTATGGTTCTCAAAAGAGGTGGCAGGGATGGTTAAGGAGAAAAGGATAACATTCAGGAAATATAAGGAAACACAGAAGGAGCAGGAGAGAAAACTTTATCAGTTGAAGCAGAAGGAGGCAGGGAATGTAATAGCAAAGGCACAAATTGAGGAAAAGATAGCCAACTCTATTAAGAAGGGGGATAAAACCTTTTATAGGAACATTAGGGAGCAAAGAAAGACCAAGGGAGGGATACAGAGACATAATAAAGGGGAGGGAATGTGGGTAGAGGGTGACAGTGAAAAAGCAGGGATACTGAACGAATATTTCTGCTCAGTATTCACAACAGAAGAGGAGGGGGAGGTACCTAAACCAAACAAGGGAGAAACTTTGAATAGGGGAGTCAATACCAGTCCATTCACAGAAGAAAGGGTTTTGAAAGAACTCTTGAAACTGAGGGTGAACAGAGCAATGGGACCTGATTGGATTCACCCAAGAATTCTAAAAGAACTAAGGGTAGAACTAGTAACACCACTGACTACTCTCTTTAACAAATCATGGGAGGATGGGGTGGTACCTGAGGACTGGAGGAGGGCCAATGTGATTCCACTTCACAAAAGTGGGAGCGGAGCAGGGCAGAGGCAGGAAACTACAGACCAGTTAGTTTGACTTCAGTGGTAGGGAAAATGATGGAATCACTTTTGAAGGAAAGAATTGTTGAGTACCTAGAGGCCAGTGGAGCACAGGACCCAAGGCAGCATGGTTTCACAGCAGGAAGGTCATGTCAGATGAACCTAATAGTTTTCTTTGACTGGGTGACCAAAGTAGCAGACCAGGGAGGGGCTGTGGATATGGCCTACCTAGATTTTAGCAAGGCATTTGACAGTCTCACACAAAAGATTAATATTCAAGTTAGCCAGCCTGGGAGTGGATCCCAAGGTGGTAGCCTGGATAAAAAACTGGCTGGACAACAGGACATGAAAGGTAATAGTAAACGGAGTTCACAGTGAAGAAAGGAAGGTAACTAGTGGGGTACCACAGGGTTCAGTACTGGGATCGGTCTTCTTTAATGTCTTTATAAGTGACACTGGAGAGCACCTGGAAGGAAAGGTATGTCTCTTTGCAGATGACACAAACATCTGCAACAGGCTTGATACACAAGGTAGGGTAGAAAGAATGAAAAGGGACATGGCAAGGTTAGAGGAATGGTCAAATATGTGGCAGCTCAAATTCAATGCAAAGAAGTGCAGGTAATGCATCTGGGAAACAAAAACCCAAGGGGAGAGTATATAATGGGTGGTGAGTTAATAATAACAACAAAAATCGAAAGAGACTTAGTAGTAATTATATCAGATGACCTAAAGGTGGGCAAGCAATGTGAGAAGGCAGTAAGGAGGGCTGGGGGGATACTGGGATGCATAGGGAGAGGCATTAACAGTAGAAAACAGGAAGTTGTTATCCCTCTGTACAAACAGTTAGTGAGACCCCATCTGGAGTACTGCGTGCAATTCTGGAGACCCCATCTCCGCAAAAACATAGACAGAGTGGAGGCTGTTTAGAGGAGGCAGCAAAATGGTGCAGGGTCTGCACCAGAAGACATATGAAGAGGAGACTAAAGCAGCTTAATATGTATACCCTTGAGGAAAGAAGGAGAGGGGGACATGAGGAAACTTTCAAGTATCTCAAGGGAATTAACAGTACAAGAGGGCAGTATCTTTCAGAAGAGGAGATGTGCTATGAACAAGGGGCACAATTTGAAAATAGAGGGGGACGGCCAGAGGTAATGTTAGAAATATTTTTTCACAGAAAGGGTTGTGGATGCATGGAACAGCCTTCCTGAGGAGGTAGTGGAGTCAGGAACAGTTGGAGAATTCCAGAATGCATGGTACAGGCATAAGGCAATTCTAGTGGGGGGTAGGAGGAAGTAAGCTGTTGATTAACTAGAATCTGCAGCTTATCCATCAGGTAGGGAAATGGGTAGACTAGGTGGGCCAAGCGGTCCTTATCTGCCATCACATTCTATGTTTCTATGTTTCACATTGGTTGACTTAAGGGTACAAATTTTATTTCTCAGGTTCTTTGTATTGGCACAAAAAACTCTCCAATCCTTTTGTCCTTCCCTGCTCCTACTCTACCTTTTCATCCTAAGTCCATCCTTCACCCCACCCCTGTTCCTGGTACTGTCCTCCCCTTTTTTATTCTTTCTTTGTCCACCCTCCCAAATTCTTTCCTCAGCCTTAGAACCACCTCACCACCCTCACAACCCCTCTCACCTTGTCCTTATGCCCCTCTGCCACTGGGGAATTTATTTCTCCTGAGCTTCTCTCTGTTTATCTATGTTATGGGGGGGCTATTCACTGCCTCCCTCATTTTTTCTGTCTCTCCACTTGGCTAGTTTAAATACCAATCAACGTAACATTTAAACCTTTCATTCAGGACTGCTGTTTCCCTCCTGGATTGATGGAAGTCATCTCTTTTCTACAGGCCTTCATCACCTCTGGTAGGACCCCAGTCCCCAATGTAGCCAAACCCCCTCCTCCCTACACCATGCCCTGAACCATTCATTGAAGACTGGTCTGTTGTACCCTAGGCTCGCCCAGTCTGAACAGAGGCAGCACCTCAGTGAAAGCCTCAGTGTGATCTGCCTGCTTCAGGCACCTCTCTAGCTCCATAAATCTATCCTGCACCACCCTAGCTGTGTCCCAGATAAGTTTATTAGTGCTCAGATGTACAATGACATCCAGTTTCCCCTTATGCCCTGCCACTCTAGAGATCCTAAGGATCCGTCCTCATCCATCCATGTCAAGGCACCAGGTAGGCACCTCACCTCACTTTTCCTTCTGTTCTGTTCCTAAAACTATGCCCTAACAACTGAGTCAACCTGCAGAGGTTGCTTCTTCTTCTGCTGCTGGGTTCTCTGCCTACCACCGTGTGTTCTCTCCTCTGGAGAACCCTCACATTCTCCATGCCATCTCCAACTACCATGGGTGCCTATTTTTGGCAGTTCCATCCTGCCAGAGCAGCAAAAGCGTTGTGTAGTGGCACCGGATGAGGAATGTGTTCCCAGCCTTGGACCCCGGCATCCTTCTGGAGCCCACCACAGTCCAGCTGGCTCTCCTTCCTGGCACCCTCTGAGGCAACAGTGGTGGACTTGGTGGCCCCTGCATGGGGGAAGAGGTCCCCTGAATTCTGGGCAACTCAGCTTGGATTTTAGTGACCTCCTCCCTCAGCCCAGAGAGATGTATGCAGATAGGGCAGCATCTCAGTTTCCAAAATGTCCCTGAAGGCTGCTACTCCACAACCACTGCACTGCACCACTCCCATCATTTCCAGTACTACACTGCCTATGACCTGAAAAAGAATGTATGCCCTTAATCCAGACAGGGTGTTTCTAGATTTTTTCTAAGTTTTTTGATTTTTTGTTTGGCTTACCCCTTGTACCCTTTGTTACTATACCTTAGATAGGAGTCTAATTAGCTTTCTCCTTGTGCTTTTAATATGACTTTATTAGCTTTCCCCTGTTTGTCTAGTCTATCTCTTTGTCACCTGATTCTAGCTAGGGTTTATTTTAGGTTTCCCCTTTCTCACTCCCTTTTACACTTACTATAGTAAGAGATTTTTATGTTTCCTCTTTGTCTCCCATTGTTTACCTTTAACCACGATAGCATGTTCTACCAATACTATCTTTAACAGGTGCTTATGGTTCCTGCACTCCTAAGCATAGGTGACAAGTATACAAGTAGTCTACCTTACCTTACTGTACTGGCAGAGTTCCCTGCATGCCTGCTGATCTTCCATCCTGTCACATCTTCCCCACTCACCCACCCTAGACCCGCCTGGTCCCACCCTGGAACCACCTGGTCCCAGTCCTCCCTCCTGTTCATCCACATAAGGCTTTCTATTCTGCTGCCTCCAGGTCAGACCACCCAAGAACCCTATTTCTTCTTATCCCCCTTTCCTGCCCAGCTTCTCCACCCTTGAAGAAGAACCTACAGCACAGTTATTGCTCTTTATTATATGCAAGCACTCAGGCTTTGCATTGCTTTCATCTCTTGTACATATGTAAATGATGTCATATGCTGGCAAATGTGATTGTACTCATTCCTGTAACTTGTCAAATGCTTGCTATTTATTGTATGTAAGCCTCAGGCACTGCATTGCCTGCGTCTCTTGTGCATACCCTAATATTATTCCTTGTTGTCAACATGATTACTATCTTTGTAACTTTGTAACTCATCCCTTTTATGTACCGTTACCTCCTTGCAAATGAGCCTGCTCAATGGAGTATTTCCCACCAATAACCTTGATTGATTGATTGATTTCCTGAGGACACCTGTTAACACATAAGAGGCCACTCTGTACACCTATTCCACGCTCTTCTGTTCCACTTACAGTATGTTCTATGACACAAACTTGAATGGGACACATTAGGAGTGCTTCCTGTTATCCATCCTTTGCAGCCCTTTCAAGGCAGTACTTTCTGCTGGGCTACAGGGACCCTGATTGGTCCTCCTACTGCCACCCACCCCTATGTTCTTTGTGCACGTTAGAGTTAAAAATCAACGTCTTAATCATAGGTTTTCTTCATGAATTGTCTAAAGAAGAAAAGAGCAAAGTTAGTAGTGGAGATTAAAAGGCGAACACAAGATAAAATCAACTGCAAAAGTACCTAACCTTGAGAAGTAATTTACATTCCCCTGGATGTGTTTGTTAACCCTACCATTGAGTTTAGTATGAGTATTTTTAGACATGAAGGTGGCTTGCATTTTCATTTTGTCTTACTTCCTTACTATTCTTAACTAATCCCTTCAACTCAGGATTGGGTTCTCTAGGTTGATACTATTCTTAACAGTCTTTACTAGTACCAATCCTGACATAAACGCACCTATTATTAACCATTGCATACATGTCCTAAAAACCTATACATTCTAAATCTTCTGGCAGCCTAAGGGTTAAAAATTTCACAATAAGAAAATTTCTTCCATAATTCTGAGACTTTAATTTCCAGTTTATCCTATATTTCTGTATTATACTAGTAAGATGTTCCTCAATGTATATAAATGTTTGCTACCAGTAGAAATTTAGTTTTAGATTTAGTAATTTTATTTGATTAGCAGGATTACATCCCAGAATGACAGTACAAAGCAGTCACAGTTGATAACACAATTTACAGTTACAAATAAATACAGTATAATAAATTGCATCTTGCAATATACTGGAAACACTTGATGGTAAAGGTAATTAATTCCAATATTTGGCAGCTCAAAACAAAAAAAAAACATACTGACCAATGTTAGTACAGCCCCATGGGATGGGAATAAGATGGTTTTCATTGGGTCTTAGGCTTCTGTTGTCATTTTTAAAAAGACGAAAGTATGAATAATGGTGAGACAGAATTTAGCCTAATGATCTTATTTACCAGGTAATAATGAAAACATGAACTGTTTAAATTAGAAAACCACTAAACAAGTTGTCTGAGAAGTGCACAATGGTGTGCCATAAAGGATGCATAGAGAACATGCATTTGTCAGTATTGAATGTTCGCTTGCTGGCATTAGCAGTGGAAGTGCAGGAGTTAGACAGATGCAATATAGGAATGGCATTTAAGTATTGAACTGACACCAGCTCCACCCTCACCGTGCAGAGATGGACTGGCATTGGGGTGTGCCTTTTGGTCATCGCCCATGACAGTCATGACATTTCACCTCACCCTACCCTTCAGACACTGACAAGTGTCAAGGTGTGCCTCGGGGTGTTTGGGCTTTATATTCACCTCATTCCATAAGGAAATATGCTGAAATGGGCACATTATAGGAGAAATGGGTGAACTCTGGAGGCAAAGGGTCCAAGATGCACCTCGATGCCTGCAACTGGCTGCAGGGTGGGGATGGGGGTGGAATGGCATGAGCATTACTGTCGACAATCCCAAGTCACACCCATGACACTTGTCAGTCCCTACAGGGTAGGGCGTTATGGTCAAAAACCTTAATGCCCTGGGCGTTTCTTGGTATTTTTACTCCAAGTTTTCTGCACGGGCTTTTTGTGACCCCAACACATGAACAGTGACATTATCAGTTTGTTAGGCGGAAGGTGATTTTGCACAGTGACTGTGCCATTTGGCGCCACAGGTGCAAAAACACATTTCGAACAGGATGTGAAAAGTGCACAGGTGTACTGTTCATGAGGAGGTATAAAAATGGCATTGTTGAAAATCCGGAGTGAAAATATACAAAAACTGGTGAAGTCATGAGCGTGTGTAGAAACTGCACAATGTACACCCGTAATGTAATTAGTTTTGGGATTTTTTACAGTAGATTTTCAACATAGGAATTTTGGTACCTCTGCTCATGAACAGTGTCACTGTGATTTTCTTAATCTGTCCCAAACACTAATTTCCCACATCGACCGCGTTTTTCTGTGCTGAAAGTGCGAAAGCCGTACTGTTCATTAGGAAGTGTGGAAAAATGTCAAAGTTGAAAATCTGCACTGAAAATATTACAAATTCGTGAACTTATGAGGGTGCATGGAAATCGCACAATGCACGCTCGTAACAGAATCATTTTATGGACTTTTGTCATCAAAATTTTCAACATAGCCATTTTAACATCTTTGCTCATTAACAATGTCACTGTGATTTTCCTAATGTGTCCTGAACATTGATTTTGCACATCAACCGTGCCAATGTGTGCTACATGTGCAAAAACACATTTTGGGTGAGATGTGAAAAATGACAGCTGTACTGTTCATAAGGAGGTATGGTAAAATGGCAGTGTTGAAAATCTTGAATGAAAATATTAAAAATTCTCAAAGTTACGAGCATGTTTAGGAATTGCGCAATGCATGTGCGTAAAACAGTCATTTTGGGGAATTTTTTCCCCAAATTTTCAACATAGGGTTTTTGGGGGCCTACCTCATGAATTGTGACATTGTCATTTCATTAATCATTCTCGAACGGTGGTTCCACGCAGTGACTGCAAAATCACCTTTCGGGACCAAATAACAAAATGACAGAGACTGAGTTCATGAGACGAGGTCCCAAGAACCCCATATTGAAAATTTGGTGAAAATATTCAACCAAAATAACTGTTTTACAAGCGTGCATTGTGCCAAAGTTGAAAAAAAAAACACATTTATGCCATTATACAGGTTTTCTTCAGTTCGCGGTTGGCTTTCAAGAGTGCAAAAGTGTTCCTGGCCCACTGAAGATCATCACACTGGGCTCTGGAGATAAGTATGGGGTCAGGGGGGTGTGGGAAGGTGGGTGCACAGAGGGTGGGTGCGGGTTGGGGGGGCAAGACAGTCAACAAGGGACCACTTTTTCTTACAGGTGTCATTTTCTTTTTTTATGAAAATGACGTGGGACTTTTGCCATGCTGGGGTGGGCTCTGAGCAAGGCAGCTGGAAGGTTTTTTGGGGGTGCAGTGTAGCCAACAGGATTGGGCATCCCCATCAGCCATACAGACTTTTACCACGCTGGGGTGGGCTCCCAGCATGGCGCCTGGAAATCTGTTTGGGGGGGCAGTGGAGCCGAATGGAATTGGGCACCCCCATCAGTCATACAGGGTGGGGGGGAGTGCATGAGCACACTGAGGTGGGCTCCCAGCATGCTACTTGGGTGTTCATTGGGGGGACAAGAAAAAAATTGAGCTGTCTATGACAGCTGCTGAGACACAGTGCTGACGTGTAGGCACTTTGCATACTGCTGATGGCAGTAAGTAAATTGCCTGCCAACAGCAGTATGCAAATTGCTTACACGTTACCACCACTGATTGTAGCGGTATTTTGCTTTGAACTGTACGTCACTGCATCTGAACTGCTGTCATAGACAGCTCGGACATTTATTGGTGCAGTGAGGCCATGCCTGCAAGAAGAAGCAGGGCATTGGAAGTGGGGTGGCACACCTACGGAAATTCATATGGTGGCACTATGTTTCTTGCACATGTGTGCAAGCAAACATAATAAAATGAAAAAGGCTGTTTCAGACACCATTAAGGAGGATTAGGTATATTTGAGATGGGCTTGTGAAAGAATTGTAATTCAGTATAAAGAGTAGGATGCCTTTGCTAATTATTTTCCTAGTAACAGGTGAAAAGATTTATCTAGTCTAAAATGGACACTTAGCATTTGATAAACTTGCTTACATAAGTAAAGTGAAAGTAAGGTTTGGTTCAAAGAAGACATCCCAGTATTTAAAAGTCTCAGCTTATTCAAACCGGACACCATAATGATCAGAAATAACAAGACATGCTGATTTGTTCTTGTTAGTTTGGGCTTAGAGTCAAACAACATACATTTGGTCTGCTTGCTATTGAGCATATTGAGCAGAAGGCAGAGTTTGATCACCAACGACTTCAACATTACAAAATCTGAATTAAAAGTTGTGTTAATTTCATCAACAGAAAAATGAGTGCTGTAAATTTTAATATATTAGCATGGAAAATGGAATGGGAATGTTTCAACACTTGAAGAATTGCATTTATGAAAATTGAAAATAAAAATGGATCAATTAAGGATCTTTGAGGTACCCCAACAGTTAGCAGCCTCTCGCTTGAACAGGTACCATGAAAACTAAATTTAGATGGACATGCATACTGATAATTTTGAAACCAGTTACATATGGAGCTAGTGAAACCAAGATTATTCAAAACATCAAGCAGCAACACGTGATTGACAAAGCTGAAGTCCTTGGAAAGGTTCACAAAGAAAGCACCAGTGAGCATCCCCTTGTCCATAGCTTGATTCAACTTCAAATGCTAAGTGGACCACCATAAGGTTATCACTGGCCCAACATAGACCATTATGCATGTGATAAGACCCCCACTCATTATTCATTAGATTGTCTCTTTTCTGGCACCAAAGAGTGGTAGCCATTTATTTCCATGCACTGATGATCTACAAGCCAAGACTCCAGTATTGCAACAATGTCAATATAAGTTATGCAATCTTTCTATACCTGGTCTGCATATTTTATTAAATGACATGATGCCTTCCAAGATGTGATTGTAAATATGCCTAGTGTTTCTTACCTGGTAACAAAAACAAATAAATAAATAAGTTTGATGGCATACTACAGGGCTTTACCACCATTTTCACATACTTACCATCAAGAAATAGGTGAAATCTGGTGATCATGAAAGCAACTTCCAACTTCTTTCAACAGCTAGAATTCCAGATTCAACTTAAGCTAAATCCCATAAAGATGGGAAGCTACTGC
This sequence comes from Neoceratodus forsteri, assembly GCA_016271365.2. NCBI lineage: Eukaryota > Metazoa > Chordata > Ceratodontiformes > Ceratodontidae > Neoceratodus > Neoceratodus forsteri. The sequence continues at coordinate 208,667,777 of CM057451.1, forward strand.
TACTTGAGCTTCCTGAAAGCAAATATGCAGTACCAAAGCCTATTTCGTGTCAAAGTCAGTGAAACAAGATGAAGTATTTAAATGCTGATCAGAGAAGAGGAACAATATTTAGGATGCATCAATGATACATAAAGGCAACTATTTTCCAGTTTGTGTGGTTTCTACAAATATGTATGCAGTGAAAAGCCAAAATCCCTGCAGGAAACATTATCGGCATGACCAGCCCACCAGCACAGTGGTTAGATTTTCACTCACGATACAGATGACCCAAGATTGGAAGCAATCTCAGATGTTGGAGGGCCAGCTGGGAGGCAGGATGGGAATGAGAACTGAGCATCTAAGGGGAGTGCTCGCCTCTTCTGGGAAAGGGTGGGATCAGACCCCCGCATTATCCTGGCCCATAGCAGTGGCTGGGGATTGCGAGGCTGGGTCCATACACAGGTGGGTGGAGGTGGAGCAGATTCCCAGCATGTTGCATGTGGACGTGTGCACTGCTTGGTAATTGGTGTCATTGCATGGTACCCCCATCCATGCCCATGGTATGGGAAGGAGGGGTGCAACTAAATTCTTTAAATCCCCCACTATTGCACCAATTGAAGGATCCCCAGACAGGGAACCAGTTCAATGGGTATGCCCCCCACCAAACTGCCAGTTGTGGGGTGCAAAAATAGATTAACAAAAGAAAAAATCATGGGCATATAAATCCGTGTGTGTGTGTGTGTGCGCGCGCGTGTGTGTTCATACATGTATGGTTGGAAGGAGGTAAACTGACTAAAGAACATGGTTGAGAGGAGATAAATTATGTAAAGAAAGCTTGGTGCTATATTCTGATTGCCATGTCCCTAATCAGCTCTCACCATAACTGACTTATGGTATCCCAAGAATAGAGTCAATCAATTTAAGTCAGTCAATTTGAGCAAAGTTAAAACAGTGAATTTCAAATGCGCTATGTGTTCTTTATAGTGTATTTTAAGGTCACTGATTCCTGTTCAGTAGGGAGTACTTGTTTTATGCAGTACATGGGGTTTTATTGGTTGGGAAAGTTCTGAGCTGGCCGTTTGGTGCAGCAGTGATAGTCACTGCCTTTGGAGCTGGTGGACCCAGGTTTGTGGTTGACTTTGGGGTGTACGTGTTTCTGTTTTTGTTTTGCTCCTTGTTTTTTTTGGGGGGGTTGCCTTTGTTGAGCAACTGTTTCCTTTCTCACTGTGGCAACCTCTGTCCCCATGGGAGTAGCCCCCATCCTGAGTTTTCCCTTACTCTTTAGTGTCCATCCCCCTTCGGTGATGGATATTTTAAAGATGGAGGGTGCTGGGGTTGAAGTTAGTAAATGTTGCACACCTGTAAGTTGATGTAGCCGCTGGTCGCTGTTTCTGCACTGCGTTGTAGTGCACATCACTGTTTTGACTTTCGGCAACGTGCACTCACTGTTTTTGGCAGTGCTCTTTTTATCTCACTCATATCACATAGAACCTGGACTCATACACACTAAACATAACAATAATCTTTAAAATCTGCAGAAAAGTGTAGGCATAACAGCCTATGCACACATAGCTTGCCACCTAAAAACTGCACAAGACTGAAGGCAGATAATTATCAATTTCTGTGGTTTCTATAAACCCAGATATAGTTCAATGTTTGGTGAATAGTGTGAGTACTTGTGCAAACATTAATTTGGCCTTTCTCTGTCATCATCCTCAGTAGAGATGCCAGGCAGTGTTATGGTAATAAAAGGCCCAGCACTAAGGGTGAGAAGAGTGCCGGAGGTGGAGTTGGGGAGGATGGAGGATTCAACATGCACTAAGCATGGAGGGAAAGGAGAGGCAGCCTTTTATTTGTCTGGTGGGAAGAGTTATAATCCCCACATTGAACCACAGGAAAAGCCCCCCCCTTCAATGTTTGGTGAATAGTGTGAGTGCTAGTGTTAACTTTAATTTGGCCTTTTTCTAGTCGCACACCCAGTAGAGGTGCTGGGTAGCATTATGGGAATACAAGGCCTAAAAGAAGAGTGTGATTTCCTCCTCCAACTCACAGAGAATGTGAACAACAGCATGCAGGAGAGGGAAAAAAAACCTGTGCAGGTAACCTCTTAGGAACCATGGCTACTGAACTGCCTTTCCTCTGGGCATACTAAAGGATTGTCTTATTTCCTGTCCTGGATTTGGGATCTAAGTTTCAAAACATGATGAAATCCATCTTCCAAACCTTCTGATGATTTAAGCAGGAATGTGGTTTTGTGATGCTGAAAAAAACCATCATGCTCCAGAATGAATGACTTGCGAAAGAAAAATAACTAAGTCCAAGTCCTTGTAGTAGAATTCTAACATGTTCCATAAACCATTTGGTGGTCATTGCAGAATGGTCATTAGTAGACAGGATGGGTCATGAGGGATTAGATGTGGCATGATATTGCATAAGCTAATCAAAGATCGGTACTGGGCACCAGTTGGTAATGAGCTGGATAGTATAGGATTTAAACTCCTTTGTGCAATCTGTCAGCGTTTGAATTTGGCAAATGCAGGATATAATGATCTGCTTGTTTTCTTAAACTGGCAATTGTGAGAAAATATGTAGAGGAGGCTGATGGTACTGTAAACTTGCCTGGGTATAGAAAACATAGAAGGCTAAACAAATAGCTGAGGGGACCATGATGTTCATAGTAGGTTCAAAGGGATTAGAATGGAGCAAGTCCAACAATTTCTGAAATATAGGTCTATTGATAGGCAGACATTTAGGAACCTTTGGGAGAGATGCTCTATGGATTCAAAGTAGGAGGAGTTTAACAGAAGAATCGGATAGAATTGAGGACATGGATGGGTTTGATTGAGAAAGGAAATATCGTATTCCAGATAAGTATTGTTTTATGGTCCCATATGATAATTTCAATGCTTGATGGCAGTCAGTTATGAATTCTGGCATGTAATTGATCAAAAATAGATTGTTATGAAGTATCTTGAAAGCATGAAATGAAGAAAATTTCTTCAAAGTGGTAGAATATGTACCTTGAGTAGTGGGACCTAATACTGACTGCATGAGGGCTTTGGCTTGTTGATGGTAGAATGTTAGATCATGATGAGATTGGTGAATCAAGGAGGACGAGTCATGGTTGAGTCTGCTGCTGGCAGACACGATGGAATTCCTGGAATTGAAATCAAGATAAATAGTCAGCTGCTGCAGTCGCATAACCAGGAATCTGAAAGCATTTCATGGTAAAGTTATGATACAGTGATAACCAAGTCAGCCTCCACATGAACAATACGATGGAATGAGATGAGGATATGCCTTTATTTAAAATACTGACCATGGCTTGATTTTCTAAGAAGATTGAGATGGTCTGGAGGGACCAAGGGTGGACCTGTGCAAAAGCAGCAGCTACTGTAGATGTCCTTGAAAACTCCAAAGGCTATATATGTTTGGGTACCAAGGAACAGCATAAATGGAGTGTTCAAAAATTGCAGTGAAGCCATAGTTAGAATAATCAGTGCAAATTCTGGGATGAAAATCTGGAGATGGATTCTTGTAAAACATAGAATATCCAGTCCAGTGTGCTAGAAAATTGGACCACATTGCTAGACCTGCTTTGGCTGCAGTGGTAATGGTGATGTGATGATAAAACTCAGAGGTGGATGCTGCCAGTGTTAGAAGGATGAAATAAAACAGTGACCCTGTGGAATAATTCACATGGCGAAACTGAGATACCATAATCATGAGAGAAGTTTATGTTTGATACAGGAGGAATGAATAGAGAAGGATTTGACCAGAGCTTGGATCTTGTAGAGTTTATTTGGAGGCAAACAGGCTTCCATGTGTATTGTTTCCAATTCAATGCTGATGAATTTGACAGATGTAGAAGGCCCATGCAGTTCCTCTTCAGGTAAGCGTACCACTAATTCTAGAAAGCGATGGATGAGTACTGAAATACCAGCAGCTGGAGGAGAATCAGATGGATTGATTTTTAGGAAGTCGTCTAGGAGATGGATAACAACTGGATGATGGCAAACATTGAGCAATAGCCAACATAGTGTCTCTGAATACATGTGTAATAGTTTTGAGCCACTTTTACAAACAAAGGTCAAATGAACTGCAAAGTAGCAGTGATCTTTCCATTCGACACCGTAGAGATGCCACAGGGATGGATGGATGGGAGGTAATTTAAAGGAGTCTGAAATGTCTGGCTTTGAAAGCCAGGAGCCAGGGCCAACTCATTTAATAATGGTGAAGGTATCATTGATACGAGCGTATGAGAGAGAGAAGTCATCTGATGGAATCAATCAAATTAATGCTGCTAATGGATTTAGAACGAGGAACTGCTAGATAGATTATCATTCATTTCGTGTCTGAAAACTTTCTGATAGTGATGCTGATAGAGCTAATCCAATAGAAGGGAAATGGAGGATACTCAAAAGGACTGATGAGAAATCATTTTTGTAGTTCTTTTTGCAACAGTTGCTGGATGACTTCTGATTCCTTTAGCAGACTTTACATTCTTACATAAGAATGAATCAGAGGGAATTACTGAAATTCCCACATAAAGGCCTTTGGAGAATCTAGAAATGAGAAAGTTCACCAATTGGTGCAACAGATGGGAAACTAGTGCTTGAGCTAAGGCTTGAACATTAATGGGGGTTGAAGGATGCACTGATTTTCATTGCTTTGAATGAGACATTTCTGGACAAGCCATTCTAGTATGTGCATTGCCACAGAAACTGCAGAGATGAAGTACTTGACAGCCAAAGTTAGCACAACCTTCATCACTGAAGTTATTGCAGATTGGCTTGTTTCACACATATTTTATTTGTCTGCCTTATCTATCCAAATCGAGACAGGTGAGAGCATTACAGTTAGAAATTGTGGGGGTCAGTCTAAAAGAGGAAAAGAAAGGAAGGAAGGGCTGATCTGACTGAAGAATCCTTCCTGGGTGGACTGGACGATGAAGGGATCTCAGATACTGATAAAGGACAGAGGGAATAAAAATTGGCAAAGAAGCCACATAAGGGACCAGGAATAAGTTTGTTGTCCAGCAAAATGATAACAAAACAGGTCATTATCCAGGACAGTCCAGTTCAGCTTAGTATTGAAATGAGTTAGAGCAGCTACTGCTTTTGCAGAGAAGGAGCAAAGGTAATCGTAGAAATACGTTCCTCCTTATCTAATGCCTAGATCTACTAAGAGAAATTAATATGAGTCCAGTTCTCCATGCCTGGCAGGAAATGCAGAGCAAATGATGTCCTGATACAAGCTGAAGGCAACAGCAAATTTGGAAATGGTCAGTTTCTTCATCAGCTTTGGATCTTTTGATTTCAATATGACAGAAATGTCTCCACATGATACTATTCTGTTTTCTATGGTGTCAGAGATGAAATGAGGAGAGATATCAAATTGATGTCCTTTCCGTCTATGATGTCCTTGTGGAGGTGACTTAGGATGAGGTTTACAGGAGATATAAATGATGGAGTAGTGGCTGAGAGAGAAGTACCTGAATCTTGACAAGTTGGCAGATCTAAAGTCAATGGAGCACTTAAGGAAGGAGAGGAGCTACTGTAGGCAGTACTACCTCTTCTTGGGAATAGCTGCAGGGCAGAAGGGTACCAGGAGTTGCTGAATTTGAAACCAGAGTAGACTGCAAGGGAAGGCAAGTTTTGAGGGAGGTGATACAGGATTATAAGTCAGATACTAAACTAGCAAGCTGAGCTATGAGGTCTCAAATTTCAGATAAGGCAGTACAGGCTAGTTGTAGGACTGGTTGTTTGGAGCAGGAGTTCTGACATACTGGGATTTGGCAGCTATATATTCATTGAATTGTACTTGTTTCCAAGTGGATGCTGAATAGGAAATGCCAAGCTTCTTAAATTTCAAAATCAGGTGTGGAACAGTCCAGTCCTTCAAGAAATATTTTGATTAAGACAATCATTTACATGGAGTTTGCAAGTTGGAAGAAGTCTGAGGAGACCCTGAAGGACCTTCTTCAGCATCAGGAAAAGAACTGCCAGAAGGAGCGGAAGCCATGGTGCCAAACTGATGTGAATAGCAGCCGATTGATTAAAGCTTGATGAAGGAGGATGAAGACTCTTATCTCTTGCTGGATGAAGTCGAACCCTTGCTTACACTTGTAACTTCCCAAAGGTACATGTTATGGAGATGGAGTCTGAAACACACCACTGGTGAGGATTGTAGACACAGGAGTAAAACAATAAGGGGAGCTGCTAGGGAGAAGGAATGGATCTGGCAGATTAAGCAATACTAGTAGGGGCAGAGCTAAATCAGAAGAAAAATGCAGGTCTGAAAAGGGGTGACAGTGGGAGAATGCAGAGTAGAAGGAAACTAAGAAGTTAATAGGAGGAAGGTGGAATATAAATGGCACTGTAGCTGTAAGCCAGGTGGTGCCATAATAATCATAATAATAATAATAATAATAAACTTTATTTTGATGGCGCCTTTCAAAACCAAGGTGCCTAACAAAATTAAAACCACATAATCACAAAATTTCACCACAACATAATCAACAAAACATCTTAAAAACAAATAATATATTCATAAAATCTTAAAAACTTTCCATCAGTTAAATACCATAAGCTTGACTCCATAGCCAGGTTTTTGGTGCTTGTTTGAAGCCCTCCATAGTCGTATGCTCACGTAACAGATGGGATAGAGAATTCCAGAGGGTAGGGGCAGCATACATAAATGTTCTTGCCCATGAAGATTTCAAACATACCCTCGGAATCTCGAGCAACCCCTCGTTGGCTGAGCAGAGTGATCACCCAGGCAATGAGGAACCAGGAGCTCTTTCAGGTAGCCCGGGCCAAGTCTGTGTAGGGCTTCAAAAGTCAGAAGACTGATGTTAAAGGTGAACCGCCACTGAACTGGCAGCCAGTGCAGTTCGTGCAGCACCGGCAAAATATGACAGGACAGTGAGGATCCCGTTAACAGCCATGCTGCAGTGTTCTGCACTAGCTGCAGGTGGCAGATTTCTACTCCAGTTAGCCCTAGGTACAGAGAGTTGCAATAGTCTAAGCACGAGGTCACAAAAAGCATGGATCAAAGTAGGAAGGTCACCGGCAGAACAAGGTGCCTGATCCTGGTGATATTCCTTAGATGGTAGAATGAGGATTTGATGACAGCTGACACCTGAGAATGCATGGTCAGCCCATCGTCAAAAATTACCTCCAGGTTCCACACCTGTTCAGAGGTTGGGAGTGGCTCACCCCCAAGGTATAAGCCAGATTGTGAACCCCCACCCAGCTTCTCTATCTGGTGACCTGAATCCACAACCAATACCTCGGTCTCATCAGAGTTCAACTTTAACCAACTGGTATTCATCCACTCCTGGATTTCTGCAAGGCAGTTATTAAAGACCAAGACAGCTCCATCCTGGTTGGGGGCAAAAGAAAGGTAGAGTTGGGTATCATCTGCATAGCAGTGAAACCTCAGCCTATACCTTCTTACAATGTCTCCGAGGGGCAGCATATACACTGTGAACAACATGGGGGACAGCACTGAGCCCTGAGGAACTCCACACAATAAAGAGACCCGGTCAAAGGAAAAAAACCCAGACACCACCCTCTGAGATCTTCCCATGAGAAATGATTTAAACCACTTGAGGACCATACCCGACAGTCCACAAATGAACCTCAGGTGATCAAGCAGTACCCCATGGTCCACACTGTCAAACGCTGATGAGAGATCTACGAGAACCAAGATGGAGCAGTTCCTCCCATCTCTAGCCAACAGAAGATCATTGAGCACCCGAACCAGCACTGTCTCTGTACTATGCTTCTTTCTAAATCCAGACTGGAGGAATTCATAGATGGCATGGATGGGCAAATGGTCCTCCAGCTGTGTGGCCACTACTTTCTCAATCACCTTCCTCACAAAGGGAAGGTTAGAGATTGGTATGTAGTTAGCAAGACAGTCTGAGTCCAGAGAAGCTTTCTTCAAGAGTGGTGTTACCACTGCCTCTTTCAGGGAGCTTGGAAACTCACATGTCTCCAAGTAGCACCAGACTATTTGATCTAGGACTGGGCCAATGACATCACTACAACCCAAAATTAGGTAAGTAGGTCCCAGATCCAAACTACAGCATGTAGGGTGCACACTCTGGACAATACGCATGACATCCATGAAAGCCAGCTGGCCAAAGGTACTCCAAGAAGAACCAAGATATGCGGACCTGCACTGGTCTACCGTAGCACCCATAGAGTGTGCTGGTCAGAAAGCCGATCTGATGTTGGCAAACTAATTTGCAAAAAATCAAGCAAGTTCATCGCACTCTTTTTGCAAAAAGGCTTTCTGGGCTTGTAGACAGGCTGGGTTGCACAGTCTGTCCACAGTTCAGAACAGCTGAGCTGGTCTATTTTGAACACTGCCTTCTTATGGGAGATTTCAGATTGATAGACTTGATAATGGTCCATCAATCTAAGGTGGTCGGCATTAAGAGCGGACTTCTGCCAGCAACCCTCCAACCTTCATCCAAATCACCGCATCTCCCTCAGAGTCCCATCAAACCATGGGGATCTAGGGTGAAGGGAGAGTGGATGAACACTGACAGGAGCAATGACATCCAGAGCCATCGTATTGGCCAAATTATAAGCCACCATGAGGGTTTCTGGGTCACTATTTGCCTCTGAGAAGGACAAGAGATCCAGGACCGCCATTAGGCCTTGAGAATTTATATCTTGCAAATGGTGATACTGAATCACCTCTACAGGGGTTGGCCTACAAAGGGGGTGCTAAAAATAAACCCCACAGTGTAATGATCAGACCATCCAACTGGTTCCACCCCCAAGTTGGAGGCCTCAATCCCTAGGAGGAAGACTAAGTCAAGAGAGTGACCCTGATTATGAGTGGCAGGGGAAACAACCTGAGTGAGACCCAGAGATGTCATCAACTGGAGGAAGTGCTGACCAAAATGTGAGAGTTTGTCATCGACCCAGGTGTTAAAGTCACCCAGGACCATCAGCCTAGGTGACTCAAACACCATGTCGATGACGAAGTCTGCAACTTCCTGAAGGAATCGTTTCTCATCACCTGGTGGACAGTAGATGAGAACAATCCTATAGCCTACACCTGACACCATGGTACACTCAAATGACTCAGTCTCCCCCACTGGTACATTTGTGAGGTTAAGTTCAGACTTAAAGCAGACCACTACCCCCCTTCCCTGCAACCCAATCTCGGGCAGTGTATAATCAAGTACCCAGCCAGAACTGCGACATCCAAAATGGAGCCAGAATTCTCATCCAGCCAGGTCTTAGTGATGCAAGCCAGGTCCACTGATTTAACAAGATCTACAATAATTGCAGTCTTGTTTTAAATGGATCTAGCATTGCATAACACCGCCCAAGTTGGGTGAACTTCCTGGGCAGCTCGGACCACCTGCCTACCAATATTAATAGTACCCTTGGGTATGGAAACCAGACATGGCAAACCACACTCCTGGTTCCATTTCGCCCCAGGGCGCCTCCTGGATCTCACTGCCCTGGTGCGATGGCCCCCTCTTTCGTTCCCCACTGTTCATGCCCCCCTTGCCCCTCCTCGAGTCCTCTGCACAATACCCAGCACTCTACAGTGCAGGAAAGTTGTAAACTGAAGTGGGGGAGGGAAAAGGGGGTGGAGGGCACAAAGGGTGGAGGACTAATAGCACACAGCCGAGGAGGCAGAGCCCCGACACATTTTAAAACAAGAAACCCTCCTCAAGCTATCCAACTATTCAAAACAAAAACAAAACCCAAAAGAAAATAATGAATCAGTACACAATCCTACCAAATCCTACAACATAATAACACATTTTTAACCCTCTTCCCAATTAAAGGAAAACTAAAAAGAGTAAAATAATAAAGAAAAAATAAATATATCAATAAACACAATTCATGTAAACAAACATAAAAGCTAATAAAACATGAAACCATTTAGGAAAAAAAAAATCACATGTCCAAGTCCAGAGGTCCTCTCACCACCAATCAGGAAAGGACAGTCCTCTCATGAATCACAACTCAGTAGAGAGAGGACTGTAGAGAGCTGCTGCAGAAGCTTGGCAGTTAAAGAAGCCCCAAATGGAGAGTAAAAAAAGAATAAGAGGAAAAGAAGAAAATAAAGGTGGTGCTGTGGGGGTGAGGACACAGACAAGTCACGAGTGGTGGTAAGATGGAAGAGGGAAAGCAGGGAGCATGTAAGAATTGAGAAAGCAGTCAGTAAAGGAAGAGACAAGGAAGGGATATGAGCCGTGGAAATTAACAGCAGGACAGTGAGAAATGGGAAAGAGAGGAAAATGAACAAAATAGCACAGCCACACAGCCCACACAGAAGCTCAGCAGTCAAGATGTGCTAAGCGTGGAGGGAAGGGAGAGGCAAACTTTTATTTTGCTGGTGGGAGGAGTTATTCCCCCTTCCCACATCACGGACATAGCCCTCCCATTAAAAGTCTCAACTGCATAAGCATAATGAGTATGCAAATCTCTGTGTGTATGATGGGGGAAGGGGGTAAACTGACTAGCAAAATGTCTAATATGTTCTCCTACTAAAATCATCAAGAATAAAATACAGAATACCTGAGTGAGGAGGCAAACTGCAGCATTCTGCACTGTCTGCAGGAGTCTGAACTGCTTGAGTACACCAGATAGAAACATAGAAAGTGACAGCAGATAAGGACAGCTGGGACCATCTAGTCTACCCATATTTTTTTATCTTTGTTTTTTTGCTGCAGACCAAACTTGATTGACTTGAACATAATTGATGAAAGCATACAGCTGCACCACTGTATTTGTATTATCGCTTCAAGAAAGGATTAAAATCTGGCAATCATAAAATCAGCCCCTAACCATAACCAACAGCTGGGTTTCCAAAATCATCCTAAGCTAAGTCTCATAATCCTAGACTTTCACTGTTGTTCGAGCTCCCTGGCAGTAAATAGATATTACTGGCATCCTTCATTTGTTGCAGTGAGTGGAACCAGGCATTGTGATTAAGATGATGATCAGAATGAAGAGGAATGCTATGTAGGGCACAGTTTACATAAATACAAATGCAATTAAAAACTTGAAACCCAGAACAAAGCATCATGGGTATGCAAACCCATGTATGTTTTCTTTTGTGTGGCGGTAGGTGATCAACTAAGAAAAAGTTGGTACTACTTTGTGATTATCATCTCAATACTCAGACCTCACTGCCACCGGCACACTATACAGTACATAGAAATAAACCTCAAAATCTGCACATATATATATGTATATATATATACAAAATTCAACATATAATACCAGAAGTGCCATGTTTGAAAATTTCTGGACCAGAAAATGATGCACAAAGTGAACATCATTATTCTGACCCATACATTTCTTATGCTGAATGTGAATTATCTGTGCTGGGTGTTGGTGACCCCTAGCACAGATAATATTACATAAATTAGGCCATTCTGCTGTTACATTGTACAAACATAGTACACAGAAACTGTTCAGATCACCACAGCACACATGTATGTAAAGGTGCAGTTCCTTCCATATATACTGTATATTTGTGTGTGGTACATACATCTCAGTCCCCTGATCTCCCCAACCTGTTCCTTTGGGATAGTTCTAGCCTTCTTCCAAGCTCCAGCTAGTTTTCCTTGGCAATGTCCTTGGTGGTCCAATGAGTATCCTAACTCATTCAAACAGTACTTAGTTTCTGTCCAGTTAGTCTAGTAGATCCACCCAGCCTAGCCCAGTGCCTCAACTAGTTTCTCAGTGATCTAGTCCCATGACAAACCTGATCATGTAGACTTGTGCAACATTACAACAACTTCCTACCTCCTACTTTTATTGGTGGTACTTGTGAGCCTTCCCAAAAGTACTGTGGCATGTGCTCTAGAGCTATGTTACCATATGAAAAGCACTTCATGTCATTTACATACCAACCTCTCCCCTTTTATTCACCAACACACTCTGATATGCATTGAAGTGGAACCTCATAATGACCCCCTCTGAGCATAACTTGAAAGACTTACATACAAGGAACTGTTGCAAAATTGGTTTGCACTGATTCTGGAACGATTTCTTTCATAGGACTGAGGCCCATATCTTGAACTGGTGTCCCTCATCTCATGTCACATAAAGAGCTGCAACTTTTGAAAAATAAAGAATCTTAAGAAGGTTCTTGTACAAGCAGAAAACTTAAAAAGTAACAGCACACTTGCTCTCCTATTTACATTTGTGTACTGATTTCCTTGAAATCAAATGCTGAATGCACAGGGACTAAATTTAAATAATAAAAATAAGGAGGAGAACAGTATATTTTTAAAGAAAGTTAGATAATCCAAAAGAAAATCAAAGAAATTCTTAGAAGTCCTAGAGAGGGTACAGTAGGGACATATTTCAAAAAAATTCTTAGTAAAAAAAAACAACAGAAAAGCAGAATCTGTTGACAGAAAAGGACCACTTGGCCCAACCAGTCTTCCTAAGCATTCCCTGCCTAGTCTACCCCTGCAGACTCTATCTGATCTTTGGCAACCCTAGCAGAGACAATTTATTTTGCAACATCTAATTTACAGAAGGGCCTTTCCGCTATTGCTTCTGCTCACAGTAGTAACACTAGGCAGAGTACAATGTCCAAGATAGTTGTGTTAGTTTCTTAGCATCACACTGTGAATAAGTTTCTCTGTTGGGTGTTGAACATGGTATCCTCTGGTTCACAAGACTGTACTCTGCTAACAATAGTTTAAAAACATATTTCATGTGCTTTCTCTAAAGTGTGGCTTATCACTTGAGCTTTTGACTGGGGATGCTAATTATAAATCAGTTCCTTCAGTCAATTGCTGGATAGAGTTCTTGTTGAGGCTGCAGATCAAAAGCTAATCAACAATGGCTACTGAGGAATGAAATAACATGGAACTAGCTTGAGGTGCACTGAACTCCTAGAACTACAGTATTCAACAGATGGTGTCTTGTGCAGCACTGATAATGGGCTAAAGTGGAGCAATCCAAAACTCACTACTAGATCATTTGTCAATGCTTAATTGAATGGATTGTACATATGCCAGCACTTTACAGGCAATAGACTAATTTGGGGCATGTAAAACCCATGGGAAAATGCTACATGGTTAGCAGGGGTTTTGAGAAATAATATATAAAAACTGAATGTTTGCCAAAAAGGCGATAAGTCACCTTTTCTTAATAAGGTACCAACATTCCCTAGTGTTGACAAGATTTAAAAATTAACTTCCCTATCTGAATAGCTAGTGGGGATGTTATAATAAAATTGATTGCCTACACAGTAACAGAAATAAAGTGGTTGATTAGTTTGACACTAGCAGTGACTCAGTAAGTGTGTAAATCAAAGAAGTAATTAGGTAGCCTTCAATTGTTAAATGGATCCTCATTTATTTTAATTAGATGTACATTTGCAAGTGTTTGCCTTGCATCCTGGGGAAAAATGCAACCAATTAAATCTTAATTTAATGGTTACATCTACTGTACATTTTCATGGTAGTGGAGTAGCTGAAATGTTATTTTAATGAAAGTAATGGTCTCTTAAACTGGCACTTAGATAACAAAATCATTCTGAATTCCAAACTTCCAGACTGTCATGTACGCAGGCAGAGAGAGCTACAGAGCAGCTGCATGTAGACACATGGTGGATTCCCTGAAGGGGGAGGGCCTCAAATAACTGGTACAGCAACCCACAAGAGACAGGGCTATCCTAGATCTAGTACTGACTAACAGGGAAAGGATCAAAGATCTCCAGGTAGAAGGTCACCTGGGGGCCAGTGATCATCACATGGTATGGTTCAATTTGGCCACTAGAACTAAATCATCCCATTCCAAGGCAAAAATATGGGACTTCAGGGGAGCTGACTTTGATAAGATGGCCAACAGAGTTAAGCTAGCCCTGGCAAAAAGAAATACAGGTGAGGGGGGACAGGCAAAGTGGGCAAGCATTAAGGATGCAATACTTGAAGCAACATCCTATTGTGTTAAAGAGAAAAGGAAGTGCAAAAGAAGAAGGAAAAAACTTTGGTTCTCAAAAACAGTAGCAGAAAAGGTCAGAGCCAGAAGGCTGACCTTCAGGAAATATAAGGGAACACAACGAGATGAAGATAGGGAGGCATACCAGACTTCCCTAAGGGAAGCAAGGAAGGCAGTAAGGCAGGCAAAGGCTCAAACTGAGGAAACACTAGCACAAACAGTAAAAGAAGGTGACAAGACTTTCTATAGATACATTAGTGAAAAGAGAAAGTCCAGAGCGGGTATCGCTAAGATCAAAGCAGAAAAGGGGACTTGTGAGGAGGAGGACCATGTAAAAGCATGTATCCTAAATAGATACTTCTGCTCAGTATTTACTGAAGAGAAGATAAGGCAGGGCCCACAGCTTTGCACCATGGACACAGGGGGGAGGGAGGTGTGCACTAGTCCCTTCACAAAAGAAAGGGTCCTCGATAAGCTCAGGGTGGACAAGGCAATGGGACCTGATGGCATATATCCCAGGGTACTAAAGGAGCTAAGGGTGGAACTAGCAGAGCCATTATAAGAACTGTTTAGTGAGTCTCAGCACAGGAGAGGTCGAAGAAGACTGGAGAAGGGCTCATGTGATCCCACTCAACAAGAGTGGTAGCAGGGAGGAGGCAGGGAACTACAGACCAGTCAGTCTTACCTCAGTAGTGGGTAAGATTATGGAGGCAGTCCTTAAGGAAAGGATAGTGCAACACCTGGAATCCATAGGAACACAGGATCCAAGACAGCATAGATTTACAAAAGGACGGTCCAGTCAAACTAATCTCATAGATTTCTTTGCCTGGGTAACGAGAGTGGTGGACCAAGGGGAAGCAGTTGATGTCATCTACCTTGACTTCAGCAAAGCTTTCAATACTATTCCACATAGAAGATTGATTAATAAGCTGGGCAGGCTTGGGTGGGTCAGAAGTTGGTCAACTAGGTGGCAAACTGGTTGATGGGCAGAAAACAGAGAGTGGTAGTAAATGGTATACAGTCAGAAGAGATGCAAGTCACAAGTGGGGTACCTCAGGGATCAGTCCTGGGGCCAGTCCTTTTCAATATCTTCATCAGTGACATTGCAGATGGACTGGAGAGTAAGGTTTGTCTGTTTGCAGATAACAACAAGATCTGCAACAGAGTAAATAATCCCGATAGGGTGGGCAGAATGAGAAGAGATCTGGATAAACTGGCAAAATGGTCAGAACAGTGGTAACTAGAGTTTAATGCAAAGAAGTGCAAAATCATGCACATAAAGAAGAGAAACCCTGATGCCACCTATAGGCTGGGAGGGGAGTTGCTGGCAGTCACAAGGGAAGAAAGAGACTTGGGCATCATCATCATTACTGATGACCTGAAATCATCAAAGCAGACCACTAAAGCTGTAGGTAAGGCTAGGGGGATGTTGGGGTGTATTAATAGGGGTATCACAAGTCAGAAGATGGAGGTAATAATCCCTCTTTACAAGACACTGGTTAGGCCCCATCTGGAGTACTGAGTGTAGTACTGGAGGCCACACCTTCACAAAGACATTAATCAAATTGAGGCAGTCCAGAGAAGGGCAACCCAAATGGTGCAGGGACTGCATCAGAAAACATATGAGGACAGGTTAATGGAGCTCAATATATATATATACCCTAGAGCAAAGGAGAGAGAGAGAGGTGATATGATCGAAACATTCAAACACCTCAAGGGCATTAACAAAGTGAAAGAGTCTAACATGTTTCAATATTAGAAAAATAGCAGGACAAGAGGACACAGCATGAGATTAGAGGGAAGCCGGTTAAGGGGTAATGTGAGGAAGTTCTTTTTCACAGAAAGGGTGGTAGATACATGGAATGGCTTACCTCAGGAAGTGGTGGATATGAATACAGTATAGGGCTTCAAACATTCATGGGATAGGCATAAGGGAGCAATACCGATGAGTATGACTAGATAGGCCATTGACAGAGCAAAGGCTGATGGTACATTTATAAGGTAGAAAAAGAAATGAGCAGACTAGATGGGCCTTGCAGTCCTTATCTGTGATCAACTTCTATGTTTATATGTTTCTATGTAATATAATATTTGGAAGTGGCATTTGAACACCTGGCTATGTGTTTTCATACACATGTCTTACAGGATTTGAAAACGATTCGCATCAATGTTGTTGAAATCATTTATTTAAAACAAAAGAATATGAGATGGTAATGTATGTGCTTATGAAATGTAAAACCTCATTTCAGCAATAGGAATGCTGATACCCTATGATGACTCTGACTGAGCAGTTTAGTGCGTCCTGCTGTTTTGAATTTGCTGGTACAGCACATACCAGACAGGAGGCATCTGAAGTTGATGGAACATACATATGAGATGTTACAGGACATTGTACAATGGCAAGAAAGAATGCTGGGCTCTGACTGGTCCATCTGGGACTGGACCTATAATGTTATCCCAGCATAACATCACAAATGCAGTCCCAGCACATGCATGACTTAACTACATGACACCAAAAAGCACTGCACACTGCAAGTCTAACTTGCCTGTAGTTGGCATAAAGGAAGTCAGTTAAAAAATAGCAAGCTAAGTGAAAGCCGTCTTTTAGAAACAGATGCACAACAGACCACCACTCCAATATCAGTTTCTGCTCCTCCCTCAAATGCACATACCTTTGTTTTATTAGTTTAAAAAAATAAAAAAAAGTTAAGTGAAAGCCGTCTTCATGAATGGCTTTACAGCAGTCCCCCACTCCACTAGCTTCACAGTACTCTGCTGCTCCACTAACCATCTCCTTTACATGAATATTTTAATGATTTCACTGTTTTCTTAAAAAAAAAAATATTCTTGAATCGGCAAACAACCACCCAAAAGCCTTCTGCTCTCAAAAACACTTTCAGCTGCCAAATGTTAAGCCATCATTGCAATCAACTTCACAGCAGTCCCTCTCACTGCCCTCACTCACACTGCCCATTGCCACAGCAAGTGAGCATGTGAGTAAGACTGCACTTCACTTACTTCAGTAACGCCATCACCATTTTCTGTCTTCAGTAAAGAACAGAGTCCATATCTACAAATTTAAAACATCATTTATTCAGCACCGCCGACTGTGAAACCACGGGGTGGGGGTGGTGGAAACAGGACAGTGTGCCACTTCCACAGGTCAGTAGCAAGAACATATGAGGGACAGAGACAATACAGACCCAGGGTGAGAACAGAACCACCTACTGAGGAAAACTGTCAATCAGCACTATTTTTCCCTCAGTTAACAGAACAGGTCTATGTAATCCACCTCAATGGACACACTGAGAAATGAGATGTCACATATCAGTGTGCTTTTAGTGGTCAAACATTACAAATAAAATAAATAATACATTAGGTGATTGACTGGCCACTCATTCAACCTCCCTGCCCTTCTCCAAGGTCATCCACATATGAAGCAATGGTGATAGTGCACAAAGGATCAGGAGCAAGGAAATTGTGGAATTCAATGTATGGATATGGAACTGGTATCAGGATACAGGCTACCACTTCATAGGAACATGGGGAGACTTCTGGGAAAGGAAGTGCTTCTGATATAACAGAGTGCATCTAACAAAGGGAGGGGTACGGGCACTGGGGCAAAAGTTTGACATCAGCATTGAGTGTTTAAAATAGGAAAGGGGAAGCTTGAGGTAGAAGTCCCTAGCAAGGATGGGAACTTAGCTGACACTCCTCCACAAGCAGGAGATGCACATGGTAAACAAAAGTGGACTAACAAAAACTCACAGAGAGGTCACCAAAACCAGTATAAAGTCAATAAGAAAAGTGCACTGGCTGAGAGGGGGCACCAGAAGAAAAAGGGGGAAAATGCAAGGAGGGCGGAGAAAATGTAAAAAGGAAAACTGTAGCAAGGCTTGGGAGGCCATGTGTAGAAATGCCTGTAGACTGGCAAATAAAATCCTAGACCTAGTGGCCTCAACATCAGAGGTAGAACTAGACATTGTAGCTGTCACAGAGACATGGTACTCAGAGTACAATGCCTGGGACATTATAGTACCATGGTGTACTCTATTCTGGAGGGACAGAGGTAGAAAGAAAGGGGGAGGAGTTGCTATCTGTGTAAGAGAGGGAATTAGAGCTATGGAGGTACATGGAATACAGGAAGGGGTGGAGGTGCTGTGAATCAAACCAGAGATGTGGAATGGTGCAGCTATTCAAGCAAGTGTGGTCTACAGACCTCCGACACAGGGGTGGAGATGGAAAAGGAAATGATGGAAATCATCCATGAAATGACAGGAAGGGGGGAAGTACTGCATATGGGAGACTTCAATTTGCCAAATGTCAATTGGAGCACCCATACTGCAGCCACAGCGAGGAGCAGAGACATCCTAGAAGCTCTGAAAGGGGTGGTACTGAGACAATTTTTGGTGGAACCCACCCAGGAGGGAAATATTTTGGACCTGGCACTCACCAATGGTGAAAGAGTCACAGATGTAAAAGTGGGTAGCCATCTGGGGTCCAGTGATCACCGCACGGTGTGGCTCAGTGTTGAGACTGTGGAGGGGAAAGCCACACAAAGGTGAAGGTCCTGGATTTCAGGAGGGTAGAGTTTGTAAAGATGGGAGAATGTTTGAGGAAAGCCCTGGGAGAAAAGAGGGGAGGGAGGGGTGTGGAGAAGCAATGAGCACATCTAAAGTTACCTATAGCTGAAGCAACAAGTTTGTGTATTAGGCAAATAAGAAAAACTAATAATAAGAAAAAAAAACAATATGGTTTTCAAAAGAAATAACCAGTGAGGGACAAAAGGCCAGCATTCAGAAAATACAAGTAGACACAGATAGAGGTGGATATAAAAGCATATCAGGAAAGACTGAGTGAGGCAGGAAACGCAATAAGAGGGGCCAAGGCACAGACAGAGGAAAGAATAGCTCAGGCAATTAAGAAAGGAGACAAAACTTTTTTAGATACATTAGTGAAACAAAATCTGGCCAGAGCCGATACGGCTGCAGGTGAAGAATTTGGAGTTAAAACATTGAAATGTATCAAAGTTAGGAGCCTGCACTTGCAAAATGTAACAGGCACATAAATGTGTTATTTTGTAATATTTTTACATCACATTTTCAACATAGCCTTGCTATAAAATTATACACAATAAGGCACAGAAGGGAAGTATTTTTCAGAAAAAAAGGCACTAAGGAACAATGGGATCTGATATGAAGTTGGATGGGGGGGTAATTTCAGGAGAGATGTAAGGAAGTACTTCTTCAGAGAGAGAGAAACTGGTGGATTCCTAGAGCAGCATTTCATTGGAGGAGGTAGGAGCAAAAACAGTAGCAAGGTTCCAGAATGCATGGGATAGGCATAAGGGAATCTCAGTAGGATCTGCGGTGTTACTGTAGGAAGGGGAAAATGGGCAGATGGGGGGGGGGCAAACGGTCCTTATCTGCAAGCAATCTCTTTGTTTCTTTGTTTCTATGTTTCTGGTTCCAAAAGGGGGGACACGATACATGGTGCAGGGCCAGTGCTCAGGGAAGTAGGTCTGCCAGCTCTCAAATGCAGAAGCAAAGAATCTCAAAGCCCTGAGCACTCACAAAGGAAACTAGTAACCAGTCACAGCATAATGGTAAAAATTCTTTAATGGCAGTAATATCATGAACTATGTTAAGTACAAATATAATCCAATGCAAGCAAGAAAACTGACAAACACAGTTAATGCTAGATGTAAAGGTGCTGTATGACTACAAGTAAAAAAGTCTTTATGGCTGTAGGAAGCCCAAGCACTTCGACTCTTGATGGGTCTTCCTCGGGGGTCGTGGCTAGTTAAACTTTTAAAAGAAGATTTCAAATCTCATTGCTTTTTTAAACAAGCAGGTGTAACTCTTTGTAATTCATAAACACAAGTTTCACAGTAGTTTATTCACTCCCCCCCCCCCGCAAAGGATCCACTCTCTCAATGCCTATGAACTTTAATTCTCTACGATATGAATTGTGGCAATCAAACAAATGACTACCAAGTGGGGTGTCAAGTCTCCTATTAATAAGATTGCTCAATGGTCTTGTGTGCTATTTTTTAAGCTGGGCACTGCTTTCCACACATGTATCTTATTGCAGTTACACCACAGAATATATGTGACAAAGACAGTACTGCAGTTAATAAATTCATATGTCTCCTACTTTAAATCTTCATGAAGGGGCTGAACAAATTCAGTATACCATTATAATAGCGGTGCTCTTATAGCAACACTGTTACAGTGACATCAACCTGTCGACACCCGCAGTGTCGACTGGTTTGCCAGAGAGATTACCGAGTCATTGACTCCAGAGTTTGGCTGCTGTCTCCTGACATCCGCTCCTTCCCGGAGTTGGAATCCTTAAGTCCAGGGGGTTGGGGCAAAGAGTCCCACATGGTGGGGTGTGGAGGGGCACAACCCCCCCCCCACATGAACACTGATCAGGTGTCGGTGCGTTCTCCGGTCAGGGACCAGAGTTGGCTGTGTCAGGGAATTACCATGTGTCGCTGTAGGGGAGGTTCCCAACATTTCTGTCACTGCGACATAGTGGAACGTACAAACTGTTTACTAGGCTTTGCACATGTGCACGCGTTATAGTTGTAGCATTTGAAGAAATCTTTTGGTTTGTATGGTAACCATGGGTTATTAATGAAAGCTGCCTAATTTGTCTCAAATCAGCTATGAACTAACTTGTCTTTCAGTCTGTTTGCTCTATTTAAATTTATGTATGGGGTATCACCCACTGCTGAAGTCACATCATTGTCATCAAGCAAGATAGGGCAGTTATGATAAATTATATTGTCAATTTTACCTGCCAAATGATTGAATTTACTGATAAAAGTAACAGGACCATGATCATGAATTTTATTTTTCTAGTGGCTTTTCTTTGTTCTTCTTTTCAGTAAATCAGCTTTATCTCTAACCTTTCCCAGTAATGTTTTAACGTCTATTGAGAAATCTCATCTCCAGTTCATTAGCCTGTCGGTCAGTACAGAGGAACTACATTTTCTTTGTAATCTTTTTTTATTACTTTTTCTCCCCCTGTCTCTGGTGGGTCACATTCAAGAGGGAGCCCAAGCTGCCCCCCCCCGACATCTACTGCCAGCGCTGACCATTTTCCCCCAGGGCTTGCCCGCCCGGTGGGGTTGGTGGGGGATCCCTATGCCCCCACCAAACATCGGATCTAGTTCTGGTCAGCGCCTGACTGGTTGGGAAATGGGACCTGTGATCCCCTCCATCCTCCAAACACCAGAGACATGTTTCCTCTTTTTTTTCCCTCTTAGAGGAAAGGGCGTGCAATGATGCCAGTTGTGGTGTCACGCATGCTTCCATGTGTGGCACGCCGGGCATCTTCCCCACCTCCACCCACAATATGCAGCATTGGTGTGCTATCCCTCAGCCTATGCTAGGGGCCAGGCAAGCACCAATTGCTGGTCCCCCCCTTCCGATAGGAGGAGAGGTGTCTTTGGGACTCTCGATTCTCCTCCTCCCCAGCCAACCCCCGGTAACCCACTCGCACTGTAAACATAGGTCACCGGTGTGGCAGGAGGTAAGGCATGATGCCTCAGTCCTCTATGCCACCGGGCCAGCTTCTATTTTCTTTTTAATCTTATAAATTTACTATAAGGGATATCATTTTTCAAAGGCATCGAATGCATACTATCTGCTGTCAGGACTGCATTTGTAGCAGTGTTTTTCTGAAACACTGAGTTTCAAATATTTCTTCTTTGTCATGTTTCTATCATGTCTCCTGTCAGTAGAAATATCACTTCTGAAAATAGAGGTATTACAAGCTGCTGCCTTGGAAATACCTGTGCCTTGAATTATGACACAAATCAGTGCTGCTGTGGTAGTCACTAACATTCATAATGATATTCAGAGTTATAGCAAGGCATGGCTAATCATGGTCTGTTCAATATACTGTCCCAAATTCCTTTGCACTCACAAAGGAAGCTAGTAACCAGTCACAGCATAATGGTAAAAATTATTTATTGGCAGTAATATCACGAACCTCGTTAAGTACAAATATAATCCAATGCAAGCAAGAAAGCTGACAAACACAGTTAATGCTAAATGTAAAGGTACTGTATGGCTACAGGTAAAAAAGTCTTTATGGCTGTAGGAAGCCCAAGCACTTCGACTCTTGATGGGTCTTCCTCAGGGGTCATGGCTAGTTAAACTTTTAAAAGAAAATTTCAAATCCCATTGCTTGTTTAAACAAGCAGGTGTAACTGTTTGTAATTCTTAATCCAAGTTCCACAGTAGTTTATTCACTCCATCTCCCCCCTCTGCAAAGGACCCACTCTCTCAATGCCTATGAACTTTAATTTTCTAGGATATGAATTATGGCAATCAAACAAATGACTACCAAGTGGGGTGTCAAGTCTCCTATTAATAAATGTAATTGATGTTACTCTTTTTTACCTTATTCTTGTTCCTGTGCTTTGTTATTTACTCTACAGCTTGTCTGTAATGTAATCACCTGCCTGTTCTTTAGTCCTATGTTTGATTAGTTGTGATCTAATACTGTAACCTGTTACCATAATTGTTGTGTTTTGTACCCTCCCGGGTCATGCCTGAAAACAGTCATCATTATGGCTAGTGCACCTACCCAGTCATCAAAAAGTAAATAAATAAATAATACTGCACAATGGTCTTGTGTGCTATGTTTTAAGCTGGGCACAGTTCTCCACACATGTATCTTATTGCAGTTACACCATAGAATATATGTGACAAAGTCAGTACTGCAGTTAATAAATTCATATGTCTCCAACTTTAAATCTTCATGAAGGGGCTGTACAAACTCAGTATACCATTATAACAGTGGCGCTCTTATAGCAATGCTGTTACAGCAACATCAACCTGTTGACACCCACAGTATCGACCGGTTTGCCGGAAAGATGACAGAGTCATCAACTCCAGAGTTTGGCTGCTGTCTCCTGACATCCACCCCCTTCCGGAGTTGGAATCCTTAAGTTCAGGGGGGTGGAGGCAAAGCCTCCCACATGGTGGGGTGCAGAGGGGCACAAACCCAGCACATAAACACCGATCAGGTGTCAGTGCATTCTCCGGCCGGGGACCAGAGTCGGCGGCATCAGGGAATGACCATGTGTCGCTCTAGGGGAGGTTTCCGACATTTCTGGATAAGCAAGTGTATAATTTAATGTTGCATGCCTGCTGGTTATTTTATGTAATTTGTCATTGCATAAAATCAATATAAGTACAAAAAATTAAAAGGAGAAAGTAAACATTAAAGCACCAAGCAAAGAGTTGTCCTGCAGGAAAGTTTTAAACCAGGGAAAGCAGTCACTTTGCTGCTATAAGAACTATCTTTATAACAGGAGGCCTGTCTCCATAATTGACAGCAGAAACCAAGACAGCTGCCACCAGTCCAGTTACCTGATACTGGGCCTGTCAAGCTGTAGAAAAGTCATAAGGTGTGAATTTATACCACAAAGTGGGAGTCAATCCAAGAAATAGTTACAAACAGTTCATTGCTACTGCTCAAAGAAACTGTATAGATATTGTTCCAACATTATGTTTTTGTGGTTGCACCTTCTGAATATGTCTAAAGAAAATGTTTGGAGTATTTGGTGTACAGTCATACTGTATGTCAAGTGCCATTTTTCACAACATGCTTTTGTTTTCTTTGTATGGTTGAGGGATTGCTGCTGCAAACAAAGAATACCAGTATCCTGTGGTCCTGATCCCCGCTAGGCAGGAATTGAAAGGAGAAATGAGTGACCACAGCAGATACAACAGAAAAGTACTGCAGATCTGCACCCTTGCATTTCCTACATATAATAATTTTTCACCAATGGTGTTCTAATCAAGATACTTAAAGAAAAAAGTTTGTGTTTTTAGTTGTCTTGCTATAAGATATATTTATTAAAGTGAATGTATCTCCTTTTAGCAAGACACATCCACAGTCAGCTCTGTTTTTATATTTCTGCTATATGAACCCATTTAAGATGTATTAAGGCTGATCTGTTGCATCAGTGGGCATAACATCAGTCTGGAGTTAAAACTGTCTTCAGTTAGATTACAGACAGCAAAATATGATTTAGAGAGGTGTATTCTCATTATTAACTTTGCCAGTTTTGAACATCCCTGCACAATCTGTTTTCACGTCTTCTGGTTACTATCCTGCCAGTACCTCAATTTTTTGAAAGTTTTAATTCATAAATTACCATTCATTCATCCATTCATTTTATTTGCAACAAAGGCTTATGGAAAATATTTGCCCATTTTCATAGGTGAAAACACGTAAAGAAAGAAACAAATATTCTTGCACAAACAATTTTGCAATGATTTTACAAAGGTCATTCAACCTATTCATAACAAGTGCAAGAATACAGCATGTTCAAATATGGTATGACGTCAAAGTTTGTTAAAATTGCAAACAAGAATTAATCCTGTTGCTTTCATGAGGTGAAAAATACCAGGGCAACCCAGTCTGTAGAAGAAGGAATCTTGACCTATCTTTTTGTTTTTGCAGCATGGCAGTTTAAAAGCTAGACTCCCAGATGACTTAGTAACAGAAGAACTTCTAGAATTCTGCTTAACAAACTGATTCAGGTTTTGAGGTACATAACCATAGTTCATCTTCCAGGCCTATCATCTAAATAAATAATCTGTCTGCTAAAAGTTGGCAGATTTGCAATGGAATATATAGTACATGTATGCCAATCTGTAGATAGGTTATAAGTAAATCTACATGCCCTGTTCAAAAGTATTTCAAATATATACAGCAAAGTTTTTTTCAGTAGAGGACTATACCACTAGCCCATATTCAATTATTGGAATAATATGGAACAAAATAATTTATTTGCAAGCTTCTGTAGTTAAATTAGATTTATTCCAAAATGTAACACCAAATTTCATATTTACCAATTTAATTAAGCATCTATAGTATATATGGTAAGCATCTATAGTATGTGCTGTAAGTATGATAAAATAGAATTCAATATAAATCCTAAATATTGAAAAGTCTACTTGTTCCAGCAATTGACCATTGAGTGTCATAATTTGTAAAAACAGTTACTTTGTCATTTTTTGCTGTAAAACTGGATGCATTTGTGTTCTTTTGTTACACGTAACTTAATTTCCTTAAACCATCTTTGAATATTGTCAAAGCCTCTTTGTAATATATCATATAATTCATCAAAAATGCTTATCATTTAAAAACCATACAGTCTCATCTGCATATATCAGAATTTGAGTTGTTTTAGCAGTACCTGGGAGATCATTCAAAAATAAACAAAATAATAATGGACCTAAGATGTATCCATGTGAGACACTGAGATTTTCTGGAAGAATGGTTGAAAAATGATCCTGTATTTTTACTTCTTGATATCTGTCACCCACATAGCTGTCAAACCAAGCCAAAACAGATATTGAAAAAAATGAATTTCCTTAATTTTCTCAATTGCAAATTGTGATTTACTAGGTCGAACATGTTTGACCAATCAATGAAAATTGCTCCAAACCTGTCTCCACTATTCAGATCACATATTATTCTTTCTAAGGCCTTAGATAGTGGGGAACAGATGGCAATGGGCCAATAATTAGTAACATCTTGCATTGAACCACTTTATAATCAGGAGTAATGCATGCATGTTTTCATAAAGTTGGGACTTCCTGATAACACAAAAAAGCTGAATATTTTCATTATTGGAGCTATCAGTTCCTCTAATGCTATACTAAGTAAATTCATATTAATTTCACTAGGACCCACTCTAGTCTTAAATGTCAACTTTCTTAGGTATTCATACAAGTATGAACTGATATCCTCTTAAATTAAAACAGTTATCTGTCAGTTATAAATGTGCCTTGCTCATCTGTTGTAGTTGGATATTTGGTAAATTATCAGTTATCTTCTCAACTGCACTTGTAACATATCCATTGATGTGAACAGCTATCTTTGCAGCATTAAAACACCAGGAATTGTTGCCGTCTAATGATTTAATCACCTATTTAGTTCCAGCACCAAAAAGTTAATTTACCCCTTGTCAGAAATTTTTGAAATCTTTAATAGCCATATTTTGCTTTTCACAATAATATCTGGACTTGTCTAGTTATATTTGTTTTTTGCACTTGTTAACTGTTGAAATTCAATTAAGTGTATAGGATCATTAGTTTGCCTAAATAATTTCCATTTTGATACCTGTGTCTCATTAACTGCTTAAGTTCTGATGTTAACCATTTTAAACAGAGCCCCCTAGACTCAATGTTCTTAATTGGAGCACATTGGTTACATATTTTAGTAAATTATTTAATAACAAAAGAAAATGTAAAAGATCAACAGAGGGTAATGAGTCCATTTAGGACCAATCAGACTCTAAACAGGCTTGTTTAAAGGCTATTTGTTTATTCTTTGGCAAAACCTGTGCATATGACAAAACTGGTGGCACTTTTACTACTTTACATAAACATTCAATGAACAATGGAAGATGATCACTAAGCATGTCTGATAGCACTGAGGCATTAACAATTCTATAAGGTTTAGAAGGGAGTAGCCAATCAATTAACAACTCATTTCCACTTTGGTCACTATTTCGAGTAGGTTCAACCATTATTTTGTTAGATTAAAGGCATTCATTTTGTTCTGATAATTTTTGTTTATCTTACTCAACTGATTAATACTAACATCTCAAAAAGTCTATCTTCACATGGTTCATATTCAGATTTCTAAAGTGAGAAATGAAATTAATAATGCCAGTAGAAGTATCTTTAGGAGGTAAACTATGTTAACATTTAGGTTTACAGAACCCCCTAAAGTAACCCTTTTATTTAAAAAATCACAGCTTTTGTTGCCAGAGAGCATGGAAGATTCAATTACTGAATAACAATCCTAAAATAAAATTGCACAACCTCACCCCTTTGTTCCCTACTCTTTCACACATAAGTATGTTATAACCAGGAATTGTTACATTAGTATTGGTAACTTTAGAACTTAACCAGGTTTAAAACAGCCCAATAAAATCAAGGTTCTGTTTTTTTTTTATCTGAAGAAGTTTATTGGAATATCTAGGATTACAATACCTTTGAGCCAAGACTCTTTTGCAAAGGTTCCACTTCAAATTTTGAAATGAATACAAACAGAACAGGCTGTGGCAATACTATACATGGGCAGTCAAGAGAAAAAAGCAAAAACCAAAAACAAAAACAATACATTTAAGGGGGTAGAAAGGGCACAGGTAAGCAGGGTGAAGTAGCTTGAGAGCCACCAGGGGCGGCAAGGAGAGGCAGCAAGAGCAAGGAATAACTGGGATGAATTGAGGGTAAAACACTTGAAAAATAGTGGACCAGCTGAAAAGGCATTGTTGGGTTGTAAAGTGCTAAATCCAGGAGGGAGACAAGGAAAGTGGGTGGTGGACAGGTGAAATGGAGAGGGGAGGAAAGTGCAAGAGCAGATTAGTAGTGACAGTCACAGGAGCTGGAGTCAGAGAGGTGGAGGTGAAGGTTGCTTTTGAACTGGCCTAGCCTTTGTTGAGTGCATTAAACCAGGAGGGAGCACAGTGCGAGAACGACCTCTGTCCCTGTGAGGTGCTGCACCGTGGTACATGCAGAATTTGGTTAACTGAATCCCTGGTGCAGTGGGGGCAGCATGTAGCATGGAGAAGAGCTTGGACTCCTGGAGGTGCAAGGCCTAACGTGATCTTCTTGGCCATTAGGCAGGTGTGGAACTTGATATGGTTAGATAATTGGAGCCACCCAGTTTGGGCCTAGAGAATACAAGTGTGCATGAGACGGTGGGATCCAGTAATAAGGTGGCAGGCTTTGTTAAGAGCCAGATGTAGGTGCCTTAGGACTGTGTCAGTGGCAGAGCCATAGACAACCAGCCCATAGTCAATTAGGGAGATCACAGAGCTCTAAATGGCTAACCTTAAGGCATCTGAGGTGAGGAATTTCCTGTGCCTATACAGAAGGCCAATGCGCTTGTTAACAGCTTTGGCAACAGTGTCAGTGTGAATGCCATAGGTTAGGTGGTTGTCGAGAGTGATGCCAAGATATTTAAAGGAATGGACTTGGTCTAGGACATCACCATGGCAGTTTGCAATTGAGATGGGTTGAGACCTATGCTTGTTACGGGAGCCACAGAAGAGCATCACCTTAGTTTTCTTGTAGTTGAGCACCAGCTTATGCCTGCTGAACCATTTTTCAATGGAGGTGAAACCCCATTGATGCTTTTCTTGGAGTAGTAGGGGGTCGTTGTGAGAGGCGTGAATGACTGCATCATCTGCGTATATCTGGACAGGATTTTGGGAGGTTGTTCAAAAAAAAGCAGAAAAGGAGTGGTCCAAGAATGGATCCCTGTGGAACTCCTGAGTGGACTGGTCTAGCATCAGAGAAGGTGTGGGCGATTTTCACCCTTTGTGTGTGGTTTTCTAGGTTGCTCTTAAACCAGGATGTAGCCTCAGGGGAAAGCCCAGCATTCTGGAGCTCAGTGGGGAGTAGTTTGTGATGGACAGTGTCAAAAGCCTTAGATAGGTCAATGAAGACTGAGCCAGTTAGTTGACTATTGTCAAGAGAGTTGTGGATTGCTCCTGTGAAATCTAGGAGGGCTGAGGTAGTGCTGTGGCCTTTTCAGAAGTCATGTTGCTGCTTGCAAAGGATGTTGTGCTTTGCCAGATATTCCATCAATTGGTCAGAGACTATTTTCTCATTGGCCTTAGAGGGGTGGGAGTATGGATATAGGCCTATAGTTCCTGGGGTTTGACTTGTCACCACTTTTGTGGATGGGCATTACGGTGGCAGATTTCCATTTATCAGGGAACTGTCCGAGGGTGAGGGAGAGGTTGAAAATATGCATAAGCTGAGGTAGTACTTCTTCTAGTGTGAGAGACAGAAGCTTAAGGTCAAGAGTGTCCCCACTGGTTCTAGATCCAGAGATTGCTTTGCAGATATATTTGCACACTACATGCATCCTGACTACTTTGAAATAGAATGGTGGTCGAGTTGTGGGGTGGTGTAGTGCTAAGTACCACTGGAGAATGCATGCATTTTTATCCTTCATCTGGTTAAGCCAGCGTAAAGGGTTGTGGTCAGTGATTATTATAAAATGAGTCCCCCATAGATAGAATTTCAATGTCTCTATAGCCCATTTAATTGCTAAACAATCCTTTTCTATTGTAGTATATTTTTGTTCTCTGGGATATAGCTTTCGACTAATGAATAATATGGGGTGTTCTTCTCCATTGATATTTTGACACAGAGCAGCACTGAGACCAGTTTCTGAAGCATCTGTTTGTAATTCAGAAGGTTTTGAAAAATCTGGGGATTGTAACACTGGTGCTGAACACAGTATACCTTTTATTGTCCTAAAAGATAAATCACAAGCAGGTGACCATGGGATTTTATTTGGGACTTGTTTCTTAGTCAAGTCAGTCAATGGGGCTGAAATTGTGGTGAAATCAGGGATAAAGGGCCTATAATAACTAGCTAAACCCAAAAAAGATCTCACTTGTTTTTTTTGTTTCTGGTATTGCACTTTGGGCTTACTACCCCATTACCCAAAATGAAGCCCAAATATCTTGTTTCATTCATGGCTAGGGTTCACATGGAAGGATTAATAGTTAAAACACTAGACAAATGGGTAAGATGAGTTGACCAGTCTGAACTGAAAATCACCACATCATCCAAATAAGCAAAACAATAGGAAGAGTGATCATTCAACAATTTATCCATATATCTTTGGAAGGTGTCAGGGGCCCCATGTAAGCCAAATGGTATATAAGCAAACTGGTATAACCCCTTAGGAGTGCTAAAAGCTGTTTTTCTTTAGACTGTTCTTCCAAAGGGATCTGCCAATAGCCCTTCATGAGATCAAGAGTAGAGATGTATTTTGCCTGTCCAATGTGATCTATTGTATCACTGACTCTAGGAACTGGATAGCTATCAAACTGAGAGACTTGATTGAGTTTACAGAAACTCGAGACATAAACGGATACCCCCTTCCATTTTAGGTACATTTACCATAGGGGATGACCATGGACTTCTAGAAGGTTCAATAATATTTAATTTCCATCATTTCTCAATTTCCTGTACAACCTCAGACCTACTTCTTTCTGGCAATCGATATGCCTTTTGCCTTATTGGTACAGAATCAGTTTTAATCATATGTACTACATCAATGGCTTTACTTGGAATAGTTGTGAAAACTTTTGTATAATGTAGTACATTTTCCAATTCTGCATGTTGCTGACTGGTTAAATTTGAGTTACTATGTACATCTCTAATAGTCTCCTCTGATTCAAGCCTTTTATAGGCAGAGTCTAATTCAGTGTCTAAACTACTGGGCATAACATAGAGGTCAGCTTTAACATCAGAAATAGGTCTCTCATGCCATTTCTTTAAGAGATTTGCATGATAAATAGGTGTACACTTTCGTCTCCCGGGTATCGCAACTTGGTAAGTGACAGGACCAGTCTGGGAAACAATGGAGTAAGGTCCCTGCCATTTCATTAAAAGCTTATTGTCATTGGATGGCAATAATAACAGTACTTTTTCCCCCCAAATGAAATTGTTTTTCTTGAGTTTTATTATCATAATAGAATTTCTGCTTAGTTTGAGCTACCATATTTTGCTTATTTGCCCTTTTTGTATATTGAACTAGTCGCTTTCTGAGATTAACCAAATAGTCTAGAATATTGGTATATTTCACTGTGGTCTCTCCCTCCCATGCTTCTTTAACTATGTCAAGAGGTCTCCAGGGGTTTCTCCCATATAGTAAACTGAATGGTGAATATCCTGTTGAGGCTTGAGGAACCTCTCAATATGCAAACAGGAATAAAGGCAGATAGTGATCCCATTTCTTGTCTTCTTCGTCCACAAATGTTCTAATCATACATTTCAACGTCTGATTAAATCTTTCTGTAAGACCATCGGTTTCTGAATGGTAAGGGGTGGTTCTTAATGTAGTAATTTCTAAAGCTTTGTACAATTCAATAAGTATTTCAGCATTAATGTTTGTACCATGATCCGTCAGGATCTCTTTAGGAATACCCATGCGACTACAGAATTCCACTACCTTTTCTTCTATTTTTGGAGCTGTGACTGTTCTCAGGAGAAAAGCTTTGGGATATTTAGTTGCATAATCACAAAGGACAAGGATGAACTGATTACCTTTACTGCTTTTTATCAAAGGTCCAACCACATCCATTGCTATTCTTTCGAAGGGTTGTGACACCACTGGTAGGGGTACCAAAGGTACTTTGCCTTTGTGAGTTATCTGACCGATTTGCTGACAAGAGGGATCATTTCTCCAGTACTCAGCAATGTCCTCCTGTAGACCAGGCCAGAAGAATCATTGTAAGAGTCTAGCAGAAGTCCTGTCCCATCCTGCATGTCCAGCACTAGGTATAGCGTGAGCTAAAAATAAAAGATCCTTTCTATATTTTTGTGGTACCAGCATTTGTTCTACCTGTTCTTGAGATGTAGGATTCATACACACTCTATATAAAATTCCCCTCTGTTGTACAATCGGTGGTGAACCTGCAGGCATTTGTTTGTCAAGCTGTGGAAAAAAATGGTTAAGTGTGTTATCATTCTGTTGTTCAGTTTTAATAGCTACAGCATGATATTCAGGCATTACATCACTGGTACCATTTTGTTTTTGTTTCCAGTCGTTTTGTAATTTTTTTTTGTGCCTTTATTGTTCTTGGTCTGTTATCCTCTTCAAACAAAGAATCCTCAAAGGAAAATATAGGGTCCTGTGATATCAGCTTTGACTGAGCTCTTGTGGTTACAGCTGATAATGAATTGTCACATGAGGTTAAAAGGTCCTTAAATGCTGGAAAATCCTGACCAATTATTAAAGGTACTGGTAAAGTGGGTACAACTCCTAATGTCATTTCATATGCCTGTCCATTTATACATACTTGTGTTCATGTAGTAGGGTACTGGTGCACATCACCATGGATACAAATTACACCAGTGGGTTTGGTACTTAGTAACTTGTTCTGTAGCAGGTCTGCCCAAATCAAACTATGATGGCTCCCCGAGTCCACCAACCCTTCTACTTGAGTCCCATTTACCATAGTCTTTATGAAAAAGTTCCCCAAGTTCATTGAAACTAGATATGCAGACTTTTTGGGGGGCAGAAACGGGCTATGTGGCCCAGTCCATGGCAATAATGGCATTCTATGGTGGATTCAGGTTTTTTATATGCCATATCCCGTCATTCCCCTCTAATCTTAATAATCCCAGATCTAACTGATGAAACACTAGAAGGTCTTACCATAGTGGTTGTGGATGTTGTAGTAGGAATGACACTTTCTGATCTCCTATACCCTTTTCGTACCAGTTGTCGTGCAGATAAGAGATCCTCTGCTAGGGTAATTGCATCTTCAGCATTATCAGGATGGTGTTCCCTTACCCATAATTGGATATCCGCAGGCATAATCTGTACAAATTGCTCCAACACAAACTGCTCAATGATGGCTGGTACAGTATTTCTCTCAGGTTGTAGCCATTTGTATTACAAGTTATTCAATCTGGTATAGGTCTCCTGAGGTGGTACATGGGATAAATGCTTTAAGGATCGAAACCTTTGTCTATATGTTTCTGTGTTAATGTCATTTCATTTTAGTATCTCCTTCTTTACAGAGGCATAATCATTAGCAGTTTGAGTATCCATACAGGTGTACACTAATTGAGCTTTGCCAGATAGATATTGTGCAAGTCTTACCACCCATTCTATAGCAGGCCAATTACAAGCCTGTGCTACACATTCAAATGCTGTAAGATAAGCCTCTATATTATCAGAGGGAGTCATCTTTGTAAGTTTTATGTCTCTGGAATTTGTATGGGCTGCCCCTTGACCAGCCCCAATAAGTTGTAAGGCCTGTATTGTGTCAGCCCACCTCTGGTCTTGTCACCGTCTTTCTTCCTCTTTCTCCCTCAGATCTGCCTCACGTTGGAGTTCCATCTCCATCTGTCTTATTGCTAGCCAGTGGAGCAAATCCCTGAGGTCTTCAGGGGGTGTTACAGGCTGTTCTTCCTCTGGTTCTTTCACATCTGCCCCCAGTGTTGTCTCCATCATCTGTATGCCCTGTTTAACTTTAGGGCGTGAAACAGGAGGTAAACCTTCAAGAAGTGGTTCACCTACAGCACCTGCCTGGGATCTGGTCAAAACCCCTGATAAGGCATCAACTTCCTCTAGTTTATGTGCCATGTACCTGTTGAAAACCCGCTTATGACCTGGATACTATATGCAGTATCTTTATTGGAGTCCACCTATTCCTTATGGATGTTCAATCAACCCCACTCCTGGTACCAAATGTTGTGGGTTGAGCAAATCAGGTCACACAGGAATCAACAAATTTGGTACAATATACCTAAACAGTATGATTTTTATTAAACAAACAAAAACAAATTAAATAAAAAAAATAACAGCTTACAGCCATGAACTTATGATAATAAACAAACAAAATCAAACTTGAAAACAGCACAACTTCCCTGCCAAGGGTCTAGCAGCGGAATATAATATTGTGCAGTATAACAGAGAGCAGGAGGTCCTCACAGGAACTCTCCCTAACAGCATCTAACCTTAGGATCTAGGCTGTTTTTTTTAAAGAATGGAGCTCTACCTCTTACCTCAAAGCCCCACCTAATTATTAAGTTACTTATAGGAAATCTTCTTATTTCTTTGTACAATAAATTACATAGAATACACATATATGAAAGGCATAACAAATAATCCATCATTATAACATCAACATAAACACCCTAATGCTCTGTCAGATATTGTTGCACATTTTTTGCAGAGTGGGCTGCATTATAGACAACTCCTCCCCTTTTGTAAAGGTAACCTAGGAGCTGCAGCATATGAAAGAAGGGAGAAAGGTACTGCTGACTTTCTATAGGAGACAGCACCTTACAAGGACATCAGCACTGATTGGACACATGATACTCCTGGGAGTTGTGTTGGTAGACCACATTTTAGTTCTTCTCTTTTACCCTGTATTTTAGTTAATTTGCTATCTGTTCATCCTTTCCAAGAACAGGATATTCCGATCTGCACCTATACATATCCCAAAGAAAACAACATTTAAACTGGCATTGGTAATTTCTTAAGTTTGACTGTCAATCCCAGCTTGCTTTTTACATCGTGAAAGAACCTTTGCCTAACAAGTCTGTTTACAGTCCTTTATTTACTTTCATTCTTTAAGCCGACACAGCTCATTTAGACCATTTCTGCACATTTAAGGGCAATACAGGGATAAAGCGCTTAAATTTAACTGGACCATGACATAGAAGAGCAGAAATAGGAAGGGTCTGAAAAATAGTTTAAATTGTAATACACAGCGCCAGATGGTCGGTCTGACTGCAGCATATTCTGACTGTTTTACATGGAAAAGGTGGGGATAGAAAGAAACAGGAAGACGTAAAATGAAAGAGTAAAGTGCTGTTGTGCAACAGTCTTTGAAACAGATGTAGGAGAGTAAAAGGAAACATCAGGTTCAGCTAAACATTATTCACATGGGTGGGTGGGGCAACTACCACAATTGATAGAGCCAATGATGAAGGTCTTTACACTGGCTCAGTTTTTGTGGACCTCACAAAAGCTTTTGACCTCATCAACCACAATGTCCTACTCTTCACTTTATTCTGTCTACATTTCTCCTTCCTAACAGCATCAAATCTCTCTTCCCTAAATCAGACTCCAATCGCACCACTAGATGGGTGTCCACCATCTTCTTCTCCTTCTTCCCTTTCTGTTGCACCACCCAAGGCCAAAACATCCTCTCCTACAAGGGCACAAAACTTTTCAACAATCTCCCCCTGCTCCTTAAATATTTAGGTATTATTCTTGCCTCAACTCCAACCCAACTTATCAAACTAAATTTGGATGATCTTTTGGTCACAATTAAACAGGATCTAGACTGTTGGTCACCCCTTAACTAATCTCTCCAAGGGAGGGTCAGTGTTATCAAGATGAACATTCTCCTCCACTTGTTTTTATCCTTTAAATATGTTAAATGTGGCACTCCCCCTTAAATATTTTAGAAAAGCCCACTCTCTCATCTCCACCTTTCTTTGGAGAGGCAAACCACCAATGCGTCCTATGCCCGTTTAAGTGCCCTGAAACAAAAAGGTGGCCTCAAACTACCTAATCTCTTTCTGTATTACCTGGCTGCTCATGTAGCTAAATATGCAAAATAGTCAGTGCCCTCTTCCTTAACGCAGCAATATAATTATATACCAACATGGCTCCGAATCGAAAGATTTCTTATCGAGGAGTCGAATATTTCCCCTACTAGTTTGCTTTTTATATCTCCTAAATCACTGCCATCGACACTTCGCAATTCAATTATATTAATCTCCCTGAAAGTCCACACCCAACTTTGTAGAGCTGTCTGGTATGATAATTTAAAGGACATCTCTCAACCAATATGCTCTAATCCCAATTTCAACGTTGGAAGCCAAATGGTGACTACAGTGAGATTCCCCCAGTTTGAAAAGAAAATAGTTAAGGATTTTATTTCTCATGGCAGAATTAGTACTAGTCAAGACCTGCTGGATAGGTCTCAGCTGCCACCTTGGGGCACTTTCAAAGTATATCAGATGAGACACATGTTGATAAAATGGTATGGGGTGCAATCTTGGACCACCGATCAAGGATATTTGCTTAATTTGTTTCAGTCCTTAGCCTGGTAGCCTCACTCTGTTTCACAAATTAACTCCATTTTACTCGCTAAACTCTTCCCAGACACTATAGGATATTCTCAATAATGGTCCTCTGTTTTCCCTAATAATGATTTCAATTGGGGCTTATTTGGACAGATCTTTATACATATGTTGCCAATAACAGACTTCACCTTACCCAGTTTTATATTTTGCATAATATTTACTACACTCCTGTTAAACTGGTAGTGATGGGCAAGGCTGTCTCCTCCCTTTGCAATAGGTGTGGGCAGGCTACTGGTTCCCTGCTTCATATTCTATGGGAATGCTCAAAGGTCGCTCATCTTTGGGAACAGACTAGGCCAAAAGCAGACCCCCTTCTAGGTTTGGAGGATTTGTTTACCCCTGAAATCTGCTTAGTTGGGTACTATTCACAGGTAACAATCAAAGAGAGAAGACATTATATGTTCCTCATATCGTCAGTAAAACAAATTGTGCTGCGTCATTGGAATGATAATTTGCCCATCTCATATCCTGAATGGCTGAATGAACTTCTAGCTAACCTCCACCTGGAGAAGATGATAGCTAGCCTCTGTGATCAGTTGACCGGATATAATAAAAAATGGAGTAAACTCCATGCTTTGTTTTCGCTAGGTAGCACCATGTGTTAGTGTGCTACTCTCTTAACCCTGTTTAACCCCTAAGTGCCTGTGTTATTTAGGGGTGACCTCCTGGACTAAAAGATGTAGATCTTCACGGACCTGGCAGACCTTTGATTCCCCTTTACTTAGTTCCACAGTAGTCTCTACTTTAAAAGACCTTTGTATGTTAGACCTTTTGGATTCTTTGAGGAGGTGGATCTTGAGGGAGTGGGACTTGTGGATGGGGGCTAGGGGATAGGATAGTAACAATGCATTAATGTATAATTGTTGCTGGTTTTCTATTTTGTTACTGTTGTTGAAAGTTCAATAAAGTGTGTTAAATTGAAAAAAAAAAACTCTTCTCCCTGCTCTTATCCAGTGCCCCTCTGTCTCTTCCTTTAAGCAAAACCTTAGGAAACACTTTTCCCATTCTTTTACTTGCAACTGCCACCAGTCCTGATTGTCCCACTCTAGTTGTTCACCCTTTTCTCTGACTAAAACAGTGGCATGATCCCTCCTTCCTCCTATGGCAAGATGACCCCTCTCTCCCGGTCTGTGGAAATTTGTATACCATAGATCAATTTAGCACTTTATTCCAATCACTGCACTTGCTGTTAATCTGTTTCTGTATGTTGTGTTATTGAAATTAATGTAATTTTGTTTTGTTATTGAAATTAATGTAATCTGCATTTTGTCCTCCTGTATAGTATTTATTTTACACACTGTATCCATCATGATTTGTTTGTCCAAAACGGGATGCTTGTGAAAACAGGCAATGTTTGCTCATATGCCTTTCCAGTATAATAAATAAACTTAAACTTAATATGGTGTGCTGTTATATTCATATCTGGATTCCCTGGGAAAGCAGTATAGCCTAGTGGTTAGAGTAAGAAGCTGTGAATGAACTGGGTATAACCAACAGACCTAGGTTTGATTCTCACAGCATCCACTTGCATACTGTGTGATCCTGAACAAGTCACTTACCCTCCCAAGTGCTCCAGGGTCACCCTTGAAAACAAACATTGTGCATAGTGGGGCTTACCCAGTTACAAAAAATAAACAAAAAAATGGTTGATGTAGTCTGATGTGGATCAGCTGCATCAGATTTCAAGAGATCCAGGATGGAAATTGAACCAAATCACAGCTGTTTTACCCATCTTTTGTCCATCCTGCTTCATGAAAGACTAGATTTACAAATGTTAGTTAAAGATGATAAGAAAAAATTTAGAGTTATTATTGGTAAATACTGATTATTTGGTCATGCATTAAATCTCTCTAGATGCAAAGTCAGATCTCCAGTCTTCTTTCCATGCTCAAAACAATAGTTTTTCATATCAAATCAATTGTATAAGTGCAATATTATACATCGGATTATGCATTAATTTACTCATGAGTCACATCCCAGGGTTTGTGATGACACACAGCCTTCAACATTGTGCCTCACAAAATCTCTGCAACAGGCATCACAAATGCATTAATGCACACGCTGTGATGTGTCACTGATTACATCATCAATAAATAACTGCAACATACATTGAAGCAATGAATAAACTCTGAAAAGTTTAAATAATAAGCTATGTCTGTAAAGAGATGAATAATATATGGTAACAGAAGCCTATTTTTGATCAGTTGATGATGTAGAGCATATGTTGGTTTGATTGAGGTGTCCCTACAATTTGTCTTTCCTACTGGTGGTACCTTTTCTCCCTGGTGAGAGACCATCTTGGTTCACATTCATTCAGTCCAGGGCCTCATATGTATTTCATTATTTAAAAAGTTTTACCTGGAAAGAGATACTGAGCTAGCAACAGCTTGAGTCCAGATGTGCCGGGGGGGGGGCGGTTAAGGGAGTATGCAATACAAATGATGCAAGAGTAAATAAAATACAATAAGATGCAAGAGTGATGTGAAATACTACAGTAGAAAAGTTATGATATACAGTACAGGCAGGTAGACCACGCAACACAATAAACGGTACAATGACAATAAAAGGTATTGTGCAAATACACTGCATTTTTGAACATAAGACTAGGGGTAGATTACAACCACCCAGCCTGTGTGAGCTGCAAGAGTAATCACTGAAGTACTGTACATTTTTTTCTGTCATTATTTATCTCCTGATTCTCCTCCAGCAGCCCCCTTCAGACCAATCCCCCCAAGCCCTGTCAACTGGCTCCCCAGGACTTACTTTCATTGTGGATGTGCCCGGCCACTGGCTCAGTACCTGTGAGGACTCGGTCCTTCATCCTGCTACTTGGAGGCGTTTTTTCTCCAATTTTCATCCCGGGTCCATGGACATGCGATGTACATGACATCTGAGCTCCACCTCCATGGAGATGGCCTTGACACCCAGAATGTGGAGTCATTTCCTGTGCATTGTGGCATGCATGTGCAGCCACCCAGCCACCTCTGGGTGGCAGGCAAGCAGTACACCACACTAACCTCTCTCCTCGAGGAAGGACAGCTGTCTTGAGAATTCTCGACCCTTCCTCTCCCCGCCAGCCTCCAAGTGACCCAAGTCCATTCCCGACCCGGGTTGCCGGTGTGGCAGGAGGTAAGGCATCCAGTGCCTCAGCCCCACATCAGCAGGCTGGCATTGAGGTACAGCACATTAAGGAACAAGTGCAACACATTTCCAGATTTGTGCACATATTTAAAAGTAGAAGAGAGCCACACAGAATGGGGGCCTAGGGCAGACAAACATTTCTCTGAGCCTGAAGGGGCAGCACCCAGCATACGGGGGGGGTGAGGGACACTGAGATAAGGGGTCAGGAACAGTTGTAGGAGGGGGAAGTAAAATCATGTGGAAGAGACTTGAAGGAGGAGACAGAAGGGACTGAGTACACAGACAGGGAAAGAGAAGACCAGAGCTTTGGGAAACAATACAGGATGCCATAGAAACATAGAATCTGTCAGCAGAAAAAGACTTCTTGGACCACCTAGTCTGCCCTAAAGTCCCTGCCTACTGTACTATCATAGACCCTAACTGATCTCCAGCATAAACCCCCCAGCCCTGTTACTAAGGTCCCCTTGTGTCTATCCCATGCATGTTTGAAACCTGTTATCATTTCAGTACCCAGCAGCTCTGCTGGGAGGCTGTTCCAGGTGTCCACCACCCTTTCCATGAAGAAACATTTCCTCACATCTCCTCTAAGTCTCCTCCTTTCCAGCTTCATATCATGCCCCCTCGTCGTTGAGCATCTCTTTCTGTGCAATATGCCACCGTCCTGTACCTTATTGATACCCTTGATGTATTTAAATGTTTCTATCATGTTTTCCCTTTCTCTTATTTCCTCCAGTGAGTATATATTTAATTCCCTGAATCTTTCCTCAAACGGCTTCTAATGCAGGAAATTCACTATTTTGGTCACCCTTCTCTGTAGTGCCTCCACACATTCTATGTCCTACCTGAGTTGGAGCCTCCAGAACTGGACACACCATTAATCTATATAGGGGTAACCCTACCTCCCATTTCTTCTGGTAATACCCCTCCCTATGCACCCCAGAATCCTACTAGCCTTTCCTACTGTACTGCCTTATGACACTGCTTTTCTACCTTCAGGTTATCAAATATGATGAACCCCAAATCCCTTTCCTGTTCTGTTGTTATTAACACCTCCTTCTCTAAATGATATGTTGCTTTTGAGATTCTGTGCCCACATGTGGATAATCTTCCATTTTTTGGTGTTGGTGCCCAGTTGCCAAACCCTTGACCAGTCTTCCATCTTTTTTAGATCTTCCTTCATTTTCTCCACCTCCTGGTGTATCCACTCTTTTACAGATTTTTGTGTCCTCCACAAACAGGCATATCTTACCTACCAGCCCCTCTGCAATGTTGCTAATAAAGACATTAAAGAGCATCGTTCCCAGTACTGACCCCGTGGCATCCCACTGGTTACCTTACCTTCCTCTAAGTGAACTCCATTTACCACCACCCTCTGAGTTCTCTTACTTAGCCAACCTTGTACCCAATTTACTATCTTTGGACCCATTACCATGGTGCATAGCTTGTTTACCAGCCATCTGTGTGGAACAGTGTAGAAGGACTTACTGAAATCCAGGTAGGCCACATCCACCACTCCTCCCTGATCCACTTCCCTGGTAACCCAGTCAAAAAACTCAATCAGGTTTATTTTACAACATCTACCCCCTGTTTACCCATACTGCCTCTGATCCTACAATCCACTGCTTTTAAGGTATTCCCTAATCCTTTCTTTAAGTAGAGTTTCCATAACATTGCCCACCACCAAAGTCAGGCTTACAGGTCAGTAGTTTCCTGCCTCCTCCTTATTCCCACTTTTGTGTAGTGGGACCACATCCACCCTGCTCCATTCCCTTTGAACTTTCCCAGTATCCAGTGATAGACTGAACATGGTCATCAGAGGTACAGACAGTTCCTCCTTTAGTTCCGTCAGTATCCAAGGGTGCACCCCATCCTGCCAATAGCCCTGTCTACTTTTAGTTTTACTAGTTCCCTAAGGACTCTCACCTCTTTCATAAAAGAGCTAGTGTCCACCTCCCTTCCCTTAATGCTCTTCTCCACTATCTGTGGTCCATCACCTACCCCTTCGTTTGTGAACACTGAACTAAAGTAGTTATTCAGTGTGTCAGCTTTGTTCTGGTCCTCTTGCACACTTCTCCCCTCCCCTTTCATTCTTACTGTTTAGCCTTACTATCCCTGCTTTGCTTTCCTTCTTTTCTGTTATGTGCCTGAAGAAAGTTTTAGCTCCCTTTTTTGCTGATTTGGCAAAGTTTCCTCTGTTTGTGCTTTAGCTTTCTTAACTACCTTCTCTGCCTCCTTTTGTTTCTCCTGATAACTCTCCCTTGTCCTCTTCCTTCTGTGCCATCTTGTACATTTTTAATGCCTGCTTCTTTTCCTTTACCTTCTCTGCTACTTCCTTGGAGAACCATAGTGGTCTCTTTCTTCTCTTGCTCTTAGTAACCTGCTTGATACAGAGGTTTGTTGCCTTCTTAATGGCTTGCATTATTTTTGCCCACTTTTACTCTACCCCTCCCTTATTCCCTATTCCTGCTAGGGCATCCCTGAGGCACTCTCCCATTTTCTTGAAATCAGCCCTCCTGAAATCCTGGACCCTCACTTTAGTGTGGCTTAATTCTGTCTCTGTTCTTATGCTGAACCATACCGTATGATGGTCACTGGTACTCAGGTGGCCTCCCACTGTGACGTCAACAGCACTGTTCCTGTTTGACAGTACCAGGTCCAGTAATGCCTCCTCATGAGTGGGTTCTTTAACTAGTTACTTGAGGAATGCCTCATGCAGGGAATCTAGGATTTCCATTCTTCTAACTGATGCTGTAGCAGTAGAGGTGGGCAAGCCATGAATTTTTCACCTAGAGCCAAGCCAGAGCTGAGCCAGGGATCTGGTTTGACTCTACTAGCCAAATCACAAGCCGAGCCCTGGCTACTGCAGACTGTTCTCTACATAGCAGTTGAACATTTCAAACAGTACACTAACTTCTCCAGCTGACAGAAATGCTTACTTTGGCTGTAACTGGCTCAGCTTGACCTTGGCTTGCAACTGTTTATAGAGGTTGAGTCAAGATGAGCCATGCACTAAGCTAAAGCCAGGCTTGAGCCTGCTGTGGCTTGTCCACCTCTATGCAGCAGGTAGGCTCCAATCCATATCTAGTAGACTGAAGTCCCCCACTAGCGGTACCTCGCCCTTGTTAGCCATCCCTTGTATTTCATCTGTCATATCCTTATCTCCTTCCTGTCCATGTGCTGGAGGTCTGTAGATCACTTCTATCCTAATAGCACCCCCCCCCCGTCTCCAGGGTGACCCACAGTACCTTTGCTCTGCTATGTCCCCCTTGTATTTTTGTGGCCTTTATGTTCTCTCTCTCTCTCGCTCTCTCATAAAAAGCCACCACTCTTCCCTTTTTTTCCTACCCTCTCTCTCTCCTGAATAGTGCGTATCCTGGTATGGCTACCTACCAGTCCTGGATTTCATTGCACCAGGTCTCTGTAATTGTTACTATGTCCAGGTCTCCTGCTGGCATTTCTTACTCAACAGTCTGCGCCTTGTATTATTAAGTTTTATTTAATTGTATTTTAAAGGGCTCTTTTGAATTTGCTTTTGTTAAGAAATTTACATGTAAAATATGTACAGTGCTCAGAGCCTGCTGGATTGGATGCTTTATAAACAAAGAGTGCCTCACCTAGCTTTGGCCAACAGAAGTTTTCCTGGAAGAAAGGGAAAGGGAGTGAGACACAGTGTTCCTGAGAGGAAGGGGGGTATTGAGAAGTGAGGAGGTCAGATTGCTAGGAAGGGAGAGAGACAAGCCAGAATTTGGAAGTGAAGGAGGTACAGTGGGCAAGGTGCTTGGCATCAATGGAGAGGGGGAGAGAGGCGCAAGTATAGGGAACAGTGGTGGTATGGGGAAGGAAGTACAAGCAAACTAGCAGGATGAAGGAAAGAGATGGTGAAGTCTGGCAAGGGTGGACTTAGGAGTAGTTCTGTAGACCATTCCACCATAGTTTAAGATAGATTATATTCAAAACTAGATATTGGTGGGAAGAACTCAGAATGCTGGCTTTGTTCCTTTGGAACACACCCAGTTTGGAGTAAAGTTTGTGATGGACAGTATCAATATGCACTGATAATTCAAGGTAAAAGAGCAGCATGATGCCAAGGTACTTAAAGCAGGAGACATCCTCAATTGCAGTGCCA
Source organism: Neoceratodus forsteri (assembly GCA_016271365.2). NCBI lineage: Eukaryota > Metazoa > Chordata > Ceratodontiformes > Ceratodontidae > Neoceratodus > Neoceratodus forsteri. Next base: position 208,710,664 of record CM057451.1, read on the forward strand.
TTAAGGGAATAGAATGAAAGGAAGGGGGAGAGCCTGGCAAACCTCTGTCAGGTGTCAAATGTCATGGTGACCATTTTTTTGGCATCACGGGACAGTTGATTGGATCAGAACCATCAGTTAATGCTGTCACAGTCTTGTTGGAGTCAGACAGCAAGATCAGCAGCAGTGGAGCCAAAGGCAGATAGCACAGTGTCATCTGTGTACATGCAGATGAGCACAGAGGAACAGGCAGTAAGGAGATCATTCAGAAATATAAAAAAATATGGGACTCAGAACTGGTCCTTGGGGAATGCCTGAGGAGGTGAGGAGTGGGAGGAATATGATGTCTTTGTTATGGGCAGCTTATGACCTTCCCTCAAGGTAGGAGTATAACCAGCTAACTGGAGGTGGCAGAGAGCCATGCCAACTTAAGTTTGCCTAGGAAAAGAGTGTCAGACACAGTGTTGAAGGCTTTGGCTGAGTCAACATAAATGCAGAAGTGAAATGATCCTGATCCCTAACAGTCAGGATGGAGTCAGTGAGCTGGAGAAAGGAGGTGCCTGTGAAGTGGGACTTCCTGAAGCCAGAATGGAAGGAAGTGAAAATGGAGGAGTATCCGGGGGGGAGATAAGAGAGACAACATATAGGATAGTGTATGGTTACCCATACACTACAAGGCTATTCTTCCAGCGAGTGGATACAATGCCGAATGATGACCTCGAAGCTCGAGAGGTCTCCAAGTCGGCATTGTATCTATGAGGTGAAAGAATAGCCGAGTAGTGTTTGGGTAACCACAAACTGTTCTTTATAGTGTATGGTGCCCAAAAAAAAGACAAAAAGAGACTCACTTTTCCATATTTTCACTCGGTTCTGCCGAGGGCGTTAATTCACAACTATCTGCTGCCCAGCACGCACTCGCTTTTCCCTCTCACAGCAAGGGACAAATCCTTGACGTCTGCTGTAGCCCCTTGTATTATGACGTCCTCACTAACGCAGAACAAAAAGTCGTCCTGCATTAGTGAGGACATCACTACTGCAGCAGAACAACTTTTTGCGGTGTACAGATTTCCATACACAACCACATTCCACCATACACTATAAGCCGTTCCTGGAGCTTTGCTAAAGTGGGAAAAAAGAGAGAGATAATAGTTACCAGTAGTGGGCAGATTACACCCTTTAGGGAGGGGATGACAGTAACCTGCTTTCAGCCATCCAGGACAGAGGCTGAGGAGAAGGAGAGGTTGAGTATGCAAGCAACAGGGATGGAAATGGCTGAAGTAGAGAGATGCAGAATCCTGAGGACAAGTCCATCAGGACTCACAACTTTATGGGATTAAGGACTTGAAGGGTCTTAAGGAAGGTAGTGGGAATGGTAGGAGAGGTGAAGGAGTATGAGGGGGGATGTAAGAGAAGGGGGAGGAGGGGATGGAAAGGAGGGAATGGACACAGGTCATGAAAAGGAGTTTTAAGAAGATGTCACTGTAGTGGCAACAGTGATGTGGGAGTTGACAACCTTGAGGTTGAGGGGAACTGGGAAGGGGGGAGAAATGGGACTGAATTACTTTCCAGAATATTAAGTGGGTGATTACGGTTGCTTTTGAAGGAGGATATGAAGTATCTGGAATTTGCAAGCATTGTAGCCTTGGTGCTGGTGTTGCAAAGCATCCATTAGTTTAACAAGGCAGAAAGGCAGCCGGTGATCTTGTAGGATTGCCAGACTAGGTCTCTGGCTTAAAGGCAAGGCAGCAGCTTGGCAGATATCCAGGGAGAGTGGAAATCCCAGACCCTGGTTTTCCTGAGGGGTGCATGGTAATCAAAGACAGCCATACATTTGTTGTGGAAAGATCAAAGGCCACAACTGATATGGTTGGCATTTGACAGTTCAGTTAGGAGGGTGGAAAAGTCCTGCTACCTGAAAGATCATAGGAGGATGATTTATTTGGGGGGCGGTGCTTTAGGGTGGTGGATTTTGTTCACACAGTAGACCATGTGATGGTCATTCAGTGTGCTTGAGAGGATACCCGCATTCACAGTATGGTGAAGGTGAGCAGACAGTACCCAGTCCAGCAAAGAGTGGCTAAAGAATCTATGATTAAGATGGGTGGAGGTCCAAACTCAATTGGGGAATCACAAAGGATAAGCAACTTGCCAGAGGAGGACTGGGAGCAGCAGGAGGATTGAAATTTGGTGACTGATGCAGCAGCAGACAAGCCATGACAGCAGTAAATGCAAGTTACGAAGACTTGGATACAGAAAAAGAGGAAGAGTTTGAGGAGATATTCATAAGTGGAGAGGGAAGTCACCAATAGCACAGGCACAAACTGGATGTTGGTGGAGAGGTATTTGAGAAGACTGAAAGCTTGTCCAACTAGTGTCAGTGTATGCTGGCTTTGCTACATGACCCTAAAAACTAAGCTAAACTGCAAAGCTTGTGACAAGATCCTTTAATTAATCCAACTTAGCATGCAATGTCAGTCCATTGTCCATTATGCCATATAATACCTTTTTAAGTACAGTAGATTCAAAGTAGAGCACAAATGTTATATTTTAATACATTTAGAAAAGTTCCATCTGAGATGTAATAGTCCAGCAGATGGTAAAAATAATTATTCAAATACCCTACCAGTTGCAAAAACCTTTTGCTAAACTGTTTATGCATGTTTTGCTGTTTTGAAGTTAAAGTCAGATAAGATGTTTTCCTTGCTGAAAATGACACTTTTCTCCTTGAAAATGATATTTACCCTGCAGTGCTTATCATTCTGGGAGAATGCAATATGTATGTATGTATGTGCATATATTTATATGCATAGTTGAGGTTTACACACTGATAAACAGGATAGGAGTTGTAATGAATCAATTTAAAAGTACATCATTTTTTCTTGCTTTCTGTGGGAATTCATATTCAAAGTTATCAACTCACACCTTCCTCACCATTTTTGCCCATTTATTTTCTCGGTCTGCTCTTTATATGATACCATCATTGAAATGCCAGCAGGATACAACTTGAATATAGTAAAAATAATGACACAGTGGGGCTCAGCAATAACCTGACAAAGTTCAGTGGTCAGAATGGATGTTTTGAAAGCCTAAATTTATAGCATCAAAATTCATCATGTTATCAGAGTAGAAAAAGTCACATTGCTGGACCAATTAATTTACTGTGGTATTTGGTGTATAGAATGCTAAGGGCTGGTAGTATAGACTAGAAGTTAAAGTAATGAGCTGTGAATAAGTTTGGTCCATCCAGCAGAGTTGAGTTTCATTCCCATAACCTCCAGTTGCATACTGTTTGACTCAGTCACTTACCATTTTACCCATTATAGCCATATGGCGTCGGAACCATCCACTGTTTAACCTGACCCAAAATGGTGGCAGCAGATAAAATGAGTTAACCTCTAAAGTGCTCCTGGGTTGCCCCTGCCTAACAATCCTTACCCTGTTTAAATAAGAATAAAAAAAAGCCATACAGGTAGGTGTGTGTGTGTGTGTGTGTGTGTGTATGTGTGTGTGTGTGTGTGTTGTAGCAGAAGTATACCAAACTAGAAGAAGTGTTTCTTCAATAAGTAAGCATTTCCAAAAGATAGATAAAGGTGCAGTCTGATAACAATCTCTTCTTTGTTTTTTCATCCTGTTTGCAAATGCTGCATTTAATTCAGTAATGTTAACTCTGTACATAATGAACCGTGTATACCACATACTTAATTGCTTCCTGTGCCACTTAATTTTGGTTGTATACAATATCTCACACTATGTCTATGTTTCTGAGTTGTGATTAAAAATATGCTACTGCGTGTCAATCTTGTGCACTTATCTGGTAAGTAAAAATGAGTAGATACTGTAATATGCGGGACTATACTATAGCTACAAATTAATCCACTTATGCACAGCCATCTCTATTCTTCCTGGATCTTGATCTGCATCTTCAGGATTCCACCTATCTTTCTCTTTCTATTTCTCTTTCTCTGATTCTTTTTCTCAACTTTTCACTCTTGCAAGAAGCCTTTGTGTTACTCCAGGGATTGGTCAACTGGTTCTTTACTACTGTATGATTTAAAAAATGTAGACTTTGTCAACCATTGGACCCATACCCCTTTGCTATGTTAGATCCCTGCAATGTCACATAACTTGTTTGCTGTAAGAGAAATGCTGACTTTTTGTGCAGTGTTTTTCAAATTAATATAAAAGACTGCAATAAACAGACTTTAAAAACACATAATTTAAACTGAGACACTGTATGTATATTTTGATGATCTCGGCCATTGCTCAGTAGCTAATTGCGCACTTTGAAAATGGAACAAAAAAGGCAGACATACAGACTCCTGAGGGTGTTACTGCATAGTCAAAGACTGTGAAAAAAATAAATAAAAGATGAAGCACACCTATGGGCAACAGTGTAAAACAATGTTTAAACAAAATGGCCAAAAAACACTTGTTCATCATGGATACTGAACTACCCTATGTACCAAAGTAATAACAAAACACATGGTGGCAAAATTAAAAGTAATAAACACAGGATACTATCTTTTTTTCATCCAAAGCACAAATTTATTTTACAGTGCTACATTTTTAAAATGTAAAAAAGTTGGCATGTCATGTCAAGACAGACTGTACAAAATGGTTGATAGCATGGCAGTATATACCCAGTGCTTCAGTCATGCTCTTGGACTTCATCAGGGATTATTTGAAATTGCATATATTTCTTCTGCTCTTCAACCACTTGAGGAAGAAGTAGAAAGCCTCAATACATAATGGAGTCCAATATCTGGACAAATGGGCCAGATTCACAAAGGTCGACTGCAATCTGCGACAATGGCAGCTTGTGCCAACCATCCCTGCGACCTGGATCCTGCACCTGATTCAGCATTGAAGCAGGTCCAGGGGTCTGTGCCCCATGACTTGTGGCATAGATCATACAGATGACCCAATGACCACAAATTACGCAAGCCGGAGGAAAGGCAAAGACAGATGCGCTGGCGTCCCTGCATGTCCCCCAATCAGGGCAAGGTCAGAACACATGTCCCCACCTCCCCACCCATCAGAGCAAGCCACCCCACCCTCAACCAATATCGCACTGGTGACTGGAACTACCCACATCTCACCACCATGGCCAGCCACCGGCTGACCTGTGCCAAGGTGCGTGCAGAAATAATACCGCTCTGTGAATGACAGCGGCTATCATTCACAAGTGCCTAATATATTACTGTATGCGACTTGGCACAGCTCAATGAGCAGCTGGCCATGGTGGTGAGAGGTGGGCAGTGCATGTTGCTGATTCACCTGCCAAGTGTGTGTTTGGGGGCTGGGGGAGTGGGGTGGGCTGGCATTGTTGACGGAGGGTTGGGGGCCACTGGATCACCAGGACTATATGGGACATGTGATGAAGGGTGGATCTTTCCCCAGGGAATATGAGGGCGCAGTGGGCATATGGGAGGCTCTTGACATATGTGTGAGGGGGTCTGGGCATGAGGGGGTGTTCCACACACCCATCCTGGCACAGTGGGTGCCATACCTGGGAACTGGGGCTCTTGGGAGGCTGTAACCCACAGGGGATGTAGAGCTGGGGCACAGTGGCAATCCTCTGTGGATGGAAAAGAACACTTATGCCACCTCATAGGTGGCAAAAGTGGTCTTTGACAGATGTCCACCGGGGATTGTTCCTGAATCTCGATGTGGGACGTAGCAGCCACCCTTTGTGAATAGGGTGCAAGTGCTGCCTTAAACCCCCTTAGAACCTGTTGAAAGGGGGTTTCAGGTGCATTGGTGCAGTTGGGCACAGGCAGGCTGCAGCATGTCACAAGTTGCCTTTGTGAATCCCACCACAATGCAAATCACGACGCAAGTGCTACTTGCACCATTGTTTCAGACTCAAGTTACCTTCAGTCCTGAGTTGCCTTTTGTGAATCTGGCCCATGGTTTTTAGTCATTTTGTTTATACAAACATACATTATTTTTTATTACACTATTGGCCATTTATGTGCCATCTTTTTATAAGTATTTTTGTGTACTTTCCCACTTAAACTAGTTTCATGGTGTTTTATTTATGTGAGTTGTTAAGGTACTTTTTAAATTTATTTATTTAAAAGTTTTAACAGGAAGGCATACTGAGCAGTCTACCACTCAGTTCCAGGTGCATCCTGGGGGAAGGGGCATAGGAGACAGCAAAGAATATTTTACATCAGCAACGCAAGTACAACACAATACATACATGGATACAGCAGGGAAATCAATTTCTATACAGAATAAATTACATTAGCAATGTAAGTACAGTGCAATACACTACATGGATACAGCAGGAAAATAATTACTATACAGTGCAGTGACCACAATTTGCTATAATGATAATTGGCAATTAAGAATACAATCAGAAATAGTGAGCAACCAAGAAACATAAAATGCCAAGCCCGAGCTACCAGCCGATGGGGTCTGTCATCCTAGACCTGCCAAAAATTGAGTCCCCATGACTAAGTCAGGGAATAATGGAAGGGGTTAGGTACATGCACAGGTGGTGCAGTAATGGTCTTTGAGGAGAGAGTTGAGTTGGTGGGTGGAAGGGACATGCTGAATGACAGAGGGGAGAGAATTCCACAGCTTAGGGATGTGATAGGAGAAGGCTGCTTGGCCTGCAGAGGTGGACATGTGAGGGATAGTCAAGCAGCAGGTGTCAGAGTTTCTGAGGGAGTGCAAAGGTGGGAAGGCTCGAATAGGAGAAAGTATAGATATGGGGGCAGGGACTGGGTCCAGAACTTAGCTGTGAGCCTGGTGCAGTGGGAGTGCTATATAACATGCAACAAGTGGAGGTGCAAAGTCTGGTAAAGGATGCAGTAGTGGGTGCTGGGATGACTGTCAAGGGTGAAATGACAGAAGGAGTGGAAGAGGGTATCCAGTCTGGTTAAGGTAGTTTTGGAAGCGGCACTATATACTATGTCTCCATAGCCAATGGGAGTTGGGAGTATCATTTTCTGTACAATTTTATGGTGGGCCAGTAGAGGGATGCAACTGCAGTTGCAGTACAAGGGCCCCCAGCTTGGGATGCAGCTTCTTGTGGATACCCTCAATGTGTACAGAAAGTTGAGGTGTTGGTTGAGCCAGAAATTGAGGTATCTAAAGGAGTTTCAGGCAGAAAAAGAGGAGGAAGGGGAGCTGAGATATTTATTTATTTATTTATTTATTTATTTAAACAGCAGTTTGGAAAACCTTTGAGCCATAGGCTCATTTACAAAGCTACCTTGTCACAGTAAGACAAACCAAAATACACAGTATAGCAGTACAACACATAAGTATAACAGTAAAATTAAGACATAGATACAAACAAGCTGGTACAGGTAGGATGGATGCAAACAATACCAGAGTTATGTCGTCCTTAGCAGCTTAGTAATAAGCTTTGTCATAAGTATTGAGTACGGCTTTGACTAGTGGCAGTTACAGCATCGGGTGTTAATAAGGTGGTTACGTAAGGAAGTTTGAAGCACGATATAGTTGGAGCTTCGGAGATGGAGAGGCAGTGTGGTTGAACCAGGAGGGGCCCTAAAGCTGAAGGCTCTTTGGCCGTGAGAGGTACTAGCTCTAGGGATAACAAGAGAGGTTTTCCCAGAGGTCCGAGTATGAACTAGTGGGACAGAGCGGCGTATGGTGGTGGTCAATCCTGGTGGGGAAAGCCCAAGGAGGGTCTTTTTTGTAAGGGTACAGGTAAGATATTTGAGGCGCTCGTCGAGATCAAGAACCAGTGCTTTAGCATACAGTAGACAGGTGTGTGTCATCCTAGGTGCTCCAGTAATTAACCTGCAGGCCTTATTCAGAGTAGTGCAAATTTTATGGAGTGCGGTCTGATCAGCAGCACCATACACCGGCAGTCCATAGTCCACTAGGGACAGGATAGAGGAGGTGACTGCGCGTCGAAGAGCCTCCGGGGGGAGGCAGTGTTTATACCGATGTAAGATGCCCAATCGGATATTAGTGGCAGTGGCTAGGGCAGCGATGTGTCCATGGAAGGAGAGGGAGGGGTCAAAATAGATCCCTAGGTATTTATAGGAGCAAACTTGTTCGAGTGGGAATGAGGACCCAGAGTGAATGAGGAGTTTGAAGTTGCACGACTTGTTTTGGGGATGAGTGAAGAACATGGTTTTTGGTTTTTTAAGATTTATCACCAATCTATGTTCCTTGAACCAGCCCTTGGCTTCAGTGAAGGACTTCTGCAGCGAGTCCTGGAGGCAGTAGGGTTACAACTTGAGGCAAAGATGACTGCATCATCAGCGTACAATAGAATGTTCCCGAGCAAGAGCGTGGAAGGTGTTAAGGTAAAGGGAGAATAGTAAGGGGCCCAGAATGGAGCCCTGGGAACCCCAGAAAAGATGGGACAGATGTCTGAGTAGGTCCCATTAATTTTAACGCTGTGAGCAGTCAGACAGATAACTGGTGCACCAGGAGATAGGCCCAGAAGCAAAACCAGAGACTAAGGGCATCAAGAAGGAGGGTGGTAGACGGTGTCAAGCTTTCGAGAGGTCAATGAAGACAGCACCAGCCAGAGAACCAGTGTCTAAGGAGGTGGAGAAAGTTGGAGAACTCTAGGAGGGCTGTGTTGGATTTGTGGCCCACCTCGGAAGCCATGCTGCTCAGGACAAAGGACATTGTAGGTGGAGAGGTAGTCAGAGATTTGAGAGGCCACCACTTTTTCCAAGGCCTTGGAGAGAGAGAGAATGGAGATCGGTCGATGGTTTCCAGCCACAGTCCTATCACCACCTTTATAGATAGGGTGACAGTGGTGACTTTCCAGGCAGTTGGAACCTTCTCCAGGCAAAGAGAGTGGTTGATGAGGCATGTGATCGGGGTAAGGACTGTGTCTAAGACCAGCCGTAGGATACATGGATCCAGGGTGTCACTGCCTGTACTATTACTCTTGAGGGCAGTGACAAGGTGCGGCCTAAGTTCTTGGGCAGAAACACAGCAGAGGAGAAAATAAAGGTGAGAAAGATTTACGGCAGGTGCTGGGGAGGAGGGTCAAAAAAATTTGTAGGGAGGATAGGGCTAAGGTCAGTGAATGAGGTGTTGAGGTGGTTGGCTATGAGGGCTGGGTCTGAGGATATCACACCATTAATGTTGATCTGGGTTGGTGGGGGGAGTGTGCACTCCCATTTAACTGTTTAATGTTATCCCAGAAGGTTCTGGGGATTCCCCATGAGGCAGTGAGTGAGACCGATAGTGCTCAGACTTGGCCTTTCTGATGGCCCGAGTGCACTTGTTTCAGGCGGCAGCATATAACCGCCTGTCATTGGGCCGGCCAGTCTCAATGGCACGGTGCCATAGGTTGTCCCTATGTTTGAGCTGGTGGATCAAAGCTGGGGTAACCCAGGGGGCATTCTTCCTTTTAGAATGGCAGGTCAACACTGGGGCAAAGATATCACAGGCATTATTAAAAGTTTGGGTAAAGAAGGAGAGAGCTGTGTCGATGTCAGGAGTTGCCTGTATAGGAGACCAGTCAATTTGGGACAGAAGTTCCTTAAGTTTTATCAGTCCACCAGGTATTAGACTGCACATGTGGACTGTGCTATGGGTTTGGGGACTGAGGTTGACCAGTGGAATAGAATGGGGAGTGATCGCTGAGAGAGTCTGGGAGGACTTGTACATTGGGGATCCGATTAGGGCGGTTGGTAGTACCACATCAAGCAGGGGTACTGGAGCCTCTCTTGGGGTTAGTCCTGGTAGGGTGGGTAACTAGTTGCGTTAGGTCTATTGCAGAAAAGGAGTCTTGGGTAGAGGAGGAGGGGCTGAGCCAGTTGACATTTAAGTCACCCACAGAATTTGATCAGCGGAAGGAGGTAGAGAGTAAGGTATTCTGTAAGAGAGGCAATGGCCATGTTTGGTCCCTAGGCGGCACGATGCAGTAGTCAGATAAAGGGTCCTTTAAAGGTCAGGGTTAGTTTCAGGTAAGCGCCTGGGCCCTGGAGTCAAGGAGGAGTGGGCAGGGCTAGTACGGGAGATTCCTTGACATACATGCAGCTGTCACTTGTCTCCTCAACACGGTCGGACCGGAAAGGTGGGAAACCAGGAAGGGAGACTAGGGAGTCGGGAGGATTTTGACAGCCAAGTCTCAACCAGGGTGATGACATCAGGGTTAATTGATGTGACCAGGCATTGTAGTGAGTCAAACTTTTTTAGGAGGCTACAGATATTCATGGAGACCATGCATAGGCCTGTGGTGCGAGTTGGGGAGCTCCTGGGAACCGGGCCAGGGTTTGGATGAATGTTCCCTGACAGGAGTAGTAGCATGACTAACACCCTGGCTGGGAGATGGTGAGAGGTTTTCTCGATTGACATGAGAGGGAGGGAGGGAGGCTAAGGGAGCAGGGGTGGGCAGGGAGGTACAGGAGGGGAAAGCAAGAATAGAAGACACCCAGATGTGCCTGAGGTGAAGAGGAAGCTAGGGGAGGGCAGGGGATGGGACACACAGAGGTCCCAAGGGGCAGGAGAGGAGGTTCAGGAGCAAGGGGAGGGAGGTGCTAGGGCACAGTGTGGACTAGCAGATGGGTAAGTGGGTAAGTGTACTGCTAGTGGGGATAGGCACAGGCAGAGCGTGAGGCAGAAGCCAATACATTGTGGTGAGCAAGATCCCAGGGAAGTAGTGCTGTACAGGTAGGAGTAGGAAGTAGTGAGGAGCATAGGTCCCTCTAGTGGCCAGCAGGTATAACCTGCAAATGGGAAAGTGGGAGACAGGTTCTAGGCAACAGGACTGATATCACCGGATGTGATGTCACGGGTGGATCACTTAAATTGACAGCTGCCCCTGGGTGGGAGGGTGGTTGGGGTGGGCTGGGCAGGCGGGCGAGCGCCGTCAGGTTAGCACCCCTCTGCAGGCGTCCAGATGAAGAGAGAAGAGGCCTTTACCTCGAAAGTTAATAGGCTGAGATTTGGCTCTCAGCTATCAGGTAAGCTGCTTGTGCTTCAGTTGCTTGATTGTCCCGAGTGCCTAGCTTGGGGAGCTGCCTATGTTGTGGAGAAAACAAAGCCTCTCATTACTATGCAGTGGGAGAATATGTTGTGACTTACACAAAGGATCTCCACTCTAAGCAAACAGGGCTATTCCAAAATGAGGTCACACTAGGACCCAGCTAACCTAATGCCTTCAGTAACAAGCACAATTAGCTCCAAATACCACCATATTAAACAAGTTTGATCTATAGTCTCTGCCTTGTGCGAAAGGTCATGAAGACAGTTTTCTTGGCATTCAGGAAGAGCTGATTTGAGTGAAGCCAGGACTGGACATCATTGAAGTCGCGTTGCAATCTGGTTGCCATATCAGAGGTGGGGAGGGGGGCTGGATATAAACAGGACTTTGTTGTCTGCATACGTGTGAATGGATGTGTGTGGGCAGGCAGAGGGCAGGTCGTTAAGGAAGATGGAGAACAGTAACAGGCCAGGGACATGCTTGGTAGTTGAATAATTTCTAAGCTGTCTACAACATCAGCTCAGAAGCCACATTTTCCAAAATTCAACAAGGTCTCATAGAAATATAGAAACATATACGTGATTGAAGAAAAAGACAAATGGTGCATCCTGTCTGCTCAGTTCCCTATTTAGCCCTGGGACCTACTGTCCATCCAGGGATCTAGACTTCCCCATTCCCCACCTTGTTTCTGCCACTTCAGTGCCCACAATACCCTTTATATGGTTCCAATCATGCCTGAAGCCACTTACAATTTTCTATCCACCATTTTGGCTGGCAGACTGTTTCATGTCTCCATCACCCTCCCTGTAAAATAGTACTTACTCATTTTCCTCTTGACCAGCCCTCCAGTAAGTTTCCACTCATGTCCCATTGACCATGAGCTAGTATTCAAACTAAAAAGTTTCTTACAGTTCACTTTGCTGATTACATTAAGGAACTTGAAAGTCTTTCTCATATCCCCCCTTTCTTTTCTGGTCTCCAGCGAGTATGTGTTCAGTGCTTTGGGGCGCTCATTGTAAGATCTGCCCTGTTGCACTGGAATCATCATGGTCACCCTTTGCTGCACAGTCTCCAGCCTGTTCTTATCTTTCCTGAGCTGAGGACTCCAGAACTGGGAACAGTACTCCAACTGAGGCTTCATCAGAGATCTATTAAGGGGTAGCATTACTTCTTTCCTTCTGCCATCGATACCGCTCTTGATACAGCCCAGTATCCTGTTTGCCTTTCTCTAGGCCTTGTTGCAGTAGCTTGATTGTTTGAGAGTGTCTCTGATGATAAGAAAAGGGGAAAGGAGAAATTGTTTAACCAGGAAAGGCATACTAAGCTGAAGCTTGTTTCCAGGTGGGATCTGGGAGCTCAAGGAAATTAAGTGACTTGCTCAGGGTCACACAGCATGCAAGTTGGGGCTGTGGGATTCAAACCCAGGTCTCCAGGTTTGGAGCTCAGAGTCCTAAACCACTGCATTATACTGCCTCCTATATGATGATATCTGCTAGGTCCTGTTCCTCAGCAGTAGTGCTGAGACTTACCCCACCCATTCAGTACTCATTTCTGGTGTTTTTGTTCCTAAAGTGCATCACCTTGCATTTTGTGGCATTAAATTTCAATTGCCAAATCTTAGACACGTCTCTAGCCTTTGCATGTCACTCTGCATTTCCCTGATTCCCTCATCACTCTCTATGGTCCCACAGTGCCTAGTGTCATCTGTGAAGAGACACAATCTACCCTTCATCAATGCCACTTATCACCATGTTGAAGAGAACTGGACTCAGGACAGATCCCTGTGGTACTGCACTCGTGACCTCCCTCTCTTCTGATTTAACTATATTGACCACAACCCTCTGCTGCTGCCTCCTCTTCAGACAGTTGTCTAACCCATTCACTATGACCTTAGCTAGACCCAAATCCTCCATCTTCTCCAGAAAGCATCTGTGAGGCACTGAGTTGAAAGCCCTGCTGAAGTCAAAGTAGAGCAAATCCACAGCATCATCCCTATCTAATTCACACAGTCAATGATAACTATCAGATTAGTCTGATAAGACCTCCCTGCAGTGAATGCATGTTGTGTGCTATCCTGGAAACTGTTGCTGTCCAAGTAGTCCATGATATTTTCTTTGACCATTGACTCCATCATCTCCCCCACAGTACAGGTAAGGACTGACAAGTCTGTAGTTTCATACTAATTTATTTTCCCCCCTTTAAAGAGTACAACTATGTCTCTCATCCTCCAATCCTTTGGAACTATCCTATCCTTAGTGAGCTGTTAAACAGCCCTACCAGGGATTCAGCAAGTTCTGCTGCCAATTTCCCAAGTATCCTCGGATGTAACCCATCAGATCCTGGAGCCTTATCTATCTTCCGGGCTGTCAGTCCTTTCAGGACCCTTTCTTTAATAAATATTGGTTGCCTCAGCTCCTAGACCCCCTTGGTGGTTGCTTTGATGCCATTCCTCGTAAGGACCCACCATCCTCCCTAGTTAAAACTGAGCAGATGTACTCACTGAGGACAGTGGCCTTTTGCCCATCCTCCTGTATCACCCTACCCCCTCTGTTAACATTACAATCCCCTCTCCTCTCTTCCTGTTTTCCCTAATATATCTGAAGAACTGTTTCTCTCAAGTCTTCACCCCTTCCTCAATATGCAGTTCTGTGTCTACTTTTGCTTCCCTAACTGTCCTCTATCTCCCTATTTTTCAGTATGCATATATTCTCCCCATTCTTCAACCCCTTGCTTTTCTTTATTTTTGTATAAGGCTTTTTTCTTTGCCCTCACTGCTTCCCTGACCCTTGCCAACAACCATAATGGTGTCTTGAACCTGTTCTTTTTGGTTACCTTTCTCATGCATAAGTTAGATCCTTGAGAATGGCCACCTTAATGACTCCTATCTCTTTTCTACCCTGTATATGTTATTCTCCCCTACTACCATATCCTTGGCTATCTCCTTTAGCCTATTGATGTCTGCCCTTTTAAAATCTAGGACTTCAGCTCTTGATTGCAACTTACTGTACCCAAGGGCAAGTTTGAATCAAACAGAGTTATGGTTGCTGTTCTTTAGTGGCTGCCCTATTCACGCAGTTCCTACTACCTCCGCGTTGGTAAGCACCACATTGACAATTGTGGACTGCCTCATGGGTTCCTTAACTAGTTGTACCAGAAGGCAGTCCATGAACATGTCAATCAAGACCAGAATTGTGGTGCTCCTGGCCACTGGAACTTTCCTCTCTATGTTTGGCAAGTTCAAGTCACCTAATAACACTACTACTACTCCCTTTGCTACCCCTATACAAGTTCTTCCCTGAGCTATCTATCCCTCTCTGCCCCTTGCCCTGGAAGTCTATAGATCACTTCCAAGTGCAGCATCTTGCATGAGACTGCCATAAGTTGCACTTATAGTGACTCTGTCTTCTCATTAGTACTCCTGATGCACCTAACATCTGCCACCTTGATGCCCTGTTTAATAAAAAAGGGCCACCCCTCTACCTGTTCCTCTGTCCCTCCTAAACATTAAGTACTCTAGGACCACCAGTTCCCAGTCATTATTTTCCAATGCCCACATTTCAATGATGCCACCAAATCCACCTCTGTGTCTGCCATAAGTATCTGGCACTCAGTGATTTTGTTTTATAGGCTCCTGCTATTAAGGCATACCCACTTACGTCTGACCTCTGATTCCATTTTGCCACCACTCTTATGATTCTCTTGTCCTCCCCCTCCTCTCTTTGCTTATCTTGATGCTTGCATTTTTTGCACTCTCCCCCAATGTCCCTTCACCTAGTCCAGCAAGGCCATGGCTGTTTTCCCACCTGCTGTGCTGCTCCAACCCCCATATGTGGGAGGAGTACTAGCTACTGTAGGATCCCCTTCCTCTCACCTCAGGTTTCTGTGACAAATTCTAGCTCTATTCCAGCTGATTTCTTATAGTTTATTCCATATGAAAAAGAAATATAAATATATTTTATCAATGCACAAATACATCGCCTTTTGGTTAAGACATCCTCCAGTTAATGCAATCACTGGGCCTGACACAGGTGGTTAGCTCTCCAACCCACTCAAACAGTAACTCCCTGGACCTTGTCTTCTCATTGGAATTGTGGGTCTCTGACCTCATAGTGGAACCGGTCTTTTGGTTGGACCACTATACCATGAAGTTCTTATTTGAGGCCCCACAATAGACCCTCCCCTACGGACAGGATTCAATACCACCCTTTGAGGGGTTTGACCCCAAAAGGTCTTATGGTGGTGCTGTATCTATCAGGTGTATTAGTAGTAGTAGCAGCAGTAGCAGTAGTAGAAGTAATATACTTTTATTCATAGACCATGAAAGGGAATTAACTCAATTGAGCAAAGCTCATTTACAATGAAATCCCAAAGTACAATCATAGATGTTTCCATTCAGTCACCATAACATTAATAGCAATACAAAATATATTAACTAACAAATACATGAGTATAATTGATGCATTCAATGTTAATTAAATAATGCATGCTAGGTTATACAAATAGCATACTCTTAAACAGGCCATATTCTTACGTAACCCCTATTGACCAACACAGTAAGAGTCTAATGCCCTGCTCCATTTGCCATCTTTTTAGATTGCACTTTCTGATTATATCATTGGCCCCCTGTGACTCTGTTGGAATTAGGATCCATGTAGTTTCCCCCCCCAAACATAACTGAGGATCCCCCAATCAAGACTGCAGTTTATAACTTTAAACTCAATACCTTGTGCGGATTGCAAACACTGTTTAATTGGCCTAATTTTAAATAAGTCCATAATGTATTTAGGTACAGATTCTTTGTAGACTTTTAGTATGAACTGAGAAATATGAAAATTCCTCCAAGTTTGTGGCCTAATCTAGTTCAGCACACAATATAAATGGCAGGTGGTGGGTTCTATAAGGGATGTCTAATACACATCAAGCTAACCTATTAAACACCACATCCAATTTATCCAGGCATACTTTTGGTGCTCCAGAGTACAAAATGTCCACATAATCCAATACTGGGACAATCATTGTATTCATTATCCTCAATCTTGTTTCTGGTATCATGAAGTGCTTTATACGGTACAATGCACCTATTTATTTCTTGATGTTTTTGATAGTCATGTCTATATGCTCTTAATGATTTTATTAAAATGTTCAATGGCATCTGCAACACCTTCTTCCCAACAAAGTAGATCAGAGTTCGTGGGTGATCTAGCGAGTGGATCATTCCAGACTAACTCAGACTTGTGTGCTGTAGAGACAAAGCTTGGGCTAGGTACAGGAAATCACCCTTCCTTGCTCTCCTCCAAGAGTATAAAACACTTTGAAACAAGTGCAAGTCAGTGGTTCAAACTACAAAAATCAACCACTTTAAGAATAGCCAGCTCTACGCCAGAGCTAACTCCAAGCAACTCTGGGGGACTTTAAACTCCCTCTTGGGTAAAGAAAAAAGTGCGAGCAGATCTCACTCCAGTTGGAAGGGAGATTTGCAAATGACCCAACATGAGTGTCCAACTTGTTTAATTCCTTCTTCTGAGATCTGGACAAGTACAATACCCCCCCCTCCTCAGACACCCTCAAGCAGCTCAAAATCCTGCCCCTTCCCCAAAAGTTTCCTACCCCACTATCTACTTCAAAGCACTTTCATTCACTGATACCATAAAACTTATAAGAAAAAACAGCCCTAGACCCTCCACCAGTCTGGATGGACTAGATTTTCGCATTCATAAAAACACATATTTAATAACATTACCACTTCTGTCACTAATATCCTTCATTTCTCCATCTGTTCTGGTACCCTCCCCATGGCCTAAAAAACTGCATCCATCAAGAGTCTGCATAAAGCTAGCTCTAAACAGAAAGAAAGCAATTACAGGTCCATCTTACTTCTCCCCCCTGTGTCCAAAATAATGGAAAAAATATTTCAATCACGAATTGTTGAGCACCTAAACAAATATGACATCCTTACCGATGCTCAACACAGTTTTAGGGCTAAACACAACACAGAAACTGCTCTTGTTAGATTCACACAGGACATTTGCAATGACATGGATGATGGTATTTACACGAGTGTGGTTTTAGTGGACCTTAGCAAGGGTTTTGACTTGGTTGAAAAAAAACTTCTTGTATCTATATTTGCCCTTCTGAATTTCTCCACAGATGTTGTTAACTGGTTTGGTATCTATCTCAATGCTAGGTTCCACAAAACAGTCATTGAGGGACATCTTTCATCCAAATTACTTATTAGGTCTGGAGTTCCTCAAGGATCTATACTTGGGTCCCTCCCTTTTTCTCTGTTCATAAATAACATATCTTCCATCTGTTCCCATACCAACATTATCCTATATAATGCTGCCTTATCTGTAAGGACACAGACCCCTCCACCCTTCTCTCCAGAATTCAAACAGGTTTTTACAATCTCCACTCCTGGTTCTCCACTCAGGGTATAGTCCTAAACTCCCAAAAAATGAAATGTATGGTTTTCTCCAGCATGTGTAAACCTTCTCATTTCAATCTCCTAGATAATGATGGTATGGTCATTGATTGGGTTAGTGAATTTAAATATCTTGGTCTTACTCTTGCGAGCACCTCTCTTTCTGCCAACACATAACCCTATTAATTAACAAAATCCACAAGCGACTTGGGCTCCTCTACAGAATCAGGAAATTCCTCACCCTGAAATCAAGAAGCAGGCTGGCTTCCAGCTTACTGGTACCTCTCCTTGACTACAGTTCCATCATTTACTTCCCTCAGAGCAATTCTGCCATGTTCAGTAAGCTCAAAACTGCATACAATAACATTATCAGATTTGTGACTGGGCTTCCACATCATACCCAGAGCTGTACTCTCTATGAAAAAGTACATTGGTTCTCCCTAGAGGACTGGTTCACATGGAAGGCTTCCATGTTCATCTACAAAATCATCAACAATCTCCTTCTCCACAGTGTCTCCTCTCTGTTCAAGAAGGCTTGCCCCACCTGTCTTACTAGGAACACTGCCATATTCCCTTTTTAGGTCCCCTACTGCAACACCACTTTGGGGCAGAAATCACTAACCTACAGAGGTTCCAAGCTTTTTAACACTCTACCCCCTAAGTTTGTTAGCAGCCCCTCCCTTAGCACCTTTAAGGTCAAACTAAAGGAGCACCTTGCAGCTGCCATAGGTAGCATATCTTAATTTTTCTACCACTGACCAGAGCAATCCTGAGGTCACTTGCTCAATTTTTGGTTAGAATTTTTCCCTCTGTTTTCTCTTAACCCCTCTCTCTTGTCCACCTCTCTGCTTGCATGCCTCTTTTTCCCTTCTAAGCTCTTTCAGAGTATTTCCCACCTTCTCTATGTATTTGTACATTTTGTTTAGACTTGCTGTTAATACTGTATGTGCTGTACATAAGCCGCTTTGTATGTAACTGAAATTTCTGTATACGTTTTTGCCTTTGTATTTTTTGAACCATGTGTCTTTAAAAGTGTAAATATCCACCACTGTAAAAACCCTAAAACTGGACACTTGTGAAAATGGGCATTTTTGTACACATGCCTTTCCAGTATAAAATAAAAATGAAAATGGAAATATGGTCCCCAGATTTTAGTGAACTATCCAGCAACATACCAACATACTTATACTTTGTAACTTGTTGGATATTTACTCTATCTGCTATTTGAATAACCAAGCTGCCTCTGCCCTACAGATTGGGCATTCTATTAAATAATACAGTTTGGGTTTTTTAGCATTTAGTTTTAATAGGTGTTTCTTAAAGAAACCCTCAATTTGTATAAAGGCGTGTACCATTGCTGCAGCAACGGAAAAATAGTGAAGACCATCACAGCAACAGAATCAGCTGCTCGCTGTGATAGTCTGCAGGTTTTCTAACACTGCTGTCTCTGGGGAGTTCACCCCTCCCCAAAACAACTCTGACTCAGAGTTGGTAATATATAGTATGGGGGTGCAGGGGGCAGAGATCTTCGCATGGGGGTGCAAGGGGAGAAGCCTCCTCAAACAACACGTTTCCAGTGACAGCACAATGCTGGCTGCTGGCATTGTGCCATCACTGTAATGCTGATTGACAGAATTCTTGTTGATGCAGCTTGGTAGAACCGTATAAATGCCAGCTGTAGTTTACTTTAGATACAATCAACAGAGTTCCCCTCAACAGAAAGCACCATATCGTCAGCCTATAAATGAAATTTTATGTACTTGTCATTGAACTGTAGTGTGTTGATGTAGACATTGAAAAGTAAGGGCCCCAAAATAGAGCCCTGGCGGACACCTGATTTTATGGCAACTGGGGAGGATTTGTAGAGACCCAAATAAACAAGTTGTTTTCTATCCATGCAAATAAGATGAAACCATTTCAGTGCTGTACCTGTAATACCATGTACCCTGAGCCTGGACAGGAGAACACCATGACTCAGTGTGTCAAAGGCTTTTGACAGATCTATAAATACTGCACCTATCATCCTTCTCCTCTCCAGGATCAGTTGCAAGTCACTCATTACTTTAACTAAAGCTGATTAGGTGCTGTGTTTGGATCAGAAGCCTGACTGGAAGCCATTCAATTTATTGTTTGTATCTAAGTCCTCTTTGAGTTGATTTGATATCAGTCTTTCAAACATCTTAGAAACACAGGGCAGAAACGCAATGGGTCAATCATTTCCTATATCCTCTTTTGAACCTGCTTTAAATATAGGTATGACTTTGGCGGTTTTTCAATTTGTTGGTTAGTCTCCAGTTTTTATGGAAACATTAAAAATATAGGATAGGTGATAGACCTGATAGAGGTGATATGCATGGAGATGCATATTTCAGTAGTGTTGTTGGTACTTTATCTAACCCTTCTGCTTTGGTTATGTCAAGTTTTCGGAGTTCATTTCTAACATCTACCACTAAAAGTCTTTAATTTGACCCAAGTTCTGTGCATTTACTTCCTCCCAGTGATCCATGATTTCATTATACAAAATGGTTGGATCATTGGGGCCTGTCACTATTTCCCCTGATTCAATAAAATATTCATTACAAGCACTTGCTCAGTAGACCTTGCTGTCCATTTATAAGAAATGTATTCATCTGTGCAGTTTTATTACCTCCCATCAGGCCTCACATAACATTCCAGAATGATCTAGGGTTAAATTTACTCTCATCATATAATTTAGATTTAATGTAATCTTGTTTCATTTTCCTAACAGCATGAGTGTATCTGTTACTGGCCTGCCTGTAATGTTGCCAGTTCTCATTGAATGCTGTGCCCTTGGCCTTGTGCCACCTTCTATCACTCTCCTCTTTTCATTTATGTAATTCTTCACTATACCACCTTATTCCTGGGTTTTTAACTTTTCACTTCTTTAGAGGTCCATGCAGGTCGCATATCTGGATGAATGCCTGACGAAAATAACTCCATGTGGGCAGAGGGAATTAATTCTAACCTATCCCATTCTATTTTTTTCGACATCCATCATAAAAGCTGTATAGTCGAAATCTTTAAAGTTTCTCCACTGTAGAGCAGATAACCTCTTATTTTTCTTATTAACCTTATTTCAAATTGCAAATCTGAGTTGGTGATCTGAAAAGGTGTCAGGTAATACTCCACTTGAAAGACATAGTTTTGAACAATTAGTAAAGATAAGATTTAAAAGTGTCGATTTTTTATAATCTTTACTGGTAATTCTAGTGGGTTCTTCTCTCAATTGAGTTAATCCCAAACTTACTTGTAATTCCATCAGGCTATGAGTAATCTCTATTTTAGACCAATTAACATTACAATCTTAGGTTCATAGGTTGTTTACAAGTTCAGGCGGGTTATGCCTATTAAGAACTTGACACCTCAATTCCTTGGAGGTGGATCTCATGTTTTTTTTTTTGAATCCATGTTAGCATCTAGTCTATCTTTAAAAGTTACTATATTGTTACTTTCAATTATGTGTTTAGGTAAAGTATTCCAGATAACTATTCTCTGAGTGAACCACTTGTCTCTCCTGGTTGTTTTATTTATCTCTCCAATAAATGTATTCTCATGTGATCTAGTTTTTGTCTTTTTTTATAGTTGACTAACCCTATTGTTTCTATAAGCGCTTGTTCCTTAGATGCTTTGTATGCAGGACAGAGGTCTCCTCTAATCCTTTTATATTCCATAAAGTAGAGGCCTAATTTTTTAACGTTTCAGAGTCACTAAGGTGCTGCATGTTTTTAATCTTTTTTGTTGCTTTTCTCTGTACTGTCTCAAAAAGTTTGTTTTTTTCCCCAGTGTTTTGAGGTGCACAAAACTGTGAACAATACTCTAGGTGTGGTCTCACCAAATTAGAGTATAAGAGAACAACAACCTCCGGCTCTCTACTCTTAATAGATTTCATTATGCAGCCTAGTATTCGATTACCTTTTTGGACAGTAACACTGTTGTGTATATCAGCAAATAATTTATCAGTTACTAGCACACCCAGGTCTTTCTCATTTGTTGTGGTTTGAAGACAAAGACCATTAAGGGTACATGAAAACTTTGGAGAATTATGGCCCAAGTGATTAACTTTAAACTTATTCTCATTAAACTTCATATTATTTTGTTTGGTCCAGCTGTTAAGGTGATCAATATTTTCTTGGAATTCATTTCCAGATTCAGAATCTGTCACTGTTGCTCTGATTTTGCAATCATTCATATATTTGCACATCCATGCAGTTCTGTGTGTCTGCATGGATGAAACTAGAATATTAAATAGGGTTGGTCACAGAACCAGTCCTTGAGGGACTCTACTTGTCACCTGACCCCAAGCTGATAAATGACTTCTAATCACAACTCTTGTGTTCTCTTGTCAAGCCATGAAACTATCAAATTTATGATGTTAGGATGTAGTTGTATGTTAATTAAGTGCTCAACTAGTATTCTATGGGACACTGCATCAAATGGTTTGGTGTAATCCAAAAAGGGTAAGTCCACTGGCATACCTTGATTGAGTGCTGCACTTACTAGCTCAAAAAACAAACAAATAAACAGGAAATTAGTAAGGCAGGATCTTCCATTAGAGAAGCCATGTTGTGTTATATCCTGTAACCCATTTTGATTTAAATGATTAACTACTCTTTTCTGTAGCAGTCTTTTTAGCAATTTACCAATAAACAAGTTTAGGCTGATAGGCTGTAGTTATTTACCTCAGATTGTTTCCCTTTCTTAAATACTGGTGTCACAATAGCTTCTCTCCACTCTGGTAAGGTTTTCCCTTCTTTTAGGGAAGCATTACATAGTTTTGTAAGAGGTACTTGTATAACATATCTTAATTCTATTATAAAAGTAGGTGGAATGCCATCTGGTCCTGCTGAATTATTAGGTTTAATAGAATCAATAACCTCTGAGACTTCCTTTTGAGTGAAGCGGATGATATTGTTTGAATTGATAATGTTAGTATTGCTTATTTTTTCCTTAGGCTCATATATGCTAATGAAGTAATTATTTAATTCTGGAGCAATGCATGAGTCATTACTCAGAATACCATTTGTTGTTTCCAAAAGGCCTATTCCTGTTTGTTTACCCTTCATCGAGCAGTCATCATGCCTGGATTACTGTAACTTCCTCTATCTAGGACTTTCAGAGGTTGAAATCCGTCGCCTGCAGCTAGTGCAGAATGCTGCAGCCTGGCTTTTGACAGGTTCTTTCAGATCCTGTCATATTACTCCAGTGCTGCGAGAACTGCACTGGCTGTTGATTCGGTGGTGTATCACCTTTAAAGTCAGCTTGCTGACTTTCAAAGCCCTACACGATTTAGGCCCAGTCTATCTGAAAGAACTTCCGGTTCTCTACTGCCATGATAGATCTCTCTGCTCAGCCGATGAGGGGTTGTTAGAGGTTCCAAGGATGAATTTGAAATCATCTGGTGCTTGAGCTTTTTCTTATGTTGCCCCCACCCTTTGGAACTCTCTACCCCATCAGTTACAGGAGTGCACTTCTGTGGAGGCATTTAAGAGGGGTTTGAAAACCTTTCTTTGGGAAAAAGCATTTTTGGAATACTGATCGGCTTAATGACTTGGTTCTGTCGCATATTTTTGATGACATTTTTAATTGTTTTAACTGTTGTTTATGTAAGGTGCCTTGATAATTGAAAGGCGCCATATAAATAACAATTATTATTATTATTATACATTTTTTTTGGTTATCTTTAGCTAAGATTACTAGTTTCAGCTCATATTTCTGTTTTGCCCTACTGATTGCATTTTTCATTTTATTAACAGTCATTATATACTTGTTCAGATTGCTTTCTGTTGGTTTTTCTGGTGTTTTTTATGAAGTTTTTTTTTCTTGTTATGAGTCTCTTGATATTCCTATTTCAACAAGGTGGAATCCTATGGTCATTGTTATATTTATTCCTATCTGAAACCCAGTTCTTAACACAGTGGTCTAATTTTTCTTTTACTTTTATCCAGATATTTACATATTATCATTTTCTAATTCCTCTTCCAAGTTCCATGTATGAAGCCATTCTCTAATGTTTACATAATCAGCTTTGAAATAATTCATCAGTTTGGTTATGCCTTTTATATTTTTACATGTTAATTCAATTTCCATTTCTAACATTTTATGGTCAGTGTCACCCAGAGATGTAGTTGCATTTGGTTCAGATATTCCAGACTCTATATTTGAAAGTATTAAGTGTAGAATTGTATTTTCTCTTGTTCCCACCTTTACTAATTGCTCAAGATTACTTAGAATTGAGAAATCAATGAATCTGTTCTCTAAGGAACCTATTCCCTTGAGCACTGCCCATTTTATTGTTGGGAAGTTGAAATCTCCCATCAAAATGTATTTCCCATTTACAGGCATATTTTCAATGTCTGTCAAGAATTCATTTGTCTCAGTACAATTTAGACTGAGCGATCGATATGCCACTCCAACTGTTAGATTCCTGTTTTGGAGCTGAATTAGATCCCATATAGTTTCTGATTTATTATCGTGTCCATCACTGGGGCCAATTTCGTGTACTTTGTATTTGGCATCAATATTTATTTATTTTATTTATTTATTAAATGTTAGTGACCGGGTAAGCCCACTGAACCCCAGAGGTCCCTTTTTCATGGGAGACCTGGGAAATTACATAATACAAGAGACAAATACAAATACAGTGTTAGTTCGGTATACAGGAATTACAGCAACACAGTTATGATGACAGGACATATAAAGTACAATTCCACCCCCTCTTTACTCAGTTCGATTTTTCCATAACTTTGTGTAACCTGGTATTTTAGTGTTCCAGTCATCATTATCATGGAACCATGTTTCTGTGACACCACATACTGCTATGTTGTTAGACTATGTTGTTAGACTAGCTTAGCTCAACCACCAAATGCCTACATACACTCATGCACTCTTTCTACATATTCACTGGACATTGATGATAATTATTATCTGCTGGCTGAAGACTTACCCTGACTGGGGTTACAAAACCTCCCCTAATACACACCCCTGAATAACTTGAGGGGTACCTCCTCTGACCAGCTCCTGGCAACTGCCTTTAAGGTCCCCCTGAACCAGTACTTGCCAGAAGTACCTAGTTCTGTATATATAGCTGCCTTACTGCATGGAAAGACCTCTGCAGCTTCCAACAAACACCTCAAGAACCACAAGCAAAATCAAGCCTGCTTATCTTGGCTGTTCTCACTACAATCCCTCAGAAAACTGATCCTCCTATTGCTTATACTGTCTGGCAATGTGCACCGGAACCCAGGCCCTGGACATCCCCCAGCAGGTGACAACACTAGGCTGGGCCATCTAAGGATAGCATCCCTGAATATTGGAAGCCTCATGCCTAAGTTTCCACAATTCCAGGCATGGATGGAATTGATCAAACCATATGTTATTGCCCTCACTGAGACGTGACTGTCTCCCAAGATCCCTGATGCTGCATTAGCCCTTGATGGTGTCACCATATTCAGGCAGGATAGGCTGCCCAAGAGATGTGGTGGCTGCTTGGTCTACATCAAATCTGATATAAGGGGTCAAGTCCTACTGGCCAGTCTGCACAGCAAGATTGTGCAAATTCTCAGTACTAAACTCTGTATTGGTCAACAAAACAACTCTATGTTGCATACTCATACAACATACTCTCAACAGTATATCTACTCCCTGGTAAACAGGGGCCAGACTGGATCACTTCTTTAGTAACCAAGGGCTCATCAGCCAAAATTGGAACTGCTGATAGTCAGAGACTTCAATGTCAATTAGCAATCCCAAGATGCAGCACCATCTAGAGACAAAATATCTAGCCTCTACCACACACAATTGGTGCCAGAAGGATAAATTATAAGACTGGCTCAAGCACACTTATCGATTGGCTCCTTTCCACCTGCCCTGACCATATCACAGAGGTCTCTGTTCTACCAGACTACCTAAGTGACCACTCCCCAGTTATGTGCATCTGATTCAATAAGTTCACACAACATTCACCTCAGAACACCAGAACTCACACACTAAGACTCCATCTGCTGGAATATTTCTGACAGCACCTAAGGTTCATCGACTGGTCACCTCTCAACACTGCCAGAGATAGTAACCAAGTCCTAGACTACTTCTGCTCAGTCTTTACAAATGCCTATGATATTTTTGCCCCCTACAGCTCACAAAAAGTAAAAAGGGTCAGTAACCCTTGGCTCTCTGGAACCCTAATTGACCTTATGCAACTCTGGGACAACATCTGGCATACGGCCAAAGCATCAGGGAATATGGTCAACCTCACTGCCTACAAAGAAGCCAGAAATAAATGCACAACACTTATTAGGCAGCTCAAGGCCTCCTACTACAAAGACCTTCTAAACAGGAGTTGGGAAAACAGAAAGGAATTCTGGAACTCAGTGAAATCCCTTACAGGCAGGACCACCAAGGCACACCCTGATCTTCTAGTTACCCCATC
Organism: Neoceratodus forsteri; assembly: GCA_016271365.2. NCBI lineage: Eukaryota > Metazoa > Chordata > Ceratodontiformes > Ceratodontidae > Neoceratodus > Neoceratodus forsteri. The sequence continues at coordinate 208,736,449 of CM057451.1, forward strand.
AGGAACACTCCAGGATCCAAGTGTCATTGTGAATGTATTTAATACTGCTTTCATGGATCTAAGTGCTGTGCTTCCCAGGGAATACCTCCCCTTCCCCAGTCTGGACAGCCCCCTAACTTGAGCTTGCCTCCTACTACACCCAGTGGCCCACCACCTTTCTACTTCAGACACCTCTCCAAGGCTGAGACCAAACTGTACATCAAGTGGGTACTGGGTAAGACCAGAATGGGGAATGACGCCATCGACATGAAGCTAGTAACCCTAACACTAAATGAGCTAGCTGGACCACTTACAAAAGTCTTTAATACATCCCTAAGAATGGGCATATTCCCAGACAAATGGAATGCAGTGCATATCACGCTGGTCCACAGAAGCGGAGACCTAATTTGCCTCTTTATCTATCACCCCATTTCCATTTTACCACCTCTCTCCAAAGTCCTAGAACATGTAGTATCTGACCAACTTACGGAGCATTTAGAGAAATACAACCTGCTCAGTACACAGCAGCATAGTTTCCGTAAACATCACTCCACCCGAACAGCCCTGATATACTGCACTACACTGATATATGAGGCTCTGGATAATGGAAGAGCAGTAGGATCAATATCCATTGACTTCACCAAGGCATTTGACACCGTTAACCACCAATTCCTACTACAGTGTCTCCTCTACATAGGCCTTTCATCGAGCACTGTTACCTGGTTCGAAAGCTACCTCTCACATAGAACACAATGTGTGAAGATCCTGAACATTCTCTCTGGGCCTAGGGAGGTTAGCCTTGGAGTGTCCCAAGGTTTCATACTGGGTCCACTCTTATTTAGTCTATTCATAAGCTCACTACTTATTGTCTGCCCAGCAAAAATGGTGTTTTATGCTGATGATGTTGTCATTTCTGCATCTGGTAGGGACATCACCATTATAACCACTGACCTACAGGACAGCTTTAAATGGCTAGAATCTTGGTTATTGCATCATAAACTGTTACTCAACTACAAACAAAAAATGTATGCTCTTCACAGTGCCACAAAATAGGAAAAAGCATGGGTCCCTACACTTAACACGTCAAAAAGGTGAGCTGCTAGAGCAGATCAGCACTTTCAAATATCTTGGAGTATACCTTGATGACATGCTCTCCTTCACAATGCACATTGAACACATAGTCAAAACAGCTAACACAAAATTGGAAGTTCTCTACTGACATAGACAGTCTATGCCCCTGGAGGCTCTTAAACTGGTTACATGCCACTCTGTGTTATCTACCATTGACTATGGTCTAGTGCTCTATGGTTCTGGCTCTAACACCACCCTGAAGAAGATCATAACCTTCCTCAACAAGGCCTGCCACCTGGTCCTGGGTGCTAACTATCAGACACCTACATGCACCTTGTATTATTTATTTATTTATTTATTGAAAATTTCGGAATTACAACCTTTGAGGCAAGGACTCCTTTGCAAAGGCTCCATGTCAGTCATGACAGTACAATTACAACAAGACAGTATGGACAATGTTCTCAAAACAGAGATATTACATTTCGACAAACGTTTAAAATCATAGCTTAAGTCAAAGGCTACACGTCAGTTGTAATATTGAATTTTACATAGAGACAAGGCTTGTACAGAAAATTGCCAGGACATTACAAGAGTTTAACAATCACAGTATAGGGTATTGCTAAGACTGAGATAATATCTGTGAGTTGAGAGTGTTCCTAACATGTGGTGGCCCAGGTGCCCTGACAACGATGCTGAAAAGATGGAAAACAGCTACAGGTCTCCATGTTGAGCAGATACTTCTTGCACTCTGTTTTGAATAGTCTTAGACTGGGGCAAGCAAGATGGAAGATGGTAGATTGTTTAGCCAAAGTGGAGAACAGTAACGGAAAGATCTTTGCCCCAGAGAGGTTCTGCAGTAGGGAACTCGTGAGGAGGTCCCTGCCAATCATCTAAGGGTGCCCCTATTGGGGGCTGGTTGGATGAGGAGTGCAGACAGATAGGTGTGAGTTTTATAAGATCTTTCTTGGCTTGGAGGCAGGTATGGTATTTAAGCCTCCCTTCAAAGGTTAGCCAGTCCGCTTGATAATAGAGCTGACAGGTATGTGTTTGTCTACTGCTGCTGGTGACCATGTGGCAGGCTTTGTTTAGTGATATATTGATGCTGTGTAGGGCTGATTTGTCAGCATGCCATACATAGTTATTCCATAATCGACTCAATGAGAGGACCGAGCTAGTAACGCTAAACGAGAGCCTGGAGGAGGAAGGCAGTGTTTGTGCCTGTAAAGAATGCCAAGTCGGGTATTAACTGAGGAGGAGAGAAGTTTAATGTGCTGATGGTAGGTAAGGGATGTGTCCAGGGTGATACCTAGATATTTAAAGTGGGTGACCTGTTCAATGTGGTTACCCTGTAGGTTTGAGATTGAGAGTAGGGAGTTATAGAGGGGGTTTTGACGATGGGCAAACATCATGGATTTTGTCTTGTCATAGTTAAGTATTAGACGGTGGTCAGTGAACCAGTATTCAAGCTCCTTAAAACAGCCTTGAAGGGTGTTTTGGAGATGTATGAGGTTGGTGTGTTTCCAGTATAGCACGGCATCGTCCGCATATAGTAATAGCTTTCCACTACATGCTGAGGGGAGTGAGTTCAGAAAAAGAGTGAACAAGAGCGGGCCAAGTATTGACCCTTGGGGGACACCAGCCAGAACTGGTAGTTTGGAGGAGAGTGTGTTACTAATTTTTACTTCCTGCTTTCTGTCAGTCAGATAGTTCTTGAACCAGGAGATAGCTTCAGGAGCAATATGGAGGGCTGCCAGGGTATGAAGAAGAAGCTCATGATTGACGGTGTCAAATGCTTTGGTCAAATCAATATAGATTGTACCAACTGCTGACCCCTGTTCAAGGGCTTCATGAATGTAAGATGTAAATTCTAGTAGTGCTGTGGTAGTACTGTGCCTTTTCTGAAACCATGTTGCTCATGGCAGAGGAGACCATACTTGTCAAGGTATTCTGTGAGTTGGTCAGACACAATTTTTCAAGAGCTTTTGAAAGGGGTGGAAGGATCGTAATGGGCCTATAGTTAGCAGGGGTAGTTGGATCACCTTTTTCAGGATAGGTGTGATAATACCCCTCTTCCATAGTGTGAGGAATTGCCTGACACAGTGAGTGGTTCAGGAGTTTGGTGAGGATGTGAGGAGTCTCATTAAGGGTGAGCCAAGGATTTTAAGGTCGAGGGAGTCACTGCTGTAACGCGAGTTATGCAGTGCTTTGGAGAGGTAGCCTTTAGCCTGATTGCACGGAAACACGCAGCCTGAAAGGAGGTGTGTAGGGAACAGGGGAAGTAGTAGGTGTGTGGGAGATGGGATCAAAGAAGTTTTGGGAGGACTTGACTGAGGTCAGAGAAGGAGGTGTTTAGGGTATAGGCTATGGTGGTGGGGTCATGTGAGAGGTACCCTGGACTAAGAGCTGGGTAGGGTCTGTGTTTGTGACTTTCCCACATAGTTCTTTAACATTGTTCCAGAAAGATTTCCGAGCTCCATGTGGTGGTGAAGGCTTGTTGATAGTAAGTGGCCTTGGCTTGACGAATAGCCCTTGTGCATTTATTTCTTGCTTCTCTGTAGAGCTGTCTGTCTTGAGCAGCTGAGAGGATACGACCCTGTGTCAGAGGTTATCCCTGTGCTGCATCTGTTGTAGGAGGGACTGGGTCATCCAGGGGTGTCCCAGGTTTTTATACCTTCTTTGTGAGAGGGCAAATATGTCACAGGCTGCGTTGAAGATAGCAATAAATGCAGTGAGCAGCATCTAGAATTGTGCAGTATACACTGGCCCCAGTCACAGGTGGTGAGGTACACCCTGAGGTGAGAGAGGCACCTTTTTGAGGTGCCTTTGTATGGAAGGTTTAGGTTTGATTGGCATATTTTTATTTGACCACCAGCACCCGACGGGGGAGTGGTCACTAAGTACATCGGGAAACACATCGACTTTGGAGATGTGATTTAGGGAGTTTGTAAAGATAAGGTCGATAAGTGAGGAAGAGCCTGTCCGAGGATCCTGTCTAGTGGGTGAGGGTACTACTTGAGTAAGATCATAGGCACTTGCTGCGTCTTTGAAGGAGTCCGATGTAGTGGATAGCCAGTTCACATTAAAATAACCCATAATAATCAGTTCGCTTTTAGGGGGTAGATAGGTTATTGCTGATAGAACAGAATCAAATGCTAGTTTCTGTTTTGTTGGGGGGATGTAAACTGCCATAATATAAAGAGGTTTGCCAGTAGTGCCAATGGTAATTTTAATTGTAGTGGACTGAGCACCATGCTCAGGCATGGGAAATGGGACTAATAGGGGTTTGAGGGATGTTCTAGCATATATGGCACAACCCCCGCCCCTTTTTCCTGCCCTATCAGTTCTGAAAAGGGTAAAGCCCTTGAGTGAGACCGAGTCATCTGGGACCTTTTTTGAGAGCCAGGTTTCTGATAAAGTAAGGATGTCTGTGGGGTGTTGTGCAAGCCAACCCTGCAGCAGGGTATATTTTCTTGGAAGACTGCAGATGTTGAGGGTGGCCAGAAATAGGCCACTATGTGCATTCTTCTTAATTCCATATTGCATGGGAGGACCTGGGTTGGGATGGACGTTCCCGGATATAAGCAGGAGGAGAAGGAGAGTTTGCTAGAGAGTGAATATCCTCATCAGCTTATTTGAAGTGCAGCGTGGACCAGGATACGCGGGTGATTTGGTGGGGCTAGTAGGTATGGGGAGTGCAGGTACTAGTTGAGTTAGGGTTACTAAGAGGTATGTGCAAGCCAGTGGGGGTCTGGCGGTGGGACAGGGGGTTTGGGAAAGCCATATTCCATTTATGGTACAGCTAAAACTAGGGGTACAGTTTTTGCTGTGGAAACCAAATGGGAGAGGTTGTAGGCGATTTGACCCAGGTGCCTTTCCAGTGAGATGGGTAGAGGAGCCAGCAGCGGGGTCCCTATTAGTTTTAAACACCCATGAGGTTAGCAGGGGGTGAGAGACAAGTATAAGGATAAAAAGTTGTAAGCTGCAAGAGATGGTGTTCATAATGGCAGGAAACTGTAGGTCTACAAATGTAAGGAAAAAGGAGGAGGCCCTCTAGTGGTGCTGCATTATAAGCTGCAGATGGCAAAGTGGGCTGATTGGTTTCGCAACACCACGTGCTATTAGCTATAAAAACAAATGCCGACCAAGGGTGGTGGTGGGGGTGGTGGGGAGCCGGACACTGGTTGGCTTCCCCTCCATCACAGAATCAAATACCGGGCTTGTCTACTTGGGAAAAAAGCATTGCTTGGCCTTATGCCTGAGTTCACCTCCAGACTATACAACTACACCCAACCGACTGTGAACACCAGAAATGCTATCAAAGGAGTGTTCGTAGTGCATTTTAAGCATACCACACTCGGACAATGATCCTTTTTCTACAGGGGCCCTAAATGGTTTAATGACTTACCTACTGAACTCCTTGGGTCCAGTAAAATCAGCCATTTCAAATCCAGACTCTGCAACCTTCTGGCACGTGAGACCTCCTGCAACTGTTAGTCCTTATCAATGCCACATGAAAGCCTTCCACATTTCTCAGCACCCCATACTGCCCTGAACAGATCCCCCTACCCCTTCTCCCACCCACCTCACCACCCCCACCTGTCAATGACTTCCTGGCTGTAGCCCCCTCAACTTATATCATCCTTGTCCTTTATCTGTCTAGACCATCTAATTTCCCTACATGGTAATTCCTCACTACCGCAGAGAAGTTGCTGCTTTGCCATGCATTCTCTAATTGCTCTGCCTGTTTCTGCCCAATTGCACTTAGAAACCTGTTCATTGCACTTAGTAACCTCTTTTTTTTGTTATGTAGCCACCAGCTGTTTCACTTTCATATGTTTATTGTTGTCTAGTGTCACCCTTGTTCCTCTCTCTGTACAATGTTTTCACTGATGTAACTCAATGGCTCTGAATTGTGTCACCTGACTTGGAACCTTTGTAAATGAGCTTCTGGCTCAAAGGTATTAATCTGAATCATAAATAAATAAAAAGATACCAGAATATCTTTGAGTTAATCTATTTTTTTTCTTTAAACTTCTTTCACTTAGAAGTAACAATTTAAGTTTTTTATTTCCTAGTCAGTTTTGGTTTTGTAAACTTGTTTGTTTGTATATCTGTTGTAAGTATACTCCTGAGGGTATGAGGGCCTAGTTCAAGAGAGGACTCAGTGTCAGGCCTCCCCCAACCCATTTTTTAGTTTAAATAATTCAATATGTGAGCTAGGATATGTTTACCTAGCAGATTGCACCTCCTTCTGCTTAAATATAATTCATCCCTGCAATAATACTTCCCCCTTTCAGTGAACTCTTCCCGGTGTGTAATGCACTTTATTTCCTGCCTCATACACCACTTCCTTAACCAATAAGTAACATGCTGTATTTTGTGTGTCTGATATTCAGTTGATCTTGGTGCAGGTAGAATCTCTGATATGGAAATTGTGCAAACCATTTGCACCAGTTTATTGGTTATCGGTACAAAGTCCTGTTTTACTTTGTTAGTTGGTTCACTAAAGATATTATTCACTCCAACATGTATAATGACCAGAGGGTTTCCACCAGAATTATTTAAAATTTTGTTAAGCATGATGGCAATATCTGAGATTCTGGCTCCACTATTACTAGACAATGTTCTGTTCACCTCATTCGAGTTACAAATAACACTTTTTAAGTGCTTGATCACTGAATCTCCCAAAACAAAGATTTGTTTGTGATTACTTTGATTACCCATGCCCATAGGGACCTCATGGTCTATTAAGTCTTCTCCTGTATTGGAGCTGGGGGGGGGGGTCAATTGGTATACAGGAGGGATCCAGGGCAGATGTAGAAACTAGAGGGTTATTTGCTATTGGGTTAGTAGTTCTTGTTCTAATAGACCATTTTCAATGTTGGGGGTTGGGGGGTCATAATGAATACTGTGGAGGCCTGAAGCTGAGTTATGATCCCGGGTGTTACCAGCTTCTGGGCTGATATTCTGTATACTTGCTACCCATGTGTTAGGGCTCTGGGATAAGCCTATTGGTTTGTCATGATATGATATGATATGATAACACTTTATTTTTTTACAGGAACAAATAGTTAGGACTGAAGGCCTTGTTTTCAACCAAAGTCCCGTTGTTAAAGTGCAAGACATAAAAAATACAGAATTTAAACATGCAAAATCTAACATTAAAGTTTTAACAACAATCATTTAACATCAACATCATCCAAAACATGTACATACAACTTGCAAATGTTCCAATAATTTAATTTTAAAACTAGAATGGTTAATTGTGATCTTCAAATCTTTTGGCAAATTATTCCAATAAGTAGCTATTTTGTTCTGCAGTTTTAACTTTCCCATTTTATTATGGTGTTTTTGCATTGGGATTCTAGTATCTGAATTTCTTGTTCATGTTCTTAGATTATTTAACAATTGTAATGTAACAAATTTAGCTAAAGGGTGTTTACTTTTCCCAAACATTATCCTGTGGCAAGTAATTAACCATGTGTAGTTTCTTTGAGCATTGGAATGTAAACAATGCAGTTGATCGTATATTGTGCAATGATAAGTTTTATACTTACTTTTGGTGATAAAGTTACCCAGTCTGTAATATGTTTGGTTCACCTTATTTAATACTTTCTGGGTGGAATTCATATAAATTATGGCTCCATATTCTAACAGTGGAATTAACGTTTGTTTGACCAACGTCTCTCTAACTTCTCTTGGCAGTACTCCAGCCACCCTCCTAAGGGCCCCAATCATTTATTTACGTTTTTAACCTGAGTATCAATATGATCTTTTAATGTCATACAATAGTCTATCTGTAAACCTAGTAGTGGGTAGCAGTGTTCCATTATCTGAGGGCAATTGGTACAAAGGGTCAAAGAAGATGGAGGTTGGAGTAATAAACTGGTTTGCCTTTCTACACCTTATGGCTACATTGCAACCCTTAATTAGAGTCCAGTCCTCATCAGAGGACCCAAGAACTGCCTCTTTTCTGGTTCTTTTTCTATTATATCCTTAAGCAAGAGTTTTGTGGGGCTGCTAGTTGAAGTAGAGGGGACCTCATTTGGATCTCTATCAGGGAGTAGATTAATAATGGTGTCATTCTCACTGATCATTGGGATATCCTTAGCTATATTCTGTACATTTTTTTGCAATAAATTTTCACCAGTACTGATCTGCAATCTTAAAGGCATTCCCTCTGACCGGTTTCAAGCACAGCCAATCTATAATTAAAAAGATTAATTTCTTGGGCCATTATTTCATTTTGCCTACATTTGTAACATTGAAAAGGCTGTTTATCATTTCCTTTTGTAATGATAAGGTACATAGCACAAGAAATACATTTCACCCCCACATCTCCCTCTAATGTCATTATAGTATTCATTTTTTACTTCTTAACCTTTGCTAATTGAAGTCCAGATTAACTAGAATTTAGAGTGAGAAGTTAGGTCTGTTAAACTAAGACAATAACTGATTTTGTTATGTGACTAGTTCCTAATGTTGTCTAAGTATAACAGATTGTATTTGTTATAATGACACAGTTTTTATGCCACAGATATTCTCAGATAGAGCACAAGTGATAACAGTATTGTGCACCAGGCATATCTTGTAATCAGATGTTAAACTCTTACCTGGTGTATTAGTAAAACTTTAGCATTCCTTCACCACCCTCCCCTCCAGTTATGCAAGACATGCACACATATGCTCACAAATCACACACATCTTCCAGCATTAATATTTAATCTGAACTTCTATACTCATATAAAACGTCTAACGGATCATTGATAATACTCTGGTTTATTTTGGGGGGTTTATAGACTCCAGCTAGGATTAAAGTTTTGTTAAAGGGCATTTTAATTTCAACTGTCACTGCTTCGAGGCCTCTCTCATGTAAAATATTGCTTTTCTTGTGAACTTAGCTGTGAATTGACATATATCAGTATTCCTACTCAGTTCTTGTTTCTGTCCTTTCTGTACACCTGGTAGTTGTCCAGTTCAATGGAAGTTTCAGGAATTATTTTGTTTAGCCAGGTTTCTGTTATCACCATTATCTCTGAGTGACAATCAGTCACCCAGTCTTTAATTTGGTCAATTTGTTTTCCAAACACTCCAGTAATTGAAATGGACAATGCCAGGTTTTCCCTGCTGCAGAAATTCTAAATTAATAATTCCTCCATCTGTTGATCCTGGATTCAGGTGTATTTCCACACATAATAATAAGAACAATATACCACAGTATTTTAATACATTTGGAAGAATACATTTCTTATTGGCCCATTTCCCTAATAAGTTCATCAGTTTATTTATTTAAAATTCTGCAGAACAACCAGCAATAACTAAAGAATGTTGATCGCACAGTACTTGCATGGATTTAACTAAGTCTCTAAAATAATCCCAAGTCATCATACCTGACCAAATTTTGTGTACAAGAAAGCCTTGCTTCTCATAATTAAAACCAATTGTCCCTGTACTTGGTGAGTGTTCCAAATTGAGCTCATAATTTAAATTTACATGTTTAACTCCAGCTGATAAAATATTCATACTATAAAAATTAACTAACATGAAGAAAATAATCCACTGTTTGCACATAATGAGTTAGTTTCTAAGTTTTAAGGTTCCTGTCTAGCAAATAAACAGATAAGCAACAATCAGATATGTTATTTATTGAATTTTGCTCACCAGGTAGGCCCGCTGGCAATAAAAGTTCCTTTTTTAGTGGCCACCCAGGGGAGGTATACATAAGGTAACCAACTGAAACTGAACCAGATTAAGCTGTTGGTGGTATTTTTAGTGAATGGGGAAATTTGGCCAGGACACCAGGGAAATTCCCCTACTCACCTGTAGGGGAACCTCTGGCCGGCAAGATGGCTGCCCAGGTGGATCCAGGTAGAGGTGAAAGCCAGCAAGCAGGAGAGATGGAGGAAAAAGAACCTCTCTTGGATGCTATTTCTCCTGTACATGAAGTGGTTTTACAGTTGGAAACAGAAGAGAACTCAGAAAATAATGTTCCAGTATGTTTTTTTTGGAAACAGAGATGGACTAGTCTGAGATAGTAGAAAATGCTATCAACTTGGATGAGATACAGACTCCTTCTGACATTGATACTGATATAGAGTTAAAAAAAGAGAAAATGGATAAGTTAATGCAAGTGGAGGATAACTGCAGAAGGCAGCAGTTAGCTCTGCAAGCTGAACTGTCAACAGTAAGAGTTGCACTTATGACAGAAGTTAAGAATGACTCACTGCTAAATCAGCTGACTGATTACATGGCAGCTGAAGGAGCAACTGAGCACCAAGATGTTTTCAGCACTATAAAGCAAATCTCCCTGGCTGGCAGTAGAATGCAACAAACAGCTGAGTGCTCAGAACTGGAGGAACAAATGAACAGTGCTAAACCTCCCCAACCAGGGAGACACCATTTGGACCTCACAAACAACATCAGTAAACAAGGAGCATGGCCTTTGGAAGAAAATGCACAGTCTAAGAAAGAGTCAAATGTGGCTGTAATACTTGACTCACAAAAGCCATTCACCAGTAAAGCCAAAGATGAGCTAAGGCTGTTACAAGATAGTTGGATGCCTGCCCATGAACTGGAAGGGGTGGGTTGGGTAAAAGACAGAGAAGGGGGTTGGTCACCAGATTCTGAAGATGAGTCTGTGAAAAGGTATCATGGACAGGAAAGCTCAAAAGTACAAGAAAAGGAAATTCTTATAGGACCTCTTAATAGTGGCTTGGAATGGGAGAAAAGAGCAAATAAAAATGAGATGGGCCCCAACATATATCTTCAGAATAATGTTGCAACACAAACACAGGACTTACAAACTGACTCAATGCAGAGAATAGGTCCAGTTGAGCAGACTTTGCAGGACCCTATAAAGAAAGCCTGGTTAGACTCGATGTTCTGGCTGTCTGAAATGTTCAAAATAAAGGAGAACCCACCCCAAGGAGAAATGCTGTTAGGATAGTCTACAAAGGGGGACTGGAAAACCCACCTGATAGATTATACATAGCAAAGCAGCTTTTAAAGGGCACGATGAGATTTTTCTCATCAGAAATTTTTGCACTTATTCATCTGGGGAATGGGAAATATTATGTGAACTTTAAAATGGTATCTAGTTTTGATAGATTTTGGACTTTGCATCAAACCATACAAAACAACCCTTTGTGGATTCCCTACATGGTCATCCCTCTTACGAAACTGGAAGTTACGTTTATTACAATCATGTTTTGTAATGAGGGGGTCTATGTAGAGGATATCCTATTTTGGCTAAGGCTAAGATGTGAGGTACTGGATAAACCAGCTCCCATTCTGGATAGTGACCAGATTAGGATTGGGGAAGGAAAATCAAAGTAAAATTGTATTCCACCAGTGATGGCCCTGTTCATTTGCCCAGCACTTTTTTTCTAGGAAAGGATAGAGGGGTATTGTTTTACATAATGCAGCCTAAATCTTGCCTCAAATGTGGGTCTCGTACACCTATAAGTACTGCTTGTGATAATCCCAGATGCTCACATTGTTTAGTCTATGGCCACACTTCTGTTAAATGTGTCGATCTGTTTAAATGTAATATTTGTGAAAACACTGGTTACAGTCACTAGAACCATCCAAAGAATGTAATGATAGAGTTGGACATAGGGTGATAGAGGGTTTGAAAAATGACTCAGGGCAAACTGTTTCCTCTCCAGAAGAGTTATTAAAGATAGTGGATAGGCATTTCAGGGAAGCATTTGGGACTACCATCCAGGCAACAGGTAAAGAAAAAAAGAGATTTTGGTTCCCCTAAATTGGATCAGGAAGGAAGGGCTTTTTTAACCTATCCCATTACCAAGGCAGAAATAATAACTATGATCAAGGGGCCCAAGTCCAGCTCTACACCAGGCCCTGATAGGACAGAGGCAGAACTGCATGAGATATTATGTGATGACTTAGCACCTGTTCATGAGAATTTGTTTAACCACATGTGAAAGTAAGGTAAATTAGCTCAATCTATGTGGAAAGCTACATTAATTTTGTTATTTAAAAAGGGAGAGAAGGAAGATCTAAAGAACTGGAGGCCACTGAGTTTATTACATAAAGATTACAAAATACTAAGCAAGGTATTATTGAATAGACTACTTACAGAGGCAGACCAATTAATTTGTCCTAACCAGACATGTGCCATTCCAGGGAGAAAGCAAAAGGACAATTTGATAATGTTAAGAGAGATCTTTTTTAAGGCCAATAAAGAGGTAGTGCAAGGATATATTTTGAGTATAGACCAGCAGAAAGCCTTTGTTAAAATTTCTCATCAATACATGTTTGATGTTCTTAAAGAGTATGGCATTCCAGATGAGTTTGTTAGGTGGATATCAGTGCTTTATCGGTAGGCCTTTTTAATCTCAACTATTAATGGATGGACTGGGCAAAACACTGAAGTAAAGAGGGGAGTGAGGCAAGGGTGTCCACTCAGCCAATTGTTATATGTCTTTGTATCAAGGTATTATTAAGAAAGTTGGAGATAAATGACAGCATAAGAGGGTAAAGGTTAGGTTCAGAAGAACCTGAAATAAAAAGTTTAGTGTATGCAGATGATTTAATCAAATGTGTAGACCCAACAACGAGGAAAGAGGTGCTGACGAAAGAATTTCAGTACTTCTCCAAATGGTCTGGTTCCCAAATTAATTTCATGAAAACGAAAGGAGTGGTGTTAGGTAATACTCAGGTACCAGGAAAAGGTACATATACTGGTATCACAATCCAAGAAGATATAATTACCATTTTAGGGATAAAGTATGCGAGGTGTGATATGGCATAGCAGAATTGGAAAAGTAGCATAGAGAGAAGACAGACTTCAGTAAACTCTTTGAAAGGTAGACCAATTGGGAAAAAGAAGAGAATCATGCTTATAAAATATATATTATTTCCAATGTTCTTATATGAAAGTTATGTGTTCCCTCCCCCACAATCCCTGGTCACTGCTCTGAATAGTGTGTTCTTTCAGGGATTGTGGGGAAGCAGTCTGAATCCTGTGAAAGAATAGTAACCTTTAGGACGGGGGTAATATGATTAATCCAGTAGTATTTTTCAATAATATATTCCTAGAGTATAATTTTGGCGGGTGGGGGGAGGCTTTACGACCAGGGTCTAAAATATGGAAAGGGTTACTCTGGAGTTGGTTGAACAGTTGTTGCCTGGCTTCATCTCAAAATAAAGCCCACACATTGAACAAACTCACAATGGTCCCAAAATATGGTGTAGAGCTGGTAAAGAATTTGATAAAATGGGAGATTACTAAGAAGCATATGCAGCTAGTAACCAGGAAAGATTTATATGCTGTGAAGAAGATAGAGAGGAAGTTTCACTGGGTATATATCCTACAGAGTATCTGAAGAAAAACTTAGACATGCTAACTTCCAGAAGAATACCTGATTATGCATGGGACAATGTATGGTTAAGCCTACATGGGAAGTTGAGGGTTAGGAATAATAACATGCATAAACAGCTATAAGAAAGGTTTTATTTAAGGGACTCATGTGTTCATGAGTTAGAAACCCAAGAGCATTTATTTTGTGAAAGTGATTATGCAAAGGGATTTTAGGCCTACTTGGCTAAAGGATGGGAAGAAGTATTATTTCTTATGATTTCATACAACTCATTGCTATGTGGAGTACAAGAAGGGGGCATGAAGAAATATTTTCCTGATATATTGTATGTAGTACTTGCCTTAATTAGATATTACATATGGCAATCCAGATATTTATGGATAACTCAACAAAAGAAAGTGTTCTATGTAGAGATGTATAGAAACATTAATATATCTGTGCAGAAGTTACATGCTTTCAGTGTTAAAAAATGTACTGCTGAAAGGGTAAGATTGTTTCGGATAAATTGCGAGCATTGGGCTAAACCTCTTTGAAGTTACAGTTTTGTTCGTCATTGTAATTATACACAGATGTATATGCTGTAAATATGTATGATATGAGAATTATTTGTCTGTAAGTCCTTTTCAACAAAAATTCCCCTACTCACCACAGGGGGAGATTCTGGCCATCTGCCAAGATGGCTGCTCCAGTGGATCCAGGAGGAGGAGGAGGAAGGAAAGGAGTTCTGGAGACAGGGGAGATAGCCTCCTCCCTTGTCTCCCCTTCTTTAGAGGCTGAACATGGAGAATTACCAAAAAGTGATGTTGTGGAACTAACTTAGGATTTTTCAGATACGTCTATGGAATGGACTTTAAATGAACCTGATACTGAACAACATACAAAGGTACTGTCTAAAGTAAATCTGTGTGTGTTGAAGGATAAAAAATGTAAACTACTGGAATTAGCTGCAGCAGAACAAAAAGTGTGCTTAGAAAAAGAAGTGCTACAAGCTGAACTGTCATTTTTTCAGATGTCAGAGTGAACAGTACAGGTGAATGAATCACAGGATAATGACTCACTAAAAATGCAAGATGCTGACGTGGTAGGCCTGCAAACAGCTGATTTTCAGCTGACAGAAGCTCCTGAGCCTAACGCTACAGCGGCTAGCAGTTTAAGTCAAAATGCTTTGTGCCTAGATCCATGGCTGGGAACAAGTGTAAATGGGGCTGAAAATCTGGAAATGAAAGAACCACGTCCTGCTACTCCTGTGACCCTGCTGCCTGACTTACTGAATTAACAGAATCACACAATGGTGCCAATGACACAACAATGGAAAAATCTTATTTGCACCAGAACTCAGACTCCCCCCAGACTGAACCGACAAATACCACAATGGAATGTCCTCTTACAAATGTGAGTGCTGAAAATGTTTTGATACAACCTGAAACCTTGATAGTGTCAGAAGTTCTGGGCCTTCAAAAGGGATGAGAGACTGACTTACAGAATATGCCATGGTTACAAGTCCCTCCACTGCCCAAAACTTTATAGACATCCCTCAGACAGGCTGGGTGGATACAGAATGCTACTGGGACATGAGTACCTGATTTAGCACATAGTCCCATACCAGGTACCTCAAGTAATACTGAGTCCATAGTACAGGAAGCTGGTCTGGGGTTCCAGCACCAAAATACTCCCTTCATTACTGACTCAGGTAAGGACTTACTCACTGAAGATGTTGTTCACAACACTTGTTCTCCCTCACATAGGCCTCCTCTACCTCCTTCCTCTGAATCAGATAATGAACAGTAAAATCCACAAAACTTGGGAGACAGGATGGACACGAGTACCACCCCCCCAGATCCTGCACACTTAACACAGGCCAATTTTCACAAGAAGGACCATTTTCAACAGTAACCACTACTTGCACAATGTCACAATGCTGTGCGACTTCAGTATTTAGGGAGTCTTAACTTAAGTCCTGATAGGATATATGAGGGGAAAAAATTAGTAAAGGACTCCATGGGTTTCTTTTCTAATGAAATCTATGTATTAATTAATGCTTCAGGAGATGCATTATTTGATATACGTTTTAAGACACCTCAAGGCCTTGACAGATTCTGGACAAAATATGAGAAACTTCATTATACTGCAGTATGGCTCCCATTCAGGGCTGTACCCTTAACAAAACCTGTTACTGTTTTATTTAGAAATGAAGGGGTTGCAGTTCATGACATTACGCATTGGCTACAGCAATGTTGTGAGGTGTTTTGGGGCACCTCAACCAATATTTGATATAGAACATATCTAGACTGGTGGGTGGCGATATAAAGTAAGACTACACAGCACAAATGCAAGTCCACAACACCTACCTAGCAGCTTGTTTTTAGGCTGGGAATGAGGTCATTGTTTTTACCCAGGCCAGCTAAAGACATGTTTTAAATGTGGCTCACATACACATTTAAGTTCAGCCTGTGATCACATTAAATGCACTGCATGTTTTGAGTATGGTCATCAAAGTGCTAATTGTACTACTGGTGTTAAATACAATCTATGCAAAGAACCTGGTCACTCCTATTGTTCCTGTCCTTGGGCCACTCATAATAGGGACGATAGGCCTGATCAAGCTACCATTCTGACCAAGGACAAAAAATGACATTGCCGTAGCACAGCAGGCAGCTGAAAAAAATGTTACACCTCCTGAAACCTCACAAAATCTAGAAAAAGAAACCCCTGCTCTGGAATCTTTGAACCAGAGTGAAATAGTAGAGCACACTAATTTTCTGGAACCACAACCTGAACCCTTGGCTGCTGCTCAGACTCCAATGCATGTATAACCTAGAATCCTGAAGTTGAAGAATCATCCTCTATGGATATTAGAGAGGAAACTCCACCTCAAGATAAACCCTTGGCTCCAGAGATTGCTATGCACCCCCAAGATGACTGTTGTTTAAAAAAAAAAGAACACTCAGACAACAGACCAGAAAATCTAAATTGTCTAAACCCACTACTTCCCCACAAGGCATTATGTTTTTGATTAAATTTGAAGCATTAGCCCATAGAAATAGCAGTAGGGACCCCAGTGAGGACATGGATTCCTCCCCTACAATCTCTCAACATGTCCAATCCTCTGATTCAGAGGAACATGAATCTCCCCGTCCCACTGTAGACACCAAAAGGGTAGAGCACCTGGGAAGTTGTACCAGGAGAAGCACACACCTAGGACCTACTTCTTGATATTCATATATTTATGACACCTCATAGTGGCCCACTAACTATTACATCTATTAATGTTAATAGCATTACAAATCCTAGATGTCAGATAATCATCTTTTCTATCCTACAAGATCTAAATTGTGATGTATGCTTTCTACAAGATACTAGACTGAATACCACCTCATTAGTGGCAATAGCACAAAAACTATAGACTAGAGTGCCTTCCTACTTCACTTATGGCACATAACCATGTGATGGGGTAGGGATATTATTCCGTGGACACAATTTTAAAGTTTCTAAGATAATAGATATACTACCAGGAAGAGCAATACTGATTGATTTTTTTCAAAATAACACAGCCTGGAGAACTATTAATATATATGCTCCACAAACAAAAAAAAGGAGAGTTGACCTATTTAATAGTGTGAAACCATATTTGCACACAATAAAACATATATTATGGGGTGGGGATTTTAATTGTCTACTGTCAAAAGATGATAGAGGAGCAAAAACTCCCAAGGAATTTTGTGACAGTAATTGTCTACAACAAATTCTAAACACAGCAGGATTGAGAGATTCATATATGATATTACATAAACAAGGTGGGCATACATATTTTGGAGGAAAACAGACAATCCATATACATTTCCTATTTATCTCCAAATATCTGGAAGTAGTGACAGCTACGACTATACCCTTAGAAATATCAGATCATACCATTTTAACCTGTACTTTAGATTTAACGGAAAAAGTATCTACAGGTAAAAGCTACTGGAAACTTAATAAAACACTTTTAGAAAACAAAGACTTAACTAGTCAAGTGCAGGACATATTAAGAGCTAGAATGACAGTAGCAAGTTTAACAAAAGATCTCAGTATTTGGTGGCCTGAAATAAAAAAGATGATTAAATCCCACATTATGCAATATGCACAAACAGAAAATAGCACAACATATAAAAAATATCTTACTCTATGAGGGCACTTAGCAAAATTGTACTCCTTAATAAATTCTGGGCATAGAGGTTTCTTAACTCAAATCTCTAAAATAAAAAAAAATGGAGACACTCAGCTATGATAGGGCCATATCTTAATTACTGGGACATAGGATGTGCACACCTGGGAAGATGACAGTTTGCAATATATTTTCCAGTTGTAAAAAAAAGAGTCCAGGATCGGACAATATTTTCTTTACAATCGGAAAATAGAAGATTGGTTCATACATCCTCTGAGATGCTTCAGATAGTACATTCCCACCCTAGTAAGTTATATGCAGCTCCCCCTACAGAACAAGATAATATTGAGCAATACTTGAACTCCATTTGTTTAGGATCATTACCATAGAATGTGTAAAATGATATGGTGACTCCTATTACAAAGGAAGAGATCAAACTAGCCATAAGAAATTTAAAAAATAATACAGTACCTGAGCTGAATGGTCTCACATCAGCATTTTATAAATAATTTAGCAAGGATTTGGTAGAAATATTATTTGTAGTTTTCAATTGGATATTACTATCTGAGAAATATGATTTTCATTTTAGTATAGCAGTACAAATATTCATATTTAAGAAAAATGATAGGTTAGACCTCAATAATTGGAGATCCCTGGATATCTAAAATACTGATTTTAAGATACCAATGAAAATATTAACTGCCCATCTAGTAAAAAGCAGCCCCCTTCTTGATTTCACTGCCACAAACATGATCTGTCCCAGGAAAAAATATTGCAGAAAATCTACTTTTAGTAAGAGAGTTAGTGGAGTAAGGAAAGGAAGACAAAATACATGGATATATCATGTCGATGGACCAAGAAAAGTCCTTCGACAAAATATCACATTCCTTTCTATTAGCAGTTTTACAATCTTATGGAATTACAGAGGTATTTTGTGACTGGATAGGGGAAAATATATGGTGAATCCCTTATAATTCCTCTAGTTAATGGGTATTTAGAGTCATGCATTTTGAATAAGAGTGCAGTAAGACAGGGATGCCCTATGAGCTATGTGTTGTACATTTTTTGTCTTGACCCAGTCTTATGGTATATTCAAGAAGATGTACTTATCCCAGGGCCAACCCCTTACAAAGGGAATATGTCTACAAATGTTATGATATATGCTGATGATGTCTGCCTATTCATAACAAATACTGAATCTGGGAACAGAGCAGTTTCACATTTATGTAAATAGGCAGAAGTTGCTGGGGTGTCATTAAACATAAATTAATGTCGCGGATACATATTGAGCAACACCACTGAGACAGTCACTACTATAGCTAGTGTACCTGTTACAGAGAAACCCATTACAATACTGGGTATAAAATATGGAAGAGGAAATAACTGTGCATTAAACTGGGAAGAAAAGCTAGAAATTGTCAAACAAAAAGTAGCAAAATAGAAACAATGGCAACAGACAAAAAAAAATAAAGTTCTGATGATTAAAACATTTTTGATACTCATTTTTCTGTACCTAAGAAATGGTCTACCCTATACCAATAGATTGTGAAACCACTCTTTTGAGTCCAGTCTTTCAAGTAGTATGGGGTAGTAGACTCAACCCCATAAAAAGAGAAGCATTGTATCTTACATTAAAACAGGGAGGCCTCAACCTCATTAATCCTATTGTATTTTACTTTAGTATGTAATATGAAACCTTGATCTGCCGTGTGGATTACATATGCTGAATGATAGCTATCTCCTTTTATTATATACTGGAAAGCATACCCTGTAATATCATCCAGTTATAAAAAGACACCTACATTCTTCAAACCTATCTTACAAAAAATTAAAAGATGGAAATTGGAACCAGTACACATGATATCAGTAGATAGAAAAATGTTGCATGATAATATACAAACTAATAGTTTTTATGTACCACCCAATTTCAAAGGGATAGGGGAACAATATATGCATAAAGTAATTTTACTGCTAAATGATGCTAGAGTTCCACCAAGGATGTGGAACATTACATAGCTATATTGTCAAGGGTGCTTACAAATTTAGGGGAATGCTAAGCACAAACAACAGGTAGAACTAATGTGCCGAAAGCAAACCTGTGGCCGAGAAGATGAACCAATGGAACATTTCTTTATTTCTTGTCCTTTGTGATAACTTTTTGGAAAGAATTAGCACTAAGGTGGAAAGTGAGGATTTGAAATAAACCAAAATATGAAGAAATAATGGAAGGGTTTATCATAAAAAGCGCACCTTTGAAAGTGGGAACGATCAGAATAATTTTTTTCTATTATAAAATTTGTGTTATGGCAAACAAGGTGTAAATATGTATTTCAGCAGCAATATATATATCTCCTTAACAAGTGATTCAGAATATTGAATTGTTGGTACAAGAACAATGTATGTATGAGAAAAAACAGACATCTCCTATGGTGTGGAAATGAAGATGGATTGCAGTACCCTTATTGAAGGAAAGCATAAGATGAATACTGTATTAGTTAGATTCCTTTTGTTATTTAGTGTCTAGTATTTGTGTTTACTAATTCAATTTGAAAAGGTGTTTAAATAGACCTTTCTGATATCTATTTGTGATATTTATTTTCCTATGTATTTTATTTTATTGTGTTGGATTGTTCTATGTTTGTAATAGTTTCTGTACTTATTATTTACAATAAAAAATCTCCCTACTCATCAGTAGGGGTAACCCTTGACCGTCTGAGATGGTCATTGGTGGAGCAATGCAGGAGAAGATGGACGTCTCTAAGACAGGGAAGCAGACCTCCTTTCCTGTCCTGAATACAATAGAGGCTGTAGAAAACACAGTTGTCTCAATGTAATATCAAGATGAAGATTTGGGAGCTGAGGTTTTTGGGTCTACAGGGGACTTCCGAGAACAGGACGCTGACAAACACAATGAGTCTATGACAAAAGTTAAAATTGTTATGAGTGAAAGCAATCCTTCTAATAGTCCAGCATAGAGTTTGTTAAAACAACTTGAGGATGAGAAACTCAGATTTCTAAAAAGAAAATGTGAATTGCAGCAACAAATGCTGAGACTAGAAACAAGTGCTATAGCTGTCAGTAAAGGCTCCCCACCTGTCATGGAGAATCAGCTGTGAGATGGCTCAGCATCATCAAAGGAGACCGAGGCTCCTCTCACAGATACCAGCACAGAAATATTCCAAAAAGGCAGTATGTTGAAAGCAGCTGGCAGTGAAAACAACCCATCGGTTGTGTGCCTAGAACCGCAAGAGGAAACTGTGGGTTCAACAAGGGTATATTAAATGCAGCAGAAAAAGGCTCATCATAAAATGACCTACAGGGGGTAACAGGCAGGAAATGGAAGAAATTGATGGGCCACTCAATAATTCTCAGTGTAGCATGAACATGGCTCACCAAACAGTCACATTTCATAAACAAAAGCGTGATATGGATAAAGTATTGCAAAAACCGCAGAGACAGGATACAGACCAAGCGGTGAACTCTCATAATACACCTTATATTACAGTTACTAAAGACCCAAACCTACCCAGAAAAACAGAACTCTGGTCACCTCAGAGAACCCTGGAAAAGACTGGTTGGGTACAAGGAAAAATGAAGAATTGGGTCCCAGACCCCAAAGAACCTACAGTACAGAGGTACAACAGAGAATTTAGTCCAAAATCTATAAACATCTGAGGACAAGGCAATTGTTAGTTACCACCAAACCAAGACTCTATGACTGATTCTAGCATACAATAGGTTGAAGTGTGATAAGTCCTGTAGGGACCAAATAGAGAGAAAAATGGGACAACTGAACTTTTGGATATATCAGAAGCAACAAATAGGTGCACCTCAACACAGGACTTTATAAGACTTGCTCCAGCCCCCAGTATTTTGGGAAATCCAACACAATGAGCTTAGTTGCAACCAATGTTTAAACTCTCAGACTTATTCCAGAGCAAAAGGGAACCACCTCCCCACTGACATGCAGTCAGACTGATCTATAAAGGGGGATTAGAATGTGCCCCCGATAGGATATGTGTTACCAAAATGCTGTTAAACTGGACATTATGTTTTTTTTTTTCATCAGAGATGTTTGGTCTCATACATATCGGGCACTCACACTTTGATATTAGTTTTAAAAATATTTTGGGATTGGATAGATTTTGCACACAGTACAATTCCCTGAAAAATACCCACCTTTTGGTTCCCTTTTTGGCAGTACCCCTCACCAATCCAGTGGTAAAAAACATAACAGTTATGTTTAGAAATGAAGGGTTAATGTCAAAGACATTCTGTTCTGGCTTAACCAGTGGTGTGAGGTGCCTAAAAAACCCATGTCAATACTGGACAGTGAGCAAATATGGAACGAGGGGTGGAAGATTAAGGTGCAACTATACAGTACAAATTCAAGAGTGGTCCATTTACCTAGCAGTTTTTTTTCTAGGTAAAGAGAGAGGGATCCTCTTCTATATAGGACAGCCTAAATCCTGTCACAAATGTAGAGGAAGAAATCACCTCAGCACAGCTTGTGACACCCGCTGGTGCAATCATTATTTAGATTATTGCCATTGGTCAGCAAACGGTGTCAGCCTTTTCAGATGCAATTTATGTGAGAAAACAGGTCACACTTATGGTAGGTGTCCTTGGACCTCACATAATCAGGATGACTGTTCCACATATGAAGGGATCATTTTTTGAGCACAACAACTTCAGGCCAAACAATGATCTGAACAACGTTTTGCAGTTCACTGTGAGTACAGAGCTAAACACAGACCAACAAGGTTCAAATACAACAACTGAAATGAATAGGAATGAGCAGGTCCTTGGGAGGGAAGAATTGGAGATAGAAGTACAGACAGAGGAAGAAGAGCTGGGAAATTTACCAGGCACAAGTGCAGATGTTCCCACAACCCCTGAGGCTATGACTCCCCTTTCAGGATACAGCCCATAAAGTGGTGGGACAGAAAAAAGAAACAGAAGAGGGAAAGCACTCCTTAGAGGCCAGAAGAAAGGGAAGGGGAAGTTACAGAACACTAGGCCCAGTGCCAATAAATATGCAGCTCTGTCAAAGAAAACATCAGGGTAAGATTCTGAGGAAGAAGACTCTGAGGTCTCCTCTATTGCTTCCTCTGCCCTGGAAGGGATATCAGATACAAAAGAGGGTGTGGGGAGGACTCCTTCATAGCAAAAAGAACTAAACAAATGAGACAGTCTAAAATACCTTAGACACCATACCACTATTAATGCAAATAGTATTAAGAATTACCATAAAAGAATTTCCACATTGCATGCTTTAATGGACATTGGGAGTGACGTTATCTGTATACAAGATACTAGACTCAAGACCACGCAAGAATTACATCACACAGTTCAAATCTGGAGGAAGGAAGTTACATTTTGGTCCACTGGGAAAGAAACATGCAGTGGTATAGGAATCCTTTTTACAAATCCGAACTTAAAAGTCACCAGACTGGTTGATGTTTTTTTCAGGAAGGGTTCTTCTCTTAGATATGTTTCTTACAAGAAAGGTTCCATTTAATATCCATTTATGCACCACAGACTAAAGCAGCCGAGGTTTCCACTCTTTAAAGAGGTGAAACCTTACTTATATAACTCTAGAATGGTTATTTAGACAGGGGACTTCAACTGTGGTTTGAAGAAACAAGACAGGTGATTACAAACAGATAAAATGTATTGTGATTCAGTTGCACTAAAAAACATTATCTCAACAGCAAAATTAGTGGATGCTTATAGAGCACAATATGAGACAAGGGGACACATATACATTAGAGGGCTTTTATCCATCAGGATTGATTTTATTTTTTTGGCATATACTCTAACAATTATAGGAATATATATGGTGGTATGAGAGTTTACAGATCACAAGTCAGTTACAATAAGGTTACAATGGGAACACTCCCCAAGATGCAAAAAAACAAAAAAAATGGGTGGAGATGAAATACTTCCATTTTAGAGCATGACAAAGTTCAGAGAGGTTGGAGGAGGAAATCGGCAGCAAGGCTGTCTGTAATAAGCATGTATGAAGATCTACTGGATTGGTGGGAAGATGCAAAGAGGGCATGTCAATCTTTTTGTCAGGATTACTCCAATGAGATAGCTACACATGATTATTTAAAATACTTAAGACATAGGGTACAATTACTAAAGCTCATTTTTAATACTGAAAGATATGAGATAGATTTTAATAAACAAATTAAAATGATCAAAGCACAGATGGATGACCTACAGTACAACAGAATTAAATCTATAGAACAAGAATCAAGGTTTGGTACTACAAATAAATAAAGGTCCATTTGATGCTTTTAAAGTGTGTCAGGACAGGATGGAACATAAGGTTTTACAGACAGTAGTATAAGACAGTGGGCAACGTGTCACCACACTGCAAAACATGCTGACAGTAGTAGAGAAATACATACAGAATATGTTCGGTACAACACCCAATAGAGATAAGGACCACCATGTCATTGAACAGCTAGATCTACCACAGGTCTCCCCACAGGAGAAATCACATCAGTGCATTAAATGGTAACACAGCCCCGGGTACTGATGGGTTTAAGTATAGAATTTTATAAAACCTTTAAGGAATAACTGGCACCAGTATTGGTACAGTTGTACAACCATATTTTAATGGTGGGCACACTATCTAGTTCTATGGGTCGAGAAATTCTATTGCTATTACATAAAAAGGGTGACAAAGAGAATCTAAGGAGCTGGAGTCTATTAAACATGGATTTTAAAATAATGAGCAAGATATTGTTATACAGACTGGCACCTGTAGCCAATAATTTATTAAGCCCCTACAAGATTTGTGCTATTCCCAATAGGACACAACAAGACAGCCGTGTAATTATCTGGAAATTGTTCTCATAGCGAGGTAATAAAACACCAGATGGGTTTGTAATGGAGCTGGACCAAGAGAAAACTTTTGATAGAGTATCACATGATTTATTGTTTTCAGTATTAAAAGCTTTTGGCTTGCCAGACATATTTGAATCATGGATCAGATGTCTGTATACAGACATTTTCTTAGCACCAAATGTAAATGGCTGGCTGGGAAAAGACATTACAGTTTGTTGAGGAGTTCGACCGGGATGTCCGCTCAGTCCACTACTTTATGCTTTTGGCTTAGACATTCTCCAATGACAGATAGCAGGGAACTCAGACATCAAAGGGCTAACACCAGCAACTGGACAGAATAGCATCAGGATTCTAGCATATGCAGATGTCATAGTTTTGAAATTGGCCCCAGACTTAAGTGAAACTGCACTGATAGAGACACTAAATAGTCACTCCAATATATCTGGGGCATCTACAAACTATCACAAATGTAAGGGAGTTTTGCTGGAGGGAAGATAGCAAATATTGAAATAAAACAGGAACCTATTACAATCTTAGGTATAGAATTCAGAGTAGCCAACATGGGCCACATGAATTGGGAAGTAGGAATTAGAAGGGCAAACAGATTGTTTAACCAATGGAAAGGGAAGCAGAGTGCTAAAAAAAGGGGTTTTATTGATCAAATCCGTATTGATACCAATTTTTCTATACATTAATTATGTATTTCCCCTGCTCCAGACACTGGTAACATCATTATTCAGAAATACAAACAGACCACTTTTCTCAGTGCAGTTAAGCCCCTGCAAGGCATATTTTTTAAGTTCCTATTAAGGCATATGTATTCAGTGTTTTCTTTCAGGCTTTTGGAGGAAACAAACTCAACCTGATAAAGAGACAATACACTTACAGGAAAATATAGGAGGGATGGGTCAGTATGGTAAACCCTCTAGCTTTCTTCTGTAGTATATTACTTCACTATAATTTTAGTTTAGCTTTAAAACCAGGGAGCAATCCCTGGAGATCTTTAGTCTTACTATGGTTAGAACCCTGTATTTTGGCCTGGAGAACACGGAAATCCAGACTATTGGCAGGGGTGACATTTCTCCCACAGTATGGTAAAGAACAGATAGAAAATGTGATAAAATGTAGTAGTAGTAGTAGTAAAATGTTTATTCATAAATCACTTTATGAATTGGACACACTCAATTGAGCATTTGCTCATTTACAATGATGTCCATATGTTACAAGTTGCTAGAATACATACAAAAGACAAAATAAAAAAATACAAAAATTAATTAAAAAAAAAAACATCCTGAGTACAATGCCCCACGGACTCCTACATTCTATTTCTTTTCAAGTACAACTGAAGTACAAATGGGATCTTATGATAAACCAGATCCAAACTTTGGACAGAAAGGGTATACTGTATATAATAATATGTTACAGGCAGAATTTCAGGAGGAGGTCGAATTTCCACAATGCCCACAGAATAGTATTACCTATGTATTACAGCAGCTTTCAAACACGAGATGTCCAGCTTACTGTATGTGTGGGATACTACGTGGTTGAGTAACTATGAAAGACTGGGAGTTAAAAATAACAATAAGCATAAACAGATAGCAAATAGGTATTGTTTTAAGGAAAGCTGTCAATAAATTCTTGAAACACAGGCACATTTGTTCATAAAACCTTTCTGGGCTATGTTAGTAGAAAAATTGGGCTGGGGGAGAATGTTTGGTAGATTGACATATCAGGGTATTAGGTATGGGATTTTACCAGCCGTCTGGAAAAAATATAATGAAGAAACATTATATATTATTTTTTGCAATTATTAGGTATTACATTTGGCAAGCTAGGACTTTCTGTGTTACACAACAAAGATATATCACAGCAATAGGATTGGTGGAGAATATTCAGTTTGCTATCAATCAATTGCAAACAATGACATAAAGAATAATGCAATGCATAAAGTTAAATTCCTTTGGGTAAACTGCGAGGGTTTTTGTTTGACATGATAAGAGGATATCTTGATTTCCTAAGTATGCGATGAAATAAGAGAGATAGAATGTCTTTTATGTTCAATGAGAAAATTATTAATATGTTTCTAAACAACTAATTGGAAGTGTTATATTTGACAGCTTTATACATTGGATTTTTTGTTCTCATTGTTTTTTTGTTTATTTTTTGAATGTTTGAAGTTATGATGCCTTTCTGTTATGTTTTTATAAGTAGACCTCTTTTCAATAAAAATACCACAACTCTTTTTGAGAAGTGCCATGGTATCCTTAACCTTCACCTGAACAACCACCAGCAGGACCTTGGTTTAAAGTATCATCTGGAAGACGGCACCTCAGGAGTGCAGCACTCCCTCATACTCATTACAGTGTCATCATTGGGATTTAACCCAAGTGCTTGGTGTGAGGATAGAACCCACAGATCTTCTGGCCTAAGAGGCAAGTGTGCAACCTGCTAAGCCACTGACACTGACTATGCTATGTGCGTTTTTATTTGTTTTAGAGAGAACTCTGCAACAGCGGTCTATCCCAATGGCAGAATTCCATATAAAGGTTCTAAATTAGTAATCACCTGAACCAGAGCAGAAAAAATTTAGTACTGAAATTTAACAGCCAAAACAAGCCTCGATTGCTATATGCCCCACAATAGTAAACATAACTCAGTACATGGTGCCCCTAAATGCATCCAATGTTTCTGCTCAGGTATGAGATGCCACCACAGGGAGAAACGCTAACTTCTCGTTCTCTGACATTGTTGTAATCTCAAATGCTTCCTTAAATGCTTTGCTAAACTATATTTTGGCCAACGCTCACTGCTCCAACTCATCCTCAAATTACCCTTAGAAAGGCAATATTCACAAACTGATGAATTCATCCCAACCCTGTTTTAACAGTTTTTATTTCTGAGATCATATCTGGCTCTTTACAATTTGAATAGTTGTACTGAGTGGCACTTTCACCACTCATACTCATGCGCATTGCTCGATTTCTTGTGAGGAGCCAGGGGAACTGGTTTTGGCCTATAATAGGGCTGTCACTGGTGCCCTCGACTCCATCACACCAGTCCATGTTCGACCCCTTGCCTCATGCCTGAGATCCCCATGGTTCAATGGAACTCTTTGGGAGTTCAAGGAAAAGGGCCAAAGGTTGGAGCGCTGCTGGGAGAGATCCTGATGTATTGAAGACAAGCTTGTTTTGATGTCTCATTACAGATACTGTACAACAGCAATTTCCTGTAAGAAGGCTGGTTTCCTGCCCAGGGCCATTACTGCAGCAATAAATAGACCAGCTTAGCTCTTCTAGACTGTTACCAGGCTGTGTAATCCAGCCTGCCTTCAGCCAGTAAGAGCTTTTTCACAGTCCAAATGTGATGAGTTTACTCTGTTCTTTGCTGATAAGATCTCCTCTATCAGATCTGGGATCCTGTTAGTGTCCTCTGCTGGAACTTGCAGTGGCAAGCCTGTGACTGTTGCAAGCATTCCATCAATCTGATTTTACTTTGACCCAGTGGCAGTTGAGGATGTTGTTAGGGTCATCTGTTAGTTGAGACCCACCTGTTGTAGTTTGGACCCGGGACAGATACACTGTCTTGTAGGGTGTGTTGAGTCAACTGGCCTGGTCTTCACCAGGATAATCCAGTGTTCATTAGTGAGGGGGATCTTTCCTGAGCTTCTTAAGGAGGTGGAGGTGAGGCCCCTCCTGAAAAAATCTTCGCTGAACCCCGATTGCCTAGCGAACTACAGACTTGTCTCTAACCTACTCTTTTTAGGGAAGGTTATCAAGAAGGTGGTGGCTTTACAGCTGGAGGCCCACTTGTTAGATCATGACATCTACAACCGTCTCCAGTTGGGCTTCAGGAAAAGGTGCAGTACTGAGACTGCCCTGGTTCAGGTGCTTAATAATGTCATGGTGGTGAAGGATGGAGGGGAGTGGTCTATCCTCATTTTCCTCAATCTCTCAACTGCGTTTGACACCCTGGACCATGGGGTGCTTTTGGATCACCTGTGGGTTTGTTGTGGACTTTCTAGCATGGTCCTCAACTTGTTCCATTCTTTTCTCACTGGCAGGATACAGAGCATGGTCTCTGGGTTATTTTCCTCTCAACCATTGACTGCTGTGTGGGGTCCCACAGGGTTCCATTTTGCCCCACATGTTGTTCACATTGTATATGTTAACACTAGGGGGCATTATAACATATTACAGACTGGGTTTTCTGTGCTATGCTGATGATACCCACAGTATCTATACCTGTCTTTTGCAACTGAACAACAGGATTCAGTCTCAGTTTTCAACTGGTGCCTTGCTGAAGCTCAAGACTGGATGAGTGCCAACAGTTCCATGTCATAATAGCAATCACCAAACCATGATTGCCATTACAGAGTGTACATCACTGAAATGAAAAACAGTGATGTATACTCCCAGTGATGACCGGGCAAAAACCATAAACTGTATTTATGTGGGGGGCTTCACCCCATGCACCCCTTCATGCAGGGCATTCTCCCCGCAACCCCTAACTATAGATAATCAACTCCAGGGTGCTGAAAGTCAAAAAAAGGAAGACAGTTGTAAAAAAAATTTGAAACACTGTCCTCACAAAAAGCATACCCTTCCACAGCCCTGAACCCTGCATCTAGCATCTGGCATTGTTGGAGGAATAGTCAAATGTATGGCAGCTCAGATTCAATGCAAAGAAGTGCAAGGTAATGCAGCTTGGAAACAAAAACCCAAGGGAAGAGTACACAGTGGGGGGTGAGATACTAACAACAACAAAAATCAAAAGGGACCCGTAAATAATTATATCAGATGACCTAAATGTGGGCAGACAATGTGAGAAGGCAGTAAGGAGGGCTGGGGGAATACTGGGATAAATTGGGAGAGGCATCAACAGTAGAAAACAAGAAGTTGTTATCCCACTGTTCAGACAGTTGGTGAGATCCCATCTGGAGTACTGTGTGCAGTTCTGGAGACCCCACCTCCACAAAGACATAGACAGAGTGGAGGCTGTTCAGTGGAGGACAACCAAAATGGTGCAGGGTCTGCACCAGAAGACATATGAAGAGAGACTAAAATAGCTTAATATGTATACCCTAAGGAATGGAGGAAGAGGGGGGGCATGATAGAAACTTTCAAATACCTCAAGGGAATTATTTTTTTTTTTTATGTTATGAATTATTTTACCAGGTGAGACACACTAAGCTGAAAGCTTGTTTGCAGATGCAACCTGGGAGCACAAGGAAGTTAAGTGACTTGCTCAGGGTCACACAGTATGCAAGTGGGAGCTGTGGGATTCAAACCCAGGTCTCCAGATTTGCAGCTCAGAGCCTTAAACCACTGCGCCATACTGCCTCAACATTAACAAAGTCCAAGAGGGTAGCATCTTTCAGAAAAAGAGCTGTGCAAGAAAAAAGGGGCACAATTGAAGATAGAGGGGGGACAGCTCACAGGTAATGTTAGAATGTATTTTTTCACAGAGAGGGTTGTGGATGCATGGAACAGCCTTCCTGAGGAGGTTGTGGAGTCAAGAACAGGGGAGAATTCAAGAATGCATGGGACAGACATAAAGCAATTCTAGTGGGAGAGAAGGAGGAAGTAAGCTGTTGGTTGACTAGAATCTGCAGCTTATCCATCATGTAGGGAAATGGGAAAAAGTGCTCATTATCTGCCACCAAATTCTATGTTTCAATGTTTCTATGTTTCTAGTGACTTATAGCCAGCCACCCTCACCACCACACCACTTGGACAGCTAAAAAACATCACGCCGCACTACCTCCCACATACTGTCTTCCTCATCTCCCCTTCTGTTGGCCATCCTACATTGTCACTCTACTTCCCTAGCTAACCTGCATCTTAACTCTTCTTTCATCACTACCCTTTCAGGGTACCTCACATTACAGGCGCTGAGACTGAGTTGCTCAATCTCAGTCGCCCATATAACAGGTTACCAGTGCCAAGTGGTTTAGGTTAAATACAGATAAGACAAAAGTTCTGGTGATTGAATCTAGATGCCTGTGGGTTGGTATGCAGGCTGGTTGAGTCTCAGGGCTTAGGCTTGGAGTTTCCCAGCTTCTCTCCTTACCCAGGGTGAAAAATCTTGCTGTTGTTCTGGATAGCAGCCTGACACTTGAATCTCAGGTGTCAGCCATAATCCAGATTGGTTTTTACCACTTAAAAAACACTGCCAGGATTAAACCCTTGATTCCTTTGTGCAATCTGCCATCACTAGTTCATGCCTTTGTGACATCACAGCTTGATTACTGCTATGCCCTTTACCTAGGTCTATCAGGGGTTGCTCTTTGGTGCCTACTGCTGGTGCAGAATGTGGTAGCCAGGCTGTTGACTAACCTTCTGAGGTCTTGTCATATTTCACCTGTGTTGCACTTTCTGCACAGGCTTTCCATTAGGTGGCAGATCTCCTTCAAGGTAGGTTTGCTGACCTATAAAGCCCAACATGGTCTGAGGCCTGGTTAACTGCAAGACCTCCTATGGCCCAACCACCATTCTTATCCTCTTCCATCATCTGTGGAGGCCATCTAGTTATTCCCAGGGTTCATTGCTCAGGCTTTTTCAGTTACTGCACCTACCCTGTGGAATTCACTGCCTTGGTTCCTTAGGGAGGCCCCCTCTGTGAGCACCTTCATGAGAGATCTGAAGACATTTTTATTTAATAAAACGTTTCCCTCTTTTTAATTCATTATACTTAGTTTTATATATTTTATTTTGATTTTATTGTGGTTTTTGTTTATCTCATTAGGGCATTTTGCAAAGCACCTAGAGTCACACAGAGATAGAGCACTTTAACAAATAAACTAAACTAAACTAAATAGTGTACTTTGCATCTGTTCTGTTCTCTACTCTTCTCCTTCCTCCAGGACTAATTCAGTAAAGAGCTGATACCGGCTCAGTATGACATTCCTGTTAAAACTTTTGAAATGAGTAGAGTAGATAGATAGATAGATAGATAGATAGATATGTAGATAGGTAGATAGATAAATAAACAGATGCTACATGAATAAACAATAAATAAATAAATAAATAGCCTATCGTCAGACCATGGTTATCCATTAGTCTACCATGAAGCTCTGACTTGGGCCTTTAGGCAACATGATTCATGGATGCCAGGTAATTTGCATGCACAGGTATTCCAAATTCCTTTTCAATATTAGGATCATAGTAATTAAGTTTTTGCCTGATTGTCTTAATATGTTACTTTTATCAATGAGGAAAAAGGATATTACTCGTGCAACAAAGACAGTCAATATGGTAAAGAACATAGAGATGCATATTTCATCAATTACAACAATTGTGCTGGGGAGTTTAAATTGAGGCATGTAAATGGGTTCCTTGTTTTGTAAAACTTCACTATCATCTCTCTTCATTAACTCATAATTATTTATACAATGTTAAAGCTGCAATGAAACTTGAGTTGAATCATTACAGACAACTTTACCATTATGATACTGACAACAACAGAAATGGAAAGGAATATGGGGGTAGTCATATCAAATGAAATAAAGGTGGGCCAGCAATGTGAGAAGGCAGTAAGGAGGGCTGTGGAGATACTGGGATGCATAGGGAGAGGCATCACCAGTAGAAAACAAGAAGTTGTTGGCCCTCTGCACAGACAGTTGGTAAGACCACATCTGGAGTACTGTGTACAGTTCTGGTGACCCCATCTCTGCAAAGACATAGACAGGGTGGAGGCTGTCCAGAGGAGGGCAACCAAAATGGTGCAGGGTCTGCACCAGAAGACATATGAAGAAAGACTAAAGGAGTTAAAGATGTATAGCCTCAAGGAAAGGGGGGGGGGACATGATAGAAACTTTCAAATACCTCAAAGGAATCAACAAATTCCAAGAGGGTAGCATCTTTCAGAAAAAGAGATGTGCAAGAAAAAGGGGGCACAATCTGAAGACAGAGGGGGGACGGCTCAGAGGTAATGTGAGGAAGGGTTGTACATTTATGGAACCGCTTTCCTAAGGAGGTCGTAGAGTCAAAAACAGTGGGGGAATTCAAGAATGCATGGGACAGACAAAAGGCAATTCTAGTGGGGGGGTAGGAGGAAGAAGGCTGTTGGTTAACTAGGATCTGAAGCTTATCCATTAGGTAGGTAAATGGGCAGACTAGGTGGGCGAAGTGGTCCTTATCTGCCATCAAATTCTATGTTTCTAGCTTCTATGTTTCTGTGAACAGTTACTGCTTTCTCCTTAAAATTCACTCCATCTACCATATTCTTTGCACAGTCCATTTATTTTGTGAAATCAGTTTTCAAAACCAATAATTTCTAGACAGCTATTTTTTTGCTTGTTTCAAGAAAAAAAAATATAGATAATAAGGCGGTAAGACCATACATATATAACTACAGTTTGAGAGTTTTAGACCTAGTTGCCAAGTGCAGGCTTATGGAGGATTCCATAACAGCAAAGGTGTAGAAACAGAACACCAGTTATTTAAGATTCATTGATTTACTGTGCCCTTACTAGTTTGATCAGTTGGAAACAGTCCCATGGTTCTTAATA
This sequence comes from Neoceratodus forsteri, assembly GCA_016271365.2. Lineage (NCBI taxonomy): Eukaryota > Metazoa > Chordata > Ceratodontiformes > Ceratodontidae > Neoceratodus > Neoceratodus forsteri. Next base: position 208,769,357 of record CM057451.1, read on the forward strand.
CTTTATTCACACATATTTTGTGAACAGTCAAAGCCAGGTTTTAAATCATCTTTGAATTAACTTTTATGTCACTTAATAGTTCATAGATTTTTAATAATGACTAATAAAAAGTCTTCCAAAATATCATTCTAGTAATGTCATGCAAAACAGTGAAATTTAAAGATGTGAAATAGAAATGACAAATACTGTAAATTGATGAAAACCATTATGTTTCAAGAAATGTTTCTCTAAAAAGAAAAAAAGTATGAGTTATATTGTATTTGTCATGAATATTGGCAAGATGTTTTATAACAAACCAATGTATGATTAGTTAAACACTGAGGAAAGAAGAACATTGGCAAAACTTTGAACTGTGTAGAAATGCAACCACATTCCATGCAACACTGTTGTCATGCTTTGCCTGCTGATGTGTGTGTTACACTTCTTAATTACCACAAAGGATTTAGTACTGGAAATTGTTTTGTACAAAACAACCATATTAATATCATAATATATTTTTGTAAGCAGTTATTTGTTACTGCAGAATGCAATTCAAGTCATGATTGTGGGCACTATGATGTTTAGAATATCAGTTAATTTGTTAATATTTTCTGGGATTGACACACTGATCTGAAATTTATATCAATTAATTTGTATATAATGCCCCATCACTGAGGCTTTGTGTGCTACAATTAAAAATCATAAAACATATATAAGCAGATAAACTTAAATTAACAAATACAATAAACAATTGAAAAAACAATAACTTTTAGCTGGTTTTACACAAAGCAATGGAGAATAATGTAGATATGTTTTAAGGCCTTCAAAAGGCCATCACGGAGGCAGTGTGAACAGCGCAGAAAAGGCGCTGTCGCTTAAAGATTTTAAACTGCCCTCTGAACTTCCAAAAAATTCTCCCCAGTGGAATGGAGAAAGTGAACAGTAGTAGAAGAGTGAAGGAAGTGGTTTATATAGCCAGGAGCACAATCATGCCATGCCTTGGAAACCAATTAGACATTTCTGAAGTTGGTTTGCCATCTAACCGAAAGTCAATGTGGATCACGCATCAAAGGTGTTATATGATGAAAAATGTTTTACCAGTTATCAGCCCTGCCATGTTATTCTGCACAAAACCTTCAGAAAGCCATAGATATAGAGCATTGTAGTAGTCAGTGTGGGATGTCATGAAGGCACTCACCACAGTTACTAGGTCATCATATTGAAGACAGTTCTTCAGCCAGGTGATGTTTTCTAATATAAGAAAGTCCGCAGCGGAAAATGGCTGCCAAATGCACCTCAAAGGACAGTTTGTTGTCCATTATGACACCTGTATTTTTAGCCCTATCTACAGCTACATATGAGGACAATGCTTTGCAAAGAAGGCATAATGGATATCATTCCTCATCAATGACATTCTCTGAGATCATGGTTCTATGAGCAAGAGATCTGTCTTAACTGAACTGATGCTCAGCCAGCTAGCAGGCAACCAGTCATTAAATTCAGATGAACATTGATCAGTCACAGACACAGTCACCCCAACCTGGCACAAAAGGGAGGTAAAACTGTGTAGCATCCGAATAGCAGTTAAACCCAGAAGGGACTGTTTCCCTAGAGGTAACAGGAACACTGTGTGATAGGTTAAGGGACCCTATCCCAGTTCAAAAAAAATTTTAATTAAGTTTAAAGCATAACTGTGACAAAGCTTCCACCATTATGCCAAATTAAGGATAGCTCTTGCATAGAGTAAACCATAGCAGTAAAATAACTGTTATATTTACCTTTTGTTTCCGCTTTCTAAGTTACTTGTGCCTCCCTTCTGATCTTTGATATTTGTCTATGCCTTACTAACTGTCCACTATCAGGGTTTTTTTCTTTTTCGTATATGTAGTTTTCTGTTATCTTCCATCAAGAAATGTAGCAGACATACTTGTTTGCATGTAGAGCTGACAAGCTTACCAGAAAGTTCATTGATGTGGGCTATAGGAAAGGTGTATCATTTGTTTTCTTTTAAATTCTGTTCCCTGTTGATATATATAAAAATAGTTTTGTGGCACTTATTAGTTGGTCCCCTGTCTGCTATACAACAGTAGGGGCAGCAGGAATCAGTTGGAAAAAGTGGAGCTAGCCAGCATGTGACGGGGTTTGGTAAGACACTGTCCCATTTGTTTCTGCATCAAGTTTGGCTGCCATGCTTCTGGTATTCACTCCTGGGATTGCTAATGCAGGATCCATACCATTCTTCTATGCTCCACTGGTACCAGCTCTAGTACCCATACACAAAACTCCTTGCACAGAGTATGAACAGCGCAAATCCCCTACTCCAACTGTTGTACAGGCATATGTCAGGAAGTATAAACATACCAGGAGAAGTTATAAAATTCACATGTAATGTTTTACTATTATTAATAACATTAAAAAAATGATTTGTACAGGACAGCTCTTCATACAGGCAGTACAAACAAATCAAGGTCCTACTGTACATCTGAGACTACGGTATCTCTAAATCTCCATCTCTCTAAAACTCTGTAAATGAAACATTGCTCTTTTTTATAAAATGTCTTGTCCTGACAGTTTACACATTGCATTCTGTTGATTTCTCACAAAATGCAACATGTGGGGTTCAGGATAAAGCAGCACAACTAGGGAAATATGAATTTAGGGTTTCCAAACCCCAAACCCCCACCCTACCACTAAAGCATATATGGGGTGCAGTCTTCTTTGGGGTTGTCAACCCTAAAGCTCACCCCATTCTATACACTCCAGAAACATATGCAGCTACTGGGGTGAGGTTTATGATTGCCAACCTTAAGGAAGACTGCACCCCTGATTTGTTTTAGGGGTAGATGTGGGGTCTCAGGGTTTGCTTTGTATTTGTCCTCCAGCAATGACAGTAGAGTCCCACTCAACAGCAACTTCCTTATATCTATGGCTTCTCCACCCCCACCCCACACACACACACTGGGCAGTATGCAGGTAATAGAGGCTGCTGATTCTGAACAACTCCTTCCCTCTCTGTAAGGTGACTCATCAAAGAGTGGCCACCAGTAATTTGATATGATGCAAAAAATGTATCAGTGGTGGCTGGGGAGGGACAGATGGAATAAAAAGTAAGAGTGCCATATTGCCCCATGAACAGGAATCCAGATGTTTCTTCCAAGCTTAACATAGAAACATAGACTTTGATGGCAGATAAGGACCGCTTGGCCCATCTAGTCTGCCCATTTCCCTACCTACAGGATAGGCCGCAGATCCTAGTTAACCAACAGCCTATTTCTTCCTACCCCCCCACAAGAATTGCCTTATGTCTGTCCCATGCATTCTTGAATTCTCCCACAGTTTTAGACCCCACAACCTCCTCAGGAAGGCTGTTCCATGCATCCACTACCCTCTCTGTGAAATAATACTTCCATTTGCCCCTGAACCGCCCTCCTTCTATCATTAAATTGTGTCCCCTTGTTCTTGCACATCTCGTTTTCTGAAAGATGCTACCCTCTTGGACTTTGTTGATTCCACTGAGGTACTTAAAAGTTTCTATCATGTCCCCCCTCTCCCTTCTTTCCTCAAGGGTATACATATTAAGCTCCTTTAGTCTATCCTCATACGGCTTCTCTTGCAGGCCCTGCACCATTTTAGTTGCCCTCCTCTGGACTGCCTTTATCCTATGTCCTTGCGGAGATGGGGTCTCCAGAACTGGACGCAGTACTCCAGATGGGGTCTCACCAACTGTCTGTACAGAGGGATAACAACTTCCTGTTTTCTGCTGCTGATGCCTCTCCCTATACATCCCAGTATACCCCCAGCCCTCCCTACTGCCTTCTCACATTGCTTGCTAACCTTAAGGCCATCTGATATGATTACCCCCAGGTCCCTTTCCTTTCCTTTTTTGTTGTTGTTACTACCTCCCCACCCACTGTGTATTCTACCCCTGGGTTCTTGTTTCCCAGGTGCATTATTTTGCACTTCTTTGCATTGAATCCTAGCTGCTATACTTCTGACAATTCCTCCAACCTTGCCAAGTCCCTTTTCATCCTTTCCACGCCTCCTTGTGTATCAACCCTGTTGCAGATCTTTGTGTCATCTGCAAAAAGGCATACTTTTCCTTCCAGTCCCTCTGCAATGTCATTGATGAAGACATTAAAAAGGACTGGACCCAATACTGAACCCTGCGGTAACCCACTAGTAACCCCACTTTCTTCAGAGTGGACTTCATTTACAATTACCTTCTGTGTCCTGTTGTGCAGCCAATGTTTTACCCAGGCTACCACCCTGGGACCCACTCCCAGGCTGGTTAATTTGACTATTAATCTTTTATGTGGGACTGTGTGAAATGTCTTGCTAAAGTCTAGGTAGACCATGTCCACAGCCCCTCCCTGGTCTACTACTTTGGTCACCCAGTCAAAGAAATCTATTAGATCCATCTGACATGACCATCCCACTGTGAACCCATGCTGCCTTGGGTCCTGTGCCCCACTGGCCTCTAGGTACTCAACTATCCTTTCCTTCAGAAGTGACTCCATCACTTTCCCTGCCACAGAGGTCAGACTGACAGGTCTGTAGTTTCCTGCCTCTGTCTATGTCCCACTTTTGTGAAGGGGAATCACATCTGCCTTCCTCCAGTTCTCGGGTACCACACCATCCTCTCATGATTTATTAAAAAGAGTAGCCAGTGGTTTCACTGGTTCCTCCCTTAATTCTTTTAGAATTCTGGGGTGAATTCCATCAGGAGCCATTGCTTTGTCCACCTTCAGTTTTAGGAGTTCTTGCAGAGCCCTTTCTTCTGTGAAAGGACTGGGATCGACCCCCCTATCAAGAATGCTTCTGTTAATTGGATTAGGCACTTATCCCTCCTCTTTTGTGAATACTGAGCAGAAATATTCATTCAGTATCCCTGCTTTTTCACTGTCCCCCTCTGCCCACCCACCGTTCATTCTATTCAGCCTCACTATCCCTCCCTTTGTCTTTCTACGCTCGCTGATGTACCTATAAAAGGTTTTATCTTCCTTCTTAACTGAGTTGGCTATCTTTTCCTCAGTTTGGGCCTTTGCTATTCTGACTTCCCTACCTGCTTCCTTCTGCCTTAACTGGTACAGCTCTCTGTCCTGCTCCTTCTGTGTTTCCTTATACTTCCAGAATGCTATCTTTTTCTTCCTGACTTTCACAGCCACCTCTTTTGAGAACCATAGTGGCTTTTTTTTTCATTTTGATTTGTTTATTTGCTTCACACAAAGGCTTGTTGCCTCTGTGATGGCAGTTTTGATGATTGCCCATTGTTGCTCCACACTTCCTTCTAGCCTGTTTGCTAGTGCTTTTCTGAGGCACTCTCCCATCTTGCCAAAGTCAGCCCTCCTAAAGTACAGTACCCTCACTTTTGTATGGCTTGACTCAATAGCTGAGTTTAACATGAACCACACTGTTTGATGGTCACTTGTCCCCAGATGACAACCCACTTCTAGATCTGAGATCCTCTCACTGCCCCCATTTGAGAGTACGAGGTCTAAGATTGCTCCCTCATGAGTGGGTTCCAAAACTAGCTGTCTGAGGCCTGCCACCTGTAGGGCATCAAGAATGGCCCTGCTCTTGGATTTGGCTGCAGGAAATGTGCTCCAGTTAACATCTGGCATATTCAGGTCTCCCATCAACAGTATCTCCCCTTTCTCTGCCATTCTAAGAATGCCTTCTATCATATCCTTGTCCATTCCCTCCCCCTGACATGTGGGTCTGTACACAACCCCTGTGCAGATTGTGGTGCCCTTTCCAGTCTCCAAGGTGACCCACAGTGACTCCTCTCCTCCCTGTTTACTCTTTTGTTCAGTTGCTTTTATCCCTTCCTTTACATGAGAGCTACTCCTCCCCCTCTCCTCCTGCCTGTCTCTCCTGTAGGTTAGGTACCCTGGTATGTTAACATCCCAGTCATGGTTCTCTGTGTACCATGTTTCTGTGACTGCTCGATATCCAGGCATCCCTCTTCCATCAAGGCCACCAGCTCAGGAGCTTGTTGCCCAGAGACGGGCATTGGTATTCATTACCCTCCATTTCCTGATGGCCTTACTCCCTTTTTCCCCATCCCTGCCCTTCTTTCCTTTGTCACTTTCTCCATTTACCCCTGTCCTTCTCCCTATCAACACCTCTATGTTGGTGTTTGCCACACTTACTACCATGATTTATTTGGAGGGGCTAGGATTTCCCTGCTCCTTTCCAGAGCCTCCCCCCTTGGCTAGCTTAAATGCTTGCCAATGGAGCATTTAAACCTATCACCTAGGATCCTGGTTTCCCCTCCCGGACAGATACAGTCCATCATGCCAGTATAGGCTTGCATCACTCCAGGTGGACCCCCAGTCCCCAATGAAGCCAAATCCCTGAGCTCCACACCAGTTTTTCAACCACTGATTAAATCCCATGGTGCAGAACACCCTAGCCTCTCCTATGCCATAGATGGGCAGCACCCCCGAGAAGGTTACCATGTGTGCTACTTGACTAGGGCCCCTCCCCAATTCCACAAACTCTTCCTGCACTTCTCTAATCCCTTTCTTAGCCAGGTCATTTGTCCCTAGGTGGACAATGATATCCAGCTCCCTCCCCTGTGCAGCTGCTCTGGCAGTCCTGAGGATTTGCTCCCTGTCCCTCCAAGCCATGGTGCCAGGCAGGCACCTTACCTCCCTCTCCCCTTCCTCCCCCAGTTCTACCTTCCTAACAATGGATTCCCCCACCAGGAGTTGTTTCCTTCCCCTTCGTGGTCCCCTGCCACCTTCTGTGGGTCTTCTTTGTGGAGGTTCCCAGCATCCTCCTTGGTCTCTACTGTGGGTTCCTACATAGAGGAACCATACTTTGCCAGAATGGCATAGGAATTGTGGAGGGGTACAACTGGAGGGATGTACTTCTGTTCCACCACCCTCACCCTCCCTTAGCCCACTGTGGTCCAACAGCTCCTCTTTCTTGGCAACCTCTGAGGCAACGGCAGTGGCACTGGTGGTCCCTGGATGGAAGGGGGGTCCCACAAATCCTGGCCAACTCAGCCTGGAGATGAGCAACCTCCTCCCTCAGCCCAGAGCGGTGCCTGCAGATAGGACAACACTGCATCCCCCAGAACGTCTCACAGAAGACTGCTGCTCCACAGCCACTACACTGCATCACTCCAATCATGTCTTATTTCTGGCCCCTTAACTGTTTGCAATCCTTAGTCTTTCATCTTTCTCTCTCTCTCTCTCTCTCTCTCTCTCTCTCTCTCTCTCTCTATACTTTCTGCCTATGTGCCCTTTAAGCTCTTGATTGTCCTGTTCTGAGACAAGAATATCCTATATTTCTCAGTAGACCCCTTACTTGCTCAGAGGCAGACCTTCAGCAGCTAGAGGGGGCCAGAGAGCTACTCTTGCCCTTCTAGGATGGTGGGTCTTTGGCGGTTCTGTGATCACTCACTTCCTGCTCCCAAACAGGAAGTTCCTGTTGTCAGTCAAATCCTGTGCCTATAAAAGTAGAACTAGCTTTGGGTGGGGGGCTGGAGGGGAGGGAAAGAGGGCAATATAGTCCCAGTAGAGAAGTCCAGTCACACAGCAGTCCTTTCTCCTGGTGTCTTCTGCCAAGCTAAAGGGCAAAGGATGAATAAGAAGCAGTTCCACACTGAGATACCAGGGCTACATTAAATTCAACTACATGGTGCTTTTAGTTTTGATAGGTAAACCTGCCCCTTCACTTCTTCTACATTCTTACTTCTTTACAGTATATACTTCTTGCTACTCTGTTTTCACTTTTGTCTCTCACATCCATCTTAAACTCTGCAGTTTTTCTAAAACACATTTTCTTTAATTTCTTTGTTTATCCCCTACCTCTTGTAATGTTCTTCTACTCATGTTTCTACTCTTGCTACTACTGTTACCCCATACTAACCCATTTCCCCTTTATTTTTACAGGAATGACAGGATTCTGATGATCAATCCATCAGGTAAGTATTGTTTTATGTTGATCCTTCCCTATGTGTCATATTTGCTCCCTAAAGAACTATGGATCATTTGTGACCCCCATCACTATTCTTATTTTACAGGTAAAATTGCATGTTAACCTGGACCCCCATTCCAGGCTCTTTATGGTACATGCTAAAGATCCCATACTTCTTAACTATGCTAATTGGGTAAGCCATCAATCACAACTTCCCTTTCTGTCCAGTGAGGTCAAGGCTGAGATAATGGATGGGGTTACTACCATGGCAACTTCATGGGGGCCATAAATAATTTGAATGCATAATGTCTCAAGGAAAAATATCCTGTTTGTCTTCAGAAATAGGCAACCTCTGGTAAAAGCTAAAATAACTGTATAAATTAACCTGATATAAGAAAAAACAAAACAAAAGCTGGACTACAGCCACAAACTTGTTTGTCAATGTTCACTGGCCTGAAGCATCCATCCCTGAAAGCTGTTGGTCCCATTACAGCCAGAACTGCAAATAAACCTTCCAGGTCTTTCTTCTCCTAGAGAAAGGTTCACACTGGGGTCCCTAAAGGGGGCTAACAGCCTTGCAGAGATGCTTCTGGCCAGTGAACATACAAAAACAGGCTTGTGGGTCCAGTTCCATTTCTTTTATCATATGAGGTTAATGCATACCACCCATTTTGGCTCTGATCAAAGTTTGTTATAGAAAGGATCTGTGAGGTCATAAAGGGGAACTGTCCTGCTTGTTGGCGAGGAACCTCCTGTCTGGAGAATTTTTGGTATTTAAGATACTTTGCCTATTTTGTTATAAACATCTGGTCGTCTTGGGATCCAGAAGTGTGTACATACCCCCCCAAGCTGCTGTTTAAGGAACATATTCTAATTCATATATAATAATTATTTTTGTTTATTATTTGTAATTGTTGGTGTTCGAGTGACAAATCACCTGACTGCTGACCAGTTTAAAAGACCATAGAGTTCTAAGAGAGCTAATTCAGCCTATGTCCTGAGAGGAGAAGCACAGAGCTGTGAGATTAACCTGAGCACTGTGAAGAGAAGCATGGAAGCACTGATCTGTGCTCTGACACGAAAGTGCTGCAACACTGTGGTAGATTGCAAATACCGGTAGTAGGTTGTACAAGACTTACAATATTGCTAACCAGATGCAGGCTGTAGACTTCCAGAACTTAAGAAAAGGGAATTTTTGAGTAAGTATCAATCAATCAATCAATCAATACTTTATTTGTAAAAAAGTGCTATTCGCAAAAAGATCAGAGCACTTGTACAACAGATTATAAAATATAAAGTTAAAATGTCCATAAATAATTAAAAAGCAAATCAGCAACAACAATTCAACCAGACTCAAAGAAAGCAAGATAAAAAAGATGTGTTTTCAGTGTGGATTTAAAACTCTCCACAGCCAGGCACTCCCTTATCTGATGAGGTAGATAGTTCCACAGGGTAGGGGCTGCAAATGCAAATGCCCAGGCCCCAGAAGACTTCAAGTAAACCCTGGGAACCTCTTGCAATCCCTCATCTGTGGAGAGGAGTGGGCAGAGAAGGTGGTAGGGGCAAATAAGCTCTTGCAGATAACACAGTCCCAGTCCATGTAGGGCTTTGTAGGTCAACAAACTGACCTAGAAGGTAATCTGCAACAGAATAGGCAGCCAGCGCAGGCCATGTAGCACAGGCATGACGTGGCCATATCGAGGAAGCCCAGTCAACATCCTGGCTGCTGCATTCTGCACTAGCTGCAAGTGGCAGATATCAACTCCCAGTAGCCCTAGGTACAGGGAGTTGCAGTAGTTAAGTAGGGAGGTCACAAAGGTGTGGACCAATGTTGGAAAGTCATCAGGCAGAACCAGGTGTTTGATCTGGGTGATATTCCTCAGATGGTAAAAAGAGGTCTTGATAATGGATGACACCTGAGATCTAAGCATCAGTCTCTTGTCAAAAATAATGCCCAGATTTTGCACCCATTCAGAGGCCATTAGCTGGCTGCCATCAAGCTGAAGCCCAGAAGGCCACCTAGCCAAAGGTCCCTCTACCCAATGACCCAGGTCAACAACCAATACCTCTTTTTTTCAGGGTTCAACCTTAACCAGTTGGCACTCTTCCAATCTTGGATGTTACTGAGGCAGTTATTAAAGATCGATGCAGCTCCATCCTGCTCGGGCATAAAGGACATGTATAGTTGAGTATCATCTGTGTAGCAGTGAAAACTCAGCCCATACTGCCTTACAATGTCTCCCAATGGCATCATATACACCACGAACAACATGGGTGACATAACAGAGCCCTGAGGCACCCCACACGACAGGGAGAACATGTCAGAGGAATAAATCTCCAATACCACTCTCTGAAACCTGCCAGTGAAGAAAGAGTGGAATCAAATTAGGACTGTACCAGACAATCTACAGATCAGCTGGAAGCACTCCATTAACACACCATGGTCCATGGTGTCAAATGCTGCAGAGAGATCAGAAAGAACCAAGATGGAATGGCTCTTCTGATCTCTCGCTATCTGGAGATCATTGAGTACCCGAACTAGGGCCATCTCAGTGCTGTGACTCTTCTGCAGTAAAGACTGGACAGGATCATATATGTCATGGATGGTAAGATGATCCTCCAGCTGCAGTGCAACAACCTTCTATATAACCTTACCCACAAAGGGAAGATTAGAGATGGGTCTGTAGTTAGCGAGACATTCTGGGTCAAGAGAGGATTTCTTAAGGAGAGATGTCACCACTGCCTCCTTCAGTGTGCCTGGAAACACACCTGTCTCCAACAAACACCAGACTATCTCAGCTAGGACGGGGTGGATGACCTCAGCACACCCCACAAGGAGGCAGGTTGGGCTCGGTTCCAAACCACAGCAGGTCGGTCACATACTCTGGATAATCCTTGCGACATACACGATTGCTACCCGGTCATAATCAGACCAGACAAACTGAGGAACTGTAACATCCCACCTACCACCACTGCACCCATTGGAGTGAGATGCTCAGATCTCAAACCTGATGTTGGCAACCTTATCTGCAAAGAATCGAGCAAACTAGTCACAGTTATCTTGTGACGACGCTCTCCGAAATTGCAGACAGGCTGGATTGCACAGTCTGTCGACAGTTCAGAAGAGCTGGACTGGTCAATTCTATGCAGCAGTGATCTCCCTGGTCAGGAACTCTGTCTTCTTATGGGAGGCAGCCAATTGTTAGTCCTTATAATTGGCCAAAAAACTAAGTCTGTCAGCATTAATGTCCGATTTCTGTCAGCTTTGCTCCATCTTTCATCCCACTCTCCTCAGTTCTGTCAAGGTCCCATCAAACCAGGGGGATTGAGGGTGAAAGGTGAGGGGGCGAGCCCACACAAGAGCTAAGGAAACCAGAGCCTCAGTCACAGCCCTATTATAAGCCTGTAACTGATTGTCTAAATCCAAACTTGCACTCAGAAAACCTGATAGGTCCAACACCAGAGCCATGCATTCTGGGGTCAAACACCTTAAAGGCCAGTACCAGACCATCTCTGTAGGGGCATGCCTATAGAGGGAGCCTAGAAATTAAACCTTCTAGTGTGGTGGTCAGACCATTCAACTTGCTCCACCATAAAGTCAGAGGTCTCCATGCCCAGTAGAAAGACCAGGTCCAACAAGTAACTGTGATTGTGGGTCATAGTAGTAATCACCTGTGTGAAGCCCAATGAGTTTATAAGTTGGAGGAAGTCTTGAACAAACTGCTTCTCACCCCCAGGTGATTGGTAGATGTGAAGAATCCTGCATCCCACAATTGCACCTGGGATACCCTTGAAGGACCGGTCCTCCCTAAGTGGCACTTCTACAAGGCTCAATTCTGATTTAAAACATATTGCTACACCCCCACCCGTACGATTCATCCTCAGATGGTGTACAGTATCACCGAGAACCTGGCCAGAAAAGCTGACTCGAGAACTGGGCCAGCATTTTCATCCAGCCAGGTCTCGACGATGCATGACAGGTCAGATGACCCAAGATCAGCAATCACTGATGTCTTGTTTTTAATAGACCTTTCATTGTACAACACCACCCAAGTAGGATGGGACACCAAGGACGGCCTTGTCATCTCCCCACTCATGGTGGAGCCCTTGGGTATGGTAACTAGACAGGGAGTACCCCTCTTCAGGACCCATTTTGCCCTAGTGCATCTTCTAGTCTCCACAACCCCAATCCACCCACCCAGCTTCCCTCTTCCTCCAGGTAAAGGCCCCCCTCCTCACATCTCCTCCCCAAAACATAGACCATATGAACTGAATTCTACAGCACCCTGACATAATTTTTTGAACTTTTCATGATCTTTATTGCTCTAAATAATAAAACAACTGCTCCTGTGCCTTGCACCAGAGTCACAGTAAGTTGTTTTAATTCTTCCTCATGACCCACCTCTGAAAGCACTGCAAACAACAACAGGGACAAAGCAATTCTTGCAGAACAACACAGTAAACTGTAGTTTCTTCTAAAGAAAATTTCCATTTGGCTACATGCTGCTCCCTACTGGCCAGGAATGATTCAAACCAGTACAACACTGTACCCATGAGTGTCTTCTACTTCCTCAGGCAATCAGTCATATTCTGATAGTTCACAGTTTCAAATACCAATGAGAGATTGAGAAAGATAACCATCAAGTATTCCCCTTGATCCGTTACAAGGAATGGGTTATATATTACCTTCACCAGGGAGGTCTCTGTCCTGTGTTGAGATCTAAACCCTGACTGGAACAGGTCGTAGATAAATAATAAGTCAAATGCACCTCCAGCTGTGACACAACCACCTCCTCAATTACCTTCCCTAATTAGCCAGGATCTCCAAGTCTAGAGATGGTTTCTTAATGAGGGTCAACCACACATTCTTCGAGGGGCATGGTCTAGCACTCGACTAGATAGCCACTTTAAAGAACAGCTCCATCTTGTATCAGTTCCTAAATTTAAATTAAATGGTGATCACAGCACTGGATGGCTGATCGGGAATCCAGGAAGTACACCCAATATGAAGACCATGACGGAGGACAATCTATCCAATGAAAGGTGCTCAACAATGATCATGCTAATCTAGTAATGGTGCAGCAGATCTATATGAGGTGTGCACCCCTTCCCCATGGCTAACTCTCACATGGCCATGCTAATGCTCCACAGTGTCGCCTGACCCTGACTGAAAAAGCAGCAGCCAGCTACCAACTGCACAACCCATTTGCACAGTCCAATAGCCTACCTGCTGGGCATAGATACTGCACTAATGACTGTTGGGCAATACATCTACTTACCTTCAGTGGGCCTTCAGCAAGGCATAGAGGCATCTCATGAAGCCACAGTGGCATACCCCTCTTCTGAGCCCACAGCCATACAGACAGAAGCCTCCCAGGAATACATCATCAGGATGTTAGAAACTCTGGTCTCCAGCATAGCGAAAGTCAAAATTGCCCTGGCTAACAATGCAGAGGATGTGCGGAAACTCCAGGATAAAACTTATATCTTGGATCAGATGGCAGATGAGCAGGAATGCCACCAGAACACTATAATATGCCAACTAGAGGAACATGAGCTATGAGTACAAAAAGTCTGGGTTAGGGCTGAGGACCAGGAGAATTGGCAATGCTGTAACAACCTGAGGATCCTCAGCATCCCCGAAGGTCTAGAGGGACAAAACATGGAGAAGTTTCTAAATGAATTTTTACCCAGCTTTCTGGGTCAGAGGTGGAGGGGCCCTATGGAAGTGGAGAGGGCCCACAGGATGAGGTGCCGGTCACAGGCAGGGAACAATTTTCCAAGACCCACTATTGTGTACCTCCTTAGGTTTTCTATGAAAGAGAAAATATTGAGAGTGGCCAGGGACATAGGGGAACTACAGTGAAAAGGAGCCCACATCTCAATTTATAGAGACTTCTCCCATGAGGTGGCCATGTGCAGGAAGGCGTCTGGGCCACTAAAAGGCAAACTATGGGAAAATGGCATCAGATACAGATTTAGAGGGCAGGCAGATCTCTGGGTGACAAAAGATGGACAGGATTTTACCAGGTCTACTCCCTAGGAGGTCATAAACTGGCTGACCAAGCACTGGCCTTAGAATAAGCTACACACTACAACTCAAAGGAAGCTGTGGGAACCAAGACCCCACCTACCAAACAAAGGGAACAACACCATCAGTGGTGAAGATCCAGGGGAACCCAAACAGAGAGGGACCACCGTGGAGAAGATGGCGGCAGAAAGATCAATGGTGACTCCCATAGAAAGTCCCTCGGAGCAACCATAATCGGGAATTCCCACTACAGTAGTGGAACCACTACAGAATTTAGAGCTGGTGGCAGGACTGAAGACCCAGCATGACAGGTACTGGTCAAGGAGCCACACAGATAGTGCACATCACAACTCCTTATCCAGCAATGTGGCCCCACCAGTGTAGATCTCCAGAGAGGACTCATCCAGCAGCGAGGATAAAGCTGAAGTGGCAGCTGTAGCCGGCCTTCCCAACTACATAGAGCTGGCTACAGGACCATCCGATTGGGCCGACAAGTGGAGGAAGAGGAATTTATGGACAACACAGAGTCAGCAGGGCATGAAGCTCATCCAGGCTCCTGTTCCTTAGTGGAGGTTGTAGCAGCTGAAAAATGATGAGTCCAGGACAAACCTGTGAGTAAACCCGCTACCTGGTTACATCTCAAATTTGTGGTGAGTACTCTGGTTTAACCAGAGCAGATGAACAACTCATTTTATCTCTCTTGCTACTGTTTTCCCTTTTTCTGTGTTTTGGATGGGATTTAAGTGCAGTTCTGTTAAGCCAGTAGCACTGCAAGTTACACAGGAAATGGGGGGAGGGGGTTAAGGTTCGCTGATGGGCTACAGGAAGGGGGGAACAGACATGCAGCTGGGGATCAAGCCATACAGTGGACCCTGACAGGAAGTTCCCAGACAGGGCACAGTGAATAGATGCATCAATACCCTGCCCTATTATCCAGGAGACGCACATTGGGGAATGTGGGGTGGGGTGATTTGAAGAGTAGAAATAGCACCATGCAGCTAAATATAGGGATGAGATATCCATCATAATGCTGTTTAAGCAGATCCTCCCTGCCCACAGGGGCCCTCCAGGTACCCAGGTATCCCTTGTTGTGATTTCACCATGCAGAAGACATGGAAATGGCATGATGTGGGGAATTGGATATTAGTAACCCCCCCAGGACACACAACCAGGACAAACTGGGCTCCCAACTGCATAAAGTTACAGACATGGGGCATTATCTGGCACAAGAGGCCCCTCCTCCAAGCAGTACCCCCCCCTTGCCACCAGGTCTCTGATCCCCTCTCCATTCATTGATGGGGGTGACTCCTGCCAAGCATAGTGGAGGGGTGAGCTTTTAACCTCAGAGAGGATGTACTGGGACCCCACCAGAAGACAGGATAATGATAGGGATGGAAGGGAAGAACTTGCACAATTTTGCTGAGGCAGAGAGCAACTTTTAGGTATCCTCTGACACCCCTCACCCAGTGCATATAAGTTTGAACAGCACATTATCAGGCACAGGCCTCAGAATCCACTGCACGAGTATAGCACCACCTATCAATGTCAGGCCTTAGTGCCACAGACCGTAGCACCAAGCTCACAGACTAGCCATTCAGGGTCACCATTTCTGCATTCCCCTACACAAGGGAGCTGCACAGGATGGGATGATAACCAGTCACAGCCACTTTTCCTGGAAGACACCAAAGAGGTGTAGCAGTGAGGCACTGGGCTCAACCTCACAAGATGCACCCTCCATTTGATATTTTAGTAAATCAACATATTTCAAAATGTTCATATCAAGACTCAGTTCCAGTACATAACATAGACCTGGAACATGATACATAGGTTTAAGTACACCTGTATAAGAGGGCAGAAGCACTCTAGGAAATGGGGAATCCCTTGAGGGGCTACAGAGTGCACGGGGGACCCAAGGGTAGAACCACGGAAGTTAGTTACTGTTACAAGGCATTGCTAACTGACTATAAGCATATTGTTCACAAAGTTACATTATGTTAAGGGCAGTACTGAACCATCTCCACCAAGGGGTAAAACATGTAGGAAGCCACAGTCGTGTATTTCAGTACAAACAGTTCCAACTAAGCTCTTAGACTAACCTCAACATTAGTAATCTCAAGTATTAGCTTAGAGACCATACCCAAGGTGTGACCATCCTAATGCTCTGCAGAGGAAATAACCTGCCAGAAATCCACAGCAGACATCATCTGGATGAATTCGGTAGCTAACTGTGAGAGCAAATCATGGTTCCATATATTAACATCATGGACAATAATATCATGGTACAAAATAATGTGGACAAAACATTGCAGACAGAAATGTTGGCTGTCAAAAACATCTCAGGAAAGAACAGTGCAGGCAGGCAGCAGGCTGCACAAACTGCAAAGTGGCACAGAGCCCAGGACACTGAAGTGTTCAGTGCACACCTTTAGTGACAGAACACAGTGATGCAGTAGTCAGGAACTCACAGACCCATGCACACCCCACCACCCTAACCAGAATACGAAACAGTAGCCCATGGCCAGTGGGCATGCAATTTGAAGAGTACCAGGGGTCACTCACACTGGCAGTTCAAATTATAAGCAATACCCCAACATACTCGTATGTGTTCCTGCCACCTTAGTCCATGACAATGATGTGTATGTGCATGGAGAAGTCCTTGTACTTCTTTTTTCCTGCAGGGTCACACCAAGCGGAGACACACACTGCTCAATCTTGATGGCATTTAACCTTTGCTCAGACTTCAGCACTTCGATGAAATGCCACAGGCTAGGGTGACAGACACTGATGAGGGTAATGAATGCCGGGTGTCATCCTTCATGGAATTGATGGTCCACACCTTTCCAGACTTGCAGAACTCCTAGAAGCTCCACTGGGAAGGGGGACGGTGGCATACCCCACCACGGATGGGCCAACCAACCCAAGTGTCCTTGAAATAGTCCACTGCAAGACAAGCAGCTCATCATGGTGGATGAAAAAGTCCCAGGATCACATTTTCTCAAACACCGAGGTAACATCACCAGGGGGCATGAATGCCATGGTCGGCAGCATACACACATGCAGTGCAAAGTTCTCATTGACCACAAAGAGCTGCTGAATGGTAGACACCCCCTACATCTTCTTCCAGACCGTCTGATACATGTGACAAAAGCATCTGTGCAGGCAGGCATTGGGGAGCACAGTACCAAACAACTTTATTGCAGCCTGTTCAAGGTCCAGCACAATGGATTCTGGGCTGAGGTCCTGATGTAGCTCCCATAGCTCAGTGAAGGCCCTGGTGTATGCAGCACTCGTCTTGGAGGTCAGTAGGATGTACACAGTGGTGATGACTGCACTGTACTGTACACCGTGCACTGTGTACAGCTGCATTAACATTAGGGGGCCATTCTGGAGCTGTCTTCTGCAAACTATGTGTCGCAGCATGCCATATACTGCAGGTTCTTCTGAGTGGTGAAGATAAGGCCCCTTTCCACACCACCGCTGTTATGCACGATGAATGCCTCCCGTAAGAGTGTCTGTCTTTACTCCTCAGGGATTGTTAGGTCACACAAGGCTGTGGGCATGGGGGGGCAGGTGGCGTGCTACCTTCTGCACATGCTGTACCTGGCTCTTTGGCAGGTCCACACTGGGAAGTTTCCCACCAACAGAAGGTTCTACATTACTGCAGCAAGAAACAACAACCTGGGGTGGGGTCTCACAGGTGTAGGCAGCCCTGTCCATCACCTCTGTAACTGTTTCCCTGTCAACAATGTTCCCACAGTCAGGGACATGGTTGTGTGAGTTCATCACCTTGATCACAACCTCTCCAGTGGTGTGCACCTTTGCCTTGAATTTTCCATGGTAGTACTCTGCACAGTATCAATATGTCTTCTGAGCTGCAGTGTGCTCCTTATAGTACAGGTAGCTCTCAAACTGCAAAAGGGTCTTCCCCTTTTGACTTTTCACATAGTGCAGTGGCATCCCCAACAAACACCACACCCTACACACTGATACCCACTGTGGTACTGCCAGTGCAGGAATTGCAGCTTTGACAGGACTGCCTGCATCCAGTGAGTGCCTACATTAGTAGGGCTGGGTATAATTGATGGCCACCGCACACCTTCAATGGGGGTAGGTCTAACTTCTCCTGGCCACCACTCCACTGCTTGCAGTTAATCTATCCTGTGTATAGGTAAGCTCAATGTATCACACCTGCAATGGTGGGGGAGACTTTGCCCGGCACCCACTCCACTGCTTGTTGTTCACCTGCCCTGAGACAGCTCCATGTATTGCAAACACAATGGGGGGGGGGCATCACACAGCTGTTACAGTGTACCCCTGTACTCTTGTACTTCCCAGTCCACTGCTGCTCTGTGTCCCCCTTCTTCTCTGCCCACTGTCTCCCTCCCATAGTGTGTTACATTTCCCACTGTCCATTTGTAGTGTCTGCCCACTTTCGTGTTGCTGCTCTGTCCTATACAGGTCCCTTGACACCTGGCCCCACAGTGCCTGTGCCAGCGCATGCCCAGCATTGTGGGCTGTGGTGTCACTGCTTTCCCATCAGTTTCCTGCAGTACTGGGAATACACACCCATCCCTAATGGATGCCTACTGCTGTCTCTTGACTCCTTCTGTATCCCCAGATGGGTGCAAGGGTCTGAGGATATATCCCTGCTTCACTCCTTGTATCTTCCCTGACTGCAGTCACAATGTGCATGTCCCAGTAGCTGGAGTTCCATGGCCTTTCTCTGTCCACCGGCCAGTATATGCCATACATTTCAATATTAGAAATCTCATGGCCAGTCTTGCAGAGCTTGAATCTTGGGTGGAGGTTAATAATCCAGATATACTTGTCCTGTCTGAAACCTGGTTGAGACTAGGTGTCTCTGACCTAACTTGCACACTTCCTGGCTATAACATGTACTGGGCTGACAGACCCTCATCAAAAATAGGTGGTGGACTTGCACTGTACTATAAGTCTCATTTTAATGTTTGTTTTTTTACCTATGCCACCTCTAAAGAATGGTGAGGTAATACACTCTCTCCTGACACTTGGTGGTGCCAATAAACTACACTTCTTCACCACATTGTTGCCACCTCATAATAGCAAACTTGGCCTCCAGGAGTTGGCTGAACTAATCCTAGCACTGTCAAAGAAAAAAAAAAATGCTCTGCCTGGGGGATTTTAACATGGACTGGTTAGGTCTCAACTCTTCTCTTCTGGCATCCACGATCAGTAAGGCCAACCTTTTTTTAACTCATCTCATCGCACACAAAGATCTCGCTGAATGGTACCAGTTGTTCACTGATTGACTGGATCCTCCCTAATTGGAAGGATTGTTACTCCTTGTCTGGGATTTTACCTGACTCCATCAGTGATCACTGTCCAGTTTACATTGTGCGGAGTACATCTACCTCCTTGTTGACTCCTAAAGTGCTAACCTTTGCTGACTTTTCCAAACTAGACACATCAGCATTCTGTTATGACCTAAAATGAGTTGACTGGTCACCCCTTTTATTACTACTGACATCAACATGGCTATGGACTATTTCAACACAACTCTACTAGCCTTGCAGAACAAGCACATTCCATCCTCAACACATAGGGTCAGAGAGAAAGTGACCAAGTGGCTTAAATGTCTGCTCCTGCAACAGCTCAAGAGATGGGACAAACTTTGGTCCAAATGGAAATCCTCCTCTCTTCAAGCAGATGTTGAGGAGTATCGAGTCTCATGCAATACCTGTAGGAAATAGGTTCAGACTGCTAAGACTGCCTAATATCGTTAACTCCTTAACTGCTTGGTCTCTAACCCCAAGGCTTACTGGACCCAGATCAATTCGATCTTAGGGAACGCCAACCCACAAGCACAGAATGATATGCTCATTAATGACATACTATGCAAAAACCCTTACACTATTGCCAATGCCTTTAACACCCTCTTTACCATGATTCCTCATATCCCCCCTCCTGCAGCCGGTGGCCATGACTCCCCTTCTAGTGCTTCTCAGGGTGGATCTCCTTCACTTGAATTTTCCCAAGTCACGCATCTGGATGATCTGAGGTTATTAAGAACCATACCCTCTCATGGCAGTGCTGATCTGGATTGTCTGGAACCCAGAATCCTCAAGCTCGCTGCCCCACTTCTATCCACTCCAGTCACTCGGCTCTTTAACCTATCCATCAGTACCTCCACAGTGCCTTTGGTATGGAAATCAGTTAGGACAATTCCTGTGTTTAAGAAGGGAGACCCCAAACTCCTATCCAACTATCGTCTGATTGCACTGCTGCCTACCCTCTGCAAGTTACTGGAGAGGCTTCTTCACTGACGGATTGCTGCCCACTTAACTTTAACCTTCAGTCCCGTATTCAGCATGGGTTCAGAGCTGGTCATAGCACCACTACTGCTCTCACCTTACTCTCCAGTGAAGTTAAGTCCAACATGGATAAAGGTCTACTTACTGGCTCAATGTTCATTGACCTAACCAAGGCATTTGACATTGTTAATCACTCTTTGCTCGAGGATAAGCTGCATTCTCTTGGTGCCACTGATTCTACTCCGCAGTTACTTTGACAACAGTTCCCAATCAGTCTCCTTCTGCAAAGCTCTTTCAGCTCCTGCCCTTATCACCTGTGGCATTCTGCAAGGGTCTATTCTTGGGCCGTTGCTCTTCTCCATCTTTGTCAATGATATTCCTACTTCTATACTCCACTGTCACTCTGTCATGTATGCAGATGATTTGGTACTCTATTTGGCCTCCTCATTCATCTCAGAGCTTAATGGCTGCCTATCTTCTGCTTCCCAATGACTTCAGTCCTGGTTCTCCTCTAACCTGCTAATTCTCAACCTCTCCAAAACTCAGGCAATGCTGTTTGGATTCCCTAGAAAAGTCCAGGTTGAGTCCAGCAAGCTTCAAGTGCTGTGTCATGATGGGTCAGCTGTCGTGTCCTTGGATGCCTTCAAATACCTAGGGGTGATGCTGGATCCTTCACTTGACTTCTCTGCTCACATAAATTATATTTTCAAGTCCATTAACATGAGGATTGGAGCAGCCTACCATGTGCATCACTCCCTAACTCCTTCAGTTAGGATCTCAGTGGCTAGAGGTGTGTTGCTGCCCAGGTTACCTTATTTCTTCCCTCTCCTCTCCCAGGCTAAGGAAAGTATTCTACAGAAGTGGGACACCACTTATAACAGCATTTGTAGATTTGTCTTATCAGCCCCTCACCTCATGCATCATTGCCTTCTCTACTCGACCCATCACTGGCTATCTCCTAATTCATGTGAACATTACTCTCTGGGGGTGTTTCATTAACTCCATGACAAGATGCCGTCACCCAAGTTCTCTGGCAAGCATGTTTAAACCTTTGAGTCTCTCCCAATCCCTTAGGTCCTCAACCACTCTACAGTTTTCAATGCCTCACTGCTCTACTAAAATGATTGAACAAGCATTCTCTCATTTTGCCCCTAAATTCTGGAATTCCCTTCCCCCAAGTTTAAAGTGTCCCTTATGCCAGTCCGCCTTCAAGTCTTCACTTTTCTCTCACCTCTGTGCGCTTGATACCTGTAACTGTACCTGACCCACTTGACCTAACTGTATTGAACTTAGTGTTTATGTTTGCTAAATTGTTTTCATCTGCCTTTATACATCCCTGCATGGATGGTCCTGCCTACATGCCTTAGTCTTGGCTATCCCTGCTTGGATAACTGCTGAGTATTGTTATGACTGTATTTATGTACTCACATATGTTATGTCTATTTACTGTATTCTCCCGGCTCGTGTCTGAAAATAGACAGGGCTTATGCCAAATGCACCTACCCAGTTACCAAAAGCAAATAAATAAATAAATTGGCAACATTGTGTAAAGCTCCATCCATTTAGTAGTCATGTGGGGGACTGCTGGTTGCTGGATTCCATGCATTTCTCCTGTGGGGGGGTCCTTCCTATTGGCTGTCATTTGTTTCCTGCCCTCTTGCCCTGCACCCATGGCACCTGCTGCTGTCCATGTTGTGTTTGCATCCCAATGGTATTACTCCCCTGCCCTCTCCTGGGTTGCCATGTCTTGCTCCCCACCCCTTCTATTTGCTCCACACTGTCACACACATGAACCAGCCTCCTGGGATCTTGGACACACACCACCGCTTGTGCATATGGTGTTATAACACTGCAATGTTATGCACAGTGTGACCATTTTGCCTGCAATGTACCTCCCACAATGTTCTTTACTGCTTTTTGTTTTCCTGCAATGTTAACCCAGAACCCAAATCATCCACCCAAATGTTAATGTCCCCTTCAGCAACAGTAGGCTAAAGGAATCCATTGCCAAGCCAATAATAATGTCTACAAATCCCTACAAAAATACTCAATTGTCCCTCAGAGGTAGAGAGATGAATGAAACCTGTATACCATGTCCCTCTTACATCGAACAGCCAAACAATGAAATGATCCAGCCTTCACCAGTACAAACACAGTGAACCACAGCTGAAATTTGAATCAGAAGGAGTCTGATATTGGAATATAGGCAAAAGCAGAGCACAAAGGCTTGTACCCAACCCTGAGAAGGCTGTATTCAGCACCAGCACTATCCAACTGAATATAAGGCCATGTCAGCATACCACAAAGAAGAGCAGTGCTGCGTGACATGGACCTGGGATGTATGCAGACCACAGGGAAGATCTGCACCCCCCTGATCTGATATGCCATAAGCTTCCAGCACAATATGCATTTGAGCCCATTGGAAATGCAAGATGTTAAGGACCATACACATGACTATTATGGTCTCATTTGTATGGGAAGTGGTGGCAGGTTTGTGCCGCTCCTGTGGCCAGCAGCCACATCAAGTATGGTGGTGACCACCCCTCATCCTGAGCTTCTTTCCCCATAATATTCAGGAGTCCTTGATGTCCAGTGACACCCTTCACCATCTGTTCCTCATCCTGGTAATAATATTGGCTTCTCTGGTGTCTAGTGGCACCACTCCATCCTCTGATCATTGGTTGCCTTAGTAGAAATAAAAGATTCGTGTGCTGTCTAGTGGCAGCACCCCCCCCCCCACACACACTTGCCAATGACATCCATACTGTTCATAAATTCTTTGGTGTCCCATGGCACCATCACCCTCTTACCACCCCTCCCAATAGAAACATAAACTTTGATGTCAGATAAGGACTGCTTGACCCACCTAGTCTGCCCATTTCCCTAACTATTGGATAAGCTGCAGATCCTAGTTAACCAACAGCATACAGTACTTCCTCCTACCCCAACCCCCCCAGAATTGTATTTACTGTATCCAAAAACATTTCACTGTTTCAAAGTTCAAAGTATACATTTGCAGCAATGTACTATAATCTACAAGCAATAACCATTTCTCTCTTTTTGCATAGGGGATCATAGAGTGATTGAGATGATGTACAGTAATTAAGGACAGCTAGCTTTTAGGGTTGGGGGTTATTATGTCAGATAATTTTATCTTTGTATTAAGTAATTTATGCTTCATTGCATAGTTGTATGCAGTTTAAATATGCGGAAGGACAGGTCAATACCTAATTGTTATACCAAACCTAATTGTTATTTTTTATGTAAATGATGTTACGCTTTTTACCTTAATCTTGTTCCTGTGCTTTATTTATTCTACAACTTGTCTGTAATGTAAGCACCTGCCTGCTCTTTAGTCCTATGTTTGATTGGTTGTGATCTTATATATTGTAGTCTGTTACTACAATTGTTTTGTTTTCTACCCTCCCGAGTCGTGCCTGAAAATAGTCATTGTTATGGCTAGTGCACCTACCTGGTCATCAAAAACTAAATAAATAAATATGACAGTTATTGCACAACTACTGTTTTGCACACATTCTGTATTCAGTAAAAAGTAAATATCTTTCAGAGCTCCTTCAAGTACAGTACATCAAATACACTTTGTTAACATTACAAATCACCATGCATAAAACCAGTAGCATTTCACTCCCTTACCTGTAGTGCTATAGTTGAATGAAAAAAACATTATATTGACTTGCCCTTTCCCCATAGTGAAAATGCAAATACAGTTACTCTATTAAGTAGAAACTACTTAATATTATGAAATGGGTGGAAGGAGTACTGGCTCCTGATTGACCATGAGGTCAGTTCAGCTGGGAAATTATCCCAGCACAATGGACCTGAAAGTAGCTCAACAAAATGCATTTAAAAATACATGCAACTTACTAAAAGGTACCCATTTCATAATAACAGTAAGGCACTCCAGGGGGTATGTTTTGGTCGGCTAACGACCCTTCTTAGGTGGAGGAAGCACCTGGCTTTGCCTCATGCTTCAACCCACCTGAGGTGGGCCGTTATCTCACCATAACACATCCCCATCATGCTTTATTGCTTAAGTAATTAAGGATTGCTACAGTTTCTGATTAATATGTGTAGCTTTATATTTGTATTATATTTTATTTGTATTTCTCCAGTATGAATGAACAGCGATGTGATGTCATCTTATCAGTATTTATCATTAGACAGTTCCTAGTTTGCAGCTTCCTATCTATTGCTGTTCTAATGCCAACATTAATAACTTTATTTTTCTCTTGCATTAAGTACCAATTTTGTTGTTTTTTTATTACACTCAATCTGACAACATTGCTATGAGTATTTTGTTGGCTATTTTACTTGGGTAGGGTAGCAATGGCTCCTGAGAGTATGCGCATGTGTGCACAGGATAGATGACAAACAGGAGATGCAGCAGTCCATAAGACAATCAAACAACAGTTATAAATCCATCCTGGATTTGGCAACACAATGTTCCTGGCTTGATGAGATAGATATCAGGCATGCTGTAGTAGCATGCAGGGTAGGCTGCCAACTGTTCAAAAATATATCCCATATTAGTACACTTGTGCCAAAACTCCTGAATTTTTCCTTTTTTCGTTTTCATTTACTCTTTGGTAACCTGGTAAGGGTACTGGACCAAAGGTCCCTTTTCAGGCCTGACCCGGAAAAAAAAATATAAGAATACACAAATACAATCAACAACAATACAATACCAAAAAATACAAATTACAGTTACAAGCAGATTTATGTAATAAATAACTGTTTAACCTTTATTTAAAAGTTAAAACAGAGAGAGCAATCCTAACATCAAGTGGAAGTGAATTCCAATACAAGGGTGCTGCTTTTGAAAAAGCTCTAGAATTTATTCTAAGCTGAAACCTGGGGACAAAATATAGGGGGCCATCATCCAACCTCAGGCTGGGAAGCATTTCTCTCATTACAACAAGATCAGAAAGAGGAAAAAGGAATCCAAAGTAAAAACATTTATACAACAGACAGCCAACAAAATATTCTATTCTGCAACTAGGGGAAAACCACCCCAACCGAGAATAAAGATTACACCAATGTGTCCTATTGGGGGCTCCTAAAAGAAATCTACAAATATTATTTTAGGCCACAGTTAGTGCTTGTATTTCTTTTGCACCTATGTTATAATATAAACAACTGTAATCAAAATATGGAAGAAGAGAGCCTATAGCAATTGCTAATCTAGTTGCTTGTGAGAACAATGACTTGAATTTGTATAACACCCCTTTTTTTTTATTTATTTCTTAACCATAGACTGAATCTGAGGTGAAAAGGTCAAACTGGGATCCAATAGTGTGCCCGAATACTTAAATTGAGACACTTGTTCAAGCAGGCCACCCCGGAAATCAGATATCCTCAGTTCAGAGGTGTCCACCAACATAAATTGTGTACCAAATAACATAACTTTTGTTTTAGCTGAGTTCAAAACCATAGAATTTAAAGTAAGCCAAGAACAGATAGCACCAAAATCCTTTTCTAGGGAACAAGAAAGATCAGACACAGAATTTGACTGAGCATAGATTACAAGATCATCTGCATAAAGCAGTGATTCACTAAACTTACAAACTCCTGGAAGCTGATTAAGAAAAATAGAAAATAACAGGGGTCCCAAAATGGACCCCTGAGGCACACTATAACTAATTGGCAAGACATCAGAAACCACAGAACATACTTGAACAAACTGACACCTGTTACTCAGATAATCATAGAACCAAGAAACATCGACATCAGAAAACCCCAGATCTTTCAATTTTGTGCAAGCCAAACCATGATCAACCAAATCAAAAGCCTTGGTTAGGTCTATGAACCCCACTCCAGTCATCGAATCCTTCTCAAATCCATGTAGGATGGTGTTCGTGAACCCAACCAAGACTGTGCCCATACCAAAATGCTTATGGAACCCGTGTTGTTGCCTTGACAACAAATCACAGGTAACCAAATAGGCATCAATTTGCTTAGCCACTAAATGCTCAAGTAGTTTGTGAAGGGGATTCAGTATTGATATTGGCCTATTATCATCCATGGAAGTAGCACTGCTCTTTTTTCAAATTGGAACCACCTTAGATTTCTCCCAGGACAGGGGAAAAACACCTGTAGCCAATGACATATTAAAAATATAACAAAGTGGATCCGTAATAAAGAGGATAGACAATTTTAAGAAGTTGGCATCCAACCCTTCCCCATAGTCAGTCCGTTTATTTGGGAAAGACTGCAGAAGATGAAAAACATCATTTAATGTTACTTCCTTAAACAGAAACCTGGTTCCATCTACCAAGGGAACATACAAAAATGATTTAGTATTACCAGCCTGAGGACAAAAAGATCTAAACTTAGAAAGATCTGAAAATTTAGAATTTAACAATTGAACAATTTTAGCCAAGTCACCAATTTCTTTGTTGTCAACATTTAATTTCTGGATGTCAGATTTTGATTTGAGAGAAAGTAAAGCATTTACATTATTCCAAAACTTCCTTGGATCTGCCCAGCTATCTTCAAAACAATCCCTGAAAAAAGCTTTTTTAGCATTTCTAATGGTTTGAGAGATTAAATTCTGAAGTTCATGGTAGAGATCCATTGAATCTCTACTGGGAGATAATTTAAATTTAGTCCAAGCACTATCGCACTCCTTAATTAATTTCTTAATGCTGGGACCAAACCATCCAGTAGGAGAACCTCTACATCGAATGGTCTGCAAAGGGAAAAGGGATTCCTGAACTGGAAAAAGTTGGCTGCAAAAAAAATCTAGAGCTGTATCCATATCTGGAATACATTCAAAAAAATGACCAATCAATTAACTTCAAAGAAGAACATAACAGAGAATAATTTATCCTTTTAAATGATCTAGTCTGAAACACAGAAGGACAGCGAAAATCTAGGACACAAAAAGGGGCCATGTGGTCACTTGCCAAATTTGTCAAGACACCAGAGGCCCCTCCCCTTCCCTCTCTATTAGTCAAAATCCAATCCAACAGAGAATGATTCTGTGAGATGGGATTGAGATGGGTTGGCACATTTATACACTGAGTCAGTCCATAAGAGAGAAGAGATTCGAGCCCCATGGCATCATTAACCCTCCAATTCAAATTCATATCTCCAAAAATGACAGAATCACTCTGCTTTAAATAAACTTCACAAACATCCAAGAAATGTGTAAGCACATGAAGATCACATTTAGCGGGATTATACAAACAGCCCACATTTAACTTTTTCTTTCTTCCAAGAACAAATTGAAAAACCAATCAATCAGTATCACAATCCAAATCCTCACTAGACCTTAAAAAATTAATTTCTAAATGATCCTTATAATAAATCAAGACCCCTGCACCCTTTTTTCGACCTTTACGGTCTACCCTAAAAATGTTATAACTCCAATATGACACTCATTATCGGGCATCCCTGGCTTCAACCACATTTCTGATAAAACAACAACATCAGACAGATATAGAGCAATAAGCTGTTCAATTTCAGTAATCTTAGGGATTAAACTACGAACATTCAAATGGATAATTTTAAATCCATGACAGGATTTCAAACAATTATTCAAAGATGATGCTTGAGAGGAAGACATAGAATCCAAAGAGTAAGGCCTTGGATTCAGTTCAACATCACCAGAAACTAACAACAGAAAAGTGATTGAAACACAGTTGCCCAATTTAAAACAAAGTAACATGCCATAGTGCAAACAAATAAAGTAACCTCTATTCCCTCATTGTCTTATGGGCATAGGGCTACTCTACAACAATTGCCATGAATCAGTAACAACAACATCAACAACTAAGCAATTTGAAAGCAAAAATCACTTGTCTCATATGAGGCAATGTTCCCGGCGCCAAACCTATATAATTCAATATGATCCACATATATTACCCCCATAAAGGATACACACCCAAATAGGTAAACATTTAGCGTCCCACTTTATTAACATAACATATTTACAACACGAACAGTATTACAATCAAACAATCCGACTCCCCTTCCACCCCTGGACTCCCTTAGACTCCCCTGCACTTATTGCACTTGCTGCACCTGCACCACACAAATACCACTGCATTTGGAAAAGGAGATCTTTAAACACCTCAACCCCATAGACTGGGCTGCCACTACCAATTGGGGGGAAGGGGTGCAGCTAGCAACAGGTAGAAGAAGCTAGTAAGTATCTAGCAACAGGGCTATGAGCAGAGTGCAATTACTGAAGTGGTAGCAGCTGTACTTAATTAATCAGCTCCACTCTTGGAAGGACAGCACGCACACCCTGAACAGTACACTTTAGGTCCCTTTTTCAGCAGCACACAAGTAATCACTTTGTAACCAGCAGTTCAGCAGGGACTCAAACCAGCAGTGCTAAATAATAAAATCTCCATGGCATTAAAATTCACCCCAATACTGTGACAAGTCGTACACCAGAAGGCTTAGTTAATTCCTAAAGTCAATAAGGGGTTTAGCAGCATCACACTCCAGCAACATGAAGCTCACACAGTCTCTGAATAAAACAAAACACAGTGCAGCGATAATAGTTATGGTTCCTGTAGTCGCTCCAAAGACCCACTGCCACACAACTCAGATCTCCCAGGAATACAGCAGCCTTACAGATGGAAAAGTGGAATATAGGGCTCTTCCTGTCGTAATGACTGGATATTCCACACAGTCCACTGTGCTTTTAAAGTGCCAAGAGGGTTGAGGGGAGCCTTCCATACTCCCTTAGACTCCTCTGCACTTACTGCACTTGCTGCACCTGCACCGCATAAAGGAATGATGATCAAGGACTGTTTAATTTCTGCTGTCATACAAAATTGTCTAAGACATTTCATGTTAATTGCTGTGTGAAAGTCAAAAAACCATACAGTCCCTCACTCTTCATTTTTTGAATCGGGTGTTTTACTTTGTATTTGAAGTGCACATTTCAAACCTTTACAGAATTACCAAATGAGTGATTAGGAGAAAATGGTGCAAACTGATTTGGTACATAACTTATTGTAAATGTAACATAAATATCTTACTTACAATATGATTGCTAACTTACAATGTAAAATTTGTTTTATTTTTTTTGCCTAAAACTGATTATGCACCTAATATTTTATATTTCCTCTAATGGTAGATCTACTGTATAGGAGTACATGTTAAATTACTCCACTGAGTTGTATAATGAAAAGCGAGGGACAGAATAATTTTTGTTTTACCCCTACCAAGGAATTTTCATGAAATGTCTTAAGACAGATTTGTTATTCAGTAGAGGTATAAAGGAGGGGAAAAAAGATGAACTGTTGAAGGAATAAAATTAATTCCCATTTTTTGGAGCCATGACTTATGAATGCATGCATTACTCCCAAAAATATTAAGCAATAAATCAACTTTTACCATATCCATGCCTGAAAGGAATGATCAACAGTGAAGGACTGGGTGATGTTTTTTTACCACCATTTGGTAATTATCAGGAAATTTCTTAAGCAAAATTTTAATACAGCAGAGGTACAAAGAAGAAAGAAAAAAGATCAGTGACCTTAGAATTTTAATGAATGTCATGTGTAGGAAGCGATCACTATTAAAATCATATTTTGTATGGTAGATCTCCCAAGCTGCTTAGGTCAAATATTTCCATTATGTAGTATAAGGATTGAGGTGATCACCATTAAATGCATATTCTGTTTAATAGTATTACAGCTGGAATAGAAATTACAGTTTTGAAGGTGCTCAGACTTTTAATTAATTGGTCAGGTTTGCTTATTCTATTTAGGAGTTCAGTTTAACATTTGATGACCACCATGATGTACAGTACTTGGCCACTTCCCCTTCCCCCATGGACGCACCTGGAATAGAGCTATTATAGCTCCGTGTGCCTTTCCTGGTGAAATTTTTAAAACAAATAAAATAAATAAATAAATTAGAGTTACAGTACTGTAGCATCCAGATGTAGGGCAGCTACAATTGGTAAACACTTTTACATTTAGCAAATTCTGACTACCAGGTGAAGCAGTGCTGTGCTGTGGAAGCATGTAATATACTATGCGTGTTTGTACTACACTATTCTGTTATCCTCAATATTGTAAAAATGTAAATTTTGGGGGGTTAATTTTGCGTATTGTCCTAGCTCTAGGTCTCGAGTGAACACCTTTTCAGTTTGCCCTGGCCACGCTTGTACTTCTAACATTTTGGGGGAAGCCCCAATAAACTTGTGAATGAAAGAGTTTTGATTTTCTAAAGCACTGCAAGGTAAAGTTATTTTCAAATATAAGAAACTCTAATGAGCACGGTAAAGTGAATGCATTTCTGAAATGAGTATTCAAACATATAGTATTGCAATCCGAATATGAAATGTATAGCCAGGATAAATTGTACTGCAGATAAGGGGACCAACATGTAACAGCACTTGTTTCAGGAAAGCATTCACTTTCTTATGCTCAGGAAACTGTCTTGTGTTTGAAATTTAGTTTATCTTGCAGTTCTTGTGAACATTCAAACTCCTTTATTCACAGGTTTACAGGCACTTCCCCGCTGTGTTAGAAGTACTGTACAAATGCTGCTATGGCAAACTGCCCAGAATTTCACTTGGGACAGGGAGATAGGAAGTTAAGAAAAAACTAACATAACAATTACCAGCTTTAGCAGCATTACTTGTGGATTCAAACTGCTTTTTGCCTAAAGATGTGCAGTAGATAGTTCCAACAGGGCAGGTTATGACATTCACCATTTAATTTGACCTGCCAATATTTTTTTCTACCCCTTCCAACCACACACACTCACAAAAAAAAAAAAAAAAACAGATGCCAGTGATGTAGCAGCAGCCATTCCAGTAGTAGCAGTGTATTTGGTTGGTATTTGGTGGTCATACACATTATCAGTGGTTGCAAATGTAATGTCAAATTTGTGGATTTGCATTCATTTGCTCTCCATAACCAAGGGATATGAATTTTCATAAGCCCATGCCCAGCATCCTGCTTTACTAGCTGGAAAGCCATTTATGCAGATTGTCTGAAAACATGTAAATAATATAAATAGGTATTTTGTGAAATGCTACATTTACAGTACAAGCTGCAGTCAGCGTCAGACAGCAGTATGGGGAGCTGACACTGCAAGTGCAAAAATGGGGAAAAGGTCACAGATGGGGAATAAAGCAGTATGGGGTTGTATGTGACTGCAAAGTCAAATAGATATGTCTTATATTGTAGCACACAGTTCCCGGCATCAGCTAGAAAGCATGGCTTGAATGTAAAATGTATTTAAAGACTTTAACTTACAGTAAAATAAAATCCCAAAATGAAGCAAGACTGCTGTAAAGAGGGTTCTGCAACCGCAGGTGCTAAAACTGGAAAATCAAAGATAAGTTGACTGAATGGTGCAATTACAGTAGTAACCACAGACATTGACAGCTATTTCCAGCTATTTCATGAAATTTCTGTAGGATTTCTCTCTGCTGCCCAAGCTTCCTGAATTAGCGGCCTTGATGGAGGAGAAACATCTGGATATCGTGGCAGTCACAGAAACATGGTACACTCAGAACCATAACTGGGACATAAACATACCAGGATACACTATCTACAGGAGGGACAGGGAGGGTAAAAGAGGAGGAGGAGGAGGAGTAGCTCTCTACATAAGAGAAGGAATCAAAGCAACAGAACAAAAAGGGTAAACATGGAGGAGGTGAAGAAGCACTGTGGGTCAATTTGGAGGCAGGCAATGGCACCACAATCTGCACAGGGGTTGTATACAGACCCCCCTTTCAGGGGGAGTAAATGGATAAGGAAATGATAGAAAGTATACTTAGAATGGCAGATAAAGGGGAGATATTGCTGATGGGTGATCTGAATATGCCAGATGTTAACTGGAGTGCAGTTGCAGCAGCCACTTCTAAGAGTGGGGTTATTCTAGATGCCCTACAGAAGGCATGCCTTAGACAACTAGTATTGGAACCCACTCTAGAGGGAGCAATCTTAGACCTGGTCTTCTCAAATGGAGATGGAGAGAGGATCACAGATGTAGAAGTGGGTAGTCATCTGGGAACTAGCAACCTTCGAACAGTATGGTTCACAATAAACACAGCAATAGAGTCAAGCCTTACAAAGGCAAAAGTACTGGACTTCAGGAGGGCTGACTTTGCCAAAATGGGTGAGTGCCTAAGGAATGCACTAGCAAATGGGCAGGAAGGGGTGGAAGAACAATGGGAATAATAAAACTGCCACCACAGAGGTAACAAGCCTTTGAGTGAAGCAAATAAACAAAACAAAATGATGTAAGAAACCACTATGGTTCTCAAAGGAGGTGGCAGTGAAGGTTCAAGAGAAAAAGAAAGCATTCAGAAAGTACAAGGAATCACAGAAGGAGCAGGACAGAGAATTGTATCAGTTAAAGCAAAAGGAAGCTGGGAAGGCAGTCAGAACAGCAAAGGCCTGAACTGAGGAAAAGATAGCCAACTCAGTTAGGAAGCGGGATAAAAGCTTTTTTAGGTATATCAGGGAGCGAAGGAAGACTAAGGGAGGGATAGTGAGGCTTAATAAAGGGGAAGGGGTGGTCAGAGGGTAACTGTGAAAAGGCTGAGATACTAAACAAATATTTTTGCTCAGTATTTACAAATGAAGAGGGGGAGGTACCTAAAACAAACAATAGAAACACTCTGGATACAGAAGTTGATACCAGCCCATTTACAGAAGAAAGGGTTCCAAAAGAACTCTTAAAACTGAAGATGGACAATGCAATGGGGCCTGATGGGATTCATCCCAGAATTCTAAAAGAACTAAGGGTAGAACTATTCACACCACTGACTACCATCTTTAACAAATCATGGGAGGATGGGGTGGTACCTGAGGACTGGAGGAGGGCTGATGTGATTCCCCTTCACAAAATTGGGAGCAGAGCAGAAGCGGGAAACTACAGACCAGTTAGTTTAACCTCAGTGAAAGGAAAAATGATGGAATCACTTCTGAAGAAAAAAATTGAAGAGTACCTAGAGGCCAGAGGAGCACAGGACACAAGGCAGCATGGATTCACAGCAAGAAGGCCATGCCAGATGAATCTAATAGATTTCTTTGACTGGTCGACCAAAGTAGTAGATCAGGGAGGGACTTTGGACATGGCCTACCTAGACTTTAGCAAGGCATTTGACTCAGTCCCACACAAAAGATTAATATACAAGTTAGTCAGCCAGGGTGTGGGTCCCAGGATGATAGCCTGGGTAAGGAATTGGCTGGAGAATAGGACACAGAGGGTAATAGTAAATGGAGTCCACTTTGAAGAAGGGGGGTTACAAGTGGGGTGCCGCAGGGTTCAGTATTAGGACCGGTCCTCTTCAATGTCTTTGTAGGCGACATTGCAGAGGGACAGGAAAGAAAAGTATGTCTCTTTGCAGATGACACAAAGATCTGGAACAGAGTTGATGCACAAGATGGGGTGGAAAGGATGAGAAGGGACTTGGCAAGGTTAGAGGAATGGTCAAATCTATGGCAGCTTAGATTTAATGCAAAGAAGTGCAAGGTAATGCACCTGGGAAACAAAAACCCAGGGGAAGAGTACACAATGGGGGGTGAGATACTAACAACAACAAAAATGGAAAGGGATCTGGGGTAGTCATATCAGATGACTTTATGGTAGGCAAACAATGTGAGAGGGCAGTAAGGAGGGCTGGGGGGATACTGGGATGCATGGGGAGAGGCATCACCAGTAGAAAACAGGAAGTTGTTATCCCTCTGTACAGAAAGCTGGTGAGACCCCATCTGGAGTACTGTGTGCAGTTCTGGAGCCCCAATCTCCGCAAGGACATAGACAAGATGGAAGCTGTCCAGAGGAGGGCAACTAAAATGGTGCAGGGTCTGCACCAGAAGACATATGAAGAGAGACTAAAGAAGCTTAATATGTATAGCCTTGAGGAAAGGAAGGAGAGGGGGGACATGATAGAAACGCTCAAGTACCTCAAGGGAATCAACAAAGTCCAAGAGGGCAGCATCTTTCAAAAAAAGAGGTGTGCAAGAACAAGGGGGCACAATTTGAAGATGGGGGGGCTGCTCAGAGGTAATGTAAGAAAGTATTTTTTCACAGGGAGGATTGTGGATGCATGGAATGGCCTTCCAGAGGAGGTTGTGGAGTCAAAAACAGTGATTGAATTCAAGCATGCATGAGACAGCCATAAGGCAATTCTAGGGGGTGGGGTTAGAAAGAAGTAGGCTGCTGGTTAACTAGGATCTGCAGCTTTTCCATTAGGTAGGGAAATGGGCAGACTGGGTGGGCCAAGCGGTCCTTATCTGCTGTCAAATTCTATGTTTCTACGCCCCTACTGTGGAAAGGCAGAAAGCAGGAGATTTCTCTAGAAATATCACAGACATTTTGGGAAATAGCTGGCAATGTTTCTGTCTAGCACTGCAATCACCATGACAACTGATGCTGTTTCTTTACAAAGGCAATATATGTCATGGAGCTTAGTTGAGGGAGGGGATAATTTCTTGTGTCCATAATTTCATTGTAACAGCATTCCAGAGGCAGACAAAAATGAGAGACAAAGGCTCCCACTACCTTTTATGGTACATCATGTTTTTCAGCATCCAGATATCCATTAAAGAAGAGAACTGGATTCAGCATACATTAAATTCTAGTCATAAAATTTTAAACTTCCTTTCTCCCCTTAAACCAGAGGTCCACCCTTTGTTGCTGTTTATAGTTCTACAGTATATGATACTTGGCTATGCCACTAGTTTCTGTAGAATGAGATGTGCCACTGCGCAACTGGTAATTAATGATCCATGGTTGGCAGGCTCAAACAGCTTAAAAATACAGTAAAAAAATAGTATAA
This sequence comes from Neoceratodus forsteri, assembly GCA_016271365.2. Taxonomy (NCBI): domain Eukaryota; kingdom Metazoa; phylum Chordata; order Ceratodontiformes; family Ceratodontidae; genus Neoceratodus; species Neoceratodus forsteri. The sequence continues at coordinate 208,804,377 of CM057451.1, forward strand.
AGTATATAGTGTATAGTGTATTGTCTGAGTGATTCTATACTTATTATCTAATTTAATGATGGTCTCTTGATCATTTCTGATCAGTTCTGACTAGGTAAACAAAAGGTTTTGCACCAAGAATGCTCACCGGTACAGCTCCACACCTACATGAACATTCCCATTTAAACCTCACAACATGGTGCACAACACAGATTGATTTATAGTGGTCACATCCTGTTTGACAGAGAAACAAGTTTTATTAAACTGCCATGAGAGCTCAGGAGCACTGTGGTTGCAAAAACTCATACAACCAGATGCATCCTAGGAACTAATTAAATTTAGTCAGGAAAAATAGGACAGACCAGGTGGACCAAGTGGTCGTTATATGCTGTCAACTTTTATGTTTGTATGCTCCATGTAACAGTACTGAGTAATCAACTCCAGCTGCTATGTTTTGCTTCAAAAAAAAAAACACTCCTCTAAAAAGCCCAACCAAAACCCTCCTTACAGCTTGCAACCACACTGGCCACTTTTTTCTAGTCCTGTGGCACCATGTCTGCACAGACAGACTCAATGATTACCTCAGGTAGCCCCTGCCAACTGTTCCTTTAAAGAGCACCTCTTGTGCTTGAAACACCTCCCTCCCAGCCTTACTTTTCCTTGGTGTATTTGTTCAGTTTGAATGATAAAGGTGCTGTTTCACTCCACTAAGATCCTGGGATGAATCCCATTCACCTACTGGGATTTAAATAATTATCTCTGCCAGGCTTTTCACAGGCAATCTTCCCCGTCTACACATTAATATTAATATTAATATTAATATTAACAATATTAATAAGGTGGGATGGGGGCTGCAACCGCAAGTGCCATAACAGGAAAATTACAGATGAACTGACTGAATGATGCATTTAGTCACCATGACAACTGATAGCCCTGCAGGAGCTTGCTTTTTCTTTACAAAGGAAATATGTGACTTGGAGCTTAGTTGGGGGAGGGGTTAATTTCTTCTGGCCATAATTTCACTGTAACAGCATTCCAGGGGCACAGAGAAATAAGAAAGAAAGGTTCCTATTACCTTTTACAGTACATCATGTTTTTCAGCACCCACACATTAACTAAAGGAAGAGATTTGGATTCAACATACATTAAAACCTAGCCATAACATTGTAACTTCCTTTTTTGCCCTTAAACTACAGGTCCACACTTCATTGCTGTTTTTAGATCTCCAGCGTCTGATAATTGGCTATGCTACTAGTTTCTGTTAACCTTGATATACCACTGAGTAACTGTTAATTAAAAATCCAGTGTTGGCAAGCTCAAACAGATTAAAACTACAGTAACAAAATAGCATATAGTATATAGTGTTCAGTCTGAGTGATTCCACACTTCACACTTATTACCTAATTTAATGATGACCTCCTGATAGTTTCTGATCAATTTTGATTAGGTAAACAAAAGGTTTTGCACCACAAATGCTCACTGGGGTAGTCCCGCACTAGAGATGCAGCAAATTTAATTTCCGCCAGTGCAGTGGCAACAAAGTGGCCAATTTTGCCATGTGGAGTAATTCGCAAAATTATTTTGCCAAAGCAAAATTTTGCCTTCCATGGCAAAATTTCATCTTTCGTGGGTGAAATTTCACTGCAGAAGATGAAGTTTCACCGCGGAAGGTGGAATTTTGCTGCGGAAGGCAAAATTTTGCTGTTCCACCATGCAAAATTCTGCCAATCCACAGGGCAAAATTTTGCATTTTGCTCTACGAAACAGGTGAAATTTTGTGTATTACTCCGCAAAGCGAATTTTGCTCACTTAGCCCAGCTCTACCCCACACCTACATGAACATTCCTATTTAAACCTCATAACTAGGTTAACAACACAAATTGATTTATAGTGGCCACATCCTGTTTGATGGAGAAACATGCTTTATTAAACTGCCATTAGAGCTCAGAAGCACTGTGGTTGTTTCTTTACAAAAGCAATATGTGTTAAGGAACTTAGTTGGGGAGGGGTTAATTTCTTGTGGCCATATTCATTGTAACATCATTCCAGGAGCAGAGAAAAACAAGAAACAAAGGTTCCTTCTAGAAACATAGAAACATAGACTTTGACAGCAGATAAGGACCACTTGGTACACCCAGTCTGCCCATTTCCCTTCCTATTGGATAAGCTACAGATTCTAGTTAACCAATAGCCTACTTCCTGCAACCCCCTACTACAATTGCCTTATGTTTGTCTCATGCATGTTTGAATTCCCCCACTGTTTTAGACCCAACAACCTCCACAGGAAGGCGGTTCCATGCATCTACCACTCTCTCTCTATGAAATAAAATTCCTCACAATACCCCTGAGCTGTCCCACCTCTATCTTTAAATTGTGCCCCCTTGTTCTTACACATCTCTTTTTCTGAAAGATGCTACCCTCCTGGACTTTGTTGATTCCCTTGAGGTACTTGTAAGTTTCTATCATGTCCGCCCTGTTCCTCCTTTCATCAAGGGTATACATATTAAGCTCTCTCAGTCTTTCTTCATATGGCTTCTGATGCAGACCTTGCACCATTTTAGTTGCCCTCCTCTGGACTGCTTCCATCCTGTCCATGCCCTTGCATAGATGGGGTCTCCAAAACACACACAGTATTCCAGATGGGATCTCACCAACTGTCTGTTCAGAGGGATAAACACTTACCTTTTTCTACTTGTGATGCCCCTTCCTATGCATCCCAGTATCCCCCTGGCTCTCCTTACTGACTTCTCACATTACTTACCCACCTTTAGGTCATCTGATATGACTACCCCAAGTCCCTTTCCATTGTTATTGTTGTTAATACCTCTCCTGCTATTGAGTACTCTTCTCCTGGGTTTTTGTTTCCCAGGTGCAATACTTTGCATTTCTTTGCATTGAATCTAAGTTGCAATATGTCTGACCATTCCTACAACCTTGCCAAGTCCCTTCTCATCCTTTCTACCCCCCCTTGAGTATCAACTCTGTTACAGATCTTTGTGTCATCTGTAAAGAGGCATACCTTTCCCTCCAGACCCTCTGCAATGTCACTTATAAAGATGTTAAAGAGGACTGGACCCAGTACTGAGCCCTGTGGTATTCCACTAGTAACCCCCCTTTCTTCAGAATGTGTTCCATTCACTATTACCTTCTGTGTCATGTTGAACAGCCAGTTTGCTACCCAGGCTACCACCCTTTAACCCACTCCCACTTGAAATACCAATTAAACAATTAATTAAACAAACTCCCAGGCTGGCTAACTTAATTATTAGTCTTTTGTACGGTACTGTGTCAAATGCCTTGCTAAAGTCTAGGTAGGCCATATCCACAGCCCCTCCCTGGTTTGTTACTTTGGTTTCCCAGTCAAAGAAATCAATTAGATTCATCCGACATGACTGTCCTGCTGTAAATCCATGCTGATTTTGGTCCTGTGCCCTGCTGGCCTCTAGGTACTCAACAATTATTTCTTTCATAAGTGATTCCATCATTTTCCCTACCACTGAGGTCAAACTTACAGGTCTGTAGTTTCCTGCTTCTGCCTTGCTCCCCCTTTTGTGAAGGGGAATCACATCTGCCCTCCTCCAGTCCTCAGGTACCACCCCATCCTCCCATGATTTGTTAACAAATGTGGTCAGTGGTGTCACTAGGTCCTCCCTTAGTTCTTTTAGGATTCTGGGGTGAATCCCATCAGGCCCCATTGCTTTGTCCAGCTTGAGTTTTGGGAGTTCTTTCAGGACTCTTTCTTCTGTAAATGGACTGGTGTCAACCCCCCTACTCAGATTGCTTCTATTGCCTGGGTTAGGTAACTCCTCCTCATCTTCTCTTGTGAATACTGAGCAAAAGTATTCATTCAGTATATCTGCCTTTTCACTGTCTCCCTCTCCCCACCTCCCCTCTCCTTTATTAATCTTCACTATTCCTCCCTTAACCTTTCAATGCTCCCTAATGTACCTATAAAAGGTTTTATCCCCCTTCTTAACTGAGTTGGCTATTTTTTGCTTGGTATGGGCCTTTGCTATTCTGACTGCCTTCCCCACTTCTTTCTGCCTTAATTGATACAGTTCCCTGTCGTACTCCTTCTGTGATTCCTTATACTTCTTGAACGCAGCCTTTTTCTCCTTAACCTTCCTTGCTACCTCTTTTAAAAAACATAGTGGTTTATTACTCTGCTTTGTTTTCTTTATTTGTTTCACACAACGGCTTGTTGCCTCTATGATAGCAGTTTTGATTTTTCTCCATTGTTCTTCCACCCCTCCTTTTTGGCCATTTGCTAGTGCATTCCTCAGGTATCCACCCATTTTGCCAAAGTCAGCTCTTCTAAAGTCCAGTACCCTTGTTCTTGTATGGCTTATCTCCATGGTTGTTCTTATTGTGAAGCACACTGTGCAGTGGTCACTTGTTCCCAGATGTCTACTGACTTCTAAATTTGTGATCCTCTCTCCATTTGAGAGTACCAGGTCTAGTATTGCTCCCTCTGGAGTGGGTTACAACACTAGCTGTCTAAGACCTGTCCCCTGCAGGGCATTGAGAATGATCCTGCTCTTGGATGTGGCTGCATTACATGTCATCCAGTTAACATCTGGCATATTCAGGTCCCCCATCAACAGTATCTCCCCTTTTTCACCCATTTTAAGAATGTCCTCTGTCATTTTCTTGTCCATTTCCTCCCCTTGAGATGGGGGTCTGTATACAACCCCTGTACAGACTGTGATGCCATTCCCTGTCTCCAAGGTGACCCAGACTGCCTCTTGTCTTCCCCCTTTACTTTTTAGTTCTGTAGCTTTGATCCCTTCCCTTATGTATAGAGTTACTCCACCTGCTCTTTTACCCTCCCTGTCCCTTCTGTTCCTCTATGTAACCAGCAGCACTAAATAATCAACTTCAGCTGCTACTTTTTGCTTCAAAAAAAAAAAAAACTTTAACAAGCTCAACCATAACCCTTCTTACAGCTAGTAACCAAATTGTCACTTTCTAGTCCTGTAGCCCTGTGGCACCATGTTTGTATAGACAGACTCGAAGATTACCTCAAGTAGCGCCTGTCAACTGTTCATTTAAAGAGCACCTCTTACGATTGATCCCCCACAAGCCTTACTTTTCCTTTGCATATTTGTTCAATCTGAATGGCAGAGATGCTCTTTCACTTCACTAAGATCCTGGGATGAATCCCATACACCTACTGGGATGAAAATGATTATCTTTGCCAGGGTTTTCAATGGCGAACTTCACCCCTCTACACATTAATATTAGTGATGTTTTCTAAAGTGGATGAACATTGCATGGTCAGGATTAAGGGTGTGTGAATTAAACAGAGTGTACAATTACATAATTTTATATCAATTCTGATGCTATTTTTATGCTGCTTTTTGTGTGTAGACTACAGTACATTATATTAAGCTGATTGTGACTATTATTTGCAGCAATTTCCAGCAACCATATACTGGCTCTAAATCCAATTTGTTTTGAAGTTTTAGCTAATATGTGAAAAATCCCAAACCACTGGAAAAGAGTGAATGTTATTTTAACATTCAAAAGCAGAGAGAAGCAAAGCTCAAATAACACCATTCCTCCTCCTTCAAATATATATTCCAGGGTAACCAATGCAATCACTCACAATTTCAAGAATCTTCCCATTTATATTATCCAGACGTGGGGAGGAATTATTTTTTTTGTTCTTCCTTAATCTGTCAGTTGTAACTTTTTTTATTAGTTTTTATTTTCAGTGATTGCTGTGATTTTAAATTTTTTTGCTAGTGCTTCTTAAGTATCCATGCCATTTTAGTGGGATTAATTTAACCATAAACAGTGCCACCTGGCCATTTCAGCAGATACTGAGTGAAAATTTAACTGCAAACAATGGCACCTGGTGCATTTCAATAGATGCTGAGGGGGATTGAACTAATTAAGTGCATACCACATACCGCACTGCAGCACCATTTCATTAAAGAGGTAATGCTTGATCTACTGTGCCTGCTGAGGTTCACCCTGGTAATGTGAAACTTTTGTATAACTACCACTGTATGAGTGTGTTTGTAAAGATGTGACCAGGAAAGGAACACTAAGTTCTGGCAGTTTGTTGTCAAGTGTGTACTGGGGGGGCGAGGTTTACAGGGGCACAATTTTATTGATAGGGATATTCTTGATGAGGACATTCAGTATAACTTCCCTAATTTTCCAGAAAATGCTATTGGATCTTTAACTTTTACTTATACAGCAACCAAAGATAGGCAAAAAAGGACCTTCACTTATGATCTAATGCAAAAGACAGCTTCTCAACAGTACAGCGCACCTATACTGCAGTGTTAGAAATGGTATTAGCCCAAGCTGCTAGTGTGTGACCAGAGCCCACGATGTTCTCTTTTTCTGGCCTTAGAGGTGAGTTTTCACCCTACTAAGCTATTGACACTGCTTTCTTGCTGAAAAAAAAATAATTGTATACAGTTAAAGTAAGGCTGTAGATTGTTTTGTAGCAACTCTGCTAGCCACAGTGTTTAAAATAATAACATTTTGATTCTAGATTAAATAGTATATAGAGAATACTAGGTGGTGGGCAACCATGCAGAACCACTGTGTTCTGCCCCAGAGGGGTATGATTCCCTGTGACCATGAGAGTGAAGCTCATGATGTCTTTGGGAATCATACCCCGAGGTGGCAGAATATACAGATTCTGCATGGGGTTGCCCATCATGTATTTTATTTTGTGTGTGGTGCCCCTCTAATCAATTTAATAATATTTACTGCTTTCTAAATATCTTTTTTTCATGTTAAAATAAATTTTACTCCCCCATTTAGTATTTCAGGAGCTACAGCTTGTTCCTATGGAGAGTTGTGTGGTTGCTAGGGACTGAATATCCCTACTTTAACAGTGCACACTCCCATTGGTTGTTGGTGTTGTGTAGGAGGGATTTACAAAAAAAAGACATGGCTACTGGATGTCTCACTTAGCGAGCCAATTAACGAACTGGAAGGATAAACTTTTTTGTATGTAGACCGATTCTGATTATATTTGGTTGATCCTGAATAAAGAACTGTGCTTTTATTTAAAAAAAATACCACAGACATCGTCAGTGGAGATTCCAATAATAGAACCATGCCACAGTTTGATTTCAAAACACAGCTCGCTCTTTTCATTCTAAATGAGTGGAATGCTGTTCTGTATATACGGCAGTACAGCATTCTAGTCATTGTTTTCATTGTCGCTGAACAGCGTTTCAGTATGGTGGAATTTAAAGTTAGAATAATATTCCACCATACACTATAAATTCTCAGCAGAGCTGATCTAAAGTTATTCACATGTCAACCTCATTTTCAGGCATACATTTGCTCAATATGAAAACAAGATTTAGAACAATATTGATTTAAATCAGTACAGTAAAGTTGTGGAAGTCTCTTATACCCCATATTCAAATTTTCAAATAAGCAGGCAAATGTCAAAAGTGCATTGAAGAATCAAAGTCATTAAATGTGTTTATTTCTTGGAAAAAAATCAATTATCTCATTAGTTATTCAGTATACATTTCTACTATTAATAGAATGGATTGTAATGGTAGTTACTGATATACAGACTATGATTACACTGGTGTCTAGTGTTCCCATATTGAGATAAAGAATATGACTTTCCTGGTGTCTAGTGGTCCCCCCAATGATCACTAGCCCAATACAAATAAAATGTTTTCCATGGTGTCCAGTAATCCCTACCTCCACCCAATCACCCATCAGACAAACATACACTGTGTCCCTGGTGTCCAGTGTAACATTCCCCCATTCCAATCCTCTGTATATGATAGAGAAATCATTCCCTAGTCCCTATCCCTGATCCCCTGTATCCCACAATAATGTTATTCCTTGGTGTTTAGCAGACCCCCACCTCCCTCAGCCCAGCAGGTAGTGCCCCACCATTCTGATCCACCAGCATACTGACTATGAGCCTGCGACTGACACAGCCCTCTGCTCTCCACCATGGTCAGCTGCTGACTGAGCTATCATTTACTCATGTGTTATAACAAACTCCATAGATGGATCTGGAACCATTCATTATGATGCAGCACTGTAAATAAATTCTATTTCACCTTATAAACAGTGGCGCTTATGCACGAAGGGGTGGGTAATATGCTCCTGAGGTCCAAACCCTGCCCACACAGCTCTGCACCTGCAGGAGGTCCACGGGTGGCAACATTCACAAAAAGTGGCCACCTCATGACTCCCATATGTGGTCCCAACCCACTGGCATGGAGGCCCATGGGGACGGTAAGGTGCATAGCTCTGGATCTGGGAGGGCAGATAATCAATTGCCCAACCCACACCCCACAGTGGATCACCTTTGCTCCTGTGCACCATGTGAGGATCTGGCGTGTAAAGTGCCACATGCAGTATGAGGGGTGGGTACCCATATGACCACCTGCAAGCCCCCAGTGTGCCCCACATGCAGGGGCTTCCTCAGTGGGGGTGCACAGGACCCTACCTCAAAGCCACAGCCAGCAGCTGTTACTCCGGGGGACTGCATAAATGGTCATCCACTTTTAGGGCTGCTCTGATCTGGCAGAGATGCCAACACCTGTGCCTGGCACTCCAAAGTTTGAGCATACCGCGGAGTGCCAGTACACCCCCTGCACTCTCCCCCAGGTCTGCCCCTGTACATAGGTCAGCACACCACAGGGGACCCAGTGTTAATGGGGGGCATCTGGCCAGTTATGAATGCCATTCAGGGGGCACAATGGGCTTGGGTGGATGTGGAATGGGCTGGCATCAGGGTTATGCAGCACATACCCACTCCACACCTTAGTGTATAAGGCTCAATATTTGTTCAAGACAAAATGTGCTCTGTTCTTTCTCCCATATTCCCTTTCCACCAGACCAGGATACATTTGGAAGAAAACTGTCTGTTAAGGTCAACACAGTTTGTCATTTTATTTATTCATATCTGTATAATAGTGTGTTTGCAAAAATGTGACCAGGAGAGGAACACTAAATTTGTCACCAGGTGTGTATGGAGGTGGGGTGATGACAGGTGCCTGATTTATTGATAGGGGTATTCTTGACAAGGACGTTCAGGATAACCACCTTAATTATCCAAAAAGTGCCATTGGATGTTTAGCTTTCACTTAGACAGCAACCAAAGTTAGGCAAAGAGGACCTTGATTTATCATCTAATCCAAAAGACAGCTGCTTGGCAGTGCAGCACACCTATACTGTAGTGATAGAATTGGGTATTAGCCCAAGTTGCTGGTGTGTGACCAGATCCCGTGACATTATTTTTTTCCGGCCTCAGAGGTGAGTTTGCACCATCCTGAGCTATTGACGCTGCTTTCTTGCTGAAAAAAAAATTAATAGAAAAATAAAATAAGGCTATACAAAGTTTTGCAGCAACTCTGCTAATCACAATGCATAAAATAATAACATTTTGACCCTAGGTAAATAGTATAACTTATTAGCAGAGCTGATCTAAAGTTATTCACTTGTCAAACTCATTTTCAGGCATACATTTGCCCAATATGATTAAAGATTTAGTACAATAATGATTCACAACAGTGCAGCAAAATTGTGGAAGACTATTATGCCCATACTTAAATTTTCAAATGTATAGGCAAATTTCAAAAGTGCATTGAAGTAAGAAAGTCATTAAAATTTGTATGCATATGGGAAAAAATTCATAATCTCATCAGGTTTTCAGTATATAGTTCTACAATTTATGAAATGGATTATAATGGTAGTTACTGAAAGTAATGGTGAAAGTTATGCTTGATATTTGCACTCCTGGTAAGGGTGAAAGTTGTGTGTCTGCGAGCTATTTTCATTTCAACTTCAAGCTAAGGCTATAAATTAATTTCAACTTCATACCTTTGGCAGAGCCACATTGTCTTCCAATGAAGTACAGTAGTTGGCACAGTGTGAAAAAGACAACTGTAAAGAGCCTTGAGGTCAACAATGAATATGAATTACTGTGGTTTACTAGTGGCAGCTGGCAGGTGTTGTTGGCAAGCATATACTAACATACTAAAATACTAAAATGCCAGCAGAATAGGCTTAAAGGTCTTTCGTGTCTGCTTGTTTGGTCAGCCCCCACCCTGGGAGCTGATCTTGCTGCCCCCCTCACCTTCTCTGGCTTCTCCCTTTCCAGTTCTGGATATTCTTGCTGCATTGGATTTTGCTTCCAGAATCCTACCCCTGTACCTGTTCCACCCGCTCTTGAACCCCTCCACTATCTCAGCCTCTACCAGCCCCCTAGGCAGCACATTCCATGGCTCCACCACCCTCTCAGTGATGTAGCACCTCCTCCTTTCTCCCCTGAATCTTCCCCCCTCCAGCTTCCACCCATGCCCTCTAGTGGCCCCCTCCTCCTTCCTTCGAAGCACCCTGACTGTTCCTCCCCATTACCCCCTTCATGTACCTGAAGACCTCTATCATGTCCCCCCTGTCCCTTCTCTCTTCCAGTGTGTACATATTTAGCTCTTCGAGCCTCTCCTCATAGGTCCTGTCCCCCAAGCCCCAAATCATTTTGGTTGCCCTCCTCTGGACCCTCTCCAGGAGTTTAATGTCCCTCTTTATGTGTGGCCTCCAAAACTGCATGCAGTACTCAAGGTGTGGCCTCACCAAGCAGTTATACAGAGGGAGTATCACTCTCTAGCAATGCATCCCAGCATCCTGTTGGCCTTTGCTGCTGCCCTCCTACAAGTCTCTGAGTTGTTCATCTTGACATCCGCATCCATATGCTGTGAATTACTATGTGTGGTGCTGTGACATAGACCACAGAATGAATGACTCCAGCATCCCACTCCAGACACAGACCTATAGTAATTATATGTATTAATTTCTGAACTCAATGCTTATCCCCAACTTGACTCTGTATTACCTCCATGCCAATTATTACCTTACCTCTGGACCCATATATTTGTAAAATGTGTAACAATACCCGATATACACACACACACACACACATATACACACACACACAGGTGTTCCCACATGCGCACACATGGGTGCGGGCACACACACAAACACACACACATTTTTCTCTTTCCTTTTTTTTTAATATTAAAAATTTCTGTAATACTTTACAGAAAGTGGAGTTACTTTCAGTGTAACTACACTGGAATAGATAAACGACTGCCATTCAATGTATCAGGTGTTACACCCTCTCCCCATTTGATAGTTGATATATTGTGAAAAGTCTTCCAACATCTGCCACAGTGCACTGACTCCCTGCTTAGTCAGATGCAGTCCATCAAATTTAAAGAACTTTCTCTCCCAAAACTGTTGCCAGTTACCTACAAATCTGTGTCCTTTTTCCTGGCACCAGCCCTTAAGTCACTTGTTTAACTCCCTTATCTCCACTTTCCCTGACCTTCCATCCATCTGCCCCCTGTCCCAGACCAACAGGATCACAGAGAAGGAGATGCCAGATGAAATGGATGACAGTTTGTCTCCCAGCCTGGTCAGGTGTTCCTTGGTCTCCCACAACTGACAAGCTGGCGAGATCACTAGTCCTTATGTGTACTAGGATGTAGATGATTTCTCCTGCTTCCTGAAAGATTTTAGCAATGTGGTCAGAGTCTCTCCATGCTGATGTACCTGGGAGACATCTGACCATTACCCCTGGATAGAGGTAGGTATCAACTCCCCAAATCATACAGACGCTGACGATCAGAAGTGTTTTGGATTTCCTTTTTGCTTTTATTGTTTTGGTCCTTCTTTTTGGTGAGTTTTGCAGAACTAGCTTTTGTGCTGCAGTATCCTGCTTTGCAGTGTCCTCTGTCCCTTTATTTGATTTCGGAGGTAGCGGCAGATACCTGTTTGTAGTTTTTATATGGTTTGTGGATGTGATACGCTGGTGAGCATTGAGTGATTGGGCACCCAATTTGCCCGTCCTAACCACCTGCTAACTTTCCAGAACAACTACCCTCTGTGGTAGAGGTGCTTCAGTTGGATGATGGGGAAATAGTGGGTGGTTCTTTTAATATATTTCCTCCTGAATATTTAATTTGAAGTGCACAATCTCTGCCCATGCTGCCTGAAGCGGAGACCTTAGATCTCCAATGATCCAACATTTAGGATAGTATCCTAAATCCTGTATAACTGCCCTTTTAAAAAGTGTTCCACAGCATGCACAGTTAACAATATCTATTCCAGCTGAGTTGCTGAGTTTATAACCTTGTCTGAGTAATTAGAAGGAAAATGAAAGCAAAGGTTTTATTTATTTTTTTTCGGTTTGTTTTGTTTGTTATTGTCTAACTTTTTATAACTAGTTAAATTAATTGTGTCCCTGTATGTGAGGTCACTGTATGGATACCTCTCTAATCCTCCCCTTAATGCTTTGCTACAGGAAATGTCACAGCTGTACTGCTCTATAAAAGCAGCATAGCAGGGGATGGTTGGAGATGGGGGTGGGTGGTTGGGTCCTTCCCTTGTCGAAAAAGAAGAGCCACAGATGAAAGAAACATGGAGGTAAGAGCAGAAACAATCAACCAACGACAAATGCAGTCACTGTCCTTCAGTCTGTATCTCATATGTGCTCCTGTAATTAGCTGTGAAAGTTTAGCCTAATGGTAGATAAAACTATAAAACCTGTAAGCACCACCTGTAACAATTTCACAGAAGATATACCCTGCAAAAAAACAGTTTGCTACAGAGAAACATAGTCTTCCACCTCAAAAACACCAACTAACCTGACCTTTGAAATCTTCCCTCTGTTACTAAGAATTTGTGAGCTCCACCCACTGGTTACACTGCTAATCCCCTGGAAGAGTTGTGGGAGGAAAGCAATTAGCTTCTTCAATGTGAGAAGGAGCTGCAACACATTTGAGACCGAAGCAAACACCTGTCAGCAAAAAATAAAGTGGTAGCAAACAGTAATTTTGCTTAGCCTAATGATTGATTACAAAAATAACAAAACCCGTAAGCACCATCTGTAACAATTTCATAGAAGACATACCTTGCAAAAAACAAATTGCTACAGAGAAAAATAAAGCAATGAAAAAGTAACAAAACCTGTAAACACAACTTGCAGAACACTTCAGCAGAAGATATACCTTGCTAAACACAATTTGAATCAGAGAAGATTACAACAGCAATCTGTAGGCAAAAAACAATAATACACCTGTAAGCACACCCTGTAACAATGCAGCAGAAAGTATATCCCACAACAGGAATTTGAATCAGAGAACATTAAACCTCTAAAATGTAAGAAAAAAAAACAGGAACAGAACCTGTAGGCACAAAATAAAATAGTAACACACAGCAAATCTGCCTAGCCCATAGAAGCTTTAATTTTTTCCTTGCTCTGATGATGTTGTGCCTTGTTCTGTTCTTACAAACAAACCTTGAAGAAAAGAGTTCAGGTGAAGCTAGGTGCCTTAGCCAGCAAACCTAGTCTTCCAGGACAACAACTGGTGTGCAAGAAGGTCAGCTCCTAATTATTTAGTGCATATACATTTTTTTTATTTAGTTCAACATGCCACCAAACAAAAACACATCAATGATCAATGTTTCATGGATATCTCAGAACAGAATCTTAATGAATTTACGTATACTTATTCCTAAAATAAGTTAATTACAGGACTACAGTTGCCATGCATGGGGTTGATCCATGGATACTATTGCCCTAATAATAGGGTTAAGAATCTTACTACACACCTGTTATTGCCTCTATCAGAGCAGAGACACAAAGATGGCTGAAGTTACACCTCTCCCAGAAAGGTAATTTAGAAACAGTATGCATATTTATTCTACCAAGCTATTTTACTTGTTCAGAAATCTGTTCATAGCAATCCCCCAAAAATCCTTCAGAAAGTGGACAGACTGATTGCAGGATTTCTGTGGGAAGGGAAAGTGCCATGCTTCAACAGAGTGTAGCTGAGGGCCCACTGGTCTAGGGGAGGTCTGGGCCTCCACTGGCTGCAGGGGTATGTTGTGGCATATAAGGTGACAGTTCCTCCCACCAACTTTGGAGACTCCAGTATGGGTGGAAATGGAAACTGCCACAGCCAACACACCCTGGCTGGGAAGCTTGCTACAAAAAGGGAAAAGCCAGCAGGGAAAAATCCATCCAATCATCAAAGAGACCAGAGGCGCATGACACACATGCATGTGCATCTCACAATGTCCAGAGTCCTCCTGGAGCCCATCAGGAAAGTACAACCCACTATGGGACAACCCCTTCCTCTGCATAAGGGTTGGACCATGAAGTGGAAGTCCAGGCAGGAGAAAGGCATCCATTCAGTGTGAGATCTCCTAATCCCGAAAGCAGAAGACATGATGACCTTCCAGCAAATGCAGGACTGGTATCTTCAGACTTGTGGAGATTTCTCCAGATTAGGGACACAACCCATGCAGCCAGGGACATACAACACTTGAGGGAGGGATCTGGCTTGCTGGCTACTGCACATAAAGCTGGTAAAACCAAAGGTGTGGCATGGAAACTCTGCTGTCTTTTAAGGGACGTTCAACCAGACACCACAGACAGGTGCAGGCTTCAGTGGGCACAGAAATTCCAGGTGGATATTCCCATTGGGAAATGGGAAGAGTACCTTAGAGGACCACACCTGGTATACAGGGACTTCAGGAGACAGATGATCCAGCTCAAGACCCTGTTAAGATGATACAGGACACCAGATGTGTTGCAGAAGATGGAAATCCTCCCACACTCTCAATGCTGGAGATGTCAGGCCCCCTCAGGCAACTCTTCTTAACATTCTATGTGATTGTCCTATTATGGGGCCTTTCTGGGCAGAAGTGTACAGGACTGCATCAGGATACTCCACACTTCTGTCCCCACCATCCCAGCCCTTATCCTCCTTGGAGAAACTTCCACCACTTTAATCTGCCATTCCCAGTTAAAAATTTGGTACTAGTTGTGTTTCTAGAAGCTGAATGGGCAATTTTGGTAAGATGGTGCCAGGCAACACCCCCATCACTTCTCACATGGCATACAGCATTAGTCAAGTTAGAAATATTCGAGTAACTCACATATACTAGCAGGAATCAGACAAAGATATACAACAAGAAATGGGGAAACCACTTGAGGTTCTATATTTGCACTACCCCCACACCACCACCTGGCAACCCTCCTCTATGAACTGATCAAGACTCTACTCCTACATAGGGCCCCAGGCCTCTTAAGGTACATCATGGCCCCCTAGGACTATGATGTCCCAGGGAGAAGACAAGCTCAAATGCTCATCTTGAAGCCAAGCAACTGTGAGCACTGTACATTAGCCTGCAAGGGATCCCCCAGATGCTATTCTTGAAGGAGCCTAACCCTATGCTCCAGATCAATTGACCAACTGGAAAGTGCACTGGGTGTAGCGCATTTGGCACTTGATAGCAAGGTAAGACCCTAATACATGTTATAGATAGGGGTCATTCCCTGTATTTTATCTGTTGACAATAGTTACTCAGTTATCATAATTATCTGCTGAAATACACCATCGAGTGCTTGGTAATGCTGTTAGAAAGTATATGTTACAGTACATCAGGACTGTCGACCTTTTTGGAGTGGCTAACTCCAATGTATGTTCTGTTCTGCAAAACTTCAATCAAAATAAAAAAAAACACATTCTTCAATGTGACAAGGAAAGAACTCTTGCCTAGGGTGTCCCAGATGACTTTGGCTACTACAGGAACCAAGGCCTCCAGGTAGTCCATAAAAATCTGGGTTGGGCTTGGTTCCAGGATACACCATGAAGAAGACATTGCAACTTGATATCTACAGATCTGAAATGGACTGAATCTCCATACTGAGTACAGGATTGGCAACATACAAGCTGTCTCTCCCATTGTTGGCAATCACCCTCACCCACAAGATCATTGTCTTGAGGAGGTACACTCTGTCAGGGAAGAAAGAACCAGATTCCTCACACCTCACTGTGGAAATGGCCTACATGGATGGTAGAGACTGGAAGTAGAAGTTTGTCTATGGTGTAATAGAACCAGAATGGTCAGTAATGGTCTAGTCCTCCTTGTCACAGATGACCTTGACAGGGACTCTGTCTTTATCTGGTTTATTGACCTCTATTAAACAACATAATGAGTTCTCAGAGCTAGCCTGTCTTCCGTCAGTTACAGTCTCAACCAGATATCCTCCAGCCTCTTCACTAGTATATTCAAGTGCTTCTGTTCATTGTTTTTCCATAATAAACTATAATGGAAGACCAACGTGCTGACAAGAAGTGGCCAAAGGGTATTAACAATAGTTTAAAAAGTCATATAATAGCCTAAAACGGCTGCATCAACACAACCCATGCAGGCAGCCAGCATGCCCAAGATGTCCAGCACTTCTGCAAACCTGTTCAAAGTTACATTATGTTAAGGGCAGTATTGAATCATCTCCACCAAGGGGTAAAACATGTAGGAAGCCACAGACGTGTATTTCACTGTAAACTGCTCCAACCAACCTCAACATTAGTAATCTCAAGTATTAGCATAGAGACCATACCCAAGGTGTGACCATCTTAATGCTCTGCAGAGGAAGCAACCTGCCGGAAATCCATAGCAGACATCATCTGGAGGAATTTGGTAGCTAACTGTGAGAGCAAATCATGGTTCCATATATTAACATCATGGGCAATAATATCATGGTACAAAATATTATGGACAAAACATTGCAGACAGAAATGTTGGCTGTCAAAAACATCTCAGAAAAAAACAGTGCAAGCAGGCAGCAGGCTGCACAAATTGCAAGCTGGCACAGAGTGCAAGATACTGGAGCGTTCAATGCACACCTTTAATGACAGAACACAGCGACACAGTAGACCAAGAACACACAGACCATGCACACCCAACCGCCCAAGCCAGAATATGAAACAGTAGCCCATGGCCAGTGGGCATGCAATCCGACCAGTGCCAGGGGGCACTCACACTGGCAGTTCAAATTATATGCAATGCCCCTGAGGTAATCGTATGTGCCTCTGCCACCATAGTCCATGACAATGGTGTGTATGTGCCTGGAGGAGTCCTTGTAATTCTTCTTTCCTGCAGGTTCATGCCAAACGGAGACACACTGTTCAATCTTGATGGTGTTTAACCTTTGCTCAAATGTCAGCACTTCAATGAAATGCCACAGGCTAGGGTGAGAGACACCAATGAGGGTGTTGAATGCCAGGTGCCATCCCTCCATGGAATTGATGGTCCACACCTCTCCAGACTTGCAGAACTCCTAGCCATTTCACAGCTCCACTGGGAAAGGGGACAGTGGCATACCCCACCACGGATGGACTGGCCAACACAAGCATTCTTGAAATAGTCCACTACAGGACAAGCAGCTCATTGTGGTGGATGAAAAAATCCCAGAATCACATTTCCTCAAACGCTGAGGTAACATCACCAGTGGGGCATGAGTGACATGGCCGGCAGCATACACACATGTAGTGCAAAGTCCTCGCTGACCACATAGAGCTGTTGAATGGTGGACACCCCCTTCACCTTCCTCCAGACAGTTTGGCACAAGTGACAAAATCATCTGTGCAGGTAGGCATTTGGGAAACACAGCACCAAACAACTTTATTGCAACCTATTCAAAGTCCAGCACAATGGATTCTGGGCCGAGGTCCTGATGCAGCTCCCATAGCTCAGTGAAGGCCCTGGTGTACGCGGCACTTGCCTTGGAGGTCAGCTGGATGTACACAGCGGTTAATACTGCACTGTTCTGTACACCGTGCACTGTGTACAGCTGCATTAACATAAGAGGGAGATTCTGGAGCTGTCATCTGCAAACTGTGTATCGCAGCATGCCATATACTGAAGGTTCTTGTGAGTGGTGAAGATGAGGCCCCCTTCCACACCCCCGCTGTTATGCATGATGAATGCCTCCCCCAAGAGTGTGTCTGTCTTTACTCCTCAGGGATTGTTAGGTCACAGAAGACTGTGGGCATGGGGGATGTGTGGCATGCTACATTCTGCATATGCTGTACCCGTCTCTTCAGCATGTTCACACTGGGCAGCTTCCCATTAACAGAGGGTTCTACATTACTGCAGCAAGAAACAACAACATGGATTGGGGTCTCACAGGTGTGGACAGCACTGTTCATCACCTCTGTAACTGTTTCCTGGCAACAATGTCCCACAGTCAGGGACGGTGTGTGTGAGTTAATCACCTTGATCACAGCCTCCAGTGCTGTGCACCTTTGCCTTGAATTACCCATGGTAGTACTCACACAGTTTCAATATATCTTCTCATCAGCTGTGTGCTGCTTATTGTACAGGTAGCTCTTGAACTGCAGGAGAGTATTCCCCTTTTGACTTTTTATATAGTGCAGCACCATCCCCAACAAACACCACACCCTACTCACTGATACACACTGTGGCACTGCCAATGCAGGAATCACAGCTCTGACAAGACTTCCTGCAACCAGTCAGTGCCTCCATTGCTAGGGCTGGGTGTAACCGATGGCAGCTATATACTTGCAGTGGAGGTGGGTCTAACTTCTCCTGGCCCCCACTCCACTGCTTGCAGTTAACCTATCCTGTGTGCAGATCAGGTCAATGTATCACACCTGCAATGGTGGGGGAAACTTTGCCCGGCGCCTGCACTGCTGCTTGCTGTTCACCTGTCCTGAGACAGCTCCATGTTTCGCAAGCACAATGGGGGGGGGTCATCACACAACCGTTGCAGTGTACCTGTGCTGTTGGACTTCCCAGTCCACTGCTGCTCTGTCTCCTCTTCCTGCTCTCTCTATTGCTGTCCTCCCATGGTGTGTTACATTTCCCACTGTCCGTTTACGTTGTCTGCCCTCTTTCCTGTGACTACTCTGTCCTGTACAGGTCCCTTGATACCTGGCCCCACAGTGCCAGGGCCAGTGCATGCCCAGCATTGTAGGTCATGGTGTCGCTGTGATCCCATCAGTTTCCTGCAGTACTGAGGATACACATCCATCCCTAATCGATGCCTAATGCTGTCTCTTGACCCCAACTGTATCCTCAGATGGGTGCAACAGTCTGAGAATATATCCTTGCTTCACTCCTTGTACCCTCCCTGATTGCAAGCTCAATGTGTGTGTTCCAGTAGCTGGAGTTCCATGGCCTTTCCCTGCCCACCGGCCAGTATATGTCATACATTGCCAACACAGTGTAAAGCTCCATTCATTTAATGGTCATGTGGGGGACTGCTGTTTGCTGGATTCCATGCGTTTCTCCTGCAGGGGGTGTTCCTTCCTATTGGCTGTCATTTTTTTCCTGCCCTGTTGCCCTGCACCCATGGCACCCGCTGCTGTCCATGTGATGTTTGCATCCCGATGGTATTGCTCACCTGCCATCTCCTGTGTTTCCATGTCTTGCTCCCCACCCTTTCTACATGCCTTATGCTGTCAGGCACATGCACCAGCCTCCTGGAACCTTGTCCACACACTACCGGATGTGCACACGGTGTTTTCACACTGCAATGTTATGCACAGTGTGACCATTTCACCTGCAATGTACAACCCACAATGTTTTTTACTGCTTTTTGTTTTTCTGCAATGTTAACACACAGAACCCAAATCATCCACCCAAAAATTGATATCCCCTTCAGCAACAGTTGGCTAAAAGAATCCAATACCAGGCCATGTCTACAAATTCCTACAAAAATAAATACTCAGTTGTCCCTCAGAGGTTAATAGATGAGTAAAACCTTTCATACCATGTCCCTCTTATACTGAACAGCCAAACATTGAAATGCACCAGCCTTCACCACTACAAACAAGGTG
This sequence comes from Neoceratodus forsteri, assembly GCA_016271365.2. Classification (NCBI taxonomy): domain Eukaryota; kingdom Metazoa; phylum Chordata; order Ceratodontiformes; family Ceratodontidae; genus Neoceratodus; species Neoceratodus forsteri. The sequence goes on from CM057451.1 coordinate 208,824,023, forward strand.
AACCACAGCTCAAATTTGAATCAGAAGGGGCCTGATATTGGAATACAGGCAAAAGGAGAGAACAAAGGCTTGTACCCAACCCTTAGAAGGCTATATTCAGCACCAGCACTATCCAACTGAATGTAAGGCCATGTTAGCATACCACAAAGATGAGTAGTGCTGCCTGACATAGACCTGGGATGTATGCAGCCCACAGGGAAGTACAGGGAAGATCTGTGCCCCCCTGATCTGATATGCCATAAGCTTCCATCATGATATTCAGCCACCCACATGCATTTGAGCCCATTGGAAATACTAGATGTTAAGGACCATATGAATGACTATTATGGTATCATTTGTATGGGAACCAGTGGCAGGTTTGTGCCTGTCCTGTGGCCAGCAGCCACATCAGCTGTGGTGGTGACCACCCCCCCATCCCAAGCATCAGTTCCCATTATATTCAGGAGTCCTTTGTGTCCAGTGACACCCTCCACCATCTATTCCTCATCCTGCTAATAATAGTGGCTTCCCTGGTGTCTAGTGGCACCTCTCCATCCTCTGATCATTGGTTGCCCTAGTAGAAATAAAGATTCCTGTGCTGTCTAGTGACAGCACCCCCTCCCACACATTTGCCAATGACATCCATACTGTTCATAAATTCTTTGGTGTCCCATGGCAGCACCACCCTCTTACTACCCCTCCCAATAGAAACATAGACTTTGATGGCTGATAAGGACTACTTGGCCTGCCTAGTCTGCCCATTCCCTAACTATTGGATAAGATGCAGATCCTAGTTAACCAACAGCCTACTTCCTCCTACATCCCTCTAGAATTGTATTTACTGTATTCAAAAACATTTCACTGTTTCAAAGTTCAAAGTGTACATTTGCAGCAATGTACTGTAATCTACAAACAATAACCATTTCTCACTTTTTGTATAGGGGATCAAAGAATGATTGAGATGATGTACAGCAGTTAGGGACTGCTAGCTTTTAGGTTTGGAGTTACTATGTCAGATAGTTTTATCTCTGTATTAAGTAATTCATACTTCATTGTAGTATTTGCAGTTTAAATATGTGGAAGGACATGTCAATATGACAGTCATTGCACAATTACTATTTAAATGCTTTTTTGCACACATTCTGTATTCAGTAAAAAGTAAATATGTTTCAGAGCTCCTTCAAGTACAGTATATCACATGTTCTTTGTTAACATTGCAAATTGACTTGCATAAAACCAATTGCATTTCTTTCCCTTACATGTAGTGCTATAGCTGAATGAAAAAAAAAAACATTATATTGACTTGCCATTCCCCATAATGAAAATGCAAATACAGTTACACTATCAAGTATAAACTACTTAATATTATGAAATTGGTGGAAGGAGTACTGGCTCCTGATTGACCATGAGGTCAGTTCAGCTGGGCCATTATCCCAACACAATGGACCAGTTGAAATTAGCTCAACAAAAATACATTTAAAAGATACATGCAACTAACTAAAAAAGATCCATTTCATAATTGCAGTAAGGCACTCCATGGGATGTGTTATGGTGGGCTAATGGATCCCTTCTTGGGTGGTGGAAGCACTTAGCTTTGCCTCGTACTTCAACCCACCTGAGGTGGGCCATTATTTCACTATAACACATCCCCGTCATGCCTTATTGCTTAAGTAATTAAGGATTGCTAGGGTTTCTGGTATACTTTTAATATGAGTAGTTTTATATTTGTATTATATTTTATTTTATATTTCTCCAGTATGAATGAACAGCAATGTGATGTTATCTTATCAGTATTTATGATTAGACAGTTCCTAGTTTGCAGCTTCCTATCTATAGCTGTTTTAATGCCGACATTAATAACTTAATTTTTCTCTTGCATTAAGTACCAATTTTATTTTTTTTATTACACTCAATCTGACAACATTGCAATGAGTATTTTCTTAACTATTTTAGCTGGGTAGGGTAGCAATAGCTCCTCAGAGTATGCTTGTGTGCACAGGATAGATGATAGACAGCAGATGCTGCAGTCCACAAGGCAATCTAACAGCAGTTATAAATTCATCCTGCATTTGGCAACACGATGTTCCTGGCTTGATGAGGTAGATAACAGGCATACTGTGACAGCATGCAGGGTAGACTGTCAACTGTTCAGAAATGTATCCCATATTAGTGCATTAGTGCTAGAACTCCTGAATGATGATCAAGGACTGTTTAGTTTCTGCTGTCATACAAAATTGTCTAAGACATTTCATGTTAATTTCTGTGTGGAAGTCAAAAAAGCATACAGCACCTCACTCTTCATATGTTGAATCGGGTGTTTTACTTTGTATTTGCAGCGCATATTCTGAATCTCCACTGGATGACCACATGAGTGATCAGGAGAAAATGGTGCAAACTGATTTGGTACTTAACTTATTATAAAAGCAACATAAGTATCTTACTTACAATATGATTGCTAACTTAAAATGTAAAATGTATTTATTTTTTTATGCCTAAAACTGATTTTGCAGTTAATATTGTATGTTTCCTATAATGGTAGATCTACTGTATAGGTTTATATGTTAAATTACTCTACTGAGTCGTACAATGAAAAGTGAGAGCCTGAATGATTTTTGTTTTATCCCCTCCAAGGAATTTTCATGAAATGTCTTAGACAGTTTTGTAATTCATCAGAGGTATAAAGGAGGGAACAAAAGATGAACTGTTGAAGGAATAAAATGAATTCCCATTTTTTGGAGCCATGGCTTATGAATGCATGCATTACTCCCAAAAATATTAAATAATAAATCAACTTGTACTATATCCATGTCTGAAAGGAGTGATCAGTAGAGACAGACTAGGTGATGGTTTTTTACCACCATCTGGTAATTATCAGGAAGTTTCTTAAACAAAATTTTAATATTGCAGAGGTATAAAGAAGGGAGAAAAAAGATCAGTGACCTTAGAATTTTAATGGAATGTCATGTGTAGGTGAGATCGCTATTAAACTCATTTTTGTATGGTAGATCTCCCAAGCCGCTAAGGTCATATATTTCCATTAAGTAGTATAAGGATTGGGGTGATCACCATTAAATGCACATTCTGTTTAGTAGTATTACAGCTAGAATAGAAATGACAGGTTTTAAAGGTGCTCAGACTTTTAATTGATTGGTCAGGTTTGCTTATTCTATTTAGAAGTTCAAGTTTAGCATTTGATGACCACCAAGTTGTACAGTACTTACCATCTTCTCCCTTCCCCCAGGGACACACCTGGAATAGAGCAATTATAGCTCTGTGTGCCTTTCCTGATGACATTTTTCAATCAAATAAAATATATAAAATATATAAATAAATTAGAGTTACAGTACTGTAGCATCCATCTGTAGGGCAGCTACATTAGGTAAATACCTTTGCAAATTATGTCTACCAGGTGAAGCTGTGCTGTGCAGTGGAAGCATTTAATACAGTATGCATGCATGTACTACACTATTCTGTGATCCTCAGTATTGTAAAATATACATTTTAGGATCTTAATTTTGTATATCGACCTAGCTCTCGGTCTTGAGTAAACACCTGAGCAGTTTGCAACGGCCACGCTGACACTTCTAACATTTTGGGGAAGCCCCAGTAAACTTGTGAATGAAGGAGTTTGGATTTTCTCAAGCACTGCTAGGTAAAGTTACTTTCAAATATAAGAAACTCTAATAAGCATGGTAAAGTGAATGCATTTCTGAAACATATAGTATTGCAATCCGTATATGAAATGTATAGCCAGGATATACTCTACTGCACATAAGGGGGCCAACATGTTACAGCACTTGTTTCAGGAATGCATTCACTTTCTCATGCTCAGGAAAGTGTCTTGTATTTGCGAACATTCAAACTCCATTATTCACAGGCTTACTGGCACTTCCCTGCTGAGTTAGAATTACTGTACATCTGTGGCTTTGGCAAACTGCCCAGAATTTCACTTGGGACCAGGACATAGGAAAACAAGAAAAAACTAAGATACCAATTAGCAGCCTTAGAGGCATTAGTTGTGGATTTAAATTGCTTTTTGCCTGAAGATGTGCAGTAGATACTTCCAAGACGGCGGGTTAAGGTATCCACTATTTAATTTGAACTGCCCATAATTCTTTTTTCTACCCCCCAACCACATACACACACACACACACACACACACAAATATGCCAGTCGTGTAGCAGCTTCATTCCTTTGGTAGCAGTGTATTCGGTTGGTATTTGGTGGTCATGAACATTATCAGTGGTAGCAAATGTAATGGTAAATTTGTGGATTTGCGTTCCTTCACTCTCCATAACCAAGGGATATGAATTTACATAAGCTCATGCCCAGTATTCTGCCTTACTAGCTGGAAAGCCATTTATGCAGATTCTCTGAAAAAAAGAAAATGTAAATAATATATGTAGCTGTTTTGTGAAATGTCGCATTTACAGTACAATCTGCAGTATGGGTCAGACAGCAGTATGGGGAGCTGACACTGCAAGTGTGAAAACAGGGAAAAAAATCACACATCGGGTATAAGGCAGTATGGGGTTGTACAGTATGTGACTGCAAAGACAAATGGTTATACCTTATATTACAGCACACAATTCCCAGCAACAGCTAGGAAGCTTGGCTTGAATCCAAACTGTATTTAAAGACTTTAACTTAAAGTAAAAATAAATCCCAAATGGGGCAAGACTGCTGTAAGGAGGGTGCTGCAACCTCAAGTGCTAAAACAGGAAAATCACAGGTAAGCTGACTGAATGGTGCAATTACAATGGCAACCACAGACATTGCCAGTCATTTCCAGCTATTTTGTGAAATTTCTGTAGGGTTTCTTTCTGCTACCCCTACTGTGGAAATGCAGAAAGCAGGAGATATCTCTAGAAATATCACAAATATTTTTCAGGAAATAACTGCCAATGTCGCTGGAAAGTATTGCAATCACCATGGCAACTGATGCTGTTTCTTTTTTTTTTCATTTAGTATACTTTATTCATTTTATATATTTTTTTATCCATACATTCAGAGCTGACAGCTTAACTTGTTGTTAGAGAAAGTACATTCGGTAATATGCAGTTACATAAAATACAGTTAAGTTGCCTGCCACACCCCTTCCGCATCCCATCCCACTCACCCCCACATCTGCCACATGGTCTTAAAGAGAACTGTTGTGAAGAATATAAACATGACAATACTGGATTCAGAATTAAACTAAGTGGATACCTCCTTCGCTTAATACACCAGTACAAATTATGTGATAGTGGAATTTATTATACTGATATGAGAGTGTGTAGTATCTCCCACCTATTCTTATAACTTCTCAATCTGTTTTTGGTTCCAGCAATTGTGTGCTCTGCTTGGAAAGCAAACATGATTTCCTTGAACCACTCTAAGTAGGGTGATGTGGACAACTCTAACCAGTGTCTTAGTATTACTTTCTTGGCATACATCGAGATTAAAGCAATATGGGCTTTCTGCTGCGACCCTGGAACCTGTTTGAAATCACCCAAAATACATATTTCAGGATTAAAGCTGTCAGCTAGCATAAGTAAGGGATTGAGATAATTTCGTATATCCATCCAAAAAGATTGGACATTCTCACAGGTCCATAACATATGGATTAAGTCAGCAGAACTTTCTTGGCATTTTGGGCACTTGCTGGAAGATAAGGCTCCTATTTGATGCATTATAAATGCAGTATAATATAAATTTTGGTTAATGTAGAACTGAGTAAGTCTGTACCTATCCAACTTAGTGTATTTATATAGGTGTTTCCAGATACTGGAACAATTGCTCCAAGGAGGGTTCAGATTTAAAATGTCCCACCAATAAAACCATTGACCTTCCAAAACAGCAATTTTCTTGAGGAGAAATTTATATTAATAAGAAATAATATGAGATGTAGAGACGGACTCTACATATGGGAGCAAGACAGAAATTAGGAAACTGTCCCATGCCCCTGTACCAAAATGGGAAGCTAAATGGTGTGATACTTGAAAGAATTTAAAAACTTGATTTGCAGGCCATTTAAAAATTGAACTTGCTTATGCAAAAGAAAGCAACTTTTGGTTACCAACCAACTGATCTACGCTATTCACTCCCATATGTGGCCAAAAAAGGTGTTGTTTTATTGTCTTACCCGCTATTAAAAAGTTAGGGTTAGAGAACAGGGGCTGAGCTATATCTCTCTTTGCATCTACTTTGAGGAATCTAATTGATGCCGAGTGCTAATTAAGGCATATAATGGTGTATCCTGCAAGGATTTGGGGATATTCTTCCTATTGATAAAAGGGAGAGTCTTAGGGTCAAAACCATTCACCAAACATAGATCCTGCTCAATTCTGACCCAGGAGGGAAAATTGGGAGAGTCCAACACTACTTCTGAGGGTAGTAACCAGAATCTGATCCTTGCCGAATGTATGGCTAAATAATATATATAAAAATTCAGGGCTTGAAGGCCACCATCTATTTTCTGACGAGTGAGTTTAAGGTAATTTTGTCTAACTTTCTTCCCCTGCCAGATGAAAGTACTAATAATTCTGTGTATCTGCAAAAACCATGACATCAGGAGGACCCCATTGAACATTTGCAAGGGGTATAAGATTCGGGGCAGTACATGCATTTTTATTATGCTCAAATGACCCCATAATGAAATGTGTAATTTTGACCATCGCTTAAATTCTTCCGATAGGGTCCTAATTAGAACCTCTAAATTAATTTTTTTCATTACTTGTGGATGGGGATGCAATAGAATTCCAAGGTATTTAAATGTTGCCATGTTCCATCTTAAACCCAAGTGATCAATTTCAGTCTTGAGGGTAAGTTTATTAAGGGGAAATACTTCAGTTTTTCTGATGTTCAGCTTGTAGTTCGAAATGGACCCGAACTGCAATATGATGTGAAAGGCCTCTGAAAGAGATTGGGTCATGTTGGTAATACTTAGAAGAAAATTGTCAGCATAAGCCAATATTTTGTATTCCATGTGGCCAATTAGTATCCCAGATACCCTTTCCAAATTTTTTATTTTCCTGATAAGTGGTTCCAAGTACAAATTAAAAAGGTACAGGGAGTGTGGGCAGGCTTGTCAGTACCATGGGATAAAATAAAAGACAGGGAAAGAACACCGTTACAGTAAATTTGAGCTTGTGGTAATGTATATAATATTTTGATCCATTGTATAAATTCCTGTGGAATATGGTATTTGGCCAACAACCAAAAGAGATTGTCCAAAGACACCCTATCAAAAGCCTTTTCTGCATACAGGGATAACAGAGCTGTGGAAGTATTGAGATCCCTGGATGCAGAAGAGAGGTAGGCTATCTTCCTGAGATGGTCCGAGGACAGTTTTCCTTTAACAAATCTAACCTGTTCTATACTGATTAGGGACTCCCAGACCTGGATTAATCTAGATGAAAGTAATTTAGCTAGAATCTTAAAATCCGCATTAATTAGAGATATTGGTCTATAGTTTGGAATAAAGAGAGGATCTTTATCTGGTTTGGGAATGACGATTATGAAAGTCTGATTCAGGGAGGTATCAGAAATACCTTTGTCAAAAATGTATTGATAAGTGTCAAGGAGAATAGGTGCAATCTTTTCTTTAAATGTTTGATAAAAATTTGTAGTGAAACCATCCGGACCAGGTGATTTATCCCATGATAAAGAATCTATTGCTTCCTGAACTTCTAATAGAGTAATAGGGGCTTCCAGAATTTTGCTCTGTGCCTCTGATAACACTGGAAGATCAATATCTAGGAAAAACATATCCATTTGTTGAGACAAAGAAGCGTGAACTGGAGCTGAGTAAAGATGCCAATAGTAATCGTGAAATGCATTCACAATAACTGGAGGAGTGGTTAATAAGACCCCTGAAGCCAAGTAAATTGAGATGACTATCTTGTCAGCCATTTGAGTCCAGAGACGGAGGGCCATAAACCTCCTGGCCCTTTATCCTGATCAAAGTAAGAAATTCTAGACTGAAGCCTAAAATGTGGCCTTTTCAGCTAACAACTGATTGTACTGTGCACAAAGAGAACCTATTTTACTCAGTCTTCTGCTGGAGCAGATGGTGAAAGGAGATTTCCTTGTTCCTCTATTTGGGTCAGAATTGCTGTTAGGATACGCTCTCTGCTTTTTCATTTAAGACATCAGACAATTAAATTCACCCCTCAATGCACATTTCAGTGAGCCCCACAAGAAATCTTTTTAGGCATTGTAGGGTGTTAATATCTATATAATTAGATATGAAAACCTGAAGTAATTGAATTTGTTCTTCCTATTTAAAAATTAACTGATTAGTTTCCAGATTCTATCTTTTTGTATATGAGGAGAAATGTCAAGAGGTATATGAGTGGTATGATGGTCAGAAATTACTTTAGAGGAATAATATGCCAGAGAGGTACCCGGTATAAGGTCTGTTGATATAAGAAAATAATCCAATCGGGAGAAGGAGTGGTGGGGAAGGGAGTGAAATGAAAACTCTTTACTATCCAGGTGTAGTAACCTCCAGGGCTCTATAAGGCCCATGGAATGCATTAGCCCCAGGGATGGTTTTTGCTTAGTCTGAGGTGTTCTATCTAACTGGTTGGACAAAACCAGATACCAGTCTCCCACCAACAGTGTTGGAATTGCAGCCCAAGGGGCAAGGGTAGTCATAAGTCCAGCATAAAATTCCAGGTTGTCGATACTGGGACCATATATAGACCATAATGTTAACTTTGAGTGGCCTAATATGGCCCTAAGAATCCCACATCAGCCTCCCGGGTCAGCAATTTGGTGAATGAGATGGAATGAGACTCTCTTATATATTAAAATAGCTGTCCCCCTTTTGCAGGAATCAATTCCAGATCCAAATACCTGACCCACCCAATTTCTCCATAAATACTGTAAGTTGTTTGATTAGGCAACAAGTGTGTCTCTTGCAGAAAGGCTACATCTATTTGCAAGCTTTTCAAATGAATTAGTACTTGGGCTCTCTTGGCTGGGGTCTGAGCTCCTTTCACATTCCAACAACAATAATTAAGACCCATCTGGATTGGGACTAAATCCTAGCAAGGTGAAATATATTCTAATCGAATGGAACCAGAACATAACATTTGTTTTAGTTATAGTATCTCTCAGGCCAGTGGCAGACCTCCCCTGTATTATTGTTCTTACTCCCCCTTCCCACCCCTTTACTAAAACCCTGACTTCCAATTCTCTGGAAGTACCCCCTTGATCCTCCCACCATACCATTTGTCCTTAGTTTCTTAAGGGTCCCAGTCAGGCAATTTGGTGTGGGAAGGTCAAAACCCCTTATATGGTTCATGACTGTTTCCAGGTTACAGACACTCCAACTCCTACCCCCCTCCCAGACTTGTATAACCAAAAGATTATTGTAAAAATAAAAACATAAACCCTCCTATTATCTGATTCCAATTATAACATTATGTAAGTACACAATCACAAGGTGAAATTGTAAACTTTTATATCAGTTCCCCTATAGCAAAACATTGCCCCCAAACTTCATTATGGTTACCACTAATTTTAAGAATTTAACTCCTAAAGTTATATGTATGCAGTTATGGAGCATATAGTTACCATAACTAAACTAATACACTTTAACATTATATCCAAAGACATTTAAATCTGCTATAACTAGGAATAATAGACCCATGATTGTAGTAAACAGGAGTATTACATAGTCCCTTACTACTTGAAACAGTTGTATGTAAAATTTAAAAGAAAAATGGATGACCATTTACTACTCAGCATAATTAGTTTAACCTTGTAGTCCAAATAAAATTCACGGATGGCAAGCATTTGTGTACTCTAGAGGAACCTCCGCTGAGGTATTAGCCAAAAGTACTTGATGGAAGTCAAATGAGCTCTGCAAATAAAAAGAAAATCTTGACAGGCTTCATGCCATTACCTTCTATCGGCATGGTGAACAGTGTACACAAAACCAGAGCTCGCTGCCTCTAAATTAAATAAAAGGAATGTATTCTCTCCTGGAGCTCCTAACCAAAATGGATAAAGATTCTGTTTAGGAACCAGATTTCATGAGGCATGTTTAAAATAAACAAGGAAAGGAAAAAGCAAATCTTGCCATCCCCAGACTTCGGATAGTGAAGTCCTGCTACAGCTTGCTAAAGTTCCTTGTAGAAGTCCTTTCTACCTTCCCATTGAGGAGCAGGATCTGTGTAAAGCTTGAGGACCTGACTCATTATTGTAATGTCTCAGCTGGCTTGCTTGGCATCTTTCCAAGAGTCTAACAAACACCCTACTATTTATGCTGAATGCACTAGCCAGATGTATCCTGTGAAATTAGTGGCAGGCCACAAGTAGTTTAATGGCACCAAGAAAATGTTAGATAGACCAAATATTACCTTGACTGGTAATTCTAACCCAGTGCACGAGTATTAATTGCTAAAAATACAGTCGCATTCCCCCTCGCGCTGATCTTTTATAATAACATTTTCAGAAGCACATATGAAAGTCAGGAGGTTCCTTGGGCCAATCTTCCTACCGTCATCCTTATATTCTCCCAAGGACAAAAGGACTAGAGCAAAATGAGATACTATCCGGGAATCACATCCACTATAAAAAATAAATGATGACTGCACATTCTTTTGGGCATCACAATATAACTCAGGAACAAGTCAGTGGAATTTCCTCCTCTCCAAACCCAGTTCGACATTTTAATTGATTTTCATCAGACCAGTCTACCAGCCTGCAGACCCCTCCATTAAGAAAATTAACCATATCTCTTCATTGAGGATGAGTCATCATACTTAACTGATATCTGGATCAGTGTTGAGCAAATAAATCAGGGTACAGGGTAGTTAGTACTTGGGCAGCCTGTTCTGCATTCTCAAAGGTTTTCCACGTACCTTGGTATAGAATCGAGAGCCTAGCGGGTATAGCATCTGGAACTTTATGCTGGCTGCAAGCAGTTTTGTAACATTGGGTGATATTCAACTCTTTTTGGTGAGTAGCTACTGGGAGATCCTGTGTGACTTGGATCCAGGAGATGGACTTGGCCAAAGGGATCTGTGGGCTCTTTCCACCACAAATGTGGCTGAATGAGGTGGGGCACCAGCTATCTTCAGGAGCAGCTTCTGAGCAAAAATCACAGGCGAGTGACCCTCCACTTCCTCTGGAAGACAAAACACCACCAGGTTGTTACACCTGTTACAGCCTTCCAGGTCTTCTAGCTTTAGCTCTAACTTGTTCATTTTTTGCCTCATAGATATCATTTCAGGCTCCATTCAGGATTGGCAGCTTTCTAATGAGGACACTCATGCTGTGACATCGGTTACTGTCCGAGTGGTCTCTTTTAACTCTTCTTTATGGTTTTGGAACAGAAGTGATCTCTTGAAAGACAGTCTTTAGTGAGGCCAGTCCTGCAAGGAATTGTCTTCGGACAGTGGAACAATGACATTAGGCCCTTGTAAAGTCTTGGTTAGTGCAGCAATTTGAGTCTTAGGCCTCTTAGCTTGTTTATCTGGGTCATAGGTGATGTGCATGCAGGAGGGCCTACTTCATCTCTGCATCTATTCTTCAAATTTTGCCTTTATCTTAAGTTTTACTTTTCACTCCGTTGCATTCAGGAGCTTTCCACGGTGAATTAAATGTTTATTACTTCTTGGTTAGCGCAAAGTGAGGGTTTATTTAAAGTTTAATTGCTGTGAGGTGAGAGTAGAGTATAGAGGCATCCGTCTACGTGGAAGCATCATGTGACTCCCTGATGTTGTTTCTTTACAAAGGCAATATGTGTCATGGAGCTTAGTTTGGGAGGGGCTAATTTCTTGTGTCCATAATTTCATTGTAACAGCATTCCAGGGGCAGAGAAAATGAGAGACAAGGCTCCTACTACCTTTTACAGTACATCATGTTTTCAACACCCACATGTCCATTAAAGAAGAGATCTGGATTCAGCATACATTAAATCCTAGTCATAAAATGTTAACTTCTTTTTCCCCATAAACCAGAGGTCCGCCCTTCATTGTTGTTTATAGAGCTACAGTGTCTGATACTTGGCTATGCCACTAGTTTCTGTAGAATGTGGAATGCCACTGCACAAATGGTAATTAATGATCCATGGCTGGCAGCCTCAGACAGATTAAAAATACAATAAACAAACTAGTACTGTATATAGTATACAGTGTATAGTTTGAGTGATTCTATACTTATTATCTAATTTAATGATGATCTCCTGATCATGTCTGATCAGTTCTGACTAGGTAAACAAAAGGTTTTGCAAGAATACTAACTGGGACAGCTCCACACCACATGAACATTCCTATTTAAACCTCACAACTTGGTACATAACACACATTGATTTATAGTGGCCACATCCGGTTTGACGGAGAAACAAGTTTTATTAAACTGCTGTTAGAGATCAGGAGCACTGTGGTTGCAAAACTCATACAACCAGATGCATCCTGGGAAACTAACTAAATGTTGTCAAGAAAATTAGGACAGACTAGGTCGTCCAAGTGGTTGTTATCTGCTGTCAACATTTATGTTTGTATGTTCCATGTAACCAGCAGTACTGAGTAATCAACTCCAGCTGCTATGTTTTGCTTCAAAAAAACATAACCCTCTAAAAGCCCAACCAAAACCCTCTCTACAGCTTGCGACCACACTGGCCACTTTTTTCAAGTCCTATGGCACCATGTCTGTAGAGACAAACTCAATGATTATCTCAAGTAGCCCCTGCCAACTCATCATTTAAAGAGCACCTTGTGTGCTTGAAGCACCTAGCCTTACTTTTCCTTAGTGTATTTGTTCAGTTGGAATGATAAATGTGCACTTTCACTCCACTAAGATCTTGGGATGAATCCCATTCACTTACTAGGATTTAAATTACTATCTCTGCCAGGGTTTTACAGCAATATTCACCCATCTACACATTAATAGTAACAATATTAATAAGGTGGGGGGGGTGCTGCAACTGTTAATTAAAGATCCGGGTTGGCAAGCTCAAATAGATTAAAAATACAGTAACAAAATACCATATAGTATATAGTATTCAGTATAGTGATTCCACGCTTCACTCTTATTACCTAATTTAATGATGACCTCCTGAATTTTTCTAATCAATTTTGATTAGGTAAAGAAAAGGTTTTGCACCACAAATGCTCACTGGGGCAGCCCACACTCTAGATGCAGCAAATTTAATTTCTGCCAGTGAAGTAGCCAATTTTGCCATGTGGTGTAATTCACCAAATTTTCTGCATTAGGCAGGGTGCCTGAGCAAAATTTTGCCTTCCGTATAATGAAATTTCACCTTTTGCAGGGAAAATTTCATCGGAAGATGAAGTTTCACAGTGGAATGCAGAATTTTGCTGCAGAAAGCAAAACTGCCATTCCACCAGGCGACATTTTGCCATCCACAGGGCAAAAGTTTGCATTTGCTTTACAAAACAGCTGGAATTTTGTAGATTTCTCCACAAAGTGAATTTTGTTCAGCTCGCCCACCTCTACCCCATACCTAAATGAACATTCCCATTTAAACCTCACAACTTGGTTAACAACACAAATTGTTTAATCGCGGCCACATCCTGTTTGATGGAGAAACGCATTTTATTAAACTGCCATTAGAGCTCAGGAGCACTGTGGCTGTTTCTTTACAAAGGCAATATGGGCCATGGAGCTTAGTTTGGGAGCAGTTAATTTCTTAAGGCCCTGTTTCATTGTAACAGCATTCCAGGAGCAGAGAAAAACAAGAAACAAAGATTCCTACTACCTATGTTCTATGTAACCAACAGTACTAAGTAATCAACTCCAGCTGCTACTTTTTGCTTCAAAAAGAAGAACTCTAACAAGCCCAACCAGAACTCATCTTACAGCTTGTAACCAAACTGGGCACTTTCTAGTCCTATAGTCCTGTGGCACCACGTTTGTACAGACAGATTCAAAGCTTACCTCAAGTAGCCCCAGTCAATTGTTCATTTAAAGAGCACCTCTTGTGATTGATCCCCCACAAGCCTTACTTTTCCTTCATGTATTTGTTCAGTTTGAATGGCAGAGATGCTCTCTCACTACACTAAGATCCTGGGGTGAATCCCATAGATGTACTGGGATTTAAATGACTTTCTATACCAGGGTTTTCAATGGTGAACTTCACCCCTCTACACATTAATATTAGTGTTGTTTTCTAATTTGGATGAACATCGCAGAGTCAGGATTAAGGGTATGTGAATTAAACAGAGTGTGCAATTACGTTATTTTAGGCTGTGGGTCTACAGTATATCAATTCTGCTGCTACTTTGATGCTGCTTTTTGTGTGTAGACTACAGTACATTATATTAAGCTGATTGTGACTATTATTTGCAGCAATTGCCAGCAACCGTACAATGGCTCTAAATCCAATTTGTTTTGAAGTTTTACTAATATGTGAAAAATCCCAAACCACTGGAAAAGAGTGAATGTTATTTTAACCTTCAAAAGCAGAGAGAAGCAAAGCTCAAATAACACCATTCCTCCTCCTTCAAATATATATTCCAGGGTAACCAATGCAATCACTCACAATTTCAAGAATCTTCCCATTTATATTATCCAGGCGATGGGGAGGAATTTTTTTTTCTTCCTTAATCTGTCAGTTGTAACTTTTTATTAGTTTTATTTTCAGTGATTGCTGTGATTTTTCATTTTTGCTAATTGCTCTTAGTATCCATGCCATTTTAGTGGGATTAATTTAACCATAAACAGTGCCACCTGGCCATTTCAGCAGATACTGAATGAAAATTTAACTGCAAACAATGGCATCTGGTGCATTTCAATAGATGCTGAGGGGGATTGAACTAATTAAGTGCATACCACATACCGCACTGCAGCACCATTTCATTAATGAGGTAATGCTTGATCTACTGTGCCTGGAGGTTCACCCTGGTATTGTGAAACTTTATATAACTACCACTGTATGAGTGTGTTTGTAAAGATGTGACCAGGAAAGGAACACTAAGTTCTGGCAGTTTGTTGTCAAGTGTGTACTGGGGGGTGAGGTTTACAGGGGCACAATTTTATTGAGAGGGATATTCTTGATGAGGACATTCAGTATAACTTCCCTAATTTTCCAGAAAATGCTATTGGATGTTTAACTTTTACTTATACAGCAACCAAAGATAGGCAAAAAAGGACCTTCACTTATGATCTAATGCAAAAGACAGCTTCTCAACAGTACAGCGCACCTATACTGCAGTGTTAGAAATGGTATTAGCCCAAGTTGCTAGTGTGTGATCAGAGCCCACGATGTTCTCTTTTTCTGGCCTTAGAGGTGAGTTTTCACCCTACTAAGCTATTGACGCTGCTTTCTTGCTGAAAAAAAAATAATTGTATACAGTTAGAGTAAGGCTGTAGATTGTTTTGTAGCAACTCTGCTAGCCACAGTGTTAAAATAATAACATTTTGATTCTAGATTAAATAGTATATAGAGAATACTAGGTGGGCAACCATGCAGAACCACTGTGTTCTGCCCAGAGAGTATGATTCCTGTGACCTTGAGTGATGCTCAAGATGTCTTTGAGAATCACACCCAAGGTGGCAGAATACACAGATTCTGCATGGGTTTGCCCATGATGTATTTTATTTTGTGTGTGTGCCCTCTAATCAATTTAATGATATTTACTGCTTTCTAAATATCTTTTTCATGTTAAAATAAATTTTACTCCCCATTTAGTATTTCAGGAGCTACAGCTTGTTCCTATGGAGAGTTGTGTGGTTGCTAGGGACTGAATGTCCCTACTTTAACAGTGCACACTCCCATTGGTTGTTGGTGTTGTGTAGGAGGGATTTACAAAAAAGACATGGCTACTGGATGTCTCACTTAGTGAGCCAATTAACAAACTGGAAGGATAAACTTTTTTGTATGTAGTCCGATTCTGATTATATTTGGTTGATCCTGAATAAAGAACTGTGCTTTTATTTAAAAAAATACCACAGACATCGTCAGTGGAGTTTCCAATAATAGAACCATGCCACAGTTTGATTTCAAAACACAGCTAGCTCTTTTCATTTCTAAATGAGAGGAGTGCTGTTCTGTATATATGGCAGTACAGCATTCTAGTCATTGTTTTCATTGTCGCTGAACAGCGTTTCAGTATGGTGGAATTTAAAGTTAGAATAATGTTCCACCATACACTATAAATTCTCAGCAGAGCTGATCTAAAGTTATTCACATGTCAACCTCATTTTCAGGCATACATTTGCTCAATATGAAATAAACATTTAGAGCAATATTGATTTAAATCAGTACAGTAAAGTTGTGGAAGTCTTTATACCCCATATTCAAATTTTCAAATAAGCAGGCAAATGTCAAAGTGCATTGAAGAATCAAAGTCATTAAATGTGTTTATTTCTTGGAAAAAATCAATTATCTCATTAGTTATTCAGTATACATTTCTACTATTAATAGAATGGATTGTAATGGTAGTTACTGATATACAGACTATGATTACACTGGTGTCTAGTGTTCCCATATTAAGATAAAGAATATGACTTTCCTGGTGTCTAGTGGTCCCCCCAATGATCACTAGCCCAATACAAAAAATATGTTTTCCATGGTGTCCAGTAATCCCTACCTCCACCCAATCACCCATCAGACAAACATACACTGTGTAACTGGTGTCCAGTGTAACATTCCCCATTCCAATCCTCTGTATATGATAGAGCAATCATTCCTAGTCCCTATCCTGATCCCTGTATCCCAAAATAATGTTATTCCCTTGTGTCTAGCAGACCCCGCCTCCCTCAGCCCAAGCAGGTAGTGCCCCACCATTCTGATCCACCAGCATACTGACTATGAGCCTGCGACTGACACAGCCCTCTGCTCTCCACCATGGTCAGCTGCTGACTGAGCTATCATTTACTCATGTGTTATAACAAACTCCATAGTTGGATCTGGAACCATTCATTATAATGATGCAGCACTGTAAATAAATTCTATTTCACCTTATAAACAGTGGCGCTTATGCCGAAGGGGGTAATATGCTCCTGAGGTCCAAACACTGCCCACACAGCTCTGCACCTGCGAAGGTCCACGGGTGGCAACATTCACAAAAAGTGGCCACCTCATGACTCCCATATGTGCCCCAACCCACTGGAATGCAGGCCCATGGGGACAGTCAGGTGCATAGCTCTGGATCTGGGAGGGCAGATAATCAGTGCCCAACCCACCCCACAGTGGATCACCTTTGCTCATGTGCACCATGTGAGGATCTGGCGTGTAAGTGCCACATGCAGTATGTGGGGTGGGTACCCATGTGACTACCTGCAAGCCCCAGTGTGCCCCACATGCAGGGGCTTCCTCAGTAGGGTGCACAGGACCCTACCTCAAAGCCACAGCCAGCAGCTGTTACTCCGAGGGACTGCGTAAATGGTCATCCACTTTAGGGCTGCTCTGATCTGGCAGAGATGCCAACACCTGTGCCTGGCACTCCAAAGTTTGAGCATCCGCGGAGTGCCAGTACACCCCTGCACTCTCCCCAGGTCTGCCCTGTACATAGGTCAGCACACCACAGGGGCCCCAGTGTGAATGGGGGCATCTGGCCAGTTATGAATGCCATTCAGGGGCACAATGGGCTTGGGTGGATGTGGAATGGGCTGGCACCAGGGTTATGCAGCACATACCCACTCCACACCTTAGTGCATAGGGCTCAATATTTGTTCAAGACAAAATGTGCTCTGTTCTTTCTCCCATATTCCCTTTCCACCAGACCAGGATACATTTGGAAGAAAACTGTCTGTTAAGGTCAACACAGTTTATCATTTTATTTATTCATATCTGTATAATAGTGTGTTTGCAAAAATGTGACATGGAGAGGAACACTAAATTTGTCACCAGTTGTGTATGGAGGTGGGGTGATCACAGGTGCCTGATTTATTGATGGGGTATTCTTGACAAGGACATTCAGGATAACCACCTTAATTATCCAAAAAGTGCCATTAGATGTTTAGCTTTCACTTAGACAGCAACCAATGGTAGGCAAAGAGGACCTTGATTTATCATCTAATCAAAAGACAGCTGCTTGGCAGTGCAGCACACCTATACTGTAGCGATAGAATTGGGTATTAGCCCAAGTTGCTGGTGTGTGACCAGATCCATGACATTATTTTTTCTGGCCTCAGAGGTGAGTTTGCACCATCCTGAGCTATTGGCGCTGCTTTCTTGCTGTAAAAAAATTAATTGAAAAATAAAATAAGGCAATACAAAGTTTTGCAGCAACTCTGCTAATCACAATGCATAAAATAATAACATTTTGACCCTAGGTAAATAGTATAACTTATTAGCAGAGCTGATCTAAAGTTATTCACTTGTCAAACTCATTTTCAGGCATACATTTGCCCAATATGATTAAAGATTTAGTACAATAATGATTCACAACAGTGCAGCAAAATTGTGGAAGACTATTATGCCCCATACTTAAATTTTCAAATGCATAGGCAATTTTCAAAAGTGCATTGAAGTAAGAAAGTCATTAAAATTTGTATGCATATGGGAAAAATTCATAATCTCATCAGGTTTTCAGTATATAGTTCTACTATTTATGAAATGGTTTATAATGGTAGTTACTGAACGTAATGGTGAAAGTTATGCTTGATATTTGCACTCCTGGTAAGGGTGAAAGTTGTGTGTCTGTGAGCTATTTTCATTTCAACTTCAAGCTAAGGCTATAAATTAATTTCAGCTTCATACCTTTGGCAGAGCCACATTGTCTTCAATGAAGTACAGTAGTTGGCACAGTGTAAAAGACAACTGTAAAGAGCCTTGGGGTCAACAATGAATATGAATTACTGTGGTTTACTAGTGGCAGCTGGCAGGTGTTGTTGGCAAGCATATACTAACATACTAAAATACTAAAATGCCAGCAGAATAGGCTAAAGGTCTTTCGAGTCTGCTCTTTGGTCAGCCCCACCCTGGGAGCTGATCTTGCTGCCCCCTCACCTTCTCTGGCTTCTCCTTCCCAGTTCTGGATATTCTTGCTGCATTGGTTTTGCTTCCAGAATCCTACCCCTGTACCTGTTCCACCCGCTCTTGAACCCCTTCACTATCTCAGCCTCTACCAGCCCCCTAGGCAGCACATTCCATGGCTCCACCACCCTCTCAGTGATGTAGCACCTCCTCCTTTCTCCCCTGAATCTTCCCCCTCCAGCTTCCACCCATGCCGTCTAGTGGCCCCTCCTCCTTCCTTCGAAGCACCCTGACTGTTCCTCCCCTATTACCCCCTTCATGTACCTGAAGACCTCTATCATGTCCTCCCTGTCATTTCTCTCTTCCAGTGTGTACATATTTAGCTCTTCGAGCCTCTCCTCATAGGTCCTGTCCCCCAAGCCCCAAATCATTTTGGTTGCCCTCCTCTGGACCCTCTCCAGGAGTTTAATGTCCCTCTTTATGTGTGGCCTCCAAAACTGCATGCAGTACTCAAGGTGCGGCCTCACCAAGCAGTTATACAGAGAGAGTATCACTCTCTAGCAATGCATCCCAGCATCCTGATGTCCTTGGCTGCTGCCCTCCTACAAGTCTCCAAGTTGTTCATCTTGACATCCACATCCATATGCTGTGAATTACTATGTGTGGTGCTGTGACATAGTCCACAAAATGAATGACTCCTGCATCCCACTCCAGACACAGATCTATAGTAATTATATGTATTAATTTCTGAAATCAAGGCTTATCCCCAATTTGACTCTGTATTACCTCCATGCCAATTATTACCTTATCTCTGGACCCATATATTTGTAAAATGTGTAACAATACCGATACACACACACACACACACACACACACACACACATACACACAGACACACAAATTTCCCACATGCTTTACATAGGTGCAGGCACACACACAACACACACATTTTCACTTTCCTTTTTTTAATATTTAAAATTTCTGTAATACTTTACAAAAGTGGAGTTACTTTCAGTGTAACTACACTGGAATAGATAACGACTGCCATTCAATGTATCAGGTGTTACCCTTCATTTGATAGTTGATATATTGTGAAAAGTCTTCAAACATCTGCCACAGTGCACTGACTCCTGCTTAGTCAGATGCAGTCCATCAAATTTAAAGAACTTTCTCTCCCAAAACTGTTGCCAGTTACCTACAAATCTGTGTCCTTTTCTTGGCACCAGCCCTTAAGTCACTTGTTTAACTCCCTTATCTCCCTTTCTCTGACCTTCCATCCATCTGCCCCTGTACCAACAGGACACAGAAGGAGATGCCAGATGAAATGGATGACAGTTTGTCTCCCAGCCTGGTCAGGTGTTCCTTGGTCTCCCACACACTGACCAGCTGGCGAGATCACTAGTCCTTATGTGTACTAGGATGTAGATGTTTTCTCCTGCTTCCTGAAAGATTTTAGCAATGTGGTCAGAGTCTCTCCATGCTGATGTACCTGGGAGACATCTGACCATTACCCCTGGATGGAGGTAGGTATCAACTCCCCAAATCATACAGACGATGACGATCAGAAGTGTTTTGGATTTCCTTTTTGCTTTTATTGTTTTGGTCTTTCTTTTGATGAGTTTTGCAGAACTAGCTCTTCTGCTGCAGTATCCTGCTTTGCAGTGTCATCTGTCCCTTTGTTTGATTTCGGAGGTAGAGGCAGATACCTGTTTGTAGTTTTTATATGGTTTGTGGATGTGATACGCTGGTGAGCATTGAGTGATTGGGCACCCAATTTGCCCGTCCTAACCACCTGCTAACTTTCCAGAGCAACTACCCTCTATGGTTGAGGTGCTTCAGTTGGATGTTGGGGAAATAGTGGGTGGTTCTTTTAATATATTTCCTCCTGAATATTTAATTTGAAGTGCACAATCTCTGCCCATGCTACCTGAAGCGGAGACCTTAGATCTCCGATGATCCAACATTTAGGATAGTATCCTAAATCCTGTATAACTGCCCTTTTAAAAAGTGTTCCACAGCATCTGCAGTTAACAATATCCATTCCAGCTGAGTTGCTGAGTTTATAACCTTGTCTGAGTAATTAGAAGGAAAATGAAAGCAAAGGTTTTATTTATTTTTTTTTGGTTTGTTTTGTTTGTTATTGTCTAACTTTTTATAACTAGTTAAATTAATTGTGTCCCTGTATGTGAGGTCACTGTATGGATACCTCTCTAATCCTCCCCTTCCTGCTTTGCTACAGGAAATGTCACAGCTGTACTACTCTATAAAAGCAGCATAGCAGGGGATGGTTGGAGATGGGGGTGGGTGGTTGGGCCCTTCCCTTGTCGAAAAAGAAGAACCACAGATGAAAGAAACATGGAGGTAAGAGCAGAAACAATCAACCAACGACAAATGCAGTCACTGTCCTTCAGTCTGTATCTCATATGTGCTCCTGTAATTAGCTGTGAAAGTTTAGCCTAATGGTAGATAAAACTGTAAAACCTGTAAGCACCACCTGTAACAATTTCACAGAAGATATACCCTGCAAAAAAACAGTTTGCTACAGAGAAACATAGTCTTCCTCCACAAAAACACCAACAAACCTGACCTTTGAAATCTTCCCTCTGTTACTAAGAATTTGTCAGCTCCACCCACTGGTTACACTCCTAATCCCCTGGAAGAGTTGTGGGAGGAAAGCAATTAGCTTCTTCAATGTGAGAAGGAGACTGCAACACATTTCAGACCGAAGCAAGCACCTGTCAGCAAAAAATAAAGTGGTAGCAAACAGTAATTTTGCTTAGCCTAATGATAGATTACAAAAGTAACAAAACCCGTAAGCACCATCTGTAACAATTTCATAGAAGACATACCTTGCAAAAAACGTATTGCTACAGAGAAAAATAAAGCAATGAAAAAGTAACAAAACCTGTAAACACAACTTGCAGAACACTTCAGCAGAAGATATACCTTGCTAAACACAATTTGAATCAGAGAAGATTACAACAGCAATCTGTATGCACAAAACAGTAATACACCTGTAAGCACACCCTGTAACAATGCAGCAGAAAGTATATCCCGCAACACCAATTTGAATCAGAGAACATTAAAGCTCTAAAATGTAAGAAAAAAAAAACAGGAACAGAACCTGTAGGCACAAAATAAAATAGTAACACACAGCAAATCTGCCTAGCCCACAGAAGCTTTAATTTTTTCCTTGCTCTGATGATGTTGTGACTTGTTCTGTTCTTACAAACAAACCTAGAAGAAAAGAGTTCAGGTGAAGCTAGGTGCCTTAGCCAGCAAACCTAGTCTTCCAGGACAACAACTGGTGTGCAAGAAGGTGAGCTCCTAATTATTTAGTGCATATACATTTTTTTATTTAGTTCAACATTCCACCAAACAAAAACACATCAATGATCAATGTTTCATGGATATCTCAGAACAGAATCTTAATGAATTTACATTTACTTATTACTAAAATAAGTTAATTTCAGAACTACAGTAGCCGTGCATGGGGTTGATCCATGGAAACTATTGCCCTAATAATAGGGCTAAGAATCTTACTACACACCTGTTATTGCCTCTATCAGAGCAGAGACACAAAGATGGCTGAAGTTACACCTCTCCCAGAAAGGTAAGGTAGAAACAGTATGCATATTTATTCTACCAAGCTATTTTACTTGTTCGGAAATCTGTTGATAGCAATCCCCCAAGAATCCTTCAGAAAGTGGACAGACTGATTGCAGGATTTCTGTGGGAAGGGAAAGTGCCTTGATTCAACAGAGTGTAGCTGAGGGCCCACTGGTCTAGGGGAGGTCTGGGCCTCCACTGGCTGCAGGAGTATGTTGTGGCATATAAGGCGACACCGGCCCTCAGTTGGTTCCTCCCACCAGCTTTGGAGACTCCAGTATGGCTGGAAATGGAAACTGCCACAGCCAACACACCCTGGCTGGGAAGCTTGCTACAAAAAGGGAAAAGCCAGCAGGGAAAAATCCATCCAATCATTAAAGAGACCAGAGGCGCATGACACACATGCATGTGCATCTCACAATGTCCAGAGTCCTCCTGGAGCCCATCAGGAAAGTACAACCCACTATGGGAGAATCTCTGCCTCTGCATAGCGGTTGGACCATGAAGTGGAAGTCCAGGCAGGAGAAAGGCATCCATTCAGTGTGAGATCTCCTAATCCCGAAAGCAGAAGACATGTTGACCTTCCAGCAAATGCAGGACTGGTATCTTCAGACTTGTGGAGATTTCTCCAGATTAGGGACACAACCCATGCAGCCAGGAACATACAACACTTGAGGGAAGGATCTGGATCACTGGCTACTGCACATTAAGCTGGTAAAACCAAAGGTGTGGCATGGAAACTCTGCTGTCTTTTAAGGGACGTTCAACCAGACACCACAGACAGGTGCAGGCTTCAGTGGGCACAGAAATTCCAGGTGGATATTCCCTTTGGGAAATGGGAAGAGTACCTTAGAGGACCACACCTGGTATACAGGGACTTCAGGAGACAGATGATCCAGCTCAAGACCCTGTTAAGATGATACAGGACACCAGATGTGTTGCAGAAGATGGAAATCCTCCCACACTCTCAATGCTGGAGATGTCAGGCCCCCTCAGGCAACTCTTCTTAACATTCTATGTGATTGTCCTATTATGGGGCCTTTCTGGGCAGAAGTGTACAGGACTGCACCAGGATACTCCACACGTCTGTCCCCACCACCCCAGCCCTTATCCTCCTTGGAGAAACTTCCACCACTTTAATCTGCCATTCCCAGTTAAAAACTTGGTACTAGTTGTGTTTCTAGAAGCTGAACGGGCAATTTTGGTAAGATGGAGCCAGGCAACACCCCTATCACTTCTCACATGGCATACAGCATTAGTCAAGGTAGAAGTATTTGAGTAACTCACATATACTAGCAGGAATCAGACAAAGATATACAACAAGAAACGGGGACACCACATGAGGTTCTATATTTGCACTATCCCCACTCCACCACCTGGCAATCCTCCTCTATGAACTTATCAAGACTCTACTCCTACATAGGGCCCCAGGCCTCTTAAGGTACATCATGGGCCCCTAGGACTATGATGTCCCAGGGAGAAGTCAAGCTCAAATGCTCATCTTGAAGCCAAGCAACTGTGAGCACTGTATATTAGCCTGCAAGGGATCCCCAGATGCTATTCTTGAAGGAGCCTAACCCTATGCTCCAGATCAATTGACCAACTGGAAAGTGCACTGGGTGTAGCGCATTTGGCACTTGATAGCAAGGTAAGACCCTAATACATGTTATAGATAGGGGTCATTCCCTGTATTTTATCTGTTGACAATAGTTACTCAGTTATCATAATTATCTGCTGAAATACACCATCGACTGCTCGGTAATGCTGCTAGAAAGTATATGTTACAGTATATCAGGACTGTCGGCCTTTTTGGAGTGGCTAACTCCAATGTATGTTCTGTTCTGCAAAACTTCAATCAAAATAAAAAAAAACACATTCTTCAATGTGACAAGGAAAGAACTCTTGCCTAGGGTGTCCCAGATGACTTTGGCTACTATATGAACCAAGGCCTCCAGGTAGTCCATAAAAATCTGGGTTGGGCTTGGTTCCAGGATACACCATGAAGAAGACATTGCAACTTGATATCTGCAGATCTGAAATGGACTGAATCTCCATCCTGAGTACAGGATTGGCTACATACAAGCTGTCTTTCCCATTGTTGGCAATCACCCTCACCCACAAGATCATTGTCTTGAGGAGGGACACTCTGTCAGGGAAGAAAGAACCAGATTCCTCGCACCTCACTGTGGAAATGGCCTACATGGATGGTAGAGACTGGAAGTAGAAGTTTGTCTATTGTGTAATTGAACCGGAATGGTGAGGAATGGTCAAGTCCTCCTTGTCACAGATGACCATTACAGGAACTCTGTCTTTATCTGGTTTATTGACCTCTATTAAACAACATAATGAGTTCTCAGAGCCAGCCTGTCTTCTGTCAGTTACAGTCTCAACCAGATATCCTCCAGCCTCTTCACTAGTATATTCAAGTGCTTCTGTTCATTGTTTTTCCATAATAAACTATAATGGAAGACCAACGTGCTGACAGGAAGTGGCCAAAGGGTATTAACAATAGTTTAAAAAGTCATATAATAGCCCAAAATGGCTGCATCAACACAACCCATGCAGGCAGCCTGCATGCCCAAGATGTCCAGCACTACTGCAAACCTGTTCAAAGTTACATTATGTTAAGGGCAGTATTGAACCATCTCCACCAATGGGGTAAAACATGTAGGAAGCCACAGTCGTGTATTTCACTGTAAACTGCTCCAACCAACCTCAACATTAGTAATCTCAAGTATTAGCATAGAGACCATATCCAAGGTGTGACCATCTTAATGCTCTGCAGGGGAAACAACCTGCTGGAAATCCACAGCAGACATCATCTGGAGGAATTTGGTAGCTAACTGTGAGAGAAAATCATGGTTCCATATATTAACATCATGGGCAATAATATCATGGTACATGGTACAAAATGTTATGGACAAAACATTGCAGACAGAAATGTTGGCTGTCAAAAACATCTCAGGAAAAAACAGTGCAAGCAGGCAGCAGGCTGCACAAATTGCAAGCTGGCACAGAGTGCAAGATACTGGAGCGTTCAATGCACACCTTTAATGACAGAACACAGTGACACAGTAGACCAGGAACACACAGACCATGCACACCAAACCTCCCAAACCAGAATATGAAACAGTAGCCCATGGCCAGTGGGCATGCAATCCGACCAGTGCCAGGGGGCACTCACACTGGGAGTTCAAATTATATGCAATGCCCCTGAGGTAATCGTATGTGCCTCTGCCACCATAGTCCATGACAATGGTGTGTATGTGCCTGGAGGAGTCCTTGTAATTCTTCTTTCCTGCAGGTACATGCCAAACAGAGACACACTGTTCAATCTTGATGGTGTTTAACCTTTGCTCAAATGTCAGCACTTCATTGAAATGCCACAGGCTAGGGTGAGAGACACCAATGAGGGTATTGAATGCCAGGTGCCATCCCTCCATGGAATTGATGGTCCACACTTCTCCAGACTTGCAGAACTCCTAGCCATTTCACAGCTCCACTGGGAAAGGGGACAGTGGCATACCCCACCACGGATGGACTGGCCAACACAAGTGTTCTTGAAATAGTCCACTACAGGACAAGCAGCTCATTGTGGTGGATGAAAAAATCCCAGAATCACATTTCCTCAAATGCTGAGGTAACATCACCAGGGGGGCATCAGTGCCATGGCCGGCAGCATACACACATGTAGTGCAAAGTCCTCACTGACCACATAGAGCTGTTGAATGGCGGACACCCCCTTCACCTTCCTCCAGACAGCTTGGCACAAGTGACAAAATCATCTGTGCAGGTAGGCATTTGGTAAACACAGCACCAAACAATTTTATTGCAGCCTATTCAAAGTCCAGCACAATGGATTCTGGGCCGAGGTCCTGATGCAGCTCCCATAGCTCAGTGAAGGCCCTGGTGTATGCGGCACTTGCCTTGGAGGTCAGCTGGATGTACACAGCGGTTAATACTGCACTGTTCTGTACACCGTGCACTGTGTACAGCTGCATTAACATAAGAGGGAGATTCTGGAGCTGTCATCTGCTAACTATGTATCGCAGCTTGCCATATACTGAAGGTTCTTGTGAGTGGTGAATATGAGGCCTCCTTCCACACCCCCGCTGTTATGCATGATGAATGTCTCCCCCAAGAGTGTGTCTGTCTTTACTCCTCAGGGATTGTTAGGTCACAGAAGACTGTGGTCATGGGTGATGTGTGACATGCTACCTTCTGCATATGCTGTACCCGTCTCTTCAGCATGTTCACACTGGGCAGCTTCCCATTAAGAGAGGGTTCTACATTACTGCAGCAAGAAACAACAACATGGATTGGGGTCTCACAGGTGTGGACAGCACTGTTCATCACCTCTGTAACTGTTTCCCTGGCAACAATGTCCCCACAGTCAGGGACGGTGTTGTGTGAGTTAATCACCTTGATCACAGCCTCTCCAGTGCTGTGCACCTTTACCTTGAATTACCCATGGTAGTACTCCACACAGTTTCAATATATGTTCTCATCAGCTGTGTGCTGCTTATTGTACAGGTAGCTCTTGAACTGCAGGATAGTATTCCCCTTTTGACTTTTTATATAGTGCAGCACCATCCCCAACAAACACCACACCCTACTCACTGATACACACTGTGGCACTGCCAATGCAGGAATCACAGCTCTGACAAGACTTCCTGCAAACAGTCAGTGCCTCCATTACTAGGGCTGGGTGTAACCGATGGCAGCTATATACTTGCAGTGGAGGTGGGTCTAACTTCTCCTGGCCTCCACTCCACAGCTTGCAGTTAATCTATCCTGTGTGCAGATCAGGTCAATGTATCACACCTGCAATGGTGGGGGAAACTTTGACCGGCGCCTGCACTGCTGCTTGCTGTTCACCTGTCCTGAGACAGCTCCATGTTTCACAAGCACAATGGGGGGGGGGGCATCACACAACCGTTGCAGTGTACCTGTGCTGTTGGACTTCCCAGTCCACTGCTGCTCTGTGTCCCCCTCCTGCTCTCTCTATTCCTGTCCTCCCATGGTGTGTTACATTTCCCACTGTCCATTTACATTGTCTGCCCACTTTCCTGTGGCTACTCTGTCCTGTACAGGTCCCTTGATACCTGGCCCCACAGTGCCTGGGCCAGTGCATGCCCAGTATTGTAGGCCATGGTGTCGCTGTGATCCCATCAGTTTCCTGCAGTACTGAGGATACACATCCATCCCTAATCAATGCCTAATGCTGTCTCTTGACCCCAACTGTATCCTCAGATGGGTGCAACAGTCTGAGAATATATCCTTGCTTCACTCCTTGTACCCTCCCTGACAGCAAGCTCAATGTGTGGGTTCCAGTAGCTGGAGTTCCATGGCCTTTCCCTGCCCACCAGCCAGTATGTGTCATACATTGCCAACACAGTGTAAAGCTCCATTCATTCAGTGGTCATGTGGGGGACTGCTGTTTGCTGGATTCCATGCGTTTCTCCTGCAGGGGGTGTTCCTTCCTATTGGCTGTCATTTGTTTCCTGCCCTCTTGCCCTGCACCCATGGCACCCGCTGCTGTCCGTGTGATGTTTTCATCCCGATGGTATTGCTCACCTGCCATCTCCTGTGTTTCCATGTCTTGCTCCCCAACCTTTCTACATGCCCTATGCTGTCAGGCACATGCACCAGCCTCCTGGAACCTTGTCCATACACCACCGGATGTGCATACGGCGTTTTCATACTACAATGTTATGCACTGTGTGACCATTTCACCTGCAATGTACAACCCACAATGTTTTTTACTGCTTTTTGGTTTTCTGCAACGTTAACACACAGAACCCAAATCATCCACCCAAAAATTGATATCCCCTTCAGCAACAGTTGGCTAAAGGAATCCAATACCAGGCCATGTCTACAAATTCCTACAAAAATAAATACTCAGTTGTCCCTCAGAGGTTAATAGATGAGTAAAACCTTTCATACCATGTCCCTCTTATACCGAACAGCCAAACAATTAAATGCACCAGCCTTCACCACTACAAACAAGGTGAACCACAGCTCAAATTTGAATCAGAAGGGGCCTGATATTGGAATACAGGCAAAAGCAGAGAACAAAGGCTTGTACCCAACCCTTAGAAGGCTATATTCAGCACCAGCACTATCCAACTGAATGTAAAGCCATGTCAGCATACCACAAAGATGAGTAGTGCTGCCTGACATAGACCTGGGATGTATGCAGCCCACAGGAAGTACAGGAAGATCTGTGCCCCCCTGATCTGATATGCCATAAGCTTCCATCATGATATTCAGCCACCCACATGCATTTGAGCCCATTGGAAATACTAGATGTTAAGGACCATATGCATGACTATTATGGTAACATTTGTATGGGAACCAGTGGCAGGTTTGTGCCGCTCCTGTGGCCAGCAGCCACATCAGAGGAGGGCAACAAAGATGGTGCATGGGTTGCATCACAAGTCCTATGAAGACAGGTTGAAGGAACTGAACATGTACTCCCTGGAGGAGAGGAGGGAGAGAAGGGATATGATAGAGACATACAAGTATCTTACAGGGAGGAACAGGGTGCAGGAAAACTCTATTTTTAAGAGAAAAAGATGTTTCAGGACTACAGGGCATGGGATGAAGTTGGAGGGAGGACGATTCGGAGGAAACATGAAAGAATTTCTTCACAGAACGGGTGGTGGACAAGTGGAACACCCTGCCAGAGGAAGTGGTGGAGGCTGAAACAATCACGGGATTTAAGAATGCATGGGATAGACATAAAGGAATTCTAGAGGGCAGGGGTAAGGGGAAACAGACTTCTAGGAAAACAAACTGAACTTACAAGCTCAAATGGGCAGACTAGGTGGGCCATAGGCCCTTATCTGCCGACACTGTCTATGTATCTATGTATCTATGTATCATTTGTGGTGGTGACCACCCCCCATCCCAAGCCTCGGTTCCCGTAATATTCAGGAGTCCTTTGTGTCCAGTGACACCATCCACCATCTATTCCTCATCCTGCTAATAATAATGGCTTCCCTGGTGTCTAGTGGCACCTCTCCATCCTCTGATCATTGGTTGGCCTAGTAGAAATAAAGATTCCTGTGCTGTCTAGTGACAGCACCCCCTCCCACACATTTGCCAATGACATCCATACTGTTCATAAATTCTTTGGTGTCCCATGGCAGCACCACCCCCCTCTTACTACCCCTCCCAATAGAAACATAGACTTTGATGGCAGATAAGGACTACTTGGCCTGCCTAGTCTGCCCACTTCCCTAACTATTGGATAAGATGCAGATCCTAGTTAACCAACAGCCTACTTCCTCCTACATCCCTCTAGAATTGTATTTACTGTATTCAAAAACATTTCACTGTTTCAAAGTTCAAAGTGTACATTTGCAGCAATGAACTGTAATCTACAAACAATAACCATTTCTCACTTTTTGTATAGGGGATCAAAGAATGATTGAGATGATGTACAGCAGTTAGGGACTGCTAGCTTTTAGGGTTGGAGTTACTATGTCAGATAGTTTTATCTCTGTATTAAGTAATTCATACTTCATTGTATAGCTATATTTGCAGTTTAAATATGTGGAAGGACATGTCAATATGACAGTCATTGCACAACTATTATTTAAATGCTTTTTTGCACACATTCTGTATTCAGTAAAAAGTAAATATGTTTCAGAGCTCCTTCAAGTACAGTATATCACATGCTCTTTGTTAACAATGCAAATTGCCTTGCATAAAACCAATTGCATTTCACTCCCTTACATGTAGTGCTATAGCTGAATGAAAAAAAAACATTATATTGACTTGCCATTCCCCATAGTGAAAATGCAAATACAGTTACACTATCAAGTATAAACTACTTAATATTATGAAATTGGTGGAAAGAGTACTGGCTCCTGATTGACCATGAGGTCAAGTTCAGCTGGGCCATTATCCCAGCACAATGGACCAGTTGAAATTAGCTCAACAAAAATACATTTAAAAGATACATGCAACTTACTAAAAAAGATCCATTTCATAATTGCAGTAAGGCACTCCATGGGATGTGTTATGGTGGGCTAATGGATCCCTTCTTGGGTGGTGGAAGCACTTAGCTTTGCCTCGTACTTCAACCCACCTGAGGTGGGCCATTATTTCACCATAACATATCCCCGTCATGCCTTATTGCTTAAGTAATTAAGGATTGCTAGGGTTTCTGGTATACGTTTAATATGAGTAGTTTTATATTTGTATTATATTTTATTTTATATTTCTCCAGTATGAATGAACAGCAATGTGATGTTATTTTATCAGTATTTATGATTAGACAGTTCCTAGTTTGCAGCTTCCTATCTATAGCTGTTTTAATGCCGACATTAATAACTTAATTTTTCTCTTGCATTAAGTACCAATTTTGTTTTTTTTATTACACTCAATCTGACAACATTGCAATGAGTATTTTGTTAACTATTTTAGCTGGGTAGGGTAGCAATAGCTCCTCAGAGTATGCTCGTGTGCACAGGATTGATGATAGACAGCAGATGCTGCAGTCCACAAGGCAATCTAACAGCAGTTATAAATCCATCCTGCATTTGGCAACACGATGTTCCTGGCTTGATGAGGTAGATAACAGGCATACTGTGACAGCATGCAGGGTAGGCTGTCAACTGTTCAGAAATGTATCCCATATTAGTGCATTAGTGCTAGAACTCCTGAATGATGATCAAGGACTGTTTAGTTTCTGCTGTCATACAAAATTGTCTAAGACATTTCATGTTAATTTCTGTGTGGAAGTCAAAAAAGCATACAGCACCTCACTCTTCATATGTTGAATCGGGTGTTTTACTTTGTATTTGCAGCGCATATTCTGAATCTCCACTGGATGACCACATGAGTGATCAGGAGAAAATGGTGCAAACTGATTTGGTACTTAACTTATTATAAAACCAACATAAATATCTTACTTACAATATTATTGCTATTTTAAAATGTAAAATGTATTAATTTTTTTTTGCCTAAAACTGATTTTGCAGTTAATATTGTATGTTTCCTATAATGGTAGATCTACTATATAGGTTTATAAGTTAAATTACTCTACTGAGTCGTACAATGAAAAGTGAGAGCCTGAATGATTTTTGTTTTACCCCCTCAAAGGAATTTTCATGAAATGTCTTAGACAGTTTTGTAATTCATCAGAGGTATAAAGGAGGGAACAAAAGATGAACTGTTGAAGGAATAAAATGAATTCCCATTTTTTGGAGCCATGGCTTATGAATGCATGCATTACTCCCAAAAATATTAAATAATAAATCAACTTGTACTATATCCATGTCTGAAAGGAGTGATCAATAGAGACAGACTAGGTGATGGTTTTTTACCACCATCTGGTAATTATCAGGAAGTTTCTTAAACAAAATTTTAATACTGCAGAGGTATAAAGAAGGTAAAAAAAAGATCAGTGACCTTAGAATTTTAATGGAATGTCATGTGTAGGTGAGATCGCTATTAAACTCATTTTTGTATGGTAGATCTCCCAAGCCGCTAAGGTCATATATTTCCATTAAGTAGTATAAGGATTGGGGTGATCACCATTAAATGCACATTCTGTTTAGTAGTATTACAGCTAGAATAGAAATGACAGGTTTTAAAGGTGCTCAGACTTTTAATTGATTGGTCAGGTTTGCTTATTCTATTTAGAAGTTCAGTTTAGCATTTGATGACCACCAAGTTGTACAGTACTTACCAGCTTCTCCCTTCCCCCAGGGACACACCTGGAATAGAGCAATTATAGCTCTGTGTGCCTTTCCTGATGACATTTTTCAATCAAATAAAATATATAAAATATATAAATAAATTAGAGTTACAGTACTGTAGCATCCATCTGTAGGGCAGCTACATTAGGTAAATACCTTTGCAAATTCTGTCTACCAGGTGAAGCTGTGCTGTGCAGTGGAAGCATTTAATACAGTATGCATGCATGTACTACACTATTCTGTGATCCTCAGTATTGTAAAATATACATTTTAGGATCTTAATTTTATATATTGACCTAGCTCTCTGTCTTGAGTAAACACCTGAGCAGTTTGCAACGGCCACGCTGACACTTCTAACATTTTGGGAAGCCCCAGTAAACTTGTGAATGAAGGAGTTTGGATTTTCTCAAGCACTGCTAGGTAAAGTTACTTTCAAATATAAGAAACTCAAATAAGCATGGTAAAGTGAATGCATTTCTGAAACATATAGTATTGCAATCCGTATTTGAAATGTATAGCCAGGATATACTATACTGCACATAAGGGGGCCAACATGTTACAGCACTTGTTTCAAGAATGCATTCACTTTCTCATGCTCAGGAAAGTGTCTTGTATTTGCGAACATTCAAACTCCATTATTTACAGGCTTACTGGCACTTCCCCGCTGTGTTAGAATTACTGTACATCTGTGGCTTTGGCAAACTGCCCAGAATTTCACTTGGGACCAGGACATAGGAAAACAAGAAAAAACTAAGATACCAATTAGCAGCCTTAGCGGCATTAGTTGTGGATTTAAACTGCTTTTTGCCTGAAGATGTGCAGTAGATACTTCCAACAGGGCGGGTTAAGGTATCCACTATTTAATTTGAACTGCCCATAATTCTTTTTTCTAACCCCCAACCACACACACACACAAATATGCCAGTGGTGTAGCAGCAGTCATTCCTTTGGTAGCAGTGTATTTGGATGGTATTTGCTGGTCATAAACATTATCAGTGGTAGCAAATGTAATGGTAAATTTGTGGATTTGCATTCCTTCGCTCTCCATAACAAAGGGATATGAATTTACATAAGCTCATGCCCAGTATTCTGCCTTACTAGCTGGAAAGCCATTTATGCAGATTCTCTGAAAAAAAGAAAATGTAAATAATATATGTAGCTGTTTTGTGAAATGTCGCATTTACAGTACAATCTGCAGTATGGGTCAGACAGCAGTATGGGGAGCTGACACTGCAAGTGAGAAAACAGTGAAAAAAAATCACACATCGGATATAAAGCAGTATGGGGTTGTACAGTATGTGACTGCAAAGACAAATGGATATACCTGATATTACAGCACACAATTCCCAGCAACAGCTAGGAAGCTTGGCTTGAATCCAAACTGTATTTAAAGACTTTAACTTAAAGTAAAAATAAATCCCAAATGGGTCAAGACTGCTGTAAGGATGGTGCTGCAACCGCAAGTGCTAAAACAGGAAAATCACAGGTAAGCTGACTGAATGGTGCAATTACAATAGCTGCCACAGACATTGCCAGCCATTTCCAGCTATTTTGTGAAATTTCTGTAGGGTTTCTCTCTGCTACCCCTACTGTGGAAATGCAGAAAGCAGGAGATTTCTCTAGAAAAATCACAAATATTTTTCGGGAAATAACTGCCAATGTCTCTGGAAAGTATTGCAATCACCATGACAACTGATGCTGTTTCTTTTTTTTTTCATTTAGTATACTTTATTCATTTTATATATTTTTTTAACCATACATTCAGAGCCGACAGCTTAACTTGTTGTTAGAGAAAGTACATTCAGTAATATGCAGTTACATAAAATACAGTTAAGTTGCCTGCCACACCCCTCCTGCATCCCATCCCACTCACCCCCCACATCTGCCACATGGTCTTGAAGAGAACTGTTGTGAAGAATATAAACATGACAATACTGGATTCAGAATTAAACTAAGTGGATACCTCCTTCGCTTAACACACCAGTACAAATTATGTGATAGTGGAATTTATTATACTGATATGAGAGTGTGTAGTATCTCCCACCTATTCTTATAACTTCTCAATCTGTTTTTGGTTCCAGCAATTGTGTGCTCTGCTTGGAAAGCAAACATGATTTCCTTGAACCACTCTAAGTAGGGTGATGTAGACAAATCTAACCAGTGTCTTAGTATTAGTTTCTTGGCATACATAGAGATTAAAGCAATAAAGGCTTTCTGCTGCGACCCTGGAACCTGTTTGAAATCACCCAAAATACATATTTCAGGATTAAAGCTGTCAGCTAGCATAAGTAAGGGATTGAGATAATTTCGTATATCCATCCAAAAAGATTGGACATTCCCACAGGTCCATAACATAAGGAATAAGTCAGCAGAATCTTCTTGGCATTTTGGGCACTTGCTAGAAGATAAGGCTCCTATTTGATGCATTTTAAATGCTGTATAATATAAATTTTGGTTAATGTAGAACTGAGTAAGTCTGTACCTATCCAACTTAATGTATTTATATAGGTGTTTCCAGATTCTGGAACAATTGCTCCAAGGAGGGTTCGGATTTAAAATGTCCCACCAATAAAACCATTGACCTTCCAAAACAGCAATTTTCTTGAGGAGAAATTTATATTAATAAGAAATAATATGAGATGTAGAGATGGATTATACATATGGGAGCAAGAAAGAAATTAGGAAACTGTCCCATGCCCCTGTACCAAAATGGGAAACTAAATGGTGTGATACTTGAAAGAACTTAAAAACTTGATTTGCAGGCCATTTAAAAATGGAACTTGCTTCTGCAAAAGAAAGCAACTTTTGGTTACCAACCAACTGATCTACGCTATTCACTCCCATATGTGGCCAAAAAAGCTGTTGTATTATTATCTTACCCTCTATTAAAAAGTTAGGGTTAGAGAACAGGGGCTGAGCTATATCTCTCTTTGCATCTACTTTGAGGAATCTAATTGATGCCGAGTGCTAATTAAGGCATATAATGGTGTATCCTGCAAGGATTTGGGGATATTCTTCCTATTGATTAAAGGGAGAGTCTTAGGGTCAAAACCATTCACCAAACATAGATCCTGCTCAATTCTGACCCAGGAGGGAAAATTGGGAGAGTCCAACACTACTTCTGAGGGTAGTAACCAGAATCTAATCCTTGCTAAATGTATGGCTAAATAATATATATAAAAATTCAGGGCTTGAAGGCCACCATCTATTTTCTGACGAGTGAGTTTAAGGTAATTTTGTCTAACTTTCTTCCCCTGCCAGATGAAAGTACTAATAATTCTGTGTATCTGCAAAAACCATGACATCAGGAGGACCCCATTGAACATTTGCAAGGGGTATAAGATTCAGGGCAGCACATTCATTTTTATTATGCTCAAACGACCCCATAATGAAATGTGTAATTTTGACCATCACTTAAATTCTTCCGATAGGGTCCTAATTAGAACCTCTAAATTAATTTTTTTCATTACTTGTGGATGGGGATGCAATAGAATTCCAAGGTATTTAAATGTTGCTGTGTTCCATCTTAAACCCAAGTGATCAATTTCAGTCTTGAGGGTAAGTTTATTAAGGGGAAATACTTCAGTTTTTCTGATGTTCAGCTTGTAGTTCGAAATGGACCCATACTGCAATATGATGTGAAAGGCCTCTGGAAGAGATTGGGTTATGTTGGTAATATGTAGGAGAAAATTGTCAGCATAAGCCAATATTTTGTATTCCATGTGGCCAATTAGTATCCCAGATACCCTTTCCAAATTTTTATTTTCCTGATAAGTGGTTCCAAGTACAAATTAAAAGGTACAGGAGTGTGAGGCTTAACATCAGTACCATGGGATAAAATAAAAGACAGGAGAAAGAACACCGTTACAGTAAATTTGAGCTTGTGGTAATGTATATAGTATTTTGATCCATTGTATAAATTCCTGTGGAATATGGTATTTGGCCAACAACCAAAAGAGATCGTCCAAAGACACCCTATCAAAAGCCTTTTCTGCATCCAGGGATAACAGAGCTGTGGAAGTATTGAGATCCCTGGATGCAGAAGAGAGGTAGGCTATCTTCCTGAGATGGTCCGAGGACAGTTTTCCTTTAACAAATCTAACCTGTTCTATACTGATTAGGGACTCCCAGACCTGGATTAATCTAGATGAAAGTAATTTAGCTAGAATCTTAAAATCCGCATTAATTAGAGATATTGGTCTATAGTTTGGAATAAAGAGAGGATCTTTATCTGGTTTGGGAATGACGATTATGAAAGTCTGATTCAGGGAGGTATCAGAAATACCTTTGTCAAAAATGTATTGATAAGTGTCAAGGAGAATAGGTGCAATCTTTTCTTTAAATGTTTGATAAAAATTTGTAGTGAAACCATCCGGACCAGGTGATTTATCCCATGATAAAGAATCTATTGCTTCCTGAACTTCTAATAGAGTAATAGGGCTTCAGAATTTTGCTTTATGCCTCTGATAACACTGGAAGATCAATATCTAGGAAAAACATATCCATTTGTTGAGACAAAGAGGCGTGAACTGGAGCTGAGTAAAGATGCCAATAGTAATCGTGAAATGCATTCACAATAACTGGAGGAGTGGTTAATAAGACCCCTGAAGCCAAGTAAATTGAGATGACTATCTTGTCAGCCATTTGAGTCCAGAGATGGAGGGCCATAAACCTCCTGGCCCTTTATCCCTGATCAAAGTAAGAAATTCTAGACTGAAGCCTAAAATGTGGCCTTTTCAGCTAACAACTGATTGTACTGTGCACAAAGAGAACCTATTTTTACCCAGTCTTCTGCTGGAGCAGTTGGTGAAAGGAGATTTCCTTGTTCCTCTATTTGGGTCAGAATTGCTGTTAGGGATACCGCTCTCTGCTTTTTTCATTTAAGACATCAGACAATTAAATTCACCCCTCAATGCACATTTCAGTGAGCCCCACAAGAAATCTTTTTTAGGCATTGTAGGGGTGTTAATATCTATATAATTAGATATGAAAACCTGAAGTAATTGAATTTGTTCTTCCTATTTAAAAAGTTAACTGTTTAGTTTCCAGATTCTATCTTTTTGTATATGAGGAGAAATGTCAAGAGGTATATGAGTGGTATGATGGTCAGAAATTACTTTAGAGGAATAATATGCCAGAGAGGTACCCGGTATAAGGTCTGTTGATATAAGAAAATAATCCAATCGGGAGAAGGAGTGGTGGGGAAGGGAGTGAAATGAAAACTCTTTACTATCCAGGTGTAGTAACTTCCAGGGCTCTATAAGGCCCATGGAATGCATTAGCTCTTGAAGTGCTTTTTGCCCCAGGGATGGTTTTTGCTTAGTCTGAGGTGTTCTATCTAACTGGTTGGACAAAACCAGAAAGCAGTCTCCCACCAACAGTGTTGGAATTGCAGCCCAAGGGGCAAGGGTAGTCATAAGTCCAACATAAAATTCCAGGTTGTCGATACTGGGACCATATATAGACTCTAATGTTAACTTTGAGTGGCCTAATATGGCCCTAAGAATCCCACATCAGCCTCCCGGGTCAGCAATTTGGTGAATGAGATGGAATGGGACTCTCTTAGATATTAAAATAGCTGTCCCCCTTTTGCAAGAATCAATTCCAGATCCAAATACCTGACCCACCCAATTTCTCCATAAATACTGTAAGTTGTTTGATTAGGCAACAAGTGTGTCTCTTGCAGAAAGGCTACATCTATTTGCAAGCTTTTCAAATGAATTAGTACTTGGGCTCTCTTGGCTGGGGTCTGAGCTCCTTTCACATTCCAACAACAATAATTAAGAACCATCTTGATTGGGACTAAATCCTAGCAAGGTGAAATATATTCTAATCGGATGGAACCAGCACATAACATTTGTTTTAGTTATAGTATCTCTCAGGCCAGTGGCAGACCTCCCTGTATTATTGTTCTTACTCCCCTCCCACCCCTTTACTAAAACCCTGACTTCCAATTCTCTGGAAGTACCCTTGATCCTCCCACCATACCATTTGTCCTTAGTTTCTTAAGGGTCCCAGTCAGGCAATTTGGTGTGGGAAGGTCAAAACCCTTATATGGTTCATGACTGTTTCAGGTTACAGACACTCCAACTCCTACCCCCTCCCAGACTTGTATAACCAAAAGATTATTGTAAAAATAAAACATAAACCTCCTATTATCTGATTCCAATTATAACATTATGTAAGTACACAATCACAAGGTGAAATTGTAAACTTATATCAGTTCCCCTATAGCAAAACATTGCCCCAAACTTCATTATGGTTACCACTAATTTTAAGAATTTAACTCCTAAAGTTATATGTATGCAGTTATGGAGCATATAGTTACCATAACTAAACTAATACACTTCAACATTATATCCAAAGACATTTAAATCTGCTATAACTAGGAATAATAGACCCATGATTGTAGTAAACAGGAGTATTACACATCCATTTACTACTTGAAACAGTTGTATGTAAAATTTAAAAAGAAAAAATGGATGACCATTTACTACTCAGCATAATTAGTTTAACCTTGTAGTCCAAATAAAATTCACCGGATGGCAAGCATTTGTGTACTCTAGAGGAACCTCCACTGAGGTATTAGCCAAAAGTACTTGATGGAAGTCAAATGAGCTCTGCAAATAAAAAAGAAAATCTTGACAGGCTTCATGCCATTACCTTCTATACGGCATGGTGAACCGAGGTGTACACAAAATCAGAGCTCGCTGCCTCTAAATTAAATAAAAGGAATGTGTTCTCTCCCTGGAGCTCCCTAACCAAAATGGATAAAGATTCTGTTTAGGAACCAGATTTCATGAGGCATTTTTAAAATAAACAAGGAAAGGAAAAAGCAAATCTTGCCATCCCCAGACTTCGGATAGTGAAGTGCTGCTACAGCTTGCTAAAGTTCCTTGTAGAAGTCCTTTCTACCTTAACATTGAGGAGCAGGATCTGTGTAAAGCTTGAGGACCTGACTCATTATTGTAATGTCTCAGCTGGCTTGCTTGGCATCTTTCCAAGAGTCTAACAAACACCCTACTATTTATGCTGAGCACTTCACAGGCGTATCCTGTGAAATTAGTGGCAGGCCACAAGTAGTTTAATGGCACCAAGAAAATGTTAGATAGACCAAATATTACCTCGACTGGTAATTCTAACCCAGTGCACGAGTATTAATTGCTAAAAATACAGTCGCATTCCCCCTCGCGCTGATCTTTTATAATAACATTTTCAGAAGCGCATTTGAAAGTCAGGGGGGTTCCTTGGGGCCAATCTTCCTACCGGCATCCTCATATTCTCCCAAGGACAAAAGGACTAGAGCAAAATGAGATACTATCCGGGAATCACATCCACTATAAAAAATAAATGACGACTGCACATTCTTTTGGGCATCACAATATAACTCAGGAACAAGTCAGTGGAACTTCCTCCTCTCCAAACCCAGTTCGACATTTTAATTGATTTTCATCAGACCAGTCTACCAGCCTGCAGACCCCCTCCATTAAGAAAATTAACCATATCTCTTCATTGAGGATGAGTCATCATACTTAACTGATATCTGGATCAGTGTTGAGCAAATACATCAGGGTACAGGGTAGTTAGTTCTTGGGCAGCCTGTTTTGCATTCTCAAAGGTTTTCCACATACCTTGGTATAGAATCGAGAGCCTAGCCGGGTATAGCATCCGGAACTTTATGCTGGCTGCAAGCAATTTTGTAACATTGGAGTGATATTCAACTCTTTTCTGGTGAGTAGCTACTGGGAGATCCTGTGTGACTTGGATCCAGGAGATGGACTTGGCCAAAGGGATCTGTGGGCTCTTTCCACCACAAATGTGGCTGAATGAGGTGGGGCACCAGCTATCTTCAGGAGCAGCTTCTGAGCAAAAATCACAGGCGAGTGACCCTCCACTTCCTCTGGAAGACAAAACACCACCAGGTTGTTACACCTGTTACAGCCTTCCAGGTCTTCTAGCTTTAGCTCTAACTTGTTCATTTTTTGCCTCATAGATATCATTTCAGGCTCCATTCAGGATTGGCAGCTTTCTAATGATGACACTCATGCTGTGACATTGGTTACTGTCCGAGTGGTCTCTTTTAACTCTTCTTTTATGGTTTTTGGATCAGAAGTGATCTCTTGAAACATGGTCTTTAGTGGGGCCAGTCCTGTAAGGAATTTGTCTCCGGACAGTGGAACAATGACATTAGGCCCTTGTAAAGTCTTGGTTAGTGCAGCAATTTGAGTCATAGGCCTCTTAGCTTGTTTATCTGGAGTCATAGGTGGTGTGCATGCAGGGAGGGCCTGCTTCATCTCTGCATCTATTCTTCCAAATTTTGCCTTTATCTTAAGTTTTACTTTTCACTCCGTTGCATTCCAGGAGCTTTCCACCGGTGAATTAAATGTTTATTACTGCTTGGTTAGCGCAAAGTGAGAGTTTATTTTAAAGTTTAATAGCCGTGAGGTGAGAGTGGAGTATAGAGGCATCCGTCTACATGGAAAGCATCTTGTGACTCCCTGATGTTGTTTCTTTACAAAGGCAATATGTGTCATGGAGCTTAGTTGGGGGAAGGGCTAATTTCTTGTGTCCATAATTTCATTGTAACAGCATTCCAGGGGCAGAGAAAAATAGAGACAAAGGCTCCTACTACCTTTACAGTACATCATGTTTTCAACACCCACATGTCCATTAAAGAAGAGATCTGGATTCAGCATACATTAAATCCTACTCATAAAATGTTAACTTCCTTTTCCCCATAAACCAGAGGTCCGCCCTTCATTGCTGTTTATAGAGCTACAGTGTCTGATACTTGGCTATGCCACTAGTTTCTGTAGAATGTGGAATGCCACTGCACAAATGGTAATTAATGATCCATGGCTGGCAGCCTCAGACAGATTAAAAATACAATAAACAAATTAGTACTGTATATAGTATATAGTGTATAGTTTGAGTGATTCTATACTTATTATCTAATTTAATGATGATCTCCTGATCATGTCTGATCAGTTCTGACTAGGTAAACAAAAGGTTTTGTACCAAGAATAC
The DNA here is from genome assembly GCA_016271365.2 of Neoceratodus forsteri. Lineage (NCBI taxonomy): Eukaryota > Metazoa > Chordata > Ceratodontiformes > Ceratodontidae > Neoceratodus > Neoceratodus forsteri. The sequence goes on from CM057451.1 coordinate 208,865,231, forward strand.
TAACTGGGACAGCTCCACACCTACATGAACATTCCTATTTAAACCTCACAACTTGGTACATAACACACATTGATTTATAGTGGCCACATCCGGTTTGACGGAGAAACAAGTTTTATTAAACTGCTGTTAGAGATCAGGAGCACTGGGGTTGCAAAAACTCATACAACCAGATGCATCCTGGGAAATAACTAAATGTAGTCAAGAAAATTAGGACAGACTAGGTAGTCCAAGTGGTTGTTATCTGCTGTCAACATTTATGTTTGTATGTTCCATGTAACCAGCAGTACTGAGTAATCAACTCCAGCTGCTATGTTTTGCTTCAAAAAAACATAACCCTCTAAAAAGCCCAACCAAAACCCTCTCTACAGCTTGCGACCACACTGGCCACTTTTTTCTAGTCCTATGGCACCATGTCTGTAGAGACAAACTCAATGATTATCTCAAGTAGCCCCTGCCAACTCATCATTTAAAGAGCACCTCGTGTGCTTGAAACATCCCCCTAGCCTTTCTTTTCCTTAGTGTATTTGTTCAGTTGGAATGATAAATGTGCACTTTCACTCCACTAAGATCTTGGGATGAATCCCATTCACTTACTAGGATTTAAATTACTATCTCTGCCAGGGTTTTTACAGGCAATATTCACCCATCTACACATTAATAGTAACAATATTAATAAGGTGGGGGGGTGCTGCAACTGTTAATTAAAGATCCGGGGTTGGCAAGCTCAAACAGATTAAAAATACAGTAACAAAATACCATATAGTATATAGTATTCAGTATGAGTGATTCCACGCTTCACTCTTATTACCTAATTTAATGATGACCTCCTGAATTTTTCTAATCAATTTTGATTAGGTAAAGAAAAGGTTTTGCACCACAAATGCTCACTGGGGCAGCCCCACACTCTAGATGCAGCAAATTTAATTTCTGCCAGTGAAGTGGCCAATTTTGCCATGTGGTGTAATTCACCAAATTTTCTGCATTAGGCAGAATTTTGCCTAGGCAAAATTTTGCCTTCCATGGTGAAATTTCACCTTTTGCAGGGAAAATTTCATCGGGAAGATGAAGTTTCACAGTGGAATGCAGAATTTTGCTGCAGAAAGCAAAACTGCCATTCCACCAGGCGACATTTTGCCGATCCACAGGGCAAAAGTTTGCATTTTGCTTTACAAAACAGCTGGAATTTTGTAGATTTCTCCACAAAGTGAATTTTGTTCAGCTCGACCACCTCTACCCCACACCTAAATGAACATTCCCATTTAAACCTCACAACTTGGTTAACAACACAAATTGTTTAATAGCGGCCACATCCTGTTTGATGGAGAAACACATTTTATTACAGTGTCTTTAGAGCTCAGGAGCACTGTGGCTGTTTCTTTACAAAGGCAATATGGGCCATGGAGCTTAGTTTGGGAGCAGTTAATTTCTTATGGCCCTGTTTCATTGTAACAGCATTCCAGGAGCAGAGAAAAACAAGAAACAAAGATTCCTACTACCTATGTTCTATGTAACCAACAGTACTAAGTAATCAACTCCAGCTGCTACTTTTTGCTTCAAAAAGAAGAACTCTAACAAGCCCAACCAGAACTCATCTTACAGCTTGTAACCAAACTGGGCACTTTCTAGTCCTATAGTCCTGTGGCACCACGTTTGTACAGACAGATTCAAAGCTTACCTCAAGTAGCCCCTGTCAATTGTTCATTTAAAGAGCACCTCTTGTGATTGATCCCCCACAAGCCTTACTTTTCCTTCATGTATTTGTTCAGTTTGAATGGCAGAGATGCTCTCTCACTTCACTAAGATCCTGGGGTGAATCCCATACATGTACTGGGATTTAAATGACTATCTATACCAGGGTTTTCAATGGTGAACTTCACCCCTCTACACATTAATATTAGTGATGTTTTCTAATTTGGATGAACATCGGAGAGTCAGGATTAAGGGTATGTGAATTAAACAGAGTGTGCAATTACATTATTTTAGGCTGTGGGTCTACAGTATATCAATTTTGCTGCTACTTTGATGTTGCTTTTTGTGTGTAGACTACAGTACATTATATTAAGCTGATTGTGACTATTATTTGGAGCAATTGCCAGCAACCGTACAATGGCTCTAAATCCAATTTGTTTTGAAGTTTTAGCTAATAATTGAAAGATCCCAAACCACTGGAGAAGAATGAATGTTATTTTAACATTCAAAAGCGGATAGAAGCAAAGCTCAAATAACACCCTTCCTCCTCCTTCTTCAATCATATATTTCAGGGTAACCATGTAATAACTCACAATTTCAAGCATCTTCCGATTTATATTATCCAGGCCTGGGGAGGATTGTTTTGTGTTCTTCCTTGATCTGTCAGTTGTAATGTTTTTTTAATGCATTTTTATTTTCAGTGACTGTTGGGATTTTTAATTTTTTTACAAGTGCTTATTAAGTGTCCACGCCATTTCAGCGGGGTAAATTTAACCATAAACAGTGCCACCTGGTGCATTTCAGCAGATGCTGAGTGAAAATTTAACTGAAAACAGCAGCACCTGGTGCATTTCAATAGAAGCTGAGGGGGGTTTAATTAATTAAGCTCATACCAAATACTGCACTGCCGCACCACTGCATTAATTAGGTAATGCTTTGTCTACTGTGCCTGCTGAGGTACACCTTGGTAATGTGAAACTTTTGCATAACTACCACTTTACTGGTGTGTTTGTAAAGATGTGACCAGGAAAGGAACAGTAAGCTCAGGCAGTTTGTTGCCAAGTGTGTATTTGGGGGTGGGATTTACAGAGGCCCAATTTATTGATAGGGATATTCTTGATGAGGACATTCGATATAACTTCCCTAATTTTCCAGAAAATGCTATTGGATTTTTAACTTTCACTTATACGCAACCATAAATAAGCAAAAAAGGACCTTGGTTTATCATCTAATGCAAAAGACAGCTGCTCAACAGTACAGCGCACCTATACTGTAGTGTTAATAATAGTATTAGCCCAGGTTGCCAGTGTGTGACCAGAGCCCATGATGTTCTTTTTTTCTGGCCTAAGAGGTGAGTTTGCACCCTACTAAGCTATTGGCACTGCTTTCTTGCTGAAAAAAAATATGCAAATAAAGTAAAGCTGTAAATTGTTCTGCAGCAACTCTGCTAGCCACAGTGTTTAAAATAATAACATTCTGACTCTAGATTACGTAATATATAGAGAATACTGGGTGGGCAACCATGCAGAACCAATGTGTTCTACCCCAAAGGGTATGATTCCCTGTGATCTTCAGAGTGAAGCTCAAGAGGTCTTTAGGAATCATACCCCAAGGTGACAGAACACACAGATTCTGCATGGGGTTGCCCATCATGTAGTTTATATTGTTTGTGGTGCCCCTCTAATCAATTTAATAATATTTACTGCTTTCTAAATATCTTTTTTTATGTTAAAATAAATTGTACTCTTCCATTTCGTATTTTGAGAGCTATGGCTTTGTTCCTATGGTGAGTTGTGTGGTTGCTAGGGACTGAGTGTCCCTACTTTAGTCATGCACACTTCCATTGGTTGTTGGTGTTGTGTGGGAGGGATTTACCAAAAAAAGACATGGCAACAGGATGTCTCACTTAGCAAGCCAACTAACGAACTGGAGGGATCTGGCATGTAGAGTGACATATGCAGTGTGAAGGGTGGGTGCCCGAATGACCATCTGCAGGCCCTGCAGTGTGCCCCACTTGCTGGGGCTTCCTCGGTTGGTGTGTACAGGACCCTGCTTCAAAGCCACAGCAAGTGGCTGTCACTCCTGGGAGGCCGCATAACTGTCCCCCAGCCATTACATCTGCCCCAACCTGGCAGAGTTGCAGACATCTGCACCTGGCACTCCACAAGTTCGAGCATCATGTGGAGTGCCAGCATGGCCCCTACACTTCTCCTGGTCCACTCCCTGCACATAGATCAGCATGCCACTGGGGACCCATCATGGAGGGGGGCATCCAGCCAGTTGTGAATTCCATGCAGTGGGTGCTGTGGGCTCAGGTGGGTGTGGAATGGGCTAGGCACTAGGGTTACATGGCGCATGACCACTCCGCACCTTTGAGCATAGGGTCCAATATTTGTCAAGACAAAATGTGGTCTGTTCTTTCTCCCATATTCCCTTTCCTCCAGACCAGGATACATTTTGAAGAAAACTGTCTGCTAAGTTCAACACAGTTTGTCATTTTATTTATTCATATCCGGTTAATAGCATGTCTGCAAAAATGTGACCAGGAAAGGAATGCTAAGCTTTGGCAGTTTATTACCAGGTGTGTATGGGGGGGGGAGGAGTGATCACAGGTGCCTGATTTATTGATAGCAGTATTCTTGACAGGGACATTCAGGATAACCACCTTAATTTTCCAGAAAGTGCCACTGGATCTTTAGCTTTCACTTAGACAGCAACCAAAGGTAGACAAAGAGGACCTTGACTTATCATCTAATCCAAAAGACAGCTGCTCAACAGTGCCACACACCTATACGGTAGTGATAGAATTGGGTTTTAGCAGAAGTTGCTGGTGTGTAACCAGAGCCCGTGATGTTCCTGTTTTCTGGCCTCAGAGGTGAGTTTACACCCTTCTGAGCTATTGACGCTGCTTTCTTGCTGAAAAAAAACCATAATTAATTAATACAAATAAAATAAGGCTTTACATTGTTTCGCAGTAATTCTGCTAATCTCTGCACATAAAATAATAACATGTTGACCCTAGATAAATAGTATAAATTATTAGCAGAGCTGATCTAAAGTTATTCACATGTCAAGCTCATTTTCAGGCATGCATTTGCCCAATATGAAAAACAAGATTTAGTACAACAGATTCACAACAGAGCAGCAAGGTTGTGGAAGTCTACTATGCCCCATACTAAAATTTTCAAATGAGTAGACACATTTCAAAAGTGCATTGAAGAATGAAAGCCGTTAAAATTTGTATGCATATGGGAAAAAATCTCATCAGTTATTCAGTATACCTTTCTACTAGTTATGGAATGGATTATAATGGTAGTTACTTAAAATAATGGTGGAAGTTATGCTTGACAATTGCACTCCTGGTAAGGGTGAAAGATGTGTGTCTGCGAGCTATTTTCATTTTGACTTCAAGCTGAGGCTATAAATTCATTTCATCATCACACCTTTGGCTGAGCCACATTATCTACCAATGAAATACAGTAGTTGGCAGAGTGTAAAACAGACTACAACTGTAGAGAGCCTTGAGGTCAATGATGAATATTAATTACTGTGGTTTACTAGTGGCAGATGGCAGGAGTTGTTTGCAAGCATGTGCTGTGGATTACTATGTGTGGTGCCGTGACGTAGTCCACAAAATGAATGACTCCTGCATCCCACTCCAGAGCCAGACCTATAGTAATTATATGTATTTATTTCTGAACTCTTGGCTTATCCCCACCTTTACTCTGTATTACCACCATGCCAATTATTACCTTATCTCTGGACCCATATATTTGTAAAATTGTAACCATACCCATAGACACGCACACACAATGTTTGCGTGCACTATATAGCTCACATACACACACACACACACACACACACATTTTCTCTCTCTTTTTTTTGTTTTAACATTTAAAATTTCTGTAATACTTTACAGAAAGTGGAGGTTCTTTCAGTGTAACTACACTGGAATAGATATACAATTGCAGTTTGATGTATGAGGTGTTGCACCCTCTGCCCATTTGATAGTTTATATATTCTGAAAAGTCATCAAACTTCTGCCACAGTGCACTAACTCCCTGCTTAGTCAGATGCAGTCCATCAAATTTAAAGAGCTTTCTCTCCCCAAACTGTTGCCAGTTACTTACAAATTTGTGTCCTTTTTCCTGGCACCAGCCCTTGAACCACATGTTTAGCTCCCCTACCTCCCGTTCTCTGACCTTCCATCCATCCACCCCCCTCTCCCAGACTGGCAGGATTGCAGATAAGGAGATGCCAGATGAAATAGATGACAATTTGTCTCTCAGCCTGGTCAGGTGTTCTCCACAACTGACCAGCTGGTGAGATAACTAGCCCCTATGTGTACCAGGACGTAGAGGTTTTCTACCGCTTCCTGCAAGATTTTAGCAATGTGGTCAGTGTCTCTCCATGCTGATGTACCTGAGAGACATCTGACCATTACCACCGGTCGGAGGTAGGTATCAACTCCCCAAATCATACAGTCTCCAATAATCAGAAGCGTTTTGGATTTCCTTTTTGCTTTTTTTTGTTTTGGTCCCTCTTTTTGGTGAGTTTTGCAGTACTATCTCTTGTGATGCAGTGTCCTGCTCTGCAGTGTCCTCTGTCCCTTTGTTTGATTTTGGAGATAGAGGCAGATACCTGTTTGTAGTTTTTATATGGTTTGTGGAGGTGATATGCTGGTGAGCATTGACTTGATTGGGCACCCAGTTTGCCCCTCCTAGCCGCCTGAAAACCTCCTGGACCAACTACCCTCTGTGGTCAAGGTGCTTCAGTTTGATATTGTGGAAATGGTGGGTGGTTCTTTTAATATATTTCCTCCTGAATATTTAATTTGAGGTACATAATCTCTGTCCATGTTTCCCGGAGCTGAGCACTTAGATCTCCAATGGTCCAACATGTGGGATAGCATCCTAAATCCTGTATAACTGTCCTTTTAAAAAGTGTCCCGAAGTACCTGCAGTTAATAATGTCCATTCCAGTTGAGTTGCAGAGTTTATAACCTCGTCTGAGTAATTAGAAGGAAAATGAATGCAAAAGTTGTGTTTTTTTTTTTGGTTTGTTTGTGTTTGTATAATTTTTTTTAACTAGTTAAATTAATTCTGCCCCTGTAAGTGAGGTCACTGTATGGATACCCCTCTGATCCTCCCCTTCTTGCTTTGCTACAGAAAATGTCACAGCTGTACTACTTTATAAAAGGAGCATAGCAGCGGGTGGTTGGGGATGAAGGTGGGTGGTTAGGCCCTTCCTCTGCCAAAAAGAAGAACCACAGATGAAAGAAATAAGAAGGTAAAAGCAGAAACAATCAACCAACAACAAATGCAGTACCTATCCTTCAGTCTGTATCTCATATGTGCTCCTGTAATTAGCCCTGAAAGCATACCCTAATGGTAAATAAAACCTGTAAGCACCACCTGTAACAATTTCACAGAAGATATACCCTGCACAAACACTTTGCTACAGAGAAACCTAGTCTTCCATCTAAAAAACACCAATTAATCTGACCTTCTAACTCTTCCCTCTGTTACTAAGACTTTGTCAGCTCTACCACCTAGTTATACTCCTAATCCCCTGGAAGAGTTGAGGTAGGAAAGCATTATGTTTCTTCAGTGTGAGAAGGAGACTGCAACACATTTGAGCCCAAAACAAACACCTGTCAGCAAAAAATAAAATAGTAGCAAACAGTAATTTTGCTTAGCCCATTGATAGATTAAAAAAGTAACAAAACCTGTAGCACCACCTGTAACAATTCCACAGAAGACATACCTTGCAAAAAAACACATTACTATAGAGAAAAATAAAGCAATAAAAAAATAACAAAACCTGTAAACACAACTTGCAGAACACGTTAACAGAAGATTTAACTTGCTAACAACAATCTGAATCAGAGAAAATTACAGCAGTAATCTGTAAGCACAAAACAGTATTAAGCCTGTAGGCACACCCTGTAATAATGCAGCAGAAAGTATACCCTGCAACAGTAATTTGAATCAGAGAACAATAAAGCAGTAAAATGTAAGCAAATAAAACAGTAACAAAACCTGTAAGCACAAAATAAAACAGTAACACACCACAAATCTGCCTAGCCCAAAGAGGCCTTCAGTTTTTTTTTGCTCTGATAATGTTATTGCTTGTTCTGTCCTTACAAGCAAACCTAGAAGAAGGAGTTCAGGTGAAGCTACAGTAGGTGCCTTTGCCAGCAAACCTAGTCTTCCAGAACAACAAATGGTGAGGAAAGAAGGTCAACTCCTAAGTAATTAGTGCATATACATTTTTTTTTATTTAGTGCAGCATGCAACCAAACAAAAACACATCAATAATCAATGTTTAATGGATATCTCAGAACAGAATCCTAATTAATGTACATATACTTATTCATAAAATAGGGTAATTTCAGGACTACAGTAGCTATGCATGGGGTTGATTCATGGATACTATTACCCCAATAATAGGGCTAATAATATTATGTGGTGGAAGAGTCTTCTATAGCTGTCAAAGTAGAGGAACAACAAATGGGGTGGAAGCAGCTTAGCTCCTAAATAATGAAAGTTTATCAATTATTTTATTTAGTTCATCATGCCACCTAAAAAGACAAATTACATCATTGACCAACATTATTTAGGCATGATTTCCCCTTACTTCAGATACTTTCTCTTTAATATGTTGCCTCTCTGCTATATTAGCATATATAGCAATGCATGGCTCAGTTGGTACCACATCCTCCTCTGGCCCAGAGGGTCAAGACTTCTAGTCCCACACTGGGACTAGGCTCATATCTTAAATGGTGGCAACTGCGTACATTATTAGGTGGGATGCTGCATTGTCAGGGAGTGCCATCCTTCAGGTGAGACATTAAACCAAGGCCTGTTCTACCCTTCTCTGGTGCTGTTTTGGTGGGTGACAAGGTAGAAGTAAAAGATCCCAAGGTACTTTTTGCAATAGATGGGGAATTTTGGGGCTGCCAGTATTGCCTAGATGTTAGAGTAATGAGTTGTGAATGTGCTGAGATTGATGTGAGCACAAGATTTTAAAACAGAGCAATGGCAGCATGTTTTTGGCAGCTAGAACTTAATCATTGCAAATCACAACACTGCACAAGTGCTAAAAGATTTGATGCCATTTTAGAGTGGTTGGCAAGGAGATTACAGTCATTAAAATGAGTTTTCTATGGTGGGTGAGCAGTACCTCTAGAATGGACATTTAATGCTGTGGCTCCCTATGAACAGAACAATAAATATTCTGGTAGGAAAGCAATGGCATTACATAGAAACATAGACTTTGATGGCAGATAAGAACTGCTTGTCCCACCCAGTCTGCCCATTTCCCCACCTATTGGATAAGCTGCAGATCCCAGTTAACCAACATCCTAATTCCTCCTACCCCCCAGTAGAATTGCCTTATGTCTATCCCATGCATTCTTGAATTCCCCCACAACCTCCTCAAGAAGGCCATTCCATCCATCTACCACCATCTCCGTGAAAAAATACTTCCTCAAGTAGTTCCTGAGCCATCCACCCTCTATATTCAAATTGTGCCATCTTGTTCTAGCACATCTCTTTTTCTGAAAGGTGCTACCTTCTTGGACTTTATTGATTTCCTTGAGGTACTTGAAAGTTTCTATCATGTCCCCCCCTCTCCCTCCTTTCCTCAAGGGTATACATATTATGCACCTTTAATCTTTCTTCATATATTTTCTGGTGCAGACCCTTCACCATTTTAGTTGCCCTCCTCTAGACTGCCTCCATCCTGTCTATGTCATTGCAGAGATGGGGTCTCCAGAACTGCATGCAGTGCTCCAGACTGGGTCTCACCAACTGTCTGTACAGAGGGAAGGCAACTTTCTGTTTTCTGCTAGCTATGCCTCTCCGATGTATCCCAGTATCCCACAGCCCTCCTTACAGCCTTCTTACATTGCCTGCCTACCTTTAGTTCATCTGATATGACTACCTCCGGGTCCTTTCCCATTTTTGTTGTTGTTGGTACCCCTCCCCATTGTGTACTCTTCTCCTGGGTTTTGTTTCCCAGGTGCATTACTTTTCACTTCTTTACATTGAATCTAAGCTGCCATACTTTTCACCATTTCTCCAACCTTACCAAGTCCCTTCTTATCCTTTCCACCCTATCCTTGTGTATAATAATAATAATAATAATAATAATACATTTATTTGTGTAGAGCAAAATCAATAAATATCAAAGCACTGCACAATATCTCAAACATACTCAAATAAATCCAATAAATTACAAATGATATACAGATAAATAATACAGTTAAAAACTAAATATGCAGTTATACATATTAAAAGTTAGGGAATGCACATAAAAACAGGTATGTTTTTAGAGCAGTTTTAAAGCTCTCCACTGTCTTGCACTCTCACACCTGACTAGGTAGAGAATTCCACAGGGAGGGAGCTGCAAAGGCAAAAGCCCGTGCCCACCAAGGTATTCAGTCGCACCCTGGGAATTGCTAGCAATCTCTCATCAGTTGAGCAGAGTGGTCTGAGAGGACAGTAGGGACCAGAAGCACTTATAGGTAACTCAGACCAAACCATGTAGGGCTCTAAAAGTCAGTAAACCAGCTTTAAAGATGATCCACCACTGAACAGGAAACCAATGTAGAGCACACAGCACAGGTGTTATGTGACTGGATCGAAATGACCCAGACAGTAACCTTGCTGCAGTGTTCTGCACTAGCTGCAAGCAGTGTATATCAACCCCTGGAAGCTCCAGGTATAGGGAGTTACAATAGTCAAGGCATGAGGTCACAAATGCATGGACTAAAGTTGGAAGGTCACCAGATGGGACAAGGTGCTTAATCCGGGTGATATTCCTCAGATGGTAAAAAGAGGACTTGACCAGAGCTGTCACCTGTGAATGAAGCATCAGCCTGTCATCAAATATCACCTCAAGATTTTGCTCCAGTTCAGAGGTTAGAAGCTGGAATCCCCCGAGCTATAGCCCGGAAAGACCACCCAGCCACTGACCCCCCCATCCGGTAGCCCAGATCCACCACTAACACCTCCATCTTGTCAGGATTCAATCTTAACCAACTGGAATTCATCCAGTCTTGGATTTCAGTGAGACAGTTAGAAAACACTGAGAGTGCACTATCCTGTTCAGGCACAAAGGACAGGTACAGCTGAGTGTCATCTGCATAACAGTGAAAACTCAATCTGTACCATCTTCCCATGTTTCCAAATGGAAGTATATACACCACAAACAATATGGGGACAACACTGAACCCTACGGAACCCCGCAGGGAAGGGAGTAGGTGTCAGAGAAAAAAATCATTGAGACCACCCTCTGCAACTTGCCCATGAGGAAGGAAGGAAACCATCAGAGGACTGTCCTAGACAGGCCACAGATGAGCCACAGGCAATCAAGAAGTACTCCATGATCCATTGTGTCAGAAGCTGAGGAGAGATCCAGGAGGACCAAGATGGACCATCACTTCTGGTCTCTCACCATCAGGAGATCATTGAGTACCTGAACCAGTGCTGTCTCATCACTATGTCTCTTATGAAAACCAGACTGGAGAGGATCGTAGATAGCATGGATAGTAAGATTGTCCTCCAGCTGTTGAGAAACAACTTTCTCAATAACCTTCCCTATAAAGGGAAGGTTAGAGATAGGTCTGTAATTTGCAAGAAAATCTGGTTCTAGAGAAGGTTTCTTGTAAAGGGGGGTAACCACAGCCTCTTTCAGTGAGCTGGGAAGCTCCCCTGACTTCAATGAACACCAGATTAACTCCTCTAGAACCAGGCTAATCACATCAACAGACCCCATTAAGAGGTGGGTCGGGCCCGGATCTAAAATACAGTAAGTTGGGTGCATACTCCAGATATCATCAATCTCCAGACGGTAAAAATCAGCCCTACAAAATGGGGCAGCTGTGACCTCGTACTGACCACCAGTAGCCACCATAGAGTATGGTAAGTGAATCTCCAACCTGATGTCTGTAACCTTATCTGCTGCAAAGAAGTGAGCAAACTCATCACACTCCACTTGCGACAAGGCTATCTGAACTTGAAGACTGGGTGGATTGCACAGTTTGTCCACAGTTTGGAATAGTTGAGCTGGTTGGTTCTGTGCAGTAGCAATCTTCCTGGACAGGAATTCTGCTTTCTTATGGGAGATTGATGACTGATGGACTCTGTAATGTTCCATCAGTCCAAGTTTGTCGGCATCTAAGTCGGATATACACCAGGCATGCTCTAGCTTTTGCCCTGCCCACTTCATCCCCCTCAAAGTCCCATCAAAACATAGGGATCTGTGGTGGAGAGTGAGCAGGTGAATGTGGAAAGGAGCAAGGGTATCCAGAGCTCCCTCCACTGTTTGGTTAAAAGCTTGGAGTATCAACCCTGTTGCAGATATTTGTGTCATCTACAAAGAGGCATACTTTTCATTCCAGTCCCTCTGCAATATCACTTATAAAGACATTAAAGAGGACCGGCCAAAGTACTGAAACCTGCAATACCCTGCTAGTAGCCCCCTTTTCTTCAGAATGGACTCCATTTACTATTACCCTCTGCATCCTGTTGTCCAGCCAATTGTTTACCCAGGCTACCACCCTGAGACCCACTCCCAAGCTGGCTAACTTGTTTATTAACCTTTTGTGTGGGACTGTGTCAAATCAAATGCCTTGCTAAAGTCTAGGTAGGCCATGTACACAACCCCTTCCCGGTCTACTACTTTGGTCACCAAGCCAAAGAAATATATTAGAATCATCTGACATGACCTTCCTGCAGTGAATCCATACTGTCTTGGGTCCTGTGCCCTGCTGGCCTCTAGGTACTCAACAATTCTTTTTTCAGAAGGGATTTCATCATTTTCCCTACCACCGAAGTCAAACTAACAGGTCTGTAGTTTCCTGCCTCTGACTTGCTCTCACTTTTGTGAAGGGGATCATGTCCAACCTCCTCCAATCCTTAGGTACCACACCATCTTCCCATGATTTGATATAAAGGATAGTCAGTGATGTCACTAGTTCTCACGTTTGCTCTTTTAGAATTCTGGGGTGAATCCCATCAGGCCCCATTCCCTTCCTACCTTGAATTGTAAGTGTTCTTTCAGGACCCTTTCTGGACAGGTATTGATCCCTCTAATCTTAGTGTTTCTGTTGTTCGGTTTAGGCATGTCCCCCTCCTCTTCTTTTGTGAATACTGAATTAAAGTATTCACTCAATATCTCTGTATTTTCAGTGTCACCCTCTGCCCACCCCCTCCACTTTATTAAGCCTCACTTTCCATCTCTTGGGCTTTCTTTGCTCCCTAATGTACCTATAAAAGGTTTTATCCTCCTTCTTAACTGAGTTGGCTATCTTTTCCTCAGTTTGGACCTTTGCTATTCTGACTGTCTTCCCCACTTCCTTCTGCTTTAACTGCTACAGTTATCTGTCCTGTTCCTTCTGTGATTCCTTATACTTCCTCAGTGCTATCTTTATCACCCTAACCTTCCCCGCCACCTCTTTTGAGAACTATAGTAGTTTTTTCCTTCATTTTGTTTTGTTTATTTGCTTTACACAAATGCTTATTGCCTCTGTGATGGCAGTTTTGATTTTTCCCCATTGTTCCTGGTTATCTGTTAGACCTTCTTGCACCTGCTATCTTTGTCTGCCCCCTCTGCTCTTCCAGTAGAGGCCTCCTGCTGATTCCCAGAATGAGGCTGAGATCTGCTGGTGCTAGAGCTTTCAGTGTTGCAGCTCCCGTTCTGTGGAATTCGTTGCCTTTCAGGGTTAGGGAGGCCCTACTGTAGATATCTTTAAGGCCCACCTGAAGGCCCTATTTTAGCAAACATTTGGGGATTAATTATGAAATTTAGTTGAATATGATTAGTTATATGATAGGCCAAAAATGTTATCTTGTGTATATAAATATGTGATGTATTATATCTTTGATGCTGTATTTTTTTATTTGTACAGTGCCCAGAGCCTCCAGAATTGGGTGTTTTTTAAATAAAATTTGCCTTGCCTTGCTTTCCTCCACCCCTCCTTCCTGCCCTTTTACTAGTGCATTCCTTAGGCACTCTCCCATTTTGCCAAAGTCAGCCTTCCAAAAGTCTAGTACCTTCCATTTGTATGGCTTGACTCAATGGCTGTGTTTATTGTGAACCACACCATTTGGTGATCGCTTGTTCCAAGATGGCTACCCACTTCTAAATCAGAGATCTTCTCACTGTCCCCATTTGAGAGTACCAGGTCTAAGATTGCACCTTCCCAAGTGGGTTCCAACACTAGCTGCCTGAGGCATGCTCACTGTAGGGCATCAAGAATGAACCTGCTCTTGGATGTTGCTGTAGCAAATGTGTTCCAGTTAACATCTGGCATATTCAGGTCCCCCATCGACAATATTTCCTCTTTTCTGCCATTCTAAGGATGCCTCCTATCATTTCCTTGTCCATTTTCTCCCCCTGAAATGGGGGTCTGTATACTATCCCTGTGCAGATTGTAGTGCCTTATTCTGTCTCCAAGGTGACCCACAGTACCTCCTCTCCCCGTTTACCCTTTAGTTCTGTATCTTTGATCCCTTCCCTTATGTAGAGAGCCACTCCTCCTCCTCTGTTACTGTCCATATCCCTCCTGTAGATTGTACACCCCAGTATGCTGATGTCCAAGTCATGATTCTCTCTGTACAATATTTATGTGACTGCCACAATATCCAGGTGTCCCTCTTCCATCAAGGTCACTAGTTCAGGAAGCTTGTTACCCAGACTATGGGCATTGGTACTCATCACTCTCCATTTTTTGATGGCCATACCTCTTTTATCCTCATCTCTGTACTCACTGCCTTTGCCTTTTTCTCCATTTACCCTTGCCTTGCCCCCTATCAACCTTTCTAATTTGGTGTTTACCTCACTAACTATCCTGTTTTTTGGGGGAAGGATGAGAATTCTCTGCTCCTTTTCAGTGCCTCCCCCTTGGCTAGTTTAAAACCTTGTCAATGAAGCATTTAAATCTATCACATAGGATCATGGTTCACCTTCTGTACAGATGCAGACCATCGTGCCTGTATAGGCCAGCATCCCCCAATCCACAGTGAAGCCAAAACCCTGTGCTCTGCACAAGTTTTTCAACCATTCATTGATTCCCAGGGTGTGGAATATCCTAACCTCACCCATTCCATTGACAAGCAGCACCTTCAAGAAGTATACTGTGCATGCTAGTTGTCTAAGGCCCCTCCAGAACTCCACATATTGCTCCTGCACTGCTCTGATCCCTTTCCCAGCTAGGTCATTTGTCCCTAATTGGACAATGACATCCAGCTCCCTCTCCTGTGTAGCTGCTCCCACGATCCTGAGAATTTGCTTCTTGTCTCACCAGGCCATGGCATTGGGCAGGCACCTTACCTCCCTCTCCCCTTCCTCCCCCAGTTCTACCCCCATCAATTTAGTCCCCCTAGGAGTGGTTTCCTTCCACTGTGGGGTCCTTTGCCACCCTCCTGTGGATCTCCCTTGTGGAGGTTCTCAGCAACCTCCTTGGTCTCCACTGCAGGTGCCTCCATAGAGGAACCACACTCTGCCAGAATGGCACATGAATTGTGGAGAGGTAAACTGGAGGGATGCAGCTCTGTTGCACCATCCTCACCCTTCCAAGAAAGAGGAGCACTTGGACCACAGTGGGCTCAGGGAGGGTGAGGGTGGTGGAACAGAGGCGCATCCCTCCAGTTGTACCTCTCCACAGTTCCTATGCCATTCTGGCAAAGTGTGGTTCCTCTATGGATGCACCCACAGTGGAGACCAAGGAGGATGCTGGGAACCTCCACAAAGGAGACCCACAGTAAGGTGGCATGGAACCCCACAGGGGAAGGAAACAACTCCTGGTGGGGGACTCCATCGTTAGGAAGGTAGAACTGGTGGGGGAAGGGAGGAGGCAGGTAAGGTGCCTGCCTGGCACCATGGCTTGGAGGGACAGGGAGTGAATCCTCAGGATTGCTGGAGCAGTTGCACAGGGGTTGGAGCTCGATGTCATTGTCCACCTAGGGACAAATGACCTTGCTAAGAAAGGGATCAGAGCAGTGCAGGAAGAGTTTGTGGAACTGGGGAAGGGCCTTAGACAAGTAGCATGCAAGGTAACCTTCTCAGAGGTGCTACTTGTCTATGGCGTATGAGAGGCTGGGGTGCTCCACACCATGGGATTCAATGAGTGGTTGAAAAACTGGTGCAGAGCTCAGGGATTTGGCTTCAATTGGGACTAGGGGTCTACCTGGAGTGATGCAAGCCTATACTGGCAGGATGGGCTGCATCTGTCCAGGAGTGAAACCAGGATCCTAGGTGATAGGTTTAAATGCTTCATTGGCAAGTATTTAAACTAGCCAAGGGGGGTGCATTGGAAAGGAGCAGGGAAATCCTATCCCCAAAGAAGTCTTAGTAGTAAATGCAGTAAACACCAACATAGAGATGTTGATAGGGAGAAGGGCAGAGGTAAATGGAGAATGTGACAACGGCAAGAAGGACAGGGATGGGTCAAAAAGGAGTAAGGCCATCAGAAAATGGAGGATAATGAGTACCAAAGCCCATATCCTGGGCAACAAGCTCCCTGAACTGGTGGTCTTGAAGGAAGAGGGATGCCTGGATATCGTAGCAGTCACAGAAACACGGTACACAGAGAACCATGACTAGGATGTTAACATACCAGTGTACATAACCTACGAGAGAGACAAGGAGGGGAAAAGGGAGGAGGAGTAGTGCTCTATGTTAAGGAAGGGATAAAAGCAACTGAAAAAAAGAGTAAACAGGGAGGAGAGGAGGCACTGTGGGTCACCTTGGAGACTGGAAGTGGCACCACAATCCGTGCATAGGTTGTATACAGACCCCAGGTCAGGGGGAGGGAATGGACAAGGATATGATTGAAGGCATTCTTAGGATGGCAGAGAAAGGGGAGATACTGTTGATGGGAGACCTGAATATGCCAGATGTTAACTGGAGCACACTTGCTGCAGCCACATCCACAAGCAGGGCCATTCTCGATGCCCTACAGGTGGTATGCCTCAGACAGCTAGTTTTGGAACACACTCATGATGGAGCAATCTTAGATTTCATACTCTCAAATGGGGACAGTGAGATTCTCAGATCTAGAAGTGGGTTGCCATCTGGGAACAAGTGACCATCAAACAGTGTGGTTCACATTAAACTCAGCAACAGAGTCAAGCCATACAAAAGTGAGGGTACTGGACTTCAGGAGGGTTGACTTTGGCAAGATGGGAGAGTGCCTCAGAAAAAGCACTAGCAAACAGGCTAGAAGGAGGGGTGGAACAACAATGGGGAATCATCAAAACTGCCATCACAGAGGCAACTAGCCTCTGTGTGAAGCAAATAAAAAGATCAAAATGAAAGAAAAAGCCACTATGGTTCTCAAAAGATATGGTGGGGAAAGTCAGGGAGAAAAAGATAGCATTCAGGAAGTATAAGAAAAACACAGAAGGAACAGGACAGAGAGCTGTACCAGATAAGGCAGAAGGAAGCAGGGTGGGAAGTCAGAATAGCAAAGGCCCAAACTGAGGAAAGGATAGCCAACTCGGTTAAGAAGGGGGATAAAATCTTTTATAAGTACATCGGGGAGTGCAGAAAGACAAAGGGAGGGATAGTGAGGCTGAATTGAATGAACGGTGGGTGGGCAGAGGGGGATAGTGAAAAAGCAGGGATACTGAATGAATATTTCTGCTCAGTATTCACAAAAGAGGAGGGGGAAGTGCCTAATCCGATTAACAGAAGCACTCTAGATAAGGGGGTCGATCGCAGTCCTTTCACTGAACAAAGGGTTCTGAAAGAACTCCTAAAACTGAAGGTGGACAAAACAATTGGGATTGATGGAATTCACCCCAGAATTCTAAAAGAATTAAGGGGAGAACCAGTGAAACCACTGACTACCCTTTTTAACAAATCATGGGAGGATGGTGTGGTACCAGAGGACTGGAAGAAGGTGGATGTGATTCCCCTTCACAAAAGTGAGATCAAGACAGAGGCAGAAAACTACAGACCTCTCAGTTTGACCTCTGTGGTAGGGAAAGTGATGGAATCACTTCTGAAGGAAAGAATTGTTGAGTACCTAGAGGCCAGTGGTGCACAGGACACAAGGCAGCATGGGTTCACAGCGGGAAAGTCATGTCAGACAGATCTAATTGATTTCTTTGACTGAGTGACCAAAGTAGTAGACCAGGGATTGGCTGTGGACATGGCCTACCTAGACTTTAGCAAGGCATTTGACACAGTCCCACACAAAAGATTAATAGTCAAATTAGCCAGCCTGGGAATGGGTCACAGTGTGGTAGCCTGGGTAAAACATTGGCTGGACAACAGTACACCAGAAAGTAATTGTAAATGGAGTCCACTCTGAAGAAAGAGGGATTACTAGTGGGGTACCACATGGTTTAGTACTGGATCCAGTCCTTTTTAATGTCTTTATAAGTGACATTGCAGAGGGACTGGAAGGAAAAGTATGCCTCTTTGCAGATGACGCAAAGATCTGCAACAGGGTTGATACACAAGCAGGCTTGGAAAAGATGAGAAGAAACTTGGCAAGGTTGAAGGAATGGTCAGAAGTATGGCATCTAGGATTAAGTGCAAAGAAGTGCAAAATAATGCACCTGGGAAACAAAAACCCAGGGGAAGATTACACAATGGGGGGGAGGTAGTAACAAAATTAAAAAAAGAAAGGGACCTGGGGGTAACCATATCAGATGACCTTAAGGTTAGTAAGCAATAAGAAAATGCAGTAGGGAGAGCTAAGGGTACACTGGGATGCATAGGGAGGGGCATCACCAGCAGAAAACAGGAAGTTGTGATCCCTCTGTACAGACTGTTGTTGAGACCCCATCTGGAGTTCTGAGTCCAGTTCTGGAGACCCCATCTCCATAAGGACATAGACAGGATAGAGGCAGTCCAGAGGAGGGCAACTAGAATGGTGCAGGGTCCGTAAGAGAAGCCATATGAGGAGATATTAAAAGAGCTTAATATGTATACCCTTGAGGAAAGGAGGGAGAGGGGGGACATGATAGAAATGTTTAAGTACCTCAGTGGAATCAACAAAGACCAAGAGGGTAGCATCTTTCAGAAAAAGAGACATGCAAGAACTAGGGAACACAATTTAAAGATGTGGGGGCTGTTCGGGGCAATGTGAGGAAGCATCTTTTAACAGAAAGGGTAGTGGATGCATGGAACAGCCTTCCTGAAGAGGTTGTGGGGTCTAAAACTGTGGGAGAATTCAAGAATACATGGGACAGACATAAGGCAATTCTTGTGAGGGGTAGGAAGAACTAGGCTGTTGGTTAACTAGGATCTGCGGCATATCCTGTAGGTAGGGAAATGGGCAGACTAGGTGGGCTAAGCAGTCCTTATCAGCTGTCAGAGTCTATGTTTCTATATTTCTTCCTAAGCACACTGTAGTCCAACTGCTCCTTTTTCTTCACAACCTCTGAGGCTGCAGCCCTGGTGGTCCCTGGCTGGGGGAGGAGGTTTCCCAATCCCCTGTCAGATCCTGGGTGGGAGAAGTCTTCATACTCTTTACTAGGTCAGCCTAGAGACAGGCAACCTCCTCCCTCAGAGCAGAGAGGTGTCTGCAAATAGGGCAGCAGCACAGCCTCCAGAATGTCTCCTGGAAAACTGCCTACCCCACAGTTAGTGCATTGCACCACTCCCAACATGACTCTCTCCCTTACTATTGAAATTGTTTTGTTTCTTTTTTTTTTGTTAGTGTGTGAGTGTGTGTGTGTGTGTGTGTGTGTGTGTGTGTGTGCGCATTTACCCTCTACACAGTCTGATGGGGTGTTAAAGATATTGTAGGTGTATGTCTTTTGCCGTTTTGGGGAAGTGACATTAGAACCCCAGATAAAAAGGAAATGAAACCTTTGGGGGGATGGGGTGAGGGGAATGGGATAGGACCAAGTCCATGACCTCCAGAAACAACCAGCTACTGCTCTGATCCACCACCCTGGTGACTGCTGTCCTTCCTTTCATCAAGACAACCTTCACAACTGTGGCAGACCCTGTGGTACTGAGGGTGAGGCACTGGATACCACACTTGGTGCTACAATGAAGACCCAGGTTTGGGAGCAAGCACAGGTCATCAGGGTTCGGTGGGGATGGAGAAGGATGGAGCACCCATAGGGCTGTCCTCCTTCTCTTGGGAGAGGGGTTCACTCATCCTGCAGCTCTGGCTACCCCGGCAGAAGCTAGGGACACTGCAAAGCTCAGGTGCAGCTTGCAGGGGATTGGAGCTCGGTGGACACCCTCCAGGAGTGTGGGGAGCATGTGCATACTGGGCTGGATGTCATTGTATGTCTGAGCTGCAGGGTGGAAACAAAGGAAAAAAAAAAAACTACCGTCGAGTGAGGCGATGGTGAACATCCTCATGTTGCAACCACATGCCCAAGGTCAGCCGATTCTCCAGTTCTCTCAGGGGTCTGGGTCCTCTGTGTGGGATCAGGAGATCACAGATCAGATCCCACTTACCTGATGCCATTCCTGGAGATCAGTTCAGGTGGGCAGTTGAGTCAAGTGCCTCGAGATGGGATCCTGAGAGATTCCCCAAAGCTAAGGTGCAGACAAACAGAATGTACAAAAAAATGAAAACCTCCACAACAATTTAACAGAAAATCAGACATCTCAGGCTAGAATTTGCTAGATGCCTTGGAATGCTGGTTTCAAACAAAGCAAGCACCCGAACAGCTTTGGACAAGACTTTCAGCCAAATGAAGCAATCTTAGTAAACACAAAACAATTTAAATTCCTACACCTGTAATCTTATGCTAGCTGAAGGAAGATACCTCAGGCTGGAACTTACTAGAGTCCTTGAAATGCTGGTTTCAAACAAAGCAAGCCCCTGAACAGCCTGAAAAGCTTGGGACAAGATAGTCAAAAGAAGCAGTCTTAGTAAGCACAAAACAATTTATATTTCCACACCTGTAATCTGATGCTAGCTGAAGGAAAACACCTCAGGCTGGAACTTGCTAGAAGCCTTGAATTGCTGGTTTCAAACAAAGCAAGACCCTAAACAGCCTGAACAGCTAAGGACAAAAAATTCTGCCAAACGAAGCAATCTTAGTAAGCACAAAACAATTGAAATTACCTCACCTGTAATCTGATGCTAGTTGAAGGGAGACACCTCAAGCTGGAACTTGCTAAAAGTCTTGGAATGCTGCTTTCAAACAGAGAAAAACCCTGAACAGCCTGAGCAGCTTGGGACAAGGGAGTCAGCCAAATGAAGCAATTTTAGAAAGCACTTAAATCCCACACCTGTAATCTGATGCTAGCTGAAAGGAGACACCTCATGCTGGAATTTGCAAGAAGCCTTGGAATGTTGGTTTCAAACACAGCAAGCACCTGAACAGCCTGAAGAGCTTGGGACTAGTAAATCAGCCAATTGAAGTAATCTTAGTAAGCACAAAACAATTTAAATTCCCACACCTGTAATTTGATGCTAGCTGAAGGGAGACACCTCAGGCTGAAACATGCTCAGCTAGTGGTCAAACAGGAATTCAGCGTGTTTGCCGTTCATTTGCATCACCAGGTAAGAAAAAAGGTTTGTCTCCCCATACGATGCACAGGGGTAATGCCAAATTTCACCCAACAACTAACACACCAAAATCTGGCCAATGGAAAATCATGTACACAAATGCTCACAGCCTGGGAAATAAGATCCCAGACCTGCAGGCAATAATGTCAGAGGCTAAACTGGACATAGTAGCTAATTAGTGAGACGTGGTTTACCAGTAACCACACTTGGGAGACTTCAGTACCTGGCTATGTATTGTTCTGAAAGAGACCGAGGTGCAAAAAGGGGAGGAGGGCCCTGTATGGTTAATGAAAACATCAAAGCTACAGAAATTCAGAATACACATAAGGAGCCAGAAGAACTGTGGGTCACCCTGAAACAGGAAATGGGACAGCCATAAGAACTGGGGTTGTCTACAGGCCCCCAGACCAGAGGAGGACATAGACACATTACTGTTAGAAGATATACAAAACATGACAGCTAAAGGGAGGTTCTGATAATGGGAGACTTCAACATGCCAGATACAGATTGGTCAATACCAGCAGGAACATCTGCCAGAACTAGACTCATAGTGGATTCCTGCAGGAGGGCCTCAAACAACTGGTACAGCAACCCACAAGAGACAGGGCTATCCTAGATCTAGTACTGACTAACATAGAAGGGATCACAGATCTCCAGGTAGAAGGTCACCTGGGGGCCAGTGACCATGACATGGTATGGTTCAATTTGGCTACTACATCTAAATCATCCCATTCCAAGGCAAAAATATGAGACTTCAGAGGAGCTGACTTTGGTAAGATGGCCAACAGAGTTAAGCTAGCCCTGGCAAAAAGAAACACAGGTGAGGAGGTACAGGCAAAGTGGGCAAGCATTAAGGATACAATACTTGAAGCAACATCCCATTGTGTTAGACAGAAAAGGAAGTGCAAAAGAAGAAGGAAACCACTTTGGTTCTCAAATACAGTAGCAGAAATGTCAGAGCCAAAAGGCTGGCCTTCAGGAAATATAAGGGAACACAGCGGGATGAAGATAGGGAGGCATACCAAACTGCCCTAAGGGAAGCAGGGAAGGCAGTAAGGCAGGCAAAGTCCCAAACTGAGGAAACACTAGCACGAACAGTAAAAGAAGGTGACAAGACTTTCTATAGATACATTAGTGAAAGGAGAAAGTCCAGAGGGGTATTAGGCTTAATGGAGAAAAGGGAGCATGTGAGGAGGAGGACCCTGTAAAGGCATCTATCCTAAATAGATACTTTTGCTCAGTATTTACTGAAGAGAAGGTAGGCAGGCCCACAGCTCAGCATCATGGACACAGGGGAGGGAGGTGAGCACTACTCCTCTCACAAAAGAAAGGGTCCTACAAGAGCTTGCTAAGCTCAGGGTGGATAAGGCAATGGGACCTGATGGCATACATCCCAGGGTACTTAAGGAGCTAAAGGATGAACTAGCAGAGCCATTAGCAGAATTGTTTAGTGAGTCTCTGAGCACAGGAGAGGTCCCAGAAGACTGGAGAAGGGTTTATGTGATCCCGCTCCACAAGAGTGGTAGCAGGGAGGAGGCAGGGAACTACAGACCAGTCAGTCTTACCTCAGTAGTGGGCAAGATTATGGAGGCACTCCTTAAGGAAAGGATAGTGCAACACCTGGAATCCATAGGGGCACAGGATCCAAGACAGCATGGGTTTACAAAAGGAAGGTCCTTTCAAACTAATCTCATAGATTTCTTTGACTGGGTAACCAGAGTGGTGGACCAAGAGGAGCAGTTGATGTCGCCGACCTTGACTTCAGCAAAGCTTTTGACACTGTTCCACATAGAAGATTGATAAATAAGCTAGGTAGGCTCGGGGTGGGTCGGAAGTTGGTCAACTGGGTGGCAAACTGGTTGACTGGCAGAAAACAGAGAGTGGTGGTAAATGGTATACAGTCAGAAGAGATGCAAGTCACAAGTGGGTACCTCTAGGGATCAGTCCTGGGGCCAGTCCTATTCAACATCTTCATTAGTGACCCCGCAGATGGACTAGAGGGTAGGCTTGTCTGTTTGCAGATGACACCAAGATCTGCAACAGAGTAGATGATCCAGATGGGGTGGGCAGAATGAGAAGAGATCTGGATAAACTAGCAAAATGGTCAGAAGAGTGGCAACTGGGATTTAATGCAAAGAAGTGCAAAATCATGCACATAGGGAAGAGAAACCCGAAGCCACTTATAGGCTTGGGAGGGAGTTGCTAGCAGTCACAAAGGAAGAAAGAGACTTGGCATCATCATCACTGATGACCTAAAATCATCCAAGCAGACCTCTAAAGCAGTAGGTAAGGCTAGGGGTGTTAGGGTGTATTAGTAGGGTATCACAAGTCGTAAGAGGGAGGTAATAATCCTCTGTACAAGACATTGGTTAGGCCCCATCTGGAGTACTGCGGCAGTATTGGAGGCCACACCTTCACAAGGGACATTACCAAATTGAGGCAGTCCAGAGAAGGGCAACCAAAATGGTGCAGGGACTGCATCAGAAGACATATGAGGACAGATTAACGGAGCTCAATATGTATACCCTTGAGCAAAGGAGGGAGAGAGGTGATATGATCGAGACATTCAAACACCTTAAGGGCATTAACAAGGTGAAAGAGTCTAAAATGTTTAAATATAAGAAAAATAGCAGGACAAGAGGACACAGCATGAGATTAGAGGGAGGCCGATTAAGGGGGAATGTGAGGAAATTCTTTTTCACAGAAAGGGTGGTAGATGCATGGAATGGCTTACCACAAGAAGTGGTGGCTATGAATACAGTGCAGGGCTTCAAACAGGCATGGGATAGGCATAAGGGAGCAATACAAATGACTATGAATAGATAGGTCACTGACAGAGCAAAGGCCGATGGCACATTTATAAGGTAGAAAAAGAAATGGGCAGACTGGATGGGCCTTGTGGTCCTTATCTGCCGTCAACTTCTATGTTTCTATGTTTCTATGCTAAAAGCCTTGGAATTCTGGATTCACACAAAGCAAGCCCCTGAACAGCTTAAGGCATTCCACAGCTATCACAGATATCAAGAATAATATAACAAAAAAACAGTTTTTTAAAGATACCAAAACTAGCTTATTTTATTTACTGTACATTGATCAAAGTAAACAGCAGCATCTAAAGTACTATATAGGAATGAGGACCAGGTTGACAGCCCTTGATACCTATAAGGTAAACTCTCACAATATGCAGACCAGTGCTAGTTTGATTTAACACATATGCATAATATGGAGAAATATCCACTATTACATTTGTCATTAATGTTTCATAGCAAAACTGTAGCCCTTAACAAAGATAGCTGTTGATCACTACATTAAGAAGGAGTAGTATTACATAGCATGACAGGTTGTACAGATTTGCATGGGGATGTACACTGCATCAGTCAGTAGATAGTGTGTATGAAAGAAACCTAGAAGTATAGTACAGTATCACCAGGAGATAAAGATCATGACTCATAGTTTTTACATAGAGCACAGCAGACAGAAACATATTAAAGCAAAATGCTGACACTGTCATAAGCCTTAGAGTAAAAAAAAAATATTTACATTTATAAGCAGTCTAATATCAAGTTTGTGTTCAAATATGAAGTTATACAATCACTTTCCATAGCAAGCTGAAAGCTATATACTGTTAGTACAAAAGTTAATGTCAATTTTTGAGTTTGTACATGTTCTAAGGTGACGTTTATGAGGTTATGCCATTTTTTTCATTAGCAGGATAAGAGCTATAGTATATATTAATTTTAACTAATACTAAAGGGAATGGCAATTCTAAACACATGAGCATGATGAGAAGTACTTTTTAGTGCTGCTGAATCCTAATGTGCTTTCTGTGTTTTTTAAATTATGAAGTATGTATCTCAAGATTAATATACAGATATTTAGTGTAAATACATCATTTTTCATATGGCACGTTCAACAAATTAAGTTGGAGGAAAAAGAATATTATGAAGTCCCCTGCAAAACCTGATTATTTCCCAGGATGGCACTTTGGTGCTCTAAGTCCTGGGAGGTGCAATGCCTGATGTGGTATTGTGAGGCGGCACATTGCCTGCACCCTAATCGGCATCAACACAATGGCTACCACACCGATACGAGTGAACCAAGTAGACCATGCCCAAAACCAAAACAGTTAACTACGGAAAAATTATTTCAAAGGGCATGTAAATATGATCACAACCATCCAGTTGCACAGATATTAAGTCATGCAATAGCAGAAATGACAGTTCATTACTTACAGCTCTTCTCTTTTGTTTAGTCTTTCGGTTTTAAGCAAATAATACAGATTTCAGTTCCATGATATCAAATGCTATCAAGAAAATATTTTGCCACCAAACAATACTGTCTACTGTGAATTGTATGATAATGCAGTGTTGGCCTTGAAGCTTATAGCAGTGTCAGAGATACATATTACTATTGATATGTAGACTATTGGCCAAACTGTAGTCTACGTGAGACAGTCACTGGCCACCAGGCATCTTTTCATGATTCCCCTGCCTCATCTTCTGTCTTGAATGCAAGCACAACATCAAAAAGCAGGTTTCTTTGTGTAATATAGTTTTCAGTTGAAAGATCACACCATGTCGAATCTCTTGCAGGAACTAAAGAGACAGTTTACTGAATGGTTCACTCCTTGAGGCCTTTCTTCCAGGATTTTTGCATCCAATAATATGGGTAACATTGTATCTGCTATGAGGGATAGAGGGTATGTGCACATATCTTGCTTTGGTTGTAGTACATGATTTCCTTCCAGATGACAGAAGTGTTCAGAATGCAACAAGTGTTTTATGCAAAATAAAGTAGTGCCAAGCAGGATGCAATGCAATGCTGCAGCATAGTGCATTAGTGTTACTGCGGTAAACAAGGCATTTTTAATGGCAAAGAATCCCTTTTAACATGCAGTAATTTGAAACACTAGATTGTACCCTCACTGACTCCAATGTATGGGAAAATTGAGTCATTCTGCTAAAGCTTGCAAAATATTGTGGCACCTGTCAAAGGACAATGACCTAGCACAACATCGGGTGAAGTAGGAAGTACACAGCAGGTAGGCTTCCATGATTTACATGGTGCAGTGGCTTCCTGGGCAGAGAAAAGCATTATATCAGTGCACCATGGATCAGTAAGCAGTGAAAAGGAATGTGTCATTCAGTTCAGTGAGTGGTCTCTGATAGCACAGTTTGTCTAATTCTTCAGATAGTCTGGGTAAAGAATTGGATGGAGAATAGGACACAGAGGGTAATAGTAAATGGAGTCCACTCTGAAGAAAGGGGAGTTACTAGTGGGGTACCGCAGGGTTCAGTATTAGGACTGGTCCTCTTCAATGTCTTTATAAGCAACATTGCAGAGGGACTGGAAAGAAAAGTATGTCTCTTTGCACATGACACAAAGATCTGCAACAGAGTTGATGCATAAGTTGGGGTGGAAAGAATGAGAAGGGGCTTGGTAAGGTTAGAGGAATGGTCAAATGTATGGCAGCTTTGATTCAGTGCTAAGAATTGCAAGGTAATGCACCTAGGAAACAAAAACCCAGGGGAAGAGTACACAATGGGGGGTGAGATACTGACAACAACAAAAATGGAAAGGGCACTGGGCGTAGTCATATCAGATGACTTAAAGGTGGGCAAGCAATGTGAGAGGGCAGTAAGGGTGGCTGGGGGAATACTGGGGTGCATAGGGAGAGGCATCACCAGTAGAAAACAGTAAGTTGTTATCGCTCTGTACAGACAGCTAGTGAGACCCCATCCGGAGTACTGTGTGCAGTTCTGGAGACCCAATCTCTGCAAGAACATAGACAGGATGGGAGCTGTCCAGAGGAGGGCAACTAAAATGGTGCAGGGTCTGCACCGGAAGACATATGAAGAGAGAGACTAAAGGAGCTTAATATGTATAGTCTCGAGGAAAGAAGGGAGGGGGGGACATGGTAGAAACTTTCCATGTACTTCAAGGGAATCAACAAAGTCCAAGAGGGTAGCATCTTTCAAAAAAAGTGGGGTGCAAGAACAAGGGAGCACAATCTGAAGATAGAGGGGGTGGCTCAGATGTGATGTAAGGAGGTATTATTTCACAGAGAGGGTTGTGGATGCATGGAACAGCCTTCTGAAGGAGGTTGTGGAGTCAAAAACAGTGGTTGAATTCAAGCATGCATGGGACAGTCATAAGGCAATTCTAGGGGGTTGGGGTAGAAAGAAATAGGCATCAGATTAACTAGGATCTGCACCTTATCCATTAGGTAGGGAAATGGGGAGACTGGGTGGGCCAAGCGGTCCTTATCTGCCGACAAATTCTATGTTTCTATTTTTCTTCAGATGTCTGAGGAATCCATTTAGGAAATGAGTAAAGACAATTGAATGCCCTGATATTTCCTCTTAAAACAAAACTAAAAGCATGGGAGTCAACATTTATTGAAGAATGTAGTGCATTTTCCTTTGTTGAAGACCTAAATATATACTTGGAAATATACAACAGAAGATCAATTATATTTGACCAATGGTTCTCAAAGTCAAGCAATGGGTGGCTGCAAAGTGTACCAAAATGTGCTGGTGGCTGCACACCATTTTTTTATTACTGAGAAACACATTACAAAACAATGCTGAGTGCACCCACAAACAACATACCTCACTAATGCAGTTGCTTTCATTGTCCCCCTTGTCCAAAATACAGAAGACGAGAAAGACACAGATAAATTAAGTTTCTCAGCTGTTAATAATCAGAAGCATGATGAGATTGTTCTTGCCTACAGTATATTCATGAGGAATTGAGAGAATGGTGAATGGAGAGCTGGAAGAATCCATGATCTCCACCACCACCACCGCCAACAACAACAACCTAAGTGGCACATTTCATTTCCCACATCATATTCATTCCCATGCCCCTGCCTCACATAGAGAGCTGATAAGCTGAAAGAATCCATCACCCTCCAATAAGAGCAGTGATCATGCTTATGACAAAAACAGTGGGTGATATGCACAATGTCATCCTCTCACAACAGGAATGAAACATGCCGCTCACATGCATGTCCCCCTCAGTGGCAAAACCACAATGTTTGCCTACCTGTATCCTCAAACAAAGGTGTTTGAAATGCAGATAACACTCTGCTCACATGCATGCTGTACCTGTCCTCAAACAACTCATGCACACATATATTCACCCCAGTGGCAAACTATACTGCTTGCATACCTGCCAACATACCAAGGTATTTGATAGGTAACTAACATGCAGCTTGCACTTGACTGCTTGCACTTTGTACATAGAGGATCAGGCAAGGCAAGACATAACTTTTTCTTGGCAGCTCTAGTTCTGCACAAAATGCTCTTGGTGGTTACATGGGATGACAGTGGTTGCATTTTAAAAAAAATATTGTGCTATACACAGAACATTATATTCTGGCCAGAATGCTAGAACCTTGATTTAAGGTTAGCCTGATGTTCCTGGTGCTCTCTGGCATTGAAGTATAAAGACCTACTCATTGAAAAAGTTCAGATAAAATGAAGATTATTATTTCCCAACCTGTTTAGCAAGTGCACTTCTTACTGCAAGCAGAAGAAACATCCAATGGAAAAGATGAAGATGTTGATATTAAGTAAGGGCTGCATGATATTGATAAACACAGTAGTTCTTCCAGTATTAGCAAAGGTCATGCTGCTACCAATATATAGTATTTGAAAACCATCTGAAAGATCCAAGGAAATTCATTATGCAGGATAACCCTTTGAATTATTAGTAAAGTAGGAGAAGAATCTGACCAGGCATCGTAGAAAATTGCCATATTATACTTAAGTTGCTCTCCAATCAGTGTCTTCTTTGAGAGAATCTTCAGTACCATTGAAAGTGTTGCTCCTGATCTGCACAACCACTTGTTATCTGAAAATGTGTAACATCTGAAATTTGGGAAAGTTAACCTTGGTCTCTATGCTTGCTCCCCTGGTTCTATACAAACTCATTTTGATAGTAGTGATGGTGATAAGCCAATATGAATTTATGATTAAATAGTGATTGCTTCTGTATAAGGGGCTTTTTTACTGATGTATATAAGGCCAGAGGGGAGAAAAAAAAATCACAAGCAAAAGAGAAAATGAATGAAGTTCAAAAAACTACAGTATGTGGTTTCTTAAATGGTGGCTGATTAGGAACAAAGAGGCTGTTAGTCTTGTCAGTAAAAATAAACATACAAAACCAATCCATCAATAAATTAATAACTAAATAATAACTATTGAGGGATTGGCTTCTAGTTGGAATGTATAGTGGAGAATGGAACATTGTAGTGACTCCAAAGCTTGTCAAAAATACACCAAAGCCAGCTTCATCTCTGTCAGCTATAAATTAATCATAACAGAAAAATGTAGAAGGCAAAATAGAAAAGTGCCCCATGCCCAATAGGTTATTTTTGGTAACTAGTAATTCTCTCATGACAAAGGTTTATTGACTAACTTTAAGCAATGCATTGAGTACATTATGCATTATGCATAAGGAATCAATCAATAGTGGAAAAAAGGAAGTGTCCCCTTAGTTAACTCCTCATTATATAGATTAAAGAATCATGTTCTCTTGGGAAGAAAGCATTAAACTACATCAATGGTAAAAACTAGTTATTTTTAATGAACACATTAGCTAGTGCCAGATGTGGCTTGCAAAATATGTCTTTATTTTGCTACATTTATTGATATGGTCCTAAATTTAAGCCAGCCATACAAGTAATAGTAGTAGTATATTCAATTCTTAGGCACCCCCTCCTGCAGGCTCTGAATACCTTACATAAGAAGAAGATACACATAATAACAGCAGCAGACAATACACTGAATTTTACAAGTACAAATAACTGATTAGAGTATAGTAGGATAAGCTGTTATAAACAAATAGTACCTTTAACCCTCATTTAAAGCTGTCAGCTGGGGGGGCCTTCTAGAGCTCTCATGACAGCTGTTTCCCAAAAAACTGGAGCAGCTACAGCAAAGGCATGATCTCCAGACAATTTTAAACATGGTCTTGGAACCTTAAAGAGGCCCACCTCTGATGAACAGTTAGGGTGTGCAGAAGCATATGGGCAAAAGAGCTCATTTAGGCAGTCAGGACTCAGATCATGTAGGGTTTTTTAAGTTAAACCTGTCTTGAAGGAGATACACCATCTCACAGGCAGCCAGTTTAACATCTGCAGAGCTGGAGATATATGCTCAGAGTAAGGAACTCCAGTAATTAGTCTGGCCACAGTGTTCTGCACCAACTATAAGTGGTGCATCAAACCTCCAGATAGCCCAATATAAAGAGCATTACAATAGTCCAGCCTAGATTTCACAAAGGCATGCACCACAGACTTCAGATCATGATGATGAAGAAAGGACTTGACACAATCAATGATCCTGAGATTAAAGAAATTACTATGGACCACAGCAGGCATCTGATATTCCATAGTTAGCGTGTGCTGCATAATTATTCAAGAATTATTTCCCATTGCTGGTCACTATATTTGCTCAGCAGTCCCAAGATGTAAACCAGCAACCCCTGCACTCAAGCCAGTCACTCCTCTGATACCTGAGTTTACCAACAGAACTTCAGTCTTGTATGGGTTCAGCCTGAGTCAGCTTGAGGATATCCAGTAATTGATCACAGATAGGCAGTCATTTAGCATGCTGAGTGCATTTTTCTCACCTGGGGCAAAAGATAGGTACAGCTGAGTATTATCTGCATAACAATGAAACTGAAGACTGTACCTCCGTACCACTTCCCCCAGCAGGAGCATGTACACTGCAAATAACATGGGAGATATAATTGACTCTTGAGAGACTCCTCGGGTTAGGGCAGCTGGTCGAGAGAGATAAAATTTCCCCTTGCAACTTGCTGTACCCTACTGGAAAGGAAGGACTCAAACCACCACAGCACAACACTGTCGAGTCAGATCCAGTCCCTCAAAAAATCTGTTAAAATCCCATGATGTAGTGTCAAATGCTGACAAGAGGTTGAGGTGAACCAAGGTGGAACATTTTCATCTATCTGTAGCCAGAAGATCATTCTGCATCCTGCAAGTGCAGTCTCCATATTTTGATGCCTTATGAAACCAGACTGAAATGGCTCATAGATACAGAAAGATGCCAAGTGTATCTCCAGCTGTTTTCTTTTTTTCTGGGATGCACTGAGTAAATTTAGCTATGTTGGGGGGTAGGAACTTGTTTCTTGCCCAGCAGAAGAGGTATTACTAACTTGTAAATAATACTAGTGGGTGTTAGGGCCTATAAGAGTACTACAGGCTCTAGCAAAGCATTTCTTAGAGAATGAGGGGTTTGAGGATTTGTCAGGCTCTCTTTTTCTTTATTTATTTCATATTTCCACATCAGATTAAGTGGCAGGGGGAGTTGGCGGGGTAAGAGGGTACACTTTTCTAGTATCAGACTACCAAAGAATTATAGTAGCAAAATGTATCTGAATAGAGATATTAAAACAGGTGCAGCAATGAAGAAAATTAAACAGTCTCTCTTAAGACAAAATCAAAAATCTGTAATAGAATGGAAGAAGGGATAAAAGTTATGACTTGGAATACAAACGAATTTAGCAATCATATTGAAAGGAAAACAAATATTAAAATATATTAAATAAAATAAGATAGATAGTATATGCTAACAAGAAACACACCTAACACCAATAGAAGTGGAGAAAATAGATAGAATTTGGGGTAGAAAAGGATTCTACTCATTTTATCAGCCAAATCTGGGGGTGCTGCTGTTTTGCTGAGAAAGGAGTTTAGAGCAGAAGTGTTGTTCACTTATAGTGACCCAGAGGGTAGACCTACTATTTTATAATTAAAATATCAAGGAAAAGTTTGATAGTAGCATGAATTTATGTTCCAAATGCAAAGCAGTTCATATGCTAACATATTTATTTCTGAAATTGTCAGAATTCCTTCAGTTGTACTTTATAGGGGGATATTATACTCTAATAATTCAGAGCTTGACACTGTAGCCAGAAATAGAGATTATAATAAAAAAGAGGCTGTATTTCTTCTTTATAGGATGAAAAATATAGAATTAATGGACTATTGGAGAGTTCAGTATCCTAAATCCAAAGAATTGTTTTATCTCTCTGCAAGATTTAAGTAAAATTGATGCATTTTTGGGGTCAGGGTCATTCTATCATGATACAGTACTATAGACATTAAATATAAGCCTATTGTTTTCTCAGGCCAAGCTCCACTTTGTCTTGATGTGATGTCCAGGGACAACACCAAAACCCCATTTTGGAAAATGAATGCACTATTATTAAAGAGCCTATATTTCTAGAAAAATATTAAAATGGAACAAATATATATTTCCAAAACAATGCAAGAGATGAAGTTCCATGTAACATAGTCTGGGATGCATATAAGGCAGTTATATGGGGCTTAGCCATTGCTAGTTCAGCTGCTAGAGCCAAGAAATAAAAAAATGAGACTGAAAGAATTAGAAAATGACATTTTAAATATTCAGAAGTGTTTCATAACAAGTAGCAACATTTCTTTAAAGATAATTGAAAACTTAAACATGAATATCATGCAATTGTTACAAAAAAATTGAATGGATGATCCTCTATACTCAGTCCAGATATTACTCACAAGCAGACTGTAGTGGGAAGTTATTGGCTTATCAGTTGCTAAAAGAAAAAGCAGAAAGAGCTATTACAGAAATAAGGCCGGAGGAGAATAGTACAGGGACAGCAACAACTGAAGCAGAGATTAACTGTGAGTTTCATAATCATTACAGTAATTTAAAACAAACACAAGGCCAAACTAAAATCAAGGGACATTTTCTGAGTATACCTACAATATCTTCAGAGCAGCAACTATTTTTAGACAAGCCAATAGAATATTCAGAAATTGACAGAGCAATTAAATTAATAAGCCCTGTATTTAGACGGTATTAGTGTCAATTTCAATAAAATACTTAGAGAATTGTTGATTTCTAAAAATTGTATTTTATGTAACTCTTTTCAGGTGAACTTTC
This sequence comes from Neoceratodus forsteri, assembly GCA_016271365.2. Taxonomy (NCBI): domain Eukaryota; kingdom Metazoa; phylum Chordata; order Ceratodontiformes; family Ceratodontidae; genus Neoceratodus; species Neoceratodus forsteri. The sequence continues at coordinate 208,898,384 of CM057451.1, forward strand.
CACCTTCCTTTGATAAAGCTCTGATACTGGTCATCCCCAAAAAAGGAAAGGACAAATCTTGGTGTAGGAAGATTGTTCCCCTGATAAGTGGTCTATGACCAGTCTCATCTGTGACCAGATTCCAAGCAACCTGGTCTGTGACTAGCCTGGTTCTGAGACCAATTTCAGAGTTGCCTGGTATTAGACCAGTTTCTGTGCCACCTGGTCTGAGACCAGTTTCTCCTTTCAGCTGAAGTGGTCTGGGCTCAGTTATTGTCACATATATGTCTAACCACAGGCTTTCTAGGCAGCAGCCAGATTAGTGTAAGTTATTAGTGCACTAGGCTGTGATCCTGAATGTCTGGGTTTGACTCTCACTTTCTCCTAAAATTCTTTTGATGCCCAATTTCACTGGTGTGGTGATCCATGGCGACACGGTGTTGGTAATAGAACATCTACACTAAAGGGAGTTATTGAAAGAAAAAAAAATAAGTGCAACAAAGAAACCTCCTGTACAGCAGTGAAACTGGCCCTAGACCAGGTGACTCAGAATCTGGCCTCAGACAGGTTGCACAGAAACTGGACTTTGACAATTCATCAGGGGAGCAAACTTCCTGCAGCACAAATCTTTGTGTGTGTCCTACCATCCAATCTCAGTATTGAACACAGATTACAAAACAATCATTAAGATTCTAGCTATTAGATTGGAAAAAGTATTGCCTGATATTATTGGGGATGACCAGACAAGGTTCATTAAGGGAAGGAGACCACACAATATCATAAGAAAAGTTCTGAATATTTTACATTCAAGTAAAAATAGAGAGGGCATGGTGGTCTTCCTGGATGCCAGAAAAGCATTTGACAAATTGGAATGGCATTACTTACCAGGGCTGTGCAAATGCCTTTTACCCAATATTTGGCTGAATATTTGGTATTTGGTGCTCAGGTATTCAGTATTTGGCTGAATATTCAGTATTCAGGTTCTAAAAGAAAAATAAGAAAAAAGAAAAAGCCAAACCCCTCATCCTCCTCCCTAGCCCAGATCCAGTTAAATACAGAGGATCATATGCCACACCCTCAGTTAGCTGCCAAATCCCACCCACCTTCTCCCAGCACCACAGTGTTGATATGCCAGAATTTGTTATTAAAATAAAGCTACAATGCACCTGAACTGTGATCAGCTGGTTTTACTATACAAGCAAGTGTGCATGAGTGTCTTCATTCGAAAGAAGGCAACTGACTATAGAGGAGGGTAGGCAGTGACAGTTGCCTTCTCTTTTTTTATTTAAATTCAGGTGTGCCCTGCTTCTAGCTACCGGGGGGGGGAGGATGACAGTCATGAAACTCAGTGGCTGGCCATGGAGGTGAGTGGGTTGTGCCTCTCTTCCATTGTTGTACTTTTTAATAAATTCTGGCTTGTCAAAATATGGTAATGGGGAAGGAGGGGGTACTAGGGTGCTAACTGAGGGTGAGGAGATGGAGGCTTCTGTATGTAATTGGATTTGGGCTAGGGAGGAGAATGGGAGGCTGTTGGCTTTTTCTTTTTTATGTTTTATATACTAGATAAAGGTGTTTCCCAAATAGGGAACAACTAGTGCATAGTTATAAATTTGATAGGCCTTAAAACACCTTTTAGAAAAAGATAAATTTAGCTTGAATACAACCCACTATTCAATATGATTGAAATAAATTCTGGAAAAACATAATTAATGTCCAAAATATCAAAATCAGATATGGATACAAAAAAGAGCAATTCACTAGTGGAAGACTAGATTTGCTGACAAATGCACCTAGCTTCACCTGAACTCATTTCTTCTAGGTTTGCTTGTAAGGATAGAGCAAAGAACAACATTATCAGAACAAGGAAAATGATTAAGGCTTTTTTTGGCTAGGTAGATTTAGTGTGTGTTACTATTTTCTTTTCTGCTCACAGGTTTTGTTACTGTTTTTTGCATACATTTTACTGCTTTATTGCTCTTATTCAAATTGCTGTTGGAGGGTATATTTTCTGCTGCATTGTTACAGGGAATGCCTACATGTTTGTTACTGTTTTGTGCTTACAGATTACTGCTGAAATCTTCTCTGATTCAAATAGTTTTTTGCAAGGTGTATCTTCTGTTACTGCTTTTTTTCCTCTATAGCAAAGTGTTTTTTGCGGGGTATATTATCTTTAAAATTGTTACAGGTGGTGCTTACAGGTTTTGTGACTTTTTCATCTATCGTTAGGCTAAGCAAAATTATTGTTTGCTACTACTTTATTTACTTTTTGCTGAAAGGTTTTTGTTTTGGTCTCAAAGGTGTTGCAGTTTCCTTCTCACATTGAAGGAGCAAATTGCTTTCCTCCAACAGCTCTTCCAGGGGATTAGGAGTGTAACTGGTGGGTGGAGCTGACAAAGTCTTAGTAACGTCCAAAAGAGGGAAGAGTTAAAAGGTCAGGTTAGCTGGTGTTTTTGAGGTGGAAGACTAGGTTTACTGGCAAAGGCACCCAGCTTTACCTGAGCTCTTTTCTTCTAGGTTTGCTTGTAAAGACAGAGCAAGGAACAACATTATCAGAGCAAGGAAAAAGATCAATGCTTCTTTTGGCTAGGCAGATTTACTGTGTATTATTATTTTCTATTGTGCTCACAGTTTTTGTTGCTGTTTTGTTGCTTACATTTTACTGCTCTATTGTTCTGATTCAAATTGCTGTTGTAAGGTATACTTTCTGCTGCATTTTTCCAGGGTGCGCCTACAGATTTGTTTCTGTTTTGTGCTTACAGATTACTGTTGTAATCTTTTCTGATTCAAATTGTTTTTTGCAAGGTATATCTTCTGTTACTGCTTTATGATGCTTTTTTTATGACAAGTCTCTTGGCCATTATTACGCTCTAGGACCTCCTTCTGAATGAGCTTGCTCAATTGAGTTTTCCTGCAATAAACTTGAAATTTTCTCTCTTACAAAGTGTTTTTTGCAGGGTATATATTCTGTGAAATTGTCACAGGTGATGCTCATATGTTTTACAGTTTTATCTATCATTAGGCTCCTGCATTTGTTGTTGATTGATTGTTTCTGCTCTTACCTCCTTGGTTCTTTCATCCATGGTTCTTTCTTTTCAGCAGGTAAAGGGTCCAACCACCCACCTCCGTCCCCATCCACCCCATGCTACACTCCTTTTATAGAGTAGCACAGGCATGACATTTCCTGTAGCAAATCAGAAAGAGGAGGATCAGAGGGGTATCCACACAATGACCTCACTTACAGGGGCACAATTCATTTAACTTGTTATAGAAAGTTATACAAAAACAAACAAACAAACAAAATATATATATATAAAAATCTTCTACTTTCATTTTCCTTTTAATTACTCAGACCAGGTTATAAACTCAGCAACTCAAATGGAATGGATATTATTATCTGCAGGAACAGTGGGACACTTTTCAAAAGAGCAGTTATAAAGGATTTAGGATGCTGTCCTACATGCTGGACCATCAGAGATCTAAGGGCTCAGCTCTGGGCAGCATGGGAAGAGATTGCTCACCTTGAATTGCATATTCAAGAGAAAATATATTACAAAAACCACTCACCATTTCCCCAACATCCAACTGAATCATCTTGACTGCACAGGGTAGTTGGTCTGGGAGTTTGGCAGGTGGTTAGGAGGGGCAAATTGGGTGTCCCATCACTCAATGCTCACCAGCATATCACCTCCACAAACCATATGAAAACAACAAGCAGGTATTTGCCTCTATCTCCAAAATCAAAAAGAGGAGCAGAGGACACTGCAGATCAGACACTGCAGAACAGGAGTGAGCACTTCAAAACTCACCCAAAACAGGGATCAAAACAAAATAAAGCAAAAAGGAAATCCAAACACTTCTAATCATAGATGACTCCATGATTTGGGCAGTTGATACCTGCCTCTGGCCTTGGGTAATGGTCTGATGTCTCCCATGTACATCAGCATGGAGAGACACTGACTGCCTTGCTAAAACTGTGTAGGAAGCAGGAGAAAACATTGATGTCCTGGTACACATAGAGACTAATGATCTTACCAGCCAGTCAGTTGTGGACACCAAGGAACACCTGACCAGACTGAGAGACAAACTGTCATCCATTTCATCTGGCATCTCCTTCTCTGAGATCCTGCTGGTCTGGGAGATGGGGGAGCAGACGGACAGGTGGTCATGTTCAAGTTCAAGTTCAAGTTTATCACAAGAATAGCTCCATTAAGTGAGCTCATTCAAAAGGAGGTCCTGGAGACATATTACAGGAGCATGTACAAGAAAATATAAGTAAAGACAACTAGTATACATGAAACATAATACAACAGCATTATACATACATGGTACTAAGAGGACCTAACATTGTAGTATAAAGGATGTTTGATATACAATGCTCAATGTGCATAGCAATGAATATATAAACAATACAATAAATTCAAGAGGCATGAAAAATAAATAACACGTAGTATAACGACATAAAATTGTAATATAGTAGACATTTGGTATATTAGTATACAATGTTTTAGTATATCGTAGTACAGTTCTCAATACAACAGTATTAAGTCCATACGAGAAAGGTCATAGAGAGCCCAGGTAGGCATAGGGTGCCCAGGTGGAAGCTAGTGACAGCTGCAGGTGGTTCTCAGGTTAGAAGAAGCAAAGGTTTTGAGGTAATTAACAGATACTAGACAAGAGAGTTTAAGTGCAGACTGGATCCAGTTCCAGGCAGCCAGAAGGGCATAGGAGATGGTATGTTTACCAAAGGTGGTACGAGTCCTAGGCAAGTCTAGAATGATAAGATCAGACTTCCTAAGTGAGTAGGAGCTGTGGGAATTATGAACAAGGGAAGAAATATAGCTCAGGAGTTTGTTCAGGAGAATTTTAAGTGTCCAGGTCCCAGAGTGGATTAAATGTCTGGTGGTAGGTAATGTCCAGCCAACAGCTGCATAAAGATCACAATGGTGGGTAGGAATGGGAGACCTGGTAAAGAATCATAGGGCATGATGGTATAGGACATCCAGTTTATTTAGATTTGTGGTGCAGATGAATTGTAAATTATGTCAGCATAATCACGTAAAGGAAGGACTGTAGTGTGTATCAGCCTGGTTCTGATTTTGAGTGGAAAAAGAGACCTGTTCCTGGGAGATAGAGGAGATAAACATGTGGCTCAAGGGCTGGTGCAAGGAAAAAAAACACACATTTTTAGGTAACTGGCAACAGTTTTGCGAGTGAAAGTTCTTTAAATTCGATGGACTGCATCTGACTAAGGAGGGAGTCAGTGCATTGGGGCAGAAGTTTGATGTATTTTCAGAGTATTTAAACTAGTAAATGGGGAGAGGGGTGTAGCACCAGATACATTGAATGGGAAGAACACCCCTCCCCCCCAGCTAGTGATCAAACAGGAGTTCAGCATGTTTGTAGTCCATTTGCATTACCCGGTAAGGAAAAAGGTTGGGCTCCCCATATGAGGTGCTGGGGAAATGCCAGATGCCATCCAACTACTAACACACTGAAATCTGGCCAATGGAAAATCATGTACTCATATGCCCACAGTCTGGGAAACAAGATCCCGGACCTGAAGGCAACAATGACAGAGGCTAAACTGGACAGAGTAGCCATTAGTGAGACATGGTTCACCAGTAGCCACACTTGGGAGACTTTAGTACCTGGCTATGTACTGTTCAGAAGAGATTCAGGTGTAAAAGGGGGGGGTGGAGTGGCCCTTTATGTCAATGAAAATATTAAAGCTACAGAAATTCAGAATACACATAAGGAGCCAGAAGAACTGTGGGTCACCCTGGAAACAGGAAATGGGACAGCCATATGAACTGGGGTTGTCTACAGGCCTCCAGATCAGGGGGAGGACATAGACACATTACAGTTAGAAGATATACAAAACATGACAGCTACAGGGGAGGTTCTGATAATGGAAGACTTCAACATGCCAGATACAGATTGGTCAATACCAGCAGGAACATCTGCCAGAACTAGACACAAAGTGGATTCCCTGCAAGGGGAGGGGCTCAAACAACTAGTACAACAACCCACAAGAGACAGAGCTATCCTGGATCTAGTACTGACTAAAGGCAAAAGGATCTCTGATCTCCAGGTAGAAGGTCACCGAGGGCCAGTGACCATGACATGGTATTGTTCAGTTTCGCCACTAGAACTAAATCATCCCATTCCAAGGCAAAACTATGAGACTTCAGAGGAGCTGGCTTTGATAAGTTAGTCAACAGAGTTAAGCTAGTCCTGACAAGAAGAAATGCAAGTGAGGGGGTACAGGCAAAGTGGGCAAGCATTAAGGATGCAACACTTGAAGCAACATCCCATTGTGTTAGACAGAAAAGCAAGAGTAAAAGAAGGAGGAAACCACTTTGATTCTCAAAAACAGTAGCAGAAAAGGTCTGAGCCAAAAGGTTGGCCTTCAGGAAATATAAGGGAATGCATCTGGATGAAGGAAGGGAGGCATACCAAACTTCCCTAAGGGAAGCAGGGAAGGCAGTAAAGCAGGCAAAGGCCTAAACTGAGGAAACACTAGCACAAGCAGTAAAAGAAGGGGACAAGACTTTCTATAGATACATTAGTGAAAGGAGAAAGTCCAGAGAGGGTATTGTTAAGATCAAAGGGGATAAGGAGGATTGTGTGGAGGAAGACCAAGGAAAGGCATATATCCTAAATATATACTTTTGTTCAGTATTTACTGAGGAGAAAGTAGGGCAGGGCCCGCAGCTCAGCACCATGGACACAGGGGGGGGAGAGAGGTGTGCAAAAGTCCCTTCACAAAATTTATTTAGTTTTTGTTGACCGGGTAAGTGCACTAGACAAATCCTGACTATTTTCAGGCACGACCTGGGAGAGGGGGATACAGATGAATGCCAACTGATCTTGAACCAGATTAAGCTGTTGGTGGTAATTTTTAGTGAATGAGGGAAATTTGGCCAGGACACCAGGGAAATTCCCCTACTCTGTAGGCGGGTAGCGCTGTCCATCGGTCTGCAGAGATGGACAACCTCAGTAAAGAGAAGGTGGTGGAGGAGAGCGGTCATGATGTTTTGAGCTCTGAACCTTTGGCTACTACCTTTCAAACTTCAGATATGGAAAGTATGGAGATGACTCTTGAAATGTCGCAAACTGCTATGGTTTTACCGGTTGATCCATTGAGTATTGTTGATACTCAAGCCAAAGAAATAAGACTTCAAAGAGAATTGGAACAAAAAAAGATACAATTGTTGGACTTACTCTCAGCTGCAGAACAAGACTACCAGTCGTGTAGACAGAAACTGGAAACGGAACATTCTAAACGAAAACGTTCCATTGCTAGCCCACTGAAAGAAGGCAATAAATGCTTACCTTTGGGTTCAGAAGAATTATCAACGATGCAACCAGAACAAGTACACGATATTTCCATACCTACAAATGACCCTTGCCAACAGTTGGAATGGTCTCCGGGAGCAGCAGTAAGTCAAGCCAGATGGTTATGGGCAGGTAACAAATGGATACCTGACCCAGGAATACCTGTTCCAGGTTCTCCGGTTGTTTCTCCACAACAGTCAAACCATTTTGAATTGATTCAGGATCCTCTAGAGAATGATATCCCTATTCAGCCTAAGTCTCTTGAATTTGCCACTGAGGATGTGCAACATCTAGGTGAGATGACTGGAATACCTGCTGTGTCAGATGCTGAAACTCGCAGAGAAGATGTTGTTTCTGCTGATTGTGTCACGGACAAAAACTCTTTTTCGCTGCAAACAGAGCCTTGTGTGTCTCCTATCTTAGAACCAGGTATAGAATTTGTTCTTTCTCTCCAGCCAGATTGTTCACAGAGTGAATCTGACTTGTTCACAAATGCTGCTCCGCAGTCTTATGCGGGTTTATTTCGAAAACCTGCCGTAGCAGCTAAACGTCAATTTCTAGTTAGACTTCGATACAAAGAGAAAGCTCCGGTGGTTCCAGATCGAGTATGGGTAGGGAGGATCTTACTCATTGACTCTATGAAATTCTCCCCAGCTAAAGTTTATGCTTTAATTCATCCACTGGGAGATCACAATTATGACATTAGTTTTTGTTCAGTCATTTCTCTTGATAAATTCTGGAGACTTTATTATGATGTTAAAGATCAAGAGATCTGGAATGATTTTATAGCAATCCCTGTTACGAAACCTACAATAAAGATTGTTACGATACTTTTTAGAAACAAAGGAGTAAATATTGCAAATATAATGTTTTGGTTAGAGAAACATTGTTCAATGCATGACAAACCCAAACCCATTATTGATGAGAATGGATTTTGGAATGGGGGTTGGTTGGTGAGAGTTGAATTACATCAAAACAAAGAGGGTATACAACATTTGCCCAGTTCCTTTTATTTAGGACGTGATAGGGGTATTATTTTTATGCAGGCCAACCTAAGAGTTGTTTTAAATGTGGATCTCTGTCCCATTTGAATACCTCCTGTGACCAAATAAATTGTTTTAGGTGTGGTGTACTAGGCCATGCTGCGCAGACTTGTGTAGCTTTACCTGTTTGCAATTTTTGCGAAGCACAATCTCATTCCTTTGCAGATTGCCCTTGGGCTTCAACAGACACTGATGAAACATCAGATCAAGAGTACTATTTAGCACAAGCAAAAAGACAATTTAATGGTCCTGACTTTTTTAAGGGGAATAGATGTAGGGGACGAAGCAGAAGTGGAGGGGGTTCTAATGAGGATAGATTAACCATCCCCTTACGGTTCACAGATTCTCAAGGAGAACAGTCCCTTTCTTCTCATGTTGATTCACATCCCCCTTTTAGACATGAGAGATGAGACGATAAGGAAACTCCTTTTGTGACTCCTCAAGGTTCCCCCCCAGCGACTACAACCCTTGGCTAGACTGAATGAACCTCCCTTAGAGAGTGGATTGCAAGACTCAATAGCTGATTCTGTTTTGTTGCCTGGAATACTTGATAAGGCACCAGAGATACATAGCATGGAATCTATAGAGCTAGAGGAAATTCCCTTGTCTGGCCAAAGTAACCCCCCTTTGTCTCCATTACCTTTGGAAAATAGGTTTGAAGCTTTTTCTTCCTGGGGAGATCAGGTTGATGAAGCTCAACCTTTGTTAGATCCAACTGCTTCAAGTGACATTACTGGGTTAGTTAAAAATAAGTTTGTTCCCCCTAAAACTTCTAGGCTTGGATCTAGGAAACACTTAACTAGATCAAGTGTGAAATGCCCTAAGCCCCCTCCCTGAATCTTCTACGATAACGATAACTACGTCGAATGTTAATAGTTTGAAATCTTTGAAAAACAGACTGACTACCTTTAGTATACTGTTAAATTTACAGTATGATGTATATCTTTTGCAAGATACAAGATTACATACATGTAATGAAGTTTCACAGGCAAAAAAAGATTGGCATTGGGGAGCGTCATATTGGTCTATGGGGGAGGAAGCGTGCAGTGGTGTAGGTGTTTGTTGTCTTACTCCAGGGGTACGCTTACAAAGATTGATTGATGTAGAACCCGGGAGAGTTTTTACATTGGATGTGGTCCTAAAAGGTTTATCTTGCTGCTCAATTATACTGTATGGGCCTCAGACAAAAACGCCACAGATAGATTTGTTGAAAAAGGTTCAACCTTATCTTTTTACTAGCCGCCAAATTGTTTTTGGAGGTGATTTTAATATAAACTTCCAAACTAAAACTGATGTTGGAAAACAATATTGTGATAAAAGTTTTTGAAATCCCTTATTTCTTCTGCAGGTTTGCTGGATTCCCACTCCATTGGTAAGGCTAAGGCTAGGCCCACTTTTTTTAAGGGTGTTTTATCTTCCAGGATTGATTTTTATTTACCCATAAATCTTTACAGTTTGAGAAACTTCCTTACAACCCTGTAGAATCTTCGTACCATTGTTTGATTGGGATTAAACTTGAAAACCCTCCAAATAGACAAAGAGGTCCTGGGATTTGGAAATTAAACACTTCCTTATTATTACAAACCTTCGTGGTGATGGATTTACTTACTATTGTGCAAGATAAAAAATCTACAATTGTCTTATATGATTCTATAGCTGATTGGTGGGATAATTTGAAAAAGTGTTTGATTTGCTATCTCCAGTCAATAGGGAAATGTAGAGCCCGAACACAATATGAACACTACTTAACCCTTAGGAAATCTCTAAGGTCTCTTATGTCAGTACAAACAATGGGAGGGATGGATGTGTCTCAAGACATTAAGAACATTAAATTACATATGGCAAAATACCAATTTGACAGGTTACAACCTTTACATAAAGAACAATCCTTCGGTACACAGGGCAAGTCAGCCTATGCTAACCCTTTCTTAGCTGGACAAAAACTTCGCAAAAATCGGTTAATTACGACTCTAAGAACATCTACAGGGTTATTGGTTGCAAGCAATGCAGAAATTATGCAAACCTTAGATGTCCATATTACATGCACTTTTGGAGTACAACATAATGATTCTGATTATGCAGACTGGATTTTACAAGCTGCTGATCTTCCCCAAGTTCCGGTTGGAATGCAAAGGGGGTTAACAACTGATTTTACAAGACTAGAGCTTGAAACTGTTATTTCATCTCTTAAACCTAATGTTTCTCCAGGCTCAGATGGATTGCTGAGCAAGTTCTACAAAGTTTTGTGGAAGATTATGGCACCAGAGCTTGTAGAATTATATAATTTTTTCTGCATGAATTATATTTACCCTCCCAAATGTATGAAGGCTTGCTGATCTTTCTTTTTAAAAAGGGAGATCATACAGATATCGGGAACTGGCACCCTTTAACCTTGCTTAATGTGGATTTTAAAATTTTTTCAAAACTCCTAGGAAATAGATTGTCTTTAGTAATGCCTGAGCTAATTAGTAGTTCTCAATTTTGTTCTAGCCCGGGACGAAATATTAAAGATGTTTTATTATATCTTAGGGAAATTACGGCCTCCAGGGAAGAGGAATTGAGATTGCATCCTATAGATGGGTATTTAGTGGGTTTAGACCAAGCCAAAGCTTTCGATGAAGTCTCACACCCTTATCTATGGCAATGCTTGGCAGGGTTTGGGATTCCCTCTTTATTTATAAACTGGCTTCAGTTATGCTATGCATTAGCATATAGTATTCCATACGAGAACGGTTGGCAAGGTATTAGATATCGTATTTTGAAAGGGGTACCTCAAGGATGTCCACTTAGTCCATACCTATATGTTTTAGCTTTAGATCCTATGCTGTGGGTATTAAATAGATCTCCCCGATTGTTGTGCGTATGCGATGGCACAAAGGTGTATACAAAAGTTGTGGCATACGCTGATGATTTATGTCTAATATTGCGTGATGGTAATTCAATTAAGTCAGCCTGTGCTCTAATTACAGACATAGGCAACACGATGGGAGCAAAAATTAATGAACATAAATCTCACTCTTTAAAGTTGTCAGGATTTCCTACTACTACTACTGAAATGGCAGGTGGGATTATAGTAGACCAAGCCCCATGCAAAATTTTGGGCATTTACTTTGAGGGTGATGATAGTGTAGGTTTCAACTGGTCTAAAGCTTTGCAAATAGGTAATAAGAAAGTAGCTGGTTGGAATAAATGGAAAATATCTAAAAAAAGAGGGTATATTTGTTAAAAACTTTCTTGATCCGGGTTTTTTTATATTTAAGTAATGTTTTTCTATTACCCAAATGTTTAGAAACAGCGGTTATGCAATGTTTTTTTTTTTAGGGATATGGGAGAGTCGCCTAAACCCAATTAAATGAAATGCATTATATTTGGATATAAAATCACGAGGACTGAACATGATCAATCCTTTTTTGTTTTTCTTTTTGGTTTTTTTGTATGCCAATATGTTACCGATTTTAAAGTCACAGACTTTTCTTTGGACTCCTTTGGTTACTGATAAACTATGTGTAGTTTTGAAAGAATGGTTACTGGATCAGTTTGTCCATAAAAACAAAAGAAACCCTAGACTAAACAAAGAATGGACTGAAGTTTTTGATAAAATTCCGCGATGGAATGTCAAATGGGATATGGTGTTATGAGACACTCGGAAAATGATGTATTCAGAGATTTTATATGATTTTTTTACTGAAACTCCCTTTGTGGACAAACCCCCTCAGATTCAAAATGGTATTTCTAAATATATATCGAATAAGCGTATTCCTCTTCATGTGGGATTCTGCTTGGTTGAGGTTACATTTAAAAATTAATGTACACAATAACCAAAAGCATAAATGGCTGCAGGATCATTATTGCCCAAGGGAAAGTTGTACATTTCTTTCAGAAACAATGGAGCATTTGTATTTCCAATGTCCTTATGCGCAGGAATTCTGGGATGTGCTTAAAAATTGTTGGAAGAATAGAATATTAGTTCCACCCTCTGAGGATCTTTTATTCTTTTTTTTTTTTTATAAAGAGATGCCAAAAGGTTCTCTTAATACTTTACAAATCATACATATATTTTTTCTTTATTGGATTTGGATATCAAGGCGTCGATTAGTGTTGCAACAACAAAATATATTAGTAATAGATTTGGTTTTTATAGTTTATCAAGATTTGGTTCAATTAAAGATGAAAGAGAAACTGAGTTTTAACAGTATTGACTGGGGAGAATTATGGAAGGATTATGATTTTATACTTTGAACTGTATATTGCTTTGCCAGAATATTCTGTTAGGTAGAACTACTTTTTTGTATTAGACAACATTTTTGTATTTGTATGATCGAAATAATTTTTTTTTTTGGCTTTATAAGTTATTAGAAAGATTTGTATATACTTTGTTATGACTTTGTTTGATTTCAATAAAAAATTCCCCTACTCTTATAGTAGGGAGGGGGAAGGGGTGGGTTATAACAATTTCCTTTTATGCTCAAGATTATTATATGAATTAATACTCATTTATGTTTTGTCTTTGTTTTTTTCCTCCCTTTATGGTTATGTATGTTATAATACTGATTTTGTATATATATTGTCATGATTTTGTTATGATTTCAATAAAAAATTCCCCTACTCTTTTTGAGAAGTGCCACAGGATCTTTAACATCCACCTGAACTACCACCAATCCAGGCAGGTGGGACTTCAGTTTAACATCTCATCCAAAAAACAGCACCTCAGAAGTGCAGCACTCCTCTCATGCTGCACTACAGCATCAGTACTGGGATATTAACCCAAGTGCCAGATGTGGGAACTGAACCCACAGCTCTCTGATCTCCTGGCCTCAGAGGCAAGTGTGCTACCTACTGAGCCACTGACACTGTAGGAAAGGGTCCTACAAAAGCTCACAAAGCTCGGGGTGGGCAAGGCAATAGGACCTGATGGCATACATTCCAGGATACTAAAGAAGCTAAATGTGGAACTAGCAGAGCCATCAGCAGAACTGTTTAGTGAGTCACTGAGCACAGGAGAGGTCACAGAATACTAGAGAAGGGCTCATGTGATCCTGCTCCACAAGAGTGAAAGCAGGGAGGAGGCAGGGAACTACAGACCAGTTAGTCTTACCTCAATAGTGGGCAAGATTATGGAGGCACTCCTTAAAGAAAGGATAGTTCAACACCTGGAATCCATAGGATCACAGAATCCAAGACAGCATGGGTTTACAACAGGAAGGTCCTGTCAAACTGCTCTTATAAATTTATTTTATTGGGTAACCAGAGTGGTTGACCAAGGGGGTGCAGTTGATGTCACCTACTTTGACTTCAGCAAAGCTTTCAATACTGTTCCACAAAGAAGATTGATTAATAAGCTGGGTAAGCTTAGAGTGGGTTACAGGTTGGTCAACTGGGTGGAAAACTTGTTGGTGGGCAGAAAACAGACAGTGGAGTGGTGGTAAATGGTAAACAGTCAGAAGAGATGCAAGACACAAGTGGAGTACCTCAGGGATAAGTCCTGGGGCCAGTCCTCTTCAATACCTTCATCAGTGATATTGCAGATGGACTGGAGGGTAAAGTTTGTCTGTTTGCAGATGACACCGAGATCTGCAACAGAGTAGATGATTCAGATGGGGTGGGAAGAATAAGAAGGGATCTGGATAAACTGGCAAAATGGCCTGAAGAGTGGGAACTGGGGTTTAATGCAAAGAAGTGCAAAGTGATTCACATAGGGGAGAGAAACTGTGAAGCTACTTGTAGATCGGGAAGAGAGCTGCTGGCAATCACAAGGGAAGAAAAAGACTTTTGCATCAACATCACAGATCACCTAAAATCATCCAAGCAGGCATCTAAAGCAGTAGGTAAAGCTAGAAGGATGTTGGGGTGTATTAGTAGGGGTAAAACAATTCATAAGGGGAGGTAATAATCCCCCTTTACAAGACACTGGATAGGCCCCATCTGGAGTACTGCATGCAGTACTGGAGGCCACACTTACTCAAGGACATTAACAAAATGGAGGCAGTCCAGAGAAGAGCAACCAAAATGGTGTAGGGAATGCATCAGAAAACATATGAGGACAGATTAATGGAGTTCAATATGTACAGTATACCCTATAGCAAAGGAGAGAGAGAGAGGTGATATGATAAAAATATTCAAACATTTTAAGGGCATTAACAAGGTGAAAGAGTCTAACATCTTTCAATATAAGAAAAATAGCAGGACAAGAGGACACAGCATAGGATTAGAGGGAGGCCGATTAAGGGGTAATGTGAGCAAGTTCTTTTTCACAGAAAGGGTGGTGGATGCATGAAATGGTCTACCTCAGGATGTGGTGGAGATGAATACAGTACGGGTCTTCAGACAGGCATGGGATAGGCATAAGGCAGCAATACAGATGAGTATAAATAGATAGTCCAATGACAGAGTAAAGGCCTATGGCACATTCATAAGGTAGAAAAAATGGGCTTACTGGATTGGCCTTGCAGTCCTTATTGGCCATCAACTTCTATGTTTCTATGTTCTATACTGAGAAACAAATGGTGTGTGGATCTGCAGATCACCATTTTGGACCAAAAATGGGAGACTATTTGAAGAAATTGAAACAAAGCTATTAATAATGGAATGAAACAGATTCAGTTTTACATCTTACTAGAGATTGGCAAAGTTGTGAAACTTCACTCCCTGAATTAATCCATGCCTTTAGCGCAATTGGTGAATTAGTTCATAAATGTGAATTGTGAAGTTCCACCTACGAAATGCACAATTTCGCCAATGAAGTGCAGAATTTCACCCAAGAATGGTAGAAGTTCACCAAGAACAGTGTAATTTCTCTATTCAAAGGTGAAATGTTGCCATATTTGAGAAAAATTCTAGCATTAGCAGGCAAAATTTTGTACTTCATGGTGAAATTCCAGCAAAAAATTGAGAAGCCAGATAGGCAAATTTTAAGACTAGTAGCAAAACTTTGTGGATTGCTCCACAGAGGCGAATTTCCCGAGTTCGCCGTAACATTGCTGGCAAATTCAAACTTCAGAACATCTCTACGTAATACATAGCATTTATTATTCCCTTTATTTGTTGAATACAATAAGTTTAATAATGCTCTGTCACCATATTGTAACAGAGGCTGTGTAGAAAGCCAATTCAGTACATGTTTTAGTTTTCTGTCCCCAAATGAATATACCTGTAGAAACATAGAAGCTGTTGGCAGTTAAGGGCCTCCTGGCCCACTTATCTTGCCCTGCATTCCCTACCTATAGTGACACCATAGACCCTACTTGTTCTCTAGGCATTCACCTCCTCTTACTTCTCAGACCACTCTGTGTCTAGCCATGCAGTCTTAAATCCTGTAACTGCTTCTGCCCCTACTACCTCTGCTGGGAGGCCGTTCCATGTGTCTGCCACCCTTTCAATGAAGAAGTATTTCCTCCCATTTCCTCTGAGCCTTCCTCCTTCTATCTTCAAAGTGAGACCCCTTGTCCACAAGCATCTTTTTCTAGCAAAAAAGCTGCATTCCTGTACCTATATTTCTGTCATACCCCCCTTCCCCCCTTTCTTTCAGGGAGTACATGTTTAATTCCTTAATCCATTCCTTGTAGGGATTTTGATGCAAGCCATGCACCATTTTTGTTGCTTTCCTTTCTACCACCTCTACCCTGTCTATGTCCTTGCAGAGATGGGGCCTCTAGAACTGTACACAGTACTCAAGGTAAGGCCTCAACAGTGGTCTATACAGAGATATTATTACCTCCCTCTTTCTGTTGGTGATTCCCCTGCCTATGCACCCAAGCATCCCACCAGCCTCCCCTGCTGCCTTGTCACACTGTTTAGCTACCTTCAGGTCATCAGAAATGATCACCCCTAGGTCTCTTTCCAGCTGTGTGGCTGTTGATACCTCTCCTCCCAGTTGGTATGTTGCCCCCGGGTTCCTGTGCCCCATGTGCATGGTTTTGCACTTTTTTGCATTAAAACCCAGCTGCCATACCCATGACTATTCTTCCAGATTTTTTAGATCATTCCTCATTCTTTCCACCCCTGTGTTTCCACTCTGTGGCAGAGATTTGTTTCATCTCTGAATAGACATACTTTTCCCCTCCAGCCCTTCTGCAATATCACTAATAAAGACATTGGAGAGGACTGGGCCAAGTTCTGATCCTTGTGGCATTCCACTGGTCATTTTGCATACTCCAAGGTGAATGTCATTTACCACCACTCTCTGACTCTTGTTGCTTAACCAACTTTCTACCCATTTTACTACTTCAGGACCTATTCCTAGGCTCTCTAGTTTTCTTATCAGTCTTCTATGTGGAAATTAGAAATGTCTAGATATAAGTGCTATGGTACATCAATATAATTCTTGGAATCAATTTAATATTTGAACTGGAATTATGTCTGTTAGCTGCAACCCCTATACAAGAATTATCAAGAGGCTATACTTTAACATTATTACGCACTGCCTTACTTAATTCTAAAAGATGCATTACTCATCTTTGGAAAGACTCCCAGATTCCAGAAGTGGTTGTCAGGAAAAACTTATGTTAGAAAGTGAGATATGAAAGAAATTATTATTCTGTCAAAAACCGACTAGTTAAATATAAAGAAATTTGAGGCAAAGTACAGCAAGCTTTATCAGAAGGCAGGATTTGAGAAGAGTATTAGATTGTTATACTATTTAATATTTTATAATCAATTGTTTATATTCCTAAAACAGTAATGTGACATCTATATTTATATGTATACTTCTTTCAAGGGAATGAGACCTTGATATAGAAACTGCTACGTGTGTATGTAGGTGAGCTTATTGCTATATCTAGAAGTTTTATGTGAATGTTATTTATGAACCTAAGGAAAACTGGTATGGCAATATTATGAATATATCTTATTTACTGCTATTTAAAAATTAATACAGATTATATTTAAAATAAAATACCAAGAGCCTCCATTAGTCATAGACTATACCATGCTGGGCCATTGACAACCCACTTGAAGAGACAAAAAAATGGATAGACGATACCTATCATGGAAAAATTGCCAAACACCTCTCATTGTTTGCATGTCAGTTCTCCTCCAGACTGTAGGCAGGCTGGTTGTAACAGCCTGTTGACAGTGTGGAAGATCTGAGCTGGCCTATTAACCCATGCAGCAGTCATCCATGACAGGAACTCTGCCTTTCTCAGAGTGACTTACCCCGATTCACCTAATACTGAGCTCTCAGAGTTATTATATCCTCCAAATGAACTTGATCTCCACCAAGAATGTTCCAATCTTCACCTTTTGGACTTCAATCATCTGAGGTCACAATTAAACTAGGGGGAGCTCTGTTGTGAGACTTTAGAGTGTACACAAAAAGGTGCAAGAGTGTCAATAGGTGTGGTGATCACCATGTTATAAGCTTCTATTGCACTTTTGATGCTGTCAGCACACACCTGTTATAGCCTTGAGCAGTTGAATACTGACAGAAACCTTCAAGAGACCACCCATAAGAGTAGGCACAGTTCCCATAAGCTACTGTATGTTTCCTTCCACATACCAGTGTTTAGATTTTAACTTTGTAGGTCTGTTAAAATCAAATAATTTTTAAAGAGCAAAATGTGATATATCTCACACAGTTTACTCTATACTATTATACTACTGTCCCTTTGTACTGTATGGTATTTTTCTCTTAATAATATATTTTTTTCATTTGTTATACAAGCAAATCCAAATCCTTTGCAAAAACAAATCCAAACGTATTTCGTATTTTGCAGATCCAAAACCAAATTCATTTACACCTTGGCATTGCCCATTCCTACAGTAAACATTGTAAACAATGATTATACTTATCTTTAGACATAGTATCCCCTATGCTTGAATGTTTATGTTAGTTTCTGAGGTGCTGTTGTTAATTTACATAAACTGGTTTCATGTATATAGATGTTTATTATAAATGTTACATGAATAACTAAAATATAATCTATATCCAGACAAATCTGAGAATAGAGCCGATCTTGTCCTATTGGTGTCATCCTGTTGAAAATTAAAGCTTCTACTAATACTACTACTATCTCTACTACAAAATTACCAGGACAAGACAATTTCAACCCAACTCCACACCCCTCAATGGTCCTCCAATAGCCTAGATATCTTATCTGGTCTTCTGCCTGCATCACCCACACTGACATCATCTTTAGTAAACCTCCCCTTAACCTAAATGTCTTGGTACCATATTAGTATCAAACATATAATAGGAAGGGAAATAACAAATCCAATGCCCAGTGCATACATTTTAGGCAAAGGCCTCTAGGAGGCTGGTTCAAGGCATCAGGTAAGGGGAGAAGGATTTCTACAGATACATATAGTAGAAGATGAACTGTAGGGATCAGATAGTGAGGATTAAGAAGGACTGTAGTTGGGTGGAGAAGATTACAGAACAGGCAGAAGCTCTAAAGGAGTACTTCTGCTCTGTGTTCAAAAAGGAGAAGCATGGACCAATACCTCCATGGATGGGGAAGGTGGGCAAGGGAGGGAGGAGTAACTGACAGGATGATAATGGTGAGTAGGGTACTGGAGGGGCTGAAAGCACTAAGGGTGGATAAGGCACCAGGTACAAATGGTATTCACCCCAGGGTGATGAGGGAGATGGCAGATGTATTGGCTAGGCTGCTGGCATACCTGTTCAATACCTCCCTGGACACAGGATGTATATCACAAGATTGGGAGGCTCATGTGGTGCCCATCCACAACAGTGGCCCAAAGGATTAACCTGGCAACTACCGACATGTAAGCCTCACTTCCATTGTTGGTAAACATATGGAAGTGATCCTGAAGGAGGGACTGGTGATCTTTCTGGAAGAGAATGGACTCCAGGATGATCAGCAGCATGGGATAATCTCAGGAAGATCATGCCAGACCAACCTAATCGAGTACTATGACTGGGTAATGAGGGAGCTGGATCAGGGCCATGCAGTGGATGTCCTGTATTTGGACTTCAGGAAGGCCTTTGATTCCATGCCTCATGGGAGGCTGGGGGGGTAACTGGAATATGTGGGGATAGGGTCAAAGATGGAAAAATTGATCAGGAAGTGGATGAAGGGGAGGCAGCAGTGGGTAGCAGTGGGAGGAGCTCTCTTCCCCTAGGGAATTGGTGAGAAGGGTGCCACAGGGTTCTGTGCTGGGCCTAGTGTTGCTTGGGTTGTTCATATCTGATATCTCACATGGAGTTAAGAGCCAGATCAGTCTGTTCATGAATGATAATAAGATGGGAGCAGTGGTGGATGACAGAGAAGGGTGGAAGGGGCTACAGGAAGATCTGACCAAATTGGAGGCATGGTCAGTGAAGTGGCAGTTGGGATTCAATGCAAAGACGTGCAAGGTTATGCACTTTGGAGCGAAGAACCCAGGGAGGGACTATTGGTTGGGCACAGTTCAGTTAGGGGTCACCGATGAATAGAAGGATGTAGGGGTATTTGTAACGATGAACATGAACAACTCAGATGAGTGCCAGAAGGCAGCATCCAAGGCCAACAAGATACTGGGGTACATAGCATGGGGTATTTCATTTAGGCATAGGGATGTGCTCATGCCACTGTACTGGTTACTAGTTAGGCCACACTTGGAGTACTGTATACAGCACTGGTGCTCTTATCTTAGGAATGATATCAGGCTGCTGGAGGGGATGCAGCACAGGGCAATGAAAATGATCCAAGGGCTGGAGGGTAGGACCTACGAGGACAGACTGAACAAGTTAGGCTTATACACCCTGGAGGAGAGATTGGTGTGATATGACTGAAACCTTCAAGTACTTGAAGGAGATCAATGAGACAGGCACAGAAGGGTTATTTAGGTTGTGGAGCGGAAGAGAGATGAGAGGGCAGGGACTAAGGTTGGAGTGGAACAGGTTTAGGAGAGAGGTGAGGAGGCATTATTCCACAGAGAGAGTGGTGGGAAAATGGAACACACTGCAAGCAGAGGTGGTTTCCTGTAGGGCAGTGGGCAGCTTTAAAAGGGCATGGGACAAGGTGCATGGGGGGTCAAAGGGAGGGTGAGGGTGTGTGGCAGCTGCAGTTTTGGGGAGCTAGCTGCACAATTGAGCAGACTTATTAGACCACTTGGCCCATTTCTGCTGACAGATTCGTATATTTGTAAGTTTATATAATCTGGCCTCCTGACAGCCTATTCTGCTTGACATTGCCCTCTAATAATCACTCTCCGTAACCAAACCCTCCAGCTTCACATTATAATTGTGCAAATGCCTTTTGGATCTTCAGTCTCCAATCCTAGGCCTTGATGATGTAAGAAATATGTAAAAATCTGGCAGCTCAGTCAGACATTTCATTCTCAGTGCACCACTGTCTACCTCTGAGATGTTAAGCATGGGAGGATGAGATATACAATATATTTAGAATCACATCAATGAGTGATATTAGGAAAACTGTAGTAGGTGAATGGTTATGAGTTCATTGATCTATATTGATTAGCTTTGAGCTGATCTTCTACTACAGGCTACCAAACAGCATCCATTGCCAATATGGTAGGTAGATCGGCAACTTCCATACTTTTCCCCCTTCCTGGAGGCATTTGTCACACAGCAGAAACTGGAGCACCAGTCTGAAAAACTGGGATTTAACATGCTGCCCCCTCAGTGTAGATTGTGGGTTGGTGAAAGAGCACAGTGGAGATGCCCCATTATAACAGTGTAGGGAGTCAGGTTCAGGGGATAGCTAATTAAAGATGATGTTTGATTGGAGGCTTGCAGGAGATCATATGTATTAAATTGTGCTCACTGGATAGCTGACCTGTTTCCCCCTCTATTATGTTTTAGGGTGGGAGGGTGAAGAATTACAGGATTCTTTGTCTCAGTCTATAACATTGCGCTGGATTGTCAGGTTAGGAATGGGCTTCCAAAAAATAGTGTTGAGTAATGAAGTGGCTGAGTAGATGACAAATAAGCAATATGAACTGAGATGGCTAGGGTAGGATAAAGGATGGGAGATGACCAGGCAGGGGTTCTTCTGAATCCCAGCTTGAAGGTTGATTATTTTTGTGCTTCCCCTACCTCATTTCATTATTCTTGTTTCATCAGTCCCATTTCTAGGACCCTTAAGATGACCCTTGCTGTGAAACTCTAGACACCATGATTTCCATTACCAGATTAATTAGCACCAGTAAAGTCTGAGGTTCTTCATTACCAGTAATGGTAGTGTAGGCTCCTCTCACTCTTTTCTGTTCCTCATCACCTCTGCAATGAACTGTGCCTTCCCTAATTTAGGATCAATTGGCTAAGCCACTTCACTTTAAGATAAAGCCTAAACTGATTACTGTACAAGGTGCAGTATGGGTAGCATTTAACTAAAAGCAAATAAAACTTTAGTTTAACTAGTCAGCTCAGAATAATTGAAATATTTTAACTGTTTTGCAATCTAAGGGAGTTAAGCAGCTGGTAAAAACAGTAATCATACTTGACTGTTTGCAGCATGTGTTATGTCTCACAGAATGAAAGTAAATGTAATATATAGTAATAAAACTAGTGTTGAAAACCTGTATTATGTATAAAGCATGTTCTATTGAATTTAATATACCTGAAACGTATGAGTGTAATATACTTGAAACATATGGGTGTAATATATTAACTTAACCTGGATTCCTTCTCCAACAGAGCTCGACTCAAACTTATTTTGGAAGTTCTGGTTAAACTACTGAATAAAATTAAAAATCAAAATCAAACGAAAAGCAAGCTCAACATGAGCTACTGCACACTGCAGAAGAAATGATAGATATAAATAAATATCTGCAGAGAGGAGTTAGTTTAATTGCTAACAGCTATAGCCAGAAAGCTGCCTGGATAGTTCCAGATATTACACAAGATTTCCAATGGAAATCTCTCTGACCATACAGTGATACTGCAGGAAGGCATAACATTTCTTTAAAGATATCACAGCAGTTTATGAAAATATATGTGACATGAAACACATGAAATTTGCAGTTTGGCTCTAAGACAGTCACATTAGTTTGATTTCATTCATCTGACTTGATTGAATTCGACTGGAGTGAACCAAGTTTGAAAGTTAGTCCTCAAAGCTTGGATAAGTCTGAAAAAACTCATACCACCAAAGTTCAAGTGGTTTGCTTCTTTCTGAATTGTTTGTTTGCATCTATGATTTTAACAATAGAAATTACGAGCACTGCAATCTTTGTAAAAGCATAGCACACTGCTCTTTACTGTTTGTGAGTGCAAAGAGATCATTAAAATCAGTGGAGTTGATTGGATGGCATCTCCTGTAACCTCTAATCAGTGAAAATGGAAACAAATATGTTATTTTCCAAATGATATGCAATAGGAATACAGCTGTTATGTCCCCTTACATACAAACTACATCTATTGTAATGTTTGTCTTCTCTTCATTAAAATAAGCAGCATATTCACACCACCACATTTATTTTCTACTAACATACTTTTAGACATGTGTATTCTTAATATTTTAAGCATTCTCCATCAAGTAATGTTTTCCTGTTCTGATGATTTTTAGAATGGTTTCACTGGTAAAAGGTGCCATATTGACAGTACCAGATGCCAAAGGCCTCTGTATATCCATGATAGGTACTATGCCTCATGGAAGGTTGCACTGCAAGTTATGTTAATTGTCAAGCAATGCAACTCTACTGTGTCATGGATGGACCACTGCAAGTATGTGTGAGTGCATTTCTAATTGCACACTTACTGAGTCCTTTGGCTTCGGGTATGGAACTCCAATAAGAATGGCATTTAAAACTAACAGTAATGGTGGTTTTGTGAATAGACACCTGTCCACAAAGAACTGGTCCAAGAAAACCAAAATGCATTCTACAAAACATCCATGCAACCAAAAGCTAATTACTTTCAACACAATCAGTGTTTTGTAGCTTTAATAATTTTATCTTTGAAAATTGAATTACTTTTATTGGAACAGTAGACACAAAACATGAGAACAATAGATTAAACTGTTTTTTTTTTTCCTTTTAAAGATCACAATATGTTTGTCTGGATGTTGCACTTTCTGATCCATGAGGATATCTAAGGGCCTAAAAAGCAGTATCAGAAGGTGTCTGATCCAGTTAGCCTGATAATTGATATAGATATGGTTATACCTGCCCCAGCTCACTAGATAGTTTGCACTACTACAACTGATTAAAACTGAAGTAATAGTATCTACACAACTTGAGTTCTTCCCTGATTATCCCAGAAGATACTTACAAGCACTGTTGGCAGTCAATAAAAGTTCACACAACTCTGATCATATAGACATAATAAGCTCAGTTTTATAAAAAAAATGGTGTGCCCATGAAGTGAAATAAACTGTGGAAATATTATGTGCATAATCTGCAGAGTACAGAGGTAGTAGGCTGCCTGACATCTGCACCCTCTTGACAACCACAGAGTTACAAAGATGCCAGCTGCATAGAAAGAGGTTTAGGTGTTGCTGTCATAATGTCAGTAAGGTGCAAGGGCAGATGGATGTGAATCCAACAGAACAAACAGAAATTAGCATCCAGATGAATAATGCTTTTGTCCTTGTTATTCAACCTACCCAACATGCCCTAACTACTAACTAATGTCTTGGACCCTTTCACAATTTAGGTGGACCATCCTGAAAATGCTTCCTCAACAGGGCAATGACCCATCCCCTGGTCCTGTTCTCCAGAACTCCAGATTCTGTTCTGAAACTATTCAGACCATCTTGATCCCATTCATAGCACAAATATTTATCATGCTGAGTGGAAAGCTGTTCAATTGTCCACCACCATTTCAGTGGAGAAGTGTCTCCTCATGTCCAGCCTATATCTGGCTCTCCCCAAGTGCATGGCCCCTTCTGAAAATGGAGGAGTCACTCGAATAAGATGTAGTAAAGGACTCGGGCAGGTTAAGGTGGGTCAGAATTGAAGGCCTGAGCAGGAGTTTCCCACTATGGTCAGCCTGATAGGAGGTATATTCTATGGTGTCCCTGTGCCAACACAGCTGGGTGTATCTGAGACAGTTCTCTTCTCTGGTGATCTGGGTCTGTGGCTTGGAGCATGAAGCAGAAGTTGAAGGTCTGAGTTAAGGCTGACAGAACTGGGCCAGATCCAGCTTCAATTCAGGTTTGACCTAGGTCCTGAAAATGCTGTTCATCATTGTCAGTTTACCCAAACCTCTTAGGCTCCCAGTGCAATAATAGGCATGAGGAAAAACAGAATACCAATAAGGTGAGGTTGGCAAGGAATATGAATTACTGTAGCTACCTTGTGGCATGTGCTTTTGGCATGCAACTTTCATATATTATCCTTTGTGGTACTGTGATCCAGTCCTCATCACTTATGACTGTTGTGTCCCTTTTCAGAGCTATAGTAATTGTTAATATTAATTTCTGAGTTGTAGGCTTATCCTCCTGTCCCTGTAGTCTCTGTTCTATCTCCTTGCCAAATACTACCTTATCTCTGGCCCATGCACAGTATTTTTAAAATGTATAATAATCTCCAGGGTGAAAGCTGTGAATCCAAGAATATAAACAAAAATTAAAAGGCAATAAATCTAGGGTAGTACGTTTACCTCCCCAAGGTTTCACCATGCATGGATGTATGCTTTACTTTACTTTACTTTGGTTACTTTGGTAATAAGGGAAAGAAGAAGGCTATTGCCCATCGAGACTGTTCCCCACCACTATGGTGGACAAATTAAGCCCCAATGCTATTTGTCTCTAACCACTGGTCCAATGCCTTTTTAAAGGACTGGATCGAACTACAATCTACCAAACATTGTGGTAAAATGTTCCATAGTCTTGGAGTTCTTATTGTGAAAAAGTTTTGTCTTTTATTAGTTTTTGTTTTAGCTATCTCAATCTGTTTGTTATGTAGTCTAGGAGAACGCCTTCTATTCGAGAATTTTAAACCACATTGGTATGTTAAGTCCTGAGAGTTTGAAATCTTGTATAATAGTAACAGATCACTTCTGGTACGTCTTATTTGTAATGAATGTAATCCAGTTTTCTTCAGTTGAGTATGGCAGTCATAACCTGCAAGTCTAGGTACTAACTTAGTTGCCCTCCTTTGTATCCTCTCAATTTTGAAAATATCTTGTCTAATATATGGTTCCAAAACTGGGACCCATAATCGGATAGCGGCCTAACATATGTCCTAAAAAGTGGAATGATGCATTGCTGAGTCCTAGAAACAAATGCTCTTTTAATTCTAGTCAAGAGTGAGTTAGACGGTATGGTTACCTTAGTACATTGATCTATGGAAGTGAGTTTATCATTTATTGTAATACCCAAGTCCCCCTCTGTTATTGAAACTTTCAGGGGTGAGTTATATATATATAGTAACTCTGTCTTGGGTTGTTTCTGCCATAATGTAACACAGTGCATTTGTCAGGATTTAACATCATCCCATTATTTGTTGCCCACTCTTCTATAGCTTTTAAGTTGTTACTAAGCTTGTATCTACTAGAGTCAGTGGAAACAGGGCCCCCCAACTTAGTATCATCAGCAAACTTCAATAAGAAACTGTCAATATTGACTATCATAACATTGATATACAGGTTAAACAAGGTTGGTCCGAGGACCGAACCATATAGAATCCCACTGGTCACACAACCCATATCAGAAAGAATACCATTTACCCTAACTTGCTGCTCTCAGTTGGTCAACCAGCAGTAGACCCATCTGACCAGAATCCATGAAATCCCCAAATTTAGCAGTTTATCAATAAGTTTACCATGGGGGACTCTGTCAAAGGCCCTACTAAAATCAAGAAGGATGACATCCATAGGCTCCCCCATTCAAGTTCCTTGCTCACATAGTTATAGAAAACTATCAAATATATAGTGCAAGAGTACCCAGGCCTAAAACCATGTTGAGAATTGTCGCTTAGGTTCTTATTAATCACTTCTTGCTCTAAAAAATGTTTTATGATTTTTTCCATTAGTTTGCTAACTATAGATATTAAACTTACAGGACAATAATTTTACGACTGAGAACAATCACCCTTTTTGAATATTGGTACATCTGTAGCAATAGCCAAGTCCTGAGGAATAAGTATTTCTTGAAGAGATTTATTAAAAATAATAGTTAAAGGCATAGCTAGAACTTCAGAAGTCTCTAGTAAAAACCTAGGGTGTATTTTATCAGGTCCCGGATTTGAACTTTTTTTTAAAGATTGTAAAGCTTCAAGCGTGTCAGTAATAGATATATTGTAACCCAAAGAAATACTAGCTAAATGAGATTTAAGTGTGGGATCATTTTTTAATGAAAAGATAGAGCAGAACTGTTCATTAAAAGCATCTGCAATATATTTATCCTTGGTATTTAAAGAGTTATTGACCCTTATAGGACCCATGTATCTGTTATTATCTTTTTTACTATTAAGATAGGAATAGAAGGATTTATTATCTTTACTGTGTGCAAAGCAAAATTCCAGTGTTTTTTTGGGGGTGATTTGAGAATGGCTTGTTTTAGCTGTTTTAACACTGCTTTATATCTAAGAACTAATTGATCTCTATCAGGACCTTTGCTCTTTTTTAATAAACAGAATAACTTGATTTTTTTTTATTCACTAAATATTTAATGTTCTTATTTAATCATAAAGGAATTTTCCCATTGTTATTATATTTCTTCTTATTTGGTACATATAGTTCCTCAAGATCATAAATAGTTATTTTCAAGAAATTCCAAGCTTCCTCAACAGATAAAGGGGTCAATAATTCTTCCCAATTTAGATTACTTAAAAAAATCATTAATAAAATGGAAATTCACTTTATCATAATTTTTCAATAATCTATAACCCAGTTTTGTTAAAGAATTAGTAATTAATGTAAATGAGATAGCATAATGGTCGCTATTGCCTAAGGGGTCCTCTGTGCAGATATTAGATGTATTGTTTCCTATATTAGATAATACCAGGTCCAATATGTTGTTACCCCTAGTAGGTTCAGTAACATATTGTTCCAGACCAAGGTCTCCCATTAAAGAAATTGATTCTTTTTCATCATGGGTTTTCCCAGACAAGATATTCCAATCAATACTAGGCATATTGAAATCTCCCAGTACTAGGTTATTACCCTTATTAGCCATGTTTGATATTTCATCAAAGTAATTAAGAAGAATATTCTGTATTTGCTGAAGGGGTCTATAACATGTACCAATCCTTAGTTGTGGTTGTCCTCTTATCTGAATATTTACCCATATGGTCTCTAAATCATTGGTCAGGGGAAACTGGTAGGAGGATATCCACTCTGTCATATAAACAGATCCCCCCCAGTACATTCTACATGATCTCTGTGGTACAATTTATTGCCAGGAAGACATTTAGTCCATAGAGAGTTGGAATCCCACCATGTTTCAGTAGTAGCTATAAGTCCATAATCATCCCTTAAACATTTAGTTTCTAATTCAGCTAGTTTAACTTGGTTCAGTGATCTTGCATTCAATAAAAGTACTTTGCAAACAGATTTCTTAGTATCAGGATTAATTAGAGAACCTGGGAGCATCTGATTCCCCCCCCAAGCATCTAGTTTAAAAGCTTGTTTATAGCTGAGACTACACTTTTGTCCAATAAGGAGCTACCCCTCCTGCTAAGATGTAACCCATCCCAACAAAACAATACTGCATTTTGATAAAATTGCTCCTAGTGAGTAAGGCATAGTATTCCTTGCTTGACACACCATCTCCTGAGCCAATCATTAAAGGCTTTAATTTTGTTGGTTATAAATTGAGTAGCCCTAGGGACAGGAAGCATTTCAGAAAAACAAATGAGACCATCTTTTTCAGCCAAAATATTATTAAGTGCTATAAAGTCTTATTTGAGATCTTCCAAGCTAGCTCTATTTATATAATTGGTGCCAGCATGTATAATAAACAATGGGTTAGCCCCAGCCCCCAAAGTACTTCTTTCACTACTGATGTAACATTGGAGATTCTAGCCCCTTTTAAACTGGAGCATGTCCAATTTAATTTGTCCCCATTACACACTGTATGATCAGTATGTTTGATAATAGAGTCCCCTATAACAAAAATGTGTTTAGCACTTGGTAGAATAGGCTCTATTGCTCTAGAGGTTAATTTATCGTTGTTTAAGCAAATTGGAGGACCTCCCAGTTTTGAATGGTCAGTGTCAGTTTTAACAATTTCCTTTTTTTTTTTTTTTTTTCTTTCAGGCTGGCATCAACTAAGATATTTTCCCCCAAAGTATTAAATAGTTTAGTATCCTGGGGAGGTTCAGTGTTCTCTACAGGAAGAATATCACAACTATTTGCAAGGGAATTAAGGGAGCACTGTGAAATATTTGGCCTCCCCGGCATTTTGTTTAGTGCTTGGTGACTATAGCCCAATTGTCTGGCTCAACAGGTGGAAGGGGTATTGGGGTATTGATGATATTCTCAAAATGATTAGAAGTCTCAGAAGGGTGTTTTACTGTCTCAGTAATAGTAATCTGGCCAAACATTAAATCTCTGTAGTGTTCTAATATCTCAATTTCTGGGATAACTGCCCTAGCTGATTTCAAATGGATAATTTCAGCTGGAAGTGTTTGTAACAATAAGCATTGATGGCAGACAAAATCAGTAACCCGTGGCCCCCTTCCAAACATCTCACATGAAGAGCAAAAGTTATTTGGTTCCTCCATTATTATATGCCTAATAGTACAAGTATTAGGTGGTTATGTTTAAAGATCTGCACCAAACCCCCTCTGAAACTTGTTACATGTAGATACAGATGGAAGGCCCCTTCATCCCTGTGGTCCAGTTAGCACAGTGGACATGTGCAGATGCGCATGTCTCCGCATGCACTCGTCCACTCAGCTCACCCTGCTCACTGCTGGGTGGTCTTATGTAGAGACTGGGAACCCAGAAGTAACGAAGGAGACTCGCTATGCAGCAAATACTACAAAATAAAACAAACGGCTGTTGCCACTGAATAAAGCCCAGATATATGAGCTCAGCACTCCCCGTGGCCAAGTGTAGTGCAGCTAAGTATAGCACCACTCGCCCTCTACCTGCTCGTAAGAATAGGGCTCAAGTCTCAACAATTAAAATCAAACAGCACTTAATGTTTCATAAAATACCATGGCCCAGATATTCAAAAGGGTTGTGTCATGCGCAACAGGGTTGTGCATGCGCAAGTCCTACATTGCACCATTCTGCGATATTCAGCAGGAGGCAGTTGCGCCACTGAAAACAGGTTGAGCAACAGCGCAATGCAAATGAATGCATGCTCAACAGGAGGGGGAGGAACCATGCATAAACTGCGCAACCCGATATTCAGTTGGGTTGTGCAGAGTTGTGCAGGCACAACCCCCAACCTGCGCCTGCACAACTTTGAGCCAAAAAAAAAAAGGATCAAGTTCACCATTCACAAATCTGGACTGTCATGTACAGTATGGGCTGCACGCCCATTGGCTCTAGCTCTGCACCAATGGGTGTGCAGCCCTACCGGACAGTCAGTCGGCGGGCAGCGGGTGGCAGGTGGGTGGGATGCTGCCGCCCGCCGCCGCCGGGGAGGGTGGTGGGGCTTCATGGGTGGGTGGGGTGGGGACACTAGACACCAGGGAGATGTTTGGGGATTGTCACTGGACATTCTGCCCACGATCGGGCATTCGGTCCACTGGACCACCAGGGAGATATTCGGGTTGGGGGTCTTTTTACATTCTGCCTGCAATCGGGCACTGGGGGTTGTTTCACATTCTGCCCTGATCAGGCATTGATGTGTGGGCAGGGGTTGTCATGATCGGTCTTCCCACAGTCGGGCATTAGGAGATGTGTGGGCGGGGGTTGTTTCATGTTCTGCCACGATCGGGCTGGTGCGTCGGTCCCGAGCTGCTGCCTGGCAGGATGGCCAGGCGCAAGTCCTCGGGGATCGGTGCACCTACATGCTAATGGCATGCAAATGGAGCCATAATCAGATGCAAATGGCCCCCCCTGCACCTTGCATGAATTATGGCCCCATTTGCATGTCACCTTTTGAATATCGGAAATTTGCGCATGGCGCAATGGTACTTGCACCACAGCAAGTTTAATGCTCAACTCTGACAACTTGCGGTGGCACAAGTTCCACTGCGCCATGCACAGTGGCTGTGGCTGGGTGGTGATATTCAAAGGAGTTGCTCAATAGCGCAACTCCTTTGAATATCGCCCCGGCCACACCCCTGCGCAACTATTTTGAGCAGCGCAAGGGCTTGCGCCTCAGAATGGTGCAGTTTGAATATTCGGGCCCATATGTTTTAGAACAGCTCCTTAGAGACAGGTATCCTAGCAGCTTTCAGTGAGCTGTATGCTATTTATACTATATACTGTCATGTATTTCTATTACGTATTTCTATTTTTCTGTTTGTTGGTTTCTTTGTTTGTTTTATTATATTACATTATTTTAAGCTTTTATTATGTTGGTTTTACTGATGTAACAATTAAGACAGATGCTGCACCCTGTCAACAAAACTAGTTGCAGTCAATGGACTGCATAAGATAACTATACTAAGAAACCAGTGAATACCTGATGCCTGCTGTCTAACCACACTGTGTGCTGTGACTACTGCTAACTACTCTAGACCTATGTAACACTGTTGTACTGTGACTTTACTGTATCTATTCTTTGACCTATGTAACCCCAGGTCGGATCTGGGAAATGAGCGGGCCCCGCTCAGAATGCTTATCTGGTAAATCTCTTAATAAATAAATAAAAAAATCTGTGAATGTTCATTGCTGATGACTCATGTTGGTGCTGAGGTTGATCTCACTATGCCTTAATGGTGGGTTGGAAGATGTGACAGGAGTGACTTAACAGATAACGATTATGTGTGAGCAGCGCATCTTACCAGATCACATGTTTCCTTATGATTACATTGTAAAAGTTGTACTGTCTTCAGGAGGACTTGAGTGGTGTGTGTCATAGGTTTTGTACAACCAATGATAATGCAAGAGATGAGATGGATTGTGATTTTATCCCTGCCAATTGGGGTCTGGGGAAACATGCCAGCAGAAGGAATAGGAGTAGGGAATAGCAGAAGATATGAATTGTTCATGAAAATAATTAAATGGATAACTGAAATTGATCAGTGATAAGTTGAGTATGAGAAAGGCTAAGAAGTCAATATTTTTAGGATTCAACTTGGTGTGGTAAAGTATGACAGGAAGCTGTCATCAATTGTGTGGAAACTTATTTCTGAAGTGATAAGTACTAGAGGGCATCTGAGAAAATACGAAGTGAGTTTAGCCAGTGTGGGCCAAATGTCATTCCTTTCTTGTAGAATTTGATTGTCTCACTACTTCAGCCAGACAGCAGCTCTGTTGGATAAGCCTCCAT
The DNA here is from genome assembly GCA_016271365.2 of Neoceratodus forsteri. Taxonomy (NCBI): domain Eukaryota; kingdom Metazoa; phylum Chordata; order Ceratodontiformes; family Ceratodontidae; genus Neoceratodus; species Neoceratodus forsteri. The sequence continues at coordinate 208,929,987 of CM057451.1, forward strand.
CATTTAATCTGGTGAGATGCCTCTGCCTTCCTCAAAAAGTCTGAGTGGTGTTGGCAGCTAGTATCAAAAAGCTCCCAAATGTGTTTTTTGTCTCTGAATCATCACTAAGTTACCTTCCATGACATGTTACCTGGTAGACCTAGAAGCATGTAAAGGTGACTCAGAAAGAGGAGCATCAAGTGCAAGAGAAGACTGATTCTTGGCTATTTCTTCATGTTGTCTCTACTGCTCCATTACTGAGCACCCAAGAGTTTCTGCTTGATATATTCATTATGTCCATAGTGAATGCACAGTCCAGTAGTGTTGTCATGCCAAACTGTGTGCTCAATCTAATGCTTTCAGACCTGTCTGCAATTTATGTCATAAACATCTCTGTCACATCTTTAATGAGTATGAGATATTGCTTGTGGTGCTGCTGAGCTGCCTCAGGTGAATTAGTGGTGTAAGCACCACCTCTTCCACCACCACCACGTTGCAGAGATGACTCAGCTACTGAGCTGCTGAGATGACTGAGATAAATTAGTGAGTAACCACCACCTCTTCAATGACCACCAGTATAAGCTTCAGTCTCATCACAGCCACCAGTGCTGAGGCCTTATTGACCACAAGCCTTATATTGTTGTTCTGCTGAAGAAGATCTCAAATAACTGTGTGTACTGTATGTCATTCAGACTCATTGAAGGAAGAACCATGCTAAAAGTTATTGTTTCAACACTGACATTTTTGGTGGCCTGTTAATAAGATATCAGAAACAGAACAATCCACAAAAGCCAGGCTAAAGAGGTGGGCCTTCAGCCTCAGCTTGAAAACCCCAATTGAGGGGGTCTCCTGGACTGCAGATGAATGCAAGTTCCACAGGATCAGCGCAGAGACACTAAAAGCATGATCACCTGATGTCTTGAACCAATCCCTTGAAATGTTCAGGATGCCACTCGAAGAGGAGCTGAGGGAGTGAGCTGAGGATACAGGTGTCAAGCTCTGACAGGTAGCCAGGACCCAGTCCATACAGAGACTTACAGGTGAGCAAACCCACCTTGAAAAGGACCCTCCACCTGACACGCAGCCAGTGCAGTGCATGCAGGACTGGGGTTACATGACTGGACCTAGACAGGTCCATCAACAACTGGGCCACTGCAGTCTGCACCAGCTGCAGTTTGCGGAGAGTCCCTCCTATGACTCCAAAGTATAGAGATTTGCAGTAGTCAAGCCTAGAGGTGACAAAGGCATGTGCCAGAGTTGGTAGGTCCTCAGGCAGAAAGAAGGGGCTTGATCCTGGTGATATTCCTCAAGTGGTAAATAACACTTTTAACTATAAACTATACCTGATCTTCAAAGGTCAGCCTGCTGTCCAGGATCACACTGAGATTATGCACCTGCAGAGAAGCCAGCAAAGGAACAGACCCCAGGAAAAGACCTGTGCTAGCTCTGGGCCACTTGGCTCAATCACTAGGATCTCCATCTTATCTGGGTGTAGCCTCAGCCAGCTGGAAGCCATGCAGTCATCAATTTTAACCAGACAGCTGTTTAGCACATCAACAGCACCAGTTGCTCCAAGTGCAAAAGAAAAATGCAGCTGGGCGTCATCTGCATAGAAATGAAACTCCACATTTTATTGCCAAATGATCTCACACAGGGGCAGCATGTACACTGCAAACAGCATCTGTGACAAGATTGAGCCCTGTGGTACTCCACATGACAGGGGCATTGTGGAGGAGAAGAAGTTCCCCATCACTACCCACTGCACCCTATCAGACAGATAGGACTCAAACCATCTGATGACAGCACCAACGAGTCCACAAAACTAACAGAGCTGAACAAGAAGCACAGCATGGTCCACAGTGCGAAATGCTGATGAGAGATTGAGGAGCACAAGAACTGACCTGTCTCCTCTATCTCTAGCGCTAAGTAGATCATTATGCACCCTGACTAGAGCTGTTTCAGTGCTGTGTCTAGCCAGAAAACCAGACTGAAATGGCTATATATATGTCAAAGAAAATGAGGCGATCCTCGAGCTGCTGTGTCACCAATTTCTCAACAACTTTGCTCAAAAATGGCAGGTTGAAGATTGGACGATAATTCACCAGGATGTCTGGGTTGAAGGAAGGTTTCTTTAAGGAGGGGTCTCACCAGTGCTTCTTTCAAAGCCACTGGGAACACCACCTCTGCCATTGAGCACCTGGCAATCCTGGTGAACACTGGGCCAACAGCCTTGGCGCATCCCATTAAAAAACATGCTGGGGTTGGTTCCAGTTCACAAAATGTGTACATCAGCTCTACGATCACCCCAGCCACTTCAGACACCTCTGCTGGCCTAAAATCCTCCCAGACAGACAGAGCACCTCCATTCCTGTCAGTACAGCCACTGTGAGGCAGATGCCTCCCTGACTGAATCCCCAACCTGATAGACAACACTCTGTAAAAGAAAAACAGAGCAAACTCTTGACATAAAGTTGATGAAAAAGTCGTCTTTGGCTGTAGACAGACAGGATGGAGAAGCTTATCCACAATCTGAAAAAGCTGAGAAGGTCTATTTCTTCTTGCAGCAATCTACCTGGACAGGAATTGTGCCTTCTTATGGGAAATTGCTGTTGGTACTCACTGTAGTGAGCATGTAGGGCCAGTTTGTCAGCTGCCAACCGGGTCTTCCACCAGCAATGCTCCAATTTATGACTCTTGATCTTCATCACCTTGAGATCCCCAACAAACCAGGGTGATCTCAAGAGAGAAGATCTGGGTCATATACGAACTGGAGCAATACCATCCAGTGCTTCAGATACCACTCTGCTATAAGTGGTCACCATCTCACTGGTGCCAATCTCACAAGTTGCATCTACTCTATATAGGTCAGCTAATGCCAATAACCCCTCTAGGTTCAAACTACTTAAATGGCAGTAGCAGACCATCTCCGGAAGGGAAGGACTTTCAGGATGGGGCCCAAACATGAACTCCATGGTGCAGTGATCAGACCAGGAAATCTGATCAATCTTGAGGCTATCAACCCCAAGACCCATCTTGAACACCAGATTGAGTGTGTGGTCATGCTGGTGAGTCACAGAAGCAACCACTTGTGTCAGGCCCAGTGATGACATCAACTGGAGGAGGTCATAACTGAACAAGGATGATTCATCATAAATCCAGGCATTGAAGTACCCCACAATTTAACACCCGGGGGGACTCCAACACCTGGTCAATGATGAAGTCTTCTACCTCGGGCAGGAATTCTCCTCCCAAACCTGGAGGATGGTAAACAAGGAGAGTCCTGCAACTTGCACCTGGACCCCTATGAATGGCAATACACACAAAAGACCTGGCATTACCAACCAGATGCACCGTGAAGCCCAGGCTGGATCAAAAAATGATGGCCACTCCCCTACCCCTGCATTCCTTCCTCAGTCAGTGCAATACAGAGTACCCAGTGGAGACAGCAGCCTCTAGAACTGGGCCAGCATCGTCACCCAGCCAGGTGTCCATAATGCAAGCCAGGTCAACAGAGGAAATAAAGTCCACAAAAATGGTGGTCTTGTTCCTTATTGACCTGGCATTGCAAAGCGCTGCTTGAAGAGGATTAGAGGGCATGGACGGCCCTCTAGCTGCCTGCCTACTCGGCCCAGTGGGAACCCTGGGTATGGAGACCAAACACATCTGGCCTCTCCCAAGGTTCCTTTCAAACCGATGGCATCTCCTGTACCTGACAACCTCAGTGCTCATCATCAGCCCTTCCTCAGCTGCTTTCTGCCATCACCAGCCCACCCCCCCTCATAATCCAAATCTCCCTCTAACTCCTGGCTGTGGTGGGTGAAACTTGGAGGTCAGTGAAGGGTCAGAGATCACAAAGCAGAGAGGCAGCATAGGTAATATGTGCTGGGCTGTGGTACCAACACACCTCTGCCTAGCAAACCAGCCCAAACCGAAAGAGCCCTATCTAAAACAACTTTTAACTAAACACATGATTTAGTTATATATAAACACTAAAACTAAAAACCACAGAACTACACACAGCCCTACTCACTCTGATTATACAAACTCTGTATTAAGCATACATACACCTCAATCATACACCCCTCATACCCACTACAAACAAAAATAATCCACCCCCACACACAGCCACAAAAATAAAATAATAATAATAAAAAAAAAACAACAGGGGAGAACACAAACAAAAGAGTATGGGCTGCAGCAAATTTAAAAAGACATGCAAAACGTCAAGTATGAATGAAATTTAGCTGTCCACTCCTGTAATGAACAGTCCCCTTCAAATTGTGAGAATATTACAAGATATCTAGCAATTATTGGATAAACTGTAGAATGCCACACACACACCAGTCTAGAAGTTTACAAACAGAACCATTCATCTCAGAATAACATCAGGAAAAGGGCTGAATAAAGCTGATTTTACCAAGGGGTATTATAATCCATGATTCTGAATGACTGACTGGCACTTTTGGAGCATGAGTAACTCCTATGACAAACGACGCAGAAAGTGCTGGTCAGTCAGGGTGGCAACAACACAACAAAAACTATTCCTACACTAAACTAAAACAAATGTGCTGCCACTTTTCCCCTCTGTAAAGCTAACTGAAAGCTGACTACAAACTGCTCCACATAAAATAAATCTTTGTACAACCACTTTCTACAGCACAGTATCTCCATCTGTTAAATTGGTAACTGCTCCCTTCTGGCTCTGTCTTCTGAAAATCCAGTATCTGAAACCAGTCATTCTCCATTTTTTTCTCTATCAGGCCTCTGTCTCCCAGTTCCACATGGTCCTTAATGAACATCACTCTCACTCTGTTTCCCCCAAATACCCCATGCTCCCTGTTCCAGTGAAAAAAAATTATCCCCACCCTATAACCTAATCCACTTTGAACAAACGAGAGCTGATCATACATTGCATTATGCTCTCTCATAGGTTTGAGTAAGGGAGCTGCTCACACCTTGCAAAATGCCTTCTCATTTAAAAAAATAACACACACACACACACACATCCGCGAATGTGTGTCTGTCTATGTGTGTGTGGGGAGCGGGACCAAATATCCCAGCATACTGTATGTCTCTATGTGTTTGTGTGTGAGGGCTTCTCCCATATTCTACCTGGCAACAAGGGACTATTATGCTGAGAGGAACAATTTTCATTAAAAATTAATAAAAACTAAAAACAATAAATGTAGCATTTTTAATAACTTTTTTTTATTTTTCACTGTATAATCACAGTCATTCATTCCAGGGTGTGGATTATTGTGGGATCTATCCATTTCTGGTGTGATTAAAGTCACTCAGCCTGCATCCTCATGATGCACCACACCAGTCATGGGTAAATCCTATCATAACCCACACACTTTCATGGAGTAAATACTGTGGGGCCGGGACCTCAGTCCTAACCCTTCTTAAATCTTCTGTACTACTCAAATGTTACATTCCCAACCCCATCCCCCATGTTTTGACAGGCCATGTTGATATTTTTTTCTATCATTGTAATTTTGATGTTCATTTTGTCTGTAACCCTCCTGGGTCATGCCTGAAAACAGGCAATGCTTTTGTCTAGTGCACCCACCCAGTCAACAAAAACAAAATAAATAAATATCCTCTGTCTGGCTCTCCAATTACATTCCACTGAACTGAGTCTGTTCTGTAACAGGAACAAGGAACTTAAAGGTAAATCATTTTTAAAACTGTGTTTGCAGGCTCAGAACCCCTTTCTGCTAATTATATGTGGTATACTGTTGACTCCAGTGTCTCATGGTTTAGCTGCATAAATGTGAGATTATTTAAAATGCACTGGAATAAAATAAAAGACATGGTAAAGCAATTGATATCTTGTTGTAGAGTTGCTTTCTTTCTTCAACTCCCAAAGAGTTTTAAAAATATTTAGAGCAAAGAAGGTATACTCTTTTCCAGTAGTGCATTAAGGCCAGGCAATCAGAGGGCTGTGGGCTCAGTTCCCACATCTGGCACTTGGGTTAATATCCCAGTACTGACACTGTAGTGCAGCATGAGAGGGGTGCTGCACTTCTGAGATGCTGTCTTTCGGATGAGACGTTAAACCGAGGTCCCATCTGCCTGGATTGGTGGTAGTTCAGGTGGATGTTAAAGATCCCATGGCACTTATCGAAAAGAGTAGGGGAATTTCCCCGGTGTCCTGGCCAAATTTCCCTCATTCACTAAAAAATACCACCAACAGCTTAATCTGGTTCAAGGTCAGTTGGCATTCATCTGTATCCCCCTCCCCCGGGTCGTGCCTGAAAATAGGCAGGATTTGTCTAGTGCACTTACCTGGTCAAAAAAAAAAAAAATATCAACTGGTAATGCTGCCTCTTGCCATTTTCTTTCTCTTTCTTTCATCATTGCCTAAGCTGGGATATGGTTTGTTTGTTTCACAGGGAGGTAAAAAATACAGAAGAGGGCTTTTGGGTACTTGGGAGGGATCAGTATTTTTTTTTCAATAACTGAATACTCCAGTGCCTGACCTCACATAGATAGCAATGAAATGGGGACAGGCAGGGGATTCAAATGATGCCAATGTCTGATGCCAATGTCAGCTCAGTGTAAATGGTGGCAAATGAAGAATGAACAGGAACAGTACAGCTGATGACAACTGTGACTAGGTTCCATATCTCCTATTGTTGATAGGCAAGGGTTACCAAACAACATGTTCTTATGTTTGGTGGGTGAACATGTGGCTGCATGCCTAGAACCTGCTGGTTTTCCAACAACACACTTTTTTTTTATTTACATCTGCTAATAGTAAATCCCCCTAACAGAAATATGGGTGCTGGCCATGCTGGTCCTGGCACAGTCCAAAGCGACTGTGGGTGGAATTCTTGTTGCACTCTTCCTTCCTTTCTTTGAAACCCATCCCTTCCTCCTCTGTTCCTAGGAAGGTACATAACCAGTCAAGTGGTTAACAGTAATGGGGAATTTTGTAAAACTACTTGCTCACTCATAAGATTGAGTGACACTTTGATACATTAAGTTGAGATCTTGCACTCCCCCTAAAAAGACCAGGCAGCTTTCCACCTTGAAGGGTTCTTGTGCATTAGTTCAAGCTCTAGTTGTAATGGTAATACATGTTTTGTTTTTTTCAGCACCAAGTATTTTGTCACCTCTGCAATACTGTTTCACACTAAATAAAAACCCAAAAGGTGGAAGCTACAGTGGCAGTACCAGAATGGTGCTATCTCTGGGGTTGGCTAAGCCCTAAATAAACACTGCACAGCATATTAAGGCCACACTCCAAGCAATAAGTTGGACAAGTACTTACAGTTAGTGGTTTGAAAAGTGGGAACAATTTTCTTCATGAATGAATTTATGAATTTTCCAGAAAGTCACAAAGTTAATCCACCTTGCAAAGTGCCAATTCATAGTATGAAGCCAACTTTGCAAAGCCTTGACTTGGCAGTTCATGAGTGACGTTGACCTCCCAGTCAAAGTTCGCAATTTAGCATTGCTTTGCAATTCCCATGGTACTGAAATGAGCAATAGACCATGAGGAGGTTGTGAGCACTGCAAGTCTTATGATTAGAGAGTAGGAGATAGTGTGTCTGTCCCTGTGCTTGTCTGAGCAAATAAAAAAAAAATGTCTAAATACTTTAAAACTGAGCTTTGTGACTCAAAATGCTTCACAATGTTTGCTATTGTGCCTTGTGCATCTAGATTTGTGCATTTTTGTTTCTGTTTTTGAAGATTATTCTATTTCAAATAGTGATTTTGCTTTGTCTTTACAGAAGCACTACTGTGTGGGAAGGGAGGTTCACTAAGGCTGACTATGGTAGGAGGTAAGAAGCAAATAGCAGAGCCCAATTAAGCTCCTGCCTTTCAACCATAATAGGATAGCTTAAGATTAGAAAGCAGTAATTTATGAAGCCTGTTCTTAAAAGTGGTTTTGGTCTCACTAATAACCACATCTAAGGTACACAGTTCCAAGGCTTGATAATTCTCTGCAAAAAGAGGTACCCTCATCTGAAAGAGTGAAATCTGGGACATGCAAGTGTAATGGGTGTCTACTGGTATCCACAACTGTTTGTTTAAAGTCCAGTTCCATTTCAGACATTAAATTTTGATCCTTTAGTACATCCCAAGCAAGCATTATGTCACTGCGCACCCTTCTTATCTCAAGTGATGTAAAACTCAATTCCTCCAACCTGTCATGTTAACTTAGATCCCTAATGCCATGTATACATTTTGTAATTTTTCTCTGCAGTTTCTTAATGCATGTGATGTCTCCCTTCTTATATGGGCGCAAGAGCTGTGATAAGAAATCAAGATGTGGGCGGATATAGGGCCTATATAACTGGAGTAATACTGATTGGTCTCTGGAATTAATGATTTGTTTTAAGACCCACCAGATTTCATTGGTTTTATTAATAAGATCCATTATCTGTTTATTAAAAGTGAAGTTATCAGAGATTGTAACCCCTAAATATTTCTCATGTGAGGACTTGTTTAATAATTTACCACAAAGATAATAATTTACCACACAGAGTTGTAGGCAGCCAGCAAGGCAGCTCTGGAAGGTTTGCAGTTTTTGACCTATCAGGAGACCTGTCTTATTTTCTTTTTCTTCTTCATTACACTTTTTGGCTGTAGTCTGTAATTTTCTAATTTATTTCTGGACTATAGTTTTTTCCTTTTCAGTGAATTTTTGCCGGTCTTTTTCTACTTCAGCATTAGTTATTTATTTCTTAAAATGTCAGTGCTCTTGAGACTGCAGAGAGATGTAACACTTACTTGTACTTAGTTGTTAATCCTATTGTGTTTACTCTCATTGTATATTAAACAACAAATAAAAAAAATCATATTATTTTATGGGAGTGGGTGGCTACTAGTCCAATTAACTTATTTTCAGCTCTTTTGTTTCAGGCACACTGCTGATATCTTGAGGGATATGCTGTCTCCTGCTGTGTACCTTTACTGCTATCATTCTTTAATTTTCTTATCTGTTCTGTAATATTATCAAAATATTGCATATGTAACAAAAATGACTGCAAAGACATGCTCTGCTACCAAAATGGTGCTGGGAGATGTCAGGAAGTTTGGTGGAGCAAAAGGCTGTTCCTTCACTTGATGCAGCTTAAAAAAAGTATGTCTATAGCAGCATCTTCAGTAGCAGCATGTAGTAACAAAGGAGTAGTTGGCAACAGCTGTGGAGAAGTGGCACCACCTCTAACCTTCTCTGCCATCTTGCAGTACTGTATCCCACTTCTGATGGTGCCTTGCCTTCAGGCGAGAATGCTGGCCACCAGTGCCCATGTTGCTGCCCCTTTTCCCTGGTTGAACAATGGTCTCACTAAGTTTGCATTTTAAAAAGCTGTTGTTAGGTGGGGTCATGACTGAAAAAAATCCAGACATTTCCAGATGAGGGACTTGTGCTACCTAGAGGAGGTAGATGGTCTAGGGTACTCTGCATCATGGTGATCATCCAGAGCTGTTGGTTCCATGGGACACACAAGCGGCAGAGCACCTGAACTTTCATCAGGTGGTGGCACAGGTAAATCGGGGCACCAGTTCTTGCTGTTGCTGCTGCTCCCTTGTAGGAGGGTACTCTCCCAGATGATGAAGGCGCTGCTGCAAGAGGTTGTGTCCTGTTATTGAAAAAAAGAGAATGGATGAACTCCACCTTAAATGTAACTTTATGAATTTTTTTTTCAAGTCACATTACCGAAAAAAACAGGCAACAGTTTTGTGGTGATCCCACTTCATCAGGCCACTGTGTTACTAGAAATGAAAAAATAAAAAACATAATGAATATTCAATTCATATAATGATATTATTTATTATACTGAAACTTCTGCACTAATTATGGGTCACAATGTGATGAGAATTCTATTGTAATCATTGTATTATTTCACTCAATAAATACCACTATCATGCATTAGTTATATAAAATCAATCATGATTAGCCCATTCTGAGAGACACCCCCAGGACTTAGAACCAGTCGCACTCTTCATTTAATCCAACAGATGGGTTGGTGGTATTAAGTATTCACACTTAATACCACCAACCCATCTGTTGGATTAAATAAAGAGTGCGATTGGGACCTTTTTTTCTGAAACATAATTTTGTTCTCAGATATGTGATTAGTTAGTCTCTCCTTTCTCCCTTCTTCTTACTGTGTACCTGGTAATTTTGGAATTGCATGTGGAGAGAATTCACAAATATGTGTTTTATAGTTATATGTTACTTAGAACATAATATGGCTTGCATAAGACTATTGAGTTAAAGATTACATATTATATTATATGACAAAGATATATATACAGATATGGGGAGAGAATTCCTGACCTTAAGACAGTGCGAGCAGTCATTTCAGTCAGGTCTGTATCCATCCTGACTGCTCCCTCTGTACTTTCTTTCACATCTTTTTTGTCTGGGGCCAACTGATATACCTGACCTCAGAGCATTTTTGTCAATTTTGACGTTTATTCTCTCCCCAGATCAACAGTGCATGTAAACCTGTGGTTCTGCACCAACTTTTGCATATCCAACTGATAGGATTTTTGAATTTTTTAAGACATTATATATGGAATTATAATTATTTAATTGCATACATTCTTTGAAGAATTATAACCATATGCATCTTTGATATGCTTAGGAATCTTGTTACGGCAGTTAATTACGATTAATTTTGAAGGCAGCAGATAACTGTGTCAGTTCATGATGTGGCGTGTTTTGTCAGGCATAATGTTTGGCTGAGTGACAGCACGGTCCCTCTAAAGTGTTAAATAAAACTTAGACAAAACTATGACTTTTTGATTATATAGGATTTTAATCCTGAGGTGGGGGCGGGGCGAACTCCTGACTAAGGAGTTAGCTTAGAGGTTGCGCTTCATGTGGTTGCGATCTCCATTAGACCACCTAGATGCTCTCATTATTTCACATCTTGTTCAGAGGGTACTCTGCACCTGATTTCAGGTAACTTACGTCAGCATGACATATATTCCCCCCCCAACACCCGATATTTAAATGCGGAAAAGATCTTTGTGTTTTTGATAAAGGTAGCAGCGAGGTGCATGGTATGCCAGTTACAGCCCTAAGTAAATTATTACTTAGTTTTTCTTTATCTTAAAGGCTTGTGTTTTATGGCAGAAAGCAAAAGATTTATAAAGTATTGTGTCTTTTTGTAGCAGTGAGGCGCATTGTACGCCAGTTATAGCCCTAACATTGAGAGGCTTTTTGCTGAAATAAGCACTGAGAGGCTTTTTGCTGAAACGCGATAACCGAGAAGACATAAACCGTATTTACACAGCTTTTAATGCGAGTGATAGCTGCGTGACAAGCTCTTCTCCAAATATTTTTTAGGTATTACAATGTAAACATTTTTAATTGAATAACAATTCGCTTGTATAAAATGACTTTTTCATTTAAATTAACATTAATTATTGATGTTTTTTCAGATTCGGAGCAACAGACATTTATGAGGCTTGAAGGATTGTCAGGAGCATATCCAATAATTTTAAAAATAACAACTAGTGTTAAACACTATTTGAAACTAAAATAGGTAAAGATGATAACACAAGTTTAATATGTATAGAGATGTCACGACCAGGATGTATGGCTTTAATTAGTATTAAGTTAGTTAAGGTATCTAATTTAATTTTTTTATTATTTTCCAGTGCCGAGATGAGCACCCATTATCGAAATATTAGATACGCCATATATTTAGTGGTAAGAGTAATTAAGACTCATTTACATTGATAAATCCATTTCATTTATCTAATTTATTTATTCATATTTTTTTTGCTTTTGAAGCTTCATTCCAGAAGTCTAGAGACCTTATAATTAGGGAAAGTTTAGTTATCCAAATAGGACTCGATTACTTTATTGAATAACAAGCAATTCCTAAATAAGGTAAAAGTGCATTTATATGTATTTAGTATGAGTTTTCATGGGGACTTTGCTCTTCTCAGCCCTGGGGGTGTCTCTCAGAATGGGCTAATCATGAATTGATTTTATATAACTAATGCATGATAGTGGTATTTATTGAGTGAAATAACACAATGATTGCTATTGAATTCTCAACACATTGTGACCCATAATTAGTGCAGATGCTTCAGTATGATAAATAATATCATTATGTGAATTGAATATTCATTAAGTTTTTTAATTTTTCATTTCTAGTAACACAGTGGCCTGATGAAGTGGGATCATCACGAAACTGTTGCCTGTTTTTTTGTGTAATGTGACTTGAATAAAAATTTCATAAAGTTACTTTTTAGGTGGAGTTCATCAATTCTTTTCTTTCAATTATTTTCCTGGTACTAATGGATGACCCAATTATAAAGATTCTTTAAATATGGCAGCCTAGAATCCCTTTCCTTTTTCCAGAGAGGTTGTGTCCTGCCCCTTTCTCTAGCTCCCAGTGCTGCTGTTGCCACTCATGCTGTTTTCTGTAGATGTACATGATGGGGTGATGTGTCCATGCATTAACTGCATCTCCAACTCCTGACTCCCCATCCCACATATACCACTTTCCTCCCCACAGAGCACAAGCTGTGGGGAACATGGCTGGTAAGATACTAGGGGAGATGGTAGTAGGTTGACAGGGGTTGCGAAGGCTAATGAGCCTGCTGACACTCAGGAAAATAAAAAAAGCTCTATAAAAAAATACTGATGTAGGCTGTACAAAGTGAAATGCTAGTGCTGAAAACTGTAAACCATAAATGGTACTGCAGGCTACCCTGGCATTTCACTCCATTCAGAGCTTATTAATATGGTGTGATAGACATACAGACTGCCCTTTCATATAGTGTATCCATATTTCATGTATAATTCTATAACTGAGTCAAAATGCTGCAGTAAAAGTTTAGAATGGGCCTTGGATTGCCCAGATTAAAGATAAGATGATACAATACAGTGATCAGTGATACACGTCTTTCAGATTAGACATTAAACTGAGGTCCCATCTGCCTATTCTTGTGGTTGTTCAGGTGGACATTAAAGATCCTCTGGCATTTCTTGAGAGGAGTTGTGGAATTTCCATAATGTTCTGGCTAAATTTCTCCTATTCACTACAAATACCACCAACAGTCTTAACCTGATTCAATAGATCCAGAAGCAAATGATTTTATGCCTTTTATTGGACCAACATAGATGTAACAAAAAGAACAAAGTGCTTTAGCTTTCAGACCAACAAGGACTTGGTACTAAAGCTAAAGCACTTTTTTTCTTTTTTTACATCTATATTGGTCCAATAAAAGGTATCAAATCATTTGCTTATGGATTTATTCTGACAAGGACCAATATGGCAAATACTAAATTTGTATGCCTGATTCAATAGGTCAGTTTCCATTCTACATTCCCACCACCCCCAGGATGATGATATAAACAGGCTGAATGGCCTAGTCCTCCTTTCCTGGTCAACAACAAAAAAATGAAATCAATAAATATGTGCTTTACAAAAATGTTCATACAAAAGTATTCCATCAAATGGATTATCATCAAAATGGAGACAGTATTTCAGAAAGACTCATCAATGACTCCTCTGTCTCTATTTATATAGTAGTCATGCATGAATGCAATTTCATATAATGCTCAGTCTTAACTATATTTACAGAGATACAATTTATAATATATTATGAGGGTGTAAGCCACACTCCCCAAATTGTGGCTTTCCAGTGTTGGGCTCCTGGACTCCATTGTTGTGTGTCTTCTGCAGTATTATCATGTTTCTTCACCATCTAGCCTCAGTGTTCAGGACTGCAGTGCAGGAGCTGGCAGGGCCATATTAGTAGTGCCTTGCCAGGAGGTCTGTAAGGGAGTCATAACCAGACTGAGCATTTCCATGGCTGGAGCCAGAGGATGACCTCAGAAGTATGATACAGTGCCCCAAGTAAGTAGCAACATCAAAACTGTTTGCTGTCCACAGGAACTGACAAATGAAACAGGGACAAAACAGAACAAAATCAGAGCCACCATGTTGGAGGAGTGGCTGAGATTTAAAGTGACTACAGCTTCTTGGCAGCATGAAGGAGGAGTGCCACCAGAAGCGGAGCACCCAATTTAACATTGCACCCCAGGCTATGCACAGGAAGTTGTCCAGGTCTCAGGACAGGAAGCAGGGCAATGACCAAGATTAAATAGCTCACTGAGGGCTAACAATCTGTGGCAGGAGGTTGCACTAAGGGACTTTAAGAATGGAAACAGGCATTATGAATGTATTACAGTCTAAAACCCTCTGATCCCACAGGACTTGTATGAAGAGATTAAATGCAAGCAGAGAATCTAACAAGGAAACTTGAGCCTATCAGTAGCTTCCGGTAGGAAGGCTGCATGCATGGTATTCATGGTTCATTTTTGCAGCCCTCAGTCTGCCAGCTCAGGAAATGCTGAACCAAATCAGCTAATGAGTTGAACTAAGAATAAAAAAAAGACTGCAACAGGAAACGAATTCTTGTTATCTAGAGCTCAGGGAAAATGTCTGAAGATAGTGAAGCTTTGTACAGTGGCTGCCAGGATCTGCAGGCCTAGAAGGCAATTCTGTGTGTGCATACCAGTGTGAAAAGAGAACACAGTTCCAGAGAGTGAAGAATAAAAGTCAAAGAGTGAAGCCAAAATGAAACTGAAGCAGCAATATGTTGTCCCTAACAGGAAACCGTTCCACAAAAAAGACTACAGACCACAGAGAAGACCACCTGTTCAGGTTTCCAGGACCCCACACATTTGCAGAATAGAAACTGACTAAGAGTACAGAACAGCAACAGAAGTAAGCAACCAGAGGACTACAGAGAAGCTATCCTATAGCTCAGAGAACTGGACAGCATCTTACTAGTCAGCTAAACAACATCCAGAGACATCCTGTAAAACAACAGCACCATGAGTAACCACTGGGGTTTAATCCTGCAGCTCAGTGGTGGACATTGTGAATTTGTCCTAAGGTTAAAAATCCTGGGGGAATGTTTAAAAGTGTCAGGACTATGTGAAGACCTGCTGATACCCATCAGACCTCAGTCCCTTGAATTACAAATATGGGACCCTTGTCTCTTGCTCAATTAAAGCAAAGTTGGCATTTAAGTTCAGCTGTGATTGCAAAAGGTACAAATATTAAGCACACTACTGTGGCCGCCATCCTGCAGGCAGCAACTTCATCTTCAGTGTGCTATCCTCTGCAACCTATTAGAGCTTTCACCATGGCTTATTTGTGAGGCAACTAAGTTGGGTGCATCCACTTGGGGATGAAGGAACTGTTGATGAGAGCATTCTTTGTGAGGAATTTTACTGAAATTGGACAGAGAGAAAATGTACATAGAGATAAATATATTACTGGTATTAGTACCGTGGCATGTAGAATCTCGTGGGATTTTAATGGTAAATGTTAAACAACTATTTGAACATTTTGAGGAGACCCTAGGCACTCCCAAAAAAACATGTTGGCAATCATGACTTTTATTGGGAGTCAAGATGGTCAGAATCCAAGATGACCACCAAAAATTGACAAAATATAATATGAGAGAGGATAGACTACATTTGTTTAATAATTTTTTTGTCAGAATTTACATGAGAACATTATGCATCCATTGGAAAACTTATTTCAAGAAAGCAAGTGGTCTAATAAAAAATGTGCAAATAAAAAACAAAAGAATGGAGATTTATGCTATTTTTAGATACTCTTTTACTTATGAATTTTACAACACTGACCACTTCAAAACAATTAGTCATTTGTCATAAGGAGTGCCAATAGATAGATAGGTGAATCATCAATCATCATCACTCTCCATATCAACAACACTTTCCATATCTAAATAATCATCACTGTTTATATTATCACCACTGTTAATGTGGTCTCCCTGATCCTCAGTAACCAAATTTTCACATCCCATATCGCCCTCATCAGAACAGCAGCACAAGCCTGTGCAGTTGAGGCCAGCTTTTCTACACGTACAAAGCAATGTTGAGCACTTTGTTTTTTGGTTTTTCACAACTGCACTTAACTAGATGAAGCAGCACATCTGGCACTGGGATTCTGTAGTCATTAACTTCTTTCCACTGGCCTCCATCATCTTTCCAGCCATATTCATGTGGTGTGGGCGGCTCAGGTTTGGCAACGATATCATTGTTCCAGATCATACATTGATTGTGAGCCATTATAATTGCTTGGAGCAAGACACTCTTTGTAGGAGCAAGATTTTCGGATTGTGCCTGCTTCTTTTTAAACATCCACTATCTCAATTATTTCTCCTTTGTTATCACAGTTTTTGGGAGGTATAGCTGGCACACAAATTTTGCCAGTCCTGCAAGACTATCTTCTAATGGCCCTATGTAACTGTTCAGGTTCTCAAAGGCCATAATAACATCTTCACTAGCATTCTGAAATGCCTTCTGGCAAGTTAATTTTCCCTTTCCTGAAAAAGAACCATTAATATCAGCTCCACTGAAGGCATGAAATCCAGGTAGTACAACTGCTTTCTTTGGGCCAAGAGCCTCATAGACTGGTTTTACCTGGATGTTCCTGTGCTTTTGTCCAGTTCCAGTCACAAATGCTGAATCTTGGCATCATTGAGAATAGAGTGTAACAGCAAGTACAAAGATGTCCGTGTCTGGAGAGTGAATGTGAAGCTGAGTGGCACCAGAAACTGTTGCATCTAAGGCATGTAGAATTAACTTTGTATTACCTTCGTCTTGCTCACTCTTAAGATGACTCACATCCTTTTAAGTCCCTCTACACTTGGTACTGTAGGTGACAACCAAATTTATTGCATTTTTCAGTCCATACTGGAGCATCTTTTCTGTTGGGTATCTTGTAATCTCGTCCTTTGTCTTTACATGTGACAAAAGTTGTTTCATAGGTACTTTAGCAATGTTGGTTGTGTCAGTGATGTGGTAGGCTACTGGAGCATTGCCTCCTTGTCATCTGTCATGTGTTGAGCTTTTCAGTGATTAAATTACATCATGTCTGTCAAATACCAAGTGAACTTCGTCATACTTCTCTCTGTTGTACTTCTTAAATAAGTGGAATATGAAGTGTTCCACCAGATCAAAACAAGTCTTCACCACTGCTGATGTTTCAAGGGTCTGCAGTTCAGCCATGCCATCAACTATTGCAACTGTTAACTTTTTAGCATCAGTACTGAGTTCATATGTTTCTATGCTCTCCCTAGGTTTGCCCAGGATCTCCTCAAGAACTGACAGGAGTTTGCTTTTAGCAGAGCAATATATCATTGATCCAGCAGCATTAAATATTGCTCTGGGCACTAACGAGAACTCATATTGTCCAATGGCATCCCTCAGATTAATATAAGGCCTTGATCTGCACATAATTAGCATGTGAGCAAACAGGGATCTATCATCAAGCAGCTCAATCACCTTATCTGCCATTTTTACTTTCACTTTCTTTCCTGAGCTTTTCCAGGTCTGTAGTTTTTACTTCATCATGGTGACCCACAGATTATTGTCACTTGTTGTAATACATTTGGATACAAATGTTTCAAAAAGTTATTTGCAAATAATGTCCTGCTTACACAGGTCTTGCATTGACTTTTCTGGCATGAGTACCTTTGTGGCAAGATTGAACAACTTATCCCTATCCTCTGGAATGGATTCATATAGCTTCTGATAGTGGCAATATGATCCTGGATGCTTTTCTCTTGTTGCCATTGTGCTGATAACAAAAGTTCATGGTGCTGTGTGCACCTGGTTGAGAACAGTCCAGCCACCTGCTGTTCTTCTTCCACAATCCGAGCAAGGTCTGATCACATCAGAAAAAATCTGGTGTGAGCACTGGGGTTAAAGGGTAATACCAATCAATATACCTGAAACTTTCATCTTGTGGGTGATTTGTTCCAAAGAGTGATCTGCATCAACGGCACAGAAGGACACAAATCATTCTTGTTTACAACCTAGTTTCCACTGAGAAATTCTTCATATATATCATCATCTGATGTCCTGAGACTTTTCATGTCTGCCAGGTACAGGGGCATAAATCTGGCATCTTTTAGCTTGTCATGTGCAAAATAGTACTTGGTGATTGGCTCAGTAGCCTTTAGATGAAGCTCTGGTTCCACCAAGCCACATCGGCAGTAAATTTGTTGATTGGCATTACAGTGATGGTCTTTGTGGTATTTCCATCACTGTTTCAATGATATATGATGAAGTTCCCAGTTTCCTGTATGGACCAAATGAATAAATACAACCATGTCCAACACCATCTGCATATACTGCTAGATAACTTTGTATAGTGGCTTTGTTTCCTTTTGGATATCAGACTGCCTCATTTTCTCCAGAATTTCCAATGACTCAAGGTTGTACATCATTTGAGCATGAGCTACTATAATCATTTCAGGATCTCCCTCTGTACACAGGCTTTCTGTAAACTTTCTGCATGAGATACATAGAGGTCATGTAGATCACTATGTTCAGCAAAAAATGCTTCCTCATACAATGTGAAAAATGCCTGCAAAGTAGTCATATGGACACTGACTCCTCATTTCACATGCTTTCCATCAATGATCTGTTTCAAGGTAGTTGAAACAGTATGTAAATAAGTTATAATCTTGCACAATCATAGATCTAGACAGAACAAGACTAAGTGATAAAGTGCACATAAGGGACATCCCTCAGAGGCCCCTATATCTTATTATAAATCACTGAGTTTCACTGGAGTGATTTATAATAGGTTTAAAGTATTTTTTATTGTGCTGTTCCCTCCCCCGGTGCTGAAGTGGAGTGCTCCCTCCAAACACTCCTGCATAAGGGCACACTGTATGCAGAATAAGGTACAGTGGCTCTGTGTGGTGCTGATTGTCTGAAATCACATTAGTGACCTAAATAGCAGCTAATATGCTAATATGAGCTGTGATCTCTCTGGTCTGTCTTTCTGGCAGTGTGAAGACCACTCTCTATCTGTTTTTTTTTGTGTGTTTTCTTGCCAAAGACAAGTCATATGCATCAGTATCAGTCTTAGGAGAAATGGGGGCTTAGCTGAGCCAGCAGTGAAAGGAGTTGCATTTTGGAACTTGATGATCCTGAAACAGTCAGCTTGGAGAATAGTTATGAATGCACCTTTATCACAAGAAATCAGCTAATTTCTGAACCTTGTCTCCTATGTACCTCACCCCCCAGGTTGCACATGGAAATGAGTCTTTGCTTAAGGTGCCTTTCCCAGTCACCAATTTATTAATAAAATAAATAAAGTAGTTAATTGTGAGTAGTTACTTGTGAATTCCCCAAACACCACTGGGGTACCTCAAGGCTCAGTCCTCGGTCCTATCCTATTCTCGGTCTTTCTAAATTACCTTCCTGCTGCCTGCACCTAACTGTCTATTCACATGTATGCTGATGACACAGTCTTATTCGCCTCTGGCCATTACCCTGCTGACCTGGCGACCAGGCTTCCATAGGATTTTGACAATGTCCGGCTCTGGTTCTGCTCAAATCAGCTGGACTTTAACAGCAAAAAGCAGTCTTTATGACCTTTAGCACTCGGTAAAAGCTCTCTAGGATTGGTATTCCGCATCTTTCAATACCCTAGATGGGTCCACCAATGAGAATTTACTATCCTTCAAGTATCCCAGGGCCTGGCATGACAACCACCTCGACTTCTCTGAATACGTTAATGCCATATGTAAAAAACTCTGCCTTAAATTGTCATCACTGTGTTCTTTATATGTCCCTCTCCTTTCATTCCCTTGAAGCTAGGCATATGGCACACTGCTCCTCATTTATTGCCAAGTATTGGTTTGACTCCCTCCCTTCCTACCAGTCCTCTAGCATCTCCCTGCCTCACCCCAACTCTATGCCATCCTCAGTTCCCACTCCTGCTCCCTTGCACTCCTACCTAGATCTTCTACAGCCAGTATGCCTTCTCCTACCACTTCCCTAAGTTCTGGAGCTTCCTCCCTCTAACAATCTGTTCAGTCACCTCTCCCTACTCTCTATCCTCCCTCCTCCATAGCCTCTCCTCCCACACCTGCAATGGTAACCTGTAACCTCACCTAATTTCTCCCCTCTATCCAATCTACTATCTCCTCCCCCATCTCTTACCCTCCTTCCTTCCTTTCTCTGTACCACCCCCTCTTTTCCCTGTTCCTCCACCCCTCCTCTCACAAACCTCTCCATCCCCAATTCCATTCTCTCTTCTGTTTCACCCAACCTACCTCCTCTCTGCCCACCTTGCCCTACTCCACCCCCTTCTCATCTACTTTCCTCCTCCTCCTCTCATAACCCTTTCCTTACTCCTAATCCTCCACTCAGCTATCTCTCCCCCATACCAAATCCACCTCTCTTAGTCCTTGACCATAACTCTGTTTCTATGTCCCCACTTAAGCCTGCTTTCTCCCTCCCCCCCATTGTAACATGTTTGGTTCTACTACTCTCCAGTGCTGGCACACATTCAGCATCATCAGGTATAATTTTCAATGTAGTGGTGCATGGTTTATGAGTTCTCACACTGTTTGATTATGTATTTATTCATTTGCATGGGTTAAATCCATGCACACAATTTACTGTACATAGTTGCTTTTGAATTTATTTATCTTCTGTTTACAGTTGTAAAATGTTGTTTTTGACTCCAATGTATTTTTATTTGTAACTTGGCCAAAACTATAATCTACAAACATAGGACACTGACTGGACAAAGTCACAGACATGACACAAGTTGGAGACAACATAAATTTTCTAGTAATGAACGCTCCAACTTGTAGTACTGAAACAAACCACTACTAAATTGCCAGTTGCATATTTCATATTTAGTGAATGTTTCTTCCTCCCCACCCAGTGGACCATGACTGTGGCACAAAGCTGCTCAAATCATTGTGGCATGGTCAAATTGGAAAAATTCTCAAATCAAAAATTACCTTTACAGAGTGTGGATCAGTGGGGATCAAGGCATGGCCTGATGACAAGTTCAGGAAAACCTTCACCCATTTCACTCATGAGGTGTAACAGAAGCATGACAATTGTACCACAGGTACTACTTTTCCAAGTTCTCAACTACCACAGCCCGTTTCTCTGAGAAAAAATGAGAGAAAGAAACATTAGACCAAATCTAGTCAGGAGTCAGCAACACAAATGACCAGTGGTAGACATGCAGTGTTATCAAATGAACAACTAGATGAGTTAGAGAGGGAAAAAATGTGAGGAGAATACCCACAAAAACACAGAGTGGTCCTGCAATGTATTTTCAGATTGGTTATCATAAAACAATCTGTGTGATGACATTGTCACTATTCCTATCCCCACTCTAACTGCAATTCTCAGAAAAGTTTATGGGGCAGTTAGAAAATAAGATGGCAAAGAGTATAGTATAAGTTCTTTCAGTGGCATCAGGACAGGACTGAATCGCTACTTTAGTAGTGTAGCAGCGATAGAAAAATCAACATCACCTCAGATGCAAAATTTCAGGCTGCTAATTATGTGTTCATTGCTGTCCTGAAGCAATATAGATGAGCAGGGTGAGATGTAGCCACTCACCACCTTTGCATTTCCCAAGCAAACCTTAAGAAAATCAGAACATCCCCATAACTTAATCCTGAAATGGCGTAAGGGCTTGTATGTTGCTTGTGCTTTGAATTGCAGCTGGGACTTGCTAGGTGAGGTAAAGAAGGACTAAGGCAGCTGAAACAAAATGTGTTCACAATTGAGAAAGACAAGCAGGGCCTGGAATACATTGCCATTACTTTCAATGAGTCAACAAAAAATCACGGCTCCATAAACGAACCAAACAAGCAAGCATTGAGAAGTGTACTATACTCACAGGCAGACTCCCCCAACTACCCAGTAGCTCTATTTAAAGAATATGTGACTAGGTACCCACTGAATACTCCTGTCTTCTATTTGCATCCCTCAGATCTCCACAACATATTCTTGTCAAAAAAGAAATATGGTACAGCAAACAACCAATGGGTCATAACTATCTGGGTGATATAATGTCCCAAATATCATCAGATGCTGAACTGAGTGCCTGCTACACTAACCACTGCATTCGCAGTATGACCATACAAATGTTGTCTCAGGCTGGTCTTGCATCTAGAGAAATTATGTCAGTGACAGGACATAGATGAGAGACCAGCCTCAGGAATTAGTGGTCTCCATCTGCAAACAACCGCAGGAAGTGTTCTGAAATTTTATCTCACACTGGCACCAAAAAGAATATTAACAATTGTTATAACTCTCCAAAAGCAACACCCAGCAATGCAGTAAAGAGCAAAAGTGATTCTGTATTTAAAGAGGACATTAAAAAACATCCAGATAGAAATCTTCCAAATGTGCCTACTTCTCCTAGTGAGGAATCATCCTCTAACACAAAGCAGCAGAGTGAAAGTGAAACAACTAGGGCCTAGCAGCAAAATGAAAATCAAACAACCCCAGTAAGTGTTCCCTGTATGAGTACTGGGCCATTCAATGAGAGCCATTTCACAGTCCATGGCCAGTAAATTTCAATTATTACTCACCTCCAGAAAAACAAGATCAGCGTTAGAGAACACTGACATGTATAATCCTGACAATACCTTTTCTGTCAGCTGATGTTGTAGTTTAAGAATCATCCACATTGTTCAGTTTGTTGTAGTGGCTCATGTCACAGAGTAACTTACATTGTTGAGTTTTAAAACCGCATTGTTCAGTTTTAAAGCAAGCATTTGTCAATACTGAATGTTTGCTTGCTGGTATTGGCATTTGTACTGCATGAGTTAGAGAGATGCATAATAGAAAGGGCAGTGAAGTATTGAACTAACACCAACCTCCCACCCTAACCCTGCAGAGACTGATAGGTGTTGGGGTGTGCCTTTGGGTCATCGGCCATAACGGTCATGCCATTCCACTTCACGCCACCCTGCAGACACTGATAGGTGTCAGGGTGTGCCTAGGGGTCTTTTGCCCTTATGCTCACCCTGTTCTATAAGGAAATAAGCTGAGATGGGTGCAGTACATGAGAATGGGGTGAACGTTAGGGCCGAGGACCCCAAGGCACACCTCAATGCCTTTCAGTGGCTGCAGGGTGGGGGTGGGGATGGAATTGCATGAGCATTATGGCCAATGACCCCAAGCCACACCCCTGACACCTATCAGTCTGTATGAGATGAGGCGTTATGTTGTAAACCCTAACACCCTGGGTGTTTGTTGGTATTTTCACTCCAAATTTTCAGCATGGGCTTTTAGGGACCCCACCGCATGAACAGTGGCACTATCATTTCATTACTCAATCACAAAAGATGATTTTGCATAGCTAATGTACCATTCGGTGCAACAGCTGTGAAAAATAACATCTGTACTGTTCAAGGGGAGGTGTGAAAAAATGGCAATGTTGAAAATCTGGAGTGAAAATATGAAAAAGTAGCAAAGTTATGAGCATGCATAGAAACTGCTTAATGCACGCTAATAATGCAGTCATGTTTTGGAATCTGTTCACCAAATTTTCAACATGGCCTTTCTAGGACCTCCCCCCATGAACAGTGGCACAGTGATTTCATTAATCTGTCACAAAAGCTGATTTCACACAGTGACTGTGCGATTCTGCGCCACACCTGCAAAAACATGTTTTGGTTAGGATGCAAAAAATGACAGTTGTACTGTTCATAAGGAGGTGTGATAAAATGGCAATGTTGGAAAGTTGGAGTGAAAATATTAAAAATTGGCGAAGTTATGAGTGTGCATACAAACTGCACAATGCATACTCGTAATGCAGTTAGTTTTTGGATTTTTTTACCAGATTTACAACATAGGCTTTTTGGTACCCCACCTCATGAACAGTGGCACTGTTGTTTCGTTAATCATTCTGGAAAGGTGATTCCACACAATTACTGCAAAATCACCTTTCAGGACCGAGAAACAAAATGACAATGTCAGTGACCATGAGGTGTGGTCCCAAGAACCCCATGTACTCACAGACTTTGGGGCCAAAACTCCAAAAGATGGCTGAGATATCAACCTAAGTTTAACCCCCCATTGACTCCCATTATAGGGCTTACCATGATTTTCTTCAGTTTGTGGTCGTCTTTTGAAGAGTGCAGATGTGTTCCCAGCCCACAGCAGACTGCAGCGCTGGACCGCTGGAGGTAAGTGGGGTGAGAGGGGATGTGGGTAGGTGGGGTGAGCAGAGGGAGGGTCAGGATGGGGGTAGGGAGCCGCCGGGACAACAAGGGACCATTTTCTTTTTTGCAGGTAAAAAACAAAACTACATTGGGGATGGTTTTCTTCTTTTACAGGTGTAATTTTATGAAAAATATGTTTTGGCACACTAGGGTGGGCTCCCAGTGTGCCAGACTAGTGGAGGGAGGGATAAATGCCAACCTGGGGATAGAGCACCCTGAGGTTGGCTCAAAAAAAGGGGGGCGTGAGGGGTGCATCCAACACTAGGAGTAAGCACCCCAGTGTCAGAAAACATAATGTTTTCTTTGGCGCACTAGGGTGGGCTCCCAGTGTACCACAACACTGGTGGGAGGGCATTTTGACACATGGATTGGGCACCCTGTTGTCAGCAAAAGATAGCTTGAGGGTCATGCCAACACAGGGACTGGGCACCCCAATGCTGGCTTTGGGGGAGTGTGTGTTGGGTGGCAGGAGCTGCCAATTGTGCAAAGCCACAAAGCTAATTTTTTATTTCACTGGGAAAGGCACACTGAGCAAACAAGTTGCTCGTAAGTCCAGCCATGTGCATTATTGTGCACTGTAATGCACATGGCTGGAGAATGTTTCTGGTTGCTGGGAAGGGGGAGAAGAGATCTACCACTGCAATGATGAAACTGTCCATGATTGGAGTGGCAGATTTCTTTCAAGTCTGGCACTCGCTCTGAAACTGCCATCATCAGTAGCTTCCCTGTTGATTGATGGATTAGGGTTTCACTCCTGAAAGTGTTCGCTGGATTGGCCAAACACTGCCACACCTCTGCAATAATCTTCTCTCCTCAAAATATTTCTTGTGCGCTGTGTGTGCAAGCAAACATAATAAGAGTAGACTGTTAAAAAGTAGCTGAGGAAGCAAATGTTTACAGCCCATCTTGCAGTGTTTGCCAGTCGCGCAATTAGTTACCAAGCAGCAGTTGAATTTAAAGATATGCAAAAATGTGTTGAAATGTATCCCACAATGCAAGGTGGCATTAATCAGCACCGTGTTTCAGTGTTTCACAATATAAAACCAATAGTTGTAGGAAAATGTGTATCACCTCAAAAGTTATAAAACACATTACAATGTTTTATACTGATAAAAAAGTATAAGCTAAGTCTAGGTTACTTTTGCACCGTCACTATATGAATAAATGTTAGCACCATTATGATGTGTTCTATTGAATTGCACAGTAAAAGAAATCAAATCCCTAAAGTGTTGTTTCTGTCTATGTTTTCTAAAGGAATACCACTTGTAACAAGAATAGTTCACCAGCACTTGCCATGTTACAAGCCCATTAAGCCACTCTGAAGGAGGCTTCTACTGGGGAATTAATACACAGTTGGCTGGTTGTAGGCACTTGGCCTTTGGCCTTGTTCCACACCCCACCAACCATGCATTAATTCCTCAGTGGAAGCCTCCTTCATCATGGCTTAATGCTTACGTGTACCCCCCCTTTCCTTTCCCCCAGGACGCATCTGGAAACAAGCTCTTGTTAGCTGAATATGTCTTTCCTGGTGAAACTTTTAAATAAACAAATAAACATACTGTATGTTGTAATGTGTCAATAAATGGCTTTTGCAAACACTTATGTGTGGTAGTAGTTTTTCATCTCTAACTCTTGCATATGTGCTCAGGTGGAAAATGGTCAATGCTGATGGCTGATGAGGTGTGCAGATGTGTGCATAAATCCAGTTTTATAGCATTATTTAAATTATTAGCCATCATGCAAGAAATGATGATCTACCTATCTGCTCCTTCAAGCCAGGAAGAGGGTTTTCTGGTCATGCTATAGCATACCCATTGGTCTGTCATGATGCTAACTGCTGTGATTACAGAGCTCGACAACTGCTGCAAGCCAGTGAGAGGGTTTGCTGCTTAAGTTGCAGCATACCAATTTGTCTTTCAGGTTGTTAATCAGTGTGATTGCACAGCACAACATATCCAGTATGTTCATCCACCACAGGGTAGCCAGTCAGAGTCCAGGACAATGATGATTCACCTTTCTGCTGCTGCAGTCAGTGAGAGGGCTTGCTGCTCTTGTTGTAGCATACCCATTGGTCTGTCAAGCTGTAAGTCACTGTGATTGCGGAACCTAAGAGAACTGGGATTTTAGCCCTTCCCATAGAGACACATTACCAGTTAATCCAAGTTCAGGAAAATGTAGGCAGTGTAGGAAGGAGGGGGTTGCCAATTAAGCATTCCATGGAGGGAGGGTGTATGAAATGAGGACTGGGGGAAGGGGAAAGAAAAAAACAACAACTGGGATGATAGGATAGTGCTATAGATGGGGGGGTCATAAATGCATTGAGGGAAAACAAAACAAAAGATAAATAAGTAAAAACAGCTTTTTCCCTCTGCTACTCCCTTATTCACGCCCATGCTTTGATTGTTGTTGAGATGCCCCTCCTTTTTAGGGTTGCAGTGGGCATAGCCCTGCAGACCAATTACATTCAGAAAATGACTACATCATTCCTTAAGACTGTACAACTTGATAAGGTGTTAAGAGTCACCTCCGAGCCCAAGAACCAGAAGCACTTCTCACTACCCTTTTTTTTATTTTCAGTGGTCTGCCATGACAGCTGATTTCATTTTAAGTCACACAGCATAGAAACTTTCTAATGGCAAAGGGTGTACTTATCTGTCTGTCCATTGCAATAAGACTGTTCAGGCTGTTCTGTTCTCTCAACCATCAAAGAAAAACATAGACCTGGAATGTGCTCACAAATATGAAGAGTGTGAGTCTCAAGTAAAGGTGTATTACACTCATAATCTAAAATTACTTTCTACACTATACTTTAAAAGTGGCTTAAGTGCTTATCCCTTCCCTACACATCCTTTCAGGGGTACCCGATTAGATTTGTGCAACAGGAACAGCACCAATCAAGAGAGCTCTAGTCCCTGTAACACTAACTTGGACAGTGAGAGGGGATTTTCAGTGCTTTCAGTAAGTGCTCCACTGGTCACAGTCTATAGTGCTAAAAGCATACAAGGGCATCAGGATCCAGGAGGCTGGATGAGCTGCTCCCGTGGCGTGGAGGGCTGGGACATCAAACAGCTTAGCCAGTGACATTGGAGACAAGGGTTCTAATCCTGGTCTCCAACTTTTTTGTACACTCGGGACTTAGAATTTTTTATGTGGGGCCATGGCAACAATATTCCACCACCCCATGAATTTTAACTTTCCCCGATCCTTTCCCCCCGGAGTGAGAATCCTTCAGTCCAGGGGGTGCATGGGGTGGAGCTCCCCCCTGAAAACTCAAAATCAATGGCATTTTTGCTGCACTCATGATGCCGACAGTATTCCTGTCGGCACTATTCTGACCCAGTGCCCCTTCCTGGAAATGTTATATGATTTGGATGAGATTACAAAACTTAAACTTCAATAAAGTACCTGGTAGCAGCTTAATGTGTGCTGACCATGTAATTAAATAATGTATACTGCTACCAAGTACTTTATAGAACTTTGAAAGTCCCCCCCCCAGTGAGAGAGAGAGAGAGAGAGAGAGCGAGAGTGGGAGAGAGCAAGTGCCGCAGCTGCATACCACACTGACCGCACAAAGAGAGACTGAGGGCAGTGCAGCAATTCAGCATTACATGTCCCAAAGTACCTGTCTTTCTCTTTGTCTCTCTCACCCTCTCTCTCTCTCTCTCAGTGTCTGTAAGCAAGCTCTGTTTCTGTCGGCGGACCTTAAAGTTAGTAAAATGGTAAAATGACACTGCTTGGCTGTACCTTTTCCCACATCTTTCAAGTCATATTTTTTTTTTTGGTTTCCTGCAGTTCACAAGTCTTCCACTGTCTCTCTGTCATGAAGCCCCCCCACCCCTGCCAACCAGTAAAGGCACCGGAATTCTGTCAGTGTCCAGCATCTTTGACAAAGTTGAAACTCTCCTTATCTCTGCCACAACCAGCCCTGCCTCACAGAACAAAAGAGCTACATAATTCAAAGAGCTACAAGTTCCATTCAGACTAGCAACCCATTTAAGCTAATAAATTCTAACTTAAGAAGATTCAGATTAATTTATCGAAGAAGTGATGTAATAAAGTCAACAATCTCCTTGTCTGTGAAATATTGATTTATTAATTAAGAGATCATTTTATGCTGGGAAAGTAATTACCATCACTCAATGAGGTAGATTCAAATGAAAAAAAACACAGCTTGGATTCAGTTATTGAGTTCAGTTTTTTTTTTTTTGTAATTTTACACATTACAGACATATCTCTATCTATCTCTATATACATATATATATATTATAGGGGTGCAATCATGCTCCAGAAGTCAGGGTTGAGCAGGCACTTTACTGTTAAACCTCAATATTTGTGCATTAATAACTTTGCAACCATTCAATGGATTTGAACAAAATTGGAATGCGTGGCCTGGTATGGTAGATCTCTTGATTTACCAAGTTGTGTTTTGATCGGACTTATGGTTTCTGTGCAGCAAAATTCAAAATACACATTTTTCACCACTTGACACTTTTTTTGCCGAAGGTGCTGCTATCACACCATATGGTCTTTTGGTGTGAAATTTGGAATGTAGAAAGAGGTTGGGCCAAGGATCAATACAATACTGGTGTGGTACAAAAATATTAATCCATTCCAAAGTTATTAAATTATTAATTTTCAGGTTCTGAGCCTGCTTAGTTCACTCCAAGATTTATATGGTTATTTTTCAGACAAAGACTGGGCTCATGGTCAAGGATTTTGTGGTTGGTGGACTAGGATCCTGGTCCGAGAGAAAATTCCTTGTCCGTGAGCCGCCATCTTGTTTTTCAGTTTTGCCCACAAAAACAATGTTGTATATTTCTCCATGGGTGACTTTTGGGCCAAATGAGGCATGGGTTTTGTTCAGGGTGATGGCCTCTACAAAGCCATGCCTTTGATTTGGTAAAAAAAATAGGTTTTTAAAATTTAAAAATTCTTTGACCGTGACTCGCTAAGAATCCTAGTCCGCAAGCTGTCAAACTCCTAGACTGCGACCTTGCGGTTAAGGATTTTGCTACCTCTCAGACTAGGATTTTAAAAACTTTAGCATTGTACTGCTAATGAACAGTTTTGTCTTTTATTTGAAATTTTCAGCGTATTGAGGGGATGCCCGAGAGGTGTGAATTATGCTGTTTAGGTGTTGGGAAATTAAACGGTTCCATACATATGTCATCATGAATTTGAGATTTTCCCCATAGGTTAACATTGTGCCACTCCTTGTGTTTTTTTGTCACCTATATCTTGGAAATGAAGTGAGATACAGACTTGAAGGACATTGCTGTTTTTAGATTGGTAGGGCCCCATGCTCCCACCAACTTATGCTATTGTGCAGCAATATGAGTATTTGCTGATAAAGTCAAGAGTTTTGTAATTTACTAGTTATATTACACTTTTGAAAAAGTAAGGGACTTCTTTGCAAAAAGAGAAAACTCTGTTTAATTTTTTAGGCAGAGTTTGTGTTAGAAAACCGTCACTACATTTTCCTTTGCTGTTGATGGACGGTGCTGTTTTGAGATTGGTAGGTTGGTAGGAGCATAAGGCCTGGGCCTCATGCTTCCACAAATATATGCTGTATGGTGGCTATACGAGTCTTTGCTGAGAAAGTTAGGAGTTTTGTTATTCACTGGTTATATTACATTTTTACAAAAAGTAAGAAAGTTCTTTGCAGTGGAAAATCTGTGTTTGATTTATTAGTTAGGGTTTGTGCTAGAAAAGTAAGGAAATGAGATGTTAGGGTTGAGCCTCTAATGCCCTCCCTCCCAACACAGTGCCATGGTATGTTCCACAGAAAGATGGTGGGGTGTGCTGCAGGGTTGTGAGGACTGTCACACCATTGCCCTTTGCTGTTCATGTGCATTGCTGTTTTGATATTAGCAGGTCGGTCCCCATGCTCCCACCAACATATGTTATTTGGCAGCTATATGAGTATTTGCTGAGAAAGTGAAGAGTTTTTTTAATTTACTAGTTATATTAAACTTTTGAAAAAGTAAGGGACTTGTTTGCAAAAAAGAAAAACTCTGTTTATTTTTTTAGGCAGGGTTTGTGTTAGAAAACCATCACTACATTCTCCTTTGCTGTTGACAGACGGTGCTGTTTTGAGATTGGTAGGTTGGTAGGAGCATAAGGCCTGGGCCCCATGCTTCAACAAATATATGCTGTATGGTGGCTGTACGAGTCTTTGCTGAGAAAGTTAGGAGTTTTGTTATTCACTGGTTATATTACACTTTTACAAAAAGTAAGAACATTTTTTGCAGAAGAAAATCTGTGTTTGATTTATTAGTTAGGGCTTGTGCTAGAAAAGTGAGGAAATTAGATGTTAGTATTGAGCCTCTGATGCCCTCCCTCCCAACACAGTGCCATGGTATGTTCCACAGAAAGATGGTGGAGTGTGCTGCAGGGTTGTGAGGACTGTCACGCCATTGCCCTTTGCTGTTCATGTGCATTGCTGTTTTGATATTAGCAGGTCGGTCCCCATGCTCCCACCAACATATGTTATTTGGCAGCTATATGAGTATTTGCTGAGAAAGTGAAGAGTTTTTTTAATTTACGTGTTATATTAAACTTTTGAAAAAGTAAGGGACTTCTTTGCAAAAAAGAAAAGCTGTTTATTTTTTTAGGCAGGGTTTGTTTTAGAAAACTGTCACTACATTCTCCTTTGCTGTTGATGTACTGTGTTGTTTTGAGATTGGTAGGTTGGTCAGGCCCCACGCTTCCACCAACATGTGCCATATGGTAGCTATATGAGTCTTTGCTGAGAAAGTTAGGAGTTTTGTTATTCACTGGTTATATTACATTTTTACAAAAAGTAAGAAAGTTCTTTGCAGTGGAAAATCTGTGTTTGATTTATTAGTTAGGGTTTGTGCTAGAAAAGTAAGGAAATGAGATGTTAGGGTTGAGCCTCTAATGCCCTCCCTCCCAGCACCCTGCTGTGGTATGCACCACAGTCAGAGAGACGTTGGGGTGTGCTACGGGGTTGTGAGGACTGTCACACCATTGTCCTTTCTTGTTTACGTACTTTGCTGTTTTGAGATTGGTAGATTGGTGTTGGGCACCACAATCCCACCAACATAAAAAAAAAGGTAGATAAACATGTGGGGAGTAGTGCAATGTAATGGCTGTGGGGCAGCAGTCTTCTGGGAGTCTTTCTGGAGGCTGAGATGCTGCCCTATTTGCAGACAACTCTCTGCCCTGAGGGAGGAAGTTGCCCGTCTTTAGACCACACTGGACAGTAGTAAGGGAACCTTCCCCCAAGCCACACTGGACAGTAGGAAGGGAACCTTCCCCATCCAGGGAGCACCAGAGCCACCACCACTACCTCAGAGGTTGTGAAGAAAACACAGCAGTTGGACCACAGTGGGCTCAGGGAGGGTGAGAATGTTGGAACAGAGGCACACCCAGTTGGTTGTTCCACTCCACAATCCATACACCATTCTGGGGGAGCATAGCTCCCCTATGGATGCACCCGCAGAGGAGACTAAGGAGGCTGAGGACAACTGTGACAAGGGAAGCCCATAGGAAGGAGGCAGAGGACACCACAGGGAAAGGAAGCAGCTCCTGGTGGGGGACTCAGTTATTAGGGGGATAGAACTGGGGGGAGCAGGGAAAACTGAAGTAAAGTGCCTGCCTGGTGCCATGACTTGGAGGGACAGGAAGTGCATCCTCAGAATCATGAGAACAGCTGCACGGGAGTCTGAGCTGGACGTCATTGCCCAACTAGGGACAAATGACTTGGCTCATCATGAGATTAGAGCAGTGCAGGAGGACTTTGTAGAGTTGGGGAGGGGCCTAAGACAAGTAGCACACACAGAATCCTTCTCAGCTGTGCTGCCTGTCAATGGCATGGGGGAGGCGAGGGTACTTTGCACTATGCAGTTTAATGAATGGTTGAAAAAATGGTGTGGAGCACAGGGGTTTGGCTTCACTGGGGACTGGGGCTCCACCTGGAGGGACTCCAGCCAATACTGGCAGGATGGTCTGCATCTGTCCAGGAAGGGAACAAGTCTTTTGAGCAATCGGTTTAAATGCTTCATTGGCAAGCTTTTAAACTAGTCAAGGGGGGAGGCACTGATAAGCAGCAGGAAACTCCCAGAATCTCCCTACAAAACAGGGTACTAAATGCGAAAAAGACCAAGGCAGAAAGGTCAGTGGGTGATGCTACAACAGGAGGTAAAGCCATCAAAAAATGGAAAGCAATAAGTACCAATGCCTGTAGTCTGGGTAACAAGCTTCCTGAATTAGTGGCCTTGATGGAGAAGGAACATCTGGATATCGTGGCAGTCACAGAAACATGGTACACACAAAACCATGACTGGGACGAAAACATATCAGGATACACTGTCTACAGGAGGGACAGGGAGGGTAAAAGAGGAGGAGGAGTAGCTCTTTACATAAGGGAAGGAATCAAAGCAACAGAACAAAAAGGTAAACAGGGAGGAGAAGAAGTACTGTGGGTAAATTTGGAGACAGGCAATGGCACCACAATCCGCACAGGGGTTGTATACAGACCCACTTCTCAGGGGGAGGAAATGGACAAGGAAATGATGGAAAGTATACTTAGAATGGCAGAAAAAGGGGAGATATTGCTGATGGGTGATCTGAATATGCCAGATGTTAACTGGAGTGCAGTTGCAGCAGCCACTTCGAAGAGTGGGGTTATTCTAGATGCCCTACAGGGGGCATGCCTTAGACAACTAGTATTGGAGCCCACTCGAGAGGGAGCAATCTTAGACCTGGTTCTCTAAAATGGAAATGGAGAGAGGATTACAGATGTAGAAGTGGGTAGCCATCTGGGAACTAGCGACCATCGAACAGTATGGTTCACAATAAACACAGCAATAGAGTCAAGCCATACAAAGGCAAAAGTACTGGACTTTAGGAGGGCTGACTTTGCCAAAATGGTGAGTGCCTAAGGAATGCACTAGCAAATGGGCAGGAAGGAGGGGTGGAAGAACAATGGGGAATAATAAAAACTGCCATAACAGAGGTAATAAGCCTTTGTGTGAAGCAAATAAACAAAACAAAATGATGTAAGAAACCACTATGGTTCTCAAAAGAAGTGGCAGTGAAGGTTCAAGAGAAAAAAGAAAGCATTCAGAAAATACAATAAACCACAGAAGGAGCAGGACAGAGAACTGTATCAGTTAAAGCAAAAGGAAGCTGGGAAGGCAGTCAGAACAGCAAAGGCCCAAACCGAGGAAAAGATAGCCAACTCAGTTAAGAAGGGGGATAAAACTTTTTATAGGTACATCAGGGAGTGAAGGAAGACCAAGAGAGGGATAGTGAGGCGTAATAAAGGGAGGAGGGTGGGCAGAGGGTGACTGTGAAAGGCAGAGATACTAAACACATATTTTGATTAGTATTTACAAATGAAGAGGGGGAGGTACCTAAAACAAACAGTAGAAACACTCTGGATACAGAAGTTGATACCAGCCCATTTACAGAAGAAAGGGTTATGAAAGAACTCTTAAAACTGAAGGTGAAGAAAGCAATGGGGCCTGATGGGATTCATCCCAGAATTCTAAAAGAACTAAGGGTAGAACTAGTGACACCACTGACTACCCTCTTTAACAAATCATGGGAGGAGGGGTGGTACCCAAGGACTGGAGGAGGGCAGATGTGATTCCCCTTCACAAAAGTGGGAGCAAGGCAGAAGCAGGAAACTACAGACCTGTTAGTTTAATCTCAGTGATAGGGAAAATGATGGAATCACTTCTGAAGGAAAGAATTGTCGAGTATCTAGAGGCCAGAGGAGCACAGGACCCAAGGCAGCATGGATTCACAGTGGGAAGGTCATGCCAGATGTCTGATAGATTTCTTTGACTGGGTGACCAAAGTAGTAGATCAGGAGGGCTGTGGACATGGCCTACCTAGACTTTAGCAAGGCATTTGACACAGTCCCACACAAGATTAATATAAGTTAGCCAGCCTGGGAGTGGGTCCCAAGATGACAGGCTGGGTAAAGAATTGGCTGGAGAATAGGACACAGAGAGTAATAGTAAATGGAGTCCACTCTGAAGAAAGGGGGGTTACTAGTGGGGTACCGCAGGGTTCAGTATTAGGACCGGTCCTTTTCAATGTCTTTATAAGCGATATTGCAGAGGGACTGGAAGGAAAAGTATGTCTTTTTGCAGATGACACAAAGATCTGTAACAGAGTTGATGCTCAAGGTGGGGTGGAAAGGATGAGAAGGGACTTGGCAAGGTTAGAGGAATGGTCAAATGTATGGCAGCTTAGATTCAATGCTAAGAAGTGCAAGGTAATGCACCTGGGAAACAAAAACCCATGGGAAGAGTACACAATGGGGGGTGAGATACTAACAACAACAAAAATGGAAAGGGACCTGGGGGTAGTCATATCAGATGACGTAAAGGTGGGCAAGCAATGTGAGAGGGCAGCAAGGAGGGCTGGGGAGATACTGGGATGCTGTGATGCCTCTATCACCAGTAAAAAACAGGAAGTTATTATCCCGCTGTACAGACAGCTGGTGAGACCCCATCTGGAGTACTGCGTGCATTTCTGGAGACCCAATCTCTGCAAAGACATAGACAGGATGGAAGCTGTCCAGAGGAGGGCAACTAAAATGGTGCAGGGTCTGCACCAGAAGACATATGAAGAGAGAGAGAGACTTAAGGAGCTTAATATGTATAGCCTCGAGGAAAGTAGGGAGGGGGGGACATGATAGAAACTTTCAAGTAACTCAAGGGAATCAACAAAGTCCAAGAGGGTAGCATCTTTCAAAAAAAGAGGTGTGCAAGAACAAGGGGTTACAAGTTGAAGATAGAGAGGTTGCGGCTCAGAGGTAATTTAAGGAAGTATTTTTTCACAGAGAGGGTTGTGAATGCATGGAACAGCCTTCCGGAGGAGGTTGTGGAGTCAAAAACAGTGGTGGAATTCAAGCATGCATGGGACAGTCATAAGGCAATTCTAGGGGGTAGGGGTCAGAAGAAGTAGGCTGCTGGTTAACTAGGATCTGCAGCTTATCCAGTAGGTAGGGAAATGGGCAGACTGGGTGGGCCAAGCGGTCCATATCTGCTGTCAGATTCTATGTTTCTATGTTTCTATGTTTCTATGGCAGCTGTCTTTGCTGAGAAAGTGAGGAGTTTTGTTATTTAGTAGTTTTATTACACTTTTACAAAGAAGTAAAGAACTTCTTTGCAAAAGAAAAACTGTGTTTGATTTAGTAGTTAGGGTTTGTGTTAGAAAAGTGAGGAAATGAGATGCTAGGGTTGAGCCTTTAATACCCTCCCTCCCAAAAGCATGTTTTGCTATGCTTCTTAGTCAGAGAGATGATGGGGTGTGCTATGGGGTTGTGAGTTCTGTCACCCCATTGTCCTTTGCTGTTTATGTAAATTGATGTTTTGAGATTGGCAGGTTGGTGGGAGCATGGGCCCGAAGGGAGCCATGATGTCAGCAAAACATGCTGTTTACTACTTTTCAAAAATGAATGTGAATTTCTTTGTGGCTACTACAGTGTATTAGGCTAGTACCATGTTGTACACTTTTTTTGTAGAGAACTCATTACAGTTTGTATAACATACTCTTATTTCTTACCATAATATGATGCTGCCACCTTTGTGTTCTTGACCTCTTCTTGTCTTCCTGATGTCACGGTGTTTGCTGGGATCACAGTGCATTTGGTGACTCCTCCGCAGTCCACTGTTGTGCTCTCAGATATGTGTATTTGTATTGTCAGATTGGTAGGTTGGTGGAAGTGTAGGATTTGAAGTGCACCACTGTTCAGAAACACTTGTTGTTTATTACTTGCATAACACTTTGCAAGGAGGAATGGTGCTTTTTGTTGATGCTATGAAATATTATAAGGGTCTCAAGGATGCTGAAATCTGATTGTCTGTCAGCATTGTGTTAGACTAATGTTTATCTCTTTATTAACTTACTGCAGTTGTACACCCTGATTACTTGAGTATTAATATAAAGAATCAATATGCTGCTTACATTTGTAGGATTGTTTTTCTGGAACTGATTGTAACCATTACAGCAAGGCTGGCAGTGCCAGCAATCATCTACACACTTCTGTAAAAAAAGTCAAAATTAAGACTGACCGGTTATTTTTTTATGTTTTTATGGTTGAGGCATGCTAGCTGATGGGACACAGCATTTACTAAAGGAAATTGTTTTGTGTGACAGTCCTTTGAAGTACTGTTACTAGTGGGGCTAAAAAAAAATAGATTTTTGATGTTCAATTTTGAATACATGAGTTGTAGTATTAGTGAGTAGAATGAAGTTCCTCATCCGCTAACAGACAGCAGAATACCTACTGACTCACAGTCAAACACTGGATTTTTTCTGCTATATAAACCTTTGGCGTAAGGATTATTTTTTGTCAAGAGCTAACAAAAATTTAAATAAAAACCGTGTATCATTAGGAATTGGTAAGAATAGGAGAACCCAATTATAATAATAGCAATAAGATACTTTCAGGGGTTATGTTGATGTTCAAGTTAATCACCCTCTGAGGGCAGTGTGCCATTTGTTGTACCTTTTACCACATTATGCCCCCAGGGGGTGATTAAGTGGAAGATTAATATAACCTCTGGTTGTACCTTATTGCTTAATTATTAGGCAAGCCACATATTGTATGTTTATTTTTCTAGGGGGACAACACATAACAGTTTGCATTACTTGTTGTCATAATTTTTTTTAAAGTGAAATTCCCCACGCCCCCTCTTTTTCACCTCATCGACCCTTTGGTAGTGTTATTGTTGTGTTGTCTTATGTGATACCCTCTCCTCCCTTAACACCCCTATCCTTCCTTCCCCTCCCCCTGTCTTGTGCTGGACACTCTGATTAGACATATTTGTTAAAGCAACAGTACTGTAGGAGGAAAAACATGTATTTTTCAGTAACTTATTCGATGTGCTCTATTGAAGATTTGTTTATTACGCTTTCCCAGTGGTTTATATTTGTGTGCAGCACAAGGTTGTAGTGCAGTAGCCAGCAGGGAAATTAGTCAGCTGCTTTATTTATTTCAACAATAGAATTTTTCAAAAAATTTGTGAATATCTTCAAAAAAAGTAAGAATTGTTAGAAGACATATTTTTGCCTATATGGGAGATGTAGGTATGTCAGCATGGTTATATAGAGAAAGCAGTGTTCTGATAATCTGCTTCCTGGCTAGGTAGTACTGTTGCTTTAAACTGAACATGTCAGCATTACAGAAAAAAGAGACAGGAAACTTTGTTGAAGTTTTAGCAATTTTTTTTTTGTTTGAAAAGTGAATAATTATAACAATAAGAATAAATATGGAACGCAAGCACTGTTTTTCTATATACAACATATTGTGAAAAAAAGGTAAAAAAAAGACTGACAGAAAATAATTCTAGATTTATTACAAAAGATAAAGGAAAAGAGTTGTTTTCACACATTGTGGTGCTGAGGTGGTAATATTAAGGGGGAAAATATTGAACAAAATGGGATGACAAGATGGAAAAGAATTGTGCACAACGTAGGAGAGAAAACATAAATATAGATATATGATATTTACAGTATTTACACTTTTTTACTTTTATTTAGGTAATATTAACAGGAAAGCAAAATATATATATGAGAATGTACTCTTCACATATTTAATTCAGGACAGGGGTGTGAGAAGCTAATCAAAGGCAAAAAAAAAAAATGGGATGCATAATTTTCACA
This sequence comes from Neoceratodus forsteri, assembly GCA_016271365.2. Lineage (NCBI taxonomy): Eukaryota > Metazoa > Chordata > Ceratodontiformes > Ceratodontidae > Neoceratodus > Neoceratodus forsteri. The sequence goes on from CM057451.1 coordinate 208,967,655, forward strand.
CAGAGCTGAGGGGAGAGAAAATAATGTGAGGTAAAGTAAGAACAAAATTAGTCACTGCGGTAATCTTCTTTATTCCAAGGGGGCCTTTAGCATCAGCAACTTCAGCAGAGTACCGAGCAGTACCAAGTTGGAGATAGGCAGAGAACCTACTAGGAAAGAGGTTCTGTAGAACTGCTCTGCCAAATTTGGCATCAGATCTGGTCTGCACATCCAATCTGTAGAAATTCACAAAGGTGTGCACAGATTTCCAGGTAGCTGATTTTTAGACATGTAGTAGTGGAATGTACCTTGCTGCTGCAAGATAGGCTGCTGCACCCCTGGTGTAGTGGGCTTTTAGCCCCACTGGAGATTGGTGACCAGCCTTTTCATAGGAGATTCTAATGCAAGACAGCTACCATAGGAAACAGTTTTCTTAGTAGCTGGTCTTCCGCTGCCTGCATATTCATAGGTGGAGGGCAACTGAGAGGAAGAGCTTCTGGAGTGTCTAGTAAGTTTCAATATATAGACAAAGATATTGATTTTAAACAATCTACGACTCTGGTTAACCATAAAAACTTGATTTTGATAATGACTGTAAGTGGTTATCAAGTCTTACATTGCTTCAGACAGGCCTTACTCACTGAGTCTCTCCTACATCAAGATTATGGTTCCACTGTTAGAAAAAATTTCCAGCTCTGCATGTTCCAGTGTTGTAATAGTTTTTTGAGGCAAATGTACCTTACATACATTTGATTCCAAAGCCAAATGCATATGTGACACATGTTTTCCTAATGGGAATGGGCTGAGAAGAATGTTCATTATGTTTTTGCTACTTTCTTGTTCATTCATTCCAAATCCTGGCCCACAGAATGGTGGAAATGTTACTGGAAATATGGACAGTGTTTTTTTTTTCCACTCCTCAGTTTATATAACTCATCTCAATATCCACAGTTTATTCCCTAAAATGAGTGATTTTGAAAGCTGGGTCATTGAAAGCAAGTTTGATATTATAGGTTTGACTGAGACTTGGCTTACTGAGAAAATAAGCAATGATGAAATCAACCTACCAGGATATACAGTAATAAGAAAGGACAGAGTGGGTAAAAGGGGAGGGGGTTGTTTGTTCTATGTAACTAAGCATTTAAAATGTTCACAATATCCAGTAATATTAGATGGTGCTTTCTATGACTCATTGTCTATTGACATTGAACTAGGTGGAAACAAGTTGATTACTATTAGCGATGTATATATTCCACTTGATAACTATAAAGTTGGTTTGGAGTCCTTTTTCTCTAGCTGGGGTCACCTACCCACAAATAGAGAGAAGCTACTTGTAGGTGATTTTAGTCTTAATTGGGAGTCTAACCAAGCCTTAGATGTTAGAAATTTAATTGCTGATTTGGGGCTTTATCAAATGATTACTGAAACAACTCGTGTTAATTATCACACCAATTATGAATCAATCCTGGACTGGATCATAACCGATAATCCATCTCATGTAGGCTTTGTTGGGGTGTTGCCTGATAGTGTCAGTGACCATAGTGCTATCTTTTGTCATTGGTCAGCTAAATTGACTAAGAAAGAATCTAGAATGATTAAATATCGCCGGATTAGGGATTTGGATGTCCAGGCCTTTGAAACTTCTATTGAGGCCAGTGATTGGTCATTCTTAGATTAGATTAATATTGATCATGCTTTCCAATCATTCTGTACTCATTTTACAGCAATCTGTGATGAGTTATTAGGAGGGTTAGATTAAGGGGTGAAACAAAAGAATGGATTACTCCCCATCTTCTAAAGATGTTTAGAATTAGGAATAAATTATGGGCTAAATATAAAAAAAATAAAACCAGTGATAATCTACAGGCCTATAAATCGATGTGTAATCATTGTAAATCAGAAGTTCGTAAAACCAGGGTTAATTTTTTAGAGATAAATTGAGTCCTGATCAAGGAAACTCTAAAGCCACATGGAACACTTTGAATTCATTGCTGGGTAGGGGGAAAAATACAGATTCTGTAATTATTTAGTCCAATGGTAGTTTAATTAGTGATCCACTACAAGTAGCACAATTGTTTAATTCACATTTTTCTTGTTTGGACAGATACAGAATAATTGGTCAATTGGATTCGCATGCCATTAATGGGCCATCAAAAGGCCAGTATGAGGGTTGTTACAGTCCAAAGTTTTATTTTTATGCTCTATTACCAGAAGACGTTTTTTATTATTTATGTAAAATGGACCCCTGTCCCCACTCTGGCCTTGATTCTATTGATTTTCGGATACTTAAAAAGGTTGATAATGCCATTGTAATTCCCCTTATGAAATTGTTCAATTATTCTCTTTGTCACAGCGTCTTTCCACTTGTGTGGAAATGTGTCATAGTTTAGCATATATTTAAAGCTGGAGCAAAGACTGGAGCAAAGACCACTACCTCATAGATTGCCAAGAAAGTGCAGCAGTTGGACCACAGTGGGCTCAGTGAGGATGAGGGTGGTGGAACAGAGGCACACCCAGTCAGTTGTACCACTCCACAATCCATACACCATTCTGATGGAGCATACTTCCCCTATGGATGCACCCGAAGAGGAGACTAAGGAGGTTGCAGACAACTGTCACAAGGGAGTCTCACAGGAAGGAGGCAGAGGACACCACAGGGAAAGAAAGTAGCTCCAGGTGGGGGACTCAATTATTAGGGGAATAGAACTGGGGAAGCAGGGAAAACTGAAGTAAGGTGCCTACCTGGCACCATGGCTTGAAGGGACAAGAAGTGCAACCTCAGAATCACAAGAACAGCTATACAGGAGACTGAGCTGGACATCATTGTCCACCTACGGATGAATGACTTGGATCAACATGAAATTAAAGCAGTGCAGGAGGAGTTTGTGGAGTTGGGGAGGTGTCTAAGGCAGGTAGCACACATGGTATCCTTCTCAGAGGTGCTGCCTGTCTAAGGCAAGGGTGAGGCAAGGTACTTTGCACCATGCGATTCAATGAATGGTTGAAAAAATGGTGCAGAGCACAGGGGTTTGGCTTCATTGGGGACTGGGGTTCCACCTGGAGGGATACCAGCCTATACTTGCAGGATGGTCTGCATCTGTCCAGGAAGGGAACAAGTCTTCTGGATGATTGGTTTGAATGCTTCATTGGCAAGCTTTTAAACTAGTCAAGGGGGAAGGCACTGATAAGCAACAGGGAATTCCTAGCCTCCCCCTACAAAACAGGGTACTAAATAAGGTAAAGACCAAGGTAGAAAGGTCAGTAGGGAGCAGGACAGGGGTAAATGGAGAAAGCAAAGTCAATGAGGACAGGGATGGTGCTACAAGAGGTAAAGCCATCAAAAAATGGAGAACAATGAGTACCAATGCCCGTAGTCTGGGTAACAAGCTTCCTGAAATAGTGGTCTTGATGGAGGAGGAACATCTGGATGTTGTGGCAGTTACAGAAACATGGTACACACAGAACCATGACTGGGATGTAAACATACCAGGCTACACTATCTACAGGAGGGACAGGGAGGGTAAAAGAGGAGGAGGAGGAGTAGCTGTCTACATAAGGGAAAGAATCAAAGCAGCAGAACAAAAGAGTAAACAGGGAGGAGAGGAAGCACTGTGGGTCAATTTGGAGACAGGCAATGGCACCACAATCCACACAGAGGTTGTATACAGACCCCCATCTCAGGGGGAGGAAATGGACAAGGAAAATATTGAAAGTATCCTTAGAATGGCAGAAAAAGGGGAGATATTGCTAATGGGGAATCTAAATATGCCAGATATTAACTGGAGTAAATTTGCAGCAGCCATTTCTAAGAGTGGGGTCATTCTAGATGCCCTACAGGGGGCATGTCTTAGACAACTAGTATCGGAACCCACTCAAGAGGGAACAATCTTAGACCTGGTACTCTCAAATGGAGATGGCAAGAGGATCACAGATTTAGAAGTGGGTAGCCATCTGGGAACTAATGACCATTGAACAGTATGGTTCATGATAACACAGCAGTAGAGTCAAGCCATACAAAAGCAAAGGTATTGTACTTCAGGAGGGCTGACTTTACCAAAATGGGTGAGTGCCTAAGGAATGCACTAGCAAATGGGCAGGAAGGAGGGGTGGAAGAACAATGGGGAATAATCAAAACTGCCATCACAGAGGCAACAAGCCTTTGTGTGAAGCAAATAAACAAAACAAAATGATGTAAGAAACCACTATGGTTCTCAAAGGAGGTGGCAGGGAAGGTTAGGGAGAAAAAGAGAGCATTTAGGAAGTTCAAGGAATCACAGAAGGAGCAGGACAGAAAATTGTATCAGTTAAAGCAAAAGGAAGCAAGAAAGGCAGTCAGAACAGCAAAGACCCAAACTGAGGAAAAGATAGCCAACTCAGCTAAGCGTGGGGATAAAACCTTTTACAGGTGCATCAGAGAGAGAAGGAAGGCCAAGGGAGGGATAGTGAGGCTTAATAAAGGAGAGGGGGTGGGCAGAAGGTGACTGTGAAAAGGCGGAGATACTAAACAAATATTTTTGCTCAGTATTCACAAATGAAGAGGGGGAGGTACCTAAACCAAACAATAGAAACACACTGGATACAGGGGTTTATACTGGCCCTTTCACAGAAGAAAGGGTTCTGAATGAACTCTTAAAACTGAAGGTGGACGAAGCAATGGGGCCTGATGGTATTCAACCCAGAATTATTTTATTTGCGGATGATGCCGTATTATTTTGTACTGGTTCTGATTAAATAAAGCTCCAAGTTGATCTACAGAGAGACTTTAAAACTTTACATTCATAGTTCATTTCTCATAAATTGATACCCAATTCTGTCAAAACAAAGTTTCTGATCTTCTCAGGTATCAGGAACCAAAGTGATTATGATTTTAAGTTAAATGACAATTTTGGTAATGCTATTGAAAGGATTTATAATTTTAAGTACTTGGGTCTTGTGCTTGATCATCATCTAATTTTTAGTCAGAATATTATTTCATTAAATGGTAAATTTCATCAACGTTTGGGTATGTTATTTCATATTAAGAAATACCTTGTTCCTGAGACACGGGCCCTGTTGGCCAATTGTTTTTTTGTTTTCATTACTAATGTATGGCACTGTTGTTTATTCATTTTCTTCTGAGAAAATGTAGAATAAACTAACAACCACATATCATAGTATCTTACTTTATTACCTGTTTACCTAGGATGGTACATCATTGTACTTTATATTATACATCTGGATGTTTACCCCTTAGTGCTATTTTAATCTTAGAGCATTGACTTTTTTGCACAAGATTCAATTAAGTCTTGCCTCAAGTAGTGTTGTCAGCTTGTTCCTGACTTATGTTTCTCCTATTGTAACTAGATCCAGTACTAGAAATTTGTTTAAATTACCTCAGTTTAGAACTAGCTTTGAACAAAATTTGATACAGTTTAAAACTCCTCAATTGTACAATCAATTCTCAAGTAAGATTACTAATTATCATAGAGTTGCAGGTTTTAAGGGTTTACTGAATTATAAATGATCTTCAGAGGCTTTTTGTAATTGTTTTAAATGATTTTTTTTAGTATTTTTGTGATTGTTATTATTAGTTTAATTTTTTTGTAAGTCAAATTTTTTTTTCAAATGTTCAATCTGTATTTTGTATTTGTCTTTTGTAACTTGTAACTGTAATTGGATGTCTGAAGAAAATGGGCACTTGTGCTCACAGATCTTTCAGTATAGAATAAAAAATGAAATGAAATGAAATAGCATGTCCTAGGCAGTAGGAGATGGCTCTTCTGACATCCAAGCTGTGGAGCACTGTGCTCGCCAGGAAGGGATTTGTCAGGAAACAAGAGAGGTACAAGGAGACTTGTGTGTGACGCATCCTGTGTATTGACCACTGTAGGCACTGAAGTCATGTGTCCCAATATATTCAGGAACTGTCAAAGTTATGTGTTTTTCTGAGGACCATGTCATGTACTGTATCAGGAGGGGTAATGATTTAAAACCAGTGAAGTGGTTGCTGGCTGGTCTCACTGTCCCTGGATGAAGAAAAGTTGCAATGAGGTACATCTTGAATTCTTGCCTGCTGAAGGAAGGCATATTCTTGCTGGATGGTGGGAGGGTTCCAGGTGAATTTTTTTTTTTAGATTTGCCTGGGAACCCTGAGACTACAGATACAGCCCTGTAAAGGGAAAACTAGGGGCTCTTGACCCTACAAGGAGAGTTTGGCAGGCTAATCAGCAAGTTAGGTGTAGTTAGAGATGATCAGATTTCTGAGGTGTGTTGTTACCACTGCCTAGGCCTTTCTAAAGTCTCTTGGCTAAGGGAGGTTGAAGGGATGCAGTGAGCTCACCTTTGTGTGAGACCACATTATTAAAGGTATATGGGGATAAAAGAGGGACCCTTTTTGAACCAGGAAGGTTAGCTTGTCTCCGCACTGTAAGGGCTATGTGATTAATATCCGAGTGACCATCTTGAATTTGGGTTTTAACAGCAAAATGGAAGCAGTCCCCAGTTGCCTTTTGTGTCAGTTATCATCTGAAGTTGAGGTCTTTTCTTCTTTTCATGCCCAGGGGTGCACTCCACCATTTGCAAAGATAGAATGTTTGTTGTCTCCCACTACAACAGTGTCACTATGTTGGGGGTAGAGGCTTAGAGACCTGGATATGCATGAGGTATGCCTACACTAAGTTCAGGCTTTAGACTGTGAAAGCAATCCTGGATTGAGAGAAGGGTGGTAAAAACTCTGCCCCATATACCCTTTTTGGTCAGAAAAGAGAGGAACCATCAAAATTGAGCATCTGTGATAAATTCAACATTTAAAATGAAGAGTCATGGTAAAAATAAAGGCAGAATACTACAGTTGCACTAACAATAAAAAAAAATTAGCTCAGCGCTGATGAATCTGTAATACTTTCACTCAGCAGACTATTGAAACATAAATATGAGGAAAGCTTTACCCCGATAAGCACTAGGAGGCTGTCAACAAGGAAAGCTGAGAGACACCTCAGGGGCTATGTTGCTTAGTCCAGTGGACAAAAAATGCTGAAGCATTTAGTAGCACTTACTTAGCTTACTACCATTCCTGTTTTCTGATTGGCTATTTCCTAAGCTCATTTAAATTTTCTTAAAGACACACCTCCGGGGGCAGTTGCAGCTAGCCAGCAAACTGGTAACGTTACTGATGCTAAAGGACTCCTGGGGTAAGAAGAGTTTAGTATTGTGTTATTTTTCACTCAGGATAGACGATGGGAGAAAGCAATCTAAGGCAAGAAAAATAAAAAATAAACAATAGCTGTGTTTCATGTTACACATGTTTTGGTGTTGGCAGTGATGCAAGGTACACAAAAAATATAAATGTGTCAGCTAGTGATGAAAAAAAATAACATTAAAAAAAGTATTTTACATGGGTTGGTCTGTTTTTGGAGATGTGCTAGCCCTCATGTTGTGATGAGGGTGCCTTGGGGGCGGGGGGAGTGGAAGTCTCCCCAGAAGGATGTGGTAGTGTGAGGAGTTCCTGCCCCTCCTCTTCTGATGTTGTGGTGGGAACGGCAGTTTGTGGAGGCTCCTGGTCTTGCTGAGGCTGCTGGTGGGGGTGTGTACTTTTCTTGATACAGCTGCAGGTCCTGTTGTATTAGATGGTGGATTGCTTCTGTAGCCTCCAACTGGTTTTTAGCCAGGTGCACCATGAGGCCATGGGTGGTCTCTTGAGCAGCAACATGGGCCTCTTCCTGATCACACAATTGCTGTATCACATGGGCAAAGCCCCAGTTGCTGCCCTCCAGACCACGGATGGCAACCATGGTTGCATGACCAACGCGGCCTTGTCGTTGTAGCAAGTCAAGTATCTCATCTTGTTTTTGCAACATTTTCTCTTGATTTGCTACAATGACAAGGCCGCACTGTTGTGCTACCTGGTTGCCATTCTCAATGGCCTCAAGCACCCAATCAAGGGACTGCTGAGAGTATTTGAGTTGTTGCTGACAGTCTATAAGAGATAAAAAGAAGGAGAACAGAGCAATATTTACTTGTGTCTGTGGTTTGTTGTTCTGATGTTGGAGACTATATGTGACTGGGTGATTGTGGTGTGGAGTTATTATGTTTTAGAAAATGGGGCATGTAAGGGCGGCTATCCTATTGTTTAAAACATGCTACCATTGGTCTGTTATTTCATAACAACACCTGCAGAAAATCAAGAAGAGACAGCTACTCACCACCTGGCTATCACATCCCAAGAGTTACAAAAACTAAGAACATCCCCAGCACTCTCACCCAACACTGGGCCCAGATTGATAAGAAAACTTTGTTTCGATATTGAAATTCACATGGCAAGGGGAGGGCGAGAGGGCTTGAGAGAGGTAACACCACAGTCATCTCAACTAAGAATGAGTGAAAACGGACACAGATATATCACATTGAGGTACAGCCCAGAAACAAGAAATCACACAAACCCTCTAGAGCCCAACAAAGCATCACAAATGGGTTTCATTTATGAGAGACCAGATGGACCAGTCTGTCCTGTCAGATCATTCCTCCAATATCTAACAAAATTCCTGAAAATTAAAAAATAATTTTATCTTCACCATAGAGGATTGCTACAGAAATGTCTACATGTGGGAAAAACTGTTATAACCATGAGCCTATGGGTAAAATCTTACTGAGCTCATTAATGGCCAAATTGAGTTCTGAAGGCCAATTAAGGCAAACACATACCAACTACAGTATTTGAGCAACTGCTATGCAATTTCTAGTCAGTGCAGGACTGGCTCCAAAAGAGATTGTGTCTGCTACAGGAAACTGCTCTGAAACAAGTTTAGGAAATTACTTGTCAGCTTTGTCACTACACACAGTACAGTGGAGCAGTATTGTGGGAGGGCACAGGAAGACTGCAGGAAACCAAGAAAACACATAGGAGACTTCCACATTACAAAGAACATCAGTACTGACAGCTGCAATCCCAGCATGGAAGCACCAGCTTCTGCAGCAGTTAAAGGTACAACCACTAATAAATTCTTTATTTCCTTTTATATCGTTACTTTTATCTGTATTGTTCACTACATTAACACATATATCACGTTTCCTTTTTTACAGCATATCCACAAAATCCATTCAACTTGGTGCAGTGGAGCTTTACAGGACCAGTCAAGTTTATCAACTATCAGAAACAGTTTTTATTTGAGCTACGAAAAGCAAAAACTGCAACCCTATGGTTTAATTGCATTGCAGTTTGTTTCTGCAGCCCAATTCCAACACAAGGGGGCTATTTTTTTATCCCCATTTCCAAACACCTTCAAAGTTAAACAAATTCACTGTCATAGTTCTTTTAACTTCTTGTCTAGCAGTCTGTGTTTGTTCTAAAGCACACACCCATATTCTAAATGTAATAATACCCTCCAGGGTGGGCATCATGGGATATGATATACCTTCCAGGAGCTATAAGGCCCTACACCTGTGGCATCGGGCCTCATTACGCTCCTGAATGGTCTGTTATATATAGAATAAAGTATGGGTCAGGGTGTGTAACAAGAAGTTTACACACACCCGAGGGGTTAGATGCTACATAAACCCGGGCGAAGCTCAGTGGTTATCAAAGCATCTAACCCGAGGTGTGTGAGTTTCTGAGTTATACACACCGACTATTTTTTATTTTATATAATTGCTGGGTTTGCCTTTTTTGCCACAGCAATTATATAAAATGAAGGTTCCTGTGCGGCCCTAGCATGGTTACATTTCAGCGTGCTTGGCCCGTGACTCACCGTTCCGATTTCTTTTTTTTTTTTATTCAGTCTGTAGTACGACTATTTTACATTTCCTTTGCAGATATTCTTTTTAAATTGCCAATTACCACCGAGTCCAAATGGTGGTTTAGTCTTCCGGGGGAAAACATGCTGTCGGTGATTGGAAGAGACACGGTGCAACAGGGCATGCGCAGAGTGGGGGAAACCGTGCGCATGTTTGCCATTATAAATGCTCCTTTATAAAGGCAAATTACGCTATGGTTTCCCTATGGGAGAAAGGCAGAGCCAGTTATTATATCCCAATAAAGCCCACCGTGTTGGGTATTATTACTTACATAGATGTGTGATGTGTCTTGCTTTTAAATAGTATTTAGTGCCATTGCTATGTATAAATGTTCATAAGCAAAGTGTGTCACTGAGATGCATTGCACCAAGGATGTGAAAGATCTAATTGTATGTGTGTCAAATGTGTTAAAATGAAACAGTATGCTTGTTCTACTGAGTGCTGTGCAAGATCTTAATATGATGGTGGAGTTGAGATAATATGAATGTCCTACCATTTCACATTGTACTTCTTTTGAATTAAGATAACATGCTGAGATTGAGGTGGTGAGAGGAAATGTATACACTTCATGCAAATAGGTTGCCACATACATTTCTATACTACACATGGGGAATGTTAAGAAGAGAACCATGCACACAAACAATTAAGTCTATTGGTCAGCTAAGCATCTATGTAGATAAGGACCGTATACTCATAGCTTTATGGCTAGTGCAATTGTTTTTCTGACATAGTGGTGGATTTCCAGAAGGTTGGAATGTTGACAAACCCAGGGTGAGAATAGTTGTTTGGTGGGGCAAGGTAGGGAGCACTGTGGAGTAAAAGGACATCTGGATATTGGTAAGTTTATTGTTCTTGCAAGAGGCTGATCAGTTTGCACATTGTGTGCTTCTTCTTGTGAATTATTTTTCAATCAAGCATTGTGGTGAATTTGCAGTGTGGCAAATCTTTGAATATGTGTCCAGGGAAACTAAGAAGCATTGCAGTGTAAGATTTCTACTGAATAACACTTATAATCCTTACTGTTTAGTTTTTTTTTTGGGGGGGGGGGTTCTACACCGAATATGGTGTCATGGAAGGAAAAACAAACACTGTTAAGCAAATGTAGTTTAATTTCTGTGCTAACACATACAGTTTTGCTAAGTAATACTTCTTGCAAATGTTAAGCTGTCTTCCTGTTTTTTACTGACTTCTTGAGACACTTTAAACACTGTGAAACATGCTGAACACTGTTGACTGCTTAATTTTTTTTCATGTTAGTATTAGGATTACCTAGCATAGTAAGATACTAACATACCAGCATTGTAGCCCTTGTGTTCTTTTAGGTTTGCTTTATAGTTTTGGACCCATGGTGGAAAGTGATTCAGGTCTCACTCCTACTTGCAGCCTGCTCTCTTACACATCTGCGAGGCTTGAGTCTTGTTTAAGTTGTTTCAGATGGACTGAAGTTATTTAGCTAAGTCTACTGTTATGTGTGCAAGAGGTACTGTTAGACTCTTATAGTGCATATGCAGCTAGCAGCTTGTTGGATTATGCATTTTTGTTGTTCCAGCACTGTATGCAAAGTAATGGCTCCTTCTCTTTCACCTAAATATCCAAGCTCCCATGCCACACACACACTCAGGTTCAAAGTATGTGTTGTGTACATTGCCAGTACACTTCTCCTCCCTTTCCCAGCATCTGTGTTTTGGAATAGTCTGGCTGAGTGTGCATAATTTATCCTTTTTTTTCCCCTGCTGAACAAGCCTATCATGTCCAGCTTGTTCATCCTCTTGTTCAATGGTTGAATGTGTTACTAGCAGCACTTACTTTGCAGATGTCACTCCATTCCATCCTTTCTGTTGATTTACTGTCCCCACTTGTCCTGCCCCAGCTGCTTGTGAAGTAGCAAACTGTTCCACTGGATAACACATCTACTGGTAATGCATTGTGCCAGGTGGCAATGTATACATTAAACAGTATCTCATCATGTTCATTCTGTCATTCTCATAGCTTGGCCACCACTGTCCCCACTTCCTCCTGTTGGGAAACAGAGAGATATTGTTTTTGATGCCCAACTAGATGTGTGCAATGAGTATTAAAAAGAACAGTGGTCTGAATACTGAGCTCTGTGGAACAGTCTTTGCAACTACATGTGGGGATGAGAGAAGTACACTCACTAACACACTGTCTTGGCTTTCTTAAACTCTGTGCCCTACTTTTGTCCTGAGCTTTGCAAGCATAGTTCTATCTACTCGTTTAATTCCCAGATTGGCATGTGGTCCTGAGTTGTTAAAAACTTTGTGTATAAACACAGTGTCTTAATGCTGCTAACTGGCTCCTGTCTTTCTCTTGTATCTTAATATATTGAATAAACCATTTTTTCTTTGCAAAACACTATCACTTGTACTTCTATTATGCATTCATTTGAAAAGATAGGGATGACCAGGTTCTCTGAGGATGAAAGACCCTTCATCTACCAATAATCTTCATTTTCATTGACATCCTGGTTGGGCTTCTGCATAGGGAGTTCCAGGGTGTCCAGCATATTTTGTATAAATGTAAACATAGAGGATTGATCCTTGTGGTCCCCTAGGGGATCCCCAAGATGATGGTCTGGGGACTCCTGTGGCTCAAGGCCCTCAAAATCCATGTCAGGGGCATCATAAAATTGATCATCATCTGCATCACCCTCACAGTCTATAGAAGAGAGAATTGTGGAAAAGTGCTTGCCAACCCCAGTAAATCGAAGACCCATCTTTTGAAGGGTCTGAAACAGTTACCATGCTTTTTCCATATCTTGCACTGAATGGAGAACCTGTGCAGTTTGTACGTGTTTTGTTTTTTCTGTATGCTTTAAGCTGCTTGTTGTCTTGCTATTGGATTTCTTAGGAGCAATAGGAGCATATCTGTCTTGACAGAGTTTCTTTTTAGCCACTTCATCAGATGCTTGATCAAGTTTCCTTTTTTTGTAACTCTTATTGTTTTTCAATTTGTGAGGACTTCATCTTTGGAAGCTTTATTTTTTGGCTGGGATCTGTAGTGTTCCTCAGCATCTCTGCTTTTGGTATTAGTAATTTTGAATGGCCCCTCATTGGAAGCCTTTGATTTATCCTGTGCCATAATAATCAAAGGTTTGTCTGCTATGTTTGCCGTTTTAAGCAAAGTAAACCAGTCCTAGACCTACACACTGAGTGCAGGTTTCTGTGGAATGTCACTGGCCAGTCCTGCACCAGTTAATAAACTCTGTCTATTATTAGTACCTATTTTTTTTTTTTTGGGTTGTAGAACTGGGATCTATACTAGTGCCAATCTTAACACCCTCACACCTGAATTTTTTTCAGTTAGAATATTAATAAATTGTTCATGTTGCATAAAAAAAATAATTTTCTCAGCAGTGCCACAAGATAGACAAAAGGTTTTCTATATTTGATACAGTGTGACCTGGCCTACTAAAACAAATACTGCATGGACTGATCTGAAATCCCAACGTCACACTACAGGTGCACAAACAACACATCTTTGATCATAAAATGGTGCCAAAATCAAGTTCTGGTGCCCCCTGTTGGTCAGTAAAATACCAATATAGGTCTGGGTACTTTAGGCATGACTAAGGGTGACAACCCCACAACATAGTGTATGGAAAAGTGTGATCTGGATAGGTATCACTGGGGTTGTGATACATTGTTGTGTGTTTTTGTTAGTCTACAGCCCTCAATAAAACTCCTAGAAATCATTAAATTCAGGCCTTCCTATACCTAAAACTCATTTTCTCAGCAGTGCAACATGGTGAAGGCCTAAGGTTTCCTGTTTTGGGTGCCGGATTGTCTGGAGTATAACAATTGGCCCTATAATGACCAATATGAGATCCTAACGTCACACTACTGGTGCACGAACAACACCACTTTGATCATAAAATGGGGCCAAAATCAAGTTCTGGTGCCCCCTGTTGGTCGGTAAAATACCAAATGTAGGTCTGGGTACTTCAGGCATGACTGAGGGTGACAACCCCACACCATATTGTATGAAAAAGTATGATTTGGGTAGATATCAGATGGTTTGCGACACGTTGTCCTGTGTTTTTGTTAGTCTACAGTCCTCAACACAACTCTCAGAAACCATCAAATTCAGGCCTTCCTATACCTAAAACTCATTTTCTCAGCAGTGCAATATGGTAGAGGACTAAGATTTTCTATTTTGGGTGCTGGATTGACTGGGGCATGACAGTTGGCCATGTATTGACCAATATAAGACCCCAAGGTCACACTAAAGGTGCACAAACAACACAACTTTGATCATAAAATGGTGTCAAAATCAAGTTCTGGTGCACCCTGTTGGTCGGTAAAATACCAAATGTAGGTCTGGGTACTTCAGGCATGTATTGTAGTGATAACCCCACACCGTATTGTATGAAAAAGTTTGATTTGGATAGGTATCACATGGTTTGCGACACATTGTCATGTGTTTTTGTTAGTCTTCAGCCCTCAACACAACTCTTAGAAATCATTAAATTCAGGCCTTCCTATACATAAAACTAAGTTTCTCAGCAGTGCAACATGGTAGAGGCCTAAGGCTTCCTGTTTTGGGTGCCGGATTAACTGGGGTATAACTGTGGGCCATGTATTGACCAATATGAGACCCCAACGTCAGACTACAGGCGCACAGACAACACAACTTTGATCATAAAATGGTATCAAAATCAAGTTCTAGTGCACCCTGTTGGTGGGTAAAATACCAGATTTAGGTCTGGGTTCTTCAGTCATGTGATGGAGTGACAATCCCACACTGTATTGCATGAAAAAGTGTGATCTGAATAGGTATCACTGGGTGTGTGACACACTGTCATGTGTTTTTGTTAGTCTACAGCCCTCAACAAAACTCTTAAAAATCATCAAATTCAGGACTTCCTATACCTAAAACTAATTTTCTCAGCAGTGCAACATGGTGAAGGCCTAAGGTTTCCTGTTTTGGGTGCCGGATTGTCTGGAGTATAACAATTGGTCCTATAATGACCAATATGAGATCCTAACGTCACACTACTGGTGCACGAACAACACCACTTTGATCATAAAATGGGGCCAAAATCAAGTTCTGGTGCCCCCTGTTGGTCGGTAAAATACCAAATGTAGGTCTGGGTACTTCAGGCATGACTGAGGGTGACAACCCCACACCATATTGTATGAAAAGTATGATTTGGGTAGATATCAGATGGTTTGCGACACGTTGTCCTGTGTTTTGTTAGTCTACAGTCCTCAACACAACTCTCAGAAACCATCAAATTCAGGCCTTCCTATACCTAAAACTCATTTTCTCAGCAGTGCAATATGGTAGAGGACTAAGATTTCCTATTTTGGGTGCTGGATTGACTGGGGCATGACAGTTGGCATGTATTGACCAATATAAGACCCCAAGGTCACACTAAAGGTGCACAAACAACACAACTTTGATCATAAAATGGTGTCAAAATCAAGTTCTGGTGCACCCTGTTGGTCGGTAAAATACCAAATGTAGGTCTGGGTACTTCAGGCATGTATTGTAGTGATAACCCCACACCGTATTGTATGAAAAAGTTTGATTTGGGTAGGTATCACATGGTTTGCGACACATTGTCATGTGTTTTTGTTAGTCTTCAGCCCTCAACACAACTCTTAGAAATCATTAAATTCAGGCCTTCCTATACATAAAACTAAGTTTCTCAGCAGTGCAACATGGTAGAGGCCTAAGGTTTCCTGTTTTGGGTGCCAGATTGACTGGGGTATAACAGTTGGCCATGTATTGACCAAAATGAGACCCCGTCACACTACAGGTGCAAAAAACAACACAACTTTGACAACAAAATAGTGTCAAAATCAAGTTCTGGTGCCCCCTGTTGGTTGGTAAAATACCAAATGTAGGTCTGGATACTTCAGGCATGAATGAGGGTGACAACCCCACACCATATTGTATGGAAAAGTATGATTTGGGTAGGTGTCACAAGGTTTGCGACACATTGTCGTGTGTTTTTGTTAGTCTACAGCCCTCAACACAACTCTTAGAAATCATCAAATTCAGGCCTTCCTATACCTAAAACTAATTTTCTCAGCAGTGCAACATGGTAGAGGCCTAAGATCTCCTGTTTTGGGTGCCAGATTGACTGGGGTATAACAGTTTGCCCTGTATTGACCGATATGAAACCCTAGCTTCACACTACAGGTGCACAAACAGCACAACTTTGATAATAAAATGGTGTCAAAATCAAGTTCTGGTGCCCCCTGTTGGTCAGTAAAATACCAAATTTAGGTCCGAGTACTTCAGGCATGACTGAGGGAGGCAACCCCACACCATATTGTATGAAAAAAATATAATTTTTGTAGGTAACACATGGTTTGCAATACATTGTCGTGTGTTTTTGTTAGTCTAGAGCCCTTAACACAACTCTTAGAAATCATCAAATTCAGGCCTTCCCATACCTAAAACTCATTTTCTCAGCAGTGCAACATGGTAGAGCCTCATGTTTCCTGTTTTGGGTGCTGGATTGACTGGGGTATAACTGTTGGCTGTCTATTGACCAATATGAGAAACCAACGTCACACTACAGGGGCACAAACAAGACAACTTTGATCATAAAATGGTGTCAAAATCAAGTTCTTGTGCCCCCTGTGGGTCAGGAAAATACCAAATGTAGGTCTTGGTACTTCAGGCATGTGTTGGAGTGACAACCCCAGACGGTATTTTATGAAAAAGTGTGATCTGGATAGGTATCACTGGGTTTGTGACACATTGTCGTGTGTTTTTTTCTAGTGCCCCCTGTTGGTCGGTGAAATACCAAATGTAGATATGAGTACATCAGGCCCTGAGTAAAAATCTAATGGACACAACAAATATGAATACAATTTTTTTAACATTATAATATATTTCTAATTTTGAATAACATGAAACAATAACATTATTAATACTCTACAACTATAACTGAATATGGACATGGACAGAAAGCATTTTGATATTTTGATATTTTTTTTTATCAACACTCCCTGGTGATGCACCAGCCAGTGCAAACTATGTATGAATTGATACATTCCTTTGTCAGGATTGAAGTTTGATGAAGATGGACTGTTGCTTGACATTATGCTTCCATGGGGAATGCAGATTGATAGACTGTAAAAGAATTGAAAAAAAGTACAATTAGAAAAACATATGAAACATATTCAGCTGAGAAATTCACATCAATATACCTGTGAATCTGTGCGGAAGGGGCCGAACAGTCATTAAAACAATTTAAAAAAAATGGAATATCTACTTGCCTTGTCATTGCCAGTAGTTTATCACAGTGTGGTATTTCTGAAAGCAGTTTCTTTCTGCTGAAAGGCACAGATGTACACCACATTGTTTACAGGCAACATGGGACCTGTGTCTTCCCTCACGATGGTCCTTTCCCTCTCTTTTCTGTGTCTCATTGCAGATAAAATCCTGCTGGGTTGTCTCACTGATTACTGGCATGTGTGTTGCAATTGTTATACGATCCGGATGTGGTGTAACTGATGGTCTTCTGGGCATTTTTCTGGAACTAAACACTCTAATGAGTTCTCGTGCCACAGCAAGTCTAAACGACAAATAGTCTTTGCTTCTGGATGATGTATTGGGTGACATTGTATCTGTGTCCATATTACTTTCTCTGCAATGCGACTTATAAATGATATAAGCATTCAGAAGGCAGCATTCAATAATGTAACCGAACAGTTGCTTCCACCATTTCTTAGCTTGGTGGTAGATATTGTATAATGAGATCATGTGATCTCATCTATCAACTTCCCTCATATGCTTCATATAATCCACAAGTGGTGCAGAACAAGGTAGAGCCACAGTAGTACCGTCTTTCTGCACCAGGTCTGCAGTTGGCAATCTCTCTCTGCCATCATGTGGATTGTGGATCGATGACAAGCAGTATACTGCCCTCTTATTATACCACTGTGTGGCCAGCAATGGTCCATTAGTTCTCCATTCCATTTCACCACGTTCCATTTTATTAACTTCTCATTTGGATGCTACACTGTCCTTTGGGAAGTCTTTCCTGTTTGAACGGATAGTGCCACATCAATACAGTCCCTTCGTCAAAAGCATCCTCAGTAGCTCTGGACTTGTATAATAATTGTCCATGTACAGGTGGTGATATGTATTAGTTAGTTTTTATGTCAACGTTAAGACAACTCTTGTAGGAAGTGTTGTGTCTGTTGCCTCTGTATTTTCAATCACATTTTTCCTAGTGTACACTTGTAAGTTCAAAATGTACCCAGATTTGGCCTCAGAAAGAAACCATACTTTCAATCCCCATTTCTGGGGCTTAGCTTTCATATATTGCACAGATGAAAGGCGTCCTTTGTATGGAACCATTGCCTCAACAATAGTCAGCTCCTTGTCACATGCATAGTCAGTCAAAACTTGGGTACTATGGTGTCAAGGAAATTCCTTACTTTCCTAAGCTTGTCATTAGGAACTGAGCCACCAATACCTACATCACTGATGTCCTGTTCTACATGCAGGTATCTTCCAAGCATACAGAAGCGGTGTCTTCTCTTGATCTGACTGACATCTGGTTGTTTAATAAATTTCTCTGAGCACCAATACATCGATAATCTTGGCAGGTGTACAATGCCCATGATTATGCATAATCCAAAGTATGCTTTCATCTCTTCTGCATTTGTTGGCTCCCGAAGGCATTTTATGTTTCTTAGGTTTTGCACTTCTCACAGCAGCTGCATACGAATTTGCTCACTGTGCAGTCTTCTCGTATGTGTCTTCAGAAAAAAATCTTGACATGCATGCAGCTTCAGTAAATTCACCTGTGAAGCGAAGAATCACACCGACAGGAAGACAAAATGGAATGATACATGTATCTGTCAATGTGTGTGACCATTCAGTTTCAGAAGAGTCACTAAAACCATTTTTTTGTGGTGCTGTTTAGGTTTTTCTGTTACTGCTTCCTTTTTGGGCAACATGTTTGCTTTGTTTTGCTGATGGACTATAATCTTCATCACTCAGATTTTCTTGCTCATGTGCTGCATGTAAGTGAGTATGAACCTGGAATTTTTTGCTCTTATTCTGCCTTGAAAGGTTGACATTTGTTTTACTCTGATTTTCTTGATTGGTATTATTTATTTTTGTTTCATCAATGTTCTCAACACTAGCACTTGCTCCACAAGTATTTTTTTCTTCTGTGTGTTATGACATTACTGCTATACAAAGGTGTTGCCACAGACAGTGAAGGTGTTGTACATTTGGATGGCATTTTCTTATTTTCCAACCTTGTATGTGTAGCACCCAGAACATGATCATCAGTTGGCACTGAAGACACCACCAGACATGTTTTTCTCTCATTCTATTTCCTGTGTCCTGTATTTTTATATTACTGAGTGATGGCCACATTACCTCAGTATCTGAATCCGAACTACTGCTGCTGTCACTTAAGGCTGGATCATCACTGTCAATTAAAATATCCTCCAATGCCTCATTAGCTGTCTTTAGCGACTTTCTTGTCACTTTTGTATTTTTGCAAACAATTATTCAAAATCTGTCAGAGGTACTATTGTCTGAGAGACTACAGATTGTTTACCAAATACTGTGAATCAGTGGACAAATAAAACTGTTTCCTCGGGTTACATTGAATGTCACTGGAATGTAGGTATTAAAAAAATATATACTACATGAAACCATTGTCATTCTCATAATTGTTATGAAAATTACTTAACAAACAAACCATTTATCTGTGCTACATCACAGTCTAACCAGCAGAGGGAGAGAGAAAGGCAGACACAGAGAGTGAGAGAGAGACAGAGAGCAGATGAGCTTAGGGTAAGGGGGATAATCAGGAAGCAATTCTAGGAGCTTACAGGAAATCAGTGTGCAGCAATTCAGATGGCTAAATGATGGGAAAGCAAGAAGACAAGTAAACCACTGTGAGTTTCCTAACACTGGAAAGTACTGAGGTATGAACCATTTATCATGGCTAACAAGTATTTGTACAAGTATAAAACAGTTGATGAGAAAATGAGCATTTGCTATGGCAAGTCACAAGCTGGTGACTGTACAGAATTGTATTGTAAGTGGCCAAATAACAGACAACACTACAGTCACTATATGTTGTGGCATGGCTGAGAAAATAGGTGTCTGTGCCTAGATTTTGTATTTCCGGAGGTCCACAGGGGTGACCAGCCATGAATTTCAAGCCATTTTTGCACACAGTTGTGATGCGTGTGTACTTCCGGTGTGACTTTGGGGTCTCAATTTGGTCCACACAGGGTCATTTGTAGTAGCCAAGGTCCCACTGCATCCAAAACAGAAAACCTTTTATCTCTATGTAGTGGCATGGCTGAGACAATGGATTTTAGGTAAAATAAGGCCTCAATTCAGTGTTTCTCCTGAATTGCGATTGAAGGTATGGACCAACAAAACACACGAAAATGTACCACAAGCAATGTGATAACAACCCAGATCAGACTTTTTTATTCAACCTAGTGCCTGTGCATTGCCAAATGACATGTATGGCTTACAAAAAACTATATTTTTGAATTTCTGGAGGTCAGCGGGGGGGTGGGGTGTCAGGCCTGAATTGCAGGCCATTTTTACATCACAGTTGTGATGCTTGTGTACCTCCAGTGTGCCGTTGGGGTCTCAATTTGGTCCACACAGGGTCATTTGTAGTAGCCCAGGTCCCACTGCATCTAAAACAGAAAACCTTTCGTCTCCATGTAGTGGCAAGGCTGAGAAAATGTTTTTTAGGTAAAATAAGGCCTCAATTCAGTGTTTCTCCTAAATTGCGAATGGAGGTATGGCTCAACGAAAAACACGACAATGCACCACAAGCAATGAGATAGCAACCCAGATCAGACTTTTTTATTCAACCTAGTGCCTGTGCATTGCCAAATGACATGTATGGCTTACAAAAACCAAGATTATTTTATTTCTGGAGGTCTGCGGGGCGGGGGTCAGGCCTGATTTGCAGGCCTTTTTTGCATCACAGTTGTGATGCTTGTGTAACTCCGGTGTGCCATTGGGGTCTCAATTAGGTCCACACAGGTTCATTTGTAGTAGCCCAGGTCCCACTGCATCTAAAACAGAAAACCTTTCATCGTAGTGGCATGCCTGAGAAAATGGGTTTTAGGTAAAATAATGCCTCAATTCAGTGTTTGTCCTGAATTGTGATTGGAGGTATGGACCAACAAAAAAACACAACAATGACCCACAAGCAATGTGATAACAACCCAGATCAGACTTTTTTATGCAGCCTTATGCCTGTGCATTGCCAAATAACATGTATGGCTTACAAAAATCTAGATTTTTGTATTTCTGGAGGTCCGCAGGGGGGTCAGGCCTGAATTGCAGGCCATTTTTTCATCACAGTTGTGATGCTTGTGTACCTCCGGTGTGCCGTTGGGGTCTCAATTTGGTCCATACAGGGTCATTTGTAGTAGCCTAGGTTCCACTGCATCTAAAACAGAAAAACTTTCGTCTCTATGTAGTGACATGGCTGAGAAAATGGGTTTTAGGCAAAAAAAGGCCTCAATTCAGTGTTTCTCCTAAATTGCGATTGGAGATATGGACCAACAAAAAAACACAACAATGCACCACAAGCAATTTGACACCAACTTAGATATTATTTTTCTAGGCTGCCTGGTGCCTGTATGTTGTCACATGACTTGCACGGCTAACACAAACCTAGACTTTGTATTTCTGATCATTTTTATATCAGTTTACATTAGCAATGTGATACCAACCCAGATCAAACTTTTTTATAAAGCCTGGTGCCTGTGCATTGTCACATGACTTGCATGGTTGACAAAAAACAAGATTTCCTGTTTCTGCAAGTCTGTGGGGGCGATCAGTCATGAATTTCAGGCCATTTTTACATCACACTTGTGACGCTTGTGTACCACCGTTGTGACTTTGGGGTCTCAATTAGGTCCATACAGGGTCATTGGTAGTAGCCAGGGCCCCTGGTGTTCTGCGGCAGAATTTTCTGATTTCTGCGGCAGGGCTCCTTGACTTCTGCGGCAGCATTTTCTGATTTCTGCAGCACGATTTATTCATTTCTCTGGCAGAATGCAGTGCTGTCATTGGCTAAATATGATGTGATGTCATCGATGACATCATATGCTGAGCATAGAGGAGGGGCTTCAGGATAAACGAGGTAGGAAAGAAAGCCTGACACTATGGAAAAACAATATATTTATATGAAAATTCACCAAAAACAATGAATTCTGTGGCACTATATATATTCTGCAGTATGATGCAAATTCTGCGGCAAATTCTGCAACCGCAGAACCGCAGAATTCCAGGGGCCTTGGTAGTAGCCCAGGTCCCACTGCATCCAGACCAGAAAACTCAAAGTCTATATGTTGTGGCATGTCTGAGAAAATGGGTTTTAGGGAAAATAAGGCCTCAATTTAGTTTTACTCCTGAATTGTGACTTTTTTATTTTTCATTTTGCCAGACCATTTTCAAATGACACGCCTGAGGTACATGGAACTGTTGTTTTTGAGGTCGAAATGAGTTTACCTTAGGTGTTCTTTTTTGATTTGTGCGGGTCTGGGGTCATTCCTCTCGTCCCACTTCATCAATATAAAAAATGATTTTTAGAGAAGGTCACACCATGTTTTAGTCACGTATGTGTGACTGAGGTGTGCCCGTGGGGTTCGGTTTTGGTCCCTAATGGATCTGATACAGTGGTTTAGTTCCTACTCCCTCCAATACAGAATACCTGATGTCTATATGTCGAAGTATGGCAAACCTTCTATAATATCCTCAAAACTGTGGATGTTCAAGTACTGTACTGATTGACAAAACCTTGTAACAATGTGCTACAAACTAATTACTGCAATATAGCTTGCTTAGCTAGGTCACATACACCGATTACAGTGGACTTACCTGCCACAGGATGCCAGGTCATGGTCCGAAGAGTTGTGCCAATGTACCTGTAAAAGAAAAATAGAACAGAGGTCACAAAGGATCCGCAGCTCTTATGAGGTCCACAGTGCCACAAAGAACGTGATAAAATAAAGAATACATATCTGAAATGGTAGGAGCTCTCCTCTGATCAGATCTGTAAAAATAAGAGAGACACACATTTAGATGTAATACTGTTTTGGTGTTGTCACATTACTGCTTGAGTTTACACATCATATTTGTTTATACATATTATGACTTTCCAGTTCTGTAGTTAAGAATTTATGTAGTGGTTATTGTTTTCCAGTAACTAGGGCTTCATAAACCTGATTACAAGCTTTTGAACCCCCCCATAAGAAAAAACTGAAAAATAAATCCCAATTACTCAGCTTTTCATGCAAAGTTGCTTTTGTGACACAGCAATGAGACTAGAGATGCAGTGAATTTAAAATTCGTTGGTGAAGTGCACGCTAAGTGGGCACTTTGCGTTGCGGAGTGGGCAATGCAAAGTGCTCACTTCGCCTTGTTATTACCACTTCGCGTTGGCATAATGAGAACGTGAAATAAGGCAAAGTCATTGTTTTTAATGGACTTTGCGTTCCTCATTATGATTCTAAGTGATCCACTTGGTTTTTTCAAACTTGGCAGCCCCCCCCACAGATCACATGGCTTACAACACTGTAAGTCACATACTCTTTAGCCAGGCAGGAAGGAAGTGAGTCACACAGACAGGTTCACTTTCTCCTGTGCAGATTGAGAGAGAGGAGTGTTTGTGTACTAGAGAGAGAGGAGTGTTTTTTTTGATTGCAGAGAGAGTTGAAATTTGATACTTAACCCAACAGCTTTTTTAAAAGCTACATTTTTTGTCATTTCTGTACTGTTTTTTATTTAATTTGTTCTTTCTGTAAATTTTATTTTTCTTACCGACTTAGTTGTTTGTCTGTGTGTGTGTGACTGTGTGTGTGTTGTGCTTGTGTCGTGAGATGGAGCAGGGTGAGGGAATGTCTGGGGCGGGGGCAGCTCTGGGAGAGCATGGTAGTATGCGTCGTCATACCGTGTGCATGCATAGGGGGCATGGGTGCCCATTTGTGTTGGACCGCTCTAAACTTCTGAGTTTCCAACCCCCGGAAGCAGGACCAGCACCACCTCCTGACTCTGAGGCAGTTCAACCACCACCACCAAGTCCAGCACAAGGTCCTTTGGAGCAGGATGTGCCTGTTCACCCAGGCCCAGGTGTGGATCCTACCATCAGAACTGTTGAGCAGAGTGAGCAGCCTACTGCCAATTCATCTGGCCCTCCCCTGCTTGTGCTTGGTCCTCCCCGCACCTCCGTTGTTTGGCAGTTTTTTGACTGTGTCGAGGGGGACAGCAGCATGGTTAAGTGTCACCTATGTGCGGTGGAGGTGCGCCGTGGCCCCTGGAGGAGTCACCTTGGGACTGGGGGCCAGCGCACCCATGTGCTTAATCACCACCAGTTGGAGTGGCAGGCTGCCACAGAATGGACCATGTCTGCGCCTGCTGGCCATTCCGTGGCAGAGGGTACCACTGTGCATAGCAGGCGTGGCATCCCTAAGAAGGGGAGGGCCACAGCAGCACCTGTTTCTACACCAGCACCCCCCCCACCACCAGCAGGTCAGCCTGTCGAAGGAGTGCTCGCCAGAGATGTGCGTGTAACTCTGTCTGACCTGGTAGTTCTCTGGAGTGCTGTTGAGGAGAACAGCGAGAGGATGAGTGCTGTGGAGCAGTGGCTGGATGACATAGAGGGACATCAGCTTCAAAATATGTCCATGCTGGAACTGCTACTGGATCACCATAGGATCCCACATTAGTTTTGTTTCCTCACACCATGTCTCCCCCACCTTCCTTGCTGTGCCATAAAATGTATTCCTCCACCATCCCTGACCCTTGTATGTAATTATGCCCTTTTTTTGTTGTCTTCAGTATGTGTTACACTTTGTATTCTGGGGCCCCTTCCTTCTGTTAATTGTCTGTCTGTTTTGTGTATGTGCGCTGTTTTGGTGCCTCATTTTTCTGCATCAACAAAAGGCATCTGTCTTGTGTCCAGAAAATTGACAAGTGATAACACAGTGAAATGAGACTGCTTCAGCAGATACAAAGTCCCCCAGAATTTATGGCGCACTCAGTCATGCGCACAACAGTGGCACAGAGTCCCCAGATTTTTTTTCAGGCCCAGAATGCATCCTCCTTGTGTGCAGAAAATTGACAAGTGGTAACATAGTGAAATGAGACTGTTTCAGCACATACAAAGTCCCCCAGAATTAATGGCGCACTCAGTCATGTGCACAACAGTTGCACAGAGTCCCCAGATTTTTTCTGCAGTCCCACAATGCATCCTCCATGTGTTCAGAAAATTGACAAGTGGTAACACAGTGAAATGAGACTGATTCAGCAGATACAAATCCCCCCCAGAATTTATGTCACAATCAGTCATGCGCACAACAGTGGCACAGAGTCCCCAGATTTTTTCTGCCGGCCCAGAATGCATCCTCCTTGTGTGCAGAGAAGTGAAACGTGATCATCTCAACTGGATTGAAAGGTTCCCTTTGGATGTACAGTAATAGTAGCCTTGGTGAGCAGATATATATATATATATTTGTGTATGTTGTAGGTGATGATGAGGGGGGTTGAACTTGACATGGACATGTATTCATACCATTGTTCTGCATCACACACAGGTGACTCCGTCTCTGAACTGTTACTGTGCACCGTCCAGTGCTTAATGAGAATGTTTTGTACCTAAATGGAACTGGATAACTCTCAAGCATATGAAGATAAGTATTTCTTTTTTTTGAGGGGGGATCATATTTTCAGTTTTGTCTGTAATGGTTTGCTATTTTTTTATTTCTTCACAGATTTCATCAGCATCCTTCTGGAGTCCGGTTCTTAATGATGGTCATGGTCATGGAATGAAATGACTTCTGCGTGTTACATGTGTGCCCAAGCTCGGGTCAGGGAAGGGTGTGCCTGATCATGTTGATGAACTTCTTTGGATAAGGCCACTTTGACAGAACAACAAAGTATCGTGAATTTTCCTAAAAAAAGAATGAATGACTTCTTAAAAGTTACAACTTCATTGTTATGTGTCCCTCCCTGGTTCTCAAATCTCAATCCCTATTGTCAACTAAGTTACATTTCAGAGACACATCTGGTCAAGTACTAAGACAACCTGTTGTTTGCAATATTTGCAGCAGTCTTTACAAAGCAATGAAATGAATGAAATAAAATCTTCATACTTACCAGAATGGATTTCACATGGACATTACATCGCTTCCTCTCTGTCTGTACGATACAGCTACAGCATCTTTCCCAACGAGTAATAGTACCGATGCAGCCTGTTTTTTGTTATCTTGTAAAAGAAACAAAATAAGTGTACTGTATGTGTTTTGCCACTGCGACTCTGAAAAGCTACAGAAAACAAAACAGACAACTTAAGGAAGTGAGGCAGCATAACAAACAGGAGTGCACATACTCACTTTATGGTTTAAATATTAAGAACCTGCTGGTGGTGGTGGTGCACTGGTAGACTGGTGGTCCGTGGTGGGCAGACAGACTCATGGTGGCAGCAGACTTGGATAACATCAGTCCCGATGGTCGTGGTGGTCCATGGGGGGCAGACAGACTCATGGTGGCAGCAGACTTGGATAACATCAGTCCTGGTGGTGGTGGCAGTCCATGGGGGGCAGACAGACTCATGGTGGCAGCAGACTTGGATAACATCAGTC
The DNA here is from genome assembly GCA_016271365.2 of Neoceratodus forsteri. Lineage (NCBI taxonomy): Eukaryota > Metazoa > Chordata > Ceratodontiformes > Ceratodontidae > Neoceratodus > Neoceratodus forsteri. The sequence continues at coordinate 208,994,036 of CM057451.1, forward strand.
CTGGTGGTGGTGGTCCACAGTGGGCAGACAGACTCATGGTGGCAACAGACTTGAATAACATCAGTCCTGGTGGTGATGGTGGTCCATGGGGGGCAGACAGACTCATGGTGGCAGCAGACTTGGATAATATCAGTCCCAGTGGTGGTGGTGGTCCATGGGGAGCAGACAGACTCATGGTGGCAGCAGACTTGGATAATATCAGTCCCAGTGGTGGTCCATGGGGGGCAGACAGACTCATGATGGAAGCAGATTTGGATAACATCAGTCCCAGTGGTGGTGGTGGTGGTCCATGGGGGGCAGACAGATCATGGTGGCAGCAGACTTGGATAACTTCAGTCCCGGTGGTGGTGGTCTGGGGTGGGGGGGGCACACCGCCTTTTAAATACTGCAGTTAAAACCTGCCAACATTAACCACATCATCATCCTCATAAAGAAAATTGCCCTCACAGTCATCGATGTCTGAAGTCTGACCACTGGGAAATTCTTTCTCCATTGTGTCATCATCTACTTCAGTGGTGGGCTGTTTCAAGCAGCCACTGCCAGTGCCACCAGGATGCTCATTTTCCACATCAGCAAGACCACCATGACTAGGCCGGGGTACGAATACCGAGGTTGCAGTCTGTGCTGGTATGGTGCCTCTCATTCATTTTAATGAATGTTAGCAAACTAACATTTGCAGGAGACAGGTTTGTCAGACGATCCCTGACTATTGCACCTGCTGAGCTGAATACCCTCTCAACACTTACACTGGAGGGTGGGCATGTGAGTTACTTCAGTGCCACTGCAGTCAGCTCTGGCCATTCACTGACCTTTCCACTCCAGTACAAAAGAGGATCTTCACTTATTGTCAGATGCCTGTTTTCAGACAAATATGACTCAACCATTCTCTGTGCCACACTAAGTCCTATTGTTGATGCATCAGGCTGTTCCCCGGAATCATTAATGTCACAAATACCCACTTGGGACAAAGCCTCCCAAAGCGGGTTGATGCCAGCCACTTTTGATGACAGACCACCAGGAACTACAGTCCTCTTAACCTTGCATGACATGCTTGCTGGTCCTCCAGCTACACCTTCAGCTGGATTATGCTGCTGAGGTTTGCAAACCTTGGCACATGACTTCTGTGCCCCATGAACCAAGCGAACCAGTTGACCACTGATATTTTTTACCTGTTCAGGCCCTCCCTCCCGACAGTACTGATGCAATTCCACATTTGTATCGTGGGTCCAGCATTGTTGCCATGGCAAAGTTGTCACTACGCTGAATGCTCACAATGTGACGATTCTGGTCGAATACTGTCAGCATGTGGTGCAGTAACATACTGCTACCACTGTCTCCAGCAACATCAAGGCTATGCTGTACATTCACCAATGTCTGCCTCAGGACCCGCAGCCATGGAATTGATTGGCTAATGGAGGCAGACTCACCACTCACTGCCTGGGTGGCATGTTCAAAAGGCCGCAAAATTGTTATTACAGAGTCCATGAGGTGCCATTGTTCAGTCGTCATAGACATGGAGGCCCAAGAACTGTTACGGCTAGTGTGCATAACAAGATATTCTGTGATGGCTTTGTATTGTTCATACAACCTCTCTGCCATGTATAATGTGGAGTTCCATCGGGTGACAACTTCCAGCTTCAAGTGGTGCTGAGGCAGGCTGTTTTGCATCTGCAACTACCGCAGTTGGTCACGGGCCTTTCCAGATCTTGAAAAGTGAGAGCAGATACGTCGTGCAGTGGTCAGCATTTCCTTTACATCAGGGTGCTGCAGAAACTCCTGAACCATAAGATTTAAACAGCGGGCCATGGATGGAACATGAAAAAAAACACCATTCGTGATGCATTTTACCACATTTGACCCATTGTCACTTGCTATAAACACAGGTCTCAGGGACAGAGGGTTTAGCCATCTCTCAATTTCAGTCAGTACCATATCCAACATGTTCTCTCCAATGTGTGAACACATCACACTGTGCATAGCAATTGTTGCATGCTGACGAATTCCAGGAAGATTGCTACCGTGACAATCCACCTTCCTGCACTGATTATTCACACTACCAGCATCACAAACAACCCCCGGCACCTGCGCCCAGTGTGCAGTTATACACAGATATGAACTACCCGCTGTTTTGCCACTTGTCCACATATCCATACTTAAATGGATGAATGGAGAGGAGGAATGTTGAAGGGCATGTCTTACGGAGTCTGAGACAGTGCGGAACAACTCAGGAACAGCACGGGTAGAAAAGTATGTCCTGGATGGGACTTTCCATTTTGTACAGGCAAGCAAACCACCAGAACCCAGAATTCTCCACAAAGGAGAAGGGCAAAAGATCGACTGCCAGCATTTCCACTACGACAGCATTAAGTTCATGTGACACTATATGATTAGGGGGGTACTTCAGCTTATGTGCAAAAACATTCTGTAACGTGGGCTGACTTAAACGTTTTACAGGGTGTGTGTTGGTCACAAATGGTTGTGCTCTGTGATGAATGGCATTGGCAGGGGGTGGAGTGTGGACATTTGACGAAGACGGTTGCACAGGTGATGATGACAAACCCAGAAATGATGTTATTTTTCTGGATTTGCCAACCGGGGTTGATGTACCACTTGCACTAGACATACTGCATTCACCACCACCACCACCACAAAAACTGCTACTCTCACCAGCACTGGACAATTTCAAAGTCATTATGGTCCTCCACCTCATCATCATCATGCCTGTAGTAATCCACTGCTCTTATTGCCGCACAACTGCACATGTTTAATTTCCTACTGGGCTTAACAGTCATGGAAGGGGATAACATACTGGCTATGGTTGCCGCCGGTGAAACGGGTGAACGCCCAAGTCTGGTATTAGCTGCCAGCTTGTGCTGGGTCGACAGAGCCAAGTGCCTATTCTTAAGATGTGTATGCTGTCCTCCTGTCCCAAGATGGCTCCCCTTTTTACCTCGACTCACATGCACATGGCAAACTTTGCAGATTGCAACTGAATCATTATTTGCATCTTGAACAAAAAAATCCCAAACAAAGGACTGTGATGCTCTGCTTTTAAGATGTCCATGATGATGTGGCTTATTTAAGTCTGTTATTTTAAGCACTGAAGTGGGGGGGCACGTGATGTTTCTGGCACTGCACACTTGGACTGCAACTAGCCACCATGACTACCTATCATATTGAGTATTGGTTCACCATCATCATCATCCACTAAAACCGGTACATCACAGGTTTTTACAGGGGGGGGGATTCCTGCAAACAGATTCAGCCACTTTTAATTTCTTCTTCTCCGGTTCCCAGCTGGGGTCAATTAAATCATCATCATATTCATCAACGTCACTGTCACACACATCCACATCTTCTGCTTGGATGCTAGCATGTGGACTGCATGTTGCAACAACAGCAACATCATCATCATCAGCATCATCACATTCATCATCAGCACCTACACCACCATCACCTGATATTTTTTCACCACACTTTGAATCACTGTTGCATGGAAAATGAGTGACATTAAGTGCCACAGTGGATGGAATATCACATTGTATGCTATTGTTGACATGATCATCAGAATCAGGTTCAGGTAATGGGATGTTACTGGGAAGTATGTCATCATCTACGTTGTCGCTCACTTGCACTGCTTCACACTCAATATGTTTGGATACGGTACACTGGTTGGAATTAGAACTTGATGCAACAATGCTAATACTACCTCCACCACCACTAACACCAGTAACACTAACACCACTGGCTGGGAAAACATCATCTCCTCCAACTATCAGTGAAGCTACTGATTGGGCTGTAAAAAACATTGCAGGAGAAATACCTTTCCTCACATCACCAATGCACTTCTCTGTCCGCGTACTACTACCACACCCACAGACCCTCTTACTGCCAACATTGTCATGGCCAGAAACAGCTTTACTTGCATGTCTCTTTGCAGGCATTTTGAGGGATCAACCACAATATTATTACCAAATTCAGATTTTGATACATTCACTTTCTGACTGGAGGGTCGCTACTCGCTACTATCGCTAGTTGGATGTGAAGCAAAATAAACAACTGTGGCTTCAGCAACAGATTAGGGGACTTCTGTGTTGTGACACTGTCATGGAATTAAAACAACTTCAGTAACCAGTGGTGCTGATGGGGTCACAAAAACAATCCAGTCTGGTAAAAAATATCTTTTCAACATGGGGGGGCACTGAATACAGACAGTGCTGATTTTTACAGCACTACAAGCAGCAGCACTAAGAACAGAGAACACGATGGCAGTACAAAATCAGGCAGCTGCAGTGGATAGCAGGTTCACACTGCTGCACTTAGTTGCACTTACAATGATCTGTGTCACACATTTTAAAAGGTATATTATGTTTGATGCATGCAACACTGCACACACAACACAGAACATTTTGTGTACAATGCTGAATGAGGAATGCGATGCAAATGCAAAAGTTCAGTGTGCTCAGTGCCATGTAATGTAAATTTGTAATTTAAACAACCTGACCTTATGAAATGCTGCACCACATTCACACAACAAGCAGCAAGAAAATGTGTATTATCACTGACAATTTTACTATGTGTACAGTAACACAGTCAGTTATATAGCAAAAATATTGCCAAAACACAAAGAAATCTCTAGTTCTCCAACTTAAATCTACCTACAGACAGATACGCCCCTCCCCCACACAGCACACTTCACTGTCTTTCACCACACACACTCAGTGTTGTAAATTTACATTCAAAATCCACACACAAACAAAAACGCTCGATGATGTGAGCACAGGAGGGTTTCCTACAATCGATGAACTACAGTTGGATTCCAAAAAAAAAAGCAAAGATGCTTTTTTAACAGCTTTTAAAAGATTCCTGCAGATAGCTATCAGAGCACACTGTCTCCTACTCCTTCCTACTCATACTATCTCGAACTGAGGCTGTGCAGATCAATATAGAGCCCATGTGACCTGAACTCCCATGAATCACTGCAAAATCCTGCTTTGGAGCTCAAAAAACAAGGCAAAGTGAGGTGAAGTGAACTGCCTCCAATGTACTTTGCTTTAAAAATTGAAAGAGAAGTGACCAGTGGAGGTGGAGTAATGTGAAGTAGCTGTTTTCAATGCACTTCACATTCCTCATTATAACGCGAAGTACTCTGCTTCGCAATGCAGAGCACTCCGTGAATCCGCCCTTTGCTCCACGAATCACTTCACGAAGCGGATTGAGCCCACTTTGCCCACCACTAAATGAGACCAGCAATATATAAAAGTTGGAGATATACAACCAAAACAGTATGTCCCAAAGTCCAGAATGCATAGACTACTCATTACTGGAAATGACACAGTACTCTTGTGTGTAAGCTACAATCCATCTCTACAATGCTAAAACCCTGCTTATTTTTTGCCACGCATACCATCATGTAACAGCACAGGTGGAGGTGGGAATGGAGCTGCTGTACTGTTTTTTAGATGACTGCCATGCCATTTTTCAGCACTAGAAACATACTGTATTGCAAATGAAAGCACATCGATTGGTAGTGCATGTCACAGGCACCAGATTCTAGAGCTCGCTTGTGTATTATGATGTGCAGTATACAAGGATTCATTCCGCACGTAAAATACTATTGCTGTTTTTTTTTTTAATAATTACCAATCTGAACTTCAGAAGTATCAGCTGAAGCATATTTTCGGCAAGCAGATTTGGCATACTGTTGCATTATGCAGGACATGGACTCCTGGATATACGTGGTTGTCCAGCTCCATGATAGAGAGAGCAGTTCCTGGTCTCATCTAACTACAAAGGCTAGAGTTTCTTCATTATTGCTTTTACTTAGTTATTACATATTAAAAACAAATGTCTCTTATTTAGGGGCTTGCTAAACTTTGGGAAAGCTAAACAATAGGCAGGGTGACATAAAAAAATACATTCAAGACCGTACTTAGTTGGCAGGCACTTTCAGTTTTGCGATTTCTTATAAAACTTACTTTACTGCCTTCAAAAAAGGGTTTTCTGCATGAAAATCATGTCCTTAACATTATTTTTATCAGTGTGACACTAGCACATTGCTGTTTTCTTTGTAAGGGGACACAAAAAATTAGTGTTTATGCATCTTTGACAACAGTTGATAGCAATATAAATAGTGTCAGAAAGTGCCACAAAAGTAGCACGTCAGCATGAAGGGGTTAATAGAAACCCAGTAATACTCAACTGCACACATTTGGCTGCTGGACCCATACAGACAGTCATGACACAGAAGATACCAGGGTCCAGCAATATGTCAAAAAAGGTTTCCTTGTAATTGCCAATCTAGAAAGAAAACCACCAGGCACTGTTTCAATTTGAAATCCACTGCAGGTGCCTCATGGTAAACCCCATGAGGTCTGAGATAAAAAAAAAAAACAACTGTCCCTAATTCAAGGGTTCCCATAAGAATTTGCCCAAAAATGAAGGAAACCATTGGCAATAATCACTCGCGATAAAATTAGGCTTTAAACTAAATAGTTGCGGTAAAAATAAAGTCAAAATTGTGCGGTTGCGCTAAAAATTTAAAATTTGCACGACGCTAATGAAAAAGTAAAACTTACACTCAGCACACTAAAGGAAATAATTTATGAGGAAAACTTTACCCAGATTAGCACTAGGAGGCTGTCAACAAGGAAAGTTGGGAGATACTTCAGAGGCAATATTGCTCAGTTCAGCCGAGAAAAAATTCTGAAGCCTTCAACAGCTCTCACTCAGCTCACACCCTCTCCTGTCTTTTGATTGGCTTGACCCTAAGCTCATTTAAATATCTCTTAAAGGCACACCTCTAGGGCAGCTGCACATAGCCAGCTAAGTGCAAAAAAGTTACTGATGCTAAAGGACTCCTGGGGTAAGAAAGGAATTTTGAAAAGGGAAAAATGGACATATAGTGTCGTTTTCAATGATGTGAGACTGTGATGTTGGAAGCATACAGAGCTGTCAGTTTTTTGACCATGAAAGAGGTTATTTTGTTGCAATCATGTTAACCGATTGGCAAATAATGGGTGGGGGGGGCTATGCTGTATCTCTGCGTTATACAGTTGTAACTAAATATTTGTAATAAAAAGAATAGGGTTAAAGAGCGCAGTGTCAAATTTCATCTATGGCTGCAGTGTATTAACAATATTTACCAGCACATAGTCTAAATTTGTTTTGACATTTTTTCACTCATTCTGTGACAAAGTCTGACACAGGTCACTGTTTTCTGAGTATGGAAGGTGTGAATAAATCAGCCCTGAAAAGACAGGCTGTCACAGATTGATACATAACCATAGTACAGGACATGTCCCATTATTTGGCTAGTAAGTATGCAGATTTGTTACACATAATAATACAATGACAAGAACATTTCCTGGTGTACACTTGGTGAGCTTGTCTGCCACAGTTTGGTTATCCCAGTACAACTTCTATGTACTTCTTGTTGCATTGCATGTTTCTTCTCTCAAGAAAGAAAGAAATAAAAATTGAAGCATTAAAACTCTAGTTAACACATTTTTAAAAATTATTATTTTTTTTTTATAGTGACAAGACATTATATAGGAGCAATAATGTAGTTCAGGGTGTCTACTGTGTTTTGTAGTGTCACTTCTGGGATGTTGGATGGACTCGGCCTGTAACGCCGTGCCCAACAACCCAGGCATGAGGTTATCCCAGCACAAGCTACACACTGTTGTGCATTATTGCTTTATTATGAACTGAGGCATGTAAATAGAGGAATCTGATTGGCAGAGAGCTCTTTGAAGCCATGATGATATCGGGCTACATCATCACGGCTTCAAAAAAGTTCTGGCACCACCAGCCTTCTTGCTTTGTTCTGTCTGAGAACTATTTTTTCAAAATGTACTCCTACATTACCCAAAAACTTGTTCATAAAACATTTAAAAACCTGTTTGTTTTATTTTTTTATGTATGAAAATTCAAACTCAATTCATAATAGCAATAAGTCACTCCAGGGTGTGGTATATCATGGGATATCGTCACTTCTCGGGTCTTTGGACGCACTCGGCCTGTGGCCTCGTGCCCAACCACCCAAGGCATGATGATATCCCATGATATACCACACCCTGTCATGCCTTATTGCTTAATTATACAATGGGGTATGAAAATCCTGTAACCTCATTGGTCAAAACACATCACATGACCATGATAAATCCTCCAGTATACCCACTGTAAAAGTTTTATATCACTATAAAAACAAAAATAACAAGGTTAACATTGTATAATAGTAATATACCATGACAGGGAGTGGGTATATGGGTGGATTTACCACTTCTGGTGTGGTTAAGTTACTTGGCTGCGCCTCGTGACCGAACCACACCAGGCATGGTAAATCCACCAATATACCCACTCCCTGTCATGGTATATTGCTTAATTATGAAATGGGTAGAAAGAATGATGCATTCTGATTGGCTGAGAGCTGCTTTCAGCTGGGCCGTTATCCCAGCACAACAGCCCAGCTGAAAGCATCATGCTTAAAAATGCATAAAATGTACTAAGAATGACCCATTTCGTAATTGCAATAAGGCACTCCAGGGCGTGTGTTATGGTGGGTAAACAGCCCTTCTTGGGTGGTGGAAGCCCTTGAGTAGACCTCATGCTTCAACCCACCCTGAGGTAGGCAGTTACCCCACCATAACACACCGCCAGTCATGCCTTATTGGTTAATTCTATCATATGAAGGAAGTGATATCTATCCTGTTTTATTGCTCTGTTGCACAATGTATATAGATGAAAATACTAAATGTTGAATTGCACTTGGTTGCCTGTCACATTTCTTAGTTTGTGGAAACATGTCTAGTGCAGCAAATACAAACTGTGTCAGCTGAGAATGTGCCATATCCATTTATGGGGTATAGTGGAGGGTTCCTCTTTGTAGAATTACATTCCTTTTACAAATTGTGTTTTACCACAGTTCCAAGGTTCTGGAATGTGATTCTGCCTCTGCTGTGGTAGCACAGCCTTCTAGAACCTCTAGACACTGCTGAATCAGTCTCATTTTGAAAGCAGAAAACCTCACAAAGCACATATCTGACACAGTGGTATGCAGTATGAAAAATACAAGATGAGCAACTCTATGCACAGCCAGTGTGTTTTGTCACATTGGGGTTCTGATTCCCATGGACCTCTAGAGCTTCACTCTCAAGGTCAGAGTGAATGAGAACCCGTCTGTGGCAGAACACACTGGTTCTGTATAATTGTCCATACAGCACTGTCTATGTCTCCTGTAAATTAAGCTGGCATTGGTACAGTAACCTGCTATCTGCAAAACATGCACAACAAAAATATAGCATTTTAGGTGGCTACCATATGAGTTGATTCGACAATTGTGGTGTGTTTTAGCCAATTGGTCATGGTTTGTGACTTAAAAAAAACACCATCTGTGGTGAATAGACTCATATGCCCACTCCTTAGACGTCAATATTGCTTACATATAGAATGGTTAATGTCAGAAATGTCTACAGAGTTATAAAACTGGCTTATACTAATTGTAAATGTTAAGTTGATTGCTGTGTTGTGAAAGTGTAGCTGTTTTTCTTACCAGCAGAGTCGACCACAAACATCTGGCCAACTACAGGAGTCTCTCTGTCCTCACGCTCCAGGAGTGGCATAAGATGTAGTCTGTGTTCTGGGGAAGGTAGTCTTTCTTGTGCTTTTTTGGGATACAGAAGTTGGAAATATTAGCTGTTGCTTAGAAAAGATGAAGTCATTTCTATATAGAAACACCCCACAAAAAAGAAAGAGTAAACATCACTATTAATTGCATGATACAAGTATGGTAATGTCATATACATATATGTATACAGTAGGTGTTAGGATAGAAAACAACACATAAGGTGTCTTATCTAAGTCACTGTGTAGGTGAATGGGTTGTGATGTAACACTATGTGAATAACCTCAAGTTACCCACATAGTGATTACATCATGACCCATTTATCCACATGGTGGCAAGGCAAGACAAGGCAAAATTTATTTCAGAGATGACCAATCCCAGAGGCTCTGGACACCATACAAAAAGGTAAAACATGTATATCAAAACAAATCAAATAAACAAGAGAAATAAGTATAAACATATAAATAATTAAATCCTCATAAAAACAGTTCCCATAAATAATAAACTAAACATCAGATTACCACTATTATAATAAGATTTATATATTGAAGGCCTGGTGAATAGAAGGGCCTTAAGGTGGGCCTTGAATACCTCCAAAGCAGGGGGCCCCTTAACCCCAAGAGGCAGGGAATTCCACAGGATGGGGGTGGCGACACTAAAAGCCCTGTCGCCATCCAGTTTCAACCTAATCCTGGGAAGTGCCAGGGAATCTCCACAGAAGGAACAGAGGGGGTGAACCAAGAGAGCAGGTGCAAGAAGGTCTAACAGATAACCAGGGCCCAGACAGTGTAAGGATTTGTAAGTGAGAACACCCACCCTAAAGAGGATCCTCCAAATGACTGGAAGTCAATGCATCTCATGCAACACCAGTGTAATATGGCAAAATTTTGACTGCCCAGTAAGTAACCAGGCAGCTGCATTCTCCACTAGCTGCAGTCTGTGGAGAGATCCTCCCATGACTCTGAGGTAGAGCACATTACAGTAGTCAAGCCTTGATGTAACTAAGGCATGCATCAAAGTGGGAAGGTCCAGAGGTGGAACAAGGGGCTTTATCCTGGTGACGTTTCTGAGATGGAAAAAACAGGAGTGGACAATGGAAGATATCTGCGCCTCCATCATCAAACTCCTATCCAGAATGATACCAAGATTTTGCACCCTAGAGGAGGCCTGCAATAGAACAGATCCCAAAACAAGTTCAGTCTCTGATCCAGAGGGCATCCTATCATACACTCTGTTCGACTCCACCACTAATACCTCCATCTCATCAGGGTTCAGTTGCAACCAGCTATAGGCCATCCAGTCATTGATCTCAGCAAGGCAGCTATTTAACACATCTAGCACATTGGATGTTCCTGGGGCAAAGTATACTGTAAGTATAGCTGGGTATCATCAGCATAGCAATGAAAACTCAAGTCATACCTCCTAATGATCCCTCCCTGGGGTAGCATGTACACTGCAAACAACACTGGGGCTAATACCGACCCCTGAGGTACTCCACAAGATAGGGGGCTAGGGGTGGCGACATTACCAACCACCAGTGCCTGTGCTACTTGCTCAGCAGTACTGTAGCTGACTTTCACTCTCATCTTTACACAGTGCTCTTTACAACTCAGGCTGTTACAGTTGAAAGCAGTCACAAAATGCATATGTTTACCAAATCCCCTACCATCCCCCCACATACATGCACACACACACAAACACACTCAACCTGGAACCAAGTTTAAAATGGAAACAGTCTTATGAAAAAATAAACATTTTCCCTTTTTTCAGCACAGCAACACTGCAAATTGAAGACAGCAATCAGGGACAGGGAAACCCAACGATGATTGAAAATGTGGTGTTTTAAAAGAAAAAACAGTGGTCTCAGAATGGTTTAGGAATTCAGTCCCTATCTGGACAAATGTCCTAGTGACTTAAATAACTTTAGAATGCAACTGTTACTCTTTTTTACTACAAACTGCAGCAGCATTTTATCAATAAATTACTTCTGCATCAGTTAGCTATACTGTTACTTTCTTGATGCATATGGTTTCACTGACCATTTAAAAAAAACTTTCTTTCTGGCTTTTGTGAGGCTGTGAGAATGTTGAAGATTGTTTCCCACTATCTGCATGGTGTCATGGTCAGTAAGAATACATGCTTTGTCAGTCAATATTATAATTCTATATTTCTGCCTCTTCCCATATTTGGTATGCAATGTCATACCACCTTCCGGATCCTCCTGGGGATGTCACGTGACATTTTTGTTTTGTAAAACGCTTGCTGGGTGAACTTCTGCCAGCATTCCTGTGGGCCTTTGCAAATAACTTGCCTCCCCAAGGCTCGACCAACCTGAGAGTGTAAAAGAAAAAAAAATACTTGTTGTATTTGAAAAATATCACACTATTGCTTACAAGAAAAAATATTTCAGTTACAGTAAGTCACAGAGTATTATTGAGCTACTCTTGTATGAAAAACTGTCAGCTAGTTACCTCACATGCTACGATATTGGTCACAGATGTTCACAGATAAAACATATAATAGGGAGAACTTTTTATTTATATTGGACAATCTGTCTCATTGTTCCTTCTGTAAAACATATCTGTTTCAATGTCCAAGCTTGTATGAAACAAAATGAAAAAAGGACACCTGAGCAACACTTCTGGTAGTCCGGTGGACCCCCCCCGCCCCCATAATGCTACACTCCCCATCTGTAACACTTTTATACAGCACAATCTGATGTACAAGTATATGTAGTCATATGAGAGGCTGCAGAACGCACCTCTGTATGGCTATGGCTGTTCGCTATCTGTACATAGCATGGAGCTTACAGTACATTGGAACATCACATTGCCCAATGCACTCTGATGTGCACAGAACACTGCATTAGTCAGATATGAGAGTAGGCAGGCAGTGGTTGTGTTGTGCAGGTGGGCTGTGTTGTTTGATACATGACAACATGTGCTTGGAAATGGGATTGAGTTGAAATGTGTGTGAGACAGTTGCTGTGGAGGGAGCATGTATTGAACTGCTGGTGAGACATGGGGAACAGTATGTCAACAAGTCATGACCTTTGAGTATGGTTGTGCTCAGAGTTTGGCAAGGTGTCCTGTGTTGTGTACATGGTTCATTGTTGTGTAGCACATGAACATGCACCCATAATGTTATGAAAGAGTTGCATTACAGCTTGTGTGCCTGATGGACCCATTTGTATGCAGATACATCAAACTGATGATTTTTGGTAAGAGTGTATCCTGACATGCCCACCCCTGTTGAATTGCCAGCCCAATGTGGGAGTTGCAGTGCTGCAGGCATGGCTATGTACAATTGTGGTATTTACAGACTGGATGTGACTTGGGGCATCTGTTAGTCCAAGTTCTGTGAAAGCATAGTTTGTGCTCAGCTTATCCCCTTTGTGCTGGGCCAGCTGAGATAAACTGAGCACAAGTGTTGTCATGAAATGTACAAATTGTTTAGTTTTGTTTCTTACTTTTGACCATGTTCCTGTAAGGGTAAGGTTGGTTTCCCTCATCACAGACGTTGGATTTGCATAGTGCTGTACTGCTCTTACAAGGGCTAGCAAGTCTCTGTCGCACCAATTTTTGGGCATCTTCTAATTTTCTGTTGCGATAATGGAGTTTGCCCTTTAAGGGGCAGACCAGGTTGTCCTGGTGCACACCTTCCCTTTTCGTCAAGATGGTGTGCTAAAAAGGGGAGGGGGGAAGGAAGGGGAGGGACAGGGGATAGAACAATGACCAAGCAACAGGAAGGGAAGGGGCAAGTGGAGGTACATAATGGGCAACACCAGAGTGGTTCAGCCACTTTTGTTGGAGTTTTGATCTGAGCAAATTGAAACTGCAGCACATCGGATTGGCAGATTAATTGGAAGGTTTGCACAACAAGATAAAGAGGCATGAAATAAACAAATAATATGGATGAAAGATTGGGGATTTAAAAAAGAGAAAAGAATATATATAAATAAATACATATAAATAATAATATACTGTATATAGTATTTGAAAGGACAGTAAGAGGAACAGGAGGCCAGAAATTAGGAGAAGCTGGGAAGTCAAGTAATGTGAGAAGGTAATGGATAGTTTAAGGTGGTTTGCATATTTCAGGATAACAAGCAATTTTGTAGGGAGCAGAGTTTAAGTGATACAGTGGAAACTGACTTTAATTTGTACATTCATATTAGAGCGTGGTTTACACACTGCAGCGATAGCAAAGTGTTTTGTTGATCAGAGAAACTGAATTCCAACTGGTATAGGCAGCAGTTTGTTGAGTGATGCATACTGCAGCATTGACGAAGCATTTTTGGAACAAGGGTGAAGAACTGCAAAAAGGGGGCTGAGCTGAAAAGGGATAGCGAGTGTTTCCTGTGGTGCAGTGGTTAAGGCATGGTACTGAGATATGTAAAGGTTTACGGGTTAGAAACCCAGCTTTTCTCATATATTAGCCAGCCCAGGGTCTTACTGGCATTAAATACAAAGAGCACAGCTTCAACGAAGGCTTTTGTTGAACAAAAAGGAAGCGTTATAAGGGTCAGCTGAGAAATGATTTTGTGCAGGACAAGGGAGACTGGGGGAATGCCAGTAATGGTGGATCGAGTGCATTCAGCTGGGTTTGCCCGACTGGGCCTAGCTATGAAGTCAGGGGAACAGGACGCTGGAGAGGAGCACTGCAGTGCAAAGGGTTTTTTTTCAGGCCACTCACAGAAGAGTGTGCTGGTTGGCCTGAGCAAAGAGGCTTAACGCAGAAAGGGATCAAGGGACGGACGCGGGCAATCATGTGGCATGACGTCACGCACTGCGTGGAGGCCGTGAGGTGAGGGGGGCCTGAAAGGGAGCGGATGACAAATAAGGAGCTATGGGGAGAAGGAGGGGAATGTGGGGGACTGCAAACAGAGAATGGGGCAATAATTGGGCCTGGTGGCTCTGAATAAGAGAGTACATGGACTAGTGTGGTAAAAAAGTATGGCGTGACGTCACACGCCTGCAGGACCATGTGGTCCAGCCACAGGTTTTTCCTCAGTTGCAAGCTGGTAACAGGCTATGTCATCGAACAAGGGACAATGCGCATTGGGGAGGGGCAGCCAGCAGGCAAGGTTGCAGAGAAAGGGAATGCAACCAGAGGCTTGTGAGGGTGCATGGGGGAGGCACAGGCCATAAGGGACCTCAATTTAAAAAGAGGCTGTGGGACACAAGGGGACAGGAGCCTGACAGGCCAAGAATCATGGCGATGATAGCCAGGAGTGGAGGTAGGCCTAAATAAGGTGGGGCCCTTCAAGGAGAGGGGATCAGAGTTAGGCCGCAAAGCCATGTGGCGCAGCCAAGGAATGGGACAAAGGACAAGAGTGAAGGACCAGGCTTTGAGGGGCAACAGACTGAGGCATGCGAGAGCATGCAAGGGGGGAGAGCCTTTGTAGGTCTGGGAACACACAAGAGGAGGCGCATGAAGCGTGCAAGGGATATAACCAGCCTGATGATCGTGGGGGTGGGCACGTGAAGGGGAATGGACAGGCCCTGGGGGGTAACAGACAGAGGCATGAGAGAGCATGCAAGGTGTGAGACGCTTAGGCCTGAAAACCCACAGGAGGTTGAGCCTGAGGTGCGTGAAGGCCACGACCATCCTGAGGCCCATGAGGGTAAGGCAGCGGAAGAGATAGGGGGCCTGGCGGGTAGTGGATGGGAAGAGGGAGAGAGAAGGCAGGGGGAGAGCAAAACAGTGATACGGGTCACCTGGAGGGGGCCTGTGGAATACTTGCAATGGAAGATGGCCCAGGCGGAGTTGGACAACAACAAAAAAAAAGATAAGTTCGGTAACCATTAGGTGACTGTTTAAAGGGCGTGGCCATAAGAAGGACTGCTGTGAACATAAGTTAATAATGGAATCTTGTTTTCTTCTCTTCAGTTGTCTTCACAGTTTGAAAGGAATGAGGGACATGGCACCAAAGAAGAGCAGGCCTTCGAAGGAAGACACTTACAGGGCAATAGTCGAATTGGTGGAAAAAGCCAACAAAATTTAGGAACTGGTGGAAGGGGAGGAACCAGGGAGATCCAGGGAAAAAAGGAAAGCAGGAATGGGTAAAGGGGGCAGAGGAAAATAGCCAGCTGAAAGGCCACACAGCCCAAAGAGGGTACAACCACTGACAGTTTGACCCAGCAAGGTGGCTGATCCAGTACCTCTGTAGCCTATTGACCTGGTAACGCCAGTACCTCTCCAAGACCAAGTCGGGGCCCCCCCAGGGGAACCCAGACTGGATCCCCAAAGCATAGTGCTTCCTCCACAACCACTAGTGGTGCACCCCCCTCAACCACAGGGGACCATAATGGGGCACCAGGAAAATAGCAGGCAACAAGAAATAGACAAGGACACAGGTAACCCACCCAGCTTAGTGGGTGACAGTATCAAAGAGTATATAAGTCAAATTGTGTCGGCACTTGGGGAAGGAAGTTTAGGGCAAATGGAGTCAACACTGGCAGAGATTAGGACAGAAAAAGAGGTACTGAAGGAAAAGGAAGGAGGTACAGAGAAAGAGGGAAAAAGAACAAGGGAGATAGGTGCCCCTGGGATGAGGGTAGGCGAACACGTTCCACTGGCTACAAAAGAAAAAATATGGAAAGGAGAGTACGTGGATATATTCTCTTTAGTAAGCCGGGAAGTGGCAGCAAAATATGAAGAAACAGAGAACATAGGAAAGAGTGAAATGGCAGCAGCAGTAGTTTTGTTAGGGAAGAAGGAGGAGGACAAATTCACAAAAGGGAAGACTTGAGATGGGTGGTTTGTAGGTTTTGCCACATTCTCAGCCATTGTATAGGAAAAGAAACCAGAGCTGGGCATCCCACTCATCACATACTCCCTAATAATAAGGCAGGTAAAGGCGAAAGGGGAGGTGGAGTGGATAATCTACGATGAATTTTTTCCACAAAGAATGGTGACATACGGGGATGTAAGATGGGACACAAAGCAACTAGACTTATGGACAGATTATGTAACTGATCAGTCGACACCCGAAGGGGAGTGGGGAAGAAAAGGAG
This sequence comes from Neoceratodus forsteri, assembly GCA_016271365.2. Lineage (NCBI taxonomy): Eukaryota > Metazoa > Chordata > Ceratodontiformes > Ceratodontidae > Neoceratodus > Neoceratodus forsteri. The sequence goes on from CM057451.1 coordinate 209,010,680, forward strand.
CTATACCCCAGAGGTGCTGCTGGGCTTACAATAGGGCCTTTTGTTCATGGCCACAATGTCGTTTTCGGCTCACATGTTCGAAATGCGGGGGAACACATCCAGCAAGCAGATGCAGAATGACATGGGTCCAGGGAGCCCAAGGATCAGGGGGTCAAGGTTCAGGTCAACAATTTTTTCATGAGGGACAGGGGTTTAGGGGGCAAGCATGGAACAGGGGAAGGGGTAGGGGGAATACAAATAGAGGGAGTCAGAATCACTGACCAGCGAGGCCAAGCACTGAGCGAGAGGGGAGAACTGGAAGGGGAGAAGGGAAGAAAGACAGAGAGCAATTTAGGGCAGCCAGAACCCCCATCAGGATAGATGCATGGAAAAATTGATTGGACAGATACCCAAATAGAAAAATGGCAGAGATGATTGGAAAAGGTTTTTGCACAGGTTTTTCATTGCAGTGTGAAGACCCCAGACAAGCAAAGGAGACGAGCAACCTGGGTTCAGTAAAAGGTAGAGAAGAAATGTTAAGACGAAAGATAGAGAAGGAAAAGGCAGCAGGGAGAGTAGAAGGACCATTTGATACCCCCCCATTGCAGAACATGAGGATCTCTTCACTGGGTTTGGTCCCCAAAAAACAGGAAGGAGAATACAGAGTGATTCACCACCTATCCTTTCCAGAAGGGGATTCAGTGAATGATTTTATCGGGGAGGAATATAGTAGAGTGACATATGCAACATTAGAAGATGCAGTCTGAATAATCTGGGCTACTGATGACGCATGGATGGCAAAAACAGATCCTGAAGCCACATTCAGATTGCTGCCAGTTAGGAGAGAAGACTGGGATCTTTTGGGCTTTAAAATTTGGGGACAATACTATTTTGGCAAAGCCATGCCCATGGGATGTTCTATAGCATGTGCAACATTTGAAGCATTCAGCATCTGTTTACAGTGGATAGTTCAAGAAAGAACTGGTTATAGAATGGTTATTCACTATTTGGATGATTTCCTTTTTATCGGTAGTGGGGAAAAGGAGACACAAAAAAATGTTGGTCAAATTTCAAGATCTGTGCAAGGAATTACGGCTTCCGCTGGCACCGGAAAAAACAGAGGGGCCCAGCAGGGTGCTAGAATTTCTGGGTATTGAGATAGATGCTCCAGTGGAAATATTCAGGCTGCCAGACAAAAAAGTGGAAAAACTGAAGGAGTTCATCCAAGTACATACCAGCAGGAGAAGAGTACAACTAAAACAAGTACAACAGGTATTGGGGCACCTGAACTTCACCTGCAGGGCTATTGGACCAGAGAGGGCTTTCACCAAAAGGTTAGCAAGGGCTACAGCTGGAGTGACCAGACCACACCATTGGGTAGACATGACAAAAGGAGTCAAGGAGGATTATATGGTTGCTCCTTCTGGCAGGAGGAATGCGTGTATAACACAGACCTCAATCTTTACACAGACACAGCTGGGGGCCTAGGCATGGGGAGCTATCTGAGGGGCAGATGGTTTGCAGAACCGTGGTGATCAGACTGGGTGAAGGACGGTAAGGTAAAAGATATAACATTGCTAGAGATCATGCCCATCTAGGCATGCACCCTGGTTTGGGGGGGAGAATTACGGAATCAGAAAGTGACATTCTGGTGTGACAATAGAGCAGTGGTAGAGGTCCTAAACAACAGGTGAACCAGGTCGAAATGGTCATGCAAGTTTTATGACTTTTGGTACTAAGGGCCTTGCAGTTGAACATGTCATTCAGAGCTAAACATAGAAGGGCACCACCTGGGAGCCTTCCGTCCAACTGGACTATCCACAGAGTGTTCACATGTTCACATCACAGTTGGCGTACGAAGGAGCAGAACTGTTGTTTCACAGTTCATGGGCACCACGGACACTGAAGGCATATGATGGGGCCTGGTGAGTGTTTCAAACATTCAGGGCAACACACCATAAGGAGCTAAGTAGGCCACTCACAGAAGAACAATTGCAGAAGTTCACTGGGGAGCAATGGCAAAAAGGAACAGCCCACACCACAATGGGGGTCTATTTCAATCAATCAATCAATCAGCTTTATTTATATAGCGCCTTTCACAACCAAGGCGCTGTACATAAAACATATGCATAAATAGATTAAAACAGCATTATAGTATATCAACTAAATTTAAATAAAAGCTAAGTTAAATAAATATTTTTTTAAACCAGCTTTAAAACTATCGATGGTTGGGCATTCTATCAACCAACGAGTTAGAGAATTCCACAGAGTTGGTGCTAAAAAAGCAAAAGCAAGTGATCCTGATGTTTTCAATCAAACCCTGGGAATCTCTAGCAATCCCTCATCGGCAGAACGGAGAGGGCGGAGGGGGCAGTAGAGAATCAGGAGATCTTTCAGGTAGCCAGGTCCCTGGTTGTATAGGGCTTTAGAGGTTAGTGGACCAACCTTAAAGGTGATACGCCACCTAACAGGCAGCCAGTGCAATCCGCGGAGTACAGGTGTAATATGACTGGTCCTAGATGTCCCAGTCAAAAGCCTAGTCGCCGCGTTCTGCACTAGCTGCAGGTGGCGGATATCAACCCCAGGTAGCCCTAGGTAAAGGGAATTGCAGTAGTCAAGGTGGGTAGTGACAAAGGCATGGACCAATGTTGGAAGATCGCCCAACGGAACCAGGTGTTTCACCTGGGCGATATTCCTCAGATGGAAAAAAGAGAATTTGATGACAGCTGATACCTGAGATTTTAAGGTCAGCCCCTCATCAAAAATAACGACCAGATTACGCACCTGATCAGAGGTAGGGAGCAGCATACCACCAACTAACAAACCTGAGGGTTGTCCAACTTCCAAACCCGCCCCTGGGTGACCTGGGTCCACTACCAGTACCTCAGTCTTATCCAGATTCAGTCTTAGCCAGCTGGAACTCATCCAAAGTCTGATCTCAGCAAGGCAGTTGTTTAGCATGGAGAGTGCATCATCCTGGCTGGGGAGAAAGGACAGATACAGCTGGGTATCATCTGCATAGTAGTGAAAACCCAGATTGTATCACCTAATGATTTCTCCCAATGGTAGCATATACACTGCAAACAACATGGGAGCCAAAATTGAACCCTGTGGTACCCCACAAGGCAGGGAGTGAGTGCCAGAGGAATATATTCCGGTGGCAACTCTCTGAGACCTGCCTGTGAGGTAAGAATGAAATCACTTGAGGACTGTACCAGACAGCCCACAGTAAACCCGCAGGCAATCCAGTAGCACACCATGGTCTACAGTGTCAAATGCAGCAGAGAGATCGAGAAGGACCAGAATGGTACATGCCTTTCGATCTCTAGCCATTAGGAGATCGCTCAATACCAGGACAAGGGCAGTCTCCATGCTGTGCTTCTTCCTAAAACCATACTGGAGAGTATCATAGACATTGTGAGTCATAAGATGATCATCCAGTTGCAGTGCAACTGCCTTTTCAATAACCTTACCATTAAATGGCAGGTTATAGATAGGCCAGTAGTTAGCTAGACAATCTGGATCCAAGGAAGACTTTTTAAGGAGTGGTCGAATGACCGCCTCCTTGAGGGTGTCAGGAAAGACCCCCCTCTCCAAGGACTTCCAGACAATGTCAGCAAGGATTGGGCAGATAACTTCTACACATCCTACTAAGAGGGTTGTAGGGCCCGGATCCAAACTACAACTAGTTGGGCGCAATGTCTGGATGATCTTTACAATGTCACTGAACTCCAGCCGGCAAAAGTCTGACCAGTCAGACCGAGTACATGCCAATTCCTGCCGATCACCGCAGTCCCCCAAAGGAGAGGTTAGACCGATGCCAGACCTGATGCTGGCAACCTTATCTGCAAAGAACCAAGCAAACTCCTCACATCTTGGCTGAGAAAAAGCTGCTTTAGGCTGGAGACAGACTGGATTGCACAGTCTGTCCACGGTCTGAAAAAGCTGAGCTGGTCAGTTCTGTGCTGCAGAAATCTTCCTGGACAGGAATTCTGCCTTCTTAAGGGTGATTTCTGATTGATAGCGATCATAATGTGCCATCAACCTAAGCCTGTCAGCATCATTGCCGGACTTCCGCCAGGCTCTCTCCAACCTTCGGCCAACTCGCCTCAACTCCTTCAAGGAGCCATCAAACCAGGGGCTCCTTTGGCAGGGATTAGTGTTATTTGCAGTTTAAAAGGATGGAAGGACCCGACAAAATCAATGTTCATTAAAAGAATGATGCAGGGCTGGGGTAGGTTAAAACAAGGGATGGTGGATAAGAGAAGACCAATAGGGGAATGGTGACTTGCGAAACTAAAATATGTGTTACCGGCAATATGCAGATCAAAGGCCAAAGCCCAGCTATTTCACATGATTGACATTATAATGTTTGCAGGGGTCATGAGAGTGAGTGAGGTGGTAGGCCATGGCAAGAAAGACAAGGAAGGGGGATTAGAATGAGAAGATATAAGCTGGGGGGTGAAGGAGATACAGATCTTGATTAAGAGGTCCAAAGGGGACAGGGTTGCATGGTAACACTAAGGAAACATGTAGAAGGTGCAGTGTGCCCAGTGCAGGCTTTGTGGGCTTTCACCGCAGAGCATGGGAATAGGACAGGGAGATTATTTATACATGGTGATGGAAAAAGCGTCACAAGTTATCAAGTCACAGCATTACTCAGAAAAGGCATGCAATTCCTGGGGGAGAATCTGATTAATTATTCATCCCACTCCTTACGGATAGGGACTGCCTCACAATGGGCAGTGGCAGGAGAGACTGTGAATTATATTTTGGAAAGGAGGCGCTGACAGTCTGCCAGTTATGAGATACATTCAAACACTGCAGTGTGGAGACTAATGTATTACCTCTGTTCTTTGTTACAGATCTGGAACCACATGGGGGGATGGGGAGAGAGATGATATTGTGGTAACGAAACTAAGACCAAATATAAGATGTTTATTTCGCTTAAACCCAATAGGTAGAGGGAGGATCATGGAAGTCTGGATCTGCAGCCACTCTTATATTTATTGGGCAGAAAGGAGAGCTGAGAAAAAGGCTGGGGGAAAGCAACTTTACCAAGGTGTGAAACAATGTAGATTGGTGTGGTGCGGCATCCGGGGGATGAAATATGCACAACTGCTTCCTACCCTGAAAGAGCTGAAAGAGCGGTGACCCATTCCAGACTAAATTATTATACATTTAGGGAATAATGACCTTGGGGGTAAGCCATCGGAGGACACATACATGCAGGTAAAAAGGAACCTAGAGACAATACTACAGTGGTGGCCTAGGGTATGTCTTGCCTGGTCGGATATGATACCAAGGAGGATTTGGAGACATGAGCACAGCCAAAGAGCTGTGGATAGGGCAAGAAGAAAGATGAACAAAAGGGTAGGGACACTGATAAGGAAAATAGGAGGACAGGTAATACTGCTGGGTGTGGAAGAGAGGGTAGAAGATTTCTACAGGATGGATGGTGTGCATCTGTCAGATCTAGCCATAGACTTGTTCAAAACAGAAATGATGGGTTTTATAGAATCATGGAGGAGGCATGCAAAAAATGGAAGTTAAAAAAAAGAGAAGGACTGGGAAGGAGGTTCCCTGAGGTATGGGGGAACAATACCCTAAGTGAGGGGAAAGCCAGACATACAATGCAAGCTGGAGACCAGCTAATGGGAAAAAGGGGAAGGAGGAGGGGAAGAAAAGGAATTAGACAAAAGAGGAAGAAGCTGTAGGAGAAAGCGGTCTCGGTTTTCACCGTTACCTAACAGAAAAGAAGGAGAAGAAGAAGGCACCCAGGTTTTCACCTGGGGAAGCAAAAAGAGGAAGAAAGAGAGATGACCAGAGATTGATATATGGATGGAAAATAAATGAAATTGTGAGAGATATAATAATAAAATATGATGAAATGGAACATGGAATTATGATATATAAATAAATTAATTGCCAATCAGAGCACAACAACAAACAATGGTCTCTGTCTTTTTTGTGAGGGGAAAGGGGGAATCTGGGGCAATGGAGTTTGCCCTTTAAGGGGCAGACCAGGTTGTCCTGGTGCACCCCTTTTCTTTTCATCAAGATGGTGTGCTCAGAAGGAGGGGGAAGGAAGGAGGGCCAGAGGATAGAACAATGACCATGCAACAGGAAGGGAAGGGGCAAGTGGAGGTACATAATGAGCAACACAAGAGTGGTTCAGCCACTTTTGTGGGAGTTTTGATCTGAGCAACTTGAAACTGCAGCACATCAGATTGGCAGATTAATTGGAAGGTTTGTGCAACAAAATAAAGAGGCAAGAAATAAACAAATCATATGGAAGAAAGACTGGGGATTTAAAAAAGTGAAAAGAATATATAAATAAATTCATATAAATAATAATATATATAGTATTTGAAAGGACAGTAAGAGGAACAGGAGGCCAGAAATTAGGAGAAGCTGAGAAGTCAAGTAATGTGAGAAAGTAACGCATAGTTTAAGGTGGTTTGCATATTTCAGGATAACAAGCAATTCTGTAGGGAGCAGAGTTTAAGTGATACAGTGGAAACTGACTTTAATTTGTACATTTGTATTACAGCATGGTTTACACACTGCAGCGATAGCAAAGCGTTTTGTTGATCAGAGAAACTGAATTCCAACTGGTATAGGCAGCAGTTTGTTGAGTGATGCATACTGCAGCATTGACGAAGCATTTTTGGAACAAGGGTGAAGAACTGCAAAAAGGGGGCTGAGCTGAAAAGGGGTAGCGAGTGTTTCCTGTGGTGCAGTGGTTAAGGCATGGTACTGAGATATGTAAAGGTTTGCGGGTTAGAAACCCAGCTTTTCTCATATATTAGCCAGCCCAGGGTCTTACTGGTACTAAATACAAAGATCACAGCTTCAACGAAGGCTTTTGTTGAACAAAAGGGAAGCGTTGTAAGGGGCAGCTGAGAAATGATTTTGTACAGGACAAGGGAGGCTGGGGGAATGCCAGTAATGGTGGATTGAGTGCATTCAGCTGGGTTTTCCAGATTGGGCCTAGCTATGAAGTCAGGGGAACAGGACGCTGGAGATGAGCCCTGCAGTGCAAAGGTTTTTTTTTCAGGCCACTCACAGAAGAGTGTGTTGGTAGGCCTGAGTAAAGAGGCCTAGTGCAGAAAGGGAGCAAAGGACAGACTCAGGCAGCCATGTGGTGTGATGTCACGAACCACATGAAGGCTGCGAGGAGAGCGGGGGGCCTAAAAGGGAGCAGATAATATATAAGGAGATATGGGGAGAAGGAGGGGAACCCGGGGGACTGCAAACAGAGAATGGGGCAGTAACTGGGGCCTGGCCGCTCTGAATAAGAGAGTACATGGACTAGCATGGTAAAAACGTATGGCGTGACATCACACACCCAAAGGACCACGCTGTCCAGCCACAGGCTTTTCCTCAGTTGCAAGCTGGTAACAGGCTACATCGTTGAACAAGGGGAAAACGTGCATTGGGGGGAGAAGGGGCAGCCCAAGCAGACAAGGTTGCAGGAGAGAAAGGGAATGCAACCAGAAGCTTGTGAGGGTGTGTGGAGGGGGGGCATGGCCCTAAGGGACCTTGATTTAAAAGAGGCTGGTGGGACACAAGGGGACAGGAGCCCGACAAGCCAAGAATCATGGTGATGATAGCCATGAGTGGGAGTAGGCCTAAATAAGGTGGGGTCCCTCAAGGAGAGGGGATCAGAGTTAGACTGCGAGGCCATGTGGTGCAGCCAAGGAATCGGGCAAAGGACAAGAGTGAAGGACCAGAACTGGAGGGGCAACAGACTGAGGTATGCAAGAGCATGCAAGAGGGGAGAGCCTTTGTAGCCCTGGTAACACACAAGAGGTGGTGCTTGAAGCATGCGAGGGCTATAGGCAACCTGAGGATTGAGGGGGCGGGCACGGGAAGGGGAATGGACAGGCCTGGGGGGGGTAACAGCCAGAGGCATGTGAGAGCATGCAAGGTGTGAGAGGCTTAGGCCTGAAAGCCCACAGAAGGTGGCACCTGAGGCACGTGAAGGCCACGACCATCCTGAGGACCGCGAGGGTAGGGCAGGGGAAGAGATAGAGGGCCTGGCGGGGAGTGGATGGGAAGAGGGGGAGAAAAGGCAGGGGACAGTGGAAGAATGATACGGGTCAACTGGAGGGGGCCTGTGGAACACTTGAGATGGAAGATGGCCCAGGCATAGTTGGACCACAAGGAAAAAAAAAAAGACACATTCAGTAACCATGAGGTGACTGTTTAAAGAGGGCCTGGCCATACGAAGGACTCCTGTGAACGTAAGTTAATAACGGAATCTTGTTTTTTTCTCTTCAGTTGTCTTCACAGTATGAAAGGAACGAGGGACATGGAACCAAAGAAGAGCAGGCCTTCGAAGGAAGACGCTTACAGAGCTATAGTCGAACTGGCGGAAAAAGCCAACAAAATGTAGGAACTGGTGGAAGGGGAGGAAGCAAGGAGATCCAGGGAGAAAAGGAAAGTGGGGATGGGTAAAGGGGGCAGAGGGAAATGGCCAGCAGAAAGGTCATGCAGCCCAACCAGGGTACAACCACTGACAGTGGGACCCACCAAGGTGGCTGATCCAGTACCTCTGTAGCCTATCGACCCAGTAACACCAGTACCTCTCCAAGACCAAGTCGGGGTCTCCCCAGGGGAACCCAGACAGACCCCAAAGCATAGTGGTTCCTCCATAATCGCTAGTAGTGCACCCACCCTAAACCACAGGGGGACCATAATGGGGCACCAGGAAGATGGCAGGCAACAAGGAACGGACAAGGACACAGGTAATGCACCAGCCTAGTGGGTGACAGTATCAAAGAGTATATAAAGTCAAATTGTGTGGGCACTTTGAGTGGGAAGTTTAGGGCAAATGGAGTCAGCACTGGCAGAGATTAGGACAGAAAAGAGGTACCAAGAAAAGGAAGGAGGTACAGAGAAAGAGGGAAAAAGAACAAGGGAGATAGGTGCCCCTTGGATGAGGGTAGGTGAACACGTTCCACTGGCCACAAAAGAAAAAATATGGAAAGGAGAGTACGTGGATATATTCACTTTAGTAAGCCGGGAAGTGGCAGCAAAATATGAAGAAACAGAGAACATAGGAAAGAGTGAAATGGCAGCAGCAGTAGTTTTGTTAGGGAAGAAGGAGGAGGAGGACAAATTCACAAAAGGGAAGACTTGAGATGGGTGGTTTGTAGATTTTGCCACATTCTCAGCCATTGTATAGGAAAAGAAACCAGAGCTGGGCATCCCACTCATCACATACTCCCTAATAATAAGGCAGGCAAAGGCAAAAGGGGAGGTGGGGTGGATACTCTATGATGAATTTTTTCGGCAGAGAATGGCAACATATGGGGATGTAAAATGGGACACAAAGCAACTACATTTATGGACAGATTATGTAACTGATCAGTTGACACCTGAAGGGGAGTGGGGGAGAAAAGGAGCTATGCCCCAGAGGTGCTGCTGGGCTTACAATAGGGCCTTTTGTTCATGGCCACAATGTCATTTTTGGCATGCAGGTTCGAAATGCGGGGGAACACATCCAGCAAGCAGATGCAGAATGACATGGGTCCAGGGAGCCCAAGGATCTGGGGGTCAAGGTTCAGGTCAACAATTTTTTCGTGAGAGACAGGGGTTTAGGGAGCAGGCATGGAACAGGGGAGAGGGGTAGGGGGAATACGAATAGAGGGAGTCAGGATCACTGACCAGCGAGGCCAAGTACTGAGCGAGAGGGGAGAACCGGGGAGGGGAGAAGGAAAGACAGACAGAGAGCAGTTTAAGGCAGCCAGAACCCCCATCAGGATAGAGGCATGGAAAATTTGGTTGGACAGATACCCGACTAGAAAAATGGCAGAGATGATTGGAAAAGGTTTTTGCATAGGTTTTTCATTGCAGTGTGAAGACCCCAGACAAGCGAAGAAGACAAGCAACCTGGGTTCAGTAAAAGGTAGGGAAGAAATGTCAGAACAAAATATAGAGGAGGAAAAGGCTGGAGGGAGAGTAGAAGGACCATTTGATACCCCCCCATTGCAGAACATGAGGATCTCTCCACTGGGTTTGGTCCCCAAAAAGCAGGAAGGAGAATACAGGGTGATTCACCACCTATCCTTTCCAGAAGGGGATTCAGTGAATGATTTTATCGGGGAGGAATATAATAGAGTGACATATGCAACATTAGAAGATGCAGTCTGAATAATCTGGGCTACTGATGATGCATGGATGGCAAAAACAGATATCGAAGCCACATTCAGATTGCTGCCAGTTAGGAGAGAAGACTTTTGGGCTTTAAAATTTGGGGACAGTACTATTTTGACAAAGCCATGCCCATGGGATGTTCTATAGCATGTGCAACATTTGAAGCATTCAGCATCTGTTTACAGTGGGTATTTGAAGAAAGAACTGGTTATAGAATGGTTATTCACTATTTGGATGATTTCCTTTTTATCGGTAGTGGGGAAATGGAGACACAAAAAATGTTGGTCAAATTTCAAGATCTGTGCAAGGAATTAGGGGTTCCCCTGGCACCGGAAAAAACAGAGGGAACCAGCAGGGTGCTAGAATTTCTGGGTATTGAGCTAGATGCTCCAGGGGGAAATATTCAGGCTGCCAGACAAAAAAGTGGAAAAACTGAAGGAGTTCATTCAAGTACATACCAGCAGGAGAAGAGTACAACTAAAACAAGTACAACAGGTATTGGGGCACCTGAACTTCGCCTGCAGGGCTATTGGACCAGAGAAGGCTTTCACCAAAAGGTTAGCAAGGGCTACAGCCAGAGTGACCAGACCACACCAGGAGGATTATATGGTTGCTCCTTCTGGCAGGAGGAATGCGTGTATAAGACAGACCTCAATCTTTACACAGGCACAGCTGGGGGCCTAGGCATGGGGAGCTATCTGAGGGGCAGATGGTTTACAGAACCGTGGTGATCAGACTGGGTGAAGGACGATAAGGTAAAAGGTAACAGATAAGCTGTAGATCCTAGTTAACCAACAGCTTACTTCCTCCTACCCCCCACTAGGACTGCCTTATGCCTGTCCCATGCATTCTTGAAGTCCCCCACTGTTCTTGACTCCACGACCTCCTCAGGGAGGCTGTTCCATGCATCCACAACCCTCTCCATGAAAAAATACTTCCTCACATTACCTCTGAGCCATCCCCCTTCTATCTTTAAATTGTGCACCCTTGTTCTTGCACATCTCTTTTTCTGGAAGATGCTACCCTCTTGGACTTTGTTAATTCCCTTGAGGTACTTGATAGTTTCTATCATGTCCCCTCTCTCCCTTCTTTCCTCAAGAGTATACATATTAAGCTCCTTTAGTCTTTCTTCGTATGTCTTCTGGTGCAGACCCTGCACCATTTTGGTTGCCCTCCTCTGGACAGCCTCCACTCTGTCTATGTATTTGCGGAGATGGGGTCTCCAGAACTGCACACAGTACTCCAGATGGGGTCTCACCAACTGTCTGTACAGAGGGATAACAACTTCCTGTTTTCTACTATTGATGCCTCTTCCTATGCATCCCAGTATCCCCCCAGCCTTCCTTACTGCCTTCTCACATTGCTTGCCCACCTTTAGGTCATCTGATATAATTACCCCAGGTCCCTTTCTATTTTACTGTTGTCAGTATCTTACCCTCCATTGTGTATGCTTCCCCTGGGTTTTGTTTCCATGTGCATTACCTTGCACTTTTTGCATTGAATCTGAGCTGCCATACATTTGACCATTCCTCCAACCTTGCCAAGTCCTTCTCATCCTTTCCACTCCATCTTGTGTATCAACCCTGTTGCAGATCTTTGTGTCATCTGCAAAAGAGACACTTTCCTTCCAGTTCCTCTGCAATGTCACTTATAAAGACATTAAAAAGGACCTGTCCCAGTACTGAACCCTGAGGTACCCCGCTAGTAACCCTCCTTTCTTCACTGTGTACTCCATTTACTATTACCCTTTGTGTCCTGTTGTCTAGCCAATTTTTTATCCAGGCTACCACCTGGGGACTCACTCCAAGGCTGGCTATCTTGGGAATTAATATTTTGTGTGGGACTGTATCAAATGCCTTGCTAAAATCTAGGTAGGCCATGTCCACAGCCCCTCCCTGGTCTACTACTTTGGTCACCCAGTCAAAGAAATCTATTAGATTCTTCTGACATGACCTTCCCATCATGAATCCATGCTGCCTTGGGTCCCAGCCCACTGGCCTCTAGGTACTCAACAATTATTTCCTTCAGAAGTGATTCCATCATTTTCCCTACCACTGAGGTCAAACTAACTGGTCTGTAGTTTCCTGCCTTTGTCCTGCTCCCACTTTTGTGAAGAGGAATCACATCTGCCCTCCTCCATTCCTCTGGTACCACCCCATCCTCCCATGATTTGTTAAAGAGAGTAGTCAGCAGTGTTACTAGTTCTACCCTTAGTTCTTTTAGAATTCTTGGGTGAATCTCATCAGGCCCCATTGCTTTGTCCACCTTCAATTTTATTAGTTCTTTCGGAACCCTTTCTTCTGTAAATGGACTGGTATCGAGCCCTGTCTTCAGAGTGTTTCTCTTGTTTGGTTTAGGTAACTCCTCCTCCTCTTCCTTTGTGAATACTGAGCAGAAATCTTCGTTCAGTATCCCAGCTTTTTCACTGTCACCCTCTACACACATTCCTTCCCCTTTATTAAGCTTCAGTATCCCTCCTTTGGTCTTTCTTCGCTCCCTAATGTACCTATAAAAGGTCTTATCCCCCTTCTTAACAGAATTGGCTATCCTTTCCTCGGTTTGGGCCTTTGCTATTCTGACTGCCTTCCCAGCCTCTTTCTGCTTTAACTGATAAAGTTCTCTGTCCTGCTCCTTCTGTGTTTCCTTATATTTCCTGAATGCTGTCCTTTTCTCCTTAACCTTCCCTGCCACCTCTTTTGAGAACCATAGCATTTTTTTCCTTCATTGTGTTTTATTGATTTGCTTTACACAAAGGCTTGTTGCCTCTGTGATGGCTGTTTTGATCACACCTCATTGTTCCTCCACCCCTCCTTCTTTCTTGTTTGCTAGTGCTTTTCTGAGGCACTCTCTCATTTTCCCAAAGTCAGCCATCCTAAAATCCAGTACTTTTGCTTTTGTATGGCTTGATTGTATTGCTGTGTTAATCGTGAACCACACTGTTTGGTGGTCGCTTGTTTCCAGATGGCTACCCACTTCTAAATCTGAGATTCTTTCTCCATCCCCATTTGAGAGTACCAGGTCAAAGATTGCTCCCTCCCGAGTGGGTTCCAATACTAGCTGTCTGAGGCATGCCCCCTGTAGGGCATCAAGAATGACCCTGCTCTTGGATGTGCCTGCAGCAAAGGTGCTCCAGTTAACATCTGGCATATTCAGGTCCCCCATCAACAATATCTCCCTTTTTCTGCCATTCTAAAAGCCTTCTATCATTTCCTTGTCCATTCCCTCCCTGAGATGGGGTCTGTATACAACCCCATGCGGATTGTGGTGCCATTTCCTGTCTCCAGGGTGACCCAAAGTGCCTCATCTGCTCCCTGTTTACTCTTTAGTTCTGTTGCTTTGATCCTTCCTTTACAAGAGAGCTACTCCTCCTCCTCTTTTACCCTCCTGTCCCTCCTGTAGATTGTGTATCCTGGTATGTTGACATCCCAGTCATGGTTCTCTGTGTACCATGTTTCTGTGACTGCCACAATATCCAGGCAACCCTCTTCCATCAAGGCCACTAGTTCAGGAGCTTGTTACAAACTACGGGCATTGGTACTCATCGCCTTCCACTTTTGATAGCCTTACCCCTTTAGCTCCATTTCTGTCCCTTACTGCCTTTGCCTTTTTACATTTAAATCTGTTCTGCTCCTAATAACTTCTGTACCTTGGTGTTTACCTCACTAATCACCATGTTTTGTGGGGAAGCTCAGATTTCCCTGCTCCCTTTCAGTGCCTCCCCCCTTGGCTAGTTTAAATGCTTGCCAATGAAGCATTTAAACCTCTTACCTAGGATCCTGGTCCCCCGGACAGATGCAGACCATCGCACCAGTAAAGGTCTGCATCCCTCCAGGTGGCTCTCCAGTCCCCAATGAAGCCAAAACCCTGAGCTCCACACCAGTTTTTCAACCACTCATCGAATTCCCTGGTGAGAAGTGCCCTAGCATCTCCCTTGCCATAGACAGGCAGCACCTCCGAGAAGGTTACCTTATGCGCTACTTGTCTAAGGCCCCTTCCCAACTCTTCAAACTCCTCTTGCACTGCTCTGATCCCATTCCTAGCCAGGTCATTTGTCCCTAGGTGGACAATGACATCCAGCTCCCTCCCTCGTGCAGCTCCTCCCATGATCCTGAGGATTCGCTTCTTGTTCCTCCAAGCCGTGGCACCAGGAAGGCACCTTACCTCCCTCTCCCTTTCCTCCCCCAATTCTACCCCCTAATGAATGAGTCCCCCACCAGGAGTTGTTTCCTTTCCCTGTGGGGTCCCATGCCACCCTCCTGTGGGTCTCCTTTGTAAAGGTTCCCAGTATCCTCCTTGGTCTCCTCTGCAGGTGCCTCCATAGAGGAACCACTATCTACCAGAAGAGCGAATGAATTGTGGAGAGGTACAGCTGGAGGGATGCAACTCTGTTCCACCATCCTCTCCCTCCTTGAGCCCACCCTGGTCCAACCTCTCCTCTTTCTTGGCAACCTTTGAGGTAGTGGCATTGGCCCTGGTGGTCCCTGAGTGGGGGAGGAGGTTTCACGAATCCTAGCCAGGTCAGCCTGGAGACAGGCAACCTCCTCTCTCAGACCAGAGAGGTGCCTGCAAATAGGGCAGCATCGCAGCCTCCAGAATGTCTCCCGGAACACTGCCGCCCCACAGCCATTGCACTGCACCACTCCTATCATGTCTTATTTTGTGTCCTCTCTACTGTTTCTCTGGATGCTTATTCTCTCCTCTCCTTGCAACTCTTACCCTTCCTGTTCTGGGACAGCAACTTCCTATCTTCTTCAGTAGCCTCCTTCTTCCTTGCTCAATATCAGACCACCAGCAGCTACGGAGGAGAGTGAGCTACTTTTTTCCTTTAGGGTTGACAAAACCAATGTTTCTCTATGATACTTTCTTTCCTACTGCCAAACAGGAAGTTCCTGTTGACAGTCAAATCCAGTGGCTATAAAAGTAAAACTGGCTTTGGTTGGGATGGAGGGCAATTAATAAGAAAAAAGGCTAGCAACAGGAAGTTGTAATTTGACTCACCTGCTTTTATAGTGTCTAAACCACACCCCCAGGTAAGCTCTCTTTCCTCCTACTGGTTTACCAAAGTCAGCTGATTAGTACCCTTCCCTGCACAGAACACACACTGACTTTCTTTCTTTTCTTTCTTTTTAACCTAAATAAGACCCCTTCTACTTCTAATAAAGTTATCTGTCTACTTTATCTTAACAGACAATGACTCCTGCTGAGATATAAGTTTTAAATTAATAAAAGAAAATGTAGCTTCTTTTAGTTAGCTGCTTTCTGCTCTACAAGCAAGGCTAGCAACAGGAAGTTGTAATTTGAGTCACCTGCTTTTATAGTGTCTAAACCACACCTCCATTATATGGTTGATCCTTCTGGCAGGAGGAATGGGTGTATAACACAGCCCTCAATCTGAGGGACAGATGGTTTGCAGAACCGTGGCTATCAGACTGGGTGAAGGACAGTAAGGTAAAAGCTATAACATTGCTAGAGATCATGCCCATCTGGGCATGCACCTTGGTTTGGGGGGAAGAATTACAGAATCAGAAAGTGACATTCTGGTGTAACAATAGTGCAGTGGTAGAGGTCCTAAAGAACAGGGGAGCCAGGTCAGAAACGGTCATGCAAGTTTTGCGACTTTTGGTATTAAGGGCCTTTCAGTTGAACATGTCATTCAGAGCGAAACACATAGAAGGTACACAATACCCTGGCTGACAGCTTTTCCTGTCTGCAGCTGGATCATTTCCAAAGGCTGGCACCAACAGTGGAGGAACAAAAAATGCCCATACCAAAGAACATCTGGGATGTTGGCAAGAAGGAGCAGAACTGTTGTTTTGCAGCTCATGGGCACCACGGACTATGAAGGCCTACGATGGGGCCTGGTGAGTGTTTCAAACATTCAGAGCAACACACCATAAGGCGGTTAGTAGGCCACTCACAGAAGAACAATTGCAGAAGTTCACTGGGGAGCAATGGCAAAAAGGAACAGCCCACACCACAATGGGGGTCTATTTGGCAGGGATTAATGTTCTTTGCAGTTTAAAAGGATGGAAGGACCCAACAAAATCAATGTTAATTAAAAGAATGATGCAGGGCTGGGGTAGGTTAAAACAAGGGATGATGGATAAGAGAAGACCAATAGGGGAACGGTGGCTTGCGAAACAATAAGATGTGTTACAGGCCATATGCAGATCAAGGGCCGAGGCCCAGCTATTTCACACGATTTATGTTACAATGTTTGCAGGGGCCATGAGTGTGAGTGAGGTGGTAGGCCATGGCAAGAAAGACAAGGAAGGGGGATTAGAATGGGAAGATATAAGCTGGGGGATGAAGGAGATACAGATCTTGATTAAGAGGTCAAAGACAGATCAAAAGGGACAGGGTTGCATGGTAACACTAAGAAACATGTAGAGGATGCAGTGTGCCCAGTGCAGGCTTTGTGGGCTTTCACCACAGAGCATGGGAATAGGACAGGGAGATTATTTATGCATGGTGTTGGAAAAAGGGTCACAAGTTATCAAGCCACAGCATTACTCAGAAAAGGCATACAATTCCTGGGGCAGGATCCGATTAATTATTCATCCCACTCCTTACGGATAGGGGCTGCCTCACAATGGGCAGCGGCAGGCCAGACTGTGAATAATATTTTGGAAAGGGAGTGCTGGTGGTCTGCCAGTTATGATATACATTCGAACACTGCAGTGTGGAGACTAACGTATCACCTGTGTTTTTTGTTACAGATCTGGAACCACATGGGGGGGATAGGGAGAGAGATGATATTGTGGTAGGGACACTGATAAGGAAAATTGGAGGACAGGTCATACTGCTGGGTGTGGAAGAGTGGGTAGAAGATTTCTACAGTTTGGATGGCATGCATCTGTCAGATCTAGCCATAGACATGGTCAATACAGAAATTATGGGTTTTATAGAATCATGGAGGAGGCATGCAAAAAATGGAGGTAAAAAAAAAGAGAAGGACTGGGAAGGAGGTTCCCTGAGGTATGGGGTAACAATACCCTAAGTGAGGGGGAAAGCCAGTCATCCAACGCAAGCTGGAGACCAGCTAATGGGAAAAGGGGGGGGGAGGAGGGGAAGGAAAGAAAAAGGAATAAGACAAAAAGAGGAAGAAGCTGAAGGAGAAAAGCAGTCTCAGTTTTCACCATTACCTAACAGAAAAGAAGGAGAAGAAGAAGGCACCCAGGTTTTCAGCTGGGGGAGCAAAAAGAGGAAGAAAGAGAAATGATCAGAGATTGATATATGGATGGAAAATAAATGAAATCGTGAGAGTTATAATAATAAAAGATGATGAAATGGAACATGGAATTATGATATATAAATACATTAATTGCCAATATAAGCACAACAACAAACAATGGTCTCTGTCTTTTTTGTGAGGGAAAAGGGGGGAATCTGGGACAATGGAGTTTGCCCTTTAAGGGCAGACCAGGTTGTCCTGGTGCACCCCTTCTCTTTTCATCAAGATGGTATGCTCAGAAGGGGAGGAGGGAAGGAAGGGGAGGGCCAGGGATAGAACAATGACCAAGCAACAGAAAGGAGAGGGGCAAGTGGAGGTACATAATGGGCAACACAAGAGTGGTTCAGCCACTTTTGCTGGAGTTTTGATCCTCCCACCCACCCTACAATATAGAGCAAGAGAGGAAGACAGTTAAAAAGGGACTGTAAGGTAGGTCTGTCAAAGGTGGATGACAGATGTGTCCGATAGGATGATTATTGGACTGCCAAAGGTGGATGGCAAAAAAAAGGGGGAAAAGGCGGGGGGAGGAAGGGAAGGGGAAGAAAAGGAATAAGACGAAAAGAGGAAGAAGCTAAAGGAGAAAAGCAGTCTCAGTTTTCACCGTTACCAGGAGGAGGAGGAGGAGAAGAAGAAGGCGCTCAGGTTTTCACCTGGAGGGAGCAAAAAGAGGAAGAAAGAGGAAGAAAGAGGGATGATCAGAGATTGATATATGGATGAGAAATAAATGAAATTGTGAGAGATATAATAATAAAATATGATGAAATGGAACATGGAATTATGATATATAAATAAATTAATTGCCAATCTGAGCACAACAACAGACAATGGTCTCTGACTTTTTAGTGAGGGAAAGGGGGGGAATCCGGGACAGTGTAAAGAAATATACCATGGATGTAATCTCACAGGCTTACAAAAATAAGAAATCACAGATGCAATGCTATTACTGTGTCAAGCAAGGGGCATGTGGCATTTCTGCACGGGGATACATATATTTGCCATTAGAAATTCGGTTTCTTTTTTTAGTGGATTCTGATTGGATAGTGCTCCTGCTGGGGGGGGGGGCACATGAACCTTTAATGGATGCCCAGTGCATGAAGAGTGCCAGTTGTCTGACCTGATCAACAGCTAAAGTTTCTTTTTTTCACACTCTACGTGCCTATAGAAGAAAACATGCTCAGTGAATGTGAAGTCTGTTATTTTTATCTCTTGTTTAGAAACCGTCATTGACCCCCCCCCCCATACTCTGTAGGTCAGTGCTAGTGTCTTGATCTTGATGACAGAAGCAGCACTACCCTCCTCTGCCTCCCAGCAGATTCCTCAAATACATTAGCAGGTCTCCTTCTAGGAGAGGGAATCTATCAGTTTAAGAGTCAGCCCACTAGGGAAAAAATCTTTCATTTTCAAATCACTACCAGTAGGAAATTGTACACTCAGCACTACCTAGGAGTTTGGATACCAGTTCTTTTCTTTGTTTCTGTTTCTTTTTAATTTTGTGAACTTTTTTAAAGCGTACCTGTTCACATTCTTTAATTGTATGTTTTTTTCCACATAACTGTATTCCTACCTTGCAGTTTGCGGTGTCATCAGGGTGCACTTTGTGTGTCTCTATTACTTATTGGGACCTCTGCTTTGCACAGCACCCCCGTATCATACAGTGGTTATCAGAAACAGTGAGGGGGGGGATTAGTCGTACTAGAAGCTGTTTTGTTTTTGACTGTTACACTTAACATTTTTAAAAGTGATGTTATAGGAAAGGCCTACCCTTTTCTTTACTTAAGAAACCACTAGGAACAACTGACAGTTGGACAGAATTCCCCAATCATCTATGTGTCTGCTTTACCAACTGTTGCAAGCTGGCAGTACGTCTCTTTATGAGGGAGTGCAGACACAGGTTAAATTGGGGAGGAATTGCCTGCGTGTTAGTTGTATGTCCTGTGACACCTTTCTGCATTCAATACTATTGGAGAGTTTCACTGCCTAAGGATAACTGTTCTAGTTGATGCGAATATAGAATGTTTGAACAGCATTAGGCATTTTGAGAGGGCAGTGCACAACCACAGTTCAAGTGCAGTGGGGCAGTGAGAACATTATTTGTATGCTAAGTCACTATGTAAGGGGGGTAGTTCCATCTATTTTTTGACCAAGCTGTTTGGCTCTTAAAAGAGCCGTTATAGTGTATAAGAATGCCACATTTTCTAGAGAAATACAGATACACATTCAGAGAACTGCCATCTAGGAGGTCCCCATTAAAATATCTGTTCTCAGCATTTCGGAGATGCACACCATCATTAGATATAGCCAATGTTTGTAATGACAGATTTGGGGGTGGCATATAGTGTGCATTCCCATTATACGTAGGAATCCAGATATTTGGATGTTCACCTTTCTACGTGATCTTTCAAGTCTAGGAGAGTACTCCTCACCTCTCCAGATCATCCTCTGTGTAATATCTGAATACAGAATTTTATAAGCAGGTAACATCTCTATCAGATACTTCAGATCAGAGTGTGCAGCTTCAATTAAATATATCTCCCTTTTGTACCCCAAATCATTACCTCCGAGGTGGATGAGCAGTATGTCCAGTGCCGGGTGTGTCTGTAGTAGGCAGCACATGGTTGGCATGAGCTGCTCCCATCTCATGCCACCCTTTCCAAACCATGACACATTGAAATTTGGTAGTTGCTAGTTATTACCAAAATAGCTTGCTCTACTAAATGTTGCTGCCCTTTGTGCCAGACTGCTTCTCACAATCCAAACTGTAACTCTGAAGTTTCCTGCCATTCTTAATGTTAGAAAGTCTTTCTACAGAGGCAGCAAATCTCACAAATGTGTCTATCTCTGGACAGTCCTTAAGCAAACGACTAGTAATGGCACATAGAACTCAGAAAGAAAGAAAAAAAACACAACTCTGAGGCTGCATCACATAGTGTGGACACATCTCATTTGCCTTTTGTTGATAAAACATTTTATTTTTATGTTGGTGGGACAGTTCTGAGCACTAATTGGTCATTTGCTGTGACATACGAAAACTGAACATATCTATTGGTCACTGCTATTTCTCATACTCTTACACTGTGCCTCTGTTCCCTCTCTTTTTGAACTGCCATTGAGGCAGGTAAGAACTCATTTACTCATGATTATCTTTAGTATGATTAATACAGCGTTTTAGTCTGAAAAAATCTACTACTGCAGCTTTACTGACACATTTTTTTTAGCACTTGGTACAACATATCTTGTACTTGTATTAAGACTAATTCAAACAAAAAATTAACACTATGTATGATGGCTTAGGATATGTAGGTGTGGCACTGAGTTGTGCTTGTGGTTGTCAGAAATAATCTATTAGCCAGGTTGATCTTAGATATCTTTTACAGCATAGACAGCTTTATGCTAAGTGCATATGCAAGCAGCAGTTCAGTTATTGAATTCTAAGTACACAGTGTTAAGTTTTATGTGTGCATTGGCTGAATGATCAGAACAAACCACATAGTAAAAGGTAATTTTTTGGTACTGGGTGCTTGTTCAGAGGAGCGCACCTTATGCATTCCATGGTCTGTAAAACAATAAAGTCTACATGGCACAGTATACAGAATTTTGTGTTTGGCTTGCAGGCTGTCTGTGAAAAAGTTTGGTTATTTGTGCACAGTTTGAGAGATCTGCTGTAACTGGTTTGGATACCGATATAAAATACATCATAGCAATAGATAGGCATGCTTCTTTTTAAGTGCTATTTATAGCTAGATGCGATACAACTGTGAAACATGCTTGGATGCATCTGAATCTACACAAATTTAGATTTTATTATATGCAATATTTTGCCAGACATTTACTGGGAACTGGTTTAAAACTTACATATTTTAAAAGGTTTACTCACATTTTTTGGGTCTGATTCACATTGTTCCAGCTCAGTGGTTCAAGATGGCCAATTGTCTGATGTTTCCTAGATACGTTGATACATAGACAGTGTCGGCAGATAAGGACCTATGGCCCACCCAGTCTGCCCATTTGAGCTTGTAAGTTCAGTTTGTTTTCCTAGAAGTCTGTTGCCCCTTACCCCTGACCTCCAGAATTCCTTTATGTCTATCCCATGCATTCTTAAATCCCGTGATTGTTTCAGCCCCCACCACTTCCTCTGGCAGAGTGTTCCATTTGTCCACCACCCGTTCTGTGAAGAAATTCTTTCTTATGTTTCCTCTGAATCGTCCTCCTCCAACTTCATCCCATGCCTCTAGTCCTGGAACATCTTTTTCACTTAAAATAGTGTTTTCCTGCACCCTGTTCCTCCCTGTAAGATACTTGTATGTCTCTATCATATCCCTCTCCTCCTCTCCTCCAGGGAGTACATGTTCAGTTCCTTCAACCTGTCTTCATAGGACTTGTGATGCAATCCATGCACCATCTTTGTTGCCCTCCTCTGAACCTTCTCTACCCTGTCTATGTCCTTACGTAGGTATGGTCTCCAGAACTGTACACTGTACTCCAGGTGGGGCCTCACTAGTGTCTTGTATAGTGGAATTATGACTCCCTTTCCTGTTGGTGATGCCCCTGCCTATACATCCCAGCATTCTATTTGCTTTACCTGCTGCCTTGTCACACTGTTTCCCTACCTTGAGGTCATCAGAGATGATAACCCCAAGATCCCTTTCCTGCTTGGTGCATGCTATATCCTCACCCCCCAACTGATATATTGTGCCAGGGTTTTTGTGCCCCATATGCATTATCTTGCATTCCTATTGGTCAAGAAAAGTAATTTCCTGTTGTTTTATGATTCTTTTTCCACGAGCATGCAAAATCTTCGTCCGCGACTGGTGACAGACTAGGATTCTTGTCCGTGAGCTGTCAAAATCCTGGTCCTGGAGATTATTGAGCATGAAAACCGGATTTCAGCACTTATTTTGAGCTAATGAAGATAACTGGCATGCAATATCAACTTCAAGATTTAAAAAAAACATTTCAATGTACAGTATTAGAAGTGAAAAATGTTAAGTATTTTAATTTGGTGGTGATTTTGCCCAGGTTTTTAAAAATGAAAATGGTGCTTGACATTTTTGCTTCACGGGTGTGCAAAATCCTCATCCGTGACTTGTTATGGACAAGGATCCTTGTCTGTGAACTGTCAAAATCCTGTTCAGCAAAATTATCAAGTATGAGAATGGGATTTCGTCACTTGTTTAAAGGTTGTTTTTTTTTTGTGAACTTTGTCTCCACAGCCAAGGAACTCTCTCAGGTATCTATGTTGCCCGAGTGCTCTTCCTCTTACCTGAAGCGCTCCCTCCATTCTACTGTGGCCAGACAGACCCCCCAGCTCTGCACCCCCCATGATGGGACAGCTCTATCCTCCCAGGGTACTCTATCTTGTAATCCTGTGTGCCCAGCATAGGATGGAGGAGAGGCCAGGATTTGGAGTGTGGCACATCGGGGCAGGGTGCCATTGCCTATTCTCATCAGTGGGTTTTTTCTAGATTAGGTTACCCCTGGGCTTGGACATGCAATGACATCCTGCTCAGCATGTGCACGCTCTCATGTGCACTCGAAAGATGTCTGCCATAGCCCAATCCACTTGCATCTGCTGGCTGGATATTGCAATCTCCCAGCTTCTGCCTGGGTCTGCTACTGCACCGGCTTGGGTGAGTGCTCACTCCTAAAGGAAGGAGAGCGGGTCCCTGGGACACTAGATCCTTCCCCATCACCCCCGATGACTCGTGCTTGTTCCAAAACTAGGGTCACCTGCATGGCATGAGGTGTGGCATCCAGCACCTCTGCCCTCAGTGCCACTGGGCCGGGCACTTGCTTACAATTAATAAAGATAATTGCCATGTAATATCAAGTTTGAGATTTAAAAAAAAAACAATTCAATGTACAGTATTATAAGTGAAAAATGTTGACAATTTACATTTGATTGTATTTTTCCCATTTCTTTTTAAATGGAAATGGAGGTTGCCATTTTTGGTCCATGAGTGTGCAAATTTCTTGTCTGTAACTCGTTACTGACAAGGATGCTTGTCCACAAGCTGTCAAAATCTTAGTCTGCAAGATTATTGAGCATAAAAATGGGATTTCATTACTTTTTTAAAACTGATAAGGATAATTCAGAAGAAATGTCAACTTTGAGATTTTAAAAAAACCTTCAATTAAGAGTATTAGAAGTGAAAAATGTTGGCTATTTACATTTGGTGTTATTTTTCCCCATTTTTTGCACGAATATGGCAGTTGGCATTTTTGTTTTGTGAGCGTGTAAGATCCTTGTCCGTGACTCATTGCAGACAAGGATCCTTGTCTGGTGTAAACTGTCAAAATCATAGTCCATGAGATTATCAATCATAAAAACGAGGTTTCAATGGTTGTTTAAAGGTACTACAGATAGCTGACAAGGAATATCAACTTTGAGATGTTAAAAAACACTTGAATGTACAACATTAGAAGTGAAAAATGTTGGTTATTTACATTTAGTGATATTTTTTCTCGTTTTTTACTAAGGAAACAGTGGTTACCTTTTTTGCTTCTCAAGCATACAAAATACTTGTCTATGACTCGTACAGAGAAGGATCCTTGACTGCAAGATATCAAGATTCTAGTCTGCGAGATTATCAAGGATAAGAACATGTTTGCAGTTGTGCTGCACAATGGCAGTAATTAAGCAATAAGGCATGACCAGAGGTTAGATTACAGTCTGTTAATCACCCCCTAGGGGTGTAATGTGGCACGAGGCACAGCTGAGTACCATATTGCCAGTAGGTGGTGATTAACTGACTGTTAATCTAACTCTTTGGAGTGCCTTATTGCTATTATAAAAAAATGTTCAAAATGAAGAGGGTTAAAAGAATGCTTTTCGATTGTTTTCCTTATTTAGAGGGAGATTTTTAATAAAATAATTCTTCCACCAACAGTTTAAAAATGCTGGTTCAGAATCAGAATGCAACATTCCAGTCATTTAGCAGTGCTAGGTGATAGAATGCTGAGAGGAAGAATCCATGTGCTATTGTGATCAGGCTGTACCTGACACTATAACATGGGTTAATGTAAGGCTCTTGGAATCCTAACAGCCAATCATATTACAGAATTTGTCAGAACCTTTTTTTAATGATGTGTATGCATGTAGAGGGCCTGTTATGGGGCATGCTGATGCATGTGGGATGCACCCCATTCACAGTTAAACTCAGAGGTGCACCTTTGGGACGTATCTGGACATGTGTCATCAAAAGGTAAGTATAGAAAAACAGACTTAATTAGGTGGACACCCACAGGCATAGTTCCATTCTGCAGACAACAGCGTAGCAGCCTGCACCTCCTGGCACTTCAACACTCACTCCCTTCCCCTTCCAAGGCACCAACAAGTGTCCAGATGGCACCCCCTGGCCCACTGGGTGTGCAGCAGCTACCCCACCAATCCCATCTTCAGAGGGATGGGGTCCCCTGTCTTGTCCACAGCACTGCATCAGATGCATGTTCATGTAACTGTGGTGATATAGTGCCCCCCCAGTGCTGATCACACAGTACCAGCAAAGATGTCAAATGCCATGGTAGCCCAGTGCCCCTACCTACTTAGGCACCCAGCTGCAGACTGCCCATACTACCACCTGGCAGCAGTTACCTCTCAGCAGGCAGGTGTGGCAATGTGAAGGTGGGTTGTCCTGACTGGCACCTGCTTCTGGGTGCTGGTGGTGGCAGGGTAAGGGGGCTGAGTGGGTGGGGGAATAGTGGGCCACCATTGCACTTGGGGTCTTTGTTGGCATTGTGCACTGGGGGAGCCACTATGTCAGCATGGTTACATAACCAAGTCTGTCATGTTGTGCTGTGGAGAGGACAGGGGAACTGTATGCCTCTGGGGATGGAGTCGGGGTACTTTGAGGCACCTGGTGGACTAGGGATACACCTGAGCACTTACCGGTGTCTTCAGGAGGATGACCTTTTACAGTTGTATGGGTGTGCCTCATTCACAAGGTTCAGATAGTGGGTACTGGTTAACTGGACAGACCTGGAGGGCTTCCGGTGCATTCTGCTGGGTGCATTACTGCACAGTGCATGACAATGGAGCAATAATAATATACAAATTGGCCCATTGTGCCTTGCATGTCTAATGCCTCATGCCATGTCACTCCTGTGCTGCACAAACTGCACTGGTTGCCTGTGTGATGGAGGATCACCTTCAAGGTCATGTTGCTGACCTATAGGACCCTACATGGACAGGGACTGGGTTACTTGCAAGACGTACTTTGGCCCTACTGCCCTCTCTGCCCTCTCCACTCCACCAATGAGGGATTGCTAGAGGTTCCCAGGGTCCATCTTCAAATATCAGGTGCTAGAGCTTTTTCTTTTGTAGCCCCAACCATGTGGAACTCTCTACCTTGTTGGATTAGAGGGCACCTGTCCACTGAGACTTTCAAGCCTTCATTAAAAACATATCTTTTTGGTCTGGCATTTGGAGACAATATTTAATTTATTACTGCTGCCTGTTATTTAAATGTTTTTATTATATATTTGTTTTTACTCTGTATTTGCACTTTGACTTTGGAAAAGTGCATTATAAATAAATTTGATTTGATTTAATTTAAATGTTCCAGGCTGTGAATGACAATTTTAAGTGCAGTACATCCAAAGTGGTGTGTAGTACTTGGTTGAATCTTGGAGAGAGATTGTTTTCATAGCTGATTGTTTACTTGTAAAAATTGTTTACATCTTTCACAATTGTTGATTGATTACATCTTAGATATATATCTAATGTGCTTAGTGAACCTTTATAATGCATGATTGTTTGCAGTGTGTTTTGCATATGACATTATTTCTCACATGTGGCAATGTTTGTATCTGTCTTTAGGTCCTGCTTTTTAAGTTGGAACAGAGGAAAGTTCAAGAAGATCTAGAAGAATGACTGTTTCTAAGCAAAACAGGTATATTGGTGGCAAGATGTCATGTCACAATCAAACATCTGGTGTTTCTCACAGACTCAAGTCTAGCGAGAGTTCTCCAGCTACTGTTACACACTCAAACAAGCACACACATGTGAAGAAATGTGTCCGCCACAATAAATTGTCAACTAAGGTTATCAATGCCAAATCCATCTCCTCCAAAAGACCTACGTTGCGTCGTTAGATACAGATTTGCAATAGGTATATTGTTGAGAAAAAGAATGGTGTTGCTAATAGTTCTGCCTCTAAGTTTTCAAGGCAAACTTTTTTAAAAGGATTGTTCATGCTGCTAAGATTGACCTTATCATCTCAGCAGTTGTCAGGCAGAAGGGGAAAAAAAACTTAAAAACAAAGTAGCACTCACGAAAATTTGCTTGAGAGCAAGGTGCTTTGTCCATATGGCAATGAACATTACCTCCCATCTTTGGGCTGTCATGATGTCACTCATTGATAAATTGACAGAAAAGATAAAAAATATGACAGACAGACTGCATTCTTTTGAACACTTGAATAAAGAGAACCTTTGTAGTGTTCTTGAAAGCAGATGGATTCACTCTGAGCATTCTGAGTCCTTTTGCTAGGAGGAGACATACAATGTTCACAGTACTAATGTTACTTTAACATTGGATGTGGCTGGAAAAGTCCAGAATATGTTGGTTGCATCAAGTGATGACACTGTGATGGATGATAATGATATTTCTGACAATGTGCCACAGCAAAAATCACATGCTAAGAAATGACCTTTTGATGCAATGTGCAATGTCAGAGAACAATCATTTTCTCTCATTGATAACTTCATCAACTTTCTTAAATTCTAACAGATCTGAAAGACACACGCTGTTTTCAGATATTGACAAGTGCACAGCTAGGCCTTTCACTGGTTTACTGGACCATTCACTTGCTTGCTTACAAAATGGAGCATGTGACAGTGTTTTTCATCACTTGCGGATGATTGCTGTGCACAGCTCTGGAATGCAAAAGCTTGTTCAACAGTTGTATCGTGTAAGATCAGCTGTGCAGGACTTTTGCTCTTTTGATTCTTTACTTAATGATGGAAATGTGAATGGTATGATTGACTTCATTAAGGTGTTGCAAGAAAAACATAAATTGAGGAAAACCATTGACACTGGTGATGACACACATGTGTTGCAGACTGGAACAGTTCAAGAATGACATGTGTTAAGGGAATTTGGATCTGAGATTGCAAATTGGAAATTAGCAAAACTCAGAGGTTTGTGTGTGTCTCTTGTGAATGGCTGTTTTACAAAGAACAGTGTCTTACTGTAGACCTGCAGAATATCAGCTGATGGAATGATGGAATGACATGTGAGGTCATCTTATAGTATATGTACTTCTGAAGACAGATTTTAATGTTCAGGGTGCAGTTACACTGTGCACATACTGTTACCATAAAATTATATCTGACACATTGCCAGCTCGGTCAGTGCTAAATGGCATGGAAGTAGATAAGACCCCAGCTGAGATAGCTTCCTTGAATTTGTTTGAGAGAATTCTAATCCAAACAGTGAAGCCATTCCAAACCATTGTCAGACTGAATACAAAGATGAGAGAGTTACCTAAACAAGAGCTGGCTAGATAATTAAAGGGCTCCATCGTGCATCTACCTCTGCCACTACAAGAGAATGTAAACACTATTTCCAGAGAAAATAGTGCTGTCATTCTGGTGAATGGTGTTCCAACTAAAAACAAAGCAAAATGGCAAGACATTGTTAGTACAGACAAAGTCAAATGTGCTTTGGTATATCTCAAACAATGTAATCCTTTCTATGCTGACATCAACATCAACACATTTACTGATGCTCATATGCAAGTTGATGTGTCTGCATGTCCAAAGCCCATGCTTGAAAAGGTAGACAGGGTCAGTAATGAAAGTGTGTATGAACAATACACTATCCATCCTTTGCATGGGAAAGACCCAGTCATGAACAATATAGATTTATATCAGATAAAATAGGTGGAGGGTAATCCTGTTAACACCTGGGAGAGTACATTAGAAATACATTGCTTTCCAGATCTTTTTCCTCATGGAACAGGTGGGCATCTGGATAGTCATGATGCACAGGTCCGTGGAGCTGAGTACAGAACTTCTAGACTTTTGCACTCATATGGGAAATTCCATAGAAACATAGCATATCTCTTCCACCTTCTGTGGGCGAGTGAACTTAGTATTTTCTCTGCAAGTATTGCACACACATTGTGGCTTGGTACAGAATTTAAAAACATGACAGCTGCACAGTTGATTCAGAGACTGGAGAAGAAAGGCCAAGTATTACAAGCTAGTTTTTCATCAGTTCTCTCTAGCATGTGAGGTACCAAGGAATATTGGTACCAAAGACACTCTGAAGTGATGTGCATGATGAGGGAGTTTGGTCCAGCAACATGGTGTGTCACTCTAAGTTGTGCAGAATACTACTGGGATGATTTGCTTGACCTTCTGAGATGGACAAACTCTGATGTTGATGGCACACAGACTATGACTCTTGGTGAGCTGTGTTCATTGGCTCTAGTCTCGGTGTCACAATACTTTCAACACTGGTTCTAGGCACTACTAAGATTCATTCTATCAAAGACTAACCCACCTCTTGGTGTTGTTGAACAGTATTTTGGAGGATGGAATATCAAGCATGGGGCACCACATGTACTGTACATATGTTGTTGTGGATAAAAGATGCTTCACTGATTAGTGACAGTGATACAGGTGATATTCTCAACTTCATCATGAAGTATGTGACATGCCAGATTCCTGACACGTGTGATAGTCCAATACTGTGGAAATTGGTGCAGAAATTTCAGCTGCACTTGTGTGGTAAGTACTGTAGCAGAAAGGTGAAAAACAGAGGTAACTGGTACACAAGGTGCCAGTTTGGATTCCCAAGATGAGTCTGCATGAGTGCTTGTTTTAATGATGTGTTCTCTGCTATGTGACACCACCTAAAGGCCAAGTCAACTAAGCGAGTGTATGAGCTACCTCGGAGAGAGTCGACTACAATCCTTCTCTACTGTTGATGTGACAAGCCAATTTTGATGTCCAGTATGTTGCTGACAATTCAATGGCTTTTGTGAGATATGTGACTTCATATATCACTAAACATGAGTAGACTTGCTTACAAGAACTGTGGGGAGATTTGTCCAATTGCAATAGGTCTATCTCTTCTCATCTGCAGTCGCTACAATTACTCAGTCTGTCACATCATGAGTGTGGGGCATATGAGGCTAGTGATCACCTTACAGGTACCTGTCTCTATGGCAAGTCTGAGTCCATTCATTATTTGAATGTGAACTTTAAAGAGAAGAGACATTGCGTGCTTGGAAGTCATCATGAGATTGAAGAGCTTGCTGCGACGAGACCAACATGCACAAATATACTGAAGAGCAACTTGATAGGTAACTACTATCCACAGCACCACAGTGCTATGGATGATCTATGTTTGTTTGAGGTTGCTCAATGGTATGACTACAAGTGGGGTGTTGTTTCTGACCCTGAGAAGAGCATATATAAGGTGACAGGCTTTGATGGGTCTCCGGTGAAGAGGCATAAGCCGTGGTTGATAGATCACTGCAAACTGAGTTTAACTATTAATGAAAGTAAAGAGCATTACTATTTTGCTCTTCTGTTCCTCTTCAAACCTTGGAGAGATGAAACTGGTTTAAAAGATGCATATGACACTTTTGAAGAACAGTTCCATCTGAGCTAATATTCTTTCAGAAGTGATGCTTCTACTGCATATATACAAAGACTGGACCTTGAGAAAGAACTTGAGAAAGCAAGGCAACAATTGGAAGATAATAAGCCAGGCAACTCACAGGAAATTATGGATCCTTAGGGAGGAGGTGCACGTGGTGCACCATTGCCAGCAAATGATCCAACTATGTTGATGTCAGAGATTGAAAGTGCTATGCAGCAGACTGCACACTTCACAGAGAACTCACTCAACATTGTTGATGAACTGAACACTCATCAACAAGATGTGTACATTGCTCTGATGCATGCTGTTGAGCATGGAATGAAACATTGGAAAAAATAATGCTTCTGTGATAAACATGTGCCACTGCGGATGCTTGTCAGTAGTGCTGCTGGCACTGGCAAAAGCTTCCTAATTGACACAATGAATGTGGGCATTCATAGACTTACTGGGACACCAACATTTGTGCTAGTAGCTGCTCCAACAGGTCTAGCAGCTTACAACATAGGTGAAGTTACTCTCCATAGGTTGTTCATGTTGCCAGTTGAGCATGGTAAGACTGGAGAGTACAGAAAGTTATCTTTTGAGGTTGCAAGTGAGTTAAGGTCCATGTTTGACAAGATGGAGTTACTGATAATTGATGAAATCAGCATGGTTTCTAATGTGCTCCTGACCTACATTCACCTGCATCTAGAGTAGATTGTGGGTTGTCACAACAATGTTCCATTTGGTGGGAAAAACATTGTTGTCCTTGAGATCTGTTGCAGCTGGTTCCAGTGAATGGACATGTGTTTTCTAGTCTTTCAGTGGAGGAGACTAGAAAAACAATTGGATGTATAGGCGGAGTGAACCTCTGAGAGTTCTTCTCCTATGTTGAACTGTTGCATAACATGCAACAGACAGGAGATACATCTTATAAAGCATTTCTTGATGAAGCTGGAATTAGTGTATTGTCAAGTTACCATCTACAAATGCTAAGAGAATGTGTTATCTCTGCTAAAGAGATGTTTATGCAGGAAGCATGCAAGTTGTTTGCTGAACTGCAGGCTAGTGGACAAGGCATTGTGTGTTTGTTGCCAAGACTGAAACAATGTGCTGAGTTCAATCAGATTATGTTGAAGAGAGAACATCAACCAATTGTTACACTTACATCACTCAATTCAATTGATGATGTTAGCCTGACATGCACAATGGTGACAAAAATGGTTGAACGACTGAAAGAACTGACAAGTGTTGTGTCACGCACTGCTGGCTTGAAAGCTGTACTAACAGTATACAAGAATGCATGTGTCATGCTGCATAGAAACCTCCATATTGATCATGGGTTGGTAAATGGAACAATGGGCTTCATTGTGGATTTTTGGTATAATGGACAGAACACATTTGTGGAGTTTGTTATGGTCAAATTTGACAATCATAACATCCCTTTACCCATTGATAGAACAACTATCACATTTCTGATTGCTAAATACATCTATGTCACGCTTAAGCAGTTCCTACTGTTGCTTGCTTATGTTGTGTCGATTCACAAATCACAAGGACTCAGCCTTGACAGTGCTATCTTTGACATAGGAAAGGGAATCTTCAAGGATGACATGGTGTATGTTGCTTTGTCACGCATCAGATCTCTTTCTGGTTTGCATATACTAACTCTTGCAGAGATCAAAGTATGTGCTGATGTAAAATGTATCATGGAATACGCACACTGTACCAAGCAAATCTGGCTCTAATCTCTGTTCCAAGGCAAATACTTATGCGAGATGTGTCAGTGGGAACAACATGTAAGTTGAAAAGGAAACAGAGTAAGACTTCAGTTTCCTCACCGTCTGCTGTATGTGGTAATCAGTCTCATGCTGATCAAGTCAGGTCACCACCTGCAAAAAAATGCATTAGTCTTCAGAGACTACCAATCTTTGACAATAGCACTGGAGTGAACTGCTATGCCAATGTTGCAATGCAAACTTTTCTGCATATGCCAGAGTTCATTTATGTGTTGAGTACTGCAAAGTCAACATCTCTGTCTGATGCACTCAAAAGAGTAATAAGAGACAGTAAAGAGTAAGTGCCTAGCTTGCAGAATTTGACTCCTCTGTGGCTTACTCTGTCCAACTATGCTGGGCTAAGTATGTTTGCTGATAATGCACAACAGGATGTGACTGAATTCATGATGGGTGTCATGAATCATCTAGAAGATGATGGGATTCAACTTAGAGAACACTTCAGAGTCAATTATGTGTGCAAGTACACTTGCTTGTCATGTGGGCACTTAGAGTCTGAGACAACCAATGACATGCTATGGTTGTCTGTCTATGTTCCTGAAGAAAAATCAGTTAAGTTTCGTAGATTGTTTTGGAAAGCTGCTACTGGTTGGTAATGTCGTTGATGTGGGGGAAGTAATGTTTCTTCTTTTAGGGTGACTAACTTCAGCTCATACATTATTATTGTCCTCCAACGATTCAACTGTAATGGCATGAAAGTCACAACACCTATTACTGACTTCATCGCTGGAAGAACTATGTTCTCAGGTGCTCAGTTTGACACACATGCCATCATTTTCCATCATGGACCTTCTATCCAGTCAGGACATTATGTGACATGGCATAGATTTAGAAGTGGATGGGTAGAGTGCATTGATGCAGTGTGCACTATGAGAGAATGATTACCAAGGAATCTAAAAGATGCATACATAATTGTTCTACGTAACACAGCTAATGCTGGATGTGTTGAGGAGTGATTCTTTGAAAGAGACACCCACAGAATCCTACCATGTGCTACACGTTCATTTACATTGTGTATATTGAAACTGTTTGTTACTACAAAACCATCATGAATTAGAGGATTCTATGTGTTTTGTCATTAAACACATGTACAGCGGTGCACTATTTTTTTACTACCTTTTTGGCAATATTGGGTTACATATATATTTGGTAGATTGAATTTGCTCTTTGCTAGAAGTACTCTATCCCAGTTATTGTAAACTATGTCAGACTTGCTCTTTGTGATTGTGGTACTGTGGGATGCCCACAAAAAACACTGTGTTAATTGTGTTGTTAGCATGGTGTGTCATTGAGACAGATTTCACAATCCTTTGTGTTTGTTACAAATTAATTTTGCTGACTACTAACAGTTAAAGCTGTTATTTCTTTCACTGTTACGTTCTACATATGTAACTTTGATGTGCTTACTAACATGACTGCCATGAGTACAGCCAAAGCAGACTTCAGGGTGCTGGGTAGTACTCATTTGACAGCCAGTAAGTAATATCTTTTTACATGTGTTTGAAAAGTGCTGGTTAATTCTAATTAGCAATATCATATTTATGAAGTTGACTTGAGTGTGCTGTTATATTTAAATAACTACTGACACAGACAAAATCTGTTTGCATATGTCAGCTGTTATACAGTGATATGACAAATGATGTGTGCTCATGCCAAATTAGTTTGAGACTTGGTAGCAGGTTAAGTGTTTATGCCTTCTCCTGTTATACTCTGCATGACTGACCTTGATGGTGTGACTTACAGAACTGACATCTGCACAATCCAAGCAGACTTGTGGGTGCTGGATATCACCTACATGTCAGGAAGTAAGATATGTCTTAGCACATGCAGTTCTGTCATTGTTAATTACTCTATGCCTTTGTCTTTGATAATGCCAAAGATTTATAGTACAATGAAACTGTTAAAACACATATTGCTCTATGACATCTTCCTGCAATGGACATTTCATTGATTCATTGGACATGACTATACAAACCTCCAAAATATGACTCAGTATTGTATATATGTAGATACTGCTGAAATTGAACTTAGTAATATTGTACTGATACTGCTTTCACTGCTACTTTATTTGAAAAAAAAATGTTGCTGTTGTGCATGCTTTACTTTTACTGTTCTACTATGCCACTATTGATGCATTTAATGCCATTGCATTACATTTGGTGCTTCCCAGCGTATTATTGCTGCTAATATGTCTGTGTATGCATGTACCGAAATGTTTATTCATTGTTGTATATGGATATGTATATGTATCTACGTGTAGGTTTACACAATTAATACTTTTTGACTTTAATAAAGTAATGCTTATTCATTTCTATGCTACAATGCAAGTTATCGGTATGTTCCTGCTCTTTTATTGGATCGCCTTTATTGAGGGGTCAGATGAGGATTTTTTTCCAGTTCAAGTAATATTTTTCAAATCCTGAGGCATGCAGTTTTGAAATCCCAGCTATATTCCTGTATATGTTGTATACTGTCATGTGATACCATGGACACCACCATTTGAAAAGCATAAGAAGTTGTTAATTCACAGCATATGTGTTATGCAGTGTCTGCTACAGTAACAGGACACTGAATTCTGCAAGTGATTTGTACTTCAACAATATCTGTGCAGTATCTTATTTGTATACTTAATGTATGTATACAATGAACTATTGATGACAATGTCTGAAGTTTGGTATGAAAACTACATAAACTTAATGCAGTCTTTGCTATGAATGTGTTGATGCAGTGTGCTACAGCTATTCAAATTTATTTACATGATGCTGTGTTTTATTGTTAGCTACAGTTTCAAAGGCATGTCCTTTTCAAAGAGATACTCTATTTATGAAATATACAGCTATATGAAATATATTTAGTATTATAACATACTGTTATGGTAAATAGGCATACTGAACATACTTCTAAATAAGATATACATCAATGTAGATTAGTTTTATTGATAATAAAAGTTAGAAACATATATTGTCTCAGACAGCTGTAGCATAATATTACGAAATGTCTCTCCATTACTGACAATACCCAAGTGGCAAAAAAAGCCATTAACTTTATATCTAACCTCTCATATTGAGTCAAAATGTAATACAGCTCTAATGGTAATGTTGTAATGTAATTAGCTAAATAAGAAAATAATGTATTGTATGTTTTTTAATTAGGTTTACTATTTCTAAATCTTTGCAAATAAACAAACTTCAAAAATAGTAAATGAAGTAGTTAAGACGATATTTCTTTAAATTGAATTTAAAGACTAAATGCTAGATTACAATTTGAACGTTATGTAATACCTGGTTTAATATCACAGCTAACATTCTTATGTAATTATGTTGGTAATATAGTTCAGCAGTTGTCATTCTTAAAAAAAAATATATATTTCTTTTTTTAAAAGGTCCATATGTGTTGTGTGTTGATGGCAAAGAAAACTAAATAAGAGAATTAAAACAAAATTGTTATAAGTGCTGAGAGAACTGTTTTTTTTTGGGGGGGGGTTGCCCATCCCAGGAACAGCCACAAAATTCGGCCTTACCTACAATTTGACTTTCTTAAATAATTTTTTTAAACTTATCCTCTGTGTCTTGTGTATTATTTCTGCATGAAATTATGTACAATGTGTACCATGTATGCAATGTATTTAATCTTATATAGTTTTAGTGGAGTGAGGTTCTGTATAGAATCCCATGCCTTTCAAAATGCTGTTCTACCACAGTTCTAGTGTCATGGATATGATTCTAGCCTACTATGGTAGAACAGCATTCTAGAACCTCTAGAGACTGCATGAGTCAGTTTCATTTGGAAAGCAAAAGAACTCACAAAAGACATGTTTCACACAGTACTACACATTATGAAAAATACAGGATGAGGAACTCTATGCACAACCAGTATGTTTTTGGTACCTCGGAGTTCTGATTCACATGGCCCTCTCGAGCTTTGCTCTTGAGTGCAGAGGGAATCAGAACCCCTCTGTGGCAGAACAGACTGGTTCTGCATAGTTGCCCATCCTGTATTGTCTATGCATAGTGTATGTATATATATATATATATATATATATATATATATATATATATATATATATATATATATTACAAATTGCATTTGTAAGAAACTACAAAGGTCAGGGTAATGTAATTCAAAAGCTCAGGAAAGAGGTAAACAGGTGTGTATTCAGAACAGTGCATCATGTTACGTTTCTAAAGAGACTAATTGTAGTGGAGTGTGGGGTGGTGTACACAACTTGTTTCAGTGCCCTATCAAAGTAACAATTGCATGTTCTAATGACCTGTACATGTAGTATTTTCTATAAAGAGGTATTGTGATGGGTTGTAGGGTGTGTGTGTGTGTGGGTGGGCGGGGGCTCAGGCCAGGTCATAGTCAGCTGTGACATGTCGTAATCATATAAAAGAGAAAAAAAGAAATTTATTGTGTACAGTGGAATACTGTTCTGAGTAGAATTGTATGACTCTCAAAATATTGTGGTGCCGGAGTTGAAAGCCAGTGGAATCTTTCTGTACCCTTTTGTGGTATAACAGCATTACAGAGCATCTAAAGACTGCATGAGTGAGTTTTATTTAGAAAACAAAATAGCCAAGAAACACATATCTCTCGCTAAGTGCTATGCAGTATTTAAAATTCAGGATAAGTAAGTCTATGCACAACCAGTGTGTCTTGACAGTTCAGCGTTCTGATTACCATGAACTTCGTCAACGTTGCTGTCGAAGTTAGAGGGAATCAGAGTCTTTATGTATCAAAACACATTGTCCCGGATTCCTCCCTTTTCCCTCACAAAAAGACAGAGACCATTGTTTGTTGATGTGCTCAGATTGGCAAGTAATTTATTTATATCTCATAATTCCATGTTCCATTTCACCATCTTTTATTATTATATCTCTCACAATTCGACCACCACCCCCCGAGGCATCAAGACAGATGCTGGGCCTCAGAACGGGTTGTGAGGGTTGCCCAGCCCTCCCCTGGACGCTTTTCTGGTCACCACCCCCCAACCCCCGAGGCATCAAGACAGGCGCTGGGCCTCAGAATGGGTCGTGAGGTTGCCCAGTCCTCCCTGGATGCTTTTCTGGTGGCCACCCCACCCCGAGAGGCATCAAGGTAATCGGAAGGAAAACGCCAAGTTTGTGGCGCCATTTTTGAATTTCCCACAACTACTGCTACTGAAAAGACTGCAGTGCTGTGATTTCTCTCAAACTAGGAGCTTCTGCCCCGCCGGCTCCCCACCACTGCCCCTGGTGAGCTCCTCCTTTTATAGGCTAAGGTCACATGATTTGCAAAAACCTATCAGCCAATTTCTCAATTTGCAGCTTATCAGCTGCCGCCACCAGAGGGCTCAAACTCAATACATTACAGTTTTCCCATAGGAATTAAGCAAGGATGCTGCTGTTTGCATCCTTATTTTTTATCTCTCTGGCCGCTCTCTCCTCCCTCTCCCCTGCCACCCTCCCACACTGTGAGCCCCCACTGCCCCCACTCCCTAGACTTACCCCCCAGCCCGGCCACACAGTCCCCTCGCACGCACCTGCAAAAGCCCTGGCCCAAAACCACTATGCAGCTATAAGTGCCAGCATCATTCCTCCATCCTTTCACCAGGGGCATGCGGTCTTGCACATCCCAACTCGTCGTTGCCCAAAATTTATCTCAAACACCCGGTCCTCCACATCCTGCTCATACCTCTCTAGGTCAAAAATAAAGCATCTCATCTCCATACTTCTACTCCTGTCCGGGGACATAGAGGTAAACCCTGGTCCAAGCCACACAATTCCCCAATCCCCTTTCTCCTTTCTCGAAGGCCTCCGCAATTTACACCTAAACACCTGCAGCCTTTTATCCAAAATCTCTCTACTACAACCTATTGCACTAACACAGCGCCCTGACATCTGGTCATCTCTGAAACCTGGCTAAAACCCTATCACTCAGACACGGAAGTCTCCATTCCAGGTTACACTATAATTAGACATGACCAGCCAGGCAAAAAGCGAGGAGGCAACATGGCAATGTATATCGCAAACAAACACCATTTCTCTATAGTGCAAATCCCCACAACCTCTGCAGGCATAAACTCCATTCTCATCAAACTATCTCTCCCCTGTTCATCCCTGGTCTACGTGGCAGGCTCATACTGCCCCCCAGCACACCCGCCGTGGATATTGTCTCCCACCTAAGCTCCCTTCAATCCCTAGCTGCTGGCGGCGAGCTACACGCCACCGGCGATTTTAATGCAAACTGGCTAGGCAGAGATAAAGCCCATTTGAAGACCAAAATAAAGGCTCTGAACCTAACACAACTCATTATGGATCCTACAAGACTAAACCACAAGATGCTGAACCATTCTCTACTAGACTGAGCACTCACCTCTCACCCCCCACAGGATCCTAAGAGCGGGCATATTACCCGATTCTATAAGTGATCACCACATGATCTTTCTGATTCGGAAGGTGCATAGCCCCCCAGCCCCCCCTCCAAAGACACTGTGCACCAGGTCCTTCAACTCACTCATCTTAGCATCTCTCTTATCTGACTTAAGACATGAAAACTGGTCTTTCATACCTGAGTCTCCCTCCACTGACGCAGCTTTTGCAGGTTTCAAAACCTGCTTCCTAAAAATCTGGCACAAACACGCCCCCCTACGGACAAAGAGAGTTAGAGGCACGCATCTCCCCTGGATCTTAGCCGGACATAATCAGGAATTGCCACTCCAGAGACCGTGCCTGGAAAAATTATAAGAAATCAGGAACACAGGAAACCCACTCCACATATAGAAGGCTCCGAAATGCATGCACAAACTCCATCAGGCAAGCAAAGAAGACTTACTTTCTGTCAGCGTTTAGTAAGAACATAAAGAACCCAACTGATTTCTGGAAATCACTTAAATTCCTGCTCTCCCCCCCCACTACACCCCCATCTCCTACACTATCTGACCAGGGCTTCCACATCTCTGACCCCATCTGCATAGCGGAAGCCTTTATTACACATTACTCAGTTGCGCTGCCATACTCCCTATCCTCCTCTCGAATCCACCCCGGTCCTCCCACAGCTCATGCCCCCAAAGCCTGTCCCCACAGTCCTGCCTTTCTCTTTCCACCCAGTAACCCATGCCAAAGTCCTACACTCACTATGGGCCCTGAACCCAAACAAAGGCAAGTGCTCTATGTCTCTGGATGCAAAGATGCTCTTCCTATCTGCCCCAGCCATAGCTGCCCCTCTCACTGCCCTTTTTAACCTCTCTTTCTCTCTGGGAAAGTTACCCACTGCCTGGAAAATGGCCACAGTCATACCCCTGCCAAAAGGTGGAGACCCCTACTCCCCAGAAAACTACAGACCCATCTCTCTGCTCCCAATCCTGGCCAAATTACAGGAACGGCTAGTCATGTCCCAGCTCACCCCCTACCTAGAAGCCTCCTCCTTTTTCACTCTGTTCCAATCAGGTTTCTGTAAATCCCACTCCACCACCACCTTCCTGCTACATGTCACTGGTGACATTCTCACTGGCATGGACAAAGGTCACGTCACCTTGGCCATTTTCATAGATCTAGCCAAGGCTTTTGATACCGTCTTTCACTCCCTACTTCTCTCAAAACTCTCCAATGAAGGGCTCTCTGAGCTGGCCATTGGTTGGTTGCATGATTATCTAGCAGACAGGAAGCAAATAATCAAACTGGCCTCTCACACCTCAAACCCCCTGTCAGTCACTACTGGTGTCCCACAAGGATCGGTCCTAGGCCCACTACGTTTTTCCATTTTTCTAAATGACCTCCCATCAGCATGTACCCACTCATCCATCCAAATGTATGCTGACGACACTGTCCTGTATGCCTCTGGCCCTACCACACAAAGTGTAGCAACCCTACTTCAGGAGGATTTCTATGCCATCCAGTGCTGACTGAGGACAAACCAGCTATTCCTAAACCCCAAAAAAACAGTATCACAAACATTCGGATCCCAACAAAGACTTTCCCGCCAAACCCCCTGCCCCCCTTTCAAAACCTCAGATGGGACCCCCTTGGACAATTGTACTTCCTTCAGATATCTAGGTATCTGGCTAGACCAGCACCTAGATTTCACCTCTCATATTGACTCAAGTTCAAGTTCAAGTTTATTGCAGGAAAACTCCATTGAGCAAGCTCATTCACAAGGTGGTCCTGTGACATAAACACTTAAAGTACAAACATAGATAGGTAATAACAGTATATACATGAAATGCACATTACATGATACAGGCTGGATATACATACAAGGGTACCACATAGGGTGACCGCAGGTGGTAAACATTAATATGACACAGGGAAGCGACTTACAGGTTGCATACTGATAAATGAAACATGATGACTGGTGTTTGCAATACATATATTTTGGCAGCTAGAACAAACAACAGACTACAACTGATTTGGGGGGGAAGGAGTGATTTGATAGAGTAGCAGTGGAGTGTAAGCATAGATAAAGCCAGGAGTAGAAGGGGAAGGGAAAGCAGTTAATATAACAAAGCAATTATACCTTACCAGTGGATAAATGTGGCACACATGGGGAAGGAAGAGACTTAATGACAGTTACAGGTGTCTTTTATTTTGGCTGAACTTAGCGATTTGTAAGTTTATTGAAACTGTGCTAGTTAGTTTCAGTATGGTTTGTAATTGGTTCCAAATGGAGGGAAGGGCATATGCAATAGCACGTTTACCAAAGGAGGTCTGCGTCCTTGGTATGTCAAGCATAATAAAGTCAGATTTTCTTAACGAGTATGCACTATGTGAGATACTAATAAGGGAAGAGAGATAGCTTGGCAATTTCTGCAGGAGCAGTTTAAGAGTCCATAGCCCAGCATGGAGCAGGCATCTAGTAGTAAGGGATGTCCAACCAACAGCTGCATATAAGACACAGTGGTGCGAACGGTAAGGGGATTTGGTAATGAACCATAACGGACAGTGATAAAGGATGTCCAGTTTACTTAGATTTGCAAGAGTGGTGGAGGAATAGATTACATCGCCATAGTCGAGTAGGGGGAGAAAAGTGGCCTGTACAAGCTTGTTTCGAGTTTCAAGGGGGAAAAGGGGCCTATTTCTGTAGAAGAACCCTAACCTTGCTTTTAACCTTCTAGAGACATCTTCGACATAGTCATTGAAAGATAATTTATTGTCGATCCAGGTACCCAGATATTTAAATTTGGTTACAACTTCCAGAGGCTCGTTTAGCATGGTGACAATGAAGTCTTGGGCAAGGGTATTGGGGGGCCTGTGACTCACTACACAAGAGACTACTCCACAAGCTAGGTGCTCTATTCCACAACAAAAAATGCCTCCCTACACAAACTAGGCTCGCCATTGTACAAAAAATTATTCTTCCTGTTTTCGACTATGGAGACATAGTCTATTCCATTGCCCCCACGTCCGCTCTGGCCAGCCTAGACACCGTGTTCCACTCTTTCTGCCAGTTCATCCTAGATTGTCCGCAATCCACTCACTACTGCAACCTATACAGCTCTACTACCCTGCCGTCACTCCACGATCGTAGACAAACAAACTGCGTTAGGTTCACTGCCAAATTCTGGTCCCACTCCCTCCCCCCCATCTGGCCTCTACCCTCTCCAAACAATCCCCTCCTGCTTACTCCCTCAGGAACACAGATCCCAGACTGTTGCACATCCCATTCATGCGTACTTCCAAAGGCCAGGCCGTCTTTAGTTTCCAAATCCCACAGATCTGGAATGCTCTGCCGGCCTCCATAAGACATGCACAGAACCCACACCAACACAACCCTCTACTTAGATCCCATTTCTCTTCCATCTGCACCTGTTATAACTAGTCTCTCTAGTTTTTCCTGCTTGCTGTACTATAAAAGAATATGTAATGTTATGATCCTGTCACTCTGTACAATGTATATTGAACCCCTGTCTGTATTTTTGAACAAATGTTTTATAGGTAAACCTTGACTTCCCAAAAATGTTTTCTGTCTATATCCATGTACTGTATTTATGGGTCTCGACCCCCAGGTCACATCTGGAATCGAGCTTTTAGCTCAGTATGCTTTCCTGGAAAATCTCATAAATAAATAAATAAATTTATTTTCATCTATGTATCAATCTTTAATCACCCCTCTCTCTTCCTCTTTTTCTCCCCCAGGTGAAAACCTGGGTGCCTTCTTCTTCTCCTTTTCTGTTAGGTAACAGTGAAAACCGAGACCGCTTTTCTCCTTCAGCTTCTTCCTCTTTTGTCTCATTCCTTTTTCTTCCCCCTCCCCCCCTTTCCCCCCTTTACCTTCCATCCACCTTTGGCAGTCCAATAACCATATTATTATCTGCCATCCACCTTTGGCAGTCCAATAACCATCTTACGGACGGCTCTGTCCTCCGCCTTTGATAGACCTACCATACTGTCCCTTCTTGACTGTCTTCCCCCTCTTGCTCTGTCTTGTAGGGTAGGTAGGAGGGATCAAAACTCCAGCAAAAAGTGGCTGAGCCCCTCTGTGCTGTCCATTATGTACCTCCACTTTCGCCTCTCCTTCCTGTTGCCTGACCATTGTTCTACCTCTTGTCCCCTCCCCTTCCTCCTCCCCTCCCCTTCTGAGCACACCATACTGATGGATAGGAAAGGGGTGCACCAGGACAACCAGGTCTGCCCCTTAAAGGGCAAACTCCATTGTCCCGGATTCCCCCTTTTTCCCTCACAAAAAGATAGAAACCATTGTTTGTTGTTGTGCTCAGATTGGCAATTAATTTATATCTCATAATTCCATGTTTCATTTCACCATCTTATATTATTTTATCTCTCACAATTTAATTTATTTTCATCCATATATCAATCTCTGATCATCCCTCTTTCTTCCTCTTTTTCTCCCCCCAGGTGAAAACCTGGGTGCCTTCTTCTTTTCTGTTAGGTAACGGTGAAAACCGAGACCGCTTTTCTCCTTCAGCTTCTTCCTCTTTTGTCTCATTCCTTTTTCTTCCCCCTCCCTCCTCCCCCTTTTTCCACATTAGCTGTCTCCACTTGTGTTGGATGACTGGCTTTCCCCTCACTTAGGGTATTATTCTCCCTTACCTCAGGGAAACCAACTTCCTAATCCATCTCTTCTCACCCCTCTTTTTTTTTTTTTTTTTTAGTTTGTTACATGCTTCCTCCGTGTTTCTATAAAACCCATCATTTCCGTGTTAAACATATCTATGGCTAGATCTGACAGGTGCACCCCATCTGACCTGTAGAAATCTTCTACCCACTCTTCCATGCCCCACAGTATTATCTGTCCTCCCATTTGTCTTAGCAATGTCCCTACCCTTCTGTTCATCTTTCTCCTGGCCCTAGCCACAGCTCTATGGTTGTGCTCCTGTCTCTAAACCCTCCTTGGTATCATATCCAATCAGGCAAGGCTTACCCAAGGCCACCACTGCTGTATTGCTTCTAAGTCCCTTTTTATCTGAAAGTATGTGTCGACCCATGGCTTACTCGAATGGTCATTTCCCCCTAAATGTATAATAATTAAGGCTGGACAGGGTCATCGTTCTTTAAGTTCCTTCAAGGTGGGAAGCAGTTGTGCCCATCTCAACCAACCTACATTGTTTCACATCTTGGTACAGTTGCTTTCTCCCAGCCTTTTTCTCTGCTCTCCGTTCTGTCCAATAAATATAGGAGTGGCCGCAGATCCAGGCTTCTGTGATCCTTCCTTTTCCTATGGGGTTTAAGCAAAAATAATTATCTTATATATGGTCTTATCTTCCTCACAATTGTATCCCTTTCCCTGTCCCCCTCGCCCCATTTGTCTTCTGATCTGTAAAAAAACATGGGTAATACGTTACTTTTTTTTTTTTACTTCAGTGCTCGTATGTATCTCTTATAACTGGCAGACCACCAGCGTCCTTTTTCCAAAATACTATTCACTGTTTCACCTGCCGCTGCCCACTGTAAGGGAGCCCCAATCTGCAAGGAGTGGGATGAATAATTACCTGGGTCCTGCCTCAAGAATTGCAGGCCTTTTTTGATCAATGCTGTGACTTGGTAACCGGTGACCCTTCTTCCATCACCATGAACAAATAATCTCCCTGTCCTGGTCCTCTGCTCTGCTGCGAAAGTCCACAAAACCTGTACTGGGCATACTGAGCCCTCTACCTTTTTGTTTAGTGTCACTATGCAACCCTGTCCCCTTTGATCTGTCTTTGACCTCTGAATCTTATTCTGTATCTCTTTCATCCCCCATCTTATATCTTCCCATTCTAATCCTCCCTCCCTGTCTTTTTTGCCATGGACTACCGTTTCACGCACTCTCATGCCACCTGCAAACATCACAACATAAATCGTGTGAAATAGCTGGGCCTCGGTCTTCGATCTGTATATTGCCGGTAGCACATCCTTTAGTTTCACTAGCCACTGATCCCCTATTGGTCTTCTATTGTCTACTGACCCTTGTTTCAACCTACCCCATCCCTGCATCATTCTTCTAATAAACAATGATTTTGTCAGGTCCTTCTATCCCTTTAGACTGCAGATAACACTAATCCCTGCTAAATAGACCCCCATTGTGGTGTGGGCTGTTCCTGTTTGCCATTGCTCCATGGTGAACTTTCCCAATTGTTCCTCTGTGAGTGGCCCACTTACCTCCATATGGTATGTTGCCCTGAATGTTTGAGACACTCGCCAGGCCCCATTGTAGGCCCTCAGAGTCTGAGGTGCCCATGAGCTGCGAAACAACAGTTCTGCTCCTTCTTGCCAATGTCCCAGATGTTCATTGGTATGGGCGTTTTTTGATCCTCCACTGCTGGTGCCAGCCTCCGGAAATGGTCCAGATGCAGACAGGAAAGGCTGTCAGCCAGGGTGTTGTGTATCCCTTCTATGTGTTTTGCTCTGAATGACTGGTTCAGCTGCAAGGCCTTTAACACTAAACGTCATAAGACTTGCATGACTGTTTCTGACCTGGCCCCCCTGTTGTTTAGGACCTCCACCACTCCTCTATTGTCACACCAGAATGTCACTCTCTGATCCCATAACTCTCCCCCCCCACACCAGGGTACATGCCCAGATGGGCATGATCTCTAGCAATGTTATATCTCTTACCTTGCCATCCCTTACCCCATCAGAAGGCCATGGTTCTGCAAACCACCTGCCCTTCAGGTATCCACCCATGCC
Organism: Neoceratodus forsteri; assembly: GCA_016271365.2. Lineage (NCBI taxonomy): Eukaryota > Metazoa > Chordata > Ceratodontiformes > Ceratodontidae > Neoceratodus > Neoceratodus forsteri. Next base: position 209,055,548 of record CM057451.1, read on the forward strand.
TAGGCCCCCAGCTGTGTCTGTGTAAAGATCAAGGTCTGTGTTCTGCACCCACTCCTCCTGCCAGAAAGAGCAGCCATTATACTCCCTTAGAAATTCCTCCCATACCTTAAAATCCTCCCTGACACCTCTTGTCTGGTCTACCCAATGGTGTGGTCTGGTCACCCCGGCTGTAGCCCTTGCTAACCTTTTTGTGAATGCCCATCCTGGTCCAATAGCCCTGCAGGTGAAGTTAAGGTACCCTATTACCTGCTGTACTTGTTTTAGTAGTTGTACCTTTCTCCTGCTGGTATGTACCTGGATCAATTCTTTCAGTTTTTCTACTTTTTTGGCCGGCAGCCGGAATATTTCCCTTTGGGCATCTATTTCAATAGCCAGGAATTCTTGCACCCTGCAGGGTCCCTCTGTTGTTTCCGGTTCCAGTGGAACCCCAATTCCTTGCACAGATCTTGAAATTTTCCCAGCATTATTTTCGTCTCCTTTTCCCCACTACCGATGAAAAGGAAATCATCCAAATAGTGAATAACCATTCTATAACCAGTTTTCTCTTTATATATCCACTGCAACCAGGTGCCGAATGCTTCAAATGTTGCACATGCTGTAGAACATCCCATGGACATGGCTTTGTCAAAATAGTACTGACCCCCAACTTTAAAACCCAAGAGGTCCCAGTCTTCTCACCTGACTGGCAGCAACCTGAATGCAGATTCGATATCCATCTTTGCCATCCATGCATCCTTAGTAGCCTGGATTATCCGGACTGCATCTTCTAATGTCACATATGTTACCTTACTATACTCCTCCCCGATAAAATCATTCATCGAATCCCCTTCTGGAAAGGATAGGCGGTGAATCACCCTATAGTCTCCTTCCTGTTTCTTGGGTACCAAACCTAATGGTGAGATCCTCATGTTATGCAATGGAGGGTATTAAATGGGCCTTCTACTCACCCTGCTACCTTTTCTTTCTCTATCTTTTGTCTTAACATCTCTTCCTTCCCTTTTACCGACCCCAGGTTGCTTGCCTCTTTCACTTGTCTGGGCCTGTAATACTGCAGTGCAAAACCTGTGCAAAACCCTTTTTTGATCATCCCCACTACTTTCTTGTTGAGATATCTGTCCAACCATCCTTTCCATGCCTCTGTCCTGATGGGGGTCCTGGCTGTCCCAAACTGCTCTCTGTCTTCTTTCCCTTTTTCCCTTCCCAGTCTCTCCCTCTTACTCAGTGTTTGCCTTTTCTGATCAGTACTTCTGACCACCTCTGCTCGAGTTCCCCCTACCCCTCCCTTCCCTGTTCCATGCCTGCCCTTTAAACCCCTGTCCCTCTCAAAAAAACTGTTGACCTGAACTATGACCCCCAGATCCTTGTGCACCCTGGGCCCATGTCATTCTGCATCTGTTTGCAGGGTGCGTTCCCCCACATTTCGAACATGCATGCTGAAAATGACATTGAGGCCATGAACAGAAAACACTGTTGTATGCCCAGCAGCACCTCTGGGGCACAACTCCTTTCCTCCCCCACTCCCCTTCGGGTGTGGATTGATCTATTATGAAATCTGTCCATAAGTCTAGCTGCTTCGTATCCCATCTCACATCCCATATGTTGCCATTCTCTGCTGAAAAAATTTGTCACAGTATATCCACCCCACCCCCCCTTTTGCCTTTGCTCGCATTATTATTAGGGAGTATGTGATGAGTGGGATGCCCAATTCTGGCTTCTTTTCTAACTCAATGGCTGAGAAGGTGGCAAAACCTACAAACCACCCATCCCAAGTCTTCCCTTTTATGAATTTGTCCTCCTCCTTCTTCCCTAACAATACTACTACCACTGCCATTTCACTCTTTCCTATGTTCTCTGTTTCCTCATACTTTGCTGCTGCTTCCCAGCTCACCAAAACAAATATATCCACAAACTCTCCTTTCCATATCTTTTCTTTTGTGGCCAGTGGAACATTTTCGCCTACCCTCATTCCGGGGGCACCTATCTCTCTTGTTCCTTTTCCCTCTGTCTCTGTACCTCCCTCCTTCCCTTTCGGTACCTCTTTCTCTGTCCTAATTTCTGCCAGGGCTGACTCCATTTGCCCTAGGCCTCCTGTCCCAAGTGCCAACACAATTTGACTAATATACTCTTTTATACTGTCACCCACTGCACTGGGTGCATTACCTGTGTCCTTGTCCAAGCTTTGTTGCCTGCCATCTTCCTGGTGCCCCATTACAGCACCCAGTGGTTGAGTGGGTGGGTGCACCACTAGTGGCTGTGGAGGAACCACCCCGTTCAGGAGATCTGGTCTGGGTTCCCCCGGGGAGATCCTGACTTGGCCTTGGAGAGGTACTGGTGGTACTAGGTTGATAGGGTGTAGAGGTACTGGATCAGCCCCCTTGGTGGGTCCCACTACCATTGGTTGTACCCTGAAGGGACTGCGTGGCCCTTCAGTCAGCCACTTCCCTCTGCCCCCTTTTTCCATTCCTACTTTCCTTTTCTCCCCGGGTCTCCCAGGCTCCTCCCCTCCCACCATCTCCCACATTCTGTTGGCTTTTTCCGCCAATTCAACTATGGCCCTGTAAGCATCTTCCTTTGAAGGCCTGATCTTATTTGGTGCCATGTCCTTTGTTCCTCTCACACTGTGAAGACAACTGAAGAGAAGAAAACTAGAAGTTCTGTTATTAACTTATGTTTACAGCATGCCCTCATGTGGCAGGTCCCCCCTCTTCTTCTCGATCCTACGTGTATATATATATATATATATATATATTTTTTTTTATGTTGGGCCATCCTACATTGCAATCATACCACAGGCCCATTCCAGCCAACTGACCTTGGTCAACTCCGCCCTGTCTTTGTTACTTTTATCTTCCCCCCACTACCTGACAGGGCCCCTCTGTCTCATCACCTGTCCCTCTCCCTCGGACCTCAGGATGAGGTATCTCTGGTGCCCTTTCCTGTGGACTCCCAGTCCAAAACTCCCATTTTTGCATGCTTTTGCATGCCCCCTGGTTGATACCCCTTTGGGCCAGTTCATTCCCTTTGTCATGCCCGGCCCCACGGGCCTCCGCTGGCCACTAGCCACCGTGTGGCTCAAAGTCACCTATTGTACACCTTCTGGGCCTGCAAGGGCTCACTCCCTTTTCATGCTGTCTCATGCCTCCTCATGTTGCTCCTCCAGATCTGACCTTTTGGCCTTGTCCCCTTTTTGCCAGGCTATGCAGGCTTGCGGGCTTATCCCGGTCCCCCTTGTTTTGTGGGCCCTGGCTCCTTTAGGCCTCCTCCTGCATGTGGCTGTCATCACCCTTGCAGCTCCAGTCATTGGCTGCCCCCCCCAGGGATTGTCCTTTTGTAGGCATTGTAGCCTGCCTCCAGCTTCCCCCAAGCAACCTGTGGCCGAACCGCATGGTCCTGTGATGTGTGACATCATGCTGTGTGCCTCATGGCCTACTCCATGCAGGTCCCCAGTCTCCACATTCCTCCGGCCCCCCTTTACTGACCCTTCCTCTGCCTGCCATCCCCTAAGTCCCCATCCTCTCCCCATAGCTCACTCCCATTCACCTCGCGGCCTTCATGCGGCATGTGACGTCACGCCCATATGGCCACCCACATCCGTCCCTTGCTCCATGTCTGCACTAGGTCTCACTGCTCGGGTCTCCTACACGTGTCTTTTCTGTGCGGTGCTCCTGTCCAGTGTCCTGCCCCCTTAATCTCTTGCCAAGCCCCATCGGGCAACCAGCTGAATGCCAGGATCCATGCTTTCTGGATTACCCCCCGGCTTCCTTTTACTATCCCCAATTCACTTCTGGGCCATCCTGCCAGGCCCCTTAGCACACTTCCCTTTGTTCCCCCTTACAAATCATCGCTACTGTGCCAAAAAACTGCAAACCCTTCCGTGTTTCAGTGCCATGCCGCCTCCTTTACACCAGGGAGTGCTCGCAACCCCCACGAGCTTGTCCAGCCCCCATATGCTCCAAAGCTTGTTCCTCGTTCACTACTAAGGTCTGGAAGAGGCCTACTTACTACTGTCTGCTAACTGTTCTGATCAACGCTGATCCAGTGCCATCAGCACAGCTTTTTCCAGCCCCACTACCCTCCGAATCCCCCCCAATTAATGCCAAGGCTAGAAGGTGGCCCACTCATTACAACATTCTGATCCATTTAACTTTCTAATATAACAAACAAACCCAGGCTTCCTGACTGTGAAGGAAACCTATAAAACTACACGCTAACAACACATTGCTTGCTTTCCCGCTGCTGCAAGGCCCCTATCTGCCACAACGCTAGGCCCTGCCATTTTAACCAACTGACAACATGCGTGTAGATGCTCTGTCCTCGCTCTCCCCTTAGCAGAGAAATGCTGATTGAAGCAACAATTCTAATTCTACTTTTTTTTTTACAAGCCTTTTTAAAACAATCTGGGCTCATGCCCTGCCGATCGAAACAAGCTGCCAACCATGTGGTGCTCTCACCCTTCCAAACTTGGCCATTCCTCAGCCTCTGTCTACGTCTCACTAGCTAGATCTCAACATGCTTTCTCCTGGCATTGTCCTGAATAAAGCACCATCATACATTGTTGCTTGTCCTCGACTATCCAAACCCCTATTTTTTTTTTTTTAGAATGGGTTGATTATTTCTTTTACCATATACATCCTGCATTTATGCTTGGCTCCCCCAGTAGTTTGCTTCTTACCTGAATATTTTCAAACCTTCGTCCCAATCGATGCAAAACTGATGTGCTGCAGTTTAGAATGATCAAAACTCCAGCAAAAAGTGGCTGAGCCCCTCTGTGCTGTCCATTATTTACCTCACTTGCCCCTCCCCTTCATGTTGCCTGACCATTGTTCTACCCCTTGTCCCCTCCCCTTCCTTCCCCCCTCCGCTTCTGAGCACACCCTGATGGATAGGGAAGGGGTGCACCAGGATAACCTGGTCTGCCTCTTAAAGGGCAAACTTCATTGTTTTTACATGGCTACCCATTCAGCATTCTGCATAACTATTTACCACATGTTGTTTACTATAATGATACTCTTTACATTGGTGGTATAGAGAAAAAAGGTAAAGATTTTGCATGTCTTTCTCAAAAAGTAAGAAAATTCTTTGCAAAAAACTGCATTAATGCAACAGTTTGGGTTATTCCACAGTGACGAAAGTGAGGAAATTTGGCATTAGGGCTTTCAACCCTAACTCCGGCTCACCCCCTGCTCCCCATACCCACACACACACACACACACACACGGACATACACTCACACAAGACATATACAAGCATGAGAAGGTACAAGGCAACACAACCAATCAGAAACACACCATAAGGTAACAGAAAGAACATACATCTCTGTAAACATACCACAAGTGACATCCATCATCATGTTTCAGCAACTATATCACTTCTGCTGCCATCCCAGCGCCTTGGGGGTACACCCACATGCTGTGCAAACATGCGGTGAGGTTTTAACAAGGCTTAGTAAAATATTTTCCATGAACATTTTCTCAACATATAGAGATCTTGCCTATTCCTACCATGTTGATAAACATGTGCATTACTTAATAAGGTGAAGCATAGGTGTTACACTGTAGTGTATATTAATGTGTCGACATGTTCCAATATATATGATGGGGGATAGTAACACCATTTTTTAAAAAAAAAGGATACAGTATGACTGCTAAATATACACAATGCACTTCCACATATTAATGACCTGTTGTGCTTGCTACAGCAATATTTAGCATTTTGGCCAACCCTTTCTACTGTTACCGATGTACTAGTAAGTAGCCTAGATTTTAACACTGTTTACATCATTTTTTACATCAGGTATTGACATCTATGAAAGGATGGTGTGCCAGTTTAATATCAACATACTGGTATGCTGTTCATATGTTACATTGCACATGTGTTACACTTAAGGAAAGAGTGCTTAACACAATGCAGTGCCATATATCTATTGACACAGCAGTACACAATGGAAGAGTCATGCTGTGCATGTGTAGCATTTTTGTAATTGTGTCTTATGGTTGCTGTTACTTCCATTATGTGCTGTGTACCACTATGTCAATTTAGAAATCGCACAGGTGAACATAAACTCTGTATAGTCTCACTGTGACATATGCTATGCATAGTGTTACATATACATTATTTGTAGTTATATGTTGATGGAGGGTTGAGAATGTACTGTCTTAACAATCATAACATTGTGCTGCCACATATGGGTTCAGTGACATAAATACTGCTGTGTTGTGTTGCTGCAGGAATAACAGCATTACATGATACATGTGACAATGTGGTTGCACACACATGTGCAGTGTTGTTCAATCTATAAGTAGCAAAAGCAGCAGAAAGTACTTTATCATTTGCTCCTCTGATGACTTATGGACATTGCATGTGTATGGGTATTGCTCTACTTTGCACATGCATAGAGATATTTATCCTGTAGCCATCTTACATCACTGCACAGCATGTGGGTGTACCCCCCAAGACACTGTAATGGCAGCAGAAGTTATAAAGTTGCTGAAACATGATGATGGATGTCTCTTATGATATGTTTACAGAGTTGCATATTCTTTCTGTTACCTTATGGTGTGTTTCTGATTTGTTGTGTTGCCTTGTACCATCCCATGCTTGTATGTGTCTTGTGTGTGTATGTCTGTGTTTGTGTGTGCGGGTTTGGGGAGCGGGGGGAAGGAACCGGAGTTAGGGTTGAAAACCCTAACGTCGAATTTCCTCACTTTGTCACTGTAAAACAACCCTAATTGTTGCATTAATGCAGTTTTGTGCAAAGAATATACATATATATATATATTCATATTCTGTGCACTTTGTTACTGAGTTGCCTTTCTTTAAATTAGCTGACAAAAGTAAAACTGAAAGCATAAAAGAAAAATAATTTTTTTTCTGCTCCTTTGTTGAGGCTGGTGACACAGACAAAGACAGGTCCTTTGCAATTACCATGGGCAATGGGATGTGCTCACAACTATGGAGAGTGTGAGTCTCAAGTAAAGGTTTATAACACTCATAACCTAAAATTACTTTCAGTGCTGTCTGTACTATACTTTAAATGTGGCAGTGCCTATCCCTTCCCTATGCATCCTTTCTGGAAATGACATATGATTTGGCTGAGATTACAAACCTTTTAAACTTCAATAAAGTACCTTGTAGCAGCTTAATGTGTGCTGTCCATGTAATTAAATAATTTACACTGCTACCAGGTATTTAACTGAATTTTAAAAGTTTCCCCCGAGAACAAATGAGAGAGAGAGAGAGAGAGAGAGAGAGCAAGTGCCGGAGCTCCATACCACACTGACCACACAAACAGAGACTGAAGACAGTGCAGCAATTCAGCATTACATGTCCTGAAATGCCTGTCTCTCTCTCTCTCTCTCTCTCTCTCTCTCTCTCAGTTCTGTAAGCAATCTCTGTTTCTGTCAGCGGAACTTAATTTTAGTAAATTGACATTGCTTGGCTGCACCTTTTCCCCACATCTTTCAACTCATGTTTTTTTTTTGTTTGTTTGTTTCCTTCAGCTCACAATTCTTCCTCTGTTTCTCTGTCATGGACCCTCCCCTTACCAACCAGTATAGGCACCAGAACTCTGTCAGTGTACAGCAACTTTGACAAAGTTGAGTCTCTCCTTATCTCTGCTATGACCCACCCTCCCTCACAGAGTAAAAGAGCTGCATAATTGAAAGAGCTACATGTTTTGTTCACACTAGCAACCCATTTAAGCTAATAAATTCTAACCTAAAAAGATTCAAATGAATCAATTGAAGAAGTGATGTAATAAAGTCAACAATCTCCTTGTCTGTGAAATATTGATTTATTAGTAATGAGATAATTTTATGCTGGGGAAAAAAATTACCATGATCAATGAGGTGAATTCAAATGAAAAACAATAGCTTGGATTCAGTTATTGAGATCAATTTTTTTTTAATTTTACACATTATAGATATGTTTATATGTGTGTGTGTGTGTGTGTGTGTATATATATATATATATATATTTTGTAGCGATGGGGAAGGGCTTTAGACAAATAGCACACACAGTAACCTTCTCAGAGGTGCTGCCTGTCTATGGCATGGGTGAGGCTAGGGTGCTCCACACCATGGGATTCAATCAGTGGTTGAAAAACTGGTGCAGAGCTCAGGGATTTGGCTTCATTGGGGACTTGGGGTCCACCTGGAGGGATGCAGGCCTATACTGGCATGATAGTCTGCATCTGTCCAGGAGGGGAACCAGGATCCTAGGTGATAGGTTTAAATACTTCATTGACAAGCATTTAAACTAGCCAAAGGGGGAGGCACTGGAAAGGAGCAGGGAAATCCTAGCCCCCCCAAAATATCAGGGTACTGAGTGAGGTAGACACCAACATAGAGATGTCTATAGCGAGAAACGCAAGGGTAAATGGAGAAAGTCACAAATGTAATAAGGACAGGGATGGGGCAAAAAGGGGTAAGGCCATCAAGAAATGGAGAGTAATGAGTACCAATGCCCATAGTCTGGGCAACAAGCTCCCTGAACTGGAGGCCTTGATGGAAGAGGGATGCCTGGATATCGCTGCAGTCACAGAAACATGGTACACAGAGAACCATGACTGGGATTTTAACATACCAGGGTACACAACCTACAGGAGAGACAGGCAGAGCAGAAGGGGGGAGTAGCTTTCCATGTAAGGGAAGGGATAAAAGCAACCAAACAAAAGAGTAAACAGAGAGGAGAGGAGGAACTGTGGGTCACCTTAGAGACTGGAAATGGCACCAGAATCCACACAGGGGTTGTATATAGACCCCCATATCAGGGGGAGGGAATGGAAAAAGAAATGATAGAAGGCACACTTAGGATGGCAGAGAAAGGGGAGATATTGTTGATGGGGGGCCTTAATATGCCAGATGTTAACTGGAGCACCTTTGCGGCAGCCACATCCAAAAGCAGGGCCAGTCTTGATGCCCTTCAGGTGGCATGCCTCAGACAGCTAGTTTTGGAACCTACTCATGAGGGAGCAATGTTAGACCTCGTACTCTCAAATGGGGACAGTGAGAGGATCTCAGATCTAGAAGTGGGTAGCCATTTGGGAACAAGTGACCACCAAACAGTGTGGTTCATGATAAACTCAGCTACAGAGTCAAGCCATACAATAGTGAGGGTTCTGGACTTCAGGAGGGCTGACTTTGGCAAGATGGGAGAGTGCCTTAGAAAAGCACTAGCAAACAGGCTAGAAGGAGGGGTGGAGCAACAATGGGAAAATATCAAAACTGCCATCACAGATGCAACAAGCCTTTGTGTGAAGCAAATAAACAAATCAAAATGAAAAAAAAAGCCACTATGGTTCTCAAAAGAGGTAGCGGTGAAGGTTAGGGAGAAAAAGATAACATTTAGGAAGTATAAGAAAACACAGAAGGAGCAGGACAGAAAACTGTACCAGTTAAGGCAAAAGGAAGCAGGGAGGGTAGTCAGAATAGCAAAGGCACAAACTGAGGAAAAGATAGCTAACTCAATTAAGAAGGGGGATAAAACATTTTATAGGTATGTCAGGAAGCATAGAAAGACAAAGGGAGGGATAGTGAGGCTGAATAGAATGGATGGTGGGTGGGTGGGCAGAGAGTGACAGTGAAAAAGAAGGGATACTGAATGAATACTTCTGTTCAGTATTCACAAAAGAGAAAGTGGGGGAGGTGCCTAATCCAAATAACAGAAGCACTCTGGAGAGGGGGGGGGGTCGATCCCAGTCCTTTTACAGAAGAAAGGGTTCTGAAAGAACTCCTACAACTGAAGGTAGACAAAGCAATGGGGCCAGATGGAATTCACCCCAGAATTCTAAAATAATTAAGCAGAGAATTAGTGACACCACTGACTAACCTTTTTAACAAATCATGGGAGGATGGTGTGGTACCTGAGGAATGGAAGAAGGTAGATGTGATTCCTCTTCACAAAAGTGGGACCAAGACAGAGGCAAGAAATTACAGTCCTGTCAGTTTGACCTCTGTGGTAGGGAAAGTGATGGAATCACTTCTGAAGCAACGAATTGTTGAGTACCTAGAGGTCAGTGGGGCACAGGACCCAAAGCAGCATGGGTTCACAGTGGGAAGGTCATGTCAGATTAAACTAATTGATGTCTTTGACTGGGTGACCAAAGTAGTAGACCAGGGAGGGGCTGTGGACATGGCCTACCTAGACTTTAGCAAGGCATTTGACACAGTCCCACACAAAAGATTAGTAGTCAAATTAACCAACCTGGGAGTGGGTCCCAGGGTGGTAGCCTGGGTAAAACATTGGCTGAACAACAGGAAACAGAAGGTAATTGTAAATGGAGTCCACTCTGAAGAAAGAGGGGTTACTAGTGGGGTACTGCAGGGTTCAGTACTGGGTCCAGTCCTTTTTAATGTCTTTATAAGTGACATTGCAGAGGGACTGGAAGGAAAAGTAGGCCTCTTTGCAGATGACACAAAGATCTGCAACAGGGTTGATACACAAGGAGGCATGGAAAGGATAAGAAGGGACTTGGCAAGGTTGGAGGAATGGTCAGAAGTATGGCAGCTTGGATTCAATGCAAAGAAGTGCAAAGTAATGCACCTGGGAAACAGAAACCCAGGGGAAGACTACATAAGTGAGGGGGGTAGTAACAACAACAAAAATGGAAAGGGACCTGGGGATAATCATATCAGATGACCTTAAGGTTGGCAAGCAATGTGAGAAAGCAGTAGGGAGGGCTGGGAGGATACTAGGATGTATAGGGAGAGGTATCACCAGCAGAAAACAGGAAGTTGTTATCCCCCTGTACAGACAGTTGGTGAGACCCCATCTAGAGTACTGCGTCCAGTTCTGGAGGCCCCATCTCTGCAAGGACATAGACAGGATGGAGGCAGTTCAGAGGAGGGCAACTAAAATGGTGCAGGGTCTGCAGGAGAAGCCATATGAGGAGAGACTAAAGGAGCTTAATATGTATACCCTTGAGGAAAGGAGGGAGAGGGGGGACATGATAGAAATGTTTAAGTACCTCAGTGGAATTAACAAAGTCCAAGAGGGTAGCATCTTTCAGAAAAAGAGATGTTCAAGAACAAGGGGACACAATCTGAAGATAGAGGGGTGACGGCTCTGGGGCAATGTGAGGAAGTATTTTTTCACAGAGAGGGTGGTGGACGCATGGAGCAGCATTCCTGAAGAGGTTGTGGGGTCTAAAACTATGGGAGAATTCAAGAATGCATGGGACAGACATAAGGCAATTTTTGTAGGGGTAGGAAGAAATAGGCTGTTGGTTAAATAGGATCTGCAGCTTATCTGCCATCAAAGTCTATGTTTCTATGTTTATATATAAATATATATATATATATATATATATATGTGTGTATTTATTCTGTGCACTTTGTTACTGAGTTGCCTTTCTTTAAATTATCTGACAAAAGTAAAACTGAAAGCATAAAAGAAAAATTAGATTTTTTCCACCCCTTTGTTGAGGCTCGTGACCCAGACAAAGACAGGTCCTTTGCAATTACCGTGAGCAATGATCCTCTGGAAAGTAGAAAATAAGTCAGAAGAAATAATGGGTAAAACAATCAGATGTCATTTTGGTAGTGGGCTAAACATGATTAACCCATCAGAGGGCCAAACCCAGGAGAGTTGAATGTGAAGTGTATGCAGAGACCACAGCAGCAAGGATATAGCAACAGCAGCCATGGTCTCAGTAATATATAACAGCTACTAGCTTTTAATCAGGCACCATAACAATGTACTTTCTCTTTATGACTTATTGTGCTTTATTTTTAAAAGACAAATCATTTATATAGTGAATGATGTGGCGCTTTTTCCCTGTCATCTAAAGATAATTAGATTTTGTGACCTTATTATACCATATTTTCACAAACACATAACTTTATGGCAGCTTAACCATGGGCCTCGGCAGTTACCCCATGCCCCATATTTGTTGTGACTCACCTTTAAATATGCAAGGGATGGGGATACACCTACAGGTGGGTGTGTTGTACATGTCACACTGGGCAGCTGGCATCTTGAAATCAGTGGCCAGCAATTAACAAGCACAATTTATGGGACTGCATTGACAAATGGACAACCTAATTTCTCAAAGTCATCACAAAAGATATAATGATGTTATTTTGATGCCGTTTATTCAAAATTCATGTAATATGTGACCCAGGAACCTCTCACCCCTCCCAAACAAAAATAACTCTTTAATTAGATTAACATTGAAATCATCACACAATCCACATTGGACACATTAAAAATTGCACTATCAGTATATATTCATTTGTGACATGTTCTTAAAACACACACACACACAACCCCCACACACACCTTGAAATATTGCATGTTAATGGTCTGATGCCCATGCAGTAGTTTATGATCATTGAAGAAAATATTAACATTAGAACTATGTATACAAATTTGCCCAGTGGCTATTTCCTTAACATGAGACTGTGTGCAGACCGGCTGAGCTAATAAAATTATATCTGCTTAAAGACATATTCTGACTGAGAAGGTTTACTGCATATCATGCAGAATGCCTATGCAGAGTTATAGTTCTGTTCAGCACAGTCAGCATTTGATAAAGATACACTGTTAACTAGCATTAATTAATACATACTCATACATTAAGGATGGCTTAATGTACTGTATTCTCAAACTGAAGTTGCTGTAATATTTTGGTGGTAAACCTTTTCTTGTCTTATTGCAAAGCTCATCTGGCGGTCACTATATTTTCAATGAATCCCACAGAGAAACACCACAATTACACATTTTGATTACTTTGTGAAACTTAGTAGGACGATGTAACCAAGATAAGGATATGCTTATACAGTACTGTAGCTAATGTTAACAGTAACACGTTTTCAATTACTGTGACTGTATAAATACATTAGCCTTAACTTAATATTTTCATCACATACCTTTTTCTTTTCCTCATCCAAAATATCATATTCTAGATATGTCCCTCACATCAATACACTGTATCATTCTAATTAAGCAATAAGGTATTTCTCAGGGTTATGTTAATGGCCAGTTAATCACGCACTGGGGGTGTTATGTGGCACGAGGTGCAGCCGAGGTGCAACAATACCTTATTGAAATTATGGAAAAGGACCAAGATGAATTTTTGTCATCCAGTATGTTTTTTTTTTTTTTCCATTTTTACTGCCAAAGTTTAACAAACAGTTCCTTCATGGTCATTCAGAACATTAGCATGAGTGTGGAATGGTTTTCTAGGTGACAGCAGCCTAGCAGACATGCTGATCAATGGGAAATAGTTGCCTTTTTTGTTTAACATAGCATGAAGTGGAAAGTAGAAGAAACATAAGCAGGGCAGGCTGGTTACTTATTTTCCCAACCTGGCTTTCTTGATGTAAAAGGGTCACACATCAATTTGTGAAGAGAAGTGTTATTATGAAAGCTGAATTTAGACTTACTGTGAAACCACCTGCTGTGCATGTTTTGGCCCTGGTTCTTGCCAATGCCGGTCCCCCTTCTAAATTTCTGATTGGCAACACCTGAAATGCTGTTGTGATTAATTAAAAGTGGAGCCTGAAACATTAATTGGTTCCTTTTGTTTTTTTGTTGTTTTTTGGTCCCAACGTGCTATGAGGTACTCTTGCCTAGCAACCACAAGCTCATGGAGAATGGCACACTTGTAAGACATGGGCCCTAAATTGTCTTTGTTTAACACCCCACTCCTTGTCATGATTGTTTTTTACTCGTCACTCTTTGCTGTTTGTGTGTTTCATAGTATGTGAAAATGACATAAAGGTACCGATCGGTGGCAACGCTGTCAGTTTCATGGGAAAATTTGCATATCATGTTTATTCTAGAGCAGTCCTTCTTGGCCAACACACACCGTGGTGTGCGTACTTGCTGTGTTATTGGATCACACTACTGTTACTGTGACCACCAGGGAAGTGGTGGCCAGGAATAACAGAAGTAACATTTAGAAAGGGTTATAATCGCATGAAGTTTCCATGAGGCAGAGTTTTACAAATAACATTTGTAATTGCTGTTTTTTTTTTAAAAGGGGAACTAGTATTGTGTTCTGTACTTGTATGCAATCGGGGCTGCTGATGGAGTGTTTCTGAAATACAATGACAACTGCATCACAAAAAGGTATGACACAGTGTCAAATGAGGCAGCACTGTAAAAAAAGATAAACAGGCCTAAAGTGTTTACAACAATTTGTAATGGCAGCACACTATGATGTGACAGAAGTGACATTTCTTTGCATGCTATTTTTATTTTTTGGTTTTTTCTTTAAAGTGTTTTAATATGAGTGGGGTTTTGTGATCGGAATTTAGTCATACATTTCTAGATTCATAGAAATGTGATGCCAGGAAGGGGCATTCTTGGCGTATCGAGTCTGCTCAATGCCCCCCCCCCACATTAATTAATAAATTAGAAAGTAACTCGAGCTGGTGAAGTGTTGGGAAATTACTGTAAGCAGCAACTGTTATTTCTTGTACTTGTTGATCTATTAGGCTGCTTACTAAGGTTTAATTTAGGGTGCTGTATACTTATGCCTTTTAAATATAATACTAAATTTTGCATTTTCTGTGTAAAGACATACAGATATTGAATTTGATGACAGATAAGGACTATACTGTGCACACGTATGCATATTTTTCTGCTAAGTGTACTGGTCCAGATTCAGCTCATTTAACATCATGTACCTTGAGAGGACTGGGGGAGCTGTGGATAATTCATGGGGCCCAGCACCAAAGAGTGGCCCAGGCTGCCCTGCATGTTACTGTGAGCAGCTATACATGGAAACCAGAGTCTATACTTTTACCCTGGCCCAGAGTTCTTCTCACAGTGCTTGCCAGACATAACCCTCATACATTTATTACAAAAAAATCAGTGTTGTAAGAGTATATGAAGCAGCTTTCTGTTTTATGTGGCATTTTTTTTTATTAAAAACTTTGATTTCTTTTACTATATTTATTACCTTTTTTTCTGTACTTTGATTGGAAATTGCTGTATTTTATTTTTTAATTTTTATTTATTTAGCTTTTGTTGACTGGGTAAGTGCACTAGACAAATCCTGCCTATTTTCAGGCACGACCCAGGGGAAGGGGATACAGATGAATGCCAACTGACCTTGAACCAGATTGCTGTTGGTGGTATTTTTAGTGAATGAGGGAAATTTGGCCAAGACACCGGGGAAATTCCCCTACTCTTTTCGATAAGTGCCATGGAATCTTTAACATCCACCTGAACTACCACCAATCCAGGCAGATGGGACCTTGGTTTAACGTCTCATCCGAAAGACGGCACCTCAGAAGTGGGATATTAACCCAAGTGCCAGATGTGGGAACTGAACCCACAGCCCTCTGATCTCCTGGCCTCAGAGGCGAGTGTGCTACCTACTGAGCCACTGACACTGCAATATATATTTGTATATCAATAGACTGTGCACCTCTCCCACAGGCACACACACACACACTAACACACACGCGAACACACACACACACACACACACTTATAATAATAAGTTGCTTAATGAGGTCATGTTAATGACTTGTTGATCACTCCCTGATGGACTGTTATAGTGTTAAGGCAAAGTTCACAAGGTGTTATTGACTGGTCATTAACATAATCCTCATAAATGTATATGTGAGTAAAACAGAATTTTACCTCCACATGGAACCTTATAGGGACTGGCAGGCAGCAAAAACATACACTTTACAGCATCACAATAGTAATGTGGTATTTCTGAGACCTATTTTAATCTGCAGTTGATCACACAGCAGGGTGGTGTAATGGAGTTTGCCCTTTAAAGGGCAGACCAAGTTGTCCAGGTGCACCCCTCCCTCAAGCTGGAGATGGCGTGATTGGAAGGGGAGGAGGAAGGAAAGGGGAGGAACAAAAAGGCAGAACAATAGGCAGGAAAAAGGAAGGGGAGGGGCTAAGGAAGGTATATAATGGACAACATAGGAGTGGTTCAACCACTTTTTGCTGAAGTTTTGATTTACTTAGAGTAACAGCACATCAGATTGGTTAAGGGGTTTGTGCACTAGGATACAGCAGGTTAGAGAAACAAAAAGGATATATATATATATAATAGTTGTATTACTCTACTTGAGGAAAATGGTTTTAATGAGAATTGTAGGTCGTGGCTCATTAGATTTCTGTTGGAGTGAATTTTCTCAAAATTGAAGAAAGCTGAAGTAAGCCTGTTTAAAAATCTGTAGGGGACTTTTCTTTTGGCATTCAGTGCCAGCATTTTTCATATGTTGGAAGGCTGAATTTACAAAGATGCGAGGGACAAAGGAGAACGCATGCAAGCAGGGTTTCAGCCAGTGAAAAGTGTTCATTTAGGGGCCTAGCTGAACAAGTGGGTAGAACTGAACTGCGTTGTTGCAGGATGTAGGGGAACACTATAGTGCATTTGCTAGTTAAGGTGCTGGTTTTTGGCTTCCAGTGCCAGCATGAGGAGGAAAAGGAGGGTACGAGCAGGCAAGGCTTCAGCCTTCAAAGGTAGGGTAACAAAGGTTTTGGTAAAGGGGGACTGCATGATACTGGGGAACATCACAGATTGGTTATAAATAAAAGACTGGTTTTGGCTCCGTTAGTGCTAGGGGGAAGTAAGGCTCTTTTAGCATCACAAAGGAAGGAAGCAGAGAATCTCATGGAGGAATCTCACCACCGAGTGAGAAATTTAGAGAAGGAGACAGCGACCTGCTGGAAGGGAGCGAGGGCAGCAGGTGAAGGGGTTGTTGTGGCCTAGCAGCAGAATGGGAAGACAAACGGGGCTTTGCCTGGAGCCTGGAAAAGCAGAATGGCATGCAGTGGGCCTGGAAGATAGTCAGAGGCCCAGTAGGGAAAAGGGAAGTGCATGGTGGTGGGAAAAGGAAGGGGGTATCACCACATGGCTGGCCAGAAATGGGTGGGTGGGAAAGCAGTGAGAAGCACTGCAGTGGGGGGGAAGTAAGGAGCAAGTGTTAGGGCATGGCTAGTATGCCACAGAGAGGCCTACGAGAAAGGCCTGGCATAAGAACAAAGAACGACACGTGGCATGATGTCACATACCAGGGGACCAGGCCATGAAAGCGAGGAATGGGAAGAGCTGCTGAGGCTAGAAAAGGTAGCTTAATGGTGAGAGATAAGGGCAGGGCTTGAATTCATGACGGTTGGTGAGTTACTCCATTAAGTGGGGCCAGATGGCCCAGAAGGAGCCGAATTTTAAGGGCTACAGGATGCCACGGGGGTTCATGGAGGAAGCAACAGGCCTGAAGCCTGGTGAGAAGGCCCTGACGTCACATGCCAAGAGGATCAGGCGATGATCTGGGGCACAAAACACTACATTAAGGAACAAGGGTAGTAAAAAAAAGCTATATATATATATATATATATATATCTAAATAAATAAAAGGGAAGTGGAAGGCCTAGAGGGAATGGTCTGCTGCAAAAGGGTTTGTGGCCCTGGGGGAGGCACAGAGGAAAGAAGGAGCACAGCAACCCAGGTCACAATTGGACAAAGACAAGTTGTGTTTAACCATATAGATGGACGAATAAAAAGGATTAATAAAATAAATCTTCTCTGTTGTCATTGCAGATATCAATGGGAAGGAGACATGGCACCATGAAGAGCAGACCTTCCAAAGAGGATGCCAACAGGGCTATCATAGAGCTTGCCGACAAAGCTAATAGGATGTGGAAGATGGTGGAAGGGGAGGAGCAAGGGCATTCTGGGCAGAAGTGAAAAGCGGGGAAGGAAAAAGGGAGCAGAGAAAAATGGCAGGCTGGGAGATTACACAGCCCACCTTTGATGGTGGTACCTCCTAGGGTGGCTAGTACAGTACCATTGCACCCCGCTGAGACAGTGCCATTAGTACCTCCCCTTGACCAGATAGTGTTTCCTCTGGCAGAGCCCAGGACAAAGACGCTGGTTCCTTCCCAGCAGCCAGGTGAGCAGCCAGTCATCCAACCACAAGAGGACAGCCCAGAGCATCACAATGACAGCAGCCCACCAGGAATGGACAGAACCACAGGTAGTGTATCTGGGTCAGTAGGTGAAAGCATAAGGAATACATAGGCCAAATTGTTTCAGCGCTTGGGACAGGGGGTTTGGGCCAGATGGAGGCAACAGTGGCAGAAATTAGATCAGACAAAGAGTTAATGAAGGAAGGGGAAAAGGGAGTAGAGAATGAAGGAAAAGGGACAAGGGAAGTAGGAGCTCCAGGAATGAGAGTAGGGGAGCATGTCTCACTGGCTACGAAAGTGAAGGTATGGAAAAGGGAATATGTGGATATTTTTTCCTTAGTGAGCCAAGAGGCAGCAGCAAAATACAATGAAATGGAGACCATAGGGAAAAGCGAGATGGCAGCAGCCGTGGTTTTATTGGGGAAGAAAGAGGAGGATAAATTTACAAAAGGAAAGACTTGGGATGGTTAGTTTGTAGGTTTTGCCACTTACTCAGCGATAGTGATGGAGAAGAAGCCAGAGCTGGGCATCCCACTCATCACTTACTCCCTGATAATAAGACGGGTGAAGGCCAACTGAAGTGGGATGGATTTATTACAACAAATTCTTTCGACAAAGGATGACAACGTATGGAGACATGAGGTGGCACACAAAACAGTTAGATTTCTGGATGGATTATGTAACAGATCAGTCCACACCAGTAGGATAGATGGGCAGAAAAGGGACAATTCCACAGAGATGTTGCTGGGGCTACAATAGGGCTTTTTGCTCATGACCACAGTGCCGCTTTCATCATGCATGCTCAAAATTTGGAGGATCGCACCCAGTGAGCAGATGCAGAACAAGATGGGTTCAAGGAACCCAAGGGGCAGGAGGACAAGGAAAGGGGCAACAGATTTTTGGGGAGGGACAAGGGTATAGGGGTCAGACATGGAATAAAGGGGGGAGAGGCAGAGGGCAGGCAGGTGGGGGTCAGTCCTATTGAACAGCAAGACCAGTGGAAGAACGGGGGGCATTGGGGAAAAAGGTAGAAAAATGGGCAGGGTAGGTATGTGGAGAAGCGAGAACTCCCATTAGGATAGAGGCATGGAAAAAATGGTTGGACAGATACCCAAATGAAAGGGTGGCTGAGGTGATCAAAAAAGGCTTTCAGATGGGTTTCCCATTGCAATGTGGGGTTCCGAGGCAGGCGAGTGAGGCAAACAACCTGGGGTCAGTGAAAGGGAAAGAAGAAATTTTAAGACAAAAAATAGACGGGGAAATAGCAGCAGGGAGGGTAGAAGGGCCATTTCACACTCCCCCCTTCAGAATTTGAGGGTTCCCCATTGGGTTCGTCCCAAAAAGCAGCAAGGAGAGTACAGGGTGATTCACCACTTGTCATTTCCGGAAGGGGACTCGGTGAATGATTTCATCAGTAAGGAGCATAGCAAAGTGACATATGCCACATTGGAAGAAGCAGTGCAAGCCATCAGAGCAACGGCTGATACATGGATGGCAAAAACAGATACAGAGTCCACTTTCAGACTGCTGCCAGTTAGGAGAGAGGACTGGGACCTGTTGGGTTTTAAAATAGGGGGACAATACTATTTTGACAAGGCGATGCCTATGGGATGTTCCATTGCATGTGCCACATTGGAAGCATTCAGCACCTGCTTGCAGTGGATATTTCAAGAAAAATTGGTTACAAGACAGTCATTCACTATTTGGATGATTTCCTTCTAATAGGCAGTGGGAAAGAGGAGACAAAAAAATGTTGAACAGTTTCCAGGAACTATGCAGAGAATTAGGGGTTCCCCTAGCACCAGAGAAGACTGAAGGACCCAGTAAGGTTTTAGAATTTCTGGGTATTGAAATAGATGCCTCAAAGTAGGTCTTTAGATTGCCAGACAAAAAGATGTCCAAGTTGAAGGAACTGATTAAAATACATACAAGTAGAAGGAGAACAGAGCTAAAGAAGGTTCAACAGGTTTTGGGACACTTGAACTTCGCATGCCGGGCTATTGGCCCAGGGAGGACCTTCACAAAATGACTAGCTAGGGCCACAGTGGGGGTAACCAGGCCACACCACTGGGTAGACATGTCAAAAGGAGTTAAGGAAGACTTTAAAATATGGGAAGAGTTCCTCAGGAGCTATAATGGGTGTTCCTTTTGGCAAGATGACTGGGTATATAACACAGACCTCAAACTTTAAATGGATGCAGCAGGAGGCTGGGGCATGGGGGGACTATTTGAAAGGGAAATGGTTTTCAGAACCATGGCCTACAGAATGGGTAAGGGAGGGAAAAGTAAATGACATAACATTGCAGGAGATCATGCCTATTTGGGCCTGCACCTTGGTGTGGGGGGAAGAGCTGTGGAATCAGAAGATGACATTCTGGTGTGACAACAAGGCAGTAGTAGACGTATTAAACAATAGAGGAGCTAGTCAGAAACTGTCACACAGGTACTACGGCAGTTGGTGCTAAGGGACTTAAAATTGAATATGTCATTCAGAGCCAAACACATAGAAGGGGCATACAATACCCTGGCTGACAGCCTTTCCAGTCTGCGGCTGGATCATTTCCAGAGGCTGGCACCGACAGCAAAGGAGCAAAAAACACCCATACCAATGAACATCTGGGACATTGGCAAGAGGGAGCAGAACTATTGTTTCACTGCTCATGGTCACCAAGGACTCTGAGGGCCTATGAGGGGGCCTGGTGGGTGATGCAGACATTCAGGGCAACACACATCACATGGAGGTAAGTAGGCCACTTACAGAGGAACAGTTAGGGAAATTTACAGTGGAGCAATGGGAGAAAGGAACCGCCCACACAATGATGGGGGTCTATTTAGCTGGAATTAGTTTGGTCTGCAACCTGAAAGGATGGAGGGACCCAACAAAGTCAATATTAATTAGAAGGATAATGCAAGGATGGGGTAGATTAAAGCAAAAAACAGCAGACAACAGGTGACCATTAGGGGAACAGTGTCTAGCAAGACTAAAAGGAGCATTACCGGCAATCTGCAGATCAAAGGACTAAGCCCAACTTTTCCATATGATCTATCTGGTAATGTTTGTTGGGGCCATGAGAGTGAGCGAGGCAGTAGGGCATGGCAGAGCGGATGAAGAAAGGGGGTTAGACTGGGGGGATATAAGTTGGGGGATGAGTGAGATACAAGTCAGGATAAAGAAATCAAAGATGGATCAGGGAGGACAGGGCTGTACGGTGACCTTGAAGGCCCAGGGAGATGGCACACTGTGCCCAGTAAAAGCTTTGTGGGCTTACGCCGCAGAGCAAGGGGATAGAACTGGGCGGTTATTTGTACATGGAGATGGAAAAAAGGTCACAAGTTATCAGGTCACAGCCATGCTTAAAAAGGGCATGCAGTTTCTGGGGGAAGGCGCAGGTAATTATTCCTCACACTCTGTATCAATAGGGGCTGCTTCTCAGTGGGTAGCAGCAGGGGAAACGGTGGCTAATATTTTAGATAAAGGACGCTGGCGGTCTGCCAGCTACAAGAGATACATTCGAGCACTAAAGTATGGAGAATAACAAATCATCTGTATTTCTTTTGCAGATACGAATCGGGGGGGATTGAACTGAATAATGGCAAGGAGCCAATGAACAGGTATAAGATGTATTTTGTTTAAATCCTGAAGGAAGAGGAAGAATAATGGAAGTCTGGATATGTGGCCACTCCTATATTTATTGGGCAGAAAAGAGAGCTGAGAAAAAGGCCGGGGGAATACAGCTCTACCAGGATGTGAAAAAATGTAGGTTGGTGTGGTGTGGCATCAGAGGGATGAGATGGGGACAGCTGCTTCCCACCCTAAAGAAAATGAGGGAGCGGTGACCAGTTCCAGACTTAATTATCATAAATCTAGGGGGCAACGACATGGGGGAAAACCATGGGTGGACACGTACATGCAGATTAAGAAAGACTTGGAATTAATACAGCAGTGGTGGCCAAGGGTATGCCTAGTATGGTCAGATATGATCCCAAGAAGGATATGGAGGAATGAAAACAATCATAGAGCTGTAGACAGGGCCAGAAGAAAAATGAATAGAAGGGTAGGTACACTGATAAGAAAAATGGGGCATCTAGTAATACTGCGAGGGATGGAAGAGTGGGTAGTGGATTTCTACAGGTCAGATGGTGTACACCTGCTAGATTTAGCCATAGATATGTTTAATACAGAAACTATGGGTTTTATAGAAGCATGGAGGAAGCATGCAGAAAAAGGGAAAAAAAAGGTTGAGGAATGAGAAGGTCCCCTAAGTATGGAGGGGAGTAATATCCTAAATGGAGGAGAAAGCCAGTCATTCAACACAAGCTGGAGGCTGGCTAATGGAAAAAAAGATGGGGGAGGAGGGGAGGGTGAAAGAAAAAGGAATAGGATGAAAGGAAGAAGGAACTGAAGGAGGAAAAGCAATCTTGCTTATCACCGTTATCTAACAGAAAAAGAGAAGAAGAAGGCACCCAGGTTTTCACCTGGGGAAGCAAGAAGAGGAAGAAAGAGGGACGATCAGAGATTGATATATGGATGCAATAAAGTACAATTGTAAAATAAACTACAACAAAAATGATGAGATGGAAAATGGAATTATGATATATAATAAATTAATTGCCAGTCTGAGCACAACAACATACAATGGTCTCTGTATTTTGTGAGGGAAAATGGGGGGAATCTGGAACAATGGAGTTTGCCCTTTAAGGGGCAGACCAAGTTGTCCAGGTGCACCCCTCTGTCAAGCTGGACATGGCGTATCGGAAGGGGAGGGGGAAGGGAAGGGGAAGAACAAAAAGGCAGAACAATAGGCAGGAAAAATGAAGGGGAGGGGCTAAGGGAGGTATATAATGGACAGCATTGGAGTGGCTCAGCCACTTTTTGCTGAAGTTTTGATCCCTCCCAACTACACAAAAGAGTTACAAAGCATGTGGGGAGACAGTCAAAAGGGACTGTATATATGGTCTGTCAAAGGTGGATGACAGAGAGGAGGGAGAAAAAAAGGCAGGACGGTTTAGGACTGCTAAAGGTGGATGGCAGAGAGGAGGGAGAAAAAAGGGGGGAGGAGGGGGAGGGGGAAAGAAAAAGGAATAGGATGAATGGAAGAAGGAGCTGAAGGAGGAAACGTGGTCTTGGTTATCACCGTCACCTAACAGAAAAAGAGAAGAAGAAGGCACGTAGGTTTTCACCTGGGGAAGTGAGAAGAGGAAGAAAGAGGGATGATCAGAGATTGATAAATGGATGCAGTAAAGTACAATTGTAAAAGAAGCTATAACAAAAATGATGAGATGGAAAATGGAATCATGATATGTAATAAATTAATTGCCAATCCGATCACAACAACATACAATGGTCTCTGTCTTTTGTGAGAGAAAAGGGGGGAATCCAGGACAATGTAGACATAGTGTATGCCTTGTTCCACATTACTTCCACCACATCCCTCCAACCCCCGGTGATGTAACATTAACACAACTCTCAACCATACTCTATTGCTAGCTTGTTGGCCCAAGGGTGGGATGCTGAGCACCTACTGTTATCTCTACATGTATAGTTATTGTGAAAAAAATCAGAGAGACAGGAACTATTTGCATTCAACATTTTATTTTTTAACATGACTATTTTTTAATGCTTTTTACTCATTGGTATCATTATGAATTACTGGTGTACATTTCTAGGATTTGTCACCCAAGTTTTGCAAAATTACTTTACAGCTAGATAATGCAGTTAATTTATGTATTTCTAAGGTGTGATGTTAATTATATAGAACAGATGATTATTTTTTTAATTAGTTATTATAACCCTCACCCCAACCTACCCCATAACAAAAAATAAAATGATTATGCAAACAATTGTCAGACATGTTTTAATCATTACTAATGTGGATTTTAATTGATTGATTACTAAGATTCCATTACTATGCTGTTAAAACACTTTTTTAAAACTTTTTTTTTTAAGTTTAACAATTACAATTACAACAAGCAATGATATTTACTTTAGTCAGGTTACTGCAATCTTTACTAGATATGAAAACTTGAAGTACATTTGAAAAGTTGTAAGAGACAATTTAAGGAAAAATGTGTTAACTTATGCATTGAATAGAATCCTCCTCCCTCCCCACACACACACACAACTTAATGAAATCATATGATGAGATAACAGATCATGAACATAGAAATTCAAAGACATGTGGTCATTAATTTACAGTTCAGTAAGTAAAACAAAAGTATAATAATTAACAGTTTCCTGGATTGTTATGCGCATGGATCCCAAATATCAAGAAACATAATAACAATAAAAGACAACCCCCCTGGTGGAATAGGAATATAACAAAATTAATGAAAAAGAAAAACAGGTTATTTAAAAAATTTAAGAAAAATCCAACTGACTGTTTAAAACTAAAACTAAAACTTTGTGATAAACAATTAAAAAGTAGGATTAGAAAATCCAAAAGCAATATGGAACTAAAACTCATTGACAAGATTAAGGATAATAAAAAACAATTGTACAATTATATTGGGACTTTACTAGGGAAAGATAATGGAATAGGACTGATAATTACAGATAAAGGTACATTAACTGAGGAAGTAGAATTAGCTACTGAATTAAATACTTATGTTTTAACAGTACATGAACCCAAAGAGATAATACAGAAACCCATAAATACTATAAATAACATTTGTACACTTGTTACAGAAACAGAAATGAAGACCATTATTAAGGGGCTTAAACCCAATGGATCAGCTGGCCCAGATGGAATAATACCTGGGTTTCTAAAGGAATTGTTACCTGAACGTGTGGGACCACTCACGCATCTTTTTAATTTATCAATACAAAGTGGAAAAGTACTTCCAGAATGGAAAAAAGCATTTATAATTCCGATACGTAAAATAGGAAGCAGATCAGAAGTTAAAAACTATAGGCCCATAAGCCTGACTTCAGTGCTAGGAAAATTACTAGAAAGAGTAATACAAAACAGAATACTGGATCATTTGGCAAATGAAGGAATAACAGATATCTCCCAACATGGGTTCACTAAAGGGAGATCATGTCTTACTAATCCGATATCATTTTTCAAGTCAGTTAATTTAGCACTGGAACAAGGGGTACCTGTGGATGTCATATACCCAGACTTTGCAAAAGTATTTGACAAAAGTATCTTATAATAAAATGATTGAACATCTGTATAAGATTAAATTTGATAATACCATTATAAATTGGATAATATCATGGTTAGAAAACAGGATGCAGAGAGTTGTGATTAGGAGTTTTTGCTCAGAGTGGGGAGAGGTGACCAGCGGAGTTCCTCTGGTATTAGTTTTGGGTCCCACATTGTTTAACATCTTGGTCAGTACTCTACAGAGGACAATCAATGCATGGTTAAATAAATATGCAGATGATTGCAAATTAGGAGCATTGGTACAATCTACTCAAGATGGACAAAAACTTCAGGATAATCTTGACAAACTGTCCATTTGGACTAAGGAAAATAAAATGCAGTTCAACATTTCCATATGCAAAGTAATGCATTTTGGTGCTAGAAATGTTATGTACAGATATTACATAGACAATCAGGAAATATAGTCACTACTGAAGAAAGGGACCTGGGGATAGTAATGACAAACAAATTAACAACAGATGTTCATACCAGTATAATTGTTAAAAAGTGTCATAAACTATTGGGATGTATATTATCTAATTTAAAGATTAGGGATTCTAAAATTATGACACCCCTATATACAACTTCTGTAAGACCACATATGGAATACTGCTCCCAGTTTTCAGTGGCAAATACAGCTAAAGGTAGGAAGCTAAAAGAGGGAGTACAAAGAAAATTAACTAAAAAAATAAGGGGGCTATGAGAATTTTCATATAATAGCTTAAAAGTTTTATGTCTATACTCAGCAGATTGCAGACAACTTAGAGGTGACTTATGTCTTATATTTAGAGCTATGCATGATGAGTACTTGATGGAATGCATTGGTATTAGTAAAAGGCAGGAAATAAATAAAATAACAAGATCCCATGGATTTAGATTAGATGGTGACACTAGTAAAATGAAGGAAAGATGTGATTTTTTTATACAAAAGATTATACAAGATTGGAACATACTATCATCATATGTAGTTGAAAGTAACAATATTAAGGAATTTAAAAACAGATTAGATCAGTATATGGGGAAAAATATATGTTCCACCTATAAGAGTAACGGTGGCAAGTTCACAAAGGACAAATTGTTCACAGAACTCATATCAGACTATAAAACTATGGATGTGCACCCCACCAGTTATGCTGTAATTGTTTGGATTGTGGTCCTTGGTTGGTAGGTACTTCACAAGCTGTAAATTGAATGTGTTACCAGTTGAAATTGCGGTCATAGTCAATGGCTGTCTTTCAGTTTTTGTTTTAGCAGGGTTTTCAGAACAGCCTGGTAGAACAGTGGACCACATCTGCCTCTCTAATGTGGAAGCAGACCAGTAACTGTGTATTGAGGATTCAATCCTTTGACCAATTACTGACATGATCTCCTTCATACCAAGACCAGCTGTGTGGAGCAGGTGGACTGCTGTGCTCCATATAGATTGACTGGTATACTGCTGACTTAGACAAGCTAGTTTAATGAGTCTTGGCATCAAACCAGCAAGACACCAACAGAATCTTAATGAACAAGTTACCCTTTCCTCTGTTATCCTATTTGTACTATTTCATGTTGATTGTATAAAGCTCCTGTTAACTTCTTTCTGTAATTGCCTGTGTACTATGTTATTCTGGTGAGGAGCCTTTGCAAAAAAGTCTATGACTCAAAGGGTTGTAATCCTGATTTTCTCAATGAAAGAAAGAAAGGAAGGAAGGAAGGAAGGAAGGAAGGAAGGAAGGAAGGAAGGAAGGAAGGAAGGAAGGGATGCGTCCATGGGTCACCTGGAGAAGCAAATGTCCTGAGTATTAAGAAACTTTTGATTTTGTCTTTTTGGATGTTATTAAAATGCATCAACATCTGAGGGGAATTTTTGATAAATATTTTTTAAATGATGAAACAGGACACATGGGATCATTTGGTGTTTCGTACATATACCTCCCTTAATTTCTCCTTGTTTGCTTCATGTAATCCATGATGATTTTTTGTGTCTTCATTGAAAGCTAGGGTGACATAATTATTGCCATTCTCATCTTGCTTGATAATAAATGATGATGACTTCAGTTCTTGGAGCCCTTCATGTCCTCTGTGAACAAAGTGCAGTTGGACATCGAACCACACCTTTTGTACTAGCCCTGAGATGGTATCTGGGCTTAGTGCGGCACTGGCTTTCAGTTTGATAAGGTCAAGGTTGCTAATCCTTGGATAGTGTGTTCATTTGTCATCTCCTTTTTTTACAAATTATTTTTAGTAGTTTAATGAAAACATTGTTGGCTGTAGTGAAGGCTTTGCCATGCAGAATGTTTATCTTTCTACTGTATGGTAGATCATTCAGATGCCTGTTTAGTCCAGCTCACATGCTTACATAACTTCTTGGGCTGTAGTGCTTCTTGTCCTTTGATCTCACTGAAGCATAAAATTCATGAAGGGCTTCATTCAGTTGTGCGATCCCATAGTATTCAAAGTCTGGATTTTTTCTGTCTGGCAGCCAGTCCCTGAACAGTTTTACCATCCCAATGTGATGCTTTTCTTGTGTTTTGTTCATTATGATTTGCCTCAAGGATTGCAAGTTCTTCATTAGTGATTGGCTCATGCCTTCTTACTGCCATTGGGATGTCTGCTGTTTTGAATTGATGCTGTGTGTTTCCATTCCCAGCTACATATTATGGAAATACAAATTTGGAATTTAGAACGATAGACACATGTTTAAATATTGTATTACATTTACTAATTTTGCAGCATGCGTTAACACTGAAGTAAGGACACACACAAATACACACATCCAGGTACACGGTAACATTCTACTGCACTTTAAATAACTATATGGTATGTCTGGGGTTAATGGGTAGGGCTATGCCCTGCCAATCAGTACCTAGGGGTTATGTTGCACTTGGCTATGGCTCTTGCCTCATCACACAACTGAATGACATATTTTTGAAAATGTCATGCATCAGTGAAGACAATAGGAAATGAGCACTTTGGCCTGCATAGTAATGCAATGATATGAGCTGGACTGAACAGGTGTCTTAATGATACTCCTTGCTGCATAAACATTTACATTATGCATGTCAAAGCCTTCACCACTGCCAACATGTTTTTCTGTTGTTCTAATAAGCAGCAATATAAAATGAAATGGCAGATCTTTACATTACACCAGGATATGTTGTCCCCACTTGAGCAAACTAAGAATCAAGGATGCAGCGAGCACAAGTAACAATTATTTGTGAGCACAAATAGTGTCTTTCAAAGTTCATATGCAATCTTCTTGTTCGGTCTGTGATGGCTCTCAAGATCTGTGAACTTCATTGTTTAATATTCTTCAAGTTGAGGATGGTAATCACTATGGGACACTCGTCAGAAACAAAGGAAAATGAAAAGAAAATGCTTTTATTTTGTGTGTGTGTGTTTCTCAGTTGCATTTTGTAGGGTACTGGGTAGCCCTAATCGGCTGCTATAAAACAACACTGCTAAAACATTAATGTATCAACATGGTGTTAGATGAACAGGTAACTAATCACCACCATAATCATATCAAGTGCCACTGGGAATAACTGAGTGTCACATGCCACCAGGTGGTATGATTAATAGACTGAATTTTACTGTTGGAAGTTTCTAATTGCTGGATTATTACTTTTCAATTCAACAATAAGGCTCCTCGTGCCACATAACACCCCCAGGGTATGAATAACTGGCCATTAATATAACCCTAGGAAATATCTTATTATTTATAATTAACAGGAGGCTTTGTACATTTGTACTTCAGTAAAGGGAGCTGCACACTTACAGTAGTGGGTGTGAATCCACCTATTTGCATAATGTGTAGCTATGAAAGCTGCTCACATAAGCTCAGTTATGTTTAATGGTTATGAGTAAGATGAAATTTACAATTCATGATGGCTTGAAAACATTGACTTGGGGGGTCACACTCTGGTAAATAAAACCATAGTACTTAAGGGTCATGCCTGTGCTTCATGTGTAGAAATATTATAGATAATATATGCTCTTGTGGAAACTGTTGAAACTTCACATATTTTTTTTTTTGTTGCTGCACTGCTGAAGGACTGGGTTGATTCTATTAAAAACACTTTTTCTTTTTCCCTTTACTTTTTATTTTACTATTCTCTGATTGCTATGTTTTTCACATACCTGATGTACCATTGAAAAAAATGTCATCTGCTTGTTGCGTTTGCACAACTTGGCAGATGTGCTGGGCATGTCAGCAGCTACTATTAAGCTGGACTGCTATGTTGCTTGACGGCTCATCTCACTTTGTACTGTGACTATCTGAATGGATGTCACCTGAGATTAAACAATTATGATTGCGGTACTGTCTGGGTGGGTCAACCAAGATGTTTTTTAACTGGGAGGTGCTTGAATTTCAACTGCTACAACTGCCAGTGACTGGAAGAGTGCATCAACCTCATTAATGACAGCCACTGCTTCATCTGGTGTCCAGCTGTCAACACCAGTTGAGTCGCAGCTGTCATTGATGTGCAGGGTATCCAGGAATATCTCCATCTCGATGTCCACTGTGGTGAGAGAAAGCTCCATTTTTTTGCTATGGATGTTACTCATTACATCACTTCTCTGTTACAGTGTTTTGGGAGTTCCAGCTGGAGTGATGATTGTTTTGCCTTGTTTTTGTTTCAATACTACGATGCACTGGCAATACATAGCAGCCGTGGTAAGCAATGGCAGACAGCAGGACAGTTATAGAATCTTTTTAAAAAGCAGGTTCTTTTTTTGTGCATCACTGCTTCTGCGCTGCAGTTCAACAGGCATGTTAATCAAAAATTAACATAAGGCTACTTCAGGGAGTTTAACCAATCAAAATGCTTGAAAATGAATATTAATACTATGATTATATCTATGGGGATGTAATGGTGAACCTTTTTCTACAATTAATCGGCAAAACATATTTATTGCACTTAAAGTGATTGTTCTTTCTATTCAATGTATATTGTTCTTATTGTCATTATTTAGCTTATTGCTCATGGGTGCCTGTCCATAATAATACATTACAATGAAATCTATGTAAATTAGTATTCTAACTAAAACTTGTGCTGCATTGGCTTTGAACACAATGCAGATTAATGTACTGCCAAGAAAAAGATATGACTTGCGCTGTTAGGTTTTTCCTGTGAAACTTTTTATTTCTCATGGAGACAAGAGTGGGATGGTTGAGAGTAGCACAGGCTTGTGAACCAATAGACTGGTCATCCACCCCAACCCCCCCCTGCACCATTCATGAACTGAGTCTTGTCTATCTATGCATTATGTCAGTGTGGAACCATTGTACTTTATCAAACCCACAGCTCAGTAACCAAGCCATTTTTGAACAGTCTGGCAGATGGGGATGAAACTGTGATTTTTTAATGCTGTGCATTTCAAATCATGGTGACACAGCCAGTCAACAAGTGGTTGCCGGCTGTATCCCAAAGGTCATTTGGAGATGTCTCTTATGTAAATCATGACTGGCCAACTTGAAGCACCTTATGTGAGCTGTCTACTGGGGAAGTCGATTTTTCAACAGACTTTGTGTGGCTGGGGTGTGTGGGGGGGTGAGCATTCCACTGCTCTTCATGTTTTCTGTCACATCAACATTGCTCCCCTGGGTCTTCCTTAAACCACTGAGTCAGCAGCACATCATGGAACATGGTGTTGTATTTGCCTTACACTTTGTCTGCCTAATGGAAAAAACTGTTCTGTAGACTCTCGCTGTATCTTGTGTTAACATGAACATTTCTCAAATATCAAGAGTTTGCCTATTACTTGCAACTGTGTTTCATTCTCAACCTTTCACTCTCGACCCATAAGCTTTGATTGGTACTCAGTGAATAACACAGTCACCATCTTAATCTCTGTTTTGGAAGCTTTCCAGTTTTAGCCTACTCATTATTGCAATACTCTGTCAAGGCATCCCAAAGGATGCTGCCAGTGATGCATCACTGATACCTTTGAGCAGTAATTTTCAGCTCTTGTGCATGACGTTAGATGGCATCTATCCCCACAGCCCCCACGCACTCCTGACACAAACTATGGACGCAAGAAATAAGTGTTAGAATGGGTGTAAACACACTTTCTCAGTTATAATAGATCACCTTGCTCACTACTGTTCAATGTTTTGGGCCACCACTGTACTGGGACTTTCACTATTTGAACATCAAACTGTTTGTGCTTAGTTGTAGATGTCACTTGTCGTGAATTACACTGCATTTTGGGAAGGTGTTTCTGTTTTATTGTTTTATCACTATTGAGTCAGACTGACTTTGATTTGTCTGTTGGAAGCTGAAAACCTTGCTACACTGCAAAGAACAAACTATAACTCCGTTTAGGACCTGGAAACCTGGTAAGGCATAATATTGTTGGGGACTTGATAAGAAGGGGAGCTACGCTTTCTACAAAAAGTTTCTTTTTTTCCCCTTATTGGCATTAAGCAGAGAATTGCAGGATTCCAAGAAAAGTGTAGTAATTTTATAACCAGAGAGAGTGAGATACAACTGAATTTGCTTGATTCCTCAGGTTGAGACCTAGGATTTGGAAGAATATTTTTGCAACATTTTAAAAGTGTCCTGCGGGCTGAGAAGTTAAGTTTTTATCCCTGGTTTCACTGAAAAGTTTTGTGTATTGGAATCAGACATAGCAGAGTGCCTACATTGAAAGGCCTGCTTACATCACAGGTGTCACTAGTTAATCAACTGGCTCTGGGTGGGGTTTCATCACTGTGCTGTCTTAGGCATCCTTCACAGTTAGAAGCCAGTCAGACTGACTTTGATTTGTCTGTTGGAAGCTGAGAACATTGCTACACTGCAAAGAACAAACTATATCTCCTTTTAGGACCTGGAAACCTGGTAAGTCATAATATTGTTGGGGACTTGTTAAGAAGGGGAGATACGCTTGCTACACAAAGTTTCATTTTTTTCCTTATTGGCATTAAGCAGAGAATTGCAGGATTCCATTAAAAGTGTAGTAATTTTATAACCAGCGGGAATGAGATTCAACAGAATTTGCTTGATTCCTGGGGTTGAGACCTAGGATTTGGAAGGATATTTTTGCAAAATTTTAAAAGTGTCCTGCTGGCTGAGGAGTGAGTTCATTTTTATCCCTGGACTCAGTAGAGTGGTTTGTGTAGGAACAGTGGTCTAGTAAATTGTGCTGTTAGTTGAATTACTATAAAGGGCAGTACTCACCAGGGTGGTGAAGCAGTTGTGTATTTGATTGTTTCTAATGGCCACCAGTGGCTGTGGAATACCCACCCACCCTTCCCCAGACCCAATCCCCCAGGCGTGGTATTCCTTTATAGCCAAAGTTCTGACATCACTTCCTCAACAGGTCTTGGGGCAGAACTGTCATATTCTTAATAACCCAGCACAGTGCATAAAGGGTAGGTACACACCACAATAATAATAATATATATATATATATATATATATATATATATATATTAAATATTGTATATTATAAGGATAGGGAAATGTGGGGAGTGGTGTAATGCACTGGCTGTGGGGCAGCAGTTTTCTGGGAGACATTCTGGAAACTGCATTTCTGTCCTATTTGCAGGCAACTGTCAGCTCTGAGGGAGGAGGTTGTTTACCTCCAGGTTGAACTAGCAAGGACTAAGGAGGCCTCCCCTACCCAAAGAGCACCACTGCCACAACCACTGCCTCAGAGGTTGCCAATTATGAAGAGCAGTTGGACCGCAGTGGGTTCTGGGAGGGTGCGGGTGGTGGACCAGAGGTGAAGCTCCCTAGTTGTACCTCTACACAAATCATATGCCATTCTGGCAGAGCAAGGTTCCTCTATGATGGCACCCTCAGTAGAGACCCAGAAGAATGCTGAGGACATCCACAAGGGAGACCCACAAAAGGGTAGCAAGGGACACCACAGGGGAAGGAAACAGCTTCTGATAGGGGACTCAATTGTTAGGGGTAAACTGGGGAAGGGAGAGGAGAAGGAAGTTAGGTGCCTGCCTGGTGCCATGGCTTGGAGGGGCAGGAAGTGAATCCTCAGGATTGCAGAAGCAGCATCACAGGAGAGGGAACTGGATATCATAGTCTACCTTGGGACAAATGACCTAGCTAGGCATGGGGTCAGTGCAGTGCAGAATGAATTTGTGGAGTTGGGGAGGGGCCTCAGTAAGGGTAGCAAGCATGGTAACCTTCTCAGAGGTGCTACCAGTCCATGGCAGGAGTGAGGCTAGGGTACTGCACACCATGCAGTTTAATGAATGGTTGCAAAACTGGTGCAGAGCACGGGGCTTTGGCTTCATTGGGGACTTGGGGTCCACCTGGAGAGATAAAGGTCTATACTGGCACAATGGTCTGCATCTGTCCATGAAAGGAACCAAGCTCCTAGGTGACAGGTTTAAATGCTTCCTTGGCGAGCTTTTAAACTAGCCAAGGGGGGAGGTGCTGATAAAAGGCAGGAAATTTCAAGCCTCCCCACACAAAACATGGCAGGTAGTAAGGTAAACACTAAGGTACAGCGCTCAACACAGGGCAGGACAGGGGTAAATGGAAAAATAGACAAGGGCAATAAAAGCAGGGATGGGGGAAAAAGGATAAAGCCAACATTAAGTGGAGGGCAATGAATAACAATGCCGGTAGTCTGGGAAACAAGCTTCCTGAGCTAGTTGCCCTGATGGAAGATGAACAATTGGATATTGTGGCAGTCACAGAAACATGGTACACTGAGAACCATGACTGGGATGTCAACATACCAGGGTACACGATCTACAGAAGGGACAGGGAAGGTAAAAGAGGAGGTGGAGTAGCTCTATACATAAGGGAAGGGATCAAAGCTACAGAACTAAAAAGTAAAGGGGGAGGACAAGAGGCACTCTGGGTCACCTTGGAGACAGGAAATGGCATCACAATCCGCACAAGGGTTGTTTACAGACCCCCATCTCAAGAGGAGGAAATGGACAAGAAAATGATAGAGGACATTCTCAAAATGGCTGAAAAAGGGGAGATAATGTTGATGGGGGACCTGGATATGCCAGATGTTAACTGGATGACACATGCAAGAGCAGGGTCATTCTTGATGCTCTGCAGGGGGCAGGCCTTAGATAGCTAGTGTTGGAACCCACTCAGGAGGGAGCAATACTAGACCTGGTACTCTCAAATGGAGAGAGGATCACAAATTTAGTAGTCGGTAGACATCTGGGAACAAGCGACCACTGCACAGTGTGCTTCACAATGAGCACAACCATGGAGAAAAGCGATACAAAAACAATGATACTGGACTTTAGAAGGGCTGACTTTGGCAAAATGGGTGAATACCTGAAAAATGCACTAGCAAATGGCCAAAAAGGAGGGGTGGAAGAACAATGGAGGAACATCAGAACTGCCATCTTAGAGGCAACAAGTCTTTGTGTGAAACAAATAAAGAAAACAAAGCAGAGTAAAAAACCTCTATGGTTCTCAAAACAGGTGGCAAGGAAGGTTAAGGAGAAAAAGGCTGCATTCAAAAAGTATGAGGAATCACAGAAGGAGCACGACAGAGAACTGTGCCAATTAAAGCAGAAAAAAGTGGGGTAGGTAGTCAGAATAGCAAAGGCCCAAACCGAGGAAAAAATTGCCAACTCCGCTAAGAAGGGGGCTAAAACCTTTTATAGGTACATTAGGGAGCATAGAAAGGTTAAAGGAGGGATAGTGAAGATTAATAAAGGAGAGGGGAGGTGGGCAGAGGGAGACAGTGAAAAGGCAGAGACACTGAATGAATACTTTTGCTCAGTATTCACAAAAGAAGATGAGGGAGGAGTTACCTAAACCAGACAATAGAAGCACTCTGGGTAGGTGGGTTGACACCAGTCCAATCACAGAAGAAAGAGTCCTGAAAGAACTCCTAAAACTCAACGTGGACAAAGCAATGGGGCCTGATGGGACTCACCCCAGAATCCTAAAAGAAATAAGGGAGGACCTAGTGACACCACTGACCATGCTTTTTAACAAATCATGGCAGGATGGGGTGGTACCTGAGGACTGGAGGAGGGCAGATGCGATTCCCCTTCACAAAAGTGGGAGCAAGACAGAAGCAGGAAACTATAGACCTGTAAGTTTGACCTCAGTGGTAGGGAAAATGATAGAATCAGTTCTGAAAGAAAGAATTACTGAGTACCTAGAGGCCAGCAGGGCACATGACCCAAAGCAGCATGGATTTACAGCAGGAATTTCATGTCAGAAGAATCTAATTGATTTCTTTGACTGGATGACCAAAGTAATAGACCAGGGAGGGGCTGTGGATATGGCCTGCCTAGACTTTAGCAAGGCATTTGACCAGTACCACACAAAAGATTAATAATCAAGTTAGCTAGCCTGGGAGTGGGTCCCAGGGTGGTAGCCTGGCTAGCAAACTGGCTGCACAACAGGACACAGAAGGTAATAGTGAATGGAACACATTCTGAAGAAAGGGGGGTTACTAGTGGAGTTCCTCAGGGCTCAGTACTGGGTCCAGTCCTCTTTAACATCTTTATAGGTGACATTGCAGAGGGTCTGGAGGGAAGGTATGCTTCTTTGCAGATGACACAAGATCTGTAACAGAGTTGATACACAAGAGGGTAGAAAAGATGAGAAGGGACTTGTCAAGGTTGGAGGAATGGTCAGACATATGGCAACTTAGATTCAATGCAAAGAAGTGCAAAGTAATGCACCTGGGAAACAAAAACCCAGGAGAAGAGTACACAATATCAGGGGAGGTACTAACAACAACAAAAATGGAAAGTAACCTGGGGGTAGTCATATCAGATGACCTAAAGGTGGGTAAGCAATGTGAAAAGTCAGTAAGGAGAGCCAGGGGAATACTGGGATGCATAGGAAGGGGCATCACAAGTAGAAAAAGGGAAGTGGTTATCCCTCTATACAGACAGTTGGTGAGATCCCATCTGGAGTACTGTGTGCAGTTTTGGTGACCTCATCTACACAAGGACATAGACAGGATGGAAGCAGTCCAGAGGAAGGCAACTAAAATGGTGCAGGGTCTGCAGCAGAAACCATAGGAAGAGAGACTGAGAGAGCTTCATTTGTATACTCTTGATGAAAGGAGGGACGGGTAGGGGACATGATAGAAACTTTCAAGTACCTCAAGGGAATCAACAAAGTCCAGAAGGGTAGCATCTTTCAGAAAAAGAGATGTGTAAGAACAAGGGGACACAATTTAAAGATAGAGGGGGGACGGTTCAGGGGTAATGTGAGGAAATGTTTTTTCACGGAGAGAGTGGTGGATGCATGGAACTGCCTTCCTGAGGAGGTCGTTGGGTCTAAAACAGTGGGGGAATTCAAACATGCATGGGACAGACATAAGACAATTATAGTGGGGGGTTGCAGGAAGTAGGCTGTTGGTTAACTAGTATCTGCAGCTTACCAAGTAGGTAGGGAAATGGGCAGACTGGGTGGGCCAAGTGGTCCTTATCTGCCATCAAAGTCTATATTTCTATGTTCTATGTTAGAGGGACTATGGCACCACAAGTATTCCTTTTCTCTTCCCTCCAACCAATGACGAGGAATAACTTACCCACAGGAAGAATCTCATAACTGTTTGCAGTTTTACATCTACAGTAGTTGGAGTTGGTGAGTAGGGTGTATTCCAACTGACAAGCTCGAGATCGGGGATAAAAGTTGCCCGTAGCAGACAAGTGTACTGTGATTATTTATTTATTTATTTGCTTTTGTTATTTGTGGCCAGGGCACCACTTCCCTGCATCTTTTCTTCAATATCCATCACTGCTAACCTTCTGCAATGCACTGTCACTTTGATGATCTGAACCTACCTGTCAACATAGTGGTTGGAGGGGCTTTGTTGGTGCATCCCAGCAGTGTCACGGTGTGTTTGATGATTCCTCCCTACTGCATATTTATCAGACAGTACTCTGACAGACTGCGCTATCTTCTTGTTTGGATGATGGATTGGCCATGTACAAAAATCACATTCCTTGGATCTTTTCATTATGTTACAACCAGACTTGGAGACATTTTGAGTCTGGGTTTAGGTATTGTGACTATCTCATTCTTTTATTTCCTTTGAGATTAAGACTATACTTTAGCATTGCAGTGGTATTCAGCAATGACACTCTCATGGAATGTGTCTCTCTTGCTTCTACTTCCTCTACTGTCAATCAGCCATACTGATAGTAATCTGCTAGCAGCCTTTGCTTTTACCTCATAATCATTTACAGAGAATGGATGCCACATTTAAAAGGGATACATCACTTGTGTCACATTTCTACACTGATTACAGTGCATGCTGCTCAAATGTCACCACCTGCAAAGTACAGACACACTGTAAAGTTTGTTTATAAAAAAGAGCATTACAGGTTTGGGATGACAGCCTATTGGAGACGTTTACTCACTACAAATTGTGTGCAATACTAGATACCTGGTAGTGTACACTCAGTAGCAGATGTGTCTGCTGGTGGCGATACACAAAATTCTGCAGAAGAGATCATAGCAGCCTACCCTTTACATGTCTGCCTTCACTTACACTGTCTCATTAATATCACAGCAGCCAACTCATTCCATGTGACTTTCACATACTCTGTCTCATATATATGGGAGAAGAGAGAGAGAGAGAGAGAGAGAGAGAGAGAGAGCAGGACAGACAGAGATATGCATACATTGATAGGTGCATCAGTAGATAGATAGACACATAGATAGACAGACAGACAGACAGACATATTTATAAACAGACAGGCAGCCAGATAGATGGGTGGTTTGGTAGGTAGGTTGGTTGGTAGCTAGGTACATAGCTTGGTGTGTGGCTGAATAATTAGACAAAGCGATGTAGGAATACAGTATTTTTGGGGGGGGGGTATTTTTATTGAAATAAAAAAATACACAACACCAGCCTATAAAAGCAGGTAACAGTACTTTACAGTACAATACATCTAAACAGAACTCAGCAGCCATTCACATGGTTACTATTAAAGGCTCTAATGTTGTAAAAACAAACACATATTGTAATTTATTGTGGTGATATAAAAAAAGTGTCTTATTTTATTAGCTGGAGTATACAATTAAATTCAGTCAGATATGACCTGATCAGAAAAGCCGAGTCAGATGAATTTGGGTATAGAATACAGAAGAAAACAAGCTTTTGTCAATGCCAAATGTTGTCGCATTGGCATTGGCTTTGGTAGCGCAGTGCTGGAAAACATTTTGGGCAGGATGTGAAAAATGACAGCTGTACAGTTCATAAGGAGGTGTAAAAAAATGGCAGTGTTGAAAATGTGGCATGTAAATATTGCAAATTTGCAAAATTACAAGGGTGTGTGGGAAATGCGCAAGATACACTTGTAACACAGTCATTTTATGGATGCTCAGCACCAAATTTTCAACATAGGCATTTTAGCACCTCTGCTCATGTACAGCACAGAGTCACTGTTATTTCCTCAAACTGTCCCAAAAGTGATTTTGCACAGCGTCTGCGCTATTCTGCTTCAGACGTGTGAAAACACATTTTGGGCAAGATATGTGAAAGGACAGCTGTACTGTTCACCAAGAGGTGTGGAAAAATGCTAATGGTGAAAATCCAGAGTGAAAATATTACAAATGCACACCGTTACAATCGTACATGCAATCTGCCAACGCACGCTTGTAACACAGTCATTTTATGGAGTATTGTCACCAAATTTTTAACATAGGCATTTTAGTACCTCTGCTCATGAATAGTGTCACTGTAATTTTCATAATCTGGCCCAAACACTGATTTCCCACAGCAACCACTCTATTGTGCACCGGAAGTGCGGAAACACATTTCGGCCAGGATGTGAAAAATGACAGCTGTACTGTTCACAAGGAGGTGTACAAAAATTACAGTGTTGAAAATCTGGCATGAAAATATTGTGAATTCATGAAGTTACAAGCCTGCGTAGCAGCTGCGCAATGTACGCTTGTAAAGCAGCCATTTTTTGGGACTTTTTCCACCAAATTTGCAACATAGGCTTTTTGAGAGCCCACTTCATGAACAGTGGCACTGTCTTCTCATTAATCAGTCCCGAAATGTGATTCCATGCAGTGACTGCAAAATCACCTTTTGGGACTGATTAACTATATGACAGTGATATAATTCATGAGGAGGGGTCCCAAAAACCCCATGTTGAAAATTTGGTGTAAAAATTCCCAAAAATGCCTGAGATATGCATTAAAGTTGAAAACCCCTTATTTATTCAATTATACAGCTTACCGGCATTTCCACAGTTTGTGGTCAGCTTTGAAAAATGCAGATGTGTTCCCGGTCCACTGAAGATTGTTGCGCTGGACTCCAGAGGTAAGTATGGGGGTGAGGGGTGTGTGGGGAGGCAAGGTGCATAGTGGGTGGGTGTGGGTTGTGGGAGGAGGGCAGGGAGACCACCAAGGGACCATTTTCTTCTTTACAGGTAAAAAAAAAACTAAAAGACATCGGAGGACTGTTTTCATTTTTAATAGGTGCTTTGGCATGCTGG
The DNA here is from genome assembly GCA_016271365.2 of Neoceratodus forsteri. Classification (NCBI taxonomy): domain Eukaryota; kingdom Metazoa; phylum Chordata; order Ceratodontiformes; family Ceratodontidae; genus Neoceratodus; species Neoceratodus forsteri. The sequence continues at coordinate 209,094,995 of CM057451.1, forward strand.
AGTGGGCTCCCAACATGCCACCTGAGTGTGTGTGTGTCTGTGGGTGCTTTAGCCAACGATTGATTTGGCACACCCATTGGCAAACAAGGAAAGGGGAGGAGCTGCAGGAGCTGAGAGGGATTAGGTACCCCCTCGGCAAGCAAAAAATTGGGAGGGAACACATTATGCCAATGGAGAGTGGGATCCCCCTTTGGTAAAATTCAAGGGGAAGGAGGAATACATGCCAACGGAGATTGGGCCCCCGGCGGCAAAGAGAAACTGTTGGGGGGGAGGTGCATGATGCAGAGGGGTATTGGGCACCCCCTCGGCAATCAAAAAAGGGGGGGGTTACATGATGCCGATTGGGATTGGGCACCCCCATTGGCACACAATAAATCTTGGTGTTGACAGGCAACAGTGGCGGTCACTGCCGCCATGTTGCCTGCACGTAGGGGGAGGCATGTTGCAGTCATGCTGCATGAGAGCTTTGCTCTCATTGCAGTGGACATTTTCTCTCATATCTTCACCTCATTAGCTAGGCAGGGTGTCGGCACCTGCTGCTGGCTGATTGGGGAATGTGGGACTCGCCTACTGGTGCACGCCGTGCATTCGTCCAACAGCGTCCGCGCCTCCAAATCTGCACTACCACAAGATGTTGCCTGCGCAAGTGCGCTGACACAAAAAGTTTAGCAAAATGAAGATTGTGTTCAGAACTGTGGGAACTGTCAGGCGACAACAGCTCTAAGAGAATCAGATGTGCTTTTTACAGATTAATTACCAATAAGCACGATCATGTTGCAATTTTCTAATAATAAGAGTATGTCCAATTTCAGGAATCCTGGTGCACAATGATGAGTCTGGGAAGGTGCTCACTCTTTCACTAATGAAATATAGTTAACTGTGAAAGGGTATGATGCATCAGTGGTTTTGAAGCAATTTGGTATACTGTATCTCCATGGTCATGGACAGGTAGAAATAATAATAATATAATAATAATATTTTTATTTATATAGTGCAATTCAGAAATCAAAGCACTGTACAAACATATATGTCATAAAAAAATTCAGTAAGAACTTACAAATAATTCAGCTTCAGTTAAAATTACCAACAGTTCATAAAACATCAGATATTAAAAGCTTGTCTAAACAAATGTATTTTTAAACTGGACTTGAAGCTCTCCACGGCCCTGCACTCTCTAATCTGATGAGGTAGAGAGTTCCACAGGGATGGTGTCATGAACATAAAAGCCCAGGCATCAGATGTTTTCAACTGCACCCTGGGAACCTCTAACAACCCATCAGTTGTGCGGAGAGGCAGACCAGGGCTGTAGGGAACCAGGAGCTCTTTCAAGTAGCTCAGTCCCAGTCCATGCAGGGTTTTATAGGTCAGAAGGCCAACCTTGAAGGTGGTCCACCACTGTATAGGCAGCCAGTTCAGATCACACAGCACTGGAGTAATATGACTAGAGCGTGAAGTCCTAGTCAATAATCATGCCGCAGCATTCTGCTCCAGCTGTAAGCAGTGGATATCAACCCCTGGAAGCCCCAGGTAAAGGGAGTTACAGTAGTCAAGGTGAGAGGTCACAAAGGCATGGATCAATGTGAGCAAATCATAGGACATAACAAGGTCCTTAATTCTGCTGATGTTCCTAAGATGGTAGAAGGAGGACTTGATGACTGCTGACACCTGCACACGCAGTGTCAACCCATCGTCAAGAACCACCCCCAAATAGCACTGTATGCTGATGACATTCTTTTATACCTGCAGAACCCTGGGGAAGGACCTGCCTCTGATACATGATTTGTTGCAAGAATATGGGGCACTGTCGGGCCATAAGGTCAACTGGACAAAAAGTAAACTTCTTCCAGTGGGTCAGCTGGGCAGACATGGACTGGTGCAGGTTTTGGGGGGCCTGATGATGGTTGATAAGGTAAAATATTTGGGGATCCTTATTTTGGCAAAAATTGGAATACTATATGCGGAGAACTATGGCCCCTTAGTGAGAACACTGGGCCTGTACTGTGAAAACTGCTGAAACTTGCCCTTAACCCTGATTGGTAGAGTAAATATGGCAAAGATGATGATACTTCAAGGTGCTTATACCTGTACCAGTCTCTGCCTGTTCCGGTACCCTCCACACACTTTAAGCAGATTAATTCTCTGATTCATGGCTTTATCTGGAGGGGTAAAGCCACCCAAACCAAAAGATCAGTGTTATAGACGCCATCCAGTAAAGGTGGGTTGGGCCTCCCCAACTTTCAGCTGTATTACCTCGCTGTGCAACTGGCATTCTTGCCGGGGGGAATGAAGCCTCAAAGGCCAGACTGGATGGAGATGTAGGAAGAGAAGATTGGTGGATTCCTGAGGCATATGCACTTGTCTGGAGGACTAAGATCCAGGGTGAAGTTAAATACCAGTAACCCTTCTACAATGGGCATGGTTGGGGCTTGGCGTACTGCACATAGCAAGTTGGGGAGTGAGGTACGGGTAAATCACTCACCATACTCAGACCTGACCACAGTTTTAAAAGACCGCGGTGCTTATACAATTCATTTGCACCAGAGATCGAGAGTTTGGAAGGCCAGGGGAATTGGATGTGCCCTACAGTTATTTGAAGGCGGAAGATCCTAGAATTCTCTGAAATTAGTGCTCAGTACTCAACTGATCCTGGGGACTACTCCATTTACTAGTTAGTACACCACATATTTGGGGACATCATGAATGAGGAATCTGGTTGGGCTGAGCCTACACCTTTTGAAGAGGTCTTATATAATCCCCCTCCAGGGATGAAAGCCTCATCCATTTATCACACACTATTGGAAGTAGAACCAGATCAGGCACAGAACATCAGATTGAAGTGGAAAGGTGACAATGGTGTCAATTTAGATCACAATGTCTGGAAATTGGCTGCGAAGCACCTCAATACATGCTCCAGGAATAACAGACTGTGGCAGGTGCAGTTCAATTTTCTGTATAGAACCTATTTAACCCCCTCTAGGCTTCATGTCATGAGCCCCGACAACTGCCACCCCTACCCTAAATGTCAACATGAGCAGGCTGACTTCTTGCATGTGGCCCTGAACTGTGCGAAAATCACCCCATTTTGGGCAGAAGTGCATAGAATAATAGAAGTAACCCTCTCAACCAAGCTACCTTGCACCCCACTGAAATTGCTATTAGGTGCAGAGCCACTAAGGGATCAGAGACAGGTTGCCCATCCTTCATGGGGAATCGCACTGGTCAATGCAAAGAAAACATTGGCTCAGACATGGATATCATGTAACCCTCCAACAATACAGCAATGGGTAAACTACCTAAGGCAGTGTCTCACACTCGAAAAGGTTTAACACTCAGCTAATGGTACTAAGGGTACCTTTCAAAGAATTTGGGACCCCTTGGAGAGGGCTATTGAAGCTGGAATAATTCTGGTATATTATATACCAAAACTCCAGCACCACTCACTGCAGTAAAAAACAAAAACAACTCAAAATATAAACTACTCAACAGGCATATTGCATGTTAAAAATAGTTTTAATTCAGTACTTATACATATTGAAAATAGTCAGAGGCACACAATGCTCTAAAAGAGGGTAGGTGAGACCTTAAGCGCCGCTCGGGCTTCAGAGCATTATCATCCCCTGATTATGCTCTGAAGCGAATCCGGTAGGAGGCTTGTGGGTCTCATCTGAGCCCTCTCTTTAGAATGCATTGTGTGTCTCTATGACTATTTTCAATGTGTGTAACTACTGAATTACTGAATTAAAACTATTTTAACATGCAATATGCCTTTTGAGTAGTTTATATTTGGGGTCGTATTTGTTTTTTACTGCTGTGAGTGGTGCTGGAGTTTTTTTGTATAATTGGTGTTTACTCTCACTAGCACACTCATCCTGGTGGGGTGGCTTTCTTGTTCTTGGCTTGAATAATTCCAGTATAACCTTGGCTGGATTAGTAGAATGTATAATGCTTTGGGTGCTTGTACACACTCCGCCCCGGTCCTGTCCCCATCTTTCTTAAATACACAGTTGCATTCCAACCACTGTCACCGGTTAACCCTATACTGTTACCAGTTTCTCTAAACTGAAATGAGCCATTGTGTATAATCTGTAACAGAATCAGATGTATGCTGAAATGTTCATAATGATGCACTCATTATCTGTGACCTGAAGTCAAGCAAATATCTGTGTAAAGTGGTAATGTTCATGATGTACTGCTATTTTCCTTAATAAAAATATTTTACAAAAAAAAGAACCACCCTCAGATTATGCACCCACTCAGAAGTATTCAACTGTACACCATCAAGACACAGCTTAGAGTGTAAACCCACCACTGGCCTCTCTATCCGGTGCCCCAGATCCACAACCAACACCTGTCTTTCTGGAATTAAGTTTCAACCAGGTGGACTTCATCCAGTCATGGATCTCCACCAGACAGCTGTTAAACATTGAGACTGCACTATCCTGGTCGGGTACAAAAGACAGATAGAGCTGTGTATCATCAGCATAGCAGTAAAACCTCAGCCCATATCATCTTACAATGTATCAGAGGGGCAGCAAGTACATGGCAAATAGCATGGGGGACAGCACTGAGCCCTGAGGGACCCCGCATGGCAGAGAGAATGGCTCAGAGGAAAAAATCCCAGATACCACCCTCTGGGACCTCCCAGCTAGGAAAAAATGGAACCACCAGAGAACTGGACCAGCCAGTCCACAGACAACCCTCAGGCACTCAAGCAGAACCCCATGGTCCACAGTGCCAAATGCTGAAGAGAGATCCAGAAGTACCAGGATGGAACAGTGCTTCTGGTCCCACGCCATCAGGAGATCATTAAGTACCCAAACTAGAATGGTCTCAGTACTGTGTCTGTTCCAGAAGCCTCACTGGAAAGGATTGAAGACATCGTGGATGGTAAGATGGTTCTCCAGTTGCAGCGTAACCACTTTCTCAATCACCTTTCTAACAAAGGGAAGGCTAGAGATGGGTCTGTAGTTTGCACAGCTGTTTGGGTCCAAAGAAGCTTCTTAAGAAGCAGTGTCACCACTGCCTCCTTCAGGGAGCTAGGGAACTCTCCTGAGCCTAAGAAGCACCAAACAATCTCTGCAAGGACCAGGCTAATGGACTCCATACACCCTAATAATAGGCGTGTAGGGCCCAGATCCAAACTACAGCATGTTGGCTGCAAATTCTGGACAATCCACATGATGTCCCCAGTCACCATCCGGTTGAAAGATATCCAAGAAGACTGAGGGGAAGTGACCATACACTGACCACCACCAACCCCCATAGAGGGCGCTGAACAGATTTCAGCCCTGATGTCAGCCACCTTATCCACAAAAAAATTGAACAAACTCATGACACTTAACTTGCAAAAAAGCTCTTCAAACCTGTAGACAGGTTGGGTTGCATAACCTGTCTATGGTTTTGAAAGAGCAGGGCAAGTCAATTTTGAGCAGCAGCAATCTCACCGGACAAGAACTCTGTCTTCTTACGTGTGATTGCTGATTGATAGCTTTGATAATGATCTGTCAATCTAAGGTAGTCGGCTTCAAGGGTTAATTTCCACCAGCGACACTCTAACCTTCATCCTACATGTCTCAACTCCCTCAAGGTCCCATAGAATGAAAGGGATTGAGAGCAGAGAGAGAGAGGACAAAAACGGAGTGGGGTGATAGAATCCAGAGCCTCAGTAATAGCCTTATTATAGGCCAGAACTAGACTATCTGGATCCTTGCCTTCCTTCAAAACTCCCGATAGGTCTAATACCTCCAGAAGACCTTCTGGAGTTACACCCCTCAATGGGCAGTATCTGACCATCTCCACAGGGGCAGGCCTATAAGGGGGGGCTGGAGATTGAATCTTACTGAGTAGTGATCAGACCATATGACTGGTTCCATCACCTAGTCAAAGGACTCCATCCCCAGGAGGAAGACCAGATCAAGTGAGTGACCCTGATTATGAGTAGCAGAGGCAACCACCTGTGTGAACCCAATGAACACATAAGTTGGAGGAAGTCTTGACCAAACTGAGAGAGTTCATCATCGACACAGGCATTGAAGTCACCCATGACCATCAGCCGGGGAGACTCTAATGCCGCATTGACAAAGAAGTCTGCTACTTCTGGCAGGAACAATTTCTCACCCCTGAGGTGGACGGTAGATGAGAATGATCCTGCAGCCCACACCTGCTACTATGTAAACTCAAATGATCTAGCCCCCTCAGCTGGTACACCAGTAAGGCCCAATTCTGGTCTAAAACAGATAGCCACCCCCCACCCCTGTGGTCCGATCTCAAGCGGTGTATCACAGAGAACCCAGCTGGAACTGCTGCCTCCAGGATGGGGCCCGCATTGTCATCAAGCCAGGCCCCGGTGATGCAATCCAGGTCTGCTGTCCCAACAAGATCAGCAATGATTGCTGTCTTGTTCCTAATAGACCTGGCATTGCATAACACCACTCAAGTCGGATAGGGTTCCAGGACTGACTGAGTTATCTGTCCAGAAGTACTGGAGCCCTTGGGTAAGGTAACCAAACATGGAGGACCATGGTCTAGAGACCATTTCAGCCCAGGGCACCTCCTGGACCGTACAACCCTGATACTACCACCCCGGCCCCCCTCAAAAGTCCAGGACCCCCAGCCCACCTCTGCTTCCTACTAACAATACTCAGAGCCCTACAGTGGTTATAAACTGCTGTGGGCAGGGGAGGAGAATAAAAGGGCCGAAGATCCTGGAGTTCAGAGGAGGAGTAGTGCCTGACTGGGAGAGCAACAAAACAACATATCTTTTGCCAACAATAAATATGTACAGTATTAACTAAACACAATTTGGTTTTAATGTTGAACAGTACCTTAGTACTTTGTCTCTACATTTACTTTGAATGGAATAATATGGGTATTATAGAAAATAACACCATCTGAATAAATGCCAAGGTATGTATAGGTACGAATCCATTCAATATCTCCAAGTTTAGTATACATTTCATGTCAGTGGCTCAGTAGGTAGCACACTCGCCTCTGAGGTCAGGAGACCAGAGGGCTGTGGGTTCAGTTCCCACATCTGGCACTTGGGTTACTATCCCAGTACTGACACTGTAGTGCAGCATGACAGGGGTGCTGCACTTCTGAGGTGCCGTCTTTCAGATGAGACATTAAACCGAGGTCCCATCTGCCTGGATTGGTGGTAGTTCAGGTGGATGTTAAAGATCCCATGGCACTTATCGAAAAGAGTAGGGGAATTTCCCTTGTGTCCTGGCCAAATTTCCCTCATTCACTAAAAATACCACCAACAGCTTAATCTGGTTCAAGGTCGGTTGGCATTCATCTGTATCCCTCTCTCCCGGGTCATGCCTGAAAATAGGCAGGATTTGTCTAGTGCACTTACCCGGTCAACAAAAACTAAATAAATAAATAAAATGTTTTCCATAGCCATGGACATTGCATTAGAGTTTGAAAACTTGATTTATTTGTTTTTTGATGAATAAAGTAGCAGTCAGAGGTCAGTTACTGCCAATCACATATGGAAATCAAAATGCAAGTTATACAAAGCAGCAACACTGACAATGTTAGATGAGTTAAGTACTGATTTTGTAATCCTCATAAAATGTGTAGACGAGCTGTCTTTGGAAAATTATTCACATACATGGAAAAAAAGCAACAGGCCAAGAACTGATCATTGTGGTACACTATTCTTAGTCCTTGCAGTAATACATTTAGAAAGAAAATAAAATGAATGAAACCTTTTGAGACCTGTTGGACAAATAACATTTAAACCAATATAAGGCATTGCCCCCCCCCCCTCGAAAAAAAAAATACTGGACATTTTTTTTGAGTGACTGTACTGGGGCAGCTTGTTTGCTTCTGCATAGTGACATTGGAGTCCTAGCCAGTGTTGCCCCTAACTGCAGATGTCAGTTCCCACTGTTGATGTTTCCCTGGCCCTACAAGAAAACAAAACCTTACTCAACATAGTAATGTTTTTTTTTCTTCTCTGGGACCCATCAATAAGCCAATTAAAAAACTGCATCATCCCACCAGAGTTTGGTGCCCCAGATATAGAAAGCATGTAAATGAGTGGAATACAGGACTTTTTGAAATCTCTGCACTGAGCAGTTTGGAAAATATGGGGCTTGATGCAGGATTAGTGGGGTGGGTGGAGGCCTGGTTGTGAGACAGAACCCCAGAGGGTATGCATAAAGTGTTTTCTCTCTGATTCGGTGACAGTGACGAGTGGGGTGCCACAGGGATCAGTGCAGGGACCAGTGTTGTTTAGGATCTTTATGTCTATGGGGAAGACATACAAAATTGGCTTAGTAAATACGCAGATGATACAAAACTTGCAGGCATTGTACTTGACAAAAAGGTTGTAAGCTCTCTGCTAAGGATTTGGGTAATATCCATAAATTGGCAACCTTCAAAGAATGAGCTTTATTACTGACAAATGTTGTGTTATACATCAGGGTAAACAAAATAAGGGACCTGAATATTCCCTAAATAGGCAAACCTTAAGACATTCTGCTGAGGAGAAGGATTGGGCATAATTATAGACAATAAACTGGCATATAATGCTCATTATAAAAAAAACAAATAACTAAAGCTAACAGAGTTCTGGGGGCTAGCTGAAGAAATTTCAGGAGTAGGTCCAGAGAGGTGGTCCTGCCACTGTACAGGGCTTAGTGTATGTGAAGCCATTACTGGACTACGGTAGCCCTGTATGGGGCCCGATATCTAGAGGTGCTGTAAATAGTTTGGAAAGGGTACAGAGGAGGTCCACTAAACTAATATATGACCTAAGGGATGTCCCTTATGAGGCTAGACTCCATTTCCTAAACCTTATGTCCCTGGAGACAAGAAGGATTAGGAGTGACCTTATGATGTGTTATGATATCATGCAGGATACTTTCCTAATAAATGAGTTGCAATTTGAATTCAAAAATAATGCTGTAGGCACCAGAGGGCATCCTCTACAACTTCGACCTAGGAAGTTTAACACTAATAGAAGGAAGGCCTTCTTTATCCAGAGGGTGGTGACCCCATGGAATGCTTTGCCAATGGGAATTATCACTAGTGCAAATAAAACTTGGTTTAAACAAAGAGTGGATAATCATATCCTAGCAGGGAATACCATTCAGTATTATGGGTAAATGGACAGGAGCATTTATGGGCTAGCCACCTTCTTGGCTCCTAACACCTTAGTATGAACCTTAATATGAACTGTGCCCACACTCCCCCTACTGGCCTAATGCCAGATTTGTTTCTAATGCCAGGGGTACAGTGACCACTAAAACTATTTAATGACTACTATCATTTAAAAAAAAGTGAGACAAACAAACACACAAATAAAATATTAGCAGACAATATTTGTCATGAAATGACAGGATTAAACATTTTGTTAAAATTCAACAAAGTCATGCTGAAGCAATCATAAAGTAAGGATGAATTCTTGTGTGAACCTTTTTTCAGGATCTAGAATGGGATGCAGGGTCAGGGTTCATACTAGCTCATTGATGGGTCCCAGAGAAGAAACAACATTACTGTAGGGAGACATTTCTTTTAACATCTGGAATGCATTAATGATGACTAATACAGAAGTGTAGACTCACTAGCAGTAACTTGGGAGGGTGGGTCTAGAACATGTTTAGGAAAAGTTTTGCAAGACTCCAGTTCCAAAACTGGTATCCTTCCTGGACTGAATATCCAGACAGTAGTGCTTCATAAAGGTGTGCACTGTTTTCCAGGTAGCTACTTAACAATTTTCTTGAAGGGGAATGTGCCTTATGGCTGCCACAGAGGCAGAGATACCCATTGTGGAGTGTGCCTTAGGGTACCAGGAGGTTGTTAACAGCTTTCTCATAATAGATTTGTATAAAAGAGACTATCCAATGAAAGATCTCTTTCTTTCTTTCTTTCTTTCTTTCTTTCTTTCTTTCTTTCTTTCTTTCTTTCTTTCTTTCTTTCTTTCTTTCTTTCCATACTGTATCATTTTTATTTCCTTTTAGTTTTGCTTTTTAAATCAGTGCTGCTGACCACAGTGGTTTACATCATTCACATCTTGTGTCATGGAGTGGCATTAATCAATGACAGCTTTGCAGCTGCTGTGCTCTTCACTAGAAAGTTGTTCATGGCTATTGTGTTTTGATTTCCTTGCAGTCCATTTAAGGAGCCAGCCTGAACCCGACCTACAGGGAACAGTTTGTGTGTGGACAGTGAAGCACAACAAATACAAGATTATTTGTGTTCACAGTAATATGTGGATTGCTGCAGTTAGCAACCAGACAGGCTTTTAGGAGCCTTTAGGGGAAGGCAATTGAAGCAAGATTGGTTGTAAGAAAAAAAATAATATTCCAATAAATCCTCTATATTAAGCAGTAAGTGTCAGTATTAAGCTACTGGTTTAGTACTGTACTTCATTGTCCTAACTGTGTACTAAAGAATGACCTAGGACTGACTCATTGTGTAAAAAAGTGGGAGGTAATATCTATTATTATACAACAGAGAACCATTCACACAAGCTTTCAAAGCCACATTGACTTCTTCGTTCTGTACATGAATTGACTGGTAGAATGCCAGCAAAAATGGGTGACGCTAGTCTGACTCCATAGCTTAGTAGAAGTGTTTGGCACTTAGCCCTCTCACTGTTCAATCTATGAAATGTCACTCACACATACACACATGCATACACACACACACACACACACACACACACACACACAGACACACACAATAAGTTGTAAACAAGGCATTGGTGTACTTCCACTTATTAAGGATGCACTGTGGAATAACAGTTAGAACACACTGATTTTGGAACACAAACATTACAGCTTCAAACTCCACCGGAGCCAAATACTCACTGTGGGACCTTAGTTGAGCAAGTCTCTTAACCTCCCAGTTCTCCAGTCACTCTTGTTGTGGGAAAAGGTAGAAGCAAGATCTTACTGAAAACAAGATGCTGCATCTCAATTGGCTAATCCTGGGTAAACTAATTTTAAATAGGAAAACATTTTTTCTTTTAAATGCAGAATATGGCCTCTATTTACATAAAAATAGCAAAATACCTTTCTGAAATTCACAGCAATCTAAATGTGAAGTTACTCATTAGGGCTGCAGTGAGTGGAGCCCTGCAATCCTTTTATGATCACTGAGAAAAGGGATTCTGCATTCTTTCCAAATGAACATGTTGGATTGCATCACAGTTGTCTCTGCATCTGTGAAGCAGTCCACCCATGTTGTTCTTACCGACCGTTGCACTGCACTTTTTCACAGTGCCAGCGGTCATGGTGGAATATGTCACACACTGTCAAGTCCACGATGGCCACCCCACTGTACTGTACTGTGCATGCACAGTACCACGCAGTGGCCATCTTGGTCATGGCAGAGTGGGCCATGTTCTACCTTGATCGCTGACACTTATTTATTTATATATTTTTTTTAAATAAAGAAATTCCTTCCACCACAGCCTCCATCTCAGCATGCCCCCCCCCCGAGAAACATAGCAATGATACTGGGGGTTCCCAATCCTTCAGTGTCACGATAGAGGATTGTCTGTTTTTTTTTTCTGACACTGGGAGTGCCCAGTCCCCCAGTGTCACAATCAGGGATCATCGGTCTTTATTTTTTGTTTGTCTGTTTTTTTTCCCCTGTAAAACAAAAATGGTCCATCACTGTCTTCCTACACTTAACTGAAACATTGGGGGTGCCCAATCCCACAATGCCACGATCAGGATTGTTGGTCTCTTTTTTTTTTAAACTTCTAACAAAAAAGTCCATTGATGTATTTTGAGGCCATTCCTTACCCCCTACTGAACCCTCCCATTGAGCATCCACCACCCCGCACCCCCCAAGCCATTGCTTACCATCAGAGGTCCAATGCCATAATCCTCTCTGGACCACAGACATGTCTCCACTCTTCAACGCTGGACCACATACTGAAGACACAGGTATGCAATTCAATGTATTTCAATGGGGTTTTGAATGTAGTGCATTTTGGGCATTTTTGCATATTTTTGGCCCAGATTTTCAACATGTCTTCTTTGGGAGCCTACCTCATAAACAATGTCACTGTCATTAGGCAGATCTGTCCTGAAAGGTAATTTAACAGTGCCTGCACAAAATCACCTGCTCCACAGAGGAGAAGGACCAGGGAGTCATCATTAAGGGGAGCATGAACAACTCTGCTCAGTGCAGGAAGCTGGCAGCAAAAGCCAACAGAATGCTGGGGTGTATTGCAAGAGGGATCTCCTCCAGAAAGAGGGAGGTTATCCTCTCCCTGTATAGGTCATTGGTCAGGCCCCAATTGGAGTACTTCATGCAGTATTAATGCCCATATCTGAAGAAGGACATCAGATTGTTGGAGGAGGTGCAGCGAAGAGCCACAAAGATGATCCAGGGATTGGAGAGCAAGCCCTACAAGAACAGGCTGGGAGAGCTGAATATGTATTCACTGGAGAAGAGGATGGATAGGGGGGATATGATCAAGATCTTTAAGTATCTGAAGTGGATAAACAATACCAACACAGTAGGGATTTTTCAGATGAGAAGGGGGAGGGACAGGAGAAGGCATGGACTGAGATTGGAGGGGAGAAGATTCAGGAGGAAGATGAGGAGACATTTTTTCACTGAAAAAGTGGTGGACAAATGGACCACCTTATCAGACAAGATAGCATCCTGTAAGATGGTGGGCAGTTTCAGGAGGGGTTGAGACAGGGTAAAGGTAAATGATACGGGGAAGGGGGGTGTGAAGGGCAGCTGCATGAAGAGGGGCTAGCTGCACACTCGAGCAGACTTAATAGATCATGAGGCCTGTTTCTGCTGGCAATTTCGTATGTTTGTATGCTTTTATGTTCATATCACCTTTCAGGCAGGAGTTGAAAAATTTCTCAACCCTTGTTCATGAGGTGGGGTACATCCTGAAAGGTGACTTTGTGGTCCCTGTATGAAATCACCTTTTGGGCACCAATTGAACATTTTCTCAATATTTGTTCATGAGGTTTGGTCATAAGAAGGCTATGTTGAAAATTTGGTGCAAACATATTAAAAGACAACCAAGTTATGAGCCCACGCAGAATTTTGCAAACACAGGCTCATAACTTTGGTATTTCTCAATATTGTTACCCCAAATTTACAACATAGACATATCTATATAGCACCTCACGAATCTGACAGCTGCCATTTTTCAGACCCTGGCCAATGTTTTTTACATCCCAAAAGGTGATTTCGGGGTCCCTGCACAAAATCACCTTTCAGCCAGGAGTTGAAAATTTCCTCTGCCCTTGCTTATGAGGTGAGATCCTAAGAAGGCTATTTTGGAAATTTGTTTCTTTTGCTAATCTAACGCAGGCTCATAAGTTCGGTACCCCATATTTTCAACATAGCTATTTCTTTATAGAACCTCATGAATGTGACAGCTGTCATTTTTCAGCTCCTGCCCAAAATGCGTTTTTGCATCACAAAAGTTGATTTCACGGTCCCTGCGCAAAAGCACTCTTTAAGACAGGAGTTGAAAATTTTGTCTGTACATTTTCATGAGGCAGCTTGATAACAAGACTATGTTGAAAATTTGGTGTAAAACTATTACAAACCAACACATTTATGAGCCCATGTTACAGTTTGCAAATGCACACTTATAACTGATAATTTACAATATTTTTACCCCAAATTCATTGGCAGCAGCCCTATTGGCTCTGGCCAGAATTTGTTTATTTTGTTTCTTCTCGGCTGGGAAACTGGGAGTGGTCTTGCTTTTTCTCCCTCCAGGGTTGCTTTCTGTTTTGTCATTGTGGAGTTTTTTCAGCCAAATGATGCACTGACTAACTCACAGAAAACCTTCATGAGGAAGACAGTGGCTCCCTGATGAACATTCAGCTTACTGTACTAACTGCAGGATGGCCTTAGCAGGAACGTACATGATCCTGAAGGAGCGTCTACCTCTGCTGCAGGAATCCTTCTGTGTGAATGTTGGGATTCTGGCTGTGGGGTCTCCTTCAGCAACATGTGTGTACCCAGGGGGTGAAACAAACAAACAAAAATGAAAAGGGGACAAATCAGAAAATATCTTTCTACTACTACAGTGTGTTGCAGAGGCAAGCAGTTTGGGGGGACCAGCATGGGAGAAAGACATTTGGGAGGGATATTTCTTGAACTTTCATTCTCTCCTAGTACTCTTCTCCTGCATTTGATACTGTGAAAGGATAGATGTAGTCTGCCACCACTTTTTTTACTTATTTTGCATGCAGGGACGTGTTGTGGTGAAGAGAGGAGAAGAGGGAGGTAGGGAATATTGCTTGTCTGGTATTTTTGGGATGAGGTCTGTGCTTACTTTATTACAGTTATTGGTGTGTTCAGGACTGTGACATTGGTGATACCAGCTTGCAGGATCACTGGGAATGAGAGGTGGTTAAGGACAGCAGCATTGACTTGCAGGTGTGGCATTCAGCCAATTAAGGCCCCAGGTCTCAGATATAGCAACCCATATTACTTGCATGATAAGGCATTATGAAGCTTTGCCCTCTCTTCTTCCTTACATGCCAGTGCTCCTGGCAATACTACCAAGGTATTATTGTGGACAAATAATTTTGAATGTTTGATATGTGCACTGAGGCTAATATATTCACTTTTACACTCTGGCTATCTGGAGGACACAGTAGTGGGTTTGGCTTGTATCACGTGGGTGGTGCAAATCTCCTAACTGACAGCTCTCAAATAACCTGAGAGGGTGCAAGTATAGCAATGCATGTGTACAGTGATTTCCTTTACCTTCGTGGAACTGATGTTCTCGATGGTGGCCATAGATGCTGCCCTCTTTTTACTGACCCACTGCTTTTTTCCCAGTGGATTCTGGGATGGTCTTGAAAATTAACTCCTGCAGGGATGCACCAGGGCTTTTTCAGGATCATATAAACACATATCCGATACTCAGACTGGTGGTGATTGTGTTTCCTTCCCCCCCTTCCCTCTATCACTGAACTATTGGGAATCAGGTCTTCTAACTACTGACCCAATCCTGCAGGGGAGACATGGGAACTTTATTTTGCACAGCAGGTTGGGCAGAATAGTAAGGACATGTTATGGAGAACAGGGGAACTGGGTAGCGGTTGATCCAAGCAATGGTTTTCGGGAATTGTGTTTCACAAGCTGCATCCTGTTCAGGTGAAAAGAGAGTAGGTTACCATGGAATCACCCTCAGTGGAGGACAACACTCCATATGGACCAAGGGTTCTGGGATATTTTCTTATGCTAATGTTGATAATAGATGGAATATGAAAGGATATAGTGGGGTTTCCAGAACCTACTGGAGGGTATGGGGACAGAGGTGCTGGGCACCAGAAATAGAAAATGCTTTCGTAGGTGACTCATTATTTTGTATACAATTTTCAGACTATGCCTGTACTTTGCCTGTGCATCTGTCTCTATAACCGCACTCTGATTCATTTCCTGATCACCTTATGGGGGCTGTTTCTGACTGGAGGATCACAGTAGGAGGGGATAGCGTAACTATAGAACAACATACTGTGGTATAGATTCAAGTAACAGAAACTCTGGGATATTATGACAGATCTAAAAATAATTTAATGGGATATGCAGGAGGTAAATCAGTAAATTAAAGGGAAGCAATGTATCTTCCATGAAATCTGTGCAGTGTGATGTGGGACTGTTACAGAATACACCCCCTCCTGGTGCCCTATCAAAATAGTGAATGAATTTGAGCAAATGAATAACAGCGCATGAAAAACAGCGACTGTCATATTAGCTGCATGGTCTTTATAGCACTTGGTTACTTTAGCAATGTAGGCAGTAATAAAGTTAAGCAATGTAAGCTAGATGGTGGGTTCTGGAACCTGTACTGCCAGCACAGCGTAGTGGTTGCTGTCACCACCTGTGTGTGTGTGCTTGCTATGTCTAGCAGGCCTGGGTTCAGTAATTGTGGTTGCTGGTTAATTTTATTTTTGCTGAAAATTTTGCACCTGCCTTCATGCCCCCCCCCCAGTTCAATCATGCCCTTCCCAACTTTTCCTCTCCCTCTCCCCGAGTTGCATCCCCTCCAGAGTGAGAATATTTTATCTGCCACTCCTAACTTTTTTCTGCTCCCAAGTTGCCACCCCCAGAGTTAGAATGTTATCTGTCCCCCTCCTGGCTTTCTCCCGCTTCTCCAGTGGTGTCCTCACCCAGAGCTATTTTAATAAATCTGTCCACCTCTTGACCTCCCCAACAAGTGGTGCTCCCCTCCTTGTGCCAGTTGTCTTTTGCAGCAGAGTTTTTTTGTGTGTTCTGATCTTCACAGTTTTCACTGCTTGCTCTTAGTCCTCGTCACTTATTTTGTTGGCACTGCTGTTCATGCACCATTATTGTCTTTGCCATTTTTATTTCACTGTTTTGACATAGTACCACAACTCCACAGGCTTGAGGTGGTGAAACTAAAGACAGATTCAATGTGGGAGAAGAGATTTTGAGTACCTTTTCTACAAAAAAGCAGAAATCTCCATCTTTATCAAAAATTGTTACCTTCTACAAGTATTACATAAGGAAACAGATAAGGAAGGCAGATGGGCCATAGCGAAATGTAAGATGCAGACTGGGGAGTTGTTGATAGTCAATATTTATGCAATGAACGTGGATGACTGCACTTTCTTTCTCTTAGTTGCACAAAAACTTTTTCTGATTCAGCAACTCCAGAGACTGACAATATTGTAGGGGGGGATTTCAGTATTGCTAAAGACTCACTACTGACAGGTACCCGTGAGAGTGGGGAGAGCATAAGTAATCATAGAAACATAGAAACCTAGAATGTGATGGCAGATAAGAATTGTGTGGCCCACCTAGTCTGCTCCTTTTCCCTACATAATGCAATACCGCAGACCCTAGTTGATCTGCAACTAACCTCACTTCCCTACTGTGAGAGTAATCTTATGTCTGTCTAATGCATTCTTGAATTCCCCTGTCACTTTTGCCCCAACCACCTCTGCAGGGAGGCCATTTCAAGCATCTACTACTCTTTCTGTGAAAAAGTACTTCCTCACATTGAGCCTGAGCCCACCCACCTCTAGCCTCATATCATGCCCCCTTGTTCTTGTACATCTTCTTTTCTTTTTATATCCACTGTTTTTATCCTCCTTGCATCCACAGCCCTGCTTACCTCCAGCCACCGCTCCTCCTCACCGCCGACCCCAAAGTTGAACGTGCCCAACTGGCATATGCAGCTGTACCATCGAGAAGGGATCCCCTTATGCCCCGGACCCAGCCAGGATCCAATACTGGCACACACCTCTGTTCAGGCATTCACCGACTGGTGAAGCAGTGGCCATCAAGCTGCTGCTGACTTGTGCTGCCATTTTTCCTCCTCATTAGTGCCCCTGGACTGCGAGCATGCAATGATGTCAGGCACTTATGTGCCGACATCCGCTGCACTCCACCCCTTGTTGGCACCACTCTGTTGGTGCCCCCTGGTCATCACCAGGGGCCGCTACAGAGTGGTGGTTCCTTGAATCCCTCCCCAGGGTGGGAGAGCAGTCATCTAGATGCTCGATCCCATCCCTCCCCTGCCAACCCCTGGTGACCCGGGCTCACGTCCGAACCCAGGTCACCAGCATGGAATGAGGTGTGGTGTCCAGCACCTCAACTCTCAGCACCACTGGGCTGGCCATACATCTTCTTTTCTGAAAGATTCTACCCTCCTGTACCTTGTTTATATTGCAGTCCTCTAGTCTTTCCTCATATGACTTTTGGTCCTTGCACCATTTTTGTTGCCTTTCTCTTGACTGCCTCTATTTTGTCTATGTCCTTCTCGAGATGCGACCTGTAGAACTGGACACAGTACTCCAGCTGATGTCTCACTAATGATCTGCATAGTGGTATAACCACCTCTCTTTTTTTTTTTTCTTTTACACTTGTTTCCACCTCCACAGAGCTAGCAGGCAGATCTGGCCCTCCCTAAGAGAGCTCATCCTTCGAGCTTGGCCATCCCCGATCCAGCATTACCCCATAGTTCTCCCATGGACCCCCCCCATGGTGGGGCTGGAGTGAGGAGCATCAACTTTCTCCTCCCCAGAGCACAATCCAGAAGTTGAGGAGGCTGTTGCAGGGGCACATCTGGGTCATCATGGAGCCTGTCAGCTCCACTTTCCACCATCTTCTTCTCCCTGAGCCCACAAATGTTTAATGGGTGGGGTGGTTGAGCTCTGCTTCTGCAGAGACAGCCTAATTCCCTGGATGTGGGGTTCCTCCCCATTTTGGTGGCATGCATTGTGCTGGCACCCAGCTGCTGCTGGGTGTCAGACAAGCAGTAAACCACACAGTCCCCCCTCCCCGAGGAAGGAGAATTGTCAGTGGATGCTCAATTCTTCCTCTCTCCACTGGACCCCGAGCAACCTGAGTCCATTCTTAACCCCAGGTCACTAGCATGGCGCAAGGTGTGGCATCCAGTGCCTCAACCCTTAGCATCACTGGGCCAGTCAACCAACTCCCTTTTTCTGCTTATGATACCTCTCCCTATGTACCACAGCTTCCAACTGGCTCACCCCACAGCCTTCTCACATTGCTTGGTTACCTTTAGGTCATCAGATATCATTATCCCCAGCTCCCTTTCTTGATTGGTGGCCATCAGTATCTCTCATCCCATCTTGCACTCCTCCCTTGGATTTCTGTGCCCAAATGCATGATTTTGTGCTTCTTTGCATTCAGTCTTAGCTGGCACACTCTCGAGCACTACTCAAGCATGTTTAGGTAATTTCTCATTTTTTCCTCCCCTCCCCCCAGAGTGTTGACCCTGTTGCAGATCTTAGTGTTTTCTGAAAAGAGGCATACCTTCCTCTCTAGATCCTTTGCAATGTCACGTATGAAGACATTAAAGAGGACTGGCCCCAGCACGGATCCCTGTGGCACCCCGCTGGTCACTCCTCTCTCCTGAGACTGAATGCCATTTACCACCACCCCCTGTGTCCTGTCATTAAACCAGTTTCTGGCCCAGTTTATGACCTTGGGGCTCACTCTCAGGCTGCCCTACCTATTTGCCAACCTTGTACATGGGACAGCGTCGAAGGCCTTGCTGAAATCTAGGTAGGCCCTCCCTGATCTACCTCTCTGGTCACCCAGTCAAAGAAATCTTTCAGATTTGTTTGACAAGACCTTCCTGTTGTGAATCCACGCTGTCTCAGATCCTGTGCTCTGCTTGATTCAAGAAATATCACAATATTTTCCTTTAGCAGTGACTATTAATTTCCCCTCCACCGAGGTTAGGCAGACTGGCTTGTAGCTGCCAGTCTCCTCCCTGTTCCCACTTTTGTGGAGAGGGACTGAATTCACCCTCCTCCAGTCCTGTGGAACCACCCTATCTCTATTGATTTGCTGAATCCAGATGTGTGGTGGAAGAGATGTGCTCTGATTTGTCCCTGCAGGATATATGGAGGCTTCTCCATCCCATGATCTGGGATTACACCTTCCAGTCACTGAGGTTCACCACACAAAGTCACCTGGGCTACCTGATGCTCAGTTCTACTATGGTACTGGAGGTACTAGCAGTTGACATGCACACCATAATGGTGTTGGATCATGCCCCCATGTTGGTTACATTCGTTCTTACCCAAACAGTGCCCAAGTCATCCAGATGGTGTATCAACTATTTTCTGTTTTGCTCTCCTGAATTAATATTCTGGCTCATGAATGAGACTGCACTTTATTTTGAGCTGAATAAGATCCCTAAGACCTCATTACAAATGTGGTGGGAAGCTTTCGGGCGTCACATCAGAGGTTGTATTATCAGCTACTCTTCACACCTAAGTAGGCAACAGAATTAGGAGGTGTGTACAGGCTGCAGGACCAGTTAAAGCCTGCTGAACTGCAGCTCTATAAATCTCTGGACCACCCCCTCCCCAACTTGAGTGGGAGGTACTCCAGTTAAAATATAAACTAAATTCTTTCCTGCATCACCAGGCAGAGAGGGCCATTTTCTTTATAAATTAAAAATATTGGAAAGAGGAAAAATGAGCTTCCAAGCCAGTGTCCTACAGGCTGAAGAAAAAAGCCAGTGAGGCCAGAATACCTCACCTGAATGATACTTAAGGGGTACAGTTTTTGACCTGTTTCATATAAATAGCATGTTCGAGACTTTGTATAAGGCACTTTATGTTTCTTTCTCACAACCACAGCTACAACCTATATGGTTGAACAGGGGCTCCCAAAACTCACAGATCAAGTCAGTAGAAACCTAAAGGCATCTCTAAATGAAGCAGAGATAACAGCCACTATAAGATCAATGGCTAAAGGAAAGGGACCAGGACCCAATGGTCTCAGTAGACACTTTTATCAGATGTTCAGAAACCAACTCACTCCACATTTGCTGGATGTCTACCAGCAGGTGGAGTTAGGCTGTCCATTACAACAATCAATGAAAGAGGCAATAATCATGATGTTACCTAAGCTGGATAAGGATGCATCCTTCTGTGCCAACTATAAGCCCATCTCCTTCCTAAACATAAATGTTAAGATCATGACAAAGTTAATGGCTACCATGCTGGAAAAATCTGTGCTCCTCATTATGCACCCTACACAATCCGGTTTTATGAAGCATAGATGGTGGCAGACAATTTCAGGGCACTGGCTCATGTGTTGTATAGTGCTAAGAAGAGAGGGGAGGCAGTTGCAATAATATTGATTTATGCATAAAAAGCACTTGACTTTGTGGAGTGGGACTATCTGTTTGAGACAATGGGTCAGTTTGGAATTGGGCCATATTTTATTTCCTGGATCAGAGCCCTGTATGACTGTCCAAGAGCAACTGTGTTTACAAATGACAGTCTCCTCTTTCTTCCATCTCCACTGAGGAACGAGACAGGGATACCCTCTGTCTCCCATTTTATTTGGCTATATGGCTATAGATCCACTGGCAACAGCCCCTAGAGGACATCATCAGATCCAGGGCATAGACATGGGAGCCACCAACTGCAAAGCACTTCTGTATGTGGATGATCTGCTCCTAACCATTTCAAATGTGCTCTTCTCCCTAAATACAGCCATGGATGTACTTAGGATATATTGGTGATTTTTTTCTGGCCTACAGGTTAACAGGGTGAAAATGGAGATCCTGCCAATAGTGGCTTGTCCCCAAATGGTGGTGATCATGCAAGGGCACCAACTAAAATGGACTCCAGAAGATCTCTGCTATCTGGAGATGCTGATCAGTGCTGATCTAGAGAAATGGGTGGCAGCTAATTTACAATCACTGCTGGTCTTGCTTGCAAGGGATGTGGTGCACTGGCAGAAGCTGAACTTCTCTCTACCAAGGAAGATAGTAGCCATAGAGATGATGGGCCTCCTTAAACTCAACTACTGCACTTTCTTCCTACCACTACCCATTCATAGGAACTTGTGGCAGAAAATAGATTGCCAAATCTCCTCCTTTCAATGGGCCCCACAGCAACCAAGATTTGGAAGGGCACATTGAGGGTGCCAGTCACTCAAGGAGGGTGGAATGCTCCCTGGTCCTGGGCTTACCACCTAGACAATGAATTAAAGAATGCTATACAATGGCTCACCTCCTATGTGCAGTAGGTGCCAGGGTGGATCCAACTGGAGAGGTCTCTGATGAAAATTAATACTATCTTGTATTATACGGTCCAGGGGAGGGACAGTGAACAGAACCTGCTACTCCCCATCAGGTACACATTGCAGTCTATCCACTGCCTGAGATGATTAGCAGGCTGGAAGTACTCCACCTGGGGCTTTCGGAATCTGTCTGGGACAAACCCAGATTAAAGACTACTGGAAAAATGATCAATTGGGCAAGCTGGTGGTCTCAAGGGATCATCACTTTGTAACATCTTATATGCTCTCACTCAGGTCCTTCCATCAACTCCAGCAGTAATTCAACCTCCAGAGGGGTCATATGTTCGTATGTTCATATTAGACATTTGTTAAGTGAATGGATTGGGGAAAACTATAAATACCAGTCATGCAGTATGGTGCAGTTCATAGACAACTGTACTAAGCAGGCACTGAAGAGTGGGGGTATGGCATACAAAGCCCTACAGCAGCTACATGCCCCCTGACTGGGATGCACACAGACACAGATGGCAGGCATACCTGTAAATAGATATCCAGGAAGCAACCTTGGGGAAGGGCTGGAGACTGGCTCATTAGGCACAACTGACCCTAGATACCAATTAATTCAGAAAAAAAATAGTTACAAGATGGCACATAATACCAGAGCATCTCACCAGTATGAGGTTGAATGTGCCTAACAAATGTTGGCAAGACTGCAAAGGGGACATAGGCCATATTTTATGGTTCTATTCTGAGGTCTCGCAATACTGGGAACAAGTTATTCACAAAGCATATTCGGTGCTTGATACCCACATACACTGTATCCCTGTGTTATGGATACTGGGGGACCTGAGCATTCTGACAGGACATGTTGTGAAGTTTAGACCCTTAATCTGCATTATTTATTTATTTAGTTTTTGTTGACCAGGTAAGTACACTAGACAAGTTAAGGCCTATTTTCAGGTATGACCTGGGACAGTACAATGCGATACAGATACAGAGAGATACAGGTTCATACAGAGGACAACATGACACAAATTAGGCAGTATACAGAGTCAAAATCAAACCATGTGAACATAACCAGTAGACAGTAAGCACAGTAAAGATATGTATAGGAATATATATACATAGAGACACCAAGGCTAAGAACAGTACAATTTTACAAGGTATACATGGCTCTGAGCCACAAACAGAGCCACAGTCTGAGTATCTCCTGAAACAGAGAAAAAATACATTATATGCACCTCAGAGTCTGGTTAAAAAGGCTGCATCAGCAGGAACTGCAAGAGGGGTGCCAGGAAGGACATGTGAGTCTGGTGCAGGGGACTGGAACTAGCTATGGAGGTGTAGGACACCCACATGTGGAGGAGAGTTTCAAGTGATACCACTGGGAGCTCCAGAGGCACGAGTGGGAGGGGGAGGAGTGGACTTGAGCGGGAAAAGAGTTCCATAGCCTAGGGGCGCATGAAGCAAAATCCCTGTCACCCATTTGTGTGCGGGTAATAGGGACTTTAAGAACACTAGAGCCAAGAGACCTGAGAGAGTAGATAGACGTGACAGCTGGTCTGAGAAGCTCAGCCAGTCCTGGGGGAGTGCCAGTACTGAGCACCTTGCCCATGAAGCAGCCTAGGACAAAGTTCATGTGGTTCGGCGGGGAGAGCCACCCGAGTTTGTCATATAGGTCACAGTGGTGGGTGAGGTGAGGGGCAGCAAGTGTAAAGTGGCAAGTGTTATTGTAGGTTGTATTCCATTTAGTGAGGTTAACTTTGGAGGTGCATGCAAACAGGAGATGTCCATAGCAAAGAGAAGGAAGCAACACTCCTCTGGCCAATGCAAGGAGAGCAGCAGACGTAAGATTTTTCTTCGCTCTGTAGGCCAGACCCAGTTTGCCGTTGACAGCTCTGCATACATTTTGGATATGGCACCCGAGGTCAAGTTGGGGGTCCAGTGTCACCCCAAGGTATTTGATGGAGTTAGTGGTTAGAAGAAGAGTGCCATTGATACCAGTAACACACAGAGGGTCAGGGAAGGCCTTAATCTTGGCCAGGGACCCAAAAAGCATGGCCTGAGTTTTTTTTAGGTTGAGAACCAACTTGTGAGTCATTACCCAGGACTGGATATTTCTGAAATCCTCACTCAGTTGATAGTTGATGACCCCAATGTCCCGGGAATGGGTGAGGATGACCAGGTCATGCACGTATAGAATAGTACTACAGTTGGTAGCAGGAGCTGGTAGATTGTTGTCAAATATACAGAAGAAAAGGGGCACCTGGACTGATCCCTGGGGGACACCGGAGGTCACTGGAGTGGTGCCCGAGAGGACCTTGCTGAATTTGGTAAGTTGCTGCCTGCCCTGTAGGCAATTACTGAACCAACTCAGGACAGGTGGGGACAGACCAAGGGATTGAATTTGAGAGCAAAATAAGACATGGTCAACTAGGTCAAAGGCCTTGGATTGGTCGATGATGATGCACCTGTGAGTTTGCCCTGGTCCATGGCAGCCCAGATTCCAGAGGAGACAGTGACAAGGGCTGTGGACGTACTGTGTCCTTTTCGAAAGCTGTGCTGTCCAGAGGACAATAGCTCATGGGCCTGGATATAATCCGTGAGTTGCCCAGCCACAACTTTCTCTAGAAGTTTACTGATAGCTGGAAAGATGGCTATCGGTCGGTAATTGTCAAGGATCTCAAGGTTGCCCTGTTTAAGAACAGAAATAATCCTCACCACCTTTCAGATGTCAGGGATGACACCAGAGGCAAGGGACATATTGAAGATATGGGCCATTGGGAAGGCTATAAAAGGGGCATCAAGATGGAGTAGCTTAGGTTCCACGCCATTGTGGCCAGCACTAGTATGTGGGGAGAGACCAGAGAGAAGACTTTGTGTTTCCAGTGCTGTCACAGCCTTAAAGTAAAATAACGGATGGGAGGTGGGGGCTACCTGTGAGGTGGAGGCCAGGAGACGTCTGTCACTCCCATCAGCAGAGAATAGGGAGGTGAAGGCGGACAGGTCCGAGAAGTGGGAGTTGAATGCATTGGCAATAGTTAGTGGATTGTTACAATTAGACCCGCCCATGAGCAGGTCAGAGACTCCACAGCTGTAGGACCCACTAACTACATTTTTAATGTTCCTCCAGAAATTTCTAGGGTCCTTAGCTGAGATGAGTAATGCTGTTTTACAGTATTCACTTTTGGCTGCCATGATTGCTTTTTAGCATTTATTTCTGAGCCTCCTGTATTGCTGGAATATGACCTGGTCCATCATGGCCTTGAAGTTGGCCCAACACTTGTCTCTAAATTTCATGAGAGCTAGGAGACTCCCATGCAGCCATTTTGTTGCAGACCCCCTTACTCTCCACCTGATAAGGGGGGCATGCTTGTCCTGCAGAGTGCAAAAGGTGCTAATAAACTGACTAACAGCAGTGGAAGGGTCCTGAGCATTAAGCACCGCAGAACAGTCAGTGAGCCAGAGATCCATGTGAAATGACCCCAGGTCAAATCTGGAAAAATCCCTTACTTGAATGATTTTGTGAGGGATTTTCCGGGAGGAGATCTTCCATACACAGTACATAGGGGTATGGTCGGAGATGGAGTCAGGAAGGGTACCAGTGGAACTGATCCTCTCTGGTGATTGGATAGGACCCAGTCCAGGAGGGAGCTAGTACCACCATTGGAAGACCACCTAGTGGGCTCCTGAATAAGTTGAGACAAGGAGAGGCCAGCAAGCAGAGGTTTAAACAGCTTAGAATTTCTTCCTCACCAGTTTAGATTAAGATCTCCCAAGATCATTAGCTCATTATCCCCAGTCTTAGCACCAATAGTATCAAGGAGATAGGATAACCCAGGCAGGCCTCCCTTGGTGGGACTGTATACACAGATGATGTACAGCTTCTTAGTATTCCCAAGTAATAAGACAGAGTGAAGCAGCTCACACAAAGACAGGGAGGACTGCTGATGAGATACCACAGACAAATTAAGGTGACTCTTGTAGTACATCAAGATACCACCACCTCGCTTTTTCCCCAGTCAATCTTGTCTGATGAGATCAAAGCCAGGGAGTGCACAGGCTGAGTCAGGGGTGGAAGGTTTCAGCCAAGTTTTGGTGATACCCAGGATATCAGGCTTGTAGTGAGTAGCCCAGGAAGAGAGTTCATCCCAATTGGGCAAAAAGGCTATGGATGTTGAGGTGAGCTATTTTCATCCCCTTGCCTGACAGCCAGCCCACAGGAAGTGCAGAGGCCTGACAGGCAGGACCAGGGTTTCACTCAATGTCCCAAACCAGGACTAGGATCACCAGAAAGAGCCAGAGGAGATGCCTTATAGAGGGGGAGCCACCACCTGCCTAAGTTCTGCGAGCTGGATGCCTGACCACTATGGCTAGATACAGAAGGCATTATGTCCATAGAAGCCAAATGGCAGCTACTCATGACATGGAGGCAGGCTGTGGCCCCTGCCATTAGGAAGTGAGAGGCAGGGGTCTCCCAAACAAGCTTCTTATGGCTGGATCCAGTTTGCATCCAGGGCCAGATTCACAAGATCAAGGTGTCCTGGGCTCCATGGCTAAAATATACTGGGGTGGTGATCCCTCTTCATGGCATAGACTAGCCCACATACTAAGATACTGAGAAGAGAGGGATGGAATTATGCTGCAGAGTCCCACCTTTTGTTTCCTCTATTGATTACCACTGTCTAGTGCACATACAGGTAGGGGACTGTGAGCCTGGGGTATGGTGTCACCTTAGAGGTTAGTTAGGAGGAAGTACCAGCCATGTGAGCTTTCTGATTCCTCCTCCTATTTCCGCAAAGAACATCATTATGAATCCAGTAGAAACATGAAGAAGATTCTTTAGGTAATTTCCCCTCCAGGAAGGTGGGTAGAGCACGCTGGTTGTGCAACACATTGAACCTGTCCTTCTCTTTATACCTCCAGTAGCTTAACAGAGTCTCTCACATGATGTATAGGGCTAGGTGTTAAACCATACTCCATCCAGGCCAAGTTGAATCAATAACTTTTTAATACAACTATACTGTCTGTTTTTTTTTTCCTTTTAACAATACTACTTCTTGTATAGGATACCCATTTTGATCTTTCTGATGAATTTGATTAACATCTCTTCAATAATTCTTGTTTTCTCCTTTCTCCCTCTAGAAGATTCATGTAGATGTTTTAAGTGTATGGATTCAGGTAAATATGTTTTTGCTCCAGTTACCCATACCATTACTTAGGGTAAATCAATTTTGTTAATATAGATGAAAGGATTTTAAAGGATTAAATAGATGAAAGGATTTAAAAGGCTTGATTAGTCTTTTGTTCTTTGTATGCATTCTGGGTTATTATAAATATGACCTTAGATCCTGAATAACATATAATAAATATTAATTGTTAATCTTAAAAAGCATCTCTCCAGACACATAACTTAATATATTAGTATAATACAGCAAAGGGAATATAGTTTGTTCTTAAATTTGCGAGTCAGCGTTAATGTTGTAACTCCAATGGGTCTCTACCCTGGCTAGGTTGTTTTAATTGCATGGTTGTTTCATTGTATTTCTTCTTGTGATTTGATGTGAATAAAATATTTTAAACAAAAAAAGAAAAGAGTTCAGGAAAGTGATTTGACTTTCTGTTACTTCAAGCCAGTGAGACAGCTTACAAGTCATACTGCAGCATACCCACTGGTCTGTCAGTCTGTCAGTCACTGTGACTGCAGAGCCCATCAACTGTATCATCCAGTGAAAAGGTTGCTACCCATGATTTTGCATATATATTAGTCTGAAAAGCTGTCAGTCACTCAGTCACTGTAACTGCAAATCCCAACAGCTACTGTATTTCAAACCAGTGAGAGGGTGTGCTGCTCATGCTATAGCACACCCACTGGTCTATTAGGCTGTTAATCACTGTGATTGCAGAGCCCAACAGTTCAGCACTTTTACCACACCCACACCCCTGCCAATGACCAGCTCTGAAGGTTTCAACTATAATTTTTTATGCACATCTCATCCTATATTTTAATGGAATATTTTATCATCACGACCTAAACTGGTGACTAGTTTAACTGGCAAACTCAAAAGTGAACAGACTGGATTTAAGTTCCAAACAAAATTGCCCTTATTCAGCAATTAAAAGAAAATGGTCTTTTTCTCAGAAATTTAAACTTGAGTATCAAAAGAAGCCGTCTTCAGTGTAAATACATAAATAAATAACAAACTGATTTTGATTGTCTTTCCTTGTCAGGAAATTAAAGAATTATCCACCATACAGTTTCTTCTTCTCATTTTGTACAGTAGCCTTTCAGAACTATCTTCCATGTAGAGATTGCGGAAGTCACCAAACTTTGCTCTACAAAATAATTAGTGAATTTTGTGCAATTTGTGAAGCACAATTTGCTAAATTCATGAAATTCATTGTGCACAGATTGACGGCGAAGTGCAAAGTTTCATCATGAAGTGCAGAATTTTGTGGCACAATTCCACACTTTGTGGCAAAATTCCACAGTTCATGGCAAAAACTTCACAATTTGGGTTAAGTCAAAGATTCACGGGTCTGGGGAAGTTTCACAAAGTTCCACAAAAATGTGAATTTTCGCCACTCTGCACAAACTTCGCCGGTAAAGTTTTGCTTCCCTACATATGAACATACGAAATTTTCCAGCAGATAAAGGGCTAGCGGTCTATCAAGTCTGCTCGAATGTGCAGCTAGCACCCCTTATTCTGCAGCTGCCCCTCCCTTTCATGTTCACACTGCTGATCACCCTCGGCAGAAGAAATGGAAACACTCAGAGATGGTCTATCAGATAAGTTTTAGAGATCTAAATTAAACTGGTTTTATTCACCAAGTAACCGGAAGATGGATTTCTTAGCAGTTTAAACATATAGCTAATAAGAAAAGCTTTCTTCAGTACAAACAATAAAAAAAAAAAATCACAGGTGTGGATGTTTTTTCCCTGTCAGGGATTTAGCTGTTTACCTTAAAGTTGTTTTTATCTTTTTCCAGCTTCTGCAGCTCCCCTCTACATAATCAGCTCCTCTTCCTATAGAAGGCTTCCTGATAAACTAGGATAGGGGACGACAGGTGGGTTTCAGTAGCCCTAAGGCAAGGACATCCAACATCTAGCATAGGCCTAGAAAGTTCTCATAAAGGGCCCGATCCACAAATAATCTGGACTTATTATCACTGCCTGGATAATTTCTTGTAATGTTTTGAAGGGGCACCAGCTGTAGGAATAATAAACCCCATCAGAGACACTGTCAAACTTTCTCACCTAAAAATGTTACAGTTTTCTGATGCCTTGAGAATTTAGTACTGCTGTAAGCTGTAGAATACCTTCATACCTTTATTTTCATTTCAACTGCTTGCATCACTAGTTATGCACTATTGTATTACTCTGTACCTTAGGTTTTGAACTTGATTGCCTCATAGATTTCATCTGTTGTGGATGCCAAGATGATGGTACACTGTGAGCAGCATCCATGGCATCCCTTTTTTGCTCACCAATTACCTGCTATGAGTACACACCTTTGAGTGACTTGTTTGTGCACCAGCCCACCAATCAAACATGCACACAATGTTTTATTGTCACAGTTACTGCCGAAATACTTTCATAGTGTTCACAAGAGCTGGGCGTACCAGACATCAAGGTAAGCAATCTGTTTGCAGCTCCCAAATTAGTGCTATACTGCACAACACTCATCAATGCAGAAATTATTTTATTCTGTATTATTATATTTACTGTGTGTTAGGCCGATGGGAACTGTCCTTTTTGATGAAGTGGCAATGTAAATCTGGGCATAGAGTTAAAAGCAGTTTACACAGTTTAGCATGACAACCAATTTACATTTACAGTATCTCCTAAACCTAAAATCATATTTTCAACTTCTCCAAATGTACCCACTTGTCCTTCATGTTCCTACTTGCTCTTGATTAATAACTTGTAAATTTCATAGACCCCCCAAACTATAGCAGTGCATTGGGCCTTAGAGGGACTGACATCATACTGTAGCTGTAGCATATTCCAAAAACAAATAGCCCTTGTAGATTGCTGATACACATTTCATTGTCATTTGCTTTCCAGTGCCCTCCTTCACACACATATACAAACTGGCAGTGCCAGAATTAACTGAAGCCACTCGGCTGCACTTTTTCTACAGCAGTTCTCCTCATTTTATACACACTTGGCAGCACTACAATGCAGTTAGAAACAGCTTCACCCTCCATGACATCACAAAGTTCCAAAAATTATTGAAATGCAGTAACAATATATTGCAGGTCACACTGCTGTAACCTTCACTTAAGCCTAATACCTGATTTGAAAAAGTTGTTCATGAGCTTTCAAACTTCAAGGGGCACTGTTCATTAACGTTTCCTTTAATTCCAATTGAAAGAAATGCTATTTGGAATATACCTATGCACTGAATCCAACAAGGTCACCTCTGGTTTTGTAATTAGATTTGACGCTGTCGATTATGAGTCTGTTCTCTTCAGCCTTGGAACCAACCAAGTAAATGCCATTAGAAAATTGCTTATGACAACATACTTGAACCAATGCTATCCAGAAAGAAGCACTTAGTCATTCTGACAGTTATCAGCTAGTATTGCTACTTCATTAGAGTAGGACATGCAGTAAGGTTGCTTTCTGCAGTAGCGAGCAGCATGATTATTCAGTGAAGAAATCCCATAGTGTGAAATTCCACCAGTAAACTATTTTCTTTTCTTAAAACATCAGCATATCAACAGAATGTTGTTATATACAGCTTGAGTCATTTGCCAGCAGGTATCTGTATACTTTAGCAAAACCTTTTGCTTCTTTTTTTT
The DNA here is from genome assembly GCA_016271365.2 of Neoceratodus forsteri. Taxonomy (NCBI): domain Eukaryota; kingdom Metazoa; phylum Chordata; order Ceratodontiformes; family Ceratodontidae; genus Neoceratodus; species Neoceratodus forsteri. Next base: position 209,125,307 of record CM057451.1, read on the forward strand.
GTAACTTTGACATACATCTCACGGTGACTGTTTCAAATAAAGCCTATGGATGAGAGCCCCCCCCCCCCACCTTATTTTATTATTATTCATATTAAAATACCCAACTTGACCATCTCCAGTGCAGGGTTCAACATCGTTAGAGGACAGAGTGGGGAAGCGAGGTGGAGGTTGTCTTAGCTACCTTATGGCTGACCTACAAAGCTCCAAATTAGAAATCAATTATCTGGATAGGGACTGCAATGCCTGTCAATTAAACTACCGCTAAGGCAAGGGCACAAGTCCCTCATCCTCCTGTAAGTTTTCATTCCCCTAGGAAACACCAAACTGGCCTTAAGTGCTATATTAAATACTTCAGGTAAGTCAGCAGCAACTGGAAGTGCATAGTCACCACTGATTTCAATAGCAACTGAGTTATAAAGTCCAGGTCTAGTTATATGGACAAGAATGCCAACCTGTTCCTAGCACAAATGGTTACAGAAACCACCATAACCAATTATAGAACTGGGACCATGACACTAACTTGACGGAGTTATGGCAACTCATCTTGAAAAGGTTAAATCAGTCATGGTTCTGCCTGATATCATAAGCCACCAGTAACCAGTGCAATGCATATGGGTAGCCAAACAGCCCAAAGACCCTTCCCCCCAAACTTGTCTCAGGCCTGGTCCTAAACAAAAGTAAGCTGTCTAACTTCAAATCCCATGTGGCCCTGACTGACTGGAGTTACATAGATGCAATTCTCAATATCAGTTCTGCCCTTCAATTTTTTGTCACTGAATTCACTAAAATCTGTGACAAATTTGTAGTGCTGAAAAACTGTAAGGTTAGGGGAACACAGCTGCCTGGATCATCCATGAGCTCCTTGCTCTCATGAAAGAGAGGGATACACTGTGGTCAGCTGCAAGGGAGACTGGGCCCCTGGTTCACATCCATAAATGTAAAGAAGCTAAAACAAATGCACCAGAGAGATAATACTGGTATAATCAGAGTACTCTAAGGCCCAACAGACACATACTGTAATTGGGAAAATGAGAAAAACATTTTTGGAAAATGCTTCTAGGCAAAGGTGAAAAAACACCCCAAGAATACTCATGACTGACAGGAAAGATGTCCTTTGCCAATGCAAGATTTCAGTAGATTTAATGAAATCCTCACAAACCTCAGTGCCATCATACCAGATGTGCCAGACAAACCAGTCCTGGGAGGGGTCTGATCATGAAGTTAGCCCCCTGCAGGACCCTGACATAAGGCACCTTAAATTTTATGTCAAGCCTGTATCAGTTAAAGACAACCTCTGGTTTATTAGAAAGGTTCTTGGCAAAACCTGAATGGGGGGGGGGGGGCACCCTGGCTCTGAAAAGAACTCTCCCTTCCCATCTCCAGAGTCTTCAACTTCTTGCTGTGATATGTCCAGTTCACAGAGAATTAAAAATCCACACTGGTCAAACATGTATTCAAAAATGGTGACTGTTCCAATACAGCCAATTACAAACCCATTTTAATCCTCTCCCAACTGTTCAATGCCCTGAAGAGAATTGTGTTAGATCAGCTAGTCACATACCTAGAAAAGTATGAACTCAGTGTGCCAACAGCATGGTTTTAGGAAACTCCACAGCTCCCAAACAGCTGTGGTAGAATACGCCAACTACATGCATGAGATCTTTGATACTGGTAATACGGTTGGTGCCATTTGCATTGACCTGGCAAAGGCCTTTGAGTTGGTCAACTGTCTGCTGCTACTCAGTCAGTTTCTTGGCCTAGGTCTGTCTAGAAACTCAGTGACCTGGTTCCAAAGTTATCTATCTGAGTACACACAGAGGGTGAAAACTGATGTCTCCCTGTCTGATATCCAAAGAGTATCCATAGATGCGCCACAGGTCTCTTTCTGGGCCCTCTTCTCTTTGCCCTTTTTAGTAACCAATTGCCAGATGCCTGTTGGTCAACTAATGTTCTCCTGTATGCAGATGATGCTGTCATCTATGCCGAGAACATCAATCAGAGCAACTTCACTGCTAATCTCCAGGGAAACTTCGAGTCCTCTGAAAAATGGTTCTCTAGTAATAAACTAGTCCTCAACTGCAAAAAAAACAAAAAAACATACTTTTTATCAGCAGTCACTTGAAGAGAAATACCCCCCCCCCCCCATTGTCATCATCAATACCGAAAGTCAGGTGCTGGAGCAGTTAGAGATATTTAAATATCTCAATGTAGTGCTGGATGACACTCTATCCTTTGCCCCACATGTGGACAATCTGGTGTCCTTAGTAAATAGAAGGCTGGGTGGACTGTTCAAAAATTGGAACAGCCTTATTGCATAAGCCAAGTGCCTGCTTGTGTTCACCTCCATGCTGTCCCTAGTGGACTATGGACTACCTATCTATGCAGCTGCCTGTGACTCGGTATTAAACATAGTCAAGGTGATATGTAATAAAGCTTTCTGCTTTGTGTTAGGGGCTGACAAGTGCACCCATTGCTGTAACCTTTATTCTTTAGCCAATTAGAATAAAGTTTCAAACCTGTCTACTAGCCATGAAAGCACTGATGGGCCTAACACCCTGTGCACTAAAAAAATGTTTCCACACAGTGCCTAATCATTACAGCACAAGGAGCATGGCCAGGAATGTCCCTGAACTACTTTTCCACAAGACTGAGCTGTGCAAGTGTTCCTTTGCCACTGTGGCTGCAAGCCAGCTAAATGAACTGCTGTAATCCATGTTTAACCTCCCCAAGTTTGCCCAGTTCAAAAAATGCTTGCAGGCTGCCCTAGCAGTTCAGTGAAATTGCAATGTGCCATTGAACTAGAAACATAGAAATATAGAATTTGACGGCAGATAAGGACCGCTTGGCCCACCTAGTCTGCCCATTTTCCTACCTGACAGATAAGCTGCAGATCCTAGTTAACCAACAGCTTGCTTCCTCTTACCCGCCCCAGGACTGCCTTATGCCTGTCCCATGCATTCTTGAATTCCCCCACTGTTCTTGACTCCACGACCTCCTCAGGGAGGCTGTTCCATGCATCCACAACCCTCTCAGTGAAAAAATACTTCCTCGCATTACCCCTGAGCTGTCCCCCCTCTATCTTCAAATTGTGCCCCCTTGTTCTTGCACATCTCTTTTTCTGGAAGATGCTACCCTCTTGGATTTTTTTAATTCCCTTGAGGTACTTGAAAGTTTCTATCATCTCACCTCTCTTCCCTTCTTTCCTCAAGAGCATACATATTAAGCTCCTTTAGTCTTTCTTAAGTATGTCTTCTGGTGCAGACCCTGCACCATTTGGTTCCCTCCTTTGGACAACCTCCGCTGTCTATGTCTTTCTGGAGATGGCGTCTCCAGAACTACACAGTACTCAGATGGGGTCTCACCAACTGTCTGTACAGAGGGATAACAACTTCCTGTTTTCTACTATTGATGCCTCTTCCTATGCATCCCAGTATCCCCGGCCTTCCTTACTGCCTTCTCACATTGCTTGCCCACCTTTAGGTCATCTGATATAATTACCCCCAGGTCCCTTTCTATTTTTACTGTTGTCAGTATCTCACCCCCCATTGTGTACACTTCCCCTGGGTTTTTGTTTCCCATGTGCATTACCTTGCACTTCTTTGCACTGAATCTGAGCTGCCGTACATTTGACCATTCATCCAACCTTGCCAAGTCCCTTCTCATCCTTTCCACTCCATCTTGTGCATCAACCCTGTTGCAGATCTTTGTGTCATCTGCAAAGAGACATATTTTTCCTTCCAGTTCCTCTGCAATGTCACTTATAAAGACATTAAAAAGGACTGGTCCCAGTACTGAACCCTGCAGTACCCCGCTAGTAACCCTCCTTTCTTCACTGTGTACTCCATTTACTACTACCCTTGCGTTCTGTTGTCCAGCCAATTTTTATCCAGGCTACCACCTTGGGACCCACCCAAGGCTGGCTATCTTGTGTATTAATCTTTTGTGTGGGACTGTATCAAATGCCTTGCTAAAATCTAGGTAGGCCATGTCCACAGCCCCTCCCTGGTCTACTACTTTGGTCACCCAGTCAAAAATCTATTAGATTCATCTGCACGACCTTCCCATCCATGAATCCATGCTTGGGTCCTGTGCCCCACTGGCCACTAGGTACTCAACAATTCTTTCCTTCAGAGTGATTCCATCATTTCCCTACCACTGAGGTCAAACTAACTGGTCTGTAGTTTCCTGCCTCTGACCTGCTCCCACTTTTGAGGAGGATCACATCTGCCCTCCTCCAGTCCTCCGGTACCACCCCATCCTCCCATGATTTGTTAAAGAGAGTAGTCAGTGATGTCACTAGTTCTACCCTTAGTTCTTTTAAATTATTGGGTGAATCCTATCAGGCCCCATTGCTTTGTCCACCTTCAATTTTATTAGTTCTTTCAGAACCCTTTCTTCTGTAAATGGAATGGTATCTGAGCCCCGTCTTCAGAGTGTTTCTCTTGTTTGGTTTAGGTAACTCCCCTCCTCTTCCTTTGTGAATACTAAGCAGAAATATTCATTCAGTATCCCTGCTTTTCACTGTCACCCTCTACCCACATTCCTCCCTTTATTAAGCTTCAGTATCCTCCTTTGGTCTTTCTTGGCTCCCTAATGTACCTATAAGCGGTCTTATCCCCTTCTTAACAGAACTGGCTATCCTTTCCTTGGTTTGGGCCTTTGCTATTCTGACTGCCTTCCCAGCCTCTTTCTGCTTTAACTGATAAAGTTCTCTGTCCTGCTCTTTCTGTGTTTCCTTATATTTCCTGAATGCTGTCCTTTTCTCCTTAACCTTCCCTGCCACCTCTTTTGTGAACCATAGTGGTTTTTTCCTTCGTTGTGTTCTATTGATTTGCTTTACACAAAGGCTTGTTGCCTCTGTGATGGCTGTTTTGATCACTCCCCATTGTTCCTCCACCCCTCCTTCTTGCCTGTTTGCTAGTGCTTTTCTGAGGCACTCTCTCATTTTCCCAAAGTCAGCCCTCCTAAAGTCTAGTACGCTTGCTTTTGTATGGCTTGATTGTATGGCTGTGTTTATCGTGAACCACACTGTTTGGTGGTCGCTTGTTCCCAGATGGCTACCCACTTCTAAATCTGAGATTCTTTCTCCATCCCCATTTGAAAGTACCAGGTCTAAGATTGATCCCTCCCTAGTGGGTTCCTATACTAGCTGCCTGAGGCATGCCCCCTGTAGGGCATCAAGAATGACCCTGCTCTTGGATGTGCCTGCAGCAAAGGTGCTCCAGTTAACATCTGGCATATTCAGGTCCCCCTTCAACAATATCTCCCCTTTTTCTGCCATTCTAAGAAAGCCTTCTATCATTTCCTTGTCCATTCCCTCCCCCTGAGATGGGGGTCTGTATACAACCCCCATGCGGATTGTGGTGCCATTTCCTGTCTCCAGGGTGACCCAAAGTGCCTCATCTGCTCCCTGTTTACTATTTAGTTCTGTTGCTTTTATCCCTTCCTTTACATAGAGAGCTACTCCTCCTCCTCTTTTATCCTCCCTGTCCCTCCTGTAGATTGTGTATCCTGGTATGTTGACATCCCAGTCATGGTTCTCTGTGTACCATGTTTCTGTGACTGCCACAATATCCAGACAACCTTCTTCCATCAAGGCCATTAGTTCAGGGAGCTTGTTACACAGACTACGGGCATTGGTACTCATCACCCTCCACTTTTTGATAGCCTTACCCTTTTAGCCCCATTTCTGTCCTTACTGCCTTTTGCCTATTTTTACATTTAAATCTGTTCTGCTCCCTAATAATTTCTGTACCTTGGTGTTTACCTCACTAATCACCATGTTTTGTGGGGAGGCTCAGATTTCCTGCTTCTTTTCAGTGCCTCCCCTTGGCTGGTTTAAGTAGCATGCCAATGAAGCATTCAAACTTCTCACTAGGATCCTGGTTCCCCCGGACAGATGCAGACCATCGCACGGTATAGGTCTGCATCCTCCAGGTGCTCCCATTCCCAAATGAAGCCAAAACCCTGAGCTCCACCAGTTTTTCAACCACTCATTGAATTCCCTGGTGAAGTGCCCTAGCATCTCCCTTGCCATGAACAGGCAGCATCTCCGAGAAGGTTACCGTGTCGCTTCTTGTCTAAGGCCCTTCCCAACTCTACAAACTCCTCTTGCTGCTCTGAGTCCCATTCCTAGCCAGGTCATTTGTCCCTAGGTGGACAATGACATCCAGCTCCCTCCCTCGTGCAGCTCCTCCCACGATCCTGAGGATTCGCTTCCTGTCCCTCAAGCCATGGCACCAGGAGGCACTGCCTCCCTCTCCCCTTCCTCCCCATTTCTACCCCCTAATGATTGAGTCCCCACCAGGGTTGTTTCCTTCCCTGTAGGGTCCCATGCCACCCTCCTTTGGGTCTCTTTTGTGAGGGTTCCCAGCATCCTCCTTGGTCTCCACTGCAGGTGCCTCCATGAGAACCACTATCCACCAGAGCGAATGAATTGTGGAGAGGTACAGCTGGAGGGATGCAACTCTGTTCCACCACCCTCTCCCTCCTTGAGCCCACCTGGTCCAGCCTCTCCTCTTTCTTGGCAACCTCTGATGTGAGTGGCATTGGCCCTGGTGGTCCCTGGGTGGGAGGAGGTTTCATGAATCCTAGCCAGGTCAGCCTGGAGACGGGCAACCTCATCTCTCAGATCAGAGAGGTGCCTGCAAATAGGGCAGCATTGCAGCCTCCAGAATGTCTCCTGGAACACTGCCGCCCCACAGCCATTGCACTGCACCACTCCTATCATGTCTTATTTTGTGTCCTCTCTACTGTTTCTCTGGATGCTTACTATCTCCTCTCCTTACAACTCTCACCCTTCCTGTTCTGGGACAGCAACTTCCTATCTTCTTCAGTAGCCTCCTTCTTCCTTGCTCAATATTAGACCACCGGCAGCTAGGGGGGGAGAGTGAGCTACTTTTTCTACTTTAGGGTTGACAAAACCAATGTTTCTCTATGATCCTTTCCTTCCTACTGCCAAACAGGAAGTTTCTGTTGACAATCAAATCCAGTGGCTATAAAAGTAGAACTGGCTTTGGGTGGGATGGAGGGCAATTAGTAAGAAAAAAGGCTAGCAACAGGAAGTTGTAATTTGACTCACCTGCTTTTATAGTGTCTAAACCACACCCCGAGGTAAGCTCTCTTTCCTCCTACTGGTTTAGCAAAGTCAGCTGATACAGTACCCTTCACTGCACAGAATACACACTGACCTTCTTTCTTTTCTTTCTTTTTTTAACCCTAAATAAGTCCCCTTCTACTTCTAATAAAGTTATCTGTCTACTTAATCTTAACAGACACTGACTCCTGCTGAGATATACATTTTAAATTAAGAAGAAAATGTAGCTTCTTTTAGTTAGCTGCTTTCTGCTCTACAAGCAAGGCTAGCAACTAGTTGCATTCATCATTGTTGTGCTCTGCTGTCTCTCTGGCAGCCTACTGCTGGAACCCGTTCTTGTTCATTCAGCTTTGCACTTACACAACTTAGATACTTCTTGTTTTGTTTAGACAAACTTTCCCTCTGGGATGTGTTAATTCGTTTTCCCTCTGGAATGTGCTCATTTGCCCTGTCCCTGACTTAAATGTAACATCTACTGGAATTCTATTGTAAGATACATTGTAAAACTTGTAACTGTGATGTGAAACCTTTGAAAAAGAGCACCTGTGCTCAGAGGTAGTCAATTAATCTTCTACTAAATAAACAAATAAAATATATGACAAGTACGTTCCATGGCTATCATAGTAACATTGTCCTGTGGTAGTAGAAGGTTCATAGGGTTCATCATGTTTTCCCCACCTGTGAATAGCAGTTACTACAGTGGTGTCTAGCACTAGGTTGTCTCAGTCTAGTCATCTCAATCAATATCTTGAGTGAATGACTGAGAATAATCAAGGCCATCCCTGTGCACTTACTTGCCTTGTTGCAGTTGGCCAGCTGACCACTACAGCTCACAGACAAAAAGGCATGTAGGGTGTACACATTGGAAGCACAGTTTCTGTGAAAGTACACCTGATAACTGTTTAACAACCCTGCAGACAATGATGCAAGCAATAACACAGGATGATGTGTGGATTATGTCCTGATAACAGCATGCACAGATGCATTATAAGGCATGAGCTACTTGCACAGAGTGCCTAATGCACCTGGGTGTGCTCTTATCAGGTCAATCAATACCCACACCTCAGAGTGTGTTAGTGCACTTCTAAAATGAGTCCCCTCAGTAAAACAATTCAATAAAAATGTACATAAAAATGTAACTAAAAGATTAAACAAATATGATATTCTCTGTACAAAAACATAAAACATAGTCCTTGTCTTTCTACTGTAGAGGACATGCTTGATAAAACTTAACTAAGGGACTGTGGTGTCTGTTCCCTCCTCCCCACTCACACTCAGACACAAAATCATACACAATATGCTTTTTATTTTTTTGTATGTGTTTTTTGCTTAGGTAGCAAATGCCCAATGAGTTTTACTGTGAGGAGTAGGAGCGCAGGACCTCACCAGACCCTGTACTTATTGGTTCTCCAATAGTGTCTTTCTGTCTCTCCTACCCCCTTCCACACACACAAGCCTCCACAATCTGCATTTTCTTTTTTTCTTGTGTGGGTGTGCCTTTTGGAATAGGTGAACAAACTCAAGAGAGTTTTCATGTGAGGAGTGTGAGCAAGAGTATCCCTCACCAGCCGTTGTATTTAGATGTTTCCTGATCACGGTTTTGGCTGCTGGCTGTGTAAATAGAAAGCAGGGATGTTAAAAAAAATCACCTGAAGCACTCGGTGGATGAGGGGACAGGACTGGGTCTCATGAGTTGTGGAAGAGTGGGTCTGAGCTTCATTTTAAAGCTGTGGCATGCGCAACATTCACCTGATCAGTTTCTTTTCAGAACCAGCAGAGGTCAAATTCTTCTTTGTACATGAGGGGAAAGGAGTAGAAAAAAAGTGTTTCTGTGGTCCTGGTGTGTAGTGTAAATGGTGGCTGCAGTAACTGATGTTGTGTTGTGGTATGGAGGGGATGGGGGATGGACAGACAGGCAGCTTGGCCACACAGATCTTCATTCTTGGCAGCATGATTTATTTTGTGTGGTGAGTCCTGAGCTGCTGAAGAGGTACCAATTGGCAGATTATGCCCTGATAAGGACATGGCCAAAGGCACCTCTCAGCCAATCAGGACTCAGAAAATGACTGACCTGTTTTATAAATATATGTCTAGCATTTAAAAACAGCAACACCAAGTGACACTAAACATTGCAACTAGTTGAGACTATGGACATGGTGACAATAGTACTGTCATATTTTAGTCATGATAGAACCAATCAGTAGACATCACTGTATGCACATATGTGAGTACTGACATGCATCCAGGCTTAACTACTGGAAGGCTGTCACTTCTCATATTGTATAACCCTCAGTGCTACTACTATTTTCACCTGGGGAATCTATCTAGTTTTGCTTTGGAAGAATAAGCACTGCAACAGTAGCTTCCACTACCACCATGGGTAGAATAGCACACATACTGACCACTTGTGTGTGTAGTTTTGCTTTCTGCTGTTTCGCCTCATCTTGCCACCATCAGTTTGAGTGCATATCCTCTTTGTATGCTTGCAATCACCAGCTCAAACAGCTGTATAAAGTATACTCTAAACTGCCATTCTCTTTTAGTATTTGGATACTGTGATCATGCCCACACCTCATAATCTGTTCTCTCTAAATTTTTTGAGAATATTATAATCTTTCCTAATTACACCTTCCGCTGAAGTGACTAATAATATTTCTGGATGGGCTGGACCCATTAAGCCTCTATAATATCCTTTCTGTACTGTGGAGATCAGAACTAGATGCATTACTTCAGGAGTAGTCTAACTGAAATATATAATCAAAGTGAGGAGCACCTTTCATGGCCTACTTCTCACCACCCCCACACCAAGCATCTCAAAATTTGCTCTTGACTGCAGCATTTAGCCTTCCTGGGCTTGACTTTCTGTCCAAAATTACACCCAAATCATTTTTGCACTTATATTGACCAATGTTGCATAAGCATTACATAGAGTTACAGTATACTGTATTTCACCCCATTTCTCTTCCCCAGATGAACTACATTATACCTTTGTGTCAATGGTCAGTAGCTAGCATGCTCACCTCTGGGGCTGAAGACTGGAAGGTTATGGGTTCTAGCATATACCAGAAACTTTGGCTAATACCCAATACTGACACTGCTCTACAACACAAGGAGGTTTATCCAATGTTGATGTGCCTTCCTTTAAATGAGATGTTAAGCTAATATGCCTTCTGCTTATCTGTGGGGGCTGTTCAAGAGGAAATTAAAAATAATGTGATGGGATTTTCAAAAGTTATAATATGGACAAAACTCTCAGTTACAGATAAGTCAACCAGAATGAAGCACAGTGTCACAGGTTAATTGCACTACAAAAGGGATTAACCTCCTTGAACTTCCATAGTTTACTGCAGTAACTGTATTGCAGAATTCTGCAGCACTGCACTGCATCCTGGGTGACTTCACAGTATGTCTGGTGGAATTCTCAAAAATCATCAAAAGGATGCAACTCCTAGTTACAGTATGTTGGGTGATATTTTTAAAAGTCATAACATCAAGCTATTTTTAAAAGTTGGACATATATGCAGAATTGTTGGTTGTTTTATGGTACTCTGTATCCAGCTTTGGATTAAAAATGCTGGACATTGATCTAACTGGTAGATCAGGTTACATTTGATCTGAAAACTATGCCCAGGCACATATATATCCAAACGTTGCAAACTGGATATATCTAAGTCAGAATTTTGAAACTTAGATATGTCCTGCATTTGAAAATGAAGGATGGTGGACATTTTTCTTATTTCTGAATGTGTACAATAACAACATAAAAATGTTGCAGTCAGAAGAAGAAGACATTACAGTTCACCAAGTTTGCCAAATTCAGAGCTTATGAATCCTAGATTACATGCTGTCTTGCTCCCCTGGACACTCTTACCCTTAACTTCCATTAACTTTTTCACACCCCCCTCTTGAAACCATCCACAGTTTTCTTTCTTTCTTATCACATCTTCTGTAGCAACTTTTTTCCCTCACTTGCTAATGCCTGGGAATTCTCTGTCAGCTAATTTCTTAATATCTGCAACACACATGCACCAATCAGAATATACATTTTTAAAAGGAAACCAGTACCCTTGGATTCTAAAGGAAATTATTGAATCATTCTCAAAACGATATGCTGCTTAGGCCAAATTTAGAAAGACCAGATACAGGACCACCTCTTCTGGTAGCCTGTTCCACCCCTCCACCACTTTCTCCATGAAGAAGGGCCTAATAGCCTCTTTCTGGAACCTGCCCTAAGGCAGTTTGTAACTGTTTACCTTTGTGATTTTGTTTTCACTGCTCCTGCAAAGTTCACTGGGGTCTACCTGGTTTATGCCAGTGAGGTACTTAAAGGTCTCTATCATGGTCCCTTGTTCCCTTCTGTCCTCTAGTGAGTACATATTTAACTTCTCCAGCTTCTACTCTTACAAGAGCCCAACTGACCATGAATCAATTTTGTGGTCCTTCTCTGAACTGTCCCCAGCAGTTTTATATTCTTTTTGTAATGGGGTACCAGGACTGCATGCAGTACTGCAAGTCTGGTCACACCATGGATCTATACAGTGGTAGTATGACCTCTTTTCTTTTGCTAGACAGCCCTCTACTTATGCAACCCAACATTCTGTTAGCACTCATTGCTATCTTACTGAATAGTATAGAGAGTTTCCCTGTACTAGTAATTGAAACCCTCAGGTTTTTCTCCTTTTCACACACAATGATGGCCACCCCCACCAGCTTGTACTCTAACTCTGGGTTCTTTCTTCCCATGTGCATGACTTTGTACTTTGCACTAAACTGCAGCTGTCAGGCTGCAGACCATCTCTTTAGCCTTTCTAGAGCTTCACTTGTACTCAAGACCCCCTCGTCTGTGTTCCCCCTCCCACAGAGGTTAGTGTCACTTGGAAAAAGGCACATTTTACTTTTAATGCCATACCCAATGTCATTTATGAACATGTTGAACAGCACCAGCCTCAATACTGACCCCTATTGTACCCAATGGTAAATTTCATCATCTATAATAACCCCTCAACCACTATGCTATGGTTTCTCCCTTCTAACCAGTTTTCTACCCACCTAGACATTTTGCCACCTACTCCCAGGTCTTTAACTTCTTGATCAATCTTATACGAGGGACTGAGTCAAAGGCCTTGCTGAAATCCAAGTAGAGTATGCCTACTGCTTGACCCTTATCCACCACTTTCATGACATAGTCAAAAAATGTAATCATGTTCCTTTGGCATGACCTCTCTGTCACAACCTCCTCCTGCCTGTCTTCTTGGATCCTGTTTTTATTTATTTAATTATTTACAATTTTAGTAACCGGGAGAGGCACAATGGGCTGAAGCTCATTTCCAGGTGGAACCTGGTGGGAAGGGGAAGGGGATGGTACAAATAAACAGACTGATTACAATATAAGTAAGATATGCAAGTAATAAATAATGATATATTGGTATAATGTGAGGTAATTGCACAACAAATTGGCATGACCAGGAAACTAAAAGAAAATAACTTTGGTAGGTAGCAAGAAAGGGCAAGATTTTGGGTGAGTTCGGCTAGAGATCATGGTGGGCAACAAGAATCAGAGGAGTGAGAAAAAGTAAAGTGCAAAGGAGATAAAATTAAGAAGGGGTGAAGAGAGGGTGCATCATCATGGCAGTTAGAAGGAGGAAGTACAGCAGAAAGAGGAAGGGAAGGAGGAACTGGGAATGAATATGTTTTAAACAGTGCGGAGAAGGATAAAAATGAAGAGAGCTTGGAAGAGAGTTCCAGAGGGAGGAGAGATGGTAAGAGAAAGCTGACTGTCCTAAACTGGGATGAGGACGAGGGTGAGAGAAGGAACTTCTCTGGGGTGAAGCTGATAAGAGGAGGGAGATAAGAAGGGAGAGAGGAGAGGTAGGAGGGGAGAGATCCAAACCCAGATTTTGAAATTAGGGAGATGGTGTGGTGCTGGTGGTCTATATTGTAGTAATAATTTATTTGTTCGGCATTTTGCCATTACAATACAAATACGACAATCAACAAATTACATACATACATACATATAACACATATAACAAACATTTATAAAAGAGTTTTGCTACATATTCCATACATTTCCCACTTTCATTGACTAGGTCTAGACTTAAGGTCGCACTGTTGTATCTTATTGCACAATAAATCCTTGGATGCACTTACATCTCAGCTTTTTAACTTCAATAAGGAACATAGCCAATTTATTTAGCATTTCAGAGTTTTCTGAGTTGAACAGAAGATCCAGTATATATTCGTTAGGCATATATAAAGAGTCACTATATTTACTTAGTCTTTTACTACAAAGGTGTTCGTACCATGGGCATCTTAATACTACATGTTTCGAATCTTCTTGTTCCTATAAGTAGCAATAACAGTTACTGGAGTTATTTTCTTCTTTGTTATATCTTGCCTCAATGACGTTACTTGGGAAGACTTCAAACCTAAATTGAGCAATTACATTTCTAAATTCAGGATTCTTAACTGTATCTAAATAAGGTTTTAAGGTGTGCTCTCTCATATTATTAGTAAGCCAAATGGCCACTTTTGATTTTTTTATTGTTTCTAGATCCATTTTCTGTGATCTTTCTTTTATAATACTTATTACAGTTTTTGAGTAAGCCTTGTTAAGGCATATTCCCGTTACAACCCAGTTCATCATATATTCCAAATTTACATTTTGCAAAATAGTTTTAACATTCCCCAGCCATTTGCTTTTACCATATGCCAGGTATTGCATCTTTTCTTTAAGGCATTCTCCCAATATAGAGTTCTTTCTTTCATTTGTTAGTTTAATCCAGTAATTTACTAGTCTTACATATATCATATCCAGAAGTTTTATTTGCCCTAATTCTGCTCTAACAAGAGCACTAGGTGTACTATTAGGAATCTTTATTAATTGTATATAAGTTTTATTCAATATGGCTTCCAACTTAGTTATATTATCATTCCCCCAGTTTTCTGCAGCATATAAAACCTGATTGATCATTTTTGCATTAATAGCCTTAATAATTGGGAGAATGGTATTACCTTCATAAAGATAATTGAATCATTTTAGGGCATTCAGTGAACTCTGCAGTTTTTTTATACACATTTCCCTATGCTTATTCCATTTAAGATTTTTTGAGAATGTTATTCCAAGAAAATTATATTCATTTACGAATTCCAAAGATTTATTCATCAGCTTTAATGCTCTATATTTTTTCCTAGTTCCAATCACCATTACCTTGGTCTTTTTTATGTTAGGCTTTAAATTGTGCTCTGTACAGAGTGCTCCCATTTTGTCAAGAGCCCTCTGTAGGCCTAAACGGCTAGGAGATATTACAACTAAGTCGTCAGTATGTGCCAAGACTGGTATTCTGGTTTTTCCCACTCTAGGAGGATGAAAGTTTGGATTATCAAGAGCTACAATAATTGTGTTTATATATATATAAAAGAGGGTTGGTGCTAGAACACATCCTTGTCTAACACCTATATTGGTTTGCACATTATTAGTTAGCAATCTTGTTTCTGTATATTTCATTTTGCCCATGTGTTTCTATATATTCTTTGTACTAGTATAATTAGATTATTATCTATACCCATTTCCTTCATTTTTTCCCATAACAATGTTCTCAATATTGTGTCAAAGGCTGAAGTAAAATCTATAAATGTAATAAATAAAATTTGCCCTTTTATATTGCAATATTTTTCTGTAATATGATGGAAAATAAATATCTGGTTCACAGTTCCTGTTTTTTTCTGGAATCCAGCCTGTAAGTCAGATATATTTTGTTTATTTCTAACTCTATTATTATTCTATTTAAAATTGTTTTAGCATAAATTGTAGCTATAGTGTCAATGAAGGCAATAGGTCTATAGTTTATTGGATCAGCATATAAACCTTTTTTATGTATAGGAACTATATGACTCCCTTTCCAACTATCTGGTGTAAATGCATACATGACCATTAAGTTGTATAATCTAGTAAGTGCTCTTACCCACCAGTCATTATTTAATTTTATAAAATCAATTGGGATTTTATCAGGTCCTGGTGATTTGTTATTCTTAAAACTTTCCAGAACAATCTTTACTTCAGCTTCTGTGAACCAGATAAAATTGTCATCAATTTCATTTATGGTTATGTTATGAGTGTCGTCCCCCAATGAAAATATATTTTGAAAATAACTGACCCATTTTTCTGGCCCTATATAGTAATCAGATTATTTTTTGAATGTATTTGTTCCTTTAGCCACAAGTTTCCAGTAAGTTTTGTCATCATTTTGATAGATCGCCTTCTGCATCTTGTCCCATAATCCCATCCGATGTTGTTTTTTTGTACTTCTATCTTGTCTTTATTTTGTTTTCTATAACTGTTCAACTCTTTCCTATTTACTTTTGTTGGATTCTTCTTTACTTTCCTTATTATTTGTGACAATTTTCTTTTCCCTTCTCTAAAATTTTTATAAAACCAATTTTCATAATTTGTCCCCATGTTATCGTCTTTGGGTTTTTCAACAGTTTCTTCAAAATTTTCATAATGTGTAATAATTGTATCATATATATTTTGGGGATCTAATTCTTGATTAATTTTTGGGTCTAAACTCTGTATAAATTCCATGCTCAGTACTATTGCTTTATGTCCCATCATTTTACCCCATTTAATTTTATTGTTAATAATTTGTATTTCTGATTGTTGTTCCCTGTTAACATCTTTCACATTTTTTCTATATAATTTTAGTGGATAATGATCACTTTCAGTGCTGTTTATTATTTTTAGGTCACAATACTTGTGAAAACTATATGAGGTAATTAACATATAATCTATAGTAGTGGACCATCTTGCTGTAACACAGGTAATCTTTCTATCATGATCTGAGGGCATACGCCCATTTAGAATGATCAGTTGCAAACTGTCAATTAATTTCTCCATTTGTTTATTTTTATCTATATGTTTTTTTTATCATTGGAGAGTCTCTGGGGTATATGTAGTGCACTTAATATTTCCTCTTATTCACTGCAATTTCCATATTTGGTGTTAAAATCCCCCATACAGAGTAGATCTAGATACTCATTTATGTCCATCTTTTTTTTATATCTTTAGCAATATGTTCCATCAGTTGACAGTCATAGGTTACTGATTTTTCTGGGGGATTATAAATGTTTACCAAAATTACTATTTATCCACATATTTGTAATACTATGATGATATAGTTAGTCTCCACTGTATATTTTTCAATTTTAATGAAATCCACTATTTTAATGTATACAGCAAGGCCCCCCATTCTATGTCCTGCTTTTTTCATTTTCTGTGCAGGTGCATGAATAAGTATATAGCCATTTCTATTAATAATTTCTACTTGTTCTGCACCACACCACATTTCTTGCAAACCTATTATATCCATTTTGTCCAAAAAGATCACAGAATTCTTTATTAATAAATGTTGAGATCAAACCAGCACTATTCCAAGTCATAATGCCCAAATTCCCTTTATATTTGTACAAGTAAGCATTAATACTATTATTTAAGGCATCATAAGTTTCCTCAGTCTCCTGAGGGTCTTGGTCTACTTCAATCTCTGGGACATCTCTTATGATTTCATTATTGAGTCAATTGTCCACTCCATTGTCCAGTAATTGAAACCTGTTGAAGGTTTTAATATTGTAAATGGAGCCTTGTGTTTCCATGTTGGCTACTAGAATTTCTTGTGTTTCCCTAGCTACTTCATTTAGATTTACTATTAAGATACCAAGGCTGTCCAATTTGGTACTAGGCTTCAAAATTTTCTCTGCCAGTCTCTTACTATAGAGAGTTAGATCAATCTGATTCCCTTTGAGTGAATCACTGTATATTTTCCTTATATCTTTTATGTCATCTTTATAAAATTCAATGTCCAGGAGATTGTCTACTAAGTAACCCATCATTTCCATCAATTGTTCCTTTGTTTCCAATGTTCTACATGAGATGCCAAATATCAACAGAGTGACTTCAGTTTCTCCATCATTTTCTTCTGTGATAAAATCATTTAATGAGTAAACTTCGGCCAGCCTTTTTGGTAGTTCAATCATAGTTGGAATTTTCATATTTTTGGGCATACTAATAGCCATAGGGTAATCCATTGCTAAGTTGGTGGTCTATGTGAAGAGAAGGAAGGAAGGAAGGAAGAGGGAAGAGAAGAGGGAACATTGGTGAATGTGAGGGGGGAGCATTGGAGGCAAAGCATCAAAAACTATTAAAGAGAGAGTCAAGTCTAGAGAGGGATGAGACAGGGCAGTCCTGAAGACAACACTGGCATAATCAAAAACAGGGAGGATTATTTTGGTAAGCAGCTCTCTGTGGACAACAGGAGAGAGGGAGTCTTTGTTCCTATACATGGTTCCTAGTGTTGGGTGGACTTTGGAGTGGATATTGTCAATGTGTGATGAGAAAAGTTGACTGTCCAGCCAGTCACCAAGATACTTGAAGACAGGGACTACTTCAAGTGAGGTACCATCATGGGTAGAAAAGGAGAGGAGAGGGGAAGGTTTGGTTAGTTTTTGAGTGGTACTGAGCATCATGGACATATTTTTATTGGTGTTATCCTTAAGCTGGTTTGCCTGGAACCAGTATTTTACCCTCATAAAGTCACTCTGTAGCTGGGATTCCACCTCTGGAGTTGAAGGACCAGAGGCATAGAGGACTGTGTCATCAGTATACAGATGAATCTGGGAGGAGACTCAGACAGATGGATGGTCATTTAGAAGAATAGAGAAAAGAACAGGGCCAAGGATATAGCCTTTTGGGATGCTTGTATGAATGGGAAGGGGGAAGGGGTACAGGGTGTCACCTGCTTGAACACATTGCATACACTCAATAAGATAGGACCTAAACCATTCCATGACAAGGGTAGAGAGCCAGGGGAGTGAAGTTTGGATAGAAGAAGAGGATGAGAGACAGAGTCAAAAGCTTTGGAAAGATCAATAAATATATAGTAGCATCAGTGATGTGTCCATAGTCCATACCTGTCAAAAAAGTGTCAGTGACACAGAGGAGGGAAGTAACTGTAGGGTGAGTTTTCCTGAAACCAGATTGCAATGGAGAGAGGAAGTCAGAGTAGTTAAGAAAGTCAGAAAGTCTAGAGGAAATGAGAGACTCCTGTAGTTTTGCTAGGGAGGGAAGGAAAGATATGGGTCAGTAATTGCCAGAAGTGGAGGGATTGCCCCCTTTGTGAAAGGGAATCACCCTGGTAACCTTCTAAGCCTGAAGAATAGTACTGACAGTGAAGGAGATGTTCTAAAAATGGGAGAGAGGAAGAGCTATAGCAGGGGAAGAGATCCAGAGAATGTGCAGATCAAGGCCACCTGGGATGCATTTTAGAGAATTGAGAGAAAGGAGGGCATGAAGAACATCCTGCACAGAAATGGGTGAGAAGCAAAAGCCTTAAGAGGAGGAGGGGGCAGGGGAGCCGGAGTGACATTTCTCAGGCTTGGAGGGAAGGCACAGGTTGTGAAAAAGGAGCTGAGAACTGAGGCAATGAAGGAGCTTTCCCAACTCTTCTAGCCTTCATGCTGGCATTTTTAGGGACCTGTAAAGTTGGAGATCAGAGGGAAAGAGGGAGGATTTGTATTGTGCCTAGGCAAGATCACAGATTTACAAACTCAGATGATGTCAGAAAAGATCCAGTGGTAGTGGAAGCATCTGACTCTGCACCTTCTGGGAGGAGAGTGAGTATTCCATACTTTGTTTAGGAAGTAGCAGAAGAGGGAGCAAGCAGAATCAATAGCGGGGTAGAGTACACAAGATATCGGTCAGAGGAGGAATGATTACAGACGAGGGCCTCAATATTTAGTGACCTGAATAGCCTAATCCAATGATACAGTAGTAGCCACAGACATTGCCAGCTATTTCCAGATATTTTGCAAAATTTCTAAAGAGTTTGTCTATGCTGCCCCTACTGTAGAAATGGAGAAAGCATTAGATATATCTGGAAATATCACAGAAATTTGGGGAAATAGCTGGCAGTGTCTGTGGCTGCACCTGTAGTTGTGAGGGGAGTGGGGCATACAGAACGTGTGGACACAATATGTCATGTAATGGTCACCAAAGGAGTCTGGGAAAGTGTCAGCAGCAGCAGCAGCATTGTAGTAAGGGTGGGAGGAGAGTACCCAGTCCAGGAGAAAGTGGTTGAGGAGGAGTGGGTTAGGTCTGGTGGGCTCATTGGTTAGTTGGTAGGGTTCAGACACTCAAACTTTTCAATAGTAGGAGTAAGAGTAGGAGATGACTGGTTTAGATTGAAATCCCCAGAGTAATAAGTTCATAGAAGGGTCTAGAGAGATGAGAGAAGAGATACATTTCAACAAGAGAGGGGGATATATTTTGGGAGAAGCATATAGCACAGCTACAAAGTTGGGGAGGGAGGAGGAGGAGAATTGGAGGGCTTTTGCCTGTGGTTCAATGTGGAGGAATAACTCCAGCCACTAGTGCTATTTGAGCATAGCTTTCACACACTCAAGCATCTAGTTCATTTAGACTGAGTCGCTGTATGGTTTGTGGCTGTGCTTTGCTCCCTGTTCAACTTCTGCTTCACTATTCATTTATCTCCGATTTTGCCTCTGCTTTGTCGTTTTGCTCCCTTGTCTCCTTCTGTCTTTTCCCCCCTTCCTCTCACTATTCATGGCTGTGTGCTGCCCAGCCACCCTCCCCCCTCTCTGTACCTTGTCTTCTGGTTTCCCCGTCTGCTCTGTGCCTCCTCTGCCTGCTCTTCTCTTCCTTTCCTGCTCTCTACCTCACTGCTTTGTGGCCCTCCATGTCTCCTTTTTGTCTTTTCCCTCTTCCATGCACGTCCCTTGTACCTTGTTTGTTGTTCTTTGTTTTGCTTTTGGGAGGTTCTTTCACCTGTTATCTAAATTTGCTGCCTGTGTCTCCCTCTTTCTTCCACGTCCATGCTCAGTGACTTCACTGGCCAGCATTCCTCTGTTTCTCCCATACTGCTGCTTCTCCATCTGCTCCATATCTCCTGCTCTCTCAGCCACTTATCCTGTAATGCTCTCATCCTCGCTCACAGGGGACTCCTCACTTCAGTGCTACTACTTCTCCTGGCTGTTTTCAGTGCCCACTGCTTGAGCCCCTCAGCTGTTCCTGTGGGCTGAAGAACACCATTTAATGTGATAGTCCTGATTTTAGGACCTCATCTACCTCTGTACTTCATGCTCAGTGACTAGGTTCCCGATGATTGCATCAGTTCCAGGACTACAGTTAAGTCAACAGTAGCTCTCTACTGGGGATACGGACCCAGTGTCAATCCTCATCCAGTCACCAATGAATGACCCTCAAAAGGCTATACATCTATGAACAGGTCTCTGTTAATACCAGTATTGCCTTCATTATTCCTACACTGAGGATACCACTGCCACTCACCTTCCACTGCTAAATACTATGTGGCAAACCAGTTCCCATATACTTCCTCACCTTCTACCCAGTGCAGGGTTTTAAATAATTGATTAGCAGTTTTTTTCTTGGGACAATGCTAACTGTACAGAAAGTATTTATATAGGTTTTCTAGAAGTGTTATGTTTGTTAAACACAGTGAGGCAAGTGCTATGCATTTTCACAATGTTTTAGCACTTTTATGAGCAAAACGCTAACCAATTTTTGAAGTTAAATAAATCCCTGCAATGGAAGCGTCATATTCCAGTATCCATCTCAAAGCCCACCATCTGCTGACCTATGTGGGGGTCTATATCATTACCACCTCCTCTCTCAGTGGCTCAGTGCAGGTCTCTAGGATCTTGGAATATCCTATACCTTAGACCTACGTGGAGGTTTCATTCGATACCATCTCAAGGCCTCAGTGAAGTATCATTATCGTCAACCTATGTAGAAGTCTCTTCCCACATGATTCACCATTCTTCTTAAGTGGAGGTCTCGAAGTACACTGCCTTTTCCATCCCCTTCTCCAGGTTTTGCAGTGCTGCTATACGCAGTTTAACTTCAAAGTGCTCCTGTTTATAAGGTCCAAAGTGACCACGGCTGACTCACCATTGGGTAGCCCTTTGGCTGACCCAGAGGACGGTATGTCAGTAAATAGTCCACCTTTACCAGAACTGCAAGCCTGTCAAAAACGACCAGCTAAATCATGCTACTCTTTAAAAGACTGGACTATTCCCTGCCTCATAACTGAACTTCAAAAACTGGGCCTTTCTCATTGACCTTTGGCCAAGAAACAAGAACTGTTTAAATTATTCTTTTTGGCTAAATCCAGATGGGGCGATGCTCCTACTCTCGATAAGCCACTTCCTCAGCCAGTATCAGATGCCTATGCTGAGCTCCACAATCTCCTATCCTCACTGGCTACTTCCTTATCAGATGTTCAAACTTGCCTAGTGACTCTAGCAGCCCACCTGCCTGCTGCACTGCCACTTGATTCAGTGCTAATGGACATGAAAACTTGACACTCATCTCCCGGAGCCTGTATTTGTATGCAGTCCTTACCACCTACTCATCCTGGCTTACCTACCTCCCAGCATACCAGATCAACCCATACAGATGTGGTATTGCCTCCCATTCTGTTTTCCTCCACTGCTTCATCATCTTCAGCTTCACCTTCTACTCAGGATTCTGGTTCCTTACTAGCAGTTGCTCCTCTACCTATAATATCTCCCATGCAGCTCATTCTGAGTCACCTGCTCAAATATTATTGAACAGAAGGATATCAACTTAATTTCCCTCCTTATTTCCTCTCATGACTCCCTCAAGAACAGAGTCATCTCTTGTTATGATGTTTCAATGGTGTTGAAATCCAAGGACCCCAGGCTTGCAAAGAAATTGACTATCTTGGAATTTGCCATCACCTTCAGCCTTTATAGAGATATTGCCTGCTCTGCATTTCCATCCTGGTGTCAGGAACTGGACTCTTACCTTTACCTGATTGTGGATTTGGGGATCAGATATGGAGGCACTCATTTTTGCGACTATCATCATTTCTTTTCTTCCAAAGCAGCAGCTGCCTTTGCCCATTTTAATACAAAGATTGACTGGTCCGTACTAGATAATAAACTATTTTGCTGGAATTTTGCATGTCAACAAGCCCTCTCCTGCCAGCTATGCAGATCATTTTCCCATTTTGCCTCTCTGTGCCCATTGACAGTCTCTCACACTCCTCATCCTCCTCAAAAGATGTCATATGGGGACTCAGCTTCTACTTCCTCAAATCCTATCCACATGTTTATGAATCCTGGTGCTCTTTCTCGCACCAGCTACAATAGATGTGGTTATTCAGTGACCTATGTGGGAAACGAAGCTGTCTGCATCAACTTCAATATGACCATCAGTGCAGTCCATGGTTGTGGCTACCTTCACATATGTAGCTTTGGTAGTGAGGCCCATGCCAGAGCCAATTGCCCACAATTAACTAAATGAGAACTTCATCTCTACAAAGGAGGATCATTCCATCCTTTCATCCACTATAGCCACTTATCTGAATCAAGCAGATTGTCTTATTAAACTTCTCTGAAGTTAGTACTATCTGTCAACACCAGTGCCTAACCATGTCAAACCTACATAGAGGTCTCAAACAAAACCAGCTATGCCCACATGGAGGCCTCAATTTGTTGCGTGAATGTTCCTGAATTCTAAGCCTTCACTATTCTGAATCCATCCCTTTGATTGGGCAGAGGTCCTGACTGACATCACCACACTGTACAGTAACTGCGGAATCTATTCCAGAGACTGAAACTTGAAATCCCTAAACTCATGGGACCGAGTTCAGTCTCTCAACACCTCCACAACCTGACAAGAAGAAGAAGCAGATGTTAATAGGAGTACAGTAATGGATATGATGGACTGCTACCTCTAGCCAGGCATCAAAACTCCCTACAAAATGCGGATGCTAGCTGAGCTGCTACTGTGTCATGGAGGCCTGAGTCAGTGGCAGCTTGGCCAGTTTGGCCTCGTAGACCCTTTTTCATTTCCCTGACATGGACAATTTTTTGCTTCGCTGTTCCACCCCTGTAACTTTTTATTCTTACTCCGAGGTGCATTCCCCCTCGGAATTGGTTATTTTAGTTATGGAAGGGTGCAGAGGGAAGAGCCCCCCATGCAGGGAGTGTGGGGGCAGCCACCCCACATTACATTTAACACCCTTGAGGTCTTTTGAAATTCAGTCTCCCAAACTTGGTCTTGTAGAGTTCGAGATACAGAGTTTCAGTATTTCTAAATATATTTGTAACTGTGTGTCCCTGCTTCATGGAAACCTCAAGATGAAGCAACTGCCTCGAATTACACCATCATCCTTCAGAGTTCCAAGATACAAAGATATCAGTGATGCCTATCGTATCCATCCCAGTTTTGTTTTCCTCCAAATTCCGTGTTCACATTTCTTTTTTTAATTCAAATTTTATTAACAAATTTTCACATTAAGAGGCAGTTAACATAAAAATAAGACAAGAATACAGCAGCTTATTATGTTATAACTGCCCCTCCCTCCCCCCCTCTCCCCTACAGCAGTAACATATCAGTATGTCACATAGGTTCAAAGCCATTATACAGGAATATACAAGGCTGTTTGCTCTGGAGCACTGCTAAGTCTGAGCCGCTAAAATTAGAGAATGAAAGGGATCCCATATTTGAGTATAAACAGATAATTTGTTGTGAAGGCTAGCAATTGCCTTTTCCGTATGAAGGTTAGCAAGGATTTCATTCACCCATTCCTGTAATGTCAGAGTAGACTTGTCTTTCCAATTACATAAAATAAGCTTCTTGACAGATAGAGCTGTCATAGAAATATGGAACCTTCTCACTTTGACTCTAATAGAGGACATGTCCCCAAGGAGACAAACGTCAGGTGTGAAGTGCTCCTGAAAACCCACTATAGGGTCTAGGGAAGCTTTAACAGAGTCCCACAAAAGGGAGATTTTGGGACAGGACCAAAATATGTGAAGGAGTGTTCCATCCTCCAGAGAACATCTAACACATATGTTTGAGTCCAACAGACCCCACTTCTTTAACTTAACCGGAGTATAATACATATTAGGCAAAATATGATATTGCATAAGACGCAACCTATCTTGGGAGACAAATTTATGGCAGGACCTCCACAAGGCCTGCCAATTAGAGAATATTGAGGAAGTAAGGAACTCCAGAACCTCATCGGTCCAAAAGAGTCCTCATATTTTTTGTGAAACAAAACCTGATATAATTTGGATACAATACCCGAAGACCCAAGTAGAGAAGAAAATTCTGGGATCAGGGCCCCAGCTGTCTGATTGGGAGGGGTACTACCAATCACTATTGAGAGTAAGTGTCTTATCTGTACTACTTCAAAATGTGAAAATGCCGGGATACTAAATTTCTGAATAAGATTACCTACCGACAGCCATTACCCCTCCTCATCCACAAAAGAAAGAACTATACCATCGCCCAATTGGGGCAACCAAGTGCGGGGAATCTGCTGCTTATTCATAGTGAAAGATGGGGAGTTCAAGATGGATTGGGCCAGATCTAACTGAGGAGTATATCGCAAGAAAGAGCAAAGTTATGCATATACCTTTAAAGAAGTGGCAACTGTGGGACATTTCTCAGCAACCTGCACCTGAGACATTTTTACATAAAACAAAGTTAGGGGATCCAGGTTCATGGACCAAATTGAGTCCAATTCTATTCTAAGCCATGTCGGCTGCACCTTTTCAGGGCCCTGACTTTCCCATTTCAGACATTTTGCAAAATGGCTAGCCCAATAATATATAGCCAAATGGGGAATCTGCAGGCCCCCTTCGGATTTTGGAGCAGCCAGCTTATAGTAAGCCAGTCGGGGGTATTTGTCAGACCAGATAAATTTGGTAAAAATACCATGCAATTTCTTAAACCAGAATAACGGGATAAAAGCATTGAGGAGAGATAAAGGGTAGAACATTCTTGGGAAAATGTTCATCTTGATTATGTTAATCTGGCCCCAAAGTGAGATAGGGAACTTAGACCATCTGTCAAGATCCTGAATTATAAGCTGGGAAAGGGGCTCCAGATTTTCCCTAAACCATACCATGGGATTGCGAGTCAGTTTAATGCCCAGATATTTTAATGACCTGGGAGACCAACATAAACCTAAGGAGATAATATCAGTCTTGAATGTCTTTTGGTTTAAAGGGAAAAAGGAGGATTTGTTAGCATTTAATTTATAGTTGGATAAGGCACTAAATTTAGCAATTTCACCCAGCAAAACCGGGATGGAAGATACCGGGTGAGATAAATACACAAGGAGATCATCTGCATATGCAGTGATCTTAACCTCATGACGCCCCACCAAGATACCTTGTATTTCTGCATTATTGAGAATATTTTGAATGAGAGGTTCGAGATACAGGTTAAATAAAATGGGAGAAAGGGAACAGCCCTGTCTGGTACCTGAGTGTAGTGAAAAGGACTTGGAAAATGCACCATTTCCAGAAATCTTTGCTGTAGGAGCTTTGTATAATGCAACGATCCAGGATATAAAGACAGGAGGAAACTGGAAGGCCTCAAGAACTTGGAACAAAAATTTCCAGTTCACATGATCAAATACCTCCTCGGCATCCAGGGAGACCAGCCCGGCAGGAAACGCAGAATCCCTGGAGACCGAGAAGACATGAGAAAGGGTACGTAAATGGTCAGATGATGAACGTCCCTTCATGAATCCAACCTGCGCCATACCTATTAGATCAGGGAGGACTACAGTTAACCTGTCAGCCAATATCTTCGAAAGGATTTTAATATCTTGATTTAAAAGAGATATGGGCCTGTAACTTTGAACTAACTCAGGATCCTTATCTGGTTTAGGGAGAAGAACAATCAGGGCTTCAAACAGATAAGGGTCCGCTTCTGCCCCAGATAAAATGTATTGAAATAGGTGATAGAGTA
Organism: Neoceratodus forsteri; assembly: GCA_016271365.2. Classification (NCBI taxonomy): domain Eukaryota; kingdom Metazoa; phylum Chordata; order Ceratodontiformes; family Ceratodontidae; genus Neoceratodus; species Neoceratodus forsteri. The sequence goes on from CM057451.1 coordinate 209,151,235, forward strand.
CTGGCAGTAAGAGGTCATGAAAAACTTTGTAAAATAAAGAGGAGAACCCATCCAGTCCTGGGACCTTGTCTGAGGGTAGCCCCTGATAGCCTCAGAGATTTCCTCCTGGGATATGGGAGAAGCCAGAAAACCCTTGTGTTGCTCTGATAGGGAGGGCAAGTGGGAATCTCTTGAGTACTCCTCAAGAATCCCAGGACAAGGAGGATTCTCCATATCCCTGTACAGTTTTTCGTAATACAAAGCAAACTCCTGCACTATCTCAATAGGGAATACTCTCAAAGACCCATCTGCCATAGCCCAAACTGGTGGGATAAATCTTGTGGATTCCTGTTGTTTTAAGCATAATGCAAGCAGGTGCCCTGCTTTCTCTCCTTGATCCATATAACTGGCTCTGGTTTGGATTATAGCTAGTTCTGCCTTTTCTCTTAACAACTCTAGATATCTATCTTTGACCACCATGAGTCTCTTTTTGTCCTCATTAGAGGAGCTGACAGAGAGATTCGCTTCAAGGGACTGAATTTGGGATAATAATGATAGTAGCTCTTCCTCCTGTACCCTTTTCCTTGTAGCCGCTATACTGATAAGAAACCCCCTCATGTATGCTTTGAAAGCCCCCCCATAGAATGTCTGGCTTTGCACTGTCTAGTGGGTTAGATGAGAAGAAGAACTCAATTTACTCTCTTATAAGTTTACAATACTTGGCATCCTTCAGGAGCTGTTCTTTGAGCTTCCAACTAGTCTCCCTTTTAAGCGAATTAAGGAATATCAAGTTACATACCACAAGGGAGTGGTCTGAAATAGAGCCAGGTTGGATTGAGGCAGACTTGACCCTGGGCAAGAGAATCTGAGAGATAAATATGTAGTCAATGTGAGACTGCGAGCCGTGCACCATTGAATTGAAAGTGAACTCCTTGGAATCCGGATGCAACACATGCCAGACATCACAGAGTCCACACTGATATAACAAATCCTTAAGTGTCCTCTGCCCCGGGGACATTCCCCTCGGCTCACTACCTGACCTATCCAAATTAGAATCTATGACCTGGTTGAAATCACCCCCCATAATGATCCTGATGGGAAGAATTGGAAGCATAATAGATATCAGCCTCGTAAAAAAACCCGGGTCATCAGTATTGGGTCCATATATACTACCAAGTAAAAGTGGCACTGACCAAAGACTGCCTTTGACTAAGACAAATCTGCCCCCTGGATCCTTGATAACCTGCGTGGAAATGAAAGGAATGCCTCTATTAATGATTAGCATGAACCCACAACTTTCAGTGGCGCCCTGAGCATCACAGACCTGATCCACCTGTTGTCTTCTTAATTGTAAAGCTTCAGATTCTAGCAAATGAAATTCCTGCAAAAATGTTATCTGAGAATGCAATAAACTTAAATGTTTAAGCAGCTGATATTGTTTGGATTTTTTCTTGATCCCATTAACATTCCAGGTAGCAAAAGTCACATCATTGGCCATCTAACTAAGATTAACGAGCTTAATAACCTCAGCCCTTTATGAGAATATCAAGAAACATTCTACCAGATTCCAATTGTTACTGCTGTATAGTCCCCCCTTCCCCATCCCCTCCACAATTATCCCTTCCCACTCCCCCCTCAACATCTCCCCTTCCACTTGACGTAAAACACACCAATTTAATAACACTCACCCACCACCTTGCTGTCACAAGCAACGTTAGCACAGTCTGGTTCCTTCCCCCCCCCAGCCTCCCGAGATAACCCCCCTGTCACAAGCACCACGACAGTCCTCCCATATGAATGAATGGTCTAAAATCCTGAGAAGGAAGAGACAGATTAAAGTACATTAATAATCTCAGTGGCTTACAAGGAGCGTTAAGCCATAAACAAAAGCATATCTCATTTGTGAGATTGTAAAATAGAGAGATAAGGCACCTAGAGAAACTTGACCAGGTGCCAAGAGACCCTGAGAAGTGAGAAGGGAAGTGGGTCTCCAGTGCCCCTATAGAGAGGACTCCTGCCACATAGCAGACCAGACGAAAAATCGTACCGAAGGGAAAGGAAAATTGACCTTTCAAACCGAAGTTCATTGGCCTGTTTAACAAATTGGACCCCAACACCTTGGATCTGGTGCGTTAAGTTAGGTTTGGCTTCAGACATCATTACGATGGCACCGTGTCAGCCAAGTGCCCAAAAGGACAAAATCGAGATATACGATGTCCCCAGCCAAAACAGGGAGCACAATCACCAGGCGGTCATCCCTTTGGTTCCCCTATCATTGTCCTGGCTTTTCTGCATGCTGAGCTCCCTCTTGTGGATACTAAACCACCACACGCATATATGCTTGAGGCGAGGGTTAATAGCTACACAGGCCAAAACTCAGCCATTCTAAATATGAAATGCTTCATTAACAATTCAGGGTATTCCTTCCCTCATTTATAAAAGCCTGCTCATTTGGCAAAATTAAAATGTGAGAAACCCCTCTTCCCTCTGACTAGCAAAATAAACTTTTTCACAGAACATTGAACAAGATTACATGCACAGTTCAAACAAACTAAGGCTTGAATGTCCAAAACACTTGACCCCTCATCATATAGCTATGTCTGTTTAGATAACCGGAGTTTTCCAGAAGCAAAACCGTCATTTTAGATGTCTTGAAAATAGCTAAATGACAGTTCCCACATAGCAACACGAGACTCCTTTCACCAGAGAAGTCGATCTTGTCATGGACCCTGGAATAGATCAGGCATAGTGAGCTTCAGGCCAGAGAGAGCAGTTTCAGGATCTTCGTAGGTGAGCCAAGAACCATTCACAAACACCTGCAGCCTGGCCGGACACCCCATCCTGAACTCGAACCCCGAGGCAACAACCCTAGACACAATGAGGTGAAATGCTGCACGTCTCAGCCCCACCGATCTCGGCAAGTCCTGTGCAAGTCCCAGCCTGGAATTCTCCCAATGCACCCCCTGCAACACTCTCATCCTTTCCAGAAAGTGTTGCCCCTCCAAAAAATTCAGGAAGAGGCACACAATGGGACAGGGGGCAGCCCCCATTGGTGGCCCAGGCTGCAACAATCCACATGCTTGCTCCATGGTGTATGCAGGGCCAAAGGGAGAGGGATCAGCAACCCGTTCCACCAGCTTTTGCATGAAAACCACTGCACTCTGGCTCTCTTCCCCTTCAGGTAGCCCTAAGATGACCACGTTGTTTCTGTGGCCCTCAAGATCTTCTAGTTTGGCCTCCACCCGGGTAAGCTTCTGCCTGATCACCGCTAATCTGGGGTCCACCTTGTCTAAACAATACTCCAGGGAGACTATGCTAGCGGTGTTATCCCAGGCCATCACCGAGACCTCATCCAACTTTTTAGATAGGGCTTTCAGATCAGTCGCCATCTCTTTCACTTTTTCCCGAAAAAGCTTGAACTCTTCCAGGAACCTGTTTAAGGTTAAGGGTTCCTGCTCCATTGCTTGACTGAGATAATCGGGTCTATCAGGCCCACTTGATGCCTGGGATTTCTTTGGGGCCTTCTCGGGGGTGACTGGAGGAGCATGATTTTGTGGGGCTTTTTTCATATAAGCCTCCATCAGTGCTCGAATCTTGCTCTTCTGTAGGTATGGAGCTTTAGATAACCAGATCCTTGTAGAACAGAGGGTTTTAAATGGTTTCTGTGTCAAAAAGTACCAATTATAAAATCAGGAGGCTGGAGCTATGTGGAGGAGCTGCTACTCAGCACTCTGCATCACGTGGTCCCCCCGTGTTCACATTTCTATACCTCTAAGATTATCTCCTCTTAGTTTGCCCAGAGGAAGGGCAGTCCAGCAGCCATGGTTTCTCAGAGGTTCCTCCACAGGTTTTTTTGTTCCTCGCCTGTGTGCTGCTGGTCACAGTCTCTGTGAGTTGGAGGAGGTTTTCATGCTACTTTCTTTTTAGGGCCCTCATTTCTGCTCCACACCTGGCGTCTCGACAAAAGCGTGGGAATGAGTAAGGCTAAAGCAAATCATAAGTTCGCACAAGCACACGTTATTCCCACACATTAAATTGGAAGTTTTTTGCCCTTGGTTCAATCTGGGGGAATAACTCTGCCCACTAGCACTATTTGAGCATGCCTCCCACATGCTTAAGCACTTAGTTCATTTAGACACCCTCCATCCACCCCACTTTCTCCTTCTCTGGCACTCTTCTCACCCTTTGCGCTGGCCCTCATTTCTGCTCCACACCCAACATCTCAGCAAAAGGGTGGGAATGAGTAAGGCCAGAGCAAATCATGATCATAAGTTCACATAAGCCCAAGTTACTTCTACACATTGAACTTTAGATTAATTAGAAGGAGCTTATGTGAGGAGGGATAAATTCACATAGAGAATTATCTAGTGTTATTCTGAGATGAGATGAAAGGAGACTGCACACTGTGGGTGCTGTGGAGGAGCTGGACATGCTGTATGCTTATATTTATTTTATTAAAGGTATGCCACCACTATTATAGCCACACATCTTACCAGAATTTCTTGTGTCTCCTTGGTTGGTGTGTGGCTTCAGGCTGTTCCTTGTCTCCCTGCAGGAAGAATGTATTCAGTGGTGGCTGTATTACAGGGAGAAAGGGAGCTCTTTGGAAAGGCCTGAAGCCTGTGGAGCTGCACCGTTCTTGGTTGAAGTGTTCTGCGAGCTGGAGAACTGGAGAGCAGGGAATGGTGTGCAGAGAATGGAGATTTTGAGAAATAATGTACAGCCCCGTTCTCACTCATTCATTCATTCATTCTTATGGCTGAGTTCTGCTTTCATGGGTAAGTTGCTGAACCAAGCTTTTAATTTTAATATTCTTTTGAATTTACTGAAACTATTGGACTGCTCAGTTCTCTGCCTTGTCAGCAATCTTGTTTGTTTGTGATTTACGACTATAACTGACTCTGATCCGAGAAGACTGCTGAGAGAAAGTGAGAGACAGCGGAGTCTGAAAAGATTCAGTGCACGATTGAAGAAAGTGAACTAATCTGATCCTCATTGTATAATTTGTGGGACAATACAGTATATGTTTTTTTAATGCCCTCGGAGATCTTTACCTGAGGAACAGTGTTGTGTTTTAAGTTTTAAGTTTTTTTTCTAACCTTTCTCATTTTAAATAAGTTTGTTGGGGAAGGGGGGCTTGGATGAATTTTTGAATTGTGTGAACATTCTATGCTGAAGCAATGTGCTTGATGTCTGTGGGATTAAGTGTGTAGTGCAAAGTCTATTTTTGTACATTTGTTTTTTTTTATTTCTATTTTCTTTCGCGCCACTCGCAATAGACAGTAGGGATTGGTAGATTCTCCCACGTGTCCTTAGAGGATATAAGGCACATGCGTGAATGTGTAAGGAAGCAGTCGTGGTGATCTCAGCTCAGGGAAAGCAGCATAGTTGGCATTTGGCTACATTGTGCCCCTGGTTCCCTTTTTAAGTGTAATTCTGTAAGGTAAATTTTCTAATCTCAAGAGATGCAAAATGTGTTAGAGTTTATTTTTTTTGTCTGTTGACTGAAGTAGTTGAATAGCATTTGAGGATCGAGTCCAAAAGTTTTCTCCTTTTCATAGTGTCGAGCAGCACAAGACCTGAAATTGACTCGGCAGAGTGTACAGTTTTTCTCTGGCTCCTGGGAGTTGTATTTGTGAAATTTATTTATTTCCTGACTTGCTGGACCAATAATGGCTAAGTAAGTTTTAGATCTGTAAGAACTATTTTTCAGATATTGCAAGTTAATTCATATGTCAGTTGTGTTAAGTTGTGCAGGTGTTGATATATTGTATTTTTAAGGGGTTTGAAAGAACTGTGTACAGTGTGTGTTTTTATTAGATTTATTAAGCTCCCTTGTATTTTGTGTCTTTGTTACAGAGTGCCCAGTTCCCTTTTAAAGCTCTTAGCTGCTACAGAGGCCATAGTGGTGGTGAAGTGGACAGAAGAGCTCCCAAATAGAACTTTATTTTAGCATGGAGAGCTAAGAAAAAAGGGGACCATGAAAAGACACTGATAACATTTGCACTAAGGACACTTTCTGCTGTTTTCATTTTGAACTTTTGGGACTTCCTGGAGATGATCTGGATGCTATATAGATGTAATATAGATGCAGTCTAGAGTATAACTAGAGTGCAATTGTTACATCTTTTGAGAATATGTTTTTAGATGTGGATGTATAACATTTGAAATATAGAGAATAAAGTATGGGTCAGGGTGTGTAATGAGATTTTACACACACCCGAGTTGTGTGATGTTACATAAACCCTGAGGGCAAAGCCCGAGGGGTTTGTGAAAAGCATCCCATAACAAGAGTCTGAGTAAAATCGAGTTTGACACACATCCAACCCATATTTTATTTTATATAATTGCTGGGTTTCCCTTTTTTGCCTCAGCAATTATATAAAATAAAAACTTCTGGTGCATCTGCCGTGTGGCTTCTCTGGTGCCGATTTGAATCGGCGTATTTTAAAACATTTTGTTTTTCTCCTGGTTTGCAAGGTTTTCACTGTGTAGGGGAAAAAAAGAACTTACCGCCCAGTTCTTCTGGTGGTGGCGGTGCTGTTTCAGGAGAGATAGAAGCGGTCTTGAGAGGTGGTGCTGTTACGTGAGGATGTGCACAGCAAGGGAAACCGTGTGCATGTTTGCCGTTATAAACACTCCTTTATAACAACAAATTACACCACGGTTTCTCTATGGGAAAAAGGGGAAGCTAGTTATTATATAGATATTTTTGAATTTTGTGTGACTAATTTAAGTGGTCATAATATATTTGAGCTTGTGTTAGTCAACATTTTGCTGTTGATCTTTACTGTGGTACACATATATTTATACATTTATACATTTTTGTGAAACTTTGTGAAATATGGTGGTTACAAGAGCTCAATCTATAGGCAATGTGAGAGGCTGTTGAGGGGTTTTAAATCCAGATGCAGCTCCTTTTTCTCCTTCTTTATTTTTTCAGGAGAGTAAAAAGAGTAAAAGGAATCCAAAAAACAAAAGTAAAAACAAAAGCAAAATGAAAAGGTGAAATAAATACAGCAATAACGAAAATAATGGTAGTAATACTTTTAATGGTTCTAAGTCCAGTTATAGCTCTGAGAAGCTGTATGATTTTACTAAGGCCAGTTCTAAAAAGTTCCAAAAAAGAAAGGGAGAGGTGCCTCTGAGAACTGTAAAGAAATAGAAATTTCTGAACTTTGTGTTAACAAATCTTCGGATTTTCTAAATCCTTTAATATTACAGTCTGGACATACTGATTCTAGCACATGGTTTATGCCAATTAAGGAGACAAATCATGTTAAACAGACCAAGCAAACAAGTATCCTAGCTCACTGTGTTGCTAAATCAGTTAGGGGTCTTGAGGATAATGAGGATTGTTTAGGGAGATTGCAGAATGGGGTATTAGATGTGGTGGACTCTCAAGTGCCAAAGGGTTTAACATATTTGGCTCCTGCAGATTCTGAAAATTGTGTAAAAACAGTTAATACTCCCTTGATTGGTCTGGAGAGTTCAAAGTTAGATGACTTAAATTATGCTAAAGATTGTATGGATCATGAGATTTCTGTGTTTGTTGAAGTATCTCCAGATAAAAAGGGGATGGGCCCACTGACTTTACAAAATATTAAATAAGGGGTATTAGATGTCCCTTTGGAAGGAGCCTCTGTAAGATCTCAATTTGCACCCTCTGAGTCTGATACTTGGTTGTCCTCTGGAGCTGAAACAAATTTGAATGTCAGCCCTCAGATCCCTGATAATTTTTTTTTATTGGCATGTCTGTCATTAATAACATCTCTGTGGGGACAAACTGTTCCCAACTCCAACTTAGGTGAAATAATGACAGACCTGTAATATACGATACTGGATTTAAAATCATTAAGTGCAGATTTTAACCCTAAGGGTACTCCAAATGTAGAGATAGTTTCTCAGGATAATTATATACCCAGCATGATTGATTCAGTCACTTTGATTGTTTTTATGAAGTACTTGTTTAATGAAATCACTAAAGATGGGTGAAAAGTTAATTATTTGAGTGATTTAATTGGTTTATATTGAAGTGACATCACTTGCTGGAAAGTATATATTACTTGAATAAAATGTAATTCACTAGCTCTGAAGAAGCCCATATGGATGGGTGAAAAGTAAGCTATCCTGTTTGCTGCACTGCTATGTCTCTCGAAAAGTAAAATGAAAATGAAAATGATACTGAAGTACTAAGTTTGGTGTGTGTGTCATTTCTTTCATACCTGCTGCCATTATTGGGATTAGATTGGGAAGAAATTGAATCTTGGATGTCTTTAGACATCTTTGTTTGCATCAAGAGTGTCAGGTAGATGTGCTATGCTACAATAAGGAAGTTAGTGAAAATATCCTGGTGAAGTCAACGTTCCTTGACAGTCTGAGAATCCACTCTGTTGTCTCTTCAGTGATCTCTGATGAACCTGTATTGGTCAAAACTAAACAGGTTGTTAAATTTCAGACTCAGTCTGTTATGGGCAAACCAGTGCCACAGGTCCTTAGGCATAGTAGCTGGACGGATTTGAAACTTGATAATAGATTTGAGACATTAGCAGATTTGGTGGATTGACAAAACTTAAAAATCATAACCCCATCTATGATTTATATACTAGTATACATAATGGCCAGATCTTAAATGATTCACTTAATTACCTAAATGTTATATCTATGAATATTGCTGGGCTTAGAGCCAAATTAGTGGTTACAGAATTTGTTGAATATCTATTTGACTTTTCTGTGATTTGCCTACAAGAAACCTGGCACGCACCAGATGATGATATTAAATTAGATGGCTTTCACATTTTTCAATATCCAGAAAGTAAGATGTTTAAACTGGAGAGAAGAGCTGGGGTTCTGATTATTTATGTTAAAATTAATGTTTTTGCACATTGCTCTCAAATAGAGCTAAATAGGCATTTTAAAATTATTAGGTTATCAGGTGTTGGTATTTCAATAATTATATGTAACACTTACTCTCTGCTGTCTTCTTTATTTACAGTATGTATTTTTGTTCATTGTATTTGTTTTTGAACTGCATATAGCAGGCTGCTTTTTAGTAAAGATGTTTTATTATAGTATTTATTGAGTTAATTTAATTTTAATGGGTTTAAATATGTTACTCTTTGTGATGTAATGGTGCCTTAAGCTTCCAGGGAAGGGTACCGATTATAAACATTTCTCCTGTCACCAAAACAGGTCCATGTAACCCACCTCATAGGATGCAGCTGGAAACAAGCTGTATTATCTTATTGTGCCTTTCCTAATCAAAAATTGAAAATAATAAATAAAATAAATAAAATCCACCACTACTACATGACTGGCTACTGGCACATCTGCCCCTCTCCTCCCCTTTGTATATTCTACTTTGTGGTATCAGTCCATCCTTCACGTTCATGAATGCTGAGCAGAAGTATTCATTCATTTCTACCTTTCCTCTACTGTCCTTTACCCACTGTCATTTGTCTCAGTTTACAATACCTTCCTTCACACTCCTTTTGTCTTGAATGTATCAAAAAGGGTCTTGTCACCATCCTTGAATCAGAGTAACATAAAAACATAGAAGGTGATGGCAGATAAGGACCTTGTGGCCCATCTAGTCTGCCCCTTTTCCCTATCTAATGCAATACCATAGACGCTAATTGATCTGTGGCTTGCCCTCTCATCCCTATTGCCAGAGTACTCTTATGTCTATCCCATGCATTCTTGAATTCCCTTACCATTTTTGTCCCCACCACCTCTGCAGGGAGGTCATTCCAAACATCCACTACTTTTTCTGTGAAAAAGTATTTCCTCATGTTTCCCCTCAGCCTACCCACCTCAAGCCTCATATAATGTCCCCTTGTTCTTGTACACCTTCTTTTCTGTAAGATGCTACCCTTCTGTACCTTGTTTATACACCTGAGGTACTTGACTGTCTCTATCATATCCCTCCTCTCTCTCCTATCCTCCTTCTGAAAATACATATTGAGGTTCTACAGTCTTTCCTCATATGACTTTTGATGCAGTCCTTGCACCATTTTTGTTGCACTTCTCAGGACTGCATCTGCTTTGCCTATGTCATTTTGGAGATGAGGCCTCCAGAATTGGACACAGTACTCCAGATGAGGTCTCACTAGTGATCTCTAAAGTGGCATAACCACCTCCTTTTTTGTACTGGTGATACCTCTCCCTATGTACCCTAGCATCCCACTGGCTCTCCCCACTGCCTTCTCACATTGCTTGGTTACCTTTAGGTCATTAGATATGATTACTCCATGTCCCTTGCTTGATTGGTGGTTGTCAGTACCACTGACCACATCTTGTACACCTCCCTTTGATTTCTGTGCCCCAAATGCATGGTTTTGCACTTCTTTGCATTGAATATAGCTGCTACATTCTCGAGCTCTTCTCAAGCATGTTTGGGTCCTTTCTCATTTTTTCCATCCCCCGGAGAGTTAACCCTGATCTTAGTGTTGTCTGCAAAGAGGCATAATTTCCTCCAGCCCTTCTGAAATTTCACTTATAATGACATTAAAGAGAACTGTCCCCAGCATGGATGCATGTGGCACCCCCCTAGTCACACCCCTCTCCTCAGACCAAACGCCATTTACCACTACCCTCTGTGTCCAGTCACTCAACCAGTTTCTGACCCAATTTATTACTTTGGGGCCCACTCCCAGGTTGCCCAACTTATTTATCAACCTCCTATGTGGGACAGTGTCAAAATCCTTGCTGATATCTAGGTAGGCCACATCCACTGCCCCTCCCTGATCTACAGTTCTATGTGAAAATGGCGATCACAGAAGGGTGATCACAATTTGGACACATGTACATTGCAGAAAATGAATTACGTAAATGTACACTAGCAGTGAAATGCAAGGCGGTGACTGAATTTACATGTATGCTGGGGGCTGCCCCCCACAGGGTACTTTGCCCACACCCACACACCCCTACTTAAGGATTCTCAGATCCAGGGAGTGCATGTTGTGGAGGGTGAAATTCTTAAAAAAAAGACAAAGCCACCTGCTGGACAAAAAAAAATGCATCACTCCAGACCAGAACACTGCACCTTGCACACCCCAACAGACCGCCCTCACCATCATGCCAGCAGACCAGCTCGGCAGCTGCCTACCACACTCCCTCCCACATACCTCCCCTTCCCTTCCTCCCCCCATGTGTGTGTATGTGCGTATCCTTCCTGTCACCCTATCTCACCCACCCAGGTATCCAGTCGCTACACTGTCAGGTAGTCCTGAACACAGGTGCCATAACTGAGTCACCGTCTTTGTAAGCACTCAAATGCGGTCACCTTGTTCACTGGATACCCTGATCTACCTCCCTGGTTACCCAGTCAAAGAAATCTATCAGACTTGCTTGACAAGACTTTCCCACTGTGAATCCATGGTGCCTCAGATCCTGTGCTTCACTGGATTCAAGAAATGTCAAAATGCTTTCCTTTGGCAGTGACTTCATTAATTTCCACACCACTGAGGTCAGACTGACTGGTCTATAGTTACCAGCCTCCTCTCTGTTCCCACTTTTGTGCAGATGGACTAGATTTGTCCTTCTCCAGTCCCTAGGAACCACCACTGTCTCTATAGATTTGTTGAATAGGGCTGTTACTGGTCCTGAAAATGCCTCTCTAAGTTCTTTTAATATTCGGGGATGTATCCCATCAGGCCCCATAGCCTTGTCCCCTTTCAGATTCTTGAGTTCCTTTAGGACTCTTTCCTCCATAAACAGACTGGTGTCCACCTCTCTCCAGTTGGTGATCCTATTGCCCAATAGTGGTCCTTCTCCTTCCCCTTCTTCTCCTTCTTCAGCTATTCTCACCTCAGGTCTTGCTTTAGTCTTTCTCATCTCCATACTGGTTGTCTTCAGCTTGTCCAGGTAGACCATCATTTCCTCCTCTTGCTGGGTCTTTCTGTGTCATTTGATGAAGCCCTTTTCTCCCTTACTGCTCTTACTACCTCCTCTGTGTACCAGTGGGGTTTCTTGTGCTTTTCCTTCTTCCCCTTCCCTTTCTGTTTTAGACAGGTGTTGGTGGCTTCCTGGATCCCTTCCCTAATAATGTCCCATTTTACTTCTACTCTCTTGCACTCCTGAGCTTGGCCTGGTGCACCATATTGCATCTAGACAAAGATTTTTAACTCCCCCCATGTATTTATTTGTTTGTAATATAATGCCTTCAGAAAGTATTCACCCCCTTGGATCTTGTCACATTTTGTTGTGTTACTACCAGAATTTTTAATGCATTGAAATGATTTTTCCCCCTTGATTCACACAGCATACTCAACAATTTAAAGGGGCAAAAATATTTTTATTGTGTAACAAAAATTTATGAAACATTAAAAACTGAAATATCTTGCTTATTTAAGTATTCACCCCCCTGAGTCAATACTTTGTAGAAGTATCTTTGGCAGCAATTACAGCTTTGAGTCTTCTTGGGTATGTCTGTATCAGCTTTGCACATCTGGATTTGGGGATTTTCACCCATTCTTCCTTGCAGATTTGCTCAAGCTCTGTCAAGTTGGATAGGAAGTGTTGGTGATCCGCAATCTTTAAGGCTTTCCACAGATTCTCAATGGGTTTCAAGTCTGGACTTTGGCTGGGCCACTCAAGAACATTCACCTTCTTGTTCTGAAGCTACTCCAGTGTTGCTTTGGCTGTATGCTTGGGGTCATTGTTCTGTTGGAATGTAAATCTTCGCCCCAGTCCAAGGTCTGTTGCAGACTGATGCAGGTTCTCCTCAAGGATGTGCCTGTAGTTGGCTCCATTCATTGTTTCCTCTATCCTGACAAGTGCCCCAGTCCCTGCTGCTGAAAAGCATCCCCATAACATGATGCTGCCACCACCATGCTTCATGGTAGGGATGATGTTACACGGGTGATGAGCTGTGTTCAGTTTGCGCGGGCATAGCGCTTTGCATTCAGGCCAAAGAGTTCAATTTTGTTTCATCAGACCAGAGATCCTTTGCCACATGGTCTCAGAGTCTGCCCGTGCCTTCTTGCAAACCCAGGCATGCTATTATGTGGCTTTTCTCAGGAGTGGCTTCGCTCAGCCACTCTCCCACAGAGGCTACATCTGTGAAGTGCTGCAGAGATTGTTGTCCTCTGGACAGGTTCTCCCATCTCAGCTATGGAATACTGTAGTTCTGTCAGGGTGGTCATTGGGTTCTTGGTCACTTCCCTGACCAAGGTCCTTCTTGCCCGGTTGCTCAGTTTGGGAGGACGGCCTGCTCTAGGAAGAGTCTGGGTGGTTCCAATCTTTCCATTTCCTAATGATGGACTTGACTGTGCTCCTGGGAACTTTTAACACCCTAGAAATGTTTTTATACCCCTCCCCAGATCTATGTCTCCTCACAATTTTATCACGGACTTCTACGGACAGCTCCTTGGTCTTCATGGTAGAGTTTCTGCTCTGACATGCACTGTCAACAGTGGGACCTTATATAGACAGGTGTATTTCCTCTGAAATCATGTCAACCACTTGAACTGACCACAGATGGACTCCATTCAAGTTTTAGAGTGATCTCACAAGGAAATTGGATGCACCTGAGCTCAATTTAGAGTGTCATAGCAAAGGGGGTGAATACTTACCAAATCAAGACATTTCAGGTTTTTATTTTAAATTACATGTACAAAAAATTCCAGAAGTTTCATTCCACTTTGACATTATAGAGTAATTTGTGTAGATATGTGACAAAAAAATTCCATATAAATGTATTTTAATTTGAGTTTGCAACATCACAAAATGTGACAAAATCCAAGGGGGGGCGAATACTTTCTGTAGGCACTGTATATTTTACTAAGCAAACACAAAGAGTCCAGAAGGGCTCATTTCCAGTTGCAGTCTGGGGGGGGGCAACTCCAACACCCTGTACAGTGGAGCTACCCAAGGGTTGATGCTAGGACCTATCCCATTCTCACTCTTTGTTAACCACCTCTTCAGGGATGATTCAGACTGCCATATGCTAATGTATGCAGAGGATTTTGTTCTTTACAGTAATAGTAAAAGATGAATGAATTTATCCCTCTCACATTCCAGAGAATTTGGTGCTGTCCAAAACTGGTTTACCTTAAACAGACTACTAGTTAATGACAACAAAAATGAAGGCAATCCTTTTTGGTTCTAATCCAAAGGTTCACTAAATGTACTTCAGGGCAAAATACTGTACCTCCTCCATCATGAGCATTTTGGCTCCAAAGGGAAATGTATGCCTGTTTGCAGATGACACCAAGATCTGTAACAGAGTACATACTCCAGGGGGTGTAGAGAGAATGAAAATAGACCTGGAAAAGCTGGAGAAATAGTCTGAGGTATCACAGTTAAGGTTTAAATTGAAGAAGTGCAAGATCATGCACATGGGGAACAGAAATCCTGTAGGAGGGAGGTGGCTATCCCACTGTATAAGGCACAGGTGAGGCCTCACCTAGAGTACGTTGTGAAGTTCTGGAGGACGTGCCTTTGTAATGATATTGACAGGGTGGAAATAATGCAGAGGAGGGTAACTAGGATGGTGCAGGGTCTGCACGACAAGGCATATGGGGATATACTTAGGGACCTCAATATGTACACACTGGAACAGAGACGGGAGGGGGGACATGAGTGAAACTTTCAAATATCTTAAGGACATGAATAAGGTGGAAGGAGATAGCATCTTCCAGTATAAAAAGTACAATAGAACTAGAGGGCATGAAATGAAACTGGAGTGGGATCGCATAAGGGGTAACATGTAAAAGTTCTTTTTTACAGAGAGGGTTGTGGATGTATTCAAAGCCTTGCCTCAAGAGGCAGTGGGAGCACAGACAGTGGAGAGATTCAAGAGGGCATGGGATAGGCAGAAGGGAATTATTCATATGAGGAGTGCGTTGCTGAGGCTGCTGACCTAGTAAAGGCAGCAGAGCAAATTGGTAAAATGGGCAGACCGGATGAGCCTTGTGATCCTTTTCTACCATCAACTTATATGTTTTTTATGTTTCTGTTTACAGATGGGTCCTCCCATGAACAGGTAACTACATTCAAATACCTGGGAGTCACCCTTGAGCCCTTCCTAAACTTCACAGATCACATTGGGCAGGTTGTCAAGTCTGTGAACCAGAAACTAGGTGTCTGCTTCCACCTAAACCATTTCATGACACCCAAGGTGCATCTGTCCATTGCTTAAGGTACACTTCTACCCCTCCTAGATTACTGCTGTCCTATTTTTACCCAGATCTCAAATCACAGCATTGCATGACTCAATAATACCTTTACCAGTATCTGCAGGTATGTCGCCACTGGTCCCATATAATACCCACCACTGGTCCTTTTATTTGATGCTCGGTTTGATGTCTCTGTAGGCCTGCCACGACTACCTCATGAGAACCGTTACTGAAAAGTCCCTTCATGAGATGGTTAACTCCCCATTAACAGGAATCCTTAGTATTAGGACTGACATACAGGAACTGAGGCCTTCCTCTGAATATCTCATTGTGCATTCCCTCATTGCAACCGAGATGGTTCAGAGAGCATTCTACATCACTGCCACCAGGCTTTGGAATGGCTTACCAACTGCTCTTCACTCACTTGGCCCTTTTCACCACTTCAAGTCGCATTTTAAAATGTCCTGTTAACCACCACGGTTTATAAGGGCCCCTACTGACAAAGGATGTAGCATTCTTCCCACACCCCACTCAATCTGCTACACTTATCTTTAAACAAGTTACCTAATTCAATATTCTCATTGTTTATTTTTATTTTAGCTACATTACTGCTTATTAGCCAAATGTCAGCCTACCTACTGTATAACCCCTTTATTCCACTGTTTTTTTATTTCCACGAAATTCGCTTGTCATAGCAGCGTATATTAAGTAGCAGCGTATATAAAGGAGTGGGGGGAAGTTCTGCTGGGAGAATTGCAACAGGGGTAAAAGGGGAAAATAATGTGCAGGAGGAAGAAGAGGAGCTGGAAATGAGAGAGGGAGATGAATGGAAGCAAGCAGGGAGTAAGAGGGGTGGAATCTAGTGCTGGGGACTCAATACTAAGAGGAGTTAGGTGGGATAGCAAGGGAGAGGCATAGTCGAATTTGGGTGGAGGCCATGCCAGGAATGACAGCAGAAAGGGTGGGACAATCTGTTCTGAAATATGCTAGAAGGGGTAGGGACAAGCCTCATTTAATTATACATCTTGGGACAAATGACCTGGCTGACAAGACAGTAGATATAGTCCAGAGGAGGTTTGAGGAACTAGCACAATTATGTGAGGGAGCGGAAGATCAGTAACTTTTTCAGAGATACTTCCAGTGCCAAAGGTAAGCACAACAAGGAAGCTGAGAATAGAGGAATTTAACAGATGGCTAAGAACCTGGTGTTGTGCTAAAGGGTATGGGCTGTTGGGGGTTGGGGAGGGACCTCGGAGGACAGTAGTCTCTATGCCAAGGACAGACTGCACTTGAGTGAGGATGGAAAGAAAGTGTTGAAACAGAGGATGGAGGAGTACATAGAGGAAGTTGGGAATTTAAACTAGGAGTGGGGGTGGCAGTTGGGGAAGAGATATGCAGAGACCACAGGTTGGGAAATCATATGAGCTTACCCCCATAACAGTGACAAAGGACAAATGGCAAGTACTGTTGGTGATGCTAGGAAAGGAGGGCAGCATGGGAGGGGGGAAAAGGGTGGAAGGTGGTTACCCTTAATGCTAGGAGCCTTGGGAGGAAAACTGCAGAGTTACAGGTTCTCATGGCAGAGGGAGAGGTGGACATTGCAGCCATCAAGGAAACATGGGCCACCCAATACAATGACTGGGACCTGTCTGTACCAGGGTACAGGTTATTTCATAGGGACAGGGTGATTGGGAAAGGATGGGGTGGCACTATATGTGAAGGAAGGACTGAAGTGTGTAAGGAGGAAGGGAGGAGGGTAGTACAGAGTCACTTTGGATGCAAATCCAGGATTCCAAGAATAGGATTCTTAGAATGGGAGGTGTACAGGCCACCATCTCAGACGGAGGAGTTAGACAGGGAACTAGCGGGACAGATCAGGAGGACCTGCAAAAAGGGTAGTGTGGTGATTGTGGGGGACTTCAACATGCCAGGAGTGGACTGGAGCACCCCAAAAACCAGGAACAGAAGGGAGCAGGTACTGCTGGATGCATTCCAGGACAGCTTCCTGCTGCAAATGGTCAGAGAACCAACCAGGTTAGGGAATACCCTCAACCTTGTGCTGGCAAATGGGGACTTTGTGAGAGAACTTATAGTGGAGGAACCACTGTCAGGGAGTGACCACCACTCAGTATGGTTCACATTGGATATGCGCAAGGAAGGAGTGGAATCTGACACAATAGTGCTGGACTTCAGGACGGCCAACTTTGGGAGGATGGGGGAAGTGGTAAAAGGGTACCTGGCCAGAATTCACCTAGTATGGACACTAACCAGAGGTGGGAGCTCAAAGCTGGGGATAGTGGAGGCAACCAAAATCTGCAAAGCCCAGAGCAAGAAGGCTAGGGCTAAGAAACCGATCTGGTTGAGCAAGGAGGTCACAGAAAAGGTAAGGAGGAAAAGAGCTGCCTTTAGGAAGTACAAGAAAACAGGGAGGGGGGAGGACAGGGAGGAGTACTTGACAGAATCGAAGGAGGTGACAAGGGCAGTAAAGGGAGCCAAAGCATCTACAGAACTCAGGCTGGCACAAGGCATTAAGAAGGGGGAGAAGGACTTCTTTAAGTGCATCAGGGAGAAAAGGAGCTGTAAGGACCACATAGTAAGGATTAGGAAGGAGGGGGTTGGTGAAGCAGGTGCGTATAAGGTGGAAGCACTAAATGAGTACTTCTGCTCAGTATTTACTAAAGAGAAGAGGGGGGGTGACACCCAAGGTGGGAGAAATGGCAGAAGCAGGGTGGGAAGTGGTGAGAGATGGTGAAAACATGGACAGCAGAGTTCAAGAAGGCTTGAAGGCACTGAGGGTGGACAAGGAGCCAGGCCCAGATGGCATCCACCCCAGGGTACTGAAGGAGCTGGCAGAGGTCCTTGCAGGACCTTTGGCAGACCTATTTAATGCCTCACTACATTCGGGGTGTGTACCCAGGACAGGAGGATGAGTTTGCGTGGTGCCCTCCACAAGAGTGGCCCCAAGGATGAACCGGAAACTACAGACCAGTGAGCCTCACATCCATCATGGGTAAGCTAATGGAGACTATCCTGAAGGAGAGGCTGGTGGCCCTCCTAGAGGCCAAAGGACTACAGGACAGCATACAGCATGGCTTCATACGTGGCAGATCCTGCCAAACCAACCTGGTCGAGTTCTATGACTGGGTAACTAGGCAACTGGACAGGGGCCATGCAGTGAATGTCCTGTATCTGGACTTCAGTAAGGTGTTCGACTCAGTGCCACATGGAAGGCTGGGAAGGAAGTTAGTAGGCACAGGGGCAGGTGCAAAGCTGGTGAGATGGGTAGAAAACTGGCTGCAGGGAAGGCAACAGAGGGTGGTGGTGGTGGGGAGCTCTCACACCCAAGGGCAGTGATTAGTGGTGTTCCACCGGCTCGTGTTGGCACCAGTGTCGTTTGGGATATTCATTGCAGACATATCATGGGACATCAAGAGCAAGATCAGTCTGTTTGCTGATGATACCAAGGTAGGCGCGGTGGTAGATGACCTAGGGGGATGGCAGGGGTTGCAGGATGATCTGGCAAAGCTCGAAACCTGGTCAGACACCTGGCAACTGGGCTTTAATGCCAAAAAGTGCAAGGTGCTACATTTTAGGATGAAGAACCCAAGGAGGAGTTACCAGCTAGGGGGAGTGCAGCTAGCCCAGACAGAGGAGGAGAAGGATCTGGGTGTGCTCATTACAGGGTCAATGAACAACTCGGCACAATGTAGGAAGGCAGCTGCAAAGGCCAACAAAATGCTGGGTTGTATTGCAAGGGGTATATCCTCGAGGAGGGAGGAGGTGATTCTGCCACTGTATAGGTCATTAGATAGACCACACCTGGAGTACTGCGTGCAGTACTGGTGTCTGTATCTGAAGAGGGACATTAAGTTACTGGAGGGGGTGCAGCGCAGAGCAACAAAGATGATCAAGGGGCTGGGGGACTTATCATACGAGAGGAGGTTGAAGGAGTTGAACATGTACTCACTGGAGGAGAGGAGAGACAGGGTTGACATGATTGAAACCTTTAAATACATGAAAGGAATAAACAAGACAAGTACAGAGGGGCTGTTCAAAGTAAGGGAGGGGAGGGACACCAGGGGCCATGATATGAGACTGGAGCGAGGAAGGTTCAGGAGGGAGATGAGGAGACACTTTTTTACAGAGAGGGTGGTGGCTGGGTGGAATGCGTTACCTCCTGAAGTGGTATGCAGTAGAACAGGGGACTGCTTCAAACGAGGATGGGACAGGATAAGGGGGAGGGTTCATGAAGGGGAAGGGTGGAAGGGAGGGGCAGCTGCAGAATAAGGGGTGCTAGCTGCACATTCGAGCAGACTTGATAGACCTCTAGGCCTTTATCTGCTGGCAAATTTCGTATGTTCGTGTAAAGTTCGAACTTAGTTACTGTAAGTACTCACCATGCGTTGTGGTGAAACTGTGGTGGAACTGGTAGAGAACATTTATTAGCCATGTCAAAATCAAAATCGAATCACGTGATACTATAGTAGTTCATGTGATTCTACGTGATATCTGTTCCATTCCGATCTCCGTCTGTGGCATATATAGGGGAATGGAGTAAAGAATACACTGAGTGGGCACACAAAAAGTGAGTCCTGTGTTAATGTGTGGTTGAATGAACAGCGAGCGGGGCGAGGGCCTGTGTGCTTATGCATTAACTCTGTACATGGATTTTAACAAAAAGAATACACCGAGTGGTCACACAAAAAGTGAGTTCATGTGGTTCATGTGTGGTTGAAGGAACAGCGAGGGGGTGAGACTGTGTGCTTATGCTGTGAGTGTTGTGAGAGTAGTGATGTCAAGTGATTGTGCACTTTTTTTGCTTTTGTTCTCATTTTATTAAACTTTATTGAAGTTAAAAATATGGCTCTTCTCCTTAGTTTAGGCACTGAGCATGTGCCTCTAAGATTCCAGCTTTGCGGAATCCACTGATGATTTCTTCTTCCCTTTCTCCAACTCTGGTTATGCTGTCCACCAGCCACTGGGCGTGCTTCACTTTTAGGCTCTGCATTTGTAGGTCATCTTTAATGTCAGCAGATGCCCTTCCACTTTGAAGTTGGCCTGACAAGGTATCAGCATACCATTCTGTAAAATGTTGCTTCAATTCATCTTTAAGCAACTTGTTCACTGTTAAATCAAGCGGCTGCAGTAAGTTGGTGCAAGGGGCCGGGACAAAAGTAGGGATGATTTCATTTTGCTCCAGGCATTGTAGTACCTCTTCAGTGGTGTGACCTCTAAACAGATCCATGACAAGCAGTGATCTCTGTTCCTGTGGTAGGTCCATCTGCAGCTTGATTTTTTTGATGTGCGGGACAAGAACCTCCATGATGAATTGCTGCATTGTAAGACTGTTTGCTCAATGATTTTCGGAATGGCTTATTAACCAGCCAACAGGGAATGTGAAAGCAGGGTGGCAGTTGTCAGTCTTTCCCTTATAAATGATCTGGGGAGGTAGAAGATCTCCAATCATTGATATTGCAAGCACGACTGACACCTGCCGCTTGTCACCCAGTCCGCACACCTCTACTTGCTTCAAACCCACAGTCGCCATGGTCCACTGACTGCATGGCACTAATTGAATGCCAGTTTCATCTAAATTAAAAATAAGGGCCAGAGGGATCAGTTCTTGCACACAAGCAGTATCCACCCTACCCAGGAATTTAGCCTTCAATTCTGGGAAGTCGACAGGGGTTTTTCTGGCAGCTTTGGTCGCCTTGCATTTAGAATACCCCATGCGACTCAGAAGCTTCCAGGACCACTGCCTTGAAAATGTAAGATGCCCACCATTCTCCGTTAGCAGGTCAGGGTTGTGTGCCTTGACTACCCCAGATGCTATGGCCGATACCACACAAGCATTCACAACTGCCCCCCTGATGTTATGTTTTTAACAATTTTTTTAAGCTCATCCTCAACCTTATCGGGGAGCAATGCAGAACGACCACAGGGTTTAGTGGGCAATTCAGGAGTCAGTTTGGTGGGGTCAGGGGTTTTACCAAGCTCCGCAAGGTAGTCCTTCTTGAACCCATGCACAGTGCTCTCGTTTATGCTGCTTCCGTACTTCTTGCAGTAGAAGCGAACGGCATTCATAACACCGTTCTCCACTGCATACTTGCCAACCTCAAAACGAACACTGCATTGTAGTTAGTGTATTCTGTCCGGCACTTCTTGGGAACAGGACCGTAGATGTCACTAACGAGTTCTGTAATCACTGCCTCGGCAACCTGCAGAGGGACCGCAGCAGTCTGGCTAAGACCTTCGGCACTCAAGGGCTCACCGGACAAGTCTCGCTTGACAGCAGGCTTTTTGTGTATCCAGGATAACAGCAACATCTTAGAAGTCAGTAGTCAGTCAGCAAATGAATGAATACAGTTGGAATAGAGTTGCTGGTAATGTGTTCATTTTGTAGACTTCCAGGTACCGTAATACCGCGAATATGAGATTACGCTATTTTGTTTGCTTTCTCAGTCTACTTAACTGGGTGCCCAACTACATGCCTTCGCTGACTGGCTGCTTTGGTTTCTGTTTGTAAGAATCATAATTTACTATTCTTGACTGGACTGCATGTACCACTGCAACTTGTATGCTGATTCTAATGTACTGTATATGTCATCTAGATGGTCACGGTCATTCCTGAAAACTGCCCCTTAAACCAGTGTGCCTATCCAGTTATCAAATAAATACATAATCCAAGACATTAAATAAAAGAAATAAGTAAAATACATAAATAATCTGACTAACCCCAAGGAGAAGGAGATACATATATTACATCTTAGTAGTGCAGTGAAAATAGTAAAAACCAATCACATAAAATCAGCAGAACTACATCATTTAGATAACTTGTCCTGTTCAGGGTAGTGAAGAATGGCCAAAAGACTTCCAAGACTACACTGGCAAGGTGGATCAGATTTTGTATAGTCAAGGCATATAGAAACATAGAAACATAGACTTTGACAGCAGATAAGGACCGCTTGGCCCATCTAGTCTGCCCATTTCCCTACCTACAGGATAAGCCGCAGATCCTAGTTAACCAGCAGCCTATTTCTTCCTACCCCCAAAAAGAATTTCCTTATGTCTGTCCCATGCATTCTTGAATTCTCCCACAGTCTTAGACCCCACAACCTCCTCAGGAAGGCTGTTACATGCATCCACTACCCTCTCTGTGAAATAATACTTCCTCACATTGCCCCAAACTGCCCCCCCATCTTTAAATTGTGTCCCCTTGTTCTTGCACGTCTCTTTTTCTGAAAGATGCTACCCTATTGGACTTTGTTAATTCCACTGAGGTACTTAAAAGTTTCTATCATGTCCCCCATCTCCTTCTTTCCTCAAGGGTATACATATTAAGCTCCTTTAGTCTCTCCTCATATGGCTTCTCTGCAGACCCTGCACCATTTTAGTTGCTCTCCTGGACTGCCTCTATCCTGTCTATGTCCTTGCGGAGATGGGGTCTCCAGAACTGGACGAGTACTCCAGATGGGATCTCACCAACTGTCTGTACAGAGGGATAACAACTTCCTGTTTTCTGCTGCTGATGCCTCTCCCTATGCATCCCAGTATACCCCCAGCCCTCCCTACTGCCTTCTCACATTGCTTGCTAACCTTAAGGTCATCTGATATGATTACCCCCAGGTCCCTTTCCTTTTTTGTTGTCGTTACTACCTCTCCCCCATTGTGTATTCTTCCCCTGGGTTCTTGTTTCCCAGGTGCATTATTTTGCACTTCTTTGCATTGAATCCTAGCTGCCATACTTCTGACCATTCCTCCAACCTTGCCAAGTCCTTCTCATCCTTTCCACTCCTCCTTGTGTATCAACCCTGTTGCAGATCTTTGTGTCATCTGTAAAGAGGCCTACTTTTCCTTCCGGTCCCTCTACAACGTCATTTATGAAGACATTAAAAAGGACTGGACCCAATACTGAACCCTGCAGTACCCCACTAGTAACCCCTCTTTCTTCAGAGTAGACTCCATTTACAATTACCTTCAGTGTTCTGTTGTCCAGCCAATGTTTTACCCAGGCTACCACCCTGGGACCCACTCCCAGGCTGGTTAATTTGACTATTAATCTTTTGTGTGGGACAGTGTCAAATGCCTTGCTAAAGTCTAGGTAGGCCATGTCCACAGCCCCTCCCTGGTCTACTACTTTGGTCACCCGGTCAAAGAAATCTATTAGATTCGTCTGACATGACCTTCCCGCTGTGAACCCATGATGCCTTGGGTCCTGTGCCTCACTGGCCTCTAGGTACTCACTATTCTTTCCTTCAGAAGTGACTCCATCACTTTCCCTACCACAGAGGTCAAACTGACAGGTCTGTAGTTTCCTGCCTCTGTCTTGGTCCCACTTTTGTGAAGGGGAATCACATCCGCCTTCCTCCACTCTTCGGGTACCACACCATCCTCCCATGATTTATTCAAAAGAGTAGCCAGTGGTTTCACTAGTTCCCCCCTTAATTCTTTTAGAATTCTGGGGTGAATTCCATCAGGCCCCATTTCTTTGTCCATCTTCAGTTTTAGGAGTTCTTGCAGAACCCTGTCTTCTGTGAAAGGACTGGGATCGACCCCCCATCAAGAGTGCTTCTGTTAATTGGATTAGTCACTTCCCCTCTTCTTTTGTGAATACTGAGCAGAAATATTTGTTCAGTATCCCTGCCTTTTCACTGTCCCCCTCAGCCCACCCACTGTTCATTCTATTCAGCCTCACTATCCCTCCCTTTGTCTTTCTACGCTCACTGATGTACCTATAAAAGGTTGTATCCTCCTTCTTAACCAAGTTGGCTATCTTTTCCTCAGTTTGGGCCTTTGCTATTCTGACTTCCCTCCCTGCTTCCTTCTGCCTTAACTGGTACAGCTCTCTGTCCTGCTTCTTCTGTGTTTCCTTACACTTCCTGAATGCTGTCTTTTTCTTCCTGACTTTCACAGCCACCTCTTTTGAGAACCATAGTGGCTTTTTCTTTCATTTTGATTTGTTTATTTGCTTCACACAAAGGCTTGTTGCCTTTTGTGATGGCAGTTATGATGATTTCCCATTGTTGCTCCACACATCCTTCTAGCCTGTTTGCTAGTGCTTTTCTGAGGCACTCTCCCATCTTGCCAAAGTCAGCCCTCCTGAAGTCCAGTACCCTCACTTTTGTATGACTTGACTCTGTAGCTGAGTTTAACGTGAACCACACTGTTTGATGGTCACTTGTTCCCAGATGGCAACCCACTTCTAGATCTGAGATCCTCTCACTGCCCCCGTTTGAGAGTATGAGGTGTAAGATTGCTCCCTCACGAGTGGGTTCCAAAACTAGCTGTCTGAGGCCTGCCACCTGTAGGGCATCAAGAATGGCCCTGCTCTTGGATGTGGCTGCAGCAAATGTGGTCCAGTTAACATCTGGCATATTCAGGTCTCCCATCAACAGTATCTCCCCTTTCTCTGCCATTCTAAGAATGCCTTCTATCATATCCTTGTCCATTCCCTCCCCCTGACATGGGGGTTTGTACATAACCCCTGTGAGGATTGTGGTGCCCTTTCCAGTCTCCAAGGTGACCCACAGTGCCTCCTCTCCTCCCTGTTTACTCTTTTGTTCAGTTGCTTTTATCCCTTCCTTTACATAGAGAGCTACTCCTCCCCCTCTTCTCCCCTGCCTGTCTCTCCTGTAGGTTACTTACCCTGGTATGTTAACATCCCAGTCATGGTTCTCTGTGTACCATGTTTCTGTGACTGCTACGATATCCAGGCATCCATCTTCCATCAAGGCCACCAGCTCAGGGAGCTTGTTGCCCAGACTATGGGCATTGGTTCTCATTACCCTCCATTTCCTGATGGCCTTATCCTCTTGCCCCATCCCTGTCCTTCTTGCCTTTGTCACTTTCTCCATTTACCCCTGCTCTTCTCCCTATTGACACCTCATGTTGGTGCTTACCACACTTAACTACCATGATTTTTTGGGAGGGCTAGGATTTCCCTGCTCCTTTCCAGTGCCTCCCCCCTTGGCTGGTTTAAATGCTTGCCAATGAAGCATTTAAACCTATCACCTAGGATCCTGGTTCCCCTTCTGGACAGATGCAGCCCATCATGCCAGTATAGGCTTGCATGACTCCAGGTGGACCCCCAGTCCCCAATGAAACCAAATCCCTGAGCTCCACACCAGTTTTTCAACCACTGATTGAATCCCATGTTGCGGAACACCCTAGCCTCTCCTACACCATAGATGGGCAGCACCTCCAAGAAGGTTACCATGCGTGCTACTTGTCTAAAGCCCCTCCCCAATTCCACAAACTTTTCCTGCACTTCTCTAATCCCTTTCTTAGCCAGGTCATTTGTCCCTCAGTGGACAATGACATCCAGCTCCCTCCCCTTTGCAGCTGCTCCGGCAATCCTGAGGATTTGCTCCCTGTCCCTCTGAGCCATGGCGCCAGGCAGGCACCCACCTCTCTCTCCCCTTCCTCCCCAGTTCTACATTCCTAACAATGGAGTCCCCAACCAGGAGTTGTTTCCTTCCCCTGCAGGGTCCCCTGCCACCCTCCTGTGGTTCTCCTTTGTGGAGGTTCCCAGCATCCTCCTTGGTCTCCACTGCGGGTGCCTCCATAGAGGAACAACACTTTGCCAGAACGGCATAGGAATTGTGGAGAGGTACAACTGGAGGAATGCACCTCTGTTCCACCACCCTCACCCTCCCTGAACCCACTGTGGTCCAACCACTCCTCTTTCTTGGTAACCTCTGAGGCAACGGCAGTGGCACTGGTGGTCCCTGGATGGAAAAGGAGGTCCCACAAATCCTGGCCAACTCAGCCTGGAGATGAGCAACCTCCTCCCTCAGCCCAGAGAGGTGCCTGCAAATGGGACAACACCGCATCCTCCAGAACGTCTCCCAGAAGACTGCTGCTCCATAGCCACTGCACTGCACCACTCCCATCATGTCTTATTTCTGGCCCTTTGACTGTTTGCAATCCTTACTCTTTCCTCTGTTTTTTTTTCCTTTTTCTCTCTCTCCTTACTTTCTGCCTGTGTGCCCTTTAAGCTCCTGATTGTCCTGTTCTGAGATAAGAATATCCTATATTTCTCAGTAGACCCCTTACTTGCTCAGAGGCAGACCTCCAGCAGCTAGAGGGGGCTGGAGAGCTACTCTTGCCCTTCTAGGATGATGGGTCTTTGGTGGCTCTGTGATCACTCACTTCCTGCTCCCAAACAGGAAGTTCCTGTTGTTAGTTAAATCCTGTGCCTATAAAAGTAGAACTAGCTTTGGGTGGGTGGGAAGGCAATATAGTCCCAGTAGAGAAGTTCAGTCACACAGTACTCCTTTCTCCTGGTGTCTTCTGCCAAGCTACTAGCAGAATCTTTCTAAGGCAGTCTTTAAATGTAGCTTCTTTCTAGCTAAGCCACTCCCCCTACTTACTAGATCTTTCTACAAGTAATTTAAACCTCACAGCTATCAAGTCCTTTCAATCACCTGAGATTTACACCTAGATAACTGTTCAGATAACCATTCAGTTCAGTTAACTCAGACAAACACACACTTTTTTTTATTTTGTCTGTTAGTTTTTTTACCCTAAATTAAAGGTCCAAGTACAAGAGTTCTACTTCTTTAGTCCCAGTTGAGAAGTCCAGTCACACAGCAGTCCTTTCTCCTGGTGTCTTCTGCCAATATCTGGCTATTGGAAAGAAGTCTCCTGTTTAATAAAAGCACAAGTCACCAAGGAGGTGGTAACCTCATGGGCTGAAAAGGTAGAAGCTTCTGCATCAGAAATTTGCAGTGTGGCCACCTCGTCCTCCCTGCACACATTCATGAAGCACTACAGGCTTGACATACAAAGTTTAGCTGATTCAGCACTGGGATGTAGAGTGCTGCAAGCAATTATCAAAACAATTTATTCAAATCAAATCATTCTTTATTTATATAGCACCTTTCAATATCAAGGAGCTGCACATATTGTAACAAGAAGTATAAAAACAGAGAACAGTATAATTATTAAAAGTTATTTAGCCTGTGAAGGCCAATGAAAATAAATACATTTTAAGCATAGATTTAAAACTGCTGATGGTCAGGAATTCTCTCAACCAATGAGGCAGAGAATTCCACAGGGTTGGTGCAGCAAATGAAAATGCATGAGCTTCAGATGTTTTAAGATGAACCCTGGGAATCTCTAGCAATCCCTTGTTGGTGGATTGGAGAGGATGATTAGGGTGTAGGGAGTCAGAAGATCTTTCAGGTGGTCAGGTCCCTGTTTCTGTAGGGCTTTAAAAGTAAGCAAGCCTACATTATAGGTGATCTGCCACTGAACTGGCAGCCAGAGCAGTCCGTGCAGCACAGTCATTATGTGACTGGACCTAGAGGTACCTGTCAACATCCTGGCTGCAGCATTCTGCAGCAGCTGCAAGCAATGGATATCAACCCCAGACAGCCCTAGGTAGAGGGCATTACAGTAGTCAAGATGGGTAGTGATGAAGGCATGAACCAATGTTGTAAGGTCACCCAACAGAACCAGGTGTTTCACCCAGGCAATATTCCTCAGATGGTAAAATGAGGATTTGACTACAGCTGACACTTGAGATTTCAGGGTCAAGTAGTCATCAAAAATAATGCTCAGATTCAGCACCTGATCTGAGGTTGTGAGCTGGACACCATCAAGCCATAGGCCAGACACTTGCCCAACCCCCAAACCCACCATGGGGTGACCCAGGTCCACAACCAATACCTCAGTCCTATCCGGATTTAATCTAAGCCAACTAGAGCCCATCTAGTCATTGATTTCAGAAAGGCAGTTATTTAGCACAGAGACAGCATCAACCTATCCTGGCACAAAGGACATATACAGCTGAGTATCATCTGCATAGCAGTGAAAACTCAAGCCATATCACCTGATGATATCTTCCAATAGTAGTATGTACACTGCAAACAACATGGGCACCAATATGGAGCCCTGCAGCACCTACAGCACCTACAGGAAAGGGGGAGGGCATCAGAGGAATAAATTCGAGTGACCACCCTCTGAGATCTGCCTGTGAGGAAAGATTGAACCCAACTGAGGACTGTGCCTGACAATCCCCAAAGGAACTGCAGGGTCTCCAAAAGCACTCCATGGACCACAGTGTCAGAAGCTGCTGAGAGACCGAGAAGGACCAAGATGGTACAAGCCTTTCAATCTCTTTCCATTAGGAGATCATTTTGTACCTGAACAAGGGCAGTCTCCATGCTATGCCATTTCCTAAAACCATGCTGGTGATCTTCATAGACATTGTGAGTTACAAGGTGATCATCCATCTGCAATGCAACCACCTTCTCAATAACTTTCCCCACAAAGGGAAGTTTTGAGACAGGTCGGTAGTTAGCTGGATCGTCGGGATCCAAGGAAGGTTTTTTTAAGGAGTGGTCGAATGACTACCTCCTTTAAGGGATCCAGAAAGATCTCCTCTTCCAAGGATCTCCATACTATTTCAGCTAGGATCAGGCAGATAACATCTACACATCCCACTAAAAGGGGGGTAGGGCCCGGATCCAAACTACAAGAGGTCGGGCGCAAAGTCTGAACAATCTTCACAATGTCCATGAATTCTGGTCGGCTGAAATCTGTCCAGACAAACCAAGTGCTCTCCACCTCCCATTGACCTCCCCAACCCCTCATAGAGAAAGCAGGACCAATTCCAGACCTGATGCCGGCAACCTTATCTGCGAAGAACCGAGCTAGCTCATCACACTTATTCTGTGAAAAAACTCTTCTGGACTGGAGAGAGATTGGATTGCACAATCTGTCAATGGTTTGAAACAGTTGAGCCTGTCGATTCTGCACAGCAGAAATCTCCCTGGACAGGAACTCTGCCTTCTTATGGGTGATTTCTGATTGATGGTCATTATAATGTTCTACCAATCTAAGCCTGTCAGCATCCAGGTCGGACTTCCAGATTACAGATTTGTTTCCTAGGGTTGAAATATAGGTTAATATTCTCCTCCTCCAAGAGTCCAAATGGGTAGTACTTTTTTAATCCTTTGGTAAATATTGTCCATTGAAAATGTGGAGCAATACACGAAGATGAGCAATACAGGAAGAAGAAATTCTATCAGACTTCCAATAATTTCTTTTTCTGTTTGCTTCAGTATTGTCAGACGGACCACACCAAGAGTCATTGTTGCTCTTCTAGAGAATATTGTCCAGTCTATGGAATCTAAATTTATAAGAGACTGGAAGATTTCAGAAAACTGGTCTTGTTAAAAATTACAGTTGAATTTTGTTATAATTGGGTAAAATCATACACCAGATCAATCATTTCCAGTTCTCCTACACAATCATTTTTTTTTCCAGTGAGAATATTTCCCACAAATAGCATCACAATAACCTACACTACAAGAAGCAAGTACAAGACACAAGAAGAAGGCATCTTAACCAGACTGTGAATCACTACAGAGCCTTGGAAAAAATGTGAATGCTCAACCCCACAGGAAGGTAAGATGATCATTTTGTTTATTTATATTCAAAATATCCAAAAGGATCAGTTGGTGTCACTAATATGACGTGTTTTGGGTAACTATTTTTTTACTGTGTCACAATAGGCATTTACTGAGGGACTTGGGGCCTCAGAACACAGAGGTCACTAACATTGCAAGCAGCAGTTATAGCTTCTTAAAGCTATAGATGTGCCACAGATCCCTAGTTGTTGAGTATATATACCCATTGTTAATGATTGCCCATTAACAGTGTTGGACTAACAGAAAAATAAATTCAAGTCAGTCTGATTGACTTTCTTCTGTCTATGGTGCTTAGATCCCAGAACTAGCTAACATATTTAGCTGATCTACTTGCAATCATACCATCAAATGGCAACACTACTGATCACACCAGCATATTCAGATATGTTGGATTCTGGCTTGATGTGTCGCTTACATACAGAAGGCCCATTGATCACATCTGAGCAACTGTAGGGCCCAAGCCTCATTTTCTGTACTGGTATAAACCCCACCTCAGTGTTGTCAAGAGGAAGCAGGTAGTCTCCCATTTCCTGCTCCCTTCCACATACTATGGAGACATCATGAGCTGTTGTGCAAACAAAACTACTCTGCTATCCCTGGATCATTTGTACTACAAGTTGTGCAGGTTTATCCCCCTGCAGATGGTCTACCCATCATTGTCAGCTGTCTGACCAGCTTAACTGATGAAGTACCTAAATTGGTTTTGACTACCACTGACTTTCTTTGTTGTACAATTGCAGTCAAGGAAAAGCCCCTTATTATCTCATCACCCACCTCACAAAGGCAAACAGTGCATGCTAACTCCATTCAAAACAGCACTCACTATACATTAACAATTCCCAGGATTAAGCATGAAGCTGGAAGAAAGGTCTTTGAATTTGCAGCACCCTACACCTGACTTGCAAGGGATCAGTTCAGCCTTTCCAGACAACTTAGAACTCCTTATATATGTTTTGGTCCAAAATCCCCCTCTACATGACCATGATCATGTTACCTATGAATATTCATGCTCTTTTTTGCTTTGACCTCATTTTGTTAGCTTATTTTGATTAATGTTTAGATGTACTTACCTTTACAATTTTTCCTGTGTATATGTAGCCTATATGTACTGTAACTATTTCTGCCAGACAGTGCTAACCAGCTGACTGTTGCTATTCTTCTCAAAAATCCCATGAAAAGGGTTGGTCCAGCTGGATAAATTTCAGCTATCTTCTCCAGTAACTAGTTTTCTTTTTTTTTGCAATTGAATATACTTTATTGATTTTATACAAGGATACAAAAAATACAACAACCAGAAAATAACATTAACCACATGAACAAAACTAACAACAAAACACTATTAAAATTATGCAACCTTTCTTACCACCCTCTAATATCCCCTTCCCTGGTTCCACCCCTACATCTCAGTAAAATGCTATGCTCGTCCAAACACTGTACCAGATCAGGAAATAACTTGCTAGACAGTTTCCAGAAAATTGTACACCAGGGAGGGATATTCAGTGCCAACATTATTAACTCTGGAAGTGTGTGTAAAAAGAGGTCCAGCAATCTTGAAACCTAGTCCAAGTACCATTGGCTAAGGCTACCATCCATTCAGCATTGAACGTATTCAAGAATTCCTGGAACCATTCAGAAAAGGAAGGTGATCAATCTCCTCTCCAATTTCTCAAAATGAGGAGTTTAGAGACTGATGATATTAAAGCCATTTAGGCATTCCTTTTTTTTTGATAGAATTCCCAAATAGCCCCCCAGGAGACAGACTTCTGCCATAAAAAAAATTTGATATATCAAAGAAAGGGGACATGCCCTCAAAAATCGAATGCCAAAATGATTTATTCTGGGGGCAGGATCAAAGTTTGTGCTTTAAAGTGCCTGCTTCAACATTACAGGACTCACAGATAGGAGAGGATATCTTACCCATATGCTGTATGATGGGTGTGTAATATACAATATGTAATGTATTAAATTGAACTAGCATTAGCCTTTCTTGTTTTATATATCAATAAATGTCAAGCCAAATTGTTTGCCTATAAGGAGCAGGTTAGGTTATAGTTAATGAGTTTTTCCAGTAATGGGCCTCTGGCAAATATCTGTCCCAAGCAAGGTGGCATATCTCTTTATAAATGTTAGCAATTGATCTACCTTTGAGAGATAATGAGATCAACTTGCCTAAAAGTTCACCCACCAAACATCTCCAAGGAGCAGCTCCAAGGAAACAAGAGATACAATGCCTAAGCTGAGTGATCTTAAAATAGTCTGAAGAATTATTTGAGAATGTCCCCATTATTTTGGCCACTGACATAAGTCTGTCCCCTGAGCAAACATCACTTAGGACATTGATTGCAAGGCTCACCCACATGCCTGGGGATAATTGGAAGACCAGCAATACAGAATTTTAAGTTATTGTACAGTGGTTGAGACAAATCTTTGATATAGGGTAAGCTGAAGTCTCTACAAAATTCAACATGGGCCATAACATCCCATCCTAGAGGGGTTTCCTGTAATTCTTTAGGTAAGTAAATTCTCTGTGTGTAGAGCAATGAAGTTAAGGAACATTTGTTCTTACCTGCTAGTGCCTGTTCAATTGTTAGCCAGCTTGGGAAAGAGTCCCCTTAGATATTATCCGATAACCACTGAAAACATCTGGCACCATGAATTGCCAGGTAATAGTAGTATATGTCTGGAAGTTGTAACCCTCCTGAACCTCACAATTGACATAGTTTCACATAAGATCTTCTAGGGGTCTTCCCAAGCAAAAAAAGTTGGAGCAGATGGCATGTTACTTATGTAACCAACTTTTAGGTAAAAAAATATTCATCTTATTGAAAGGGTAGGATAACCTTGGTAAGACCACCATTTTTAATGTTACTTACTCTTCCCCAGAGTGACAAAGGTAACTGTTGGTTTGACTAGTTGATAACAGGTAACTGTTACCAACTAGTTAGGTCTTCTTCTAATTTCTTCTCCAGGGGGCCCACATTTAAAGATTTAAGTTGTGACACTTCCTTAGATATCTTAATACTCAGATATGTCAGGGACTTAGTCTCCCATTGCATCTCCAGATTTAGTAATTCCCATTTAACACAATGGAGAAAGTGGGTATACCACAGTCTTAGTCCTGTTTAGCTTGTATCCTGAAAAGGAGCTAAATTGATCTACGATATTCAGCACTGCCTTCAGAGAATATTCCCAATTTGACAGATGTAGCAATATATCATCACCAAATGCTGATAACTTGTATTCACCCCCTGAAACTGAAATACCTGCTACTTCATTTACCAGATTTATCCTGTGAACCACTGGATCTAAATACAGATTAAAAAAGAATGAAGACAATGGATACCCTTGCCATGTTCCACTGGCCAGCCAGAACAGATCTGACAGTTCATTGTTACACAAAATTCTCTCTGAGGGGTACTAATAAAACACTCTTATCCTGCCAAAAAAGTCCAAGGGAAATACATACCTTTGATGGGCTTTGAACAGATAGGTCCAGGACACCTTATCAAAAACCTTCTCTGCATTTAGGGACATCAACAGAGCGCCTATGTCTCAGTCCCTGGATGCAGAGTAAAGATAAAATAATTTATGAAAATGGTCACCTGCACTGCAGCTAGCCATGAAACCTGCATGTTCTGGACCCAACAAAGCTGTCCAGACCCTGGCTAGGCAAGAGGTTAGTGTTTTAGCAAATATCTTGATCTCCGTATTTAACAATGATATAGGGCGATAATTTTCTACTAAGGTTGGATCTCTTCCAGGTTTTGGAAGAAGGACTATTCTGTCTTTGGTTGTAGTTATAGTACTTTTCAATAAGTCCTGTTGGTTGTTTGTTAATTTAGGGAGAGTAACATTATTCAAAAACTCTTTCCATACTTTCTGATTCAGAAAGATCCATGGATGGAGCTGAATACAGCTTCTGATAATACCTCTTAAAAATAGAGGCCATCTACTTAGCCTTACTAGGGAGGAATCTGTCAATGGATCTCTCACAGCCAAAACCCATTTTGACTCCCATTGCTTTTTTAAGCAGAGGGCCAAAAGTCTACCCGCTTTTTCCCTTTGCCCAATATAGGTGGTTTTAATTTGAGAGGAAGCTCTATCAACCATCTCTAGAAGTTGAGCTGAATATTTGGACTTTAATTGCACCAATTCCAACCTATCAACTTCAGAGGAGATTCCAGACAAGTGTTGTTCTAGGCAACGTATTTGGTGAAGTCAATCATCAGCCTGCACCTTTTGTTTCCTTTTATGGATGGCGGCCAGCCTAATAAATTGCCCCCTCCAAATACTCTTGACAGTGGCCCACAATGTGTCTATGGCTGTAATAGAGTTTAGGTTCAGTTGGATTGATTCTTGTAGGAAGGCCTTAAAATGGGCTATCAGGGCCTGGTCTTTCAATAGAAAAGTATTTAAAGACAAGGTGTGTGGATGGAGGGTGACATGGGGAACGTCCATCGTTAATTCTATAGGTGAGTGGTCAGCTATGACCCTAGCATGTATCTTATTGTCCAATATATAGGGTAACAACTTTTGACTTACCAAAACAAAAATATCTAACCTTCAATAAACACTGTGTGCTGCTGAATAAAATGTATAGGAGCAGACTAGGTGGGCCAAGCGGTCCTTATCTGCCGACAAAGTCATTGTTTTTATGTTTCTATGTATAGTCTTTGGCACAAGGATTTAAAAGGGACAACGGATCTACTAGGCCGAAATGGTCTGCAAATTCCCTTAAGGACCTTTGCACTGGGGATAACCCTGCTCTTACTCTATATGATCTATCTAGGTAATTGGAAAAGGTTAAATTCCAGTCACCCCCTAATAACATGGGGAGATGGCTAAAGGGGGTCAATGCAGAAGCCAACTGTGGAAAAAAAGTAGGCGAGTCCATGTTGGGACCATAGATCCTGTCAAGCCCCAGCTCAAAATTCCCCACCTTGCCATGAATAAAGAGATACAGTATCTACCAACAGGGTCTTTTATTTCCTTCAATGACACCCAGGGAAGAGCTTTAGCAATTAAGATTGCCACCCTTCAATGTCATGGGCTGTTACCTGCCCCTATTGCTTTACCCACCCATAGTTTGCAGAGATTATCAACCTGTAAGTTTGGGAGATGTGTTTCTTGCACAAATGCAATATGGGGAGAATACTTACTTAAGTACTTCAATATCAAGTATTTTTCCTCGTTATCCCTCCCTCCTCTAACATTTTAAGTAATCACTCTAATATAACCTGCCATACCTATTATTTGGGTTTGTAAACCTTTCTTACTACTAAGCAGAGGTGCAGGAGTGGTATCCCCCCCAAAAAATGCCCTCCCACTTCCCCTACCCCTCCTCTAATCTCCCCTCTATAAATGCATAAACACTGTGTAAAGCAACCCCAAAATGTTATATACATACCAACCCTGGGCCGCAAGCCCCCTCCAAATGTTAAGGTCCATGACAGTCCAAGGGGAGCTTTGCTACAATCTCTGTCAATAAAGGTTATGATGAATTTTGCCCCAATCTTAAACAGCCCAGGAACTTCTCAAGCCCCCTCCCCCCAAGCCCAGCCAAAATCATACCAAAGTAAGACATCTCTAAAACATAGTACTTTTATGTTCCCTTAGTGATCCAACTTCCAACCCCACCATAAAAAATGGCACTAGTTACTACTGGAAGCAGAAAATGCACAGCTCCCAAAAACAGGAAAGAAAAAGAACTGGTCTTAGACATCATTTTAAACAGAAGTTACCAAACTTGGATTAATCTGACTTTAGCCAGATAACTTTGGCAGAGTCAGAAAAAATAACTAGTTCTGGCTCTTAGTGACAGTTGTATTAAATCCTAAACTGTTCCCACAGCAATTATTGAATGAAAAACAGTGGAACGGTTTTAACATGAGAGGAATAACAATAACAGCCCCCTCCATAAGTTTAACACTAGTGCTCTAGTTTCCTGACAGATAATCAGTTACAGAAGATATTTAAAATCAGTCTTTGTTCTGTTGGTGTCCATGTGATGGCATCCTTGAAATACAAAAACAACCTAACAAGAGTCCAATAACCCGTGTTTCCATAAGGGCTCAAATCTTCTGGAAGGTCTGCCATCTCATAAAAAAGACAAACTTGAATAACGAAGAGCTTAACCCAGTTTGAGTCCTCTCTCCCTTAACAGATGAAAGGGTACCCAATATTGCAATGTCCTGCAGTGCACATTCCCAATACAAGGCAATTTAGCAACATAGTCATAGTCCAGAATAAACACATATGCTGGATAACATTTCCCATTATCAAATGTCTGCTGAAGAACAAAGAAAAAATTAGTAATCTATTGATGACAGTACCTCTCCAACATTTGAACTGGTTCAGGAACTCAGTGGAAGGATGGATCAAATGCGGCAGATCATCATAGTTCGAACTTTGTGGTGTTAAATTGTAATACGCCTAGATGAAAATAAAGCCTAACTTCCCCCATCGCTCTTAGAGGGATAT
Organism: Neoceratodus forsteri; assembly: GCA_016271365.2. Classification (NCBI taxonomy): domain Eukaryota; kingdom Metazoa; phylum Chordata; order Ceratodontiformes; family Ceratodontidae; genus Neoceratodus; species Neoceratodus forsteri. Next base: position 209,187,251 of record CM057451.1, read on the forward strand.
CATGAATAAGAAGTTTGGGGCATGCAGGTCTAGGTATAACAAAAGAAAACTTCTACTGCCATGAAGTTTCTGTCATGAAATAACTATCCAGTCGAGGAGACAAACCGAGTATTGGAGAAGAGTCACTCCGGTTAATGCAGCTCATAATCCTTGGACAAAATTTGCGATGCAGGATCCCATATTGCAGCAAATAGTCGGGACCAATGTAGAAAACTGTCAACCATTATTTTTTTACCAATGAGACTTGGGGAACAATTTAGTTAGCTCCTACTGTGCCTGATTGCATCTGGAAACAAACTTCGGCTTAGTGTGCTACTCCTAGTTAAACAATGTTCCATGATCTGCTGAATCATAACCCCAGATGGGGTAGTCACTTCTAGTCTTGCAGGATACAGCAGCGGATGCCTTATTTGGGCTGCCAGAGCTTCAAGGGGATAGGGTGTCAGCCAGCTCTGGCAGTACAATCCTTCTGAGTCAGGTTCAGCTTCTGTTCGGCCGAATGTAGTCCAACAAATTTACGAACCTCCTTTAAAGTATGGACCCTATCTAGAAAGTTCTGGAGCTAAAAAATTATAGGACAAGGGGATTTACCTGACTTGGCTTGGCATGGAGAGCCCAGTGAGCCTTTTCGATAATATAATGAGGGCCGTTTGGACAGGGTACAACCACTTTGGCGCAAAACTTCTGTAAATATTCCACTGTGTTTGCCTCCCTCCTCCTCACCTTCTGGTAGTCTGATTAGCATGAGGTTATTCCTCTGATTATGACCCTCAAGCTTGTCTACCTTCTCCTTGAGTTGCCAATAGTTCCTTTTAAAGAGATCAACTTGGGTTCAGTTTTGTTCATGGCGATCCTCGAGTGATGAGATCCGTGCCTCTGAATCTGTGACCCACATCATTAGATCCCTTAAAGCAGGTTTTATTTCTGCTGCTCCCATGGTGGAGTGACTAGGGCACTGGCATACGATACAGTTGGGAGACCTGGGGCCATGGTTCAGTTCCCCCTCCGAGGTTTCCCCAGATGCAACTTTTGCCGACATGTTTTTCTTTTTATATCAAACTCCCCCACCGAGTTTGTCCCCATCCCTGAGGTCCTCCCCCCGGAGCTTGTTATTTAAGTTCTGGGGGGCAGGTGAAGCCCCCTCAAAAAAACATACAGACCCATTGTTGTCAATGGGCAAGATGCGCAGTACAGGTTGGTGTTTTGCCCGACTGTTTTTGTGCTGTGCTGTTTCGCTGTGACATTTTCAGCCACACGGTTTTATCATACTAGAATTCATACTAGGAATAATAGATGCACAGAAGGCAGCAGCCCATATAAGTACATCTCCAATAACCTGTAAACATTTATGCATGATTCAATAGATATTTGTCAAGGTTAGTTTTAAAGGTGTCCTGGTTGTTTGTATCTAAAAGAGATGTAGGTAGGGCATTCCATATAGGGATAATCATACAGAAGTATGACCCCGTGCCAGACATACCAAGGTTCCAGGGAATTTTAAGCCTAATGTTTGATTTCTTTACTTTCTAAGCATTGTGATTCAACCCTAATAGATACACTAACACAGTTTTTTTTATTTCCCTACATTTTGAAACAAACATAAAACAACTGATACCTTTAACTTAGCTTTTCTTACACCACATGAAAAACACTGCATATTGATTCTCCCTGTACCATTTCCATTGCTGAAGGTTCCTGTCAGCCACTGGCGAAGCAGCTTATCATCGCACACACTGCATCAGACCTGTACTAGACATCGCAAGTGTCACTGCTACTAGGGTTAAAAATGTAGTTCTATTTTAAACTCCTGTATGTGTGCCTCAGTAATGCACCTGTCACTGAACAGAATAATCTGACATTTTGCTCATCGTAGGTTCTCAGGCCCACAAATTATGGATCCTGAAAATGTGGTAATGATCAGTTCAGTAGTTAAAAAATTCTAGATGCCTGAAGTATTAATGTATGTAATAATAATATATAATAAGATTTAGTTGGTGTCAGCATGGCCAATCATGCCTTCTATGTTGTTACTTGTATCTTTGTTTCTTTTTTTAGTGGCACTTACTTTCTCACTGGTCTTACTGTTATAGTTGCAGTTATATGAGGACCACATTCAGCATCAGTTTTATGGATTTTGTTTTTTGTTGTCATTTTTTTTTTGATTTTGTATACAGTGCCCGCAGGGAGGGCTTTGATGTGTGGGCACTGCTTTTCAGTAATGCTTCCTACACTGTACACAGTGGTTCAAGTCCACCAAACCACTCACCAAACTCACTTAAAGTCCTCCCCTCCATGTCACTATTATTTTTTTATTCTCTGGTGGTCTGGGTTTGTCATCGAACCTGTCAAGTAGTCAGGGGAAGAGGGCAAGATTTTTTTTTATTCCCTGATGGTAAGGTTGGGCATCAGATCCATGAGGTAGTTTGGAGTAAGCAGACATATAGTTCATTCCCTGATGGGCTGGGTTGGGCATTAGACCCATAAGGTAATTTGGAGGAGGGAGATGGGTTTATTTTATTCCATGACTGGCCTGGTTGGGCACCACACCTGTCGGGTGGTTGGGGGAGAGGGCCAGATGTTTTTTATTCCCTGATGAGTAAGGTTGGACTTCATACCTGTCACACAGTTTTAGGTGAGGGAGAGCATTTTTTTTTTAATTCCCTGATGGGCCAGGTTGGGTTTAGGATTAGTCAGGTTATTGAGGGGAAGTGGGACAACTTTCTTTTCTTTCCATGAAAGACTGGAGTGGAAGAGGAGGGACTGATGTATTTTATTCTCCAGCAGATTTTGTTGGACACTGGGCCCATTAGGTTGTTGGTGGGAGTGGAGACAGACTTTATTCCCTGATTAGCCAAGTTGAGCACTGGACCCATTAGATACATAGTTATGGAAGGGGACAGATTTTTTTTATTCTCTGATGGGCGAGGTTGGGCAGTTTTTATTCCCTGAAGGGCCAGGTTGGGCAGTTTTAATTCTCTGATGGGCCAGGTTGGGCACTTTTTATTTGATGATGGGCCAGGTTGGGCACTGGATCATTCAGCAGGGCAGCAGGCTGTGTAAGAATGTGCATGACAGTGGGGTCCCTATGTGCATGTGCGGTAGTGCTGTGTGGAAAAAAAAAATATTCTGCCAGGAGAGTTTGCACAAAAGACAGACTTTTGCTTCCATGAAAGTTTGGGAATCATTTTGGCAACTTTTGCAGAAATTCTGACTTAGAACAGTGGGATAAATCTATTAACTGTTGATTAATGTATTAAACTGCTGAACATAAAATTCTGCAGAACTGATCACCATCAGAGGTCAGTTCTGTGAGAAATCCTTTTGGCAGTTTAAAACATGAATTTGCAATTTGTACATTCATTCCCCAGTTGAGAGAATCACTGAACTGTGGAATGAATGCATGAATTGCCCCTCCCTGGCATCTACTGCACCCCCCTCACTATCCCCAGTCACCCATAATATAATAAAATAGATTCTCCCTGGTGTCTAGCAGACCCCCTCCCAGACCCGCTCCCTGTTCCTGAGTACCTATACAGTAATAAAATAACATTTCCCTGGTGTCTAGCTGACCCCCCTCTTCCTATTTCAGAGCACCCGTATAGTAATAAAATAACATTTACCTGGTGTCAAGCAAACCCCCTTCCCCATCCCTGAGTGCCAGTGTAGTCATAAAACAAAATTTCCCTGGTGTTTGGTGGCCCCCCCCCATCCCTGAGTGCCCGCATAGTAATGAAATAGCTTTTCCACAGTGTCTAGCGGACCACCCATCTCTATCCCGAGTGCCCATATAATAATCAAATAGCTTTTCCCAGGTGTCTAACTGACCCCCCTATCCCCAAACACCTGTATAATAAAGTAGCATTTCCCTTGTGTCTAGTTGACCCCCTCTCCCTATCTCTGCATGCCTGTATAGTAATAAAATAGATGTTCCCAGGTGTCTAGTGGACCCCTCCCTATCCTCTAGTGCCCGTATAGTAGTAAAACATCATTTTCCTGGTGCCTAGCTTACCCCACCCATCCCCAAGCACTCATGTAGTAATCAAATAGATTTTCCCTTATGCCTAACATACTAACATTCTAAAATGCCAGCAGAATAGGCCTAATGGTCTTTCGCGTCTGCTCATTTGGTCAGCCCTCACCCTGGGAGCTGACCTTGCTGCCCCCCTCGCCTTCTCTGGCTTCTCCCTTCCCAGTTCCGGATATTCTGGCTGCATTGAATTTTGCTTCCAGAACCCTTCCCCTGTACCTGTACCACCCCCTCTTGAACCTCTCCACTGCCTCTGCCTCCACCAGCCCCCTAGGCAGCACATTCCATGGCTCCACCACCCCCTCAGTGAAGTAGCACCTCCTCCTTTCTCCCCTGAATCTTCCCCCCTCCAGCTTCCACCCATGCCCTCTAGTAGCCCCCTGCTCCTTCCTTCGAAGCACCCTGACTGTTCCTCCCTATTTACCCCCTTCATGTACCTGAAGACCTCATCATGTTCCCCCGGTCCCTTCTCTCTTCCAATGTGTACATATTTAGCTCTTCGAGCCTCTCCTCATAGGTCCTGTCCCCCAAGCCCCAAATCATTTTGGTTGCCCTCCTCTGGACCTTCTCCAGGAGTTTAATGTCCCTCTTTAAGTGTGTCCTCTAAAACTGCACGCAGTACTCGAGGTGTGGCCTCACCAAGCAGTTATACAGAAGTAGTATCACTTCTCTCCTTCTGGAGGTGATCCCCCTAGCGATGCATCCCAGCATCCTGTTGGCCTTGGCTACTGCTCTCCTACAAGTCTCCGAGTTGATCATCTTGACATCCATCACCACCCCCAGGTCCCTCTCAGCCATCGAGACTTGTAGCATTTCCCCCCCCCCCGGGTATACACTTGGCCTGGGTTTCTGGCCCCCAGGTGCAGTACTTTGCATTTCCCTGCATTGAACCTCAGCTTCCACTTTCTAGACCACCTAGCCTAGCACACCCTCCACCCTGGCAGGTTGTGCCTCACCAGCCTGCTCCCACCTCTACCCATCCCAAGCCAGCCACTGCACAGCCCTCCATTCTCCACCACGGCCAGCCAGCAACTGCGCTGTCAATGAGTGCATACTGTAACAGCTGTTTGTAGAGTACCTGTTCATTGAGAGCTCAGTCGGTGGCTGACCATGGTGGAGAGTGGAGGCTATGCCAGTTGCTGGATCTTGGAACAGTAGAGGGCAGCAAGGTGGTGGAGCACTACCTGCTGGGGTGAGGGGTCCGCTAGACACCAGGGAAAAGCTATTTGATTATTATACAGGTGCTCTAGAACAGGGAGGAGGGGTCTGCTAGACACCAGGGAAATGTTACTTTATTACTATACAGGTGCTCAGGGATGGGGAGGGAGATCCACAAAATGTCAGGGAAATGTTATTTTATTACAATATGGATGCTTAGGGATGGGGAGGGGAGTTCACTAGACACCAACAAAGTCTTATATTATTACTAAATGGGCACTTAGGGATAGGCAGGGGGATCTGCTAGACACCAGGGAAAAGCTATTTGATTACTATGCTCAGGGACAGGGATGAGGGATCTGCTAGACACCATGGAAATGTTAATTTATTACTTTGAAAAAGCTCCACATGAGTGAAACACATCAGGTGATGTACCTGAATGTACCCAGAATGAGAAGGGGGGATGGGTTCTGAAAAGGAGCTCCTTTAGTACCTTGATATGCTCTGCATGCAAGTTTGTGTATCAGCACGTTATCAGCGGAATAAAACTGAGCACTGTTTTGGACTAAAGAGAGGTATGCATCCTTCATTTTCCAATGTTTAAACCCACAGAAACTTTATAAAATCAGCCTAACCTGTGAAGAGGTGCCTGCTAATTCTTGCACTTTGATTAACTGAACTCTAACAAGGCACTGCATTGTCCTAGGTGCTGCTCCTAAATTGCACTCTAGTAACCATAACTTTGCATGATTCAGCCTGGCCCTTGGGACAAATAAGCCCTCATCAAAGGCTGAAATCTTAGATTTCAGAAGGTCAGATTTCACTCAGATGAGGGAGTTGGTCTGGGACAAGTTAGTCAGAGTGTACGGGGGGCTGTCAGGGATGTGAAGAAAAGATGGGGGGCAATCAAGGGGCCATTCTTGAGGCAACAAAGTCTTGCATGAGAACAGTTATCAACAGAAAATGGTACAAGAGGTCAATACAGTTCTTTAGAAATGTCAAGAAAACTGTGAGAGTCAAAAAGAAGCCTTTCTTCAAGTACTGTACAAGGAGAAACAAAAGAAGGAAGAACGGGGAGAGTACCTAATGAGAACAAGGGAACCCAAAGGGGCAGTCAGAGAAGCAAAGGCAGACACACAGCTGCATATTCTGGATGGGGTCAAGGGCGGGGAAAAAACAGTTCTTTAGATATATTAGGGAAAAAAGTAGGACGGGGATGAGGAATTGTTCAGTTAACAGGGAGAGGTAAGGTAAATGAGGTGGATGTCAGAAAACAGCATGTCTTTACCAGTGAAAGGGTTTAGAAAGGGCTAGCAGCCATAAAGGTAGATGAGCACCAGGGCCAGATGAGATGCATCCAAGGTGCTCAAGGAAATGGCAATGGAAATAAATGAACCCCTGGTGGTGCTGTTCAATAGCTCAGTTCAGTCAGGGTTGCTCCAAAGACTGGAGGGTAGCAGATGTAGTCCTGTCCATAAAGGGGGGCAAGGAGTAACTGAGTAACTACAGATCTGTCAGTCTTACCTCTACTGTGGGAAAACTGATGGAGACACTAGTCAAAGAGGACCTCTTAAACTACCTGGAGAGTAATAGACTCCAAGATAGCAAACAGCAGGAGTTCATGGCTGAAAGATCTTGTCAGACATACCTGAAAGTATTTTTGACTGGGTAATGAGAATAGTGGATCTGGGCCATACTGGGGATCTACTCTACTTTCATTTTAGCAAGGCTTTCAACTTGTTGCCACATATAAGGCTGCTGAAGAAGCTAGAGGACCTCAGTACAGTGAAAGATAGTTATATGATTGAGAAACTGGTTGGAAGAAAGACAGCAGAAGAGTGTGGTTAACACAGTCAAATCAGAAGAGACTCAGGGGGAGTCACCAGTGGGGTGCCACAATGATCATTCTAGGGTCCAGTCCTTTTCAGTATGTTCATTAACAACATGGGAGAAGAAATCCAGGGCAATATGTGTATCTTTGCAGACAACACTAAGTTCTGTGGCAGAGTAGATAGCAAGGAAGGGGTTAAAAAGATACAGAGTGACTTGTAAAAGCTAGAGAGGTGGTCAGAGGTTCAACAATTGAAATTCAGTTCCAAAAAGTACAGGGTGATGCACATAGGGAACAGGAACTCAACAACAGAGTACTGGATGGGAGGAGTAAAGCTCTGCCCAACCTCTGAGGAAGGAGACATAGAAACATAGAAACATAGAAGTTGACGGCATACAAGGACCACAAGGCCCATCCAGTCTGCTCATTTTTTCTACTTTATGAATGTGCCATGGGCCTGTACTCTGTCAATGGCCTATTTATTCATACTCATCTGTATTGCTCCCTTATACCTATCTCATGCCTATTTGAAGCTCTGCACTGTATTCATATCCACCACTTCCTGAGGTATGCCATTCCATGCATCCACCACCCTTTCTTTGAAAAAGAACTTCCTCACATTCCCCCTGAATTGGCCTCTCTCTAATCTCATGCTGCGTCCTCTTGTTCTGCTATTTTTCTTATATTGAAACATGTTTGACTCTTTCACCTTGTTAATGCCCTTAAGATGTTTGAATGTTTAGATCATATCACCTCTTTCCCTCCTTTGCTCTAGGGTATACATATTGAGCTCCATTAATCTGTTCTCATATGTTTTCTGATGCAGTCCCTGCACCACTATGGTTGCCCTTCTCTGGACTGCCTCCATTTTGTTAATGTCCTTGTGCAGGTGTGGCCTCCAGTACTGCATGCAGTACTCCATATGGGGCCTAACCAGTGTCTTGTAAAGAGGGATCATTACCTCCTTCTTACGACTTGTGATATCCCTACTAATACACCCCAGCATCCCCTCTAGACTTACCTACTGCTTTAGTGGCCTGCTTGGATGATTTCAGGTTATCTGTGATGATGATGATGCCGAAGTGTCTTTCTTCCCTTTTGATTGCCAGCAACTCCCCTCACAACCTATAGGTGGCTTCAGGGTTTCTCTTCCCAATGTGCATGATCACACAGATTACACAGAAATGTGATGGCAGAGAAAGGCCCCATGGCCCCTTTAATCTGCCCAACACCCTACCTCCCCCCCTTCTGGTATGCTTCCACCCTCTTTTTCCAACCCCTTAAATCAATCGCAAGCCCTCTTGAACCCCTCCACCATTTCAGCTGCCACTACCTCCTCTGGCAGCTTGTTCCAGGCCTCCACCACCCTCTCCATGAAAAACTGCCCCCAGACATTACCTCTGTATTGCCCATCTTCCAGTTTGAGGCTATGTCCCTTCATGTTCACTCCCTTCTTCAATTTAAACAAGCTACCACCCTCCACCTTATTTATTCCCTTCAGATACTTAAAAGTTTCAATCATGTCCCCCCCTCCCTCCTAATCTCCAGAGGGTACAAATTCAGCCCTGTCAATCTTTGCTCATAGGGTACATCCTGCATCCCTCATACCATTTTGGTTGCCCTTCTCTGTGCCCTCTCAATCAACTCAATATCTCTGCATAGGTGAGGCCTCAAGAATTGCACTCCATACTCCAGATGCGGCCTGACCATGGTTCTGTATAATGGCATTAGCATCTCCCTCTTCTTGCTAGTAAAACCCCTCACTATGCATGCCAACATACCATTTGCCTTTCCAGCCTCCCAACTGCACTGACTGCCCACCTTAAGGTCGCACGACACCATAATCCCCAGGTCCCTTTCTGTTTCCTTCTCCTTAATCATCACCCCCCAAGGGAGTAAGTTTCCCTTCTATTTCTCCTCCCCAGGTGCATCACCGAGCACTTTTGTGCATTGAACTTCAATTTCCATGTATCAGACCACCTCGCCAACATCTCCAGGTCCCACCTCATGGCTTGCACCCCACTAGATGAATCCACTCTATAGCAGACCTTTGTATCATCTGCGAACAGGCACACCAGTCCCTCCAGACCCTCCACTAGATCACTAACATAGATGATCTTGCACTCCTTTCCATTAAACCCTATTTGTCACTCTTCTGACCATTTTTCCAGTCTACGGTTAATCATCAATTGCTCCCTAAAACAATCAAAGCAGTGTAACAAGACTACAGTAAGGCAAATGGGATATATAGTAAGGGTACTGACAGTAGAAGGAAGGAGGTATTACTACCTCTATATAGATTACTGGTAGAGCCCCGCCTTGAGTACTGTGCCCAGTTCTGGAGTCCTCACCTAAGGAAAGATAAGAAAAGGCTGCAGACAGTGCAGTATAGGGTGACCAAAATGATTCAAGACCAAAAAGAATGATCTTACAAGGATCAGTTAAAGGTACTGAACATGTACTCACTGAAGGCCAGGCAAGAGAGAGAAGACATGATAGAGTCTTTCAAGTTCCTGAAAGGAATGAAAAAGGTAAACAGCAAGGAATTATATTTAATATAAGCAGTGGATCAAGAACATGGAGGGCACAAATGGAAACTGAATAAGGGGAGATTCAAAAAGAAAGTGAGAATGCTTTATTTTACAGAAAGGGTGGTGGAGCTGTGGAACAATCTAACAGCTGATGTGGTGGGTACCAAAACTATCAATGGTTTCAAACACGGCTGGGACAAAGTGATGGGCTTACTGGTTGCTCACAGTGAGTAGGGCGGGAAGCACAGGGTTCCCACCTGTAAGGTTTTTTACCTGGTGATCAGGTTTTCAGGGTCCCTATCAGGTAATCCAGTTTTGCTCAGTGATAGTCAGCTTTTTGAGCCATTTTGAGTGCTCACATATCTTTGAAACAGATTTTGTTATATTCATTGTTTTAGCTGCATTTCCAGGTTACAAACAAGTTTTGTTGTCAATATAGTCCTTTCTTTGTAAAAGCAGTCAAGCTGGAGTTGTAAATGATGGCCATTAACACCATTAGCAGATACTTAATTTAATCTTTTCCACAGTGCGTCTCCAAAGCAGAACAGCAGCAAAGTTGCACAAAAAGTCTGACCCTGCTTTTTGTAACAGTAAAGGATTCAGTTATACTAACATACTAAAATGCCAGAAGAATAGGCCTAACGATCTTTTGTGTCTGCTCATTTGTTCAGCCCCCACCCTGGGAGCTGACCCTGCTGCCCCCCTCACCCACTCTGGCTTCTCCCTTCCCAGTCCTGGATATCCTTGCTGCACTGGACTTTGCTACCAGTACCCTTCCCCAGTACCTGTCACACCCCTTCTTGAACCCCTCCACCATCTCTGCTTCCACCAGCCCCCTGGGAGTGCATTCCATGGCTCCAGCACCCTCTCAGTGAAGTAGCACCTACTCCTTTCTCCCCTGAATCTCCCCACCTCCAGCTTCCACCCAAGCCCTCTAGTTGCCCCCCTCCTTCCTTCAGAGTACCCTGACTGCTCCTCCCTTATTTACCCCCTTCATGTACCTGAAGACCTCTATCATGTCCCCCCGGTCCCTTCTCTCTTCCAATGTGTACATGTTTAGCTCTTCGAGCCTCTCCCCATAGGTCCTGCCCCCCAAGCTCCATATCATTTTGGTTACCCTCCTCTGGACCCTCTCCAGGAATTCAATATCCCTCTTTAAGTGTGGCCTCAAAAACTGCACGCAATATTCAAGGTGCGGCCTCACCAAGCAGTTATACAGAGGGAGTATCACTTCCCTTCTTCTGGAGGTGATCCCCCTAGCAATACATCCCAGCATCATGTTGGCTTTGCCGCTGCCCTCCTACAAATCTCTGAGTTGTTCATCTTGACATCCACCACCACCCCCAGGTCCCTCTCAGCCATTGAGACTTGTAGCATTTCCCCCCTAGGGTGTACACTTGGCCTGGGTTTCTGGCTCCCATGTGCAGTACCTTGCATTTCCCTGCATTAAACCTCAGTTTCCACTTTCTAGACCACCTTTCCAGAGCCTCCAGGTCCCCCTGTAGGGCCAACCTCCCCTCCTCCACATCCACCACCACCCCCCTCCCAGTTTTGAGTCATCCGCAAAGAGACTTATCTCACTCCTGATACACTTCCTTATGTCAGAGATGTAGGCATTGAACAGGAGGGGCCCAAAGACCAAACCCTGAGGGACCCCACTAATGACTCTCCTTGTGGATGAAACTATCCCGCCAACCACGACTCTCTGTGTCCGGTTCTGGAGTCAATTCCCTATCCATCTGATCATCTGGTTCCCCATCCCCATTTCCCCCAACTTATCCAACAGGCCAGCATGAGGAACAGAGTCAAACACCTTGCTGAAGTCAAGAAAGAGGACGTCCACCGGTCTACTCAGGTCCAAGGCACTCGTCACCCAGTCATAGAACTCCACAAGGTTTGTCTGACACTATTTCCCTGGGACGAATCCAAGCTGTCTATCATCCAGGCACCCCGACTTATCTTCCAATTTTATTTGCTGGTAAACTTTTTTCATTTCTAAAGAATTTAAGTATTTTGAAATGTTTGAAATTGTTTTTTATAAAGTAGTTGTTTCCTCTGGGAAAAAGTATGTTCACTTCTTTTGGCTTCAAAATAATATTCTGGACATGAAAAGGAATTGGATTCAGGAAAAATATAAAGTACACATCACAGAAAACCAGCAATTTGTTTTTCATATATAATTGTATACTATTTAAAGTATTTCCCTGTCCCCCACGATGTCTGTAAATGAGATTTTCTTTATCACTGCAAGTTTACCTGGTAAGAAAATTTCAGTGAATAAATAAATATCTAAGAAGAACCAAGAAAAGCAATATTAACAGGTACAGCATGTTAACATTTTTGTTGAATTGCTGTTCTAAGTGTTGTCTTTTACTGTTCCATTGAAGTCTGCACTGATCTAACAAATGGCTTTTGAGGGGGAGCAATGCGTGATCAGTCAGAAAAAGGGGGTAGGGCTAGGGGCGGAGTTTACGGTGTGGTTTGGTGTCCAGTTTTAGCCTCTTCCAAAGGTGGCAACCCTAGGGGAGCATGGGGTGGATAGTATGGGTTAGAACCCTGTATGGACAATAGGTCTCCAGTCTGTTAGGGTTTATTTGCAGACTGGATGGACCAGTGGTCTTTTTCTGCTATGACTGTCAATTTTTCTATTTTCCCATCTATTTGCAATTCTGTCATGCTAAACAACCATGTTTTGCCACTAACCTGAGGGTACTCAAGTGCTATATTCCCCGAATGTTTAGTCCTGAAAGATAATTGTTTGAGTAATAAGGCATGACAGGGTGAGTGTCATGGTGGGATAACAGCACACCTTGGGTGGGTCGAAGCAGGACGCAGAAGGTCAAGTACTTCCATCGCCCTAGGTGTGCTGTTATCCCACCACGACGCACACCCTAGAGTGCCTTATTAATATTATAATAAGGCTATAAAAAATCCGACAAGACTTTAATGATTAAGCAATGAACAGAAGAAACAAATCTGAATTTATAGCTTTATTATAATTAAAATAGACAGAAAATGGAGATAAAATAGTCCCTTCAAGAGCTTTACTGCATCCCTCCATATTTGCTTACACTGACTTTTTTATAGCCAATTCTATTACATTGAGCTTAGCAATATTTTTTATCTCATTTTTCACTTTGCAGACTTGTACACAATAATATTGACAGTCCCATTTAGTGTCCTTACAGACATCAATCATGCTACGGCAGAGGCATCCAAATGGTTATTTTCTGGGTGTGTTGTGAGGCATGCGGCATTGCTGAGTGCCTTCACGTCAACCCCTCAAGAAGTACAGTTACCCTACCACAGTGTACACCCTGGAGTGTCTTACTGAGATTATAAAATCAGTCCAAGAGGGTTTTTTTGGGGGGGGGGATGAAGGGGGTTAAGAAATGCACCATATCAAAAAACAAACATTTAGATGACTTTTTTAAAGTAGCCCCAGCACATCCCAGCACTGAAGTGCCATCATAGGTTCAAATATTATGTCCAGCAAAATACATGTATTTTTAATTAGCTTTTAAATCCTCTAGTTTTCCAACCCAACAATATTTACCCATTCCCTCACCTTTCGTTCTTTCTTTCTTCTTTATAATATTTTCTATCTTATTTTCTGTATTGCCAACATTCATGAGAATGTTTACTACAGATGGAATACAATAACTCAAACCTCTGCTCAGTTCTCCTGGCAAAATGTTTATTCCCATTAGCACACAACAGAAAGTCTCAGATGGAACCAGGGCTTTTGTTTTATCTGTAACAGGTTAAACAACACAGATTTCCCTAGTACGCAGGTGAGGATAGGAGGGGGGATTCATGGTCAGCAAAGAAACACCATTAATTAAAATTGTAAGTACTGCAGTACTTCATTTTTTAACTTATGTGTGAGTGTGTGTGTGTGTGTGTGTGCGCGCGCACATGTGGTTAAGAAGAGGATTATGAAGGCAAATAACATTTAATTATTATTTTTGTAAATTTACGATAGTTTTATTTTAAGGGCCTAGTTTAAGATTTTTAGTGAGTAAAGGTGACAGCAACATTTGTGATGGCAGTCATGGACATGTGGTACTATTGATTTTACTGTAAATAGGCTACTGGACTTTCTTCGAGTGCTATTGTCCTGGCATATCAGTACTGGGTTCCATGACCCTCAGCCAATCAGATTACTGTTTTTTTTTTATAGCCATATAATTAAGCAATAATATAAGACAGAGCATGCTTTATTGTAGGATATTAGCAGCCCTTGGATTAATTTTGAGGTGCGAGGCAAAGCTGAGTGCCTCACACACCCAAGCAAGAAGTGTCAATATCCTATGATAAAGCACACCCTGGAGTGTATTATTATGATTATGCACTGGACCCTAACAGTAAAGTAAAGAAAAGACATAAACACAGGTCTAATATTTTTTATTATTATTATTATTACTATTACAGCAAAAATTATGATGCAGGTCTACTATTATTTTTTACTGTTTTTAAACTGTGGAAGTACATTAGCACATAAAATAGTCCTATGCAGGAGTGATTAATCAGGTAATTGTATTGACTTTGGTGATAACTGACACATTAGAAGCAGTCAGTTTACTTTGACATCAAAGTAGTTTCCATTTAGCATGACAATTAAAATGTGAATGCCCCAGTGGGTGTAATTAGTATATCTGAATATCTTTTTACATCATTTTAATTAATTATTTCAGGAGAAGTTCTGTCCATGAAGCTTCAGGCACTGGAAGCATTTTTGTATTGCAAAGGTGTCTCTGTAATGCCACCGATTTAAATCCTAAACTCGAGCATGGCCATTTTTCCTTCGCTGAAGTTGATAAAAATTAGCACAGTATTTCAAAATTCTGATTTATTCTGAACTCATAGAGGTCTGTTTCAAGTCAAAACATGCACCTGAAAGTCATTTGAAGGCATGTTTCAAGAAAACTCAAGTGAGATCCCAAGCATGCTCATCAGTGCTCTCTTGAGCTTTTTTCAGATGTGATTTTAATGACTTTTGGGTGCGTGTTTTCACTTGTAACAGACATCTATGAGTATAGAATAAAACAGACTTTTGGAAATGGTCTTAATTTTTATCAGCTTCAGACAAATAATAACGGCCATACTCAAGTTTAAGATTTGGGTCGGTGGCATTACAGAGAGGCGTTCACGATGTAGAGATGCTTTTGGAGTGTGGAGATTCTCAGACACAAGTCATCCCAGAATAATTAAAGTGGATTTAAAAGTACTATCATGTATTATTGTTCTTACTGGGGTATTGACAGCAGTTACTTTTTTTTTTATTCAGTTGTTAATGAAACTTTTCAAATATGACCAACAATAAGGTGAGGGGTTTCTATAAGGAAGGGTTTTGAGAGTGCTAAGGGATATTGCTGTAGGTAAATTGCGTCTGGTCAGGGGTCTTGTCTTTAGCCATTCCGTTATGAAGGAATATAAGTATGGGTCTGGAATGTAGCCAGCCAATCAGCTTTCAAGATTGTTCCTGTCCAGTGCATAATAAATATTATCAGTCTTAGAATCATGTATATTGTTAAGCTGTACAGTATTGTTGAACTGTCAATTAGCTTCTAAAATGGGTTTTTCCTCTCCTGTCCATGTGTGTTTGAACTGAGCTGTGAACAGCCAGTGTTCCAACTATATAAATAAACAATGGTGCCTCACAAAGATTCCTGGCCAGCCATAAATATTAGCTCAGTCTTGCCTGACCAGTATCATAAAGCGTGTTCACACTACCTACCTGGTTCTCCTTTGCGTTGTGACACAGACTGCTTCATTGGATTTGCTGCAGTGCTGCTCCCATTCACACATCACTTTCTTACATCACTGTGGCTGAGTTCCTAGCATTTCAGGTGAACTTCCATTGGTAAGGCAGCTGCTGTCATTTAAGGGGTTTGCATGTGGTACTGGCATGTTTCACAAAATTAGCGATAAAGAAAAAAAGGAACATTTCACCCTTTTGCAGACTTGTGTATTAAATAAAAACAGACGCAAAACAAGATGATCACATTTTAGTTATGCAGGTTTGTGTTGAGGTGTTAATGTGAAGAAATAATGTATAGCCAGTGTTTTTTCCCAGTAATACCATTATTAGACAAACTGAATCTGGAAAATTTTGCATTGCTGTGAGCAGTGCTAGCTGTTCTGACAGCAACATGAAATGGGCAAACTACTACAGAGAAACGCAATGCATGCAGGTAGTGCAACGTGGGTTGCATTATATTTAAAGTGGCAAC
Source organism: Neoceratodus forsteri (assembly GCA_016271365.2). Taxonomy (NCBI): domain Eukaryota; kingdom Metazoa; phylum Chordata; order Ceratodontiformes; family Ceratodontidae; genus Neoceratodus; species Neoceratodus forsteri. The sequence goes on from CM057451.1 coordinate 209,203,034, forward strand.
AATATAACACCTCTGCATTGCTCACAACGCTGCAGAAAAGGCTGTGTTAATAGCCCTAATGGCTTTTTGTTCCACTGAGAGCTGCATGCTTTGCCACTGTCTCAAATTAAACAATGCTCAGTGAGATTGAGTTCTGTAGTCTAGTTATGTGCACAGGCTATTTCTCTTTACATCAGGGATACTGAAGAAATGCTTCTGCTCAGTATTCACAAAAGAAGAGGAGGGAGAGGCACCTAAACCAAAGAATAGAAGCATTCTGGATAGGGGGGTTGATACAAGTCCATTCGTGGAAGAAAGGGTCCTGAAAGAACTCCTAAAACTCAAGGTGGACAAAGCAACGGGGACTGACAGGATTCACACCAGAATTCTAAAAGAACTAAGGGGAGAACTAGTGACACCACTGACTATCCTTTTTAACAAATCATGGGAGGTTGGTGTGGGACCCGAGGACTGGAGGAGGGAGGATGGGATTCCCCTTCACAAAAGTGGGAGCAAGACAGAGGCAGGAAACTACAGACCTGTTAGTTTCACCTCAGTGGTAGGGAAAATGATGGAATCACTTCTGAAGGAAAGAATTGTTGAGTACCTAGAGACCAGTGGGGCACGGGGCCCAAGGCAGCATGGATTCACAGTGGGAAAGTCATGTCAGATTAATCTAATCAATTTCTGTGACTGGGTGAGCAAAGTAGTAGACCAGGGAGAGACTGTGGACATGGCCTACCTAGACTTTAGTAAGACATTTAACACAGTCCCACACAAAAGATTAATAAAAAAGTTAGCCAGCCTGGGAGTGGGTCCCAGGGTTTTAGAATGGGTAAAACATTAGCTGGACAACAGGACACAGAGGGTAATGGTAAATGGAGTCCACTCTGAAGAAAGGGGGTTACTAATGGGGTACCACAGGGTTCAGTACAGGGACTGGTCCTCTTTAATGTCTTTATAGGTGACATTGCAGAGGGACTAGAAGAGAAAGTATGCCTCTTTGTAGATGACACAAAGATCTGCAACTGGGTTGCTACACAAGGTGGGGTGGAAAGGATGAGAAGAGACATGGCAAGGTTGGAGGAATGGTCAAAAGTATGGCAGCTTTGATTCAATGCAAAGAAGTGCAAAGTAATGCACCTGGGAAACAAAAACCCAGAGGAAGAGTACACAATATGGGGGGAGGTACTAACAACAACAAAAATGGAAAGGGAACTGGAGGAAGTCATATCAGATGACTTAAAGGTAGACAAGCAATGTGAGAAGGCAGTAAATAGGGCTGGGGGGATACTGGGATGCATGGGGGAGGCATTACCAATAGAAAATAGGAAGTTGTTATCCCTCTGTACAGACAGTTGGTGAGACCCCATCTGGAATACTGCATGCAGTTCTGGAGACAACATCTCCACAAAGACATAAACAGGATGGAGGCAGTCCAGAGGAGGGCAACTAAAATAGTACAGGGTCTGCAACAGAAGTCATACGAACAGAGAGTAAAGGAGCTTAATATGTATACCCTCAAGGAAAAGAGGGAGGGGGGGCATGATAGAAACATTTAAGTACCTCAAGGGAATCAAGCAAAGTCCAAGAGGGTAGCATCTTTCAGAAAAAGAGATGTGCAAGAACAAGGGGACATAATTTGAAGGTAGAGGCTCAGGGGCAATGTGAGGAAGTATTTTTTAACAGAGAGGGTAGTGGATGCATGGAACAACCTTCCTGAGGAGGTCATGGGGTCAAAAACATTAGGGAAATTCAAGAACGCATAGGACAGACATAACGCAATTCTAGTGGTGGTAGGAGGAAGTAGGATGTTGGTTAACTAGGATCTGCAGCGTATCTAATAAGTAGGGAAATGGGCAGAGTGGGTGAGCCAAGCAGTCCTTATCTGCCATCAGAGTTTATGTTTCTATGTTACAGCTCTTTTTCATTCCGATAAGAAAAAAAATTAAATGACTGTTGCCGAGGCCAGTTCATAACTTTTGTACCAGCACGTTTCAGTGTTACAGTAGTGTAAACATGCATTGCATTTGATAGGCTGGAAATAATTTATCCTTTTAAGTAAGCACAATGAAAAAATTAAAACTGTTTTTATATTTGTCTGTGAGCTCAGCACAAAGTGAACATTTTGTTACAATAACATCATTTTAGAAGTGTGTCACTGTTGGGTCCAATACAGCTCAGGGCACAATATGCTCGGCAGTGACAGCCCAATGATCAATTAGGCTGATGGTGATGAGTTTCTCTTTTTGTGGGGCACAAACTTCACAAAGCTGAAAGGAGCCAACTGCTCCATTCATAGAGTAGCTGGCTCCTTTCAAGTTGCATAAGCCTGATCCCTCCAAACAAATGTCTTCCTGTGGCGCAGCTGGTTCTTCCCCTCCCAACAACAAACAATGCTCCTCTGGTATTTATATCCTTTCGACCACCAAATGAGGAATCCTATTGGCTGCCAGTGATTTCTTTTAACATGAAGCTCTTTGAGACAGACACTCAAGCCAGACCGTTTACCTACTAAACTACCGAACCATTTACCTACTAAACTTCTGGTGAGGACAGCTTTTTCTGGTCTGATGACAGCAACAAAACTCAAAGGCTGTACCGGCAGGTAATTCTACGTCATCTCTCCCCACATCCTTCCACCTGTTGCTGATTGATCTTTACAATTTGTCACTTTGTTTTTGAGAACCGTTTTACTTTGAGTCCAGACCCTTTACATACTAAACTTTTGGTGAGGACAGCATTTTCCAATCCCATCACAGCAACAAAATCTACAAGCTATACCAGTAGGAGATTCCCTGTCATCCATCCCAACAACCTTCTGCCAATCACTGCTGTAACTGCTGGGGAAATCTATCCACTTCTATATGGGAACACTATGAAATTGAATGACAGGTAGGTGAACAAATGAACTAATAGCCAACTGGAGCATGAGTCAAGTTAGGCCACAGCAATCTGTACTGTGACTTTGGCGAGCACTGTAACTGTTAAGCATGTGAAAACATACTGAGAATGTTGACATATTTTGTAATATTGACTTTTAAGCTTGAAGAAGGATGCAACACAGCTGTAAGTTGACTGCAAAAAGGGACCCACATTTTTGCTGTGCTGTTGTGCTCTGGCTAATACATTGAACTCAGTGGGCTAATATTGTTTACATGCAAAACATCTGGGAATGCTCACAGTCCAGGCATCTGCTGGCCTTTCTATTTCACACTTGAATCTGATAGATGCTTTCTGATCAGCTAATACAAAACTGGCTAGAAGTTGTAGCTTATTCATCTGTGACTTGGGACTTTATATTGTATTATGATGTGTAAACATACTGAGAAAGTTGATACAGTTTGTAATATTAACATTGGCTTTCTAGCTTGATGGCGTATGCCACAGAGTTGTAAGCAGACTGTAAAAAAAGGGACTGCATTTTTGCTCTGCTTTTGCATTCAATGAGCTAATACTCTCCACATATAATACATCTGGGGATATTCACATCCCATGCATTTTCAGGCATTTCTATTTAACACAGGGCTATCTCTACTCTGACTGTTTACAAGGGCTTCTTGTCAATCATTGGGCAGACTTAGCATCTGTGTGAAGGCTCTTAGTGAGGGAATTGTTTTGATTGGTAGTTCTGACATTACTGACAGCAATTTGTGAACATTGTTAAATATATTATTTAAAAAGGTTCCACCAAACCGCATTGACAATGAAGTTGTCCAAATATGGCTTGGTGAAATCCACGTCGACAGGCGAAATTTCACCTGTCAGACATTTGTTGTTTTTTTCTGAGGGCTTCGCCCCCTGCACTCTCCCCATTTCAATATAACAAACTACGAGACAGAGTTTGTTTGAAATGGGGGCAAACCACAGTTAAACTGCAACATTTTGGAATGGGGACCATTACAGCGACAAAATCAAAATCATTCTAAGTTGTCTTTGTAATGATATTCATTGTATGAATTTTGTTGTTTCACTGGTGTACAATTTAAAAAGCAGCCACAATCTGACATTGCTCTGTTCAGGCAGCATGAGGCTATGAGTGTGAAAACTGCAGTGAGTAGACAGCAATGTGGGATGTTAGGCAGGCAGAGTTCCATGTACGTGTTTAGACATGCAGAGTTCTATGTATAGGAACAGCAGATGCCATGTGGTTCAGCACAGAGAGAAACACTGGAGACAGATTGGAATCAGCCATGCCAATAACCTATCAATCCACCATTGTACTGGGCAAGGGTCTCCTCCCCAGGTGATTGGGGACTGCATCCCTATGGCCAACCCAAACAGTATTACAGTGTACCATGGGATGGTGCCTAGTGTGGTGCATTAAGATATCTTCAGCACCTCAATGGGAACCTGACAGACAGCCCAGAGAAAAACAGAATCTGGTAGGTAATGAGAGGCACAGGTAGTGGATCCCCTTCCCCCACTGTTGATGAAGCAAAGTGGAACAGATCTCCTTCATCTGGTGCAGGTTGTCATCCAGAACAGAAAAAGTGAAAGGGAGTAATACATTTAGTTTAGTGTTTGGTAAACAGTGTTTAGTGCTTGTGTATTCTTAACATTGGCCTTTTACTATTCCCACCTTTAGTAAAGGAGCTGGGCAGCAATAGGGAAATAAAAAAAAGAACACTAAAGGTGAGACGAGAGCTGGGGGAGGAATAGGCAGGGAGGATGGAGAGTTCTCAAAAGTTTCTGAGCATTGGTTGCTGGGAGAGGCTGACTTTTACATGGAATGTGAGAAGAGTTAATTCCCCACACTGAATCTTGGGCAAAGCCCTCCCATTCAATGTTTGTTGAAAAGTGTTAAATACTTCTGCATAACAAACTTTTGCCTTTCTCTGTCCCCACCCTTAGTAGAGGAGCAGGGTAGTGATAGGGAAATAGAAGGCCCAAAAAAGAGACTACCTCCCCCCACTCAGGGAGAGTGTGAACAATAACATGCAGGAGAGGAAAAAACCCTGTGGATGAAACCTCTGAGGACCCATGGCTACTGAGCTGCTCATCCTCTACGCATGCTAAGAGGAGATAATGGTAAATGCTTGTCTGATTTCTTATTCAGGATAGGAGATGATTAGTACTAGGCATGAAGGAGTCTGTCTTCCAAGAGTGTTGGTATCAGGAGCAGGACATTTTTTTTTTGTTTTGAGGATACTGCTCGATTTGAAGGAATGACCTGAGACTGCAGAAGAATTTAGTCTGAGCCATTGAGGGAAACTTCTTAGATGCTTCATGAACTGTGTGGAAGATATTGCTGCATGATTGAAAAAGCTGAGAAGAGTTGAGGCACAAAGATATGTATAGATTGATCAAAGAGCTGCTGGGACCAATTTTCATGACTTATGAATATAAATTCTGAACTCCTTTTGAAATCTGATGATCTCTGAGGCTGGCAGTAACTGGGTGTAACATGTAACATGGCTGAGGAAACAAACAGTATGCCACAAGGCTCATGACAGCAGAATACAATCCATCAAAGGAATTTGTTTAGAAGCTTTGTGAATAATGAAGGCAGAGACACAGCTGACTAAGACAGGAGACTTGAGTCTGGATAAATATTGCTTTTTGGTCCCAAGTGATGCTTTTGAGGTTTGATGGCAGTAGAATGCAAGTACATGATCAGTGGAAGTTGTATTCCTACAGATTGATTGGATGGTCATCAAACAGTGAGTTGCTTAGGACCAGGTGCCAAGATGGACCACATGAGAGGTGCAGCTTGGTTTGAGGCAGTAGATTGTGAATGCATGTAATTAATATAGTAGGAACTCCTACGGATTGCTTAGATGGCACACATGAGGATGGTTACTTCATAGTGATGATATGGGTTAGTTGGAGCAGGTGCTAAAGCTTCAGCTTGCTGACAATCACAGGCTATATCATGATGAGACTGTTGATTCAAGGAGGAAAAACACAACTGAGTATGTTGAGGGCAGATTCAACAAAGACCTGGAATAGATATCCTGATGACAATCAACTGTTTCATTCTCAATGACAAGAATTAAAAGTATAACCCTTGTGATGGAATGGACAAGGACCTGGCTGTATTGCTAATGCCTACTGATGGTTAATTGTTTGAGAAGGTAAAATGATCACAGACTGGAGATGGACCAATACAAATGCATAGGCTTCCATTGGGAGGGTTTTGGAGAGATTTTGGATGAGGTCTTGAAGGGTGAAGAAATCAGGGAGCAAGGGAGCAGTACTTTATGCTTTAGGAATGCTCAAGATAGTGGGATATCCATGAGTTATGGACACTGCAGTGTATCCTGGGGTGTAAGACAGAAGATGGGTCTTGAAGAGATAAAATATCTGTTACAGAAATCAAGAGAGATGAAGTGAATGACACAGTTCAGGATGGAACACTTTCAGGAAATGGATCGAGCATTTGCATTGCCACAGCAAGTGCCAATAAGTAGAGGCCAGGGCAGCTGTCAACCTTCAAATTATGCAAAATCTATTTGCTTTGTATATCTGATATGTCTTCCTCATCTATGCAAGACAAGAGGAAGAAAGCATTAGGGAGCAATCATCCACATCATAGAGGAAAAGAGGAACAGGAATTGCTCCAGCCAATCTAACACTCTTAGTTGGCTCAGTTCAGATTATATTAAAGAAGCTCACACAGCTGCAGTTGAGTAGAGAAGGACCAATTATAATTATAGAATTTCATCCCTCTATACTGAAGCCTAGAACAACAGAAATGTATAAATACAGTCACAGCCAAAGACATTGCCAGATATTTCCTGGAATTTCTGTGATATTTCTAGAGAAATCTCCTGCTTTTTTAATTCCCACAGTAGAGGCAGCAGAAAGAAACTCTTTAGAAATTTTGCTATTTATCTGGCAATATCTGGTCATGTCTGTGGCTACTACTGTATGAGTCCAGAGAGTCATGATGTTGGTTGAAAGTGAGAACATCCTGGCTAACAGTTTCTTCCTTACTCTGGGTTATTATATATTTATTTATTCTTGACTCAACAGGATAGGAACAACTTCAAAGGATATCATGTGATTTCAGTGTATCATAGGATGAGACGGGTAACCTGTGATGTGGGCGACTGAATGTTGGCGACTGGTCATAAGGGGGCGCCTGCACAATGGCATTGACAATGTGGGCGATCTTGGATTTCACCTCTTTCCCTGAGTTGCACCCCACCAGAGTCAGAATCCTAATTAAGGGGAGTGTTGGGGGCAAAGCCCCCCATGAGAGAGGGTGCAGGTGGCGAAGTCCCCCCACATTAAATAACATACTGTTTTTCAGTTGCCCTTGTGGTTGTGTGCCCTTATGACCAGTAGCTGACATTCAGTTGCCTTTGTCACATAGCACCGATGAGATGAGAAGAGATGGTAAACTTTCTTCTTTTATATAAATTATATCCTTTCGATGGTAATCTGGGATAAGTAGACAGGAATACATGAACAGAGGAGTAGGTTCTTAGGAGGAAGTAATACTTGAATGTTCTTGAGTTGGTAGCTCCCAACGAAGATATAATTGGCAAGCACTAAAACAGCATCATAGCTGTAGAATGGAAGGCAAGCAGGTATTATGAGCTGGGGGCTGGAGTAGGTTTTGTAGAAAGGCACACTTCAAAGAAACAATACAATATTGAAGTTCTGATATGAATGCCATGAGCCGACAGACGAATCTTCAATTTTGGCAGTGGGAACTGGTTGGGAATAAGCAGGCTAGATTCAGGATCTCAGGTGGGTGGAAATTTAGCAGCAGTGAAGCAATCATATGGTTTCTGCTTCTGAGCAAAAGCTGAAGTCAGCACAGCATAATTTTTCAGATCAGACATAATGCAAGTTACAGACATGTCCTTTATGTAGTAAGGCTGTAAAGGTCTTTTGCGAAATGGATGCACATTGGTAGAAGTCTGAGAGGATTCCTGGGGATCTTCTTTTAATCTGAAGATGAAGAATGATACTTTGAATTGCAATTCAGAGGAGCAAACCCTGGGCAGAAGAACTCAAGGCTTTGGTAAACCTTGATGAATAGCAGATAGGTACTCTTTCACAAGTTTGTGGGAATTGTTACTACTATCAGTGCCAAGAAGGAGAATGAACCCCAGCATCTAGGGCTAGTTCCTGGATATTTGTGAGGATGAAACACTCCAGTGTTCTGTGGCTGCTTTGAACTTGAAGGCTACAGAATAACAGCTATGGCAGATGAAATTGAGCACCAAGATATGATGAGTTGAATGATTGCTTGAATTCAGAATAAGTGAATTGAATTGAAGTTTATTGTTGACAAATTATTATTGTCATTACAAAAGATAAAATATACCATAAATACATCCATTTTATCTGCATTCTCACAAATATCAATAAATTACAATCAAGCCTTCTATACTTAATTGAGGACTATATAAAAATAAACACAAGTTATTACACATAACATCCTTACTTTCTCATATTGCACTTTCCGTTGATCTAGTCTATCGTCAATGTTTTTCTTCCTTTCAAAGATTATTTCTGAATATGCAATTTTTTACATTCAATAATTCTGCAGAATCTTAACATTTTTTTCTAAATGTATCCTATTATTTTTTTTAATAGGTATTTAAACTGGTACATGGGTTCCATGTCTAAGTTTGGCAAAATTTCACCCAGATACAATTTTCTTTGGAAACTGTACAAAAGACAGAATAGAAGGAGGTGTTGTGGAGTGTCTTCATCTATCCCACAAGCACACATTTTTGTGTTGGCAATGCCATAGTTTTTTTTCATACTATTACTATCCACATATCCAAGTCTAAATTTGGTATAAGCCTTTCTGTTACTGACATTGCTTATTATATTTAAATATTGGTACATGCCAAATTGTCTTTTTAAGTTTGAAGCCAACCATAAGCTTAATTTATAATGTTTTGTGAGACCAATTTTCTTTTGAAGGAATATTTCTTTAATTCTGGTCTTGATTATTTCCTTGGTCTCTCTAAATGGAGTATTAATACTCTCCGTAAGAGATTCCAATAAACCATAAGGCTTAATAATTTTCTCTAAAGCAATGGTGTTCAGACAGATACAGTCTTCCATTCTATATGATAGCATTTCTTCAATACACATTCTCAAAAGTCTATTTTCTTTTATGTTATACACCTTAAACCAATAGTTCACTAATCTTTGATCTAAGTAACACCTAACCGGTAATTGTCCGATTTCCAGTCTTGTCAAACATGATGCTGCTCCTTTGATTAAACCCAATAACCATTTATAACATTTATTAACTACAGATTCTAGTCTTTTTGTTTTCACCAGCCTCCAGATCTCTGCCCCATACAATATCTGCAAGCATTCCTTTGCATTTAAGACCTTTAATGGACTTTAACAGAATTCCCTACATATTTGTAATTAAATCTTTCAAATAATGGCAGCACTCGATCTATCTTACCAGTTGTTGAATTTATGTGTTCTTTCCAATTAAGATTATATGTAAATGTTATTCCAAGATAACAAAATGTACTTACATATTCTATTTTATTACTATTACATTTTAAAATGCACATCCTGCCAGATCTAATTAGGTTTTTGTTGAATATCATGTACTTTGTTTTCTCAAAATTGATCTTTAGAGTGAGATTAGTACACTCTTTATGAAACAAGTTAAAACTCCTCATTATCCCCAGATAACTGGTTGATATCAAAACTACATTGTCAGCATATGCCAAGTACAGGCACCTCCTGGAGCCTAACCTGGGCATGTGAAGCACTGGATCAAGAACCCCCTCAAGTGACTGTTCAAAAATATATTGAACCAAATTGGAGACATTATGCAACCCTATCAGAGGCTGATATTAGAAGGACATTTTTTAGTACGGTCTCCTTCAGCATTGTATCTAACTGAAGAATAGTTGTCATATAAATTTGTTATTGCATCTATGATTTCTGGATCTAAACTGTAGCTGGTTAAAACTTCCCATAGTTTTTTTTTTTCTTACTACTCTATCAAATGCGGCCCTAAGATCCATGAAAACACAAAATAATTTCTGATATTTAATCTGAGTATATTTATGTATTAGATGGGTCAGTACAAAACACTGGTCCATAGTTGAATGGTCTGGCATAAAGCCAGCCTGATCTTCATTTAACACCTGCTCTCTGCAGAGCCATTCCATTATTCTGTTGAATATAATTTTAGTAAACAGTTTTTGTAAGTTATCCAACAAACTTATTGGTCTATAATTTCTTGGATCTTTACGATCACCTTTCATACATATGAGGACAATTACATTCTTTCTCCAGGTCAGGGGGATTATACCTGTTTGAATTATAGAAACATAGAAACATAGAATTTGACGGCAGATAAGGACCACTTGGCCCACCCAGTCTGCCCATTTCCCTACCTACTGGATAAGCTGCAGATCCTAGTTAACCAGCAGCCTACTTCTTTCTACCCCCAACCCCCAGAATTGCCTTATGACTATCCCATGCATGCTTGAATTCCACCACTGATTTTGACTCCACAACCTCCTCCGGAAGGCCATTCCATGCATCCACAACCCTCTCTGTGAAAAAATACTTCCTTAAATTACCTCTGAGCCGCCTCCCTCTATCTTCAAATTGTGCCCTCTTGTTCTTGCACACCTCTTTTTTTGAAAGATGCTACCCTCTTGGACTTTGTTGATTCCCTTGAGGTACTTGAAAGTTTCTATCATGTCCCCCTCTCCTCCTTTCCTCGAGGCTATACATATTAAGCTCCTTAAGGTCTCTTCATATGTCCTCTGGTGCAGACCCTGCACCATTTTAGTTGCCTCCTCTGGACAGCTTCCATCCTGTCTATGTCTTTAGGAGATTGGGTCCAGAACTGCACACAAGTACTCCAGATGGGGTCTCACCAGCTGTCTGTACAGAGGATAATAACTTCCTGTTTTCTACTGGTGATGCCTCTCCTATGCATCCCAGTATCCCCAACCCTCCTTGCTGCCTTCTTACATTGCTTGCCCACCTTTGGGTCATCTGATATGACTACCCCAGGTCCCTTTCCATTTTGTTGTTGTTAGTATCTCACCCCCATTGTGTACTCTTCCCTGGGTTTTGTTTCCCAGGTGCATTACCTTGCACTTCTTAGCATTGAATCTAAGCTGCCATACATTTGGCCATTCCTCTAACCTTGCCAAGTCCCTTCTCATCCTTTCCACCCCACCTGTGCATCAACTCTGTTGCAGATCTTAGTGTCATCTGCAAAGAGACATACTTTTCCTTCCAGTCCTTCTGCAATGTTGCTTATAAAGACATTGAAGAGGACTGGTCCTATCTGAACCCTGCGGTACCCTGCTAGTAACCCTCCTTTCTTCTGAGTGGACTCCATTTACTATTACTCTCTGTGTCCTAGTCTCCAGCCAATTCTTTACCCAGGCTGTCATCTCGGACCCACTCCCAGGCTGGCTAACTTATATATTAATCTTTTGTGTGGGACTGTGTCAAATGCCTTGCTAAAGTCTAGGTAGGCCATGTCCACAGCCCCTCCCTGATCTACTACTTTGGTCACCCAGTCAAAGAAATCTATCAGAATCGTCTGGCATGACCTTCCCGCTGTGAATCCATGCTGCCTAGGGTCCTGTGCCCCTCTGGCCTCTAGATACTCGACAATTCTTTCCTTTAGAAGTGATTCCATCATTTTCCCTATCACTGAGGTTAAACTAACAGGTCTATAGTTTCCTGCTTCTGCCTTGCTCCCACTTTTGTGAAGGGGAATCACATCTGCCCTCCTCCAGTCCTCGGGTACCACCCCATCCTCCCATGATTTGTTAAAGAAGGTAGTCAGTGGTTTCACTAGTTCTACCCTTAGTTCTTTTAGAATTCTGGGATGAATCCCATCAGGCCCCATTGCTTTGTCCACCTTCAGTTTTAAGAGTTCTTTCAGAACCTTTCTTCTGTAAATGGGCTGGTATCAACTTCTGTATCCAGAGTGTTACTACTGTTTGTTTTATGTACCTCCTTCTTCCTTTGTAAATACTGAGCAAAAATATTTGTTTAGTATCTCTGCCTTTTCACATTCTCCTCTGCCCACCCTCCCTCCCTTTATTAAGCCTCACTATCCCTCTCTTGGTCTTCCCTTTGCTCCCTGATGTACCTATAAAGGTTTTATTCTCCTTCTTAACTGAGTTGGCTATCTTTCCTCAGTTTGGGCCTTTGCTGTTCTGACTGCCTTCCCAGCCTCCTTTTGCTTTAACTGATACAGTTCTCTGTCCTGCTCCTGCTGCGATTCCTTGTACTTCCTGAATGCTTTCTTTTTCTCTTAAACCTTCACTGCCACTTCCTTTGAGAACCATAGTGGTTTCTTACATCGTCTTGTTTTGTTTATTTGCTTCACACAAAGGCTCGTTACCTCTGTGATGGCAGTTTTTATTATTCCCCATTGTTCTTCCACCCCTCCTTCCCACCCATTTGCTAGTGCATTCCTTAGGCACTCACCCATTTTGGCAAAGTCAGCCCTCCTAAAGTCCAGTACTTTTGTCTTTGTAGGCTTGACTCTATTGCTGTGTTTATTGTGAACCATACTGTTCGATGGTCGCTAGTTCCCAGATGGCTACCCACTTTACATCTGTGATCCTCTCTCATCTCCATTTGAGAGTATCAAGTCTAATATTGCTCCCTCTCGAGTGGGCTCCAGTACTAGTTGTCTAAGGCATGCCCCCTGTAGGGCATCTAGAATAACTGCACTCTTCGAAGTGGCAGCTGCAGCTGTGCTCCAGTTAACATCTGGCATATTCAGATCACCCATCAGCAATATCTCCCCTTTTTCTGCCATTCTAAGTATACTTTCTATCATTTCCTTGTCCATTTCCTCCCCCTGAGAAGGGGGTCTGTATACAACCCATGTGCGGATTGTGGTGCCATTGCCTGTCTCCAAATTTACCCACAGTGCTTCTTCTCCTCCCTGTTTACCCTTTTGTTATGTTGCTTTTATTCCTTCCCTTATGTAAAGAACTACTCCTCCTCCTCTTTTACCCTCCCTGTCCCTCCTGTAGATAGTGTATCCTGGTATGTTTACGTCCCAGTCATGGTTTTGTGTGTACCATGTTTCTGTGACTGCCACGATATCCAGATGTTCCTCCTCCATCAAGGCCACTAATTCAGGAAGCTTGTTACCTAGACTATGGGCATTGGTACTCATTGCTCTCCATTTTTTGATAGCCTTACCTTCTGTTGCAGCATCCCCCACTGACCGTTCTACCTTGGTCTTTTTCTCATTTAGTACCCTGTTTTGTAGGGAGAGGCTGTTATTAAATACACTCAAAAGCACTGGGGTCCATAATGGAATGTCATCCAATATGATGTCCATCAGTATTCCATCAGGCCCTGGTGCCTTATGTCATTTTGTCTGCGACATTACTGTGATTAATTCAACTTCTGTAATTTCCTGGTTGCATGTGGTCCAGTCATCATTTGTTTTAGGTAGGTTATATTCCTGTACATAAAACAGTTCCCCAAAATATTCTTACCAAGTTAGAGAATCAATGTAGTTCTCAAGTTCTCTCCAGAATCTCATCCCATCCCTTAACTACCATTTGCCAGAACTTCTTGCTATCATTTTCTCTTGTAACTTTTTCAAATTGATCCCACAACTTGCTCCTATAATTTCTCCTTTTCCTTTCCAGTCATTTCTTATATTCTTTTTTCTTATTTAACCTAATTTTGTTATTCCTAGTGGGCCACTGATAGGTTAATTTAGCACATTCATTTACTTCCTTTTAAAATGTTTTGTTTTCCATATCAAACCATCTACTCCATTTATTTTCCTTACTGATATATACTTTTAATATCACTGAAGGTATATTGTTCATAATTTCTTCAAATTGCATGGCATATTCCTCTGCTGTAGTGTAATGTTCTAGTGTGAATATTTATTCTCTAATTCCATATTCATTTAACAACTGGATAGAATTGAAATATTTTAATATATCCCATGTAACCCCCCTTTTAACCCTTATTATTCCTTCATTCCTTAATAAACATGTGGTTGTCTGTGGCAATAAATCTAATTTTATTTCCAGGGGGCAGTGTTCACTATCAGTTCTCAATCCAATTCTAAAATTCACCAGTGATATAATTAAGTCAATCAATCAATCAATCAAAATCTTTATTTATCCAGGTGAACATCATTGAGCAGAGCTCATTTGCAAGATTGACCTGAGTAGAACAAGGCTAGGTTACAAATAGAGAACAAGGAAACATACATATGTATCTACACAGTAATAAAAATGGGTACAAAAGGTCATGATAAGGTGTAAAACAAAGAACCATATCACAGGTGAACACAGTTTGCAGATATACCAGTAGAAACATTGCACATGTGAATATATATCGTAAGGTCCATTTACAGGATACAACAATGCAAAAGCATACAAAATTGCCAAGGGAGATAATGAACACAGCTCAATAGACAACCATGAACAGGCAGCAAATGGAAGGTGGGGATACCAGGCAGATAGCAGAAGTAAGATGCTGAAATCCAGCAGAGGTCAGTGATTGATGCCCCCCTAGTACCTATATAGGTGAATGCCCCTTTATCATCACCCCTTGTGCACCCATTTATCATTATCATTTCCTTTTTTTCCAATTGTCTCACAAGTCTAAGCCCTCTTTCACAACGTTTTGTATTTCTGCTTTTTCTTTGTATATTTAGGTATTAAAATCTCCCAATAAGATTATCCTACATCCTGGTTCATTTATGAAACAAGTTTTAATGAACTTTACCAATTTATGTGTGTCTCCTTGTTTTGCATAGATTGATGTTTTTCATGGAAAGTAAACATTTATAATTATTATTTTCATTTTATTTGTTACCATTTGAACTGGCAGGATGAGTTCAGACTCAATGTTAATTTCTGAATATTATACTTTATCCATTATTTTGTACCATGTAATTAATCCCCCTGATGGTCTATCGTATTTTTTAATACTGCTTGCCATGTTTTGAAATCCTTTGCATCCATTTAATTTTAGGTCTTTTCTGTTCCAGGTTTCCTGGAGGCAGATGCCATTAAACTGGGTTATATAATTAATAAATGAAGGGTTGGCTAATCTATCCCTTATTCCTGGAATATTCCAAGCTAGTATATTATGTCTATTTCTACCCTCTTCTTTTTTTAATGCATGTTCCTTGATCCAGTTCATATCAATCTTCAATATCCTGGAGTACTTGAAATTGATTCACTATCTTAATCATATTTAGCCATTGTTCATTAATCTGATTTTCCCATCTTCTTTCTGACATTTCTTTCTCTCCATGTAAGAAAATTTTAACCCTGTCTAATATATCCGATTTGGACAAAATATGTTTATAATCTTTTTCATTTTTTACCCAAATTAATATTTGTCCTTCTCTTTCCTGTCTTTTCACATATTTAATCATTCTATTTAAATTATTATCCTTTGTCAAGTTCTGCAACATGTCAAAAACCTTTAGAGGAAGGTTGTATTTTTCTTCAGTCCAAAAATTATTAATACCAAATAATGAGATCACATAATTTACCTTTGCCTCAGATCTATACATAGTATTGCTATAGAACTCAGGGAAAATCAACTTTATACCCACCACTCTATCTATTTCAATTCCCAGCTCTCTCATTTTTGCTTTTGATTATCAATAGCCTTTAAAACATAAAATTGATCTGAGAGCAATAAAACTAGCTCTATGTCTATTAAAGGTCGAATAACACTTAAATTATCACAATTTTTATTTATTTGTAGAACTGTTCCCATAAATTACTTTAGATTTTCATTCAATTTTTATCTCTATTTCTTCTGGCATAAATGGGACTTTAAATAGTGGTAGGACAAAATCAGTTTCCAGCATTCTATTGAGAAAGCATCTAAGATTATTTTGTAATTCCTTTTCCTTTTGTCCTACTTTCCCTGCTACCTTCTCTGTATCATCTTTTTCTTTACCTAGAGATTCACTTCTGTCCTCTCCCTGTGTTTTTTTCTCCTTTTCTTCTGTTGGTGCAACTTCTCTCATAAGTGTCTCCTTGTCCAAGTTCTTTATCTTATGGCTAAAATTTGGGCTATTATATTTATCTGTATTCTTCCCTACTTTCCTTACTGATTTTTGCCTTTTTGAGCTTGACTTAGTTTTTACAGTGCTAGCCACAGACATTGCCAGCTATTTCTAGATATTTCTCAAAATTTCTGAAGAGTTTCTCTTTGCTGCCCCTACTGTTTAAATGCAAAAAGCATCAGATATTTCTGTAAATATCACAGACATTTCGGGAAATAGCTGCCAGTGTCTGTAGCTACTAGTGTAGGTTGTTCTGAACTTCTTTCTCCCGTCTTCTTTTTATTTTTGTTTTTCCACATTTAGATGAATCAAGTTCTATCGCATCTACCTCAGGATCCAGTACACTATCTGAGCCTTTGTTTACCTTAAGTTCATCTCTTTTATTTCCTGGAGTTTCCTCATTAATTCTTTCTCTTGATTGCATCTCACTAGTCTGTTTAGTCACCTCATATTTTTGAGTGTTTGCTTTATGTTCCTTAAGTTTCTTAAGTTTAATTACTCTATCTTTATGTCATTTTTCTTGTTCTGTTCCCTTTTCCCATATCTCAGGGTTCCTAGTTCTTAGCTCCTCTATAAGTCTATCACATACTTCATGTCCATCTGGTAACATGACTATTTCAAGTTCTGAATTATTTCCATAATCTGACATCTTCGAGTTTATTCTATTAGCCATTTCATTTAGGTGTGCTGATGACTCTATATTATTGACCTGTTCTGTTGTTGTTTTACCCTCCCCCATGCTTTGAGCTAGTGACTGATTCATTAATATATCATTTTTTTCTAAATTTTTACTAACCATTATTTCGAACATTGAATCTATTTTCCTTTTATTTTCCATACATATTCCTTTTATAAATGACAGATTCTGAGAAGTTTGAATCAATTGCTCATATATCATGGCATTTGCAAGTAAAGGTTCCCTTAGAGCGTTAACACATTCCCCAGTCAATGTTTCCAGAGGTGGTATATTTAGTTCTATAGGACTCATAAATGACTGTCTCCTTCTGCAGACCATGAGGCTCCTTCAGCTTCAGCCTCCTGGTCCATAGGATTACAGCTCTCATTTATTGGCTGAAGCAGTCAGAGCTACAGTTATCTAAGAGTGGCATCTTTATTCTATTAAATTCCTTAATTTTCTGCTCATTTCTATTATTAGTTTTTACTGTTTCCTTTATACTCTCCAGTGTTTTTCCCACTTCCTTATTGTCTAGTTCAATTAGCCCTGGGTCTTGCATAAATAACGCTTGTGACTTCAACAAATCTGCCTTATTAATGCAGTTTTGTTTAATTGGTGTTAAATTTAATTCCTTGCTATCCTTATTTTTTTTCCCTTGTATCAGGGTCTGTCCTTTTGTTTTCCATAATTCCAAAACTGAAGGTTGAATCATCTTGCACTTTTTTAAAAGGTTTAATTCACAGTCCTTTGAAGAAACATCCGTCATGTCCCCATACTCAATACTGTTTTTAATGACTTTCTCCATTTCCAATTCTGTGTCCTTTTTGACTACAGTAATTCCCTTTTTCCTGACATAAGTTGTTTATCCATGTCCACAGTTACTTCCATTATTTCATTAACACCTAAATCCCCCCTCACCTCTTTAAGTGTGGGGGATATTATTCCCTTTCTTAGTCTTTCTTATTTCCTTCCTATTTTCTTTAGCTGACTTTCCCTTTCTGGTCTTAACAGGTATAACTAGATTAAAATGCTATACCAGCACAGGGCTTAATACAGCAGAAAAGCGTTAATATTCAGGGAGTTAATATATCACAATATATCACTAATATACCAGAGGTGTAACACTAATTGACTTCACCAGTCAAGGAATGATTCTATTCATATTAGCATAGTAAAATAAAGATAGAGGCCCAGCTATTCAAAAGGTTTGCGCATGGCACAACAGTGTTACACCATGCACAACTCACTGATGCACCCCGGTGTGATATTCAAAAGGGAAAAGTGTGCCGCACAAATCCCGATGTGCCGGAGCGCATCAGTAATGTATGCAGGCACAGGTAGGGGGGAGAGCCCATGCATAACCTGCACAGCCCAATATTCAGCCTGGGATGTGCAGAGTCATGCATTCACAACTCCTACCTGTGCCTGCACAAAGTTCACCCCAAAAAAAAGGAACAAGTGATGGCCACCCACAGGTGAACTGCCGCATTGCAGGGCGCAACACAGCAGCTGCCACCTGTGGGTGGCCACCCGAGTTCCTGCTGCACCTGGTGGCGCCCCCCCATGCCCCATCACAGGCATCACTAGCAGTCCCCCAAGTCCAATATCCTGGTGGTCCAGTGGACCGCACTGAGCCAGTCGCAGGCATCATTAATAGGAACCCCCAGAGTCCAATATCCTGATCTGAGTGTACCCCACCCTCCCACTGGGCCCCACCGCCCCCTCCCCTCTGTCAGCTGGCGGGTGGCAGCACCACACCACCTGCCACCCCACCACCCACCGACTGACAGCTCGGTGGGGCTGCATGCCCATTGGTGCACAGCATGAGCCAATGGACTTGCAGCCCATGCCGTACTACTCAGTCCAGAGATGTGAATGAATTCATTCACATCTCTGGACTAGTAGTACGTATGGCTGCATGCCCATTGGCTCATGCTGTCTATCACGGGTATGCGCTCACAGCTGTCAGTCGGGGCAGTGGGTGGCAGGCAGGTGCTGCCACCCGCTGGCTGGGGGTGAGGCAGTGTGGCTCAGTGGGTGGGTGGGGTGGGGACACTAGATCACAAAGGATATTGGACTTGGGGATTCCTATTAATGATGCCCATGATCGGACTCAGTGCAGTCCACTGGACCACCAGGGATATTGGACTTGGGGGGAGGGCTATAGTGATGCCCACGATCGGGGCACATAGAGGTCCACTGGACCACCAGGGATATTGGACTTTTTTTATATGACAGGAATGCCCACGATCGGGCTGCAGGGGGTGTCGGTCCCTGACGGCTGCTGCCTGGCAGGGCGCCAGGTGCAAGTCATTGGGGATCGGTGCACCTGCATGCTAATGGCATGAAAATGGGGCTGTAATGAGATGCAAATGCCCCCCTGTGCACATTGCATATATTATGGCCCCATTTGCATGTCCCCTTATCAATATCGCAGGTGCTGTGCACGGCGCAATGGGACTGTGCCAGCATATCTCCATGCTCCCTCTGGCCATGCTGGCACAGTGCCCTGCGCCATGCACAGTGGGGTGGCCAGGGTGCGATCTTCAAAGCTGCTGCGCCATAGCCCAGCTCCGTTGAATATCGCCCAGGCCACACCCCTGTGCAACAAAGTTGAGCTGCGCCCAGGCTTGCACCACAGCCTGGAACAGTTTGAATATCCCAGCCAGAATGTATAGACAGCTAGAAGTACATTTTACAATCCACCACTCTAAAATTGTTTGTGTGAATATGAATAGAGAAGATATGAATAGAGAAGATGCGTTACTCTGGGATGGCCTTCAACCTTTTTTTTTCCTTTTCAGCTTCTTCCCCCATTTGCTATTTCTATTCTCTAGTCCCATAATCCCTTAGTCCCTTAATTGAATTCTTCTTGTGGTATGGATTTCTTCTTCTGCATAGCTGTGTTCATCAAGTTTCTTGATCAAGAATGTTCAGCAAAGCTACAGGGATGTCGGGCGATTTCCTTTTTCCTTTTTCCAATTTTCCCCAAATCCACATCCCAGAGGATTGGAGATAGTGAAGGGAACACCGAGTCTGGACTAATTTTGATTTACACACAGATACACACAGATACACAGAAATGTGATGGCAGAGAAAGGCACCACGGCCCATCTAGTCTGCACAACACCCTACCTCCCCCCTTCTGTTATGCTTCTGCCCTCTTTTCCCAACCCCTTAAATCTATCCCAAGCCCTCTTGAACCCCTCCACTGTTTCAGCTGCCACTACCTCCTCCGGCAGCTTGTTCCAGGCCTCCACCTCCCTCTCTGTGAAAAACTGCCCCCTGACATTACCTTTGTATTGCCCACCTTCCAGTTTGAGGGTATGTCCCCTAGTGTTCACTCCCTTCTTCAATTTGAACAAGTTGTTACCCTCTATCTTATTTATTCCCTGCAGATACTTAAAGTTCTCAATCATGTCCCCCCTCTCCCTCCTAGTCTCCAGAGGGTACAAATTCAGCCCTCTCAATCTTTTTCATAGGGTACATTCTGCATCCCTTGTACCATTTTGGTTGCCCTTCTCTGCACCCTCTCCATCAGTTCAACATCTCTTCATAAGTGAGGCCTCCAGAACTGCTTCCCATCCTCCATTTGCAGCCTAATCATGGTTCTATATAATGGCATTAGCACCTCCCTCTTCCTGCTATTAAAACCCCTCGCAATGCAGGCCAACATTCCATTTGCCTTTCCCACCACCCTGCTACACTGGCTGCCCACCTTGAGGTCATGTGATACCATAATCACCAGGTCATGTTCTGTTTTCTTCTCCTTAATCACCAACCCCCAAGGGAGTATGTTTCCCTCCTATTCTTCCTCCCCAGGTGCATCAGTGAGCACTTTTGTGTATTAAACTTCAATTTACAGGTGTAAGACCACCTCTCCAGCCTCTCCAGGTCCTGTCTCATGGCTTGCACCCCACTAGGTGAATCCACCCTATTGCAAACTTTTGTATCATCTGCAAACAGGCACACCCATCCCTCCAGACCCTCTGCTAGGTCACTAAAATAGATGTTAAAGAGCATTGGTCCTAGCACTGACCCCTGTGGCACCCCACTGGTCACTTCCCATTCCATGGAATGTGTCCCATTTACCACCACCGTCTGACTCCTTCCCTTCGACCAGTTTTCCACCCACCTGATGATCCTGTTGTCCACCCCAGTCTGTCCAGCTTATGTACCATTCTACTATGAGGAATGGTGTCGAAGGCCTTATTGAAATCCAGATAGGCCACGTCCACTGCTCTTCCCTGGTCCACTATCTGTGTCACCCCATTGAAAAACTCTATCAGGTTAGTCTGACAGTACCTTCCCTTGGTGAAGCCATGCTGCCTGTCATCCTGCATGCAATTCATCTCCAAGTATTCTATCAACCTGATCTTAAGTAGTGTTTCCATTACCTTCCCCACCACTGAGGTAAGACTAATAGGACGGTAATTTTTGACCTGATCCTTCTGCAACCCCCTTATGTAATGTGACCACCTCTGCCCTCTTCCAGTCCATTGGCACCACCCCTGTGACCAAGGACAAGTTAAACAGCTTCACTAGATGCAGCGCCAGTTCATCCTTTACCTCCTTGAGAACCCTTGGGTGTATTCCATCAGGCCCCATTGCCTTGTCAACCCTAAGTCTATCCAGCTCTTCCCTTACTGCTTCAGCAGTGAATTTTGCCACAGCCACCTGCATGTGACTGTCACCCTCCCCACCCCTTCCTGGTCCCCTACCATTCCTTTCCTCCTTGAAGATTGAGGCAAAATAGCTGTTTAATGCCTCTGCTTTTTCGAAGTCCCCTTCCAGTATTGTTCCACTTCCCCCCTTACCCTTCCAATCCCATGCTGTGTCCTCCTCCTTTGTCCAATGTACCTAAAGAAGGTTTTGTCCCCGCTCCTTGCCTGCTTCGCTATCCTCTCCTCAGTGGCCTCCTTAGCCCTCTTTATCTTTTGCCCAGCATTCTTTCTTTTTTCTCTGTAGGTTTCTCTGTCTTCATCCTTTTGTGTCCTCCTGTACCTCTTGATTTCTATTTTTATTTCCACTTTTATATTTATATTCTAATTTATATTTGCACTTCTGGCCTAAAGTTCCCTGGTAGCACCCATGTAGAGTGCTTATTATTGAGCACTGCATATTTGAGCGACTCAATAATAGAGCTCTATGAGAGAGAGTGGTGCAATACCTCACTATATCCTGTATAGCGAGTACAGCAAGGAGCCGTACTCACTACTGCAGGATATAACATCCTTTGTGGCTGATTCCCACCTAGCTGCTTGCATAACATAGTGGTGTACACCACCTCTTGTGATGCAAGCAGACCCTGGTTCAGGTCTTGCTACAGGCAGAAACATTTTTTTTACACAATCCAGTAACTTGCCCCATGGTCCACCCCCTCAGAGTTGGTTGGCATTTAAGTTTGGGGGAGATTGGAGAAACCCCACAAGGGGGTGCAGGGGTGCAATCCCCCACATAAATAAAAGATTCCTGTCTGATTTACTTAAGATTGTAGCGACCATCGCTATTTGCAATGGTCGGTACAATATCTGTTGCCTTTTTGGCTATGGGCTCAGGTTTGCCGCTCTATGTGATAGGCAGTCTTTTAGACTCACCTTTATCTCAAAAAACCAAGTTCCCTCTGTCCAGCTCATAGTAAACCACTTAGTTGACACTAATGAGGGGAAAAATACAGAGACCAATAATACATGATAGTTTAAATTAAATTAATAAGGCAAGCAGATGGTGATAGACATAATCAAAAAATCTAGACTCAGATCAGTCAATATTAATTATATATTGCCAAAGTTCATCAAATCTCCAATGTACCAGTCAGAAAATTACATGCAATATAAACAGAGAATTTCTAAGTTCTAAATTACTTCTGCATGCCTCTCCAAACATTTTTAGTGTGTTTTTCTTATAATTGCTAATATTCCCTTCCAATGGATGGATGTTTAATCTATTAATCTATTGATCAATCGGGCTTATTACCCTTTGCCCAACTGTGCATAAAATACTTCTGGGAATACCTCTAGGTAAAAATTCACCCAGAAGTGCACCCAATGTTCGAATAGGCCTTGCAACTAATTCAATGACTATAAGTTAAAAAAAAGAACAAAGGAAAAATGTACTTTTTTATTTATAAGGGGTGAAAATATCACAAGGTTCAATAACAATAAGAAGGTCTTCTGCAGATTTAACAGCTATGTGAATCTGTTTTTTCTCCCCCTTGCCTGTAATCATGCACCATTTTTGTCAAACAATGACTTTTTGGAGCAGCTCATCAGGAGAATTTTCAAAATCACCTCTACTTCAGATATGTGACTTCGGGGAAAGACACAGGTACTAACATGAGCTAACTCAAGTGACACAAACATGGCAAAATCAAAATGGTACCAGAGCGAAATATACTTAAAGCTAAAGAAACTGAGGAGACTGAGGAGTTAAAGATGCACATGCGCTTGCCCTCCATGGGTGCTCTTTCCTGTGCATGTCTGGAATGAAGTGAGACTCTGTCCTAAGCATCTGCACCCTAAATAAAAATAGGTCACGTGTAAGTAGGGACCGATTAAAATTGTGAGATTACTTCCTGTTTTTAAAAGAAAACAAGTTTTCAAATTTCAAAGTTTAAAACTTATAGTTTTAAATTATTAATATGATAATCTCACTCGGTTACCCCTCAAGCACTCAAACAGAAATAAACAAGAGGACATTGCTATTTCTATTTCTATTAAGCGAGTGTTCACAATTTAAAGGACTTTGTTGACTAAGGTAAGCTCATATTAGCAAATAAATGTTAATAAATGTGCAAATGCAAGAAGGCAAATGACAGCCTTTAAAACCATAAACCATAGGTAACCTTTTAAAACATATTAAAAATCTGCCATGGATAGCTCATCTGAAAGCAGTTTAACATAAAAACAATAATGACAGTCTAACACAAACTAGCGCTATGTAATTCTGCACAACCAAAGTAAGGTATTATGATATTACTGATTATCACTGTTTTAACAGGAAATGTGTGAGTATAAGGTAACAATTCAGTTGCAGTTACAGTTCAGTCACCAAGGCAGCTAAAACTCCTTCCCTGAGGAGTCCTGCAGCAAACACCTCAAACACCGCAAAGGCAGGCTGATAAGCCCCTGTGGGTTTTACTGAAGCTTTCTCTCCATGGCTTGGCTCAGTCCACTACTGCTGACTCCTCCACCACTGAGGGTTGTTCACAGGCCTGTCTTTCATACCAGAATCTCCGACCACTCTCAGACTTTATGTTTTGTTCGTGACACTAAAGCTGGTCTGAAAAGGTTAATAAAAGGTTTCTACTTAGGCAACAATGGCATACCTCTTGTAGAAATAAAAAGAGTGTTTACTAACTCTTGCTGCAATTGTTACTCCACAGCAATTCAACGTGTGTCTCCCAATCTTACGTGAAGCCCAGAATACGTGAGTTTAACATGTTGCTGATTGATTGAAAGGTGCAATCTCCTACCTCTGAAAAACAACATGAAGCCATGTGATGAGCTGAATGATTGTTTGAATTCAGAATGAGAAGTGGGTTTTGATATGTTGCTTATTTTATCAAATGGTGCAGACTCCCACCACTGGTGGATGAAGTCGAACCCTACCTACACTCGTAGACCTCATGAAGGTATGACTTAAGGAGACAGAGTCCAGTAGGGCTGCTGGTGAGGGCTGTGTGAAGGACAAGAAGAGCAGTCTGGCTGATTTAGGTTGATAAAATAGAGACAAGGAACAGAAGGCTAGATAGCAAAGCTGGGAAGTACTGTGGGAACAGCAACTGAGAACAATGAAGGAGAGGAAAAGGACAGCGGGAAGGAATGATGCTTAGGAAGGACTGTCTGCTTAGGTTATGAAATGATGCAAAGAAAAATAATATGGAAGTGTGAAATACCAGGCAAGAAAGCAGAAACAAGAGACTGAGCAGCAAGTGGGTGAGAAGTAGAGAAGCAGGGAAGTTTGAAGCTGTAGGGGTATAGCAAGGTTAAATGCTTTTAGATTTCTTTGAACAGTTTGGTCACTTTAGGTGAGAAGGTTCAAATGATAGTTTATTTGATCAGTAAATGCTTCTTAGGACATGCACTCAGAAGATACTGAATGAGCAGCTGAATTACAGAACAGCTTAATTGACATTGTTGGGTCTCATAGCAGTAAAGCTGGAAACCAAATGGATTTGATAATGTCTCTGGTCTGAGGAATACAGTGAATAATAATGCAGGGAAGCAGCAGAACTATGGAACAGATAATTTTAGCTGTCAAGGGACTACTTTTCAAAGTATGAGCAAAGAAACTGGAGAATGCAGAATTATTTATTAAAATTGCAGACTACTTGTGTAAATCCATAGGCTGCTATTGAGTTTAAATAGGAAGTGTGTTTGACACCCTGCTGCCGAACTTTTTGAGCCAAGAGAATTTACCAGATTTGGACTGGAGGGCTAAACAATTGTATAGCACAAGTGGTTTACTGTTAGGGGAACCACAGCAGAGGTGCGATTGGAATCAAAGCAGGTGAGGAAGCAGTGCGCTTGAGCTGGAAACTGTAGGAGGGTGGTTGTGACATCAGCCACATCTTGTCCTGGAAGATGAAACTGGCACTGAACAGGTGAAAAAGGGAACAAAATGGAGTGAGTAGCAGAGGGATCACTAAAAAAAAAAAACCCAAAAAAACAGGAAGGACAGTGGCAGTTGGAGCAGACCAAGTGAGAGAAAATGCAGGAAACCTGGAGGAACGGTACGGGGGACATGGGAGGACTACCAACGGAAAACACAAGGGTGGTGAGCAGAGACAGCAGGGAGGGGTGAGGGGTGGGATGGAGAACAGGAAGGAGGCAAAGCAGGAAGGAGGACAATGGCCAATGGAGGAGGTAAAGCAACAAGCAGAGGGACAGAAGGAGGGTCGCAGGAAAAAAAAAACAGGAAGTAGCATGAAGCACACAGGAGAAAAGCAGACATAGCTGGCCCACTGCTGTTGCGGGCTAAAGAACTGGGCTCCTTACCTCCTCCCACACCAGTGACCTGTGTTCAGTGGCATACCCAGGCAATTTGGGGTCAGAAGTGGAGGGAGAGGATCTCTCATCTGGAGGACTGGTCTCTCCTGGGGTTGGTGGATTGTTATTCCCACCGAATAACTGCCGCCAGGTGGAGGCCTGGTGGTAGTGCGGGTCTGAGGGTGACAAGGAAGGGAGGGTGCAGCAGGACTTCTGCAGAGTTCACACACCTCCATGTGCACATGCTGATGTGTGTGCCCCCACAAAGGGAAATGAGATACAATGGAAAAGGGATGATGACAGGCTTCATGATACACTTTGGGCTGAATGGAGCTCTCTCAAGCAAGAGCGAGAGAGCCGAGACCACCTGCCAGCCTCCTGATGGGAGAAAAAGGTATATAGCAAAAAAAGAAGAGAAGTAGACATTAGAAAAGAGTAGGGCCAGAGTCCAGAGAGAAAGGGAATGAGAGTGGGTGGGGAAAGCAACTGAAGTGGCAGAGGCAACAGAGATCAAGCAAAGAAGACAAAGACAGCAAAGCAGGAGAAAGGAAGCAGTCAGAAAAAAGGGGGAAAGTATGCACAGTCACACAGACCACGCAGCAGCTCAGGTGCTCAAAATACTCTGAGCGTAGGTTGCTGGGAGAGGTTGGGTTTTATCTGGAATGTGGGATGAGTTCATTCCCCACAGTGAATCTTTGATGAAGCCCTCCCACACTAGTATTATCATAAAGGAGCAGCAGTAACTTGCACAAGAAATATCTCTCAGGCTGTCAGATTGTCACACAAACATGAGGAATCTGCCCTCCATAACATTTATTTGGCCCTTAAAATATGACAATGTAGACACATGCATACCTCTCTTTTTGGCAATAAAATGAGGAACACAGACACTCAAAATGAGGAACAATGTGGGAAACTAGATCTTCAGAAAATAAATTGACTATAAATCAGCAACATCCTGTAAATACTATCATATCTCTGCTTCAGAGAACAGCAAAGCACATTGAACAGCTTGTGGATGTATTGATTTGTGTGGGCTATAAAGCAGTAGTTGCAGCCAGAGATAACATAAGTCAACACATTGATATTTCTGAGGTAAGCAGGGATGATGCCCCACCAGTGTCTGAGTACTGTTTTTCCAGTTGCTGTGGAGACCAGGGTGAAAGGTGCAGCATGAGCAGCCGTGGGGGGGCCACTGACATCACTTTTGTCTGCCCACTAGACTTAGTGATACTATTCTTGTGCTCACATAGCACTCTGGGCACAGGGCTGCTTCTGCTGCAGTTATTACACACATATGCAACAGTGGAAAGCTGAAGTATTGAACATATGCCCACAGATTCTTTGTGGGGCCACCCTGTCAACTCCACTGCCCCTCTTCTTCCAGGGACTCCACATGGCTCTTAACTTTCCCTGAGCAAATGGTACAAGGGCAGATGCAAGAAATTGAACTTCCAAGTTCCAGCTGCCAGGGACATGGAGGGGAGGGAGGAGTGTGTCAAGACCTATTGAGAAATACACATAACTGTTCATAGTGAGAGACTATAGTCCCGAGATTGGATCATAGGGGCGGGGGTGTAGCCATTGTGTTTAAAACAGAACTGGGCCTTGTGGATGTGCCAGTGGGGTGCACCTGATCCTTTGAGTGTATCTTGGGAGCAGGTGTAGGCTTCAGGATACTCCTCATTTACCGTCCACCCGGTGATAGGGGAGAATTCCTGAAGGAGTTTGCGGACTTCATTGTCAGCGTGGCCTTGTAGTCACCCAGATGGTTAATTCTGCGTGACTTCAATACCTGGGTCAATGATGAACTCTCGCAGTTTAGAAATAATCTCCTCCAGTTTATGACTATGCTGGGCCTTACACAGGTGGTTACTTCTGCTACCCATATTGGGGGTCACTCTCTGGATCTTGTGTTCCTCCTGGGGATGGTGATCACGGATTTGGGGGTGGAACCAGTTTGTTGGTCAGACTATCACACCATAAGGTTCAGTTTCGGGGCACCACCAAGTAGGTCTGCCCCTACGGAGATGGTCTGGTACTGCCCTTTGAGGGAAGTTACCCCAGAAGGCCTATCAGCAGTACTGGACCTATTGGGTTTATTGAGTGAAAGCAGGAGTCCATACGGTCTTGTACTGGCCTATAATAGGGCAGTGGGAGACACTCTGTACTCAATAGCTCCTGTTCGTGTTCGCCCACTCACTCTGCGCCCAAGGACTCCTTGGTTTTATGGGTCCTTGAAGGAGCTGAGGAGGGTGGGTCGAAGGCTAGAGAGAACTTGGCCAAAATCCAGCCTTGATGCTGACAGGCTTAGATTGATGGAACATTATAAGTTCTATCAATCGGCAAAAACCTGTAAGAAGGCAGAATTCCTGTCCAGGGAGATTGCTGCTGCACAAAATCGACCAGCTCAGCTCTTTCGGACTGTGGACAGACTGTGCAATCCAGTCTATCTCCAGTCTGGAAGCGGTTTTTCACAAATAAAGTGTGATGAGCTTGCTCGGTTTTTTGTGGATAAGGTTGCTAGCATCAGGTCGGAGATCAGTCCAATTCCCTCTATGAGGGACTGCGGAGATCGGTGGGAGGTTTCGTGCACCTAGTCTGCCTGGTCTAACTTCAGCTGGCCAGAATTCTTGGACATTGTTAGGATTGTCTAGACTTTGTGACCAACCAGCTGTAGTTTGGATCTGGGCCGTACGCCGTTATTGGTATGTTGTGTAGATGTTATCTGTCTGATCCTTGCTGAAATTGTCTGGTGTTCCTTGGAAAGAGGTTTTTTTTTTTGATCCCATCAAGGAGGCAGTCATTTGACCACTCCTTAAAAAACCTTCCTTGGATCCAGACTGTCTAGCAAACTACAGACCTGTCTCTCATCTACCCTTTGTGGGTGAGGTTATTGAGAAGGTGGTTGCGTTGCAGCTGGATGAACATCTTAAAACCCACAATGTCTTGGATGCTCTCCAGTCTGGGTTTAGGAAGACACAGCACTGAGACCACCCTTGTTCGGGTGCTAAATGATCTCCTAGCAGCAATAGCTCATTGGCTCGTACTATCTTAGTCCTTCTTGATCTCTCTCGGCTGCATTTGACACTGTAGACCATGGTTTGCTTCTGGAGCTTCTGAAGTATTTCTGTGGATTATCTGCCACAGTTTTGAGTTGGTTTTGATCTTTTCTCATGGGCAGGTCACAGAGGCTGGTCACTGGAATTTATTCCTCTGATGCCCTCCTCCTGTCCTGTGGGGTGCCACAGGGCTCCATATTGGCACCCATGTATTTTTCACTGTACATGTGCCATTGGAAGATATCATTAGGAAGTACAGTTTGGGTTTTCAGTGTTATGCAGATGATACCCAACTGCATATGTCCTTTACGCTTGGACAGGTTGATGTGGTCTGTGTGCTAAACAACTGTCTAACTGAGATCAAAGATTGAATGAGCACTAGCTGGCTGAGGTTGAATCCAGACAAGACTGAGGTGTTGGTTGTGTACCCGGGTCATCCGGAGGTGGGTCTTAGGACTGGACATCCTTTGGGTTTATGGCTCGATGATGTCCAGCTCATTACCTCAGACTGGGTGCATAACCTGGGTGTTATTATCGATAGCGGTTTGTCTCTGAAATCTCAGGTCTCCGCTGTCATTAAATCTTCCTTTTACCATCTAAGGAATATCACCCAGGTGAAACACCTGGTACTCCGGCTGACCTTCCTACGTTGGTCCATGCCTTTGTAACCACCCGCCTTGATTACTGCAATGCCCTCTACATAGTGTTTCCTGGGGTTGATATCTGCTGCTTTCAACTGGTGCAGATCACGGTGGCCAGGCTTCTGACTGGTACATCTAGGACCAGTCATATTATGCCTGTGCTGCGTGAACTGCACTGCTTGCCGGTACAGTGATGGGTCACTTTTAACTTTGGCTTGCTGACCTATAAAGCCCTACACAAACAGGGACCCCGCTATCTGCAAGAGCTCCTTCCTCCCTCCTGCCCCCACCGCTCACTCTGAGCCACTGATGACGGATTGCTAGAGATTTCTAGGGTTCGTTTAAAAACATCTGGGGCACATGCTTTTTCTTATGCTGCACCCACCCTGTGGAATTCTCTACCTCGCTGGTTTAGAGAATGTCCAACTGTCACGAGTTTTAAATCTCATTTTAAGACCTATTTATTTTATCAAGCTTTTTATGTATGGTTTGAATTTATATTATTTGTTTTATATTGTATTTTATTGTAAAGTGCCTTGATAATCTGAAAGGCGCTTAAAAAATAAATTTTACCTTACCTTACCTTTGTGCAGCTTGACCTGAAAGGAAGATGTGCATTTAGGAGTTTGCACTGCATTACTGCTTGTGGCGAGTTTTTATTTTAATGTTGTAGTATCCTGGCCTGGCATTGTTGCCAATGACTGGCTTGCCTCTTTTTTGGGAAACTCTTTTTTTTTAAACAATGGAGGGAAAGGAGAAACATAGAAGCTGATGGCAGAAGGAGACCACTATATGCACCCAGTCTACCCATTTGTTTTAGACCTATTTTGACACTCTAGTTGCTCTTTGTAGTCAGGGCTCCCTTGTGTCTATCCCATGCATTCTTGAATCCCCCCACAGTGTTGACCCCCACAACCTCTTGGGGAAGGTTGATCCAGGTGTCCACCACTCTTTCTGTGAAGAAAAACTTTTTGGTGCTGGTAGAGAACCTCCCTCCTTGCTGCCTGAGGTCATGTCCCCTGGTCCTGGAACCATTCTTGAAGTGACAAATTTCCTGTACTTGTACCCTATTAATGCCTTTTATGTACTTGAATGTTTTAATCATGTCCCCTCTCTCTCTCTTTTCTGCTTCAGGGAGAACATATTCATTTCCCTAAGTCTTTCCTCGTAGGACAGGTATTGCAGACCCTGAATCATTTTTGTCTCCTTTCTCATACTGTTTCCACTCAGTCAATGTCCTTCCTGAGGTGAGGTCTCCAGAACTGGACTCCACATTCCAAGTGAGGCCTGACCAGTGATCCATACAGTGGTAGTACCACCTAATTCCTCCGGATCGTGATTCCTGTCCCAGTGCAGCTCAGCATTCTGTTGGCCGTCAGTGCTGCCTTCTCACACTGCTTACTAACCTTCAAGTCATCTGAGATTATGATTCCCAGATCTCATTCCTGGTTTGAGGCCTCCAGTCTTTCACCTCCTGGGTAATACTCCTTTCTTGAGTTTTTCTTTCCTATGTGCATGACCTTGCACTTTTGGGCATTAAATCTCAGCTGCCACACTCCAGACCATTGTTCAAGTTTCTTGAGGTCAGTTTCCATCTTGCTCACTCCTTCTGAGATGTCCACCCTGTTACATATATTGGTGTCATCTGCGAACAGACACACCTTCTCTTCCAGTCCATCAGCAATGTCTGCTATAATAACATTGAAGAGCAGAGGCCCCAGCACTGAGCCCTGGGGCACTCCACTGATCACCCTGCCTTCTGTGTATTGCATTCCATCAACCTGTACCCTCTGGGTTCTGCCTTGTAACCAGTTTTGTACCCATCTGACTACTTCTGGACCAACCCCTGTGTGGTAAAGCTTTACCAGCCTTCTGTGTGGAACCGAGTTGAAGGCCTTAGTAAAGTCTAAGTAGATTACATCTACTGCCACACTGTTGTCCACTATTTTTATGGCATTGTCAAAAAACTTGAGCAGATTTGTCTGGCATGACCTACCTGCTGTGAAACTGTGCTGTTTAGGGTCTTGTTGGCTGCTAGTTTTGGAGTTGTTCTTTATAGTCCTACATTAAATGTCCACCCTCCTGGTGTTAAAATGTAGCTCTCTTTTAAATAATTGCATTCACCTGCTCTGTCTGCAACCTTGAGTGACTGATTCTATCTCCCTCACAATTCCCAATAAATGGGAATTACACTCCTCCCTTTTGCAAGTTAAACTGGTTATATTTCATTACCTTGTGCAGATATTTACACATTTTGAGTGACTTTAGCCATTCCTGATTTTAAGGGTACAAGCTACAGGCATTACGAATCAATACTCTGGTATACAGGATGGTATGACCATGTCCTTTATTTTTTTGAATCATGTATAGCTCACCCTAAGATTTCTGCAGTGTAATGGGGTTTGCACTTGTCATCAGCTGGCTTGCACTTATTACCTGGTTGCATTATGTCACAGTGCCCCAGCACACTGCTTAACACCGTGATATACACCAAGGCATCCCAGTCAGTATTCCTCCCTCCCTAAGCCATCCATACAGTGAAGGGCCCCAGAGGTCCTGTGGTCCCTCCCCCAGTTTCCAGTCAGATTGCTAGTCCTGTAGCCTCCCTTATGCTCCTCCAAATAGCATTTTTCCTGGTGGTCTAGTGTTCACCCTCATTACTCCCAGAATTGCATTTTAGTGGTCCTTCCCTCCAAAATTTACTTTATCTGATGGATGTCTGCACTTGGTCACAGAGCTGGGTTCTTTATGTTAATCGTGAGGTCGAAACCTGTGCAGTCAAAAAGAATGCTTCGCAGACACCACAAAAAGTGTGTGGTCAAAAACCATGCTAGATTAAATAAACTAAGTCTGAACCACACATGCTGTTTTGAGCACTGCATGTCTATACCATCGCAATCTTGACAGTATACCACAGCGCTGTACCACTACCCCATACCACATGCTTTCTCAGCCAGTCAATTGGAGGAAGCACTGAAACTGAGAACAGTCTTGCAAAGGTTGCCATGCCTTTCAAAATAGCCCAGTGGGCTATTTGCATGGCAGCCCTGCTCGCTTTCATGGCCTGAGACCAATGATAAAAGGGTTGGACTTGCAACCTCTCTTGAACACAGCTTGACCTTGACAGATTTTCAGTATGTAGTGACACTACCTGATTACAATGACCACTTAGTGCCAGCTTTTTTAAATGTGAATGGTGCATATCCATTCAAACAATTACCTGAGCATTAATGGGAAACCCACTGGTTAAGGAAGCTTCAAAGATGGAATGACATAGTGATGTGTGATGTCATTGTTTGATATGTGGGTCTTGTCTGAATGTTTATTTATATGTGGTATAGGGTTGGTACAGCCTTTTAATGTTAAATCTGAATTTTTGCGTCTTAATAACTTTGGCATTTTTCAATGAAATTGCACTAAAATTGGTATTGTTGTCATGTTGCCATGATGTGGAAAGTTTCATGATGGCAGCTTTTACATTTTTGGAGATATAAAGAGGTCAAACAACCAAATATTCATGTTTTCTTTCCATAGGATATCATGGGATTTTTTGCCCTCTTCTACAGCACACACAGAATGAAGTTTTTCCCTGACATTTTCAGGGATGATTGGGTTTGTGCCAAAGGTGTGCCTTTAGATGTTTGGTGAAATAATATATTAGCAGTGTTGAATTATAATGTTTTTTGTAATAGATGAAGGACAGTCTACTCAAACAGTAAATGACATGTGCCTTTCCAACAGTAAGTATGAATGGTAAATGGCATTTACTGTTCGAAGGGTAAATGTCTGAATGGTAAATACCATTCACTGTTTGAAAAATAAATAGCCATTTTCCATTAGCACTTAACTGTTCTCTCTATCACTTTCAATTCCAGATCCCGCCATCTTATTTTCAGTTAGTGAGGCAGAAATATTTTAAATAATACTGCCCCTAGGTAAACACAAACAGCTGTGTTTAGCTAATCGGGGCCTGAGGAACATGATTCTGGCATTGCTTTGCCTGTGTGCGGCCCCAAAATATGTTTGTTTTTTTTTGGGTGGTAATGTCTGCCACAAATTGCGTGCAACAGAATGGTGTTGGGGGGGATGTACAGTAAAAAGGCCCTGCTCATCTGTGAGCAAACAGACTCCAGAATCAGATTCCTTGGTCCCTGATTAAGTAAACACCAATTGTTTAATTAGCAAATGCTTATTTTTCCCCTTATACTTCTTCTAAGGGGAAGAGGGCCAAGGAATATTAATAATAAATATTTAAAGCTCTGGTGACATTGGGGTGCCCAATCCTGGTGTTGGCAGATAACATCACTTCCCACCCGCCAGTGTGGGACACTGTGGAGCCCACTCCCAGTGTCCAAAGTATGTTCCCCCTCCCTATCAGTGCACCCTCTTCCCTTACAGTTTGCCTACAGCAGTCTGTGCAATCCCCATGTTGGCAGTAGCCCCCCTTCCCCCAACAGTATGGGACACTGGGTAGCCCACTTTCAGTGTCCCCAGTTTTTTCCTAATCCCCCTCTTTACTTTGGGACACTGGGGATCCCACTACCAGTGTCCTCAGTTGTGTCCACCCCACCAGTATTGCGGGACACTGGGAGCCCACTCCCAGAGTCCCCAAATAGTAAAATGTTCCTGAAAAAAAGGAAACAGTCCCCTGATTACTTTTTTTGTTCTTATCAATCCTGAAAAAAAGAAAATGGTCTCTTCGTCATTTCTCCCATCCCTCTCCCCCATCCAGACCCTCCCTCTGTGCACCCACCTGTCCACACCGGCCTTACCCCATAGTTACCTTCACAGGTTGGCAGCTCTCATCTTCTCTGGACTGTGACATGTCTGCATTCTTCAAAGCCAAACTGAAAACTGAGGAATCAAGGTACAATAAGTGCCGTATAATGTCAGTCAATGGTGTTTTGAACTTATGCTGCTATCTCAGCCATTTATTTGGTATTTTTTTAACCACATTTTTAAGATGGACTTTTTGGGACCCCACCTTATGAACACTGGCACTGTTGTTTCGTTACTTGGTCCCGGAAGGTGATTTCATGGTCACTGCACGGAATCACCTTTTGGGACCAATTAATGAAACAACAGTGCCACTGTTCATGAGATGGAGTCCCTAAAAGCCCATGTTGAAAATTTGGTGCAAAAATACCCAAAACCGTCCGAGTTGCACACGGTCATTGACATTTTGATACACTTATAACTGCAGCTATTTTTTATATTTTCACTCCAACATTACTATTTTTTCACACCACCTCATGAGCAGTACAGCTGTTATTTCAGACATCCTGGCTGAAATATGTTTTCATATTGTGACACAGAATGGCATGGCTACTGCACAAAATCGCCTCTGGTACTAAATAACAAAATGACAGTACAAGTGTTCAATAAGTGGTGTCCCAAAGAGGGCATATTGAAAATTTGGGGTGAAAATTTCCAAAAATGGCTGTGTTATGGCATTAGTAGCAACCTTAGGAAGCATGCTCATAATGTTGTACATTTACAATATTTTCACCCCATATTTTCAATATAGTCGTCTTAGTGCTCCATGTCATGAATGACACAGCTGTCCTCTTTCAAATCCTAGCCAAAATGTGGCTTCACACCTGTGATGTACAATGGCATTGCGGTTGCACAAAATGATGTTTTGGCAGGGATTTGAACATTTTCTGTACTAGGTACATGTTGTGAGGTGATAAGAAGGTTATGTTGAACATTTGTACTGAAAATTATTATAGATGGCACAGTTATGACTATTTCTTGCAATTTCACTACACCTGCTTGTAATGTTGCACATGGAAGCGCAAGGGTTAGAGGTCCCTGCATTTCTACAACTTGATACATATAAGCATCTGTGGAGGGATGGTGAAACAAGTTCCAAAGGACCCTGCGCTACCACCCCTAAAGTCGCTTCCACAGCTAGATACATATGCGCATCTGTGGAGGGGTGGGATAGTTAAATACTGATATTCTTATACTATCTCAAAAAAGTAAGGAAATAAACTACAAAAAAACTATGTTAATGTGTCAGTTAGGGTTTTTATTAAAGTTCCAAAAGCTGAGAAATTTGACGTTAGGGTTCCCAACCCTAACACCTCACCCCCATCCTGAACAGATGAAAACAGATTGGGTGGTGGCATTACAGTTGTCAGCCCTAATGCTCACCCCATTCTCCTATGCTGAGCCCACTCAGCTTATTTTCTAATGGAATGGGGAGAGTGTCAGGGATGACAACCTCAATGCCACCCCCAATCCCCTCTTCATCTGTGCAGGGTGGTGGTGATGTGTTAGGGTTGGAAACCCTAACATCAAATTTCCCAGCTTTTGATGCTTTAATAAAAATCCTAACTGATGCATTAACATAGTTTTTTGCAGTTTATTTAATATACTGTATGTGCAGTTATACGTATTTAGCACTTTACAAGTGGTATTGCACAATAGTTTGCTTATTTGCACTACATATTTATTATAACACAGCACACTGGATATGTGGCACTTTGCAACATCTATGTATGTGTTTGTCCTAATGTTTTTTCAAATGTGAGTCCATCTTTTTAAATACTGGCCTGTTAAATGTATGTGTGTTGAGAGCATGCCACACTGATGAAGATGTAGTGACATGGAAATGTTAGGGTGTTGCTACATCAGATTGAAGCCTTGGTGGGTGCTCTTTTTGTAAGCAACTTTGGCTATGTTTACTTTATTTTTATATTTTATATATTCACAATTTAAGTCACTTAGCAGGAATGGTCAACACAGTGATGACTGTGCTGTGGATGCTGTAATGAGGCTTGCCACTAAAAGGCAGGCCAGGTTGTCTGATGACTAGAGATGCAGCAAATTTAAAATCCGCCAGCGCAGTGAACGCAAAGTGGCCACTTCATGTTGGCACTTCACTATGTGGAGTACCCCATAGAAAAGGCTCACTTCACCTTGTTATTATTACTTTGCGTTGTCATTACACCTTAAATGCGAAATAAGGCAGAGTGACAACAATATTGGCAGCACCCTACCCACACAGTCACCAGAATGAATGTGCATCCCCAAAGTGCTACCGTCTTGTGTTCAGAAAACTCCCCAGTGCTGATGAAGTGAAATGAGAGCATAACAAGAAATGCAAAGTCTCCCAGAATTAATGGCACACTCAGTAATGCACACAGCGGTCACACACAGAGTCACCAGAATTAATGTGCATCCCCAAAATGCTACTGTCTTGTGTCCAGAAAATTCCCCACTGCTGACAAAGTGAAATGAGAGCGTAACAAGAAATGCAGTCTCCCAGAATTAATGGCGCACTGCAACGACACAGATTAAGATTGCGTTGCACACTCAAGGGATGCACATGAAAAGGCAAAACAACACCTAACCAGTGCTCACAAGTCACAAATCCAAATCTGGAAAGGAATACATTTTACCAGTTGGGGGATTAGTGCATGGCAGTAACAATCCACTACCAGTAAAGATACCACAAAGCAGTATAAAAAATTCATGCAGGTGCGATGGATAGCAGGTTAACACAGCTGCAGTTACTCTGTGGCACAATAAAAGGTGTCTGATTTAATGGCATGCATTGCACACACACTCACACACACACTACAAGTAATGCGTAGCAAATTGAAAACCTTTAGTAATATAACCAAGTGTTTCAAACAGACAAATGATACACTGCTGCACCACAATAATCAGCAAAAAAAGTCAAGAATTACTGAAAATATTACTGTGTGTTCATTAACACAGTTATACAAGAAAAATATAACCAAAACAGAAAGACTGCCTTTTTCTCGCAGTTAATGTACCTAAGCCACAAATACACCCCTCCCCCAAAGCACACTTCACAGTACACAGACTGGCTGTTCTAAATTAACATTCAAAATCCACACACAACAATAAACACTCAATGATATGAGCACAGAAGGGTTTCCTACAATCGATGTACTACATTTTGAGCAAAGCAAATGACTCAAATAGGCAGAGTTCTGAGAGCAAACTGTCTCCAGATACCATTACACACACACTACCCAGGCCAGAACTGAGGTTGTGCAGAACAATCTAGAGCCCATGTGACCTGCAGTCCCATGAATCACTGCAGAATTTCATTTGGAGCTCAATTACAAGGCAAATTACATTGATTTCCATGTAGTTTGGCTTAAAATTGATGAAGTGGTTTGGGGAAGGTGGAATAACACAAAGTCATTGGCTTCAATGGACTTCGTTTTCCTCATTATGAACCAAAGTACTCTGCTTCACATTGTGGAATACTCTGCAGATTCCACATTACTCTGTGGGCCACTTTGCCCACCACTACTTACAGCACTGTAACTCACATGCTGTACAGGAAGGAACATGAATGCCTATGGCTGTACTTCCCCGATGAGCTGTACCACAAAACTCCCCAACTTAAAAACACTTATTAATGAGTACAATGGTGGGGTGGTGAAGCCTGGAGAGATACTACAAAACAGGTTTACAATACATCCAAGTAACTAGTAAAAAGTTTAATGTTGTGATACGTGAAGTGATCATGAAGCGCAATTTGTGACTGCATTTGTGACCGTGATGATGAAGAATGTGATTCGGTGTCGACGGTGTGAGATAACCAATATGGAACTATATTGGGAACGTGAATGCTTATGGCTGTACTTCCCCGATAAGCTGTAGCACAAAACTCCCTGACTTAAAAACGCTCATTAATGAGTACAATGATGAGGCGGTGAAGCCTGGAGAGATACTACAAAACAGGCTTACAATGCATCCCAGTAACCAGTAAAATAATTAATGTTGTGATTCATGACGTGATCGTGAATCATGATTTGTGACTGCGTTTGTGACTGTGATGATGAAGAACTTGATTTGTATCATGAATGACTCATGATGATGGTCCTGACTTAAAAACACATATTAATGAGATAATGTTCATGCAGAATTATGCACAACACCCATCCAGTACTCTGAAGGCAAGCCAAAGAAACAACTGTGACTTAAGTTACTTATGGCAATTAGGCCCTAAAGAGAAGCAAATGCTCAGACAGATTAAGATTGCACTGTGCACTGAAGAGATGCAAACATAAAGGCACAACAGCTAACCAGTGCTCACCATCAGAAATTCAAATCTGGAATAGAATACCTTGGCGGTTGGAACGCGCCGTGGGGGGGGGGGGCAGTGTACTGCACTGCTGCAGTAACAGTCACTAGTATGAGTACCAGTAAAGATAACACAAAGAAGTACAAAAATCATACAGCTGCAGTGGATAGCAGGTTCATATTGCTGAAATTACTATGTGACGCAATAAAAGGTGTTTGATTTGATGACATGCGTCACACACATACTCAGGCACACACTAAGTAATGCGTAGCAAATTGAAAACTTCAGTAATATAACCATGTATTTTAAACAAACTAAAATTATGGACTGCTGCACCACAACAATCAGCAAAAAGATGGCAAGAATTATTGAAAATATTACCTGTGTGTACATTAACACAGTTATACAAGAAAAATATTACCAAAACAAAAAGAACTGTCTTTTTTTCCAAGTTATCTTCCTTCACCACAGATACGACCCTCCCCCAAAAGCACACTTCCGCAGTCTCTCAGTACACAGACTGAATGTCATACATCAACATTCAAAATCCATACACAAACAATAAATACAGTACTTGATGATATGAACACAGGAGGGTTTCCTACAATCAATGAACTTAAGTTTCATCCCAAAAAATTACTTAAAAAGGCTTTTTTAATAGCTTTTAGAAGGTTTGAATCACAGAGAGCTCTCAGAGCAGACTGTCTCCTACAGCTTCCTACACACACTATACCAAACTGAGGCTGTGCAGGACAATCTAGAGCCCATGTGACCTGAAATCCCATAAATCACTGCAAAATTCACTATTGGAGCTTAAAAACAAGGTGAAGTGAGGCAAAGTACATTGCTTTCAATGTACTTCGCCTTAAGAATTGGTGGAGTAATGGTTTCGAAAGGCGGAGTAACGCAAAGTCATTGTTTTCAATGGACTTTGCGAAACTCATTATAACTCAAAGTACTCCGCTTCACATTGTGGAGCACTCCGTAAATCTGCTTTCACTTCATGATTCACTTCGTGGAGCAAATTGGGGCTACTTCGCCCATCTCTACTGATGACCCCTGCCAGGAAAGAACAAGAGGGAAATGGGGGGAGGGAAAAGGATAGGAGAAAGGGGGAGGGTCTTAGTGATGACCTCACAAGGCCAGGCAGAGGGTCATATGACAAGGCAAAGCCAGATCCCCAGGAACTGGCTGGGTGGCAGAGCCTCAGGGGTCTTGAGCAGGGGTCATGAGGGGCTATATTAAGACAGAACACCCTCAGGACAACCTCTTTTTTGCTAAAAAATTCCATGAGCTTGGATCTCAGCTCATCGATGGCAATATATATAGTTAAGGCACATGGGCAGCTAGGACTGCAGGCCACGTGGCCCAATATGGTTTCGCTGGTTTTAAAATAGTTGTTGGTTAAGTACGCAAATTTGAAAGCAGTAAAATGTAGCTATGGTTAGGGCAGGGGAGAGAGTAAGGGGTAATTGCAATGAACTGATAAAAATGGTTGTGTTGGTTGGTTTGAGACATGCTGGGGAACTGGGTGGCAGTTCAGGCCCTGGAGTCTTTTTGTGATGCGATAGGCAGAAGGTTTTGAAATGTAGAAATACAGCAATTTTCCGGTTAAGGTAGAGATTAAGGAGTAGTTGCTAAGAATTGATAGTATTGGGGAAAATGGGGAGTTATGTTTGGAGCCAAGCTGGTGAATGGGGCAGAAGGTCAGCCCCTGGCGCCCTTGTGTGACGGCTAAGCCAAATGTCAGGTCAATGATGGCTTTAGAAGCCAGAGAGTTATGTGAGTAGGCTGTGGGGGCTTTTCCCCATGATTGTGATGGTGTTTTTAAAAAAAAGAAAAAGTGAGAAATGTACAGAAATGGCTGTGTGCTTCTCTTACGGTTGGGGGTTCTGGATCCGGAGTTGTTACAGGGGCTGTTGACTCAGGGATGGGGCCGCATTAGCTGGTTTCACAGGTGGGTGTAGAGGCACGATTTCTGGTGCAGTGGAGTGTGAGGCGCTGTGGGGGCAATTGGACATGGTGAGGCCTGGTCGGTCCTGTTACTGGGATACGCTGCAGTGGTGCAGAGGCTAAAAACAAGAGCTGGGAACACACTGGTGGGTCCCTTGCTTCAGGGACGACTGGTGGTGGTGCGAGGTCCCTAGCAATGAAAGGGGGGTCTGGTAGGATGGCAGCAGTGGTATGCTCATGGACAGAAGTACCCACTTCAGTGGGCGGAGACAGAGGAACATGGTCTCTGGTGAGCTGCCTACCCCACGGTACATGCAGGACCACTGCCAGCTGGGTGGGCAGGCCAGAAGAGGGTTTGTGATGGAGAGCCTGGAGGCAGCATGGTACCCCAGGTGCAGAAGCATGTGGGAGTACAGGTCATGTGGCTAAAATGGTGTGTGGCAGCTCAGAGGAGCATGGTGGGGTGCTGATAAACCCCAGGGGACACACACATTTGGCAGACCATGTAATGTGTTACAGTAAGGCAGAGGAATGGAAGCAGGGCTATTTAATGGCTTTTTTGGCTTATTTTGAACTTAAAGGGACACATGGGGGACCACACCAGGAATTTTTGCTGGGCAAATCCTGGAAAGGGGAGTCATCAAACTTGGTGGACACACCGAACCTGGAACAAAGGAACTCTTCTCACCTTAAATGCACTGCAAATTTTAAAGGCTTTTAGGCACTGCTGCTAGCCTCCTAAATATCATGTGAATGGTTTTATAAAGGAACCGATCAGCCACGTGGGGGAGCAAACTCCCCCACAGCTGGGGTGGGTTGGCACAGAGGGGTGCCACATGGCAGCACTGGGAACGGTGGGAGAGGAGAAGCAATGGACTGCTGCTTCACCAAAAAAGGCACGGTTGGCCCGGGTGTGCTCGGCAGTTTGAGCACACCACTAGTGGCAGATTGCCCGGAGAGCAGGCCTGCCTTGGAAAAGATCAGGGGCACAGGCCATGAATCACATGCTGGGGACGCAAGTTAGAAGGGGCCTAGCATCAAGCGAGGAGAGCCAAGGAACACCATGGGAAAGGGCATGGCATGGGCAGGGAGACCCCCATCACACAACAAAAGGTTAGCAAGCAGACAGCAGGCCTTGGGAATGCATGGGGAGATGGAGTGTTGGGCTGGTTCTCTTGAACCAAGGAGGATGGGGGGAGCACATGGGGGCTGGCAGGAAGGGCTTGGGGAATGTGGCATCGGAAAGAGCGATGTGGTGTGAAATCGACATGGGCACTATGGAGGGGCCCTGACAATGGGGACACTTGGTCATGGTCACACAATGTCAGGAATGGGGCCTGGGAAATTATAGCAGGCTCCAGGCAGGACGCTTTGCAGGGCTGGGGACTTAATTCTCATTTTTATATAGCAGAACCCAGGTACAGCGATGGCACCCCAGCGAAATCCGATGTCCAGCAAAAAGATGATGCAAGAGGCAGCAAAACTGATGGCACAGATGTCAGAGCTGGTGGCGGTGGCAAAGCTGAGGGAGGCAGAGGAGGAGGCTCAGAAAAAATGGAAGGAGTAAGGGGAAATCCTCGGCAGGGAGAAGACAGGGAAGAGGCCCAGACAGGAAGCACTCCATCCTGCACCTATCCTGGCACCACTGCCAGCACCAGAACCAGATGGGAAGAGCCCATATGGGGGCTAGAATGGCATAGCTATATCTGACAAAAATGGTTTGAAAGAATATTTGGAGGGGCTGTTGGGTGACATAGGGGAAGCAGAGATTGAGAAAATGGAGAGGGTTGTGCAGGCTCTAAAAGGATAAGGGGCAGGAAAAGACAGGACCGGGACCAAGCCAGCACACGGAAGGTTGTATGAAGGGGCCCCGGGTTTACTCACTGGGGGACCACGTCCCTGAATCACTCAAAGAAAATATTTGGAAGGGAGAATATGTAGATATTTTCAGGCTGGTGGATGAGGACATGTCCAAGAAATATGAGCAGAAAGAGTCAGTGGGGAAGTTGGAGTTGGTGGTGGCTTTTGTGGTCATAGGCCACAAGGCCAAGGAGGCCAAGCACAATGGTAAAACCATAGAAAGCTAGCAGAAAGGGTTTATCATTTACAGTGCGCTGTTACTAGAGAAACAGCCGGACCTAGCCATTTTGCTGTTGATATACATGTCCATCATCTGGGACGCATACAAAGTGAAGTTGGGGTATGGGTGGCTTAAGTATGACAAGGCATTCTGAAAGAGAATGGCAGCAAAGGGTGACCTGAGGTGGGATTGCACCCATTCGGAGTTATGGGTGAGGACCCTTTCGGGGAAAGGGAGCGGGACTGGGGGTGAACACACGAAGAGGAGCCCCCTTACTTTGGGAGCTAAGACATATTGGGGTTTTAACAAGGCCACTTGTACCTGGAACAATTGTAAGTTCAGGCATTCATGTTCAAAATGTGGGGGGATGCCACCCGGTGGCCAGCTGCAGGCAAGGGGGGGAGTGGGACAGAGTGGGAGTCAGTACCAGGAGCAGCCCTTTTGTGGGGCCCAGAGGGGCATGGCAGGGGGTGAGGGGGACACCATAGAGGGCAGCATAATGCCTTCTATAGCTAGAATTAGGGAAGAACAGGGTCCAGGATGGTGGGGCTATGCACTCGCATGCATGCCCATTTCCTTTGCAGTGGTGGATGAGTAGACTGCTGGATTCCCAAATAAGGGGGCAGCAACATTGCTTATAGAAGGTTTCCAGACAGGTTTCCCACTGTATTTTCAAGAGGTGAGAGCAGGGATGAGGGCCAAGAACTTCGGATCAATGAGAGGGAAAGAGAAGGTGCTGTGGGCTAAGATTTTGAAGGAAATCAAGGCAGGTCAGGTGGATGGGCCATTAGAGGCCCCTCCATGTGCCCAAATTTCTGGTATCCCCACTGGGCCTCATCCTGAAGAAGGCGGAGGGGGAATTCCACCTGATTCACCATTTATCATCATCGGTAAATAAAGACATACCAGACCACCTATGGGCTGTTTCATATGCCTCCCTGGAGCAAGCCAAAATATTGATCAGGCCAGTTGAGGGGGACTGGTTAGCAAAGACAGACACTGAGTCAGCATTTCGGCTCCTGCCAGTCAGTCCGACGGATTGGGACCTCTTGGGTTTTCAATTCCAGGGGAGACTTTACTTCAAT
Source organism: Neoceratodus forsteri (assembly GCA_016271365.2). NCBI lineage: Eukaryota > Metazoa > Chordata > Ceratodontiformes > Ceratodontidae > Neoceratodus > Neoceratodus forsteri. Next base: position 209,246,579 of record CM057451.1, read on the forward strand.
GAGGCCATGCCAATGGGGTGCTCAGTGGCTTGTTCTACTTTCGAGGCATTCAGCACCTGGGTACAGTGGTTATTTGGGGCCAGGTACGGGCGCAGAAGGGCAGTGCATTATTTGGATGACTTCCTCCTCATTGGTGAGACGACGGGAGAGGCACACAAAATGTTGCTGGATTGCAAGGGAATGTGCCAGCACATAGGGATACTGTTGGCACAGGGCAAGACAGAGGGCCCTGCCTGTAGGCTGGAATTCCTCGGCATAGAGGTGGACACAGAGATGGGATGTTTCAGGCTTCCTGGGGCCAAAGTGGCACAGCTGAAGGGGCTATTGGCAGGGGAGACAGGGAGGAGGAGGGTGCATCTGGTACAGATGCAGCAACTGCTGGGGCACCTTAATTTCATCTGTAAAGTGATTAGCCCAGGCAAGACATTTATGAGGAGACTGGGCAGGGCCAAAGGAAAAGCTAAGCAGCCCACCACTGGGTAGACGTTTCCAAAGGTGTACGGAAGGATTTTAAGGTGTGGGAGGAATTCTTAGACAGCTATAATGGGATAACATTTTGGCAGGACAAGTGGGAATGGAATACAGTTCTTGAATTATTTAAGGATGCTTCGGGTGCCCTGGGGATAGAGGCATATTTCCCAGGAGAGTGGATGTCAAAAGTATGGCCGGAGCACTGGAAGGTGGGTGGCCTGTTGAAAAACATCACATTTCTGGAGATATTCCCGATATGGGCAGCAATGGAAGTATGGGGCACCAGGATGAGGGGTAAGTGCATTCTTTTTCGGTGCAACAATAAAGGGGTGGTGGAGGTCATTAATAGACAGGGTGGGAAGACTGAGATGGTGGGCAGGATACTCAAATACATGATATTGCTGGGGCAGCAGCTGAATTTGTCTTTCAAACCACAGCACTTTGAAGGAATTAAGAACGAGGTGGCTGACAGTCTTTCCCACTTACACCTTGGAAGGTTTCAGGAACTGAGGCCACAGGCAGTAACACACAAGACCAGGATCCTGGACCAGTTATGGAAAGCTGGAGGGACATGGCCAGGGCACTGTACTATGGTTTCTGGTCGGCTAACACTTTGAGGGCATACGAGACAGGGTGGGTGAGATTCCAGGAATTTAGGGGGAAGAAAAAGTGGGAGAGGGATGAACCGGCCTGTACAATCAGGTAAGAAGGTTCCTAGTGGAGAAATGGGAAGCAGGCCTGGCCCATGCCACAGTGGTGGTTCACTTGGCTGGCATCAGTTGGGTATGCTAGAACAGGGGATGGCCAGATGTCACGGCCAGCATGGAGATAAAAAGGATGTTAGTGGGTTGGCAGAGTGGACAGGGAACAAGGATGGATCGAAAATACCCCATGAAGGGGCAACTGCTGGCTGGGGTATTAGGGCCAGCATGACAAGTGTGCTCTTCAGCCCACGAGGCACTCCTCTTCAGGGCTGTTTTCACTGTCATGACAGCAGGGGCCTTCCGGGTGGGGGAATCGGTGGCCCCATAGAAATCAGCAACAGGGCAGGTGTTACAGCATGCGGGCCTGGTCTGGGGGCAGGAGGGAGTGGTCATTAGACTGGCCAGGTAAAAAACTGCCCAAGGGGGGAGAGGGACCACGGTGGCACTGGCATGGCAACCACAGTCTGCCAATTGTGTGGTGGCTGTGCTAGAAGCATATGAGAGGATCCGGGGGGTGGCAGGGGGAGTTGTGCTCTACCGTGGGGATGGTTCCTGGACACTGGATTCCAGGTGGGGGCCATTCTCAGAAAGGCCCTGGCATTTGTGGGAGAGGACCGGGGAGAATTTGTCCCTCACTCCTTCCGTATTGGGGCAGCCTCGGAGGTGGCAGAGAGAGGGGTAGCAGTGGAGGAGTTAATGAAGGTGGTGCGCTGGAAGTCCAGTTGCTACAAAAGGTATGTCAGGTGTTGATGACAGTGACTCACACGGTTTCTTCTTGTTCCTGTGGTAGGTTCCAAGAGTAAGGTCTGGATAGTGGGGCATTCCTTCATCTATTGGGCAGAGAGGTTTGTGGTTGCCACTTCCAGCGGGACAGAGTTACGCTACAACATGGTGCACACCAAGGTGCTATGGAAAGGCATTAGGGGCATGAGTTGGGCTCAGCTGCTGCCACTGTTGGATGAACTGAGGGTCGAGTGGGGCATTCCAGATTGCATCATCATACGCCTAGGGGGTAATGACTTAGGGGATATTCCCTAGGGATTACTGGGACAGAGCACACTGGAACATTTGGAGATAATTAAAGGGTGGTGGCCAAGGTTGATCATTGGCTGGTCTGACATCACCTCACGGAGGGTTTGGAGAGGGATCAAAAATGTCACATTGATTGAAAAGGTGAGGAAGTGCCTGAATAGAAGGGTTGCGAGGGCAGTGATTGAAAAGGGGGGGGTGCACCTACAACATAAAGACATTTCCTTTGACCAAGCTAAGGTGTACAGGTCTGATGCGGTGCATTTGTCAGAATTCGGCATGTGCCTGTTCTTGTGGCCTATTGGGGAGCTAGTGGGGGAATTAGCTAAGAAAGGTGTAAGGTACTAGTCTGCTAGTGGGGAGCTCCACCATCCAATGCAAGCTGGAGGTTGGGCAATGGAAAAGAGAAAAAGATGAATGGAGGGGAAGGGGGGAAGAAAGGCCGGATGCGACACGGGCTGGGGACAAAGAACCCAGATGTGGTGTTAAGGCAGGGAAGGGGGCTAGGTCCAGGTGTTGGATTCAGAAGTGTCCGGGACTAGAGGGTGAAGGCCCAGGGTAGGTGGTACCGGCCTGGTTCTAGTGATGGAGGAGGGGGCCGGAATCACAGTGTCTGGACCCTGAAAATGCAAAATGAACAAGCAACCAAAGGAAGGAAGAGGTCTGAACCAAGAAAAATTTGTAGATTGAATTGTTTATGATGTACAGATTGAAAGATGACAAGCGACAATCGAAATATCTTTGTACCAAAAATAAATATTGCCAACGAGCAACCAAAAAGTAACAAAGTTGTAGTTTTCTTCATTCCTGGGAGGGGTTCGGTGACAATGAGGCTTGCCACTAAAAGGCAGGACAGGTTATCTGAAGACCCCTGCCAGGAAGTAAAAGGAGGGAAATGGGGGAAGGGAAAGGATATGGGAGTGGGGAGGGGCTTAGTGGCGACCTCATAAGGCCAGGCAGAGGGTCTTATGACAAGGCAAAACCAGAGCCCCAGAGATTGTCTGGGGGGTGGAGCCTCAGTGGTCCTGAGCAGGGGTCCTGAGGGGCTATATCAAGCTAGGACACCCTCAGGACGACCTCTTTTTTGCTGAAAAATTCCTCACCCACCCTTGTACAGAAGGTGATGGGTGGCAAGTTTGGCACAGAGATGGGAAAATGGATGGGCAGATGGGTGTGCCCAGTGTGCCCCTGGCATGGAGCTCGTGTTTGGGGTGGCAGGTATGCAGCCATTGGTCCAGAGGACTGGGTCATAGTCATCTGGGGGGGCTGCTATGCTCCAGAAGGTTGGTGGGAGACAGGGGGGAAGAGGGAAAATGAGGAATGGGGGAAGGGAGTCAGGAAAGGGGGAGGGGGTAGGTGACAGGGGCTGGGGACAAAGAACCCAGATGTGGTGTTAAGGTGGGGAGGGTAGATAGGTCCAGGTGCCAGATTCAGAAGTGTCCAGACCTGGAGGGCAAAGGCTCAGGGTAGGCAGAACTGGCCTGGTTGTGGTGATGGAGGAGGGGGGCCAGATTTACAGTGTCCAGACCCTGAAATGCAAGATGGACAAGCAACCAGAGGAAGGAAGAGGCCGGAACCAAGACTAATTTGTGGATTGAATTGTTTATGATGTACAGATTGAAAGATGACAAGTGACAATGTAAATATCTTTGTGCCAAAAATAAATATTGCCAACGAGCAACCAAAAAAGTAACAAAGTTGTGGTGTTCTATATTTTTGGGATGGCTTCAGGGGACAATACACTGTTACCGTTGGCTATGTAAACATGAACTTGTAAACTGCTGTGAGAATTTCAGTAGTGGTGTGCTTTTTACCCATTTTGAATGAAAAGATCAAGCATTGCTGTTTAAAATAACTGTACAAATATATTATTTGAGTGCTGACCTGCTTGAACTGCCACTGTGCAGTCAAGTGTTCAGATATCTATAGTGCTGGGTATGTGCATCTTGTTCATGTGAGCTGCTGCAAGTTTTGAAGGTTTTTCTATGTTATGATGTATAACAAAAAATCCTGTTTATTTCAGTGATATTTCCTGTGATATATGAATATATATGTAGAAACAGTTTGACTGCTACTGTGCAGCATTGTTTCTGTGATTGCAAACTGTTTTCTGTCACCAATATTAGTGAACACATGACAAAGAAATTCAAGTAAATATCCAAATTGACCAACAGAACAGAGAGCAACTTGTGCAGTCTGGCCAAGCCACCCAATCCAGTTTTAAGCATTTTTGTTCATCCCTTCCAGCTGGTCTGGATTTCAGCTAGGTTGAGGGTATGGGTCAAATCTGGATCACTGGACACTTGATGGTTTTGGTCCTGTACAACTCCAGCAGTCCAGATTTCACCCAAAGCCTGGAAGCACCAACTTTGGTCAACAGTAAATCTGTCGACCACCCGCACAGTGACGGCACAATACTGATGCAGGTACTGTGCCGCCCAAGCCCCCAGTGTTTTCTATGGTGGCCTTGCCCTCACACTCTATGGAGGGGGTCTTCGCCCCGCACTTCGACTTTAGGATTCTCAACTCCAGGTCAGAGTTGGTCCGGGGAAGGGGCAGGACACTGGGGGAAAGCGAAACATGGAAATGCAACTGTAGCTATAGTGGTCATTTTTGTGTTTTGCCATTGAGGGGCCACCCCAAAGCCTCATCCTAGATGAAATCCCAACCAGCCAGAACAGATGGACTGAAACATTAAAAACTGGGCCAAGTGGCCTGGCTGTAACAGGCAAACCATACAAGTTGTGCCCCATTCTGCTGCTCCAGCTGAACCACTTGCTGTGTTCTTTGCCATTTTGGGTCTGGTCCAGCAGCCCCGATTTCACCCATATCCCTTGGTCCAGGCAGAAAATGAACAATGTCTTCAAAGAAGAGTGGTTTTTGGTCTTGCATTGGTTGTGGTCAGGGGTACACTGCGTGTGTCTCCCATCTGTTGTGTAAGTGGTTAATATTTAGCAGAGCTATGGTGCATGCTGCTTACACACAGTACTTGGTCTCAGCCAGCAGTCAGCCTGCCTTCTCAACTACTTTCAGCATAGGGAGGCGAGTGTCACAGGGAGGGCCCATATGGGATTGGAGTAATCACCCACACTATTCTGCATTTTTTGTCATTAACAGCACTCATTCATGGAAGTTCTTTATTTATTTCATACACAGAAGATGTGGTCACATTCATCTGAATGTATACCTTAATATAGTGTAAAATGCCTGAGTCTGCTACTTTCAACACTGATGAGTAAAAACAATCTCACAAGGCTTTGTTGTAGAGCACTTCACAGAATGATAGTTTTATGTGTAACTTTAAAAAAATGTATAGTATTTATTTGATAACACCATGAGAGATGGATAAAGACTGATATTATGTTCCCATTTTTGACCATTTTCCTAGACAAGCAGTTACGGGTGGGCCAACCACTCAATGTAGTGGCAGTGTTACTGCTTATGATGCTGGCAACCTGAGTTTGGGAATGAGCTTAGTAGTCAGGGGCTAGCTGAAGAGGAGGAGGAAGGTTGAGCATCCTAGAGGATGCGCTCTTCCTCCAAAGTCACCCTGGCAAAGGAGAGTAATCCCTGGGATGCTCAATCCTCTCCCCTGGCTGTGCACCAGCAACCCGAGACTGTTCCCAAACCTTGGTTGCCAGCATGGCAGAAGATGGCGGACAAGCGCAACAGCTCTGTCTGCCACTGGGCCAGCCATAGAAATTGATTTTGAAGACTTTTTCCTTACTTGCCAGTCCACTGCCTTGTGATTGGTACTGACTCATAAGAACGGGTTTGATACACTAACCATCAACAATGAGGATTGTGTATGAACTATCATACACAACAGTGTTATGGTTCAATCGAGCTGTCTCTGGGGTAATGAGACCTTGACAGCACAGCTTGAGAGGTCTTTTTACCAAGGAAACCACAAGATTGAAACAGAGCCTTGTAGTTCATACAAAGTTTTTTATAGTGTATGGGCACCAATTCTGGCAAAAATGTGTCCTTACAGATCCATTTTTACCATTGTAACTCATGTCCTGGGTCAGTACTCACCACTGTGACCACTTTCTGAAGTGCAGAGGATTCAGTACTGCATGTGCCTGGAGATGTTCTATGTTTTTGTGCTGCACTAGTGATGTAGCTAGTATAGCACCACACCATCAAGACACAGTGAGTGTAGCACAATATTGTGATTCTACTCACTCAACCACTTATTGGCAATAAGACTCTCCCATACACTATAAAGTATTTGATTTTCCTAGAATTGCATTGCAGAAATTATTCAAAGCAATTACAGACACCATGTTTGTCAATTACCAATTGGTTAGATTGAATTACTGTCAAAATGTTTGTATCAATTAGCTGTAAAACTTCATGCTATTGGCTGTAGTAGTCCTGTAACAGGAAACATTGCTTGGTTTCTCAGCTAAACAAATCAGTACCCACTCTTTGCCATGGTCTTACAGATAGAGATGTACAGATTCACGGCTCTTTCACATTTTCCAGCAGTGGCATGTGACATACCCTATGTGAAGCTACTTTCACATCAATGCATTTGTTAAGTCTTAGAAACATAGAAACATAGAATTTGACGGCAGATAAGGACCGCTTGGCCCACCCAGTCTGCCCATTTCCCTACCTACTGGATAAGCTGCAGATCCTAGTTTACCAGCAGCCTTACTTCTTCCTACCCCCACCCCCAAGAATTGCCTTATGACTATCCCATGCATGCTTGAATTCCACCACTGATTTTGACTCCACAATCTCCTCCGAAGGTCATTCCATGCATCCAAAACCCTCTCTGTGAAAAAATACTTGCTTAAATTACCTCTGAGCCGCCCCCATCTTCAAATTGTGCCCTCTTGTTCTTGCACACCTCTTTTTTTGAAAGATGCTACCCTCTTGGACTTTGTTGATTCCCTTGAGGTACTTGAAAGTTTCTATCATGTCCCCCCTCTCCCTCCTTTCCTCGAGGCTATACATATTAAGCTCCTTAAGTCTCTCTTCATATGTCCTCCGGTGCAGACCCTGCACCATTTTAGTTGCCCTTAGTCTTGACTGAAACCTAGCTTCTTGTGCCCTACTTTTGCACAATGACATTCCCAAATGTGTAGTACAAAGTTATAGTATATTGTCAACTACCTCCCATGACATATCTTTATTGGAATCACTAAGTAGTGTCCGTTAAGAATTATGCCACCCACTATAGGAAGTTATGATCTTGTATTCCATTATGCACAAGTTATGATCTTGTATTCCATTATGCACATTTTCACTAAATTTTGCTTTGCAATGCATCTACATAGAAACATACAAACACAGAATTTGACAGCAGATAAGGACCGCTTGGCCCACCCATTCTGCCCATTTCCCTACCTATCAGATAAGCTGCAGATCCTAGTTTTAACAATAGCCTACTTCCCCCAACCTCCCACTAGAATCTTGTATATAACATGGACATTAACATCCTTAGCATTGGATCACAGAACATTTCATCAGTTGCCAGTTTTTGTTAAATCCTTGAGCTGATTCTGCTTTTACAGTATGTCCAGGAATAAACACTATTCATAGTATATCTGCCACTACAATTTCTTAACCAGGCTTGTACTGTTGCGCCCAGTGTCAGGTTCTACCATGGCTAAAGACAGTACATTATTACTGTCACAATATCCTCATTTTCAACTAGTTGTAATGCCTGTGGTCTCTTGGTTTCCTGGTTTCTGAATGCTATAAATATACACTGTGATTCCCAAGGTTGGTAAAGTGTGAGCAATGGCACTGTGCAGAAACAATGCTGCATATATCTATGCATCCAAATGCCCTTTAGCCTGCTGTCTCTAGTAGACAGTAGGCAAATTACAAAAAGAAAGGTGAGTGCAAAGTGATGGCCTTGACTAGTCACAATGGTTTTTCACTCAGAATACTGATGGACATGACTAGACAAGAGGGAACCTGACGCTGAGCACCACAGTACCTTACTGGGACATTGTATTTTGTTAGTCTCAGCATCATTCTTTGCAAACTTAGTGGACTGGATAACAATAATTTTTGCAACAATTTAATCTAGTCATTTTGATCTCATTCAAAAAAATGTTGTATGCCATAGATGTGGGAGTGAAACTTTTCAAACCCTCATATGTTGGGAGCATTTTGTTTTAAACAGCAGCATAATTGGCTTGTACAGATATCAATGCTCATGATACATGATCAGCTGGTGTTTCCTTTTACAACAGAACAACAATTTAATTTGGTGAAGCATTTTATAAAAACAGTAACAGGTAAAGTAGTGTCACAATAATGAAATTTGCCCTTTAAGGGGCAGACCAAGTTATCCTGTTGGATATACTCCTCTGGTGACAGATTGTTTGCTCAGAGGGGAGGATGTGGGGGGGGAGAGGGAGCCAAAGGACAAGGGGCAGGCAGACTGTAAGGGGAGAAGCCAAAGAATGGAGCAAAAGAGGGATAGGTGGAAAGGGAAGTAGGAGGGCAGAACTACGGAGTACATAAGGAGCAGCACAGAGGGATACAGCCTCTTTTGCTGAATATTTTGTTGGGATAAACTCAACAGAAGTACAGCACATTTAGATTGGCTTTCAATTTTAGGCTGGCAATCTAGTTGTTTTCAGGCCCTTGGAACACCAGCAGGCTACAGTGTTTTGTTTGGCGAGTTAAAAGGTAAGGAAAAAAAAATATATAAATAAGTAAAATAAGAAGGTGCGCTTTAAATAGCAGCGAGGGCACTGAATCAAGTTAAGGTAGTGGACAAGTAAGTAGAGGTAGAATTTAGAACAGCGATTTACCCCACAGATTTTCAGACTGTTGTGTGAAGAGCGAGAGGCTTGTTTTATTTGCTGCATGCGAGCATTGTGAGAGGAATAGGAAGCAGAGTGGGGGACGGCATCAGGGCAGGAGGCCCTATTTGTAGTGGACAAGTAAGTAGAGGTAGGCTTAAGAGCAGCGGTTTACCCCACAGATTTGCAGGCTGTTGTGTGAAGAGTGAGAGGCTTGGCTTTTGCTGCATGTGAGCATTGTGAGAGGAATAGGATGCAGAGTGGGGGACGGCATCGGGGCAGGAGGCCAGATTTACGTATTTTGTGGTGTCTGAATGCAGAAAAGGGGTGAGAAGGATACAAGGATAGAGGTTTGGAGCTGCAGTCTGTGAGATAGAGTCAAGACAGGGGGAGAGGGGCTGGTACAGCCCATGCTGCGAGAGACAGAAAAAGGGGCTTGTGGTGGCTGCACAATAAGGGGCCATCAGGAGGTGATAAAGAGGCTATTTGGCCAGAAGAAGGGACACAATAAGGGCCTGTAGAAGGGCCAAGAAGAAAAGCCACATGGTCAGGGAATGGTGTCTGACATCACGCCACATGGTTAGGCCGGGCGGGGAGATTCCGGAAAGAACACGGGTCACAAAAGCTAAAACAATGGTTGTGGGCATGATTATTATTTTGGGACATCGGATGAGGACACAATTTTTCTGTGATAACAGCATCTTTTATGTTCACAGGGAAGGTCTTCAGAACAGGTGCTAGTGGTAGCGATTACTCGGACAGCATCGGTTGGGGGTGGAGCACTTGAGGGAGCAAGCACATCTTAGCTGAGCAGAGGAGCTCTCACGCAGAGAGATTGCATTGAAGGATGAAAGGAGTTGGTTTACAGGGATTCTTAGTGTGTTTTCAACAAAGGGGAGAAGTGCAAGGGTCCAGGTAGATGAGGTCATGGAAGGCGGAGCTGAGGCAATAGGTTTTGCTGTTTCTTTGCACTCTGTTAACTGAAGTATGAGAAACATGTTAAGAAAGTCTGGACATGGCAAACAATGTTTCTTTGTTTAGCAAACGGCATAAAACTGCGGGATCAAGTGCAGCAGGCCAAGTGTCTGATTTCCTCCTGAAGCGTTGATACACTGCGAATCAGATGAATTGGAATTCCTCCTGAAGTGTTGCTACACTGCAAATTGGATGAATTGGAATGCCACAACTTTGTTGAGCGTGGAGGTCAGGTTACTGGGGGGGGACAGTTTGGAAAATTAGACTATGCCACAGAGCAACCTGAGGCCTCACGGTCAGCAGAATGGCGTGTAACATCACAACGCGGGCAGGGCCTGTCTATCAAAAAAGGGGAGCAAAGCCATGAGCATTGGGGAGTACGGTGGGGGGGGAGGGCTAAGGGGAGATAAACATAGAAAGATAGACTTTGATGGCAGATAAGGACCGCTTGGCCCACCTAGTCTGCCCATTTCCCTACCTAGAGGATAAGCTGCAGATCCTATTTAACCAAAAGCCTATTTCTTCCTACCCCCCACAAAAATTGCCTTATGTCTGTCTCATGCATTCTTGAATTCTCCCACAGTTTTAGACCCCACAACCTCCTCAGGAAGGCTGTTCCATGTGTCCACCACCCTCTCTGTGAAAAAATACTTCCTCACATTGCCCCTGAGCTGTCCCCCCTCTATCTTCAAATTGTGTCCCCTTGTTCTTGCACATCTCTTTTTCTGAAAGATACTACCCTCTTGGACATTGTTGATTCCACTGAGGTACTTAAATGTTTCTATCATAGGATAAAATGGCCAGTAAGGTGGAGGGGATGGATGATGTTATCTCCACCAAAAGGGTGTGGTTAGCCCTTAAGGGCCTAAAGAAAGATAAATCTCCTGGGCTGGATGGCATTCATCTGAGAGTACTGTGGGAATTGGCGGACATACTGGCTGCACCCCTGGTGGAGCCCTTCAACAGGTCGCTTGAGACAGGAGGTACCTAGGGATTGGCCCAGGCACATGGTGCCAATCTATAAAAGAAATTAGAGAGTACTCAGGTAACTATAGACCCATCAGTTTGATCTCAGTGGTGGGAAAATTAATGGAGACTATACTAAAGGAATGATTGGGGGTTTACTTGGAGGAGGTGGGAGGTCTGGATAGTCGGCAACATGGGTTTGTGCCAGGTAGATCGTGCCAAATAAATCTTGTGGAGTTCTACAAATGGGTAACATCAGAACTGGACAGGAGAAAGCCTGTGGATGTATTATTCTTGGACTTCAGCAAGGTGTTCGACTCTGTCCCCCACAAGGGTCTGGTGGAAAAACTGACGGGGTTGGGAGTAGGCCCTTTGATGGTCAGATAGATTGAAAACTCGCTAGCTGGATGCACTCAGACAGTAGTGGTCGGTGGGAGCTCTTGAACCCTATAAAGGTCGGTAGTGGGGTACTGCAGGGCTCAGTCCTGGGTCCAATCCTGTTTAATGCATACATTTCGGAAATCTGGGAGGGTATAGGGTGTGAAATGAATCTGTTTGCTGATGACTCCAAGATGGGAGCAGTAGTTGAGCGGGAAGAGGGGAGGCTGGCCCTGCAATGCGACCTGGACACCATGGAAAGTTGGGCTCACACATGGAAATTAAATTTCAATATCACCAAGTGCAAAGTGTTACATCTTGGGCAGGGAAACCCTCAACACAGGTACACCCTGGGAGGGGAGGCGCTGGAGGCCTCAACAGGGGAAAAAGACCTAGGGGTCATGGTGGATGCATGTATGAATAACTCCAAGCAGTGCAGGAGAGCAGCTAGCAAAGCAAACAGGATGTTGGGATGCGTCATAAGGGGGATCACCTCTAGGAGCAGGGAAGTGATTCTGCCACTGTACAATGGATTGGTTAGACCACACCTGTGTACAGTACTGGAAACCACACTTGAAGAGGGACATACAGCTCCTGGAGAGGGTACAGAGGAGGGCAACTAAGCTGATACGGGGACTAGGGGATTTGACGTATGAGGACAGACTTGAGGAGCTCTGCCTGTTTTCATTGGAGGAGAGGAGAGACGCGGGGGACATGATTGAGGTCTTCAAGTACCTCAAGGGAATAAACAGGGTAAACACAGAGGGGATCTTTAGACTAAAGCAGGGAGGTATCACCAGAGAGCATGGTTTGAAGTTGGAAGGTGAAAGGGTGAGGGGGGAAAAGAGGAGGAGGTTTTGCACTGAGAGGGTGGTGGATCCTTGGAACATGCTGCCTGGAAAGCTGGTTCAGAGATCCACAGTGGAGGGCTTCAAGAGAGGGTGGGACAGACACAGAAAGCAGATGTATCAGATGATGGCCTGGCCCGGGGGGGTGGGGATGGATGATAGGGGTTTCTGGAACACAAGGGGAGGGCCTGGTACCCAACTAGGGATCTGAGGTTCAAGCAGACTCGATAGACCATAATGCCTAATCTGCTGGCAATTAGTATGTTACTATGTCCCCCCCCTTCCTCCTTTCCTCAAGGGTATGCACATTAAGCTCCTTTAGTCTCTTTCTCTCGTATGACTTCTCTTGCAGACCCTGCACCATTTTAGTTGCCCTCCTCTGAACTGCCTCCATCCTGTCTATGTCCTTGCAGAGATGGGGTCTCCTGAACTGGACACAGTACTCCAGATGGGGTATCACCAACTGTCTGTACAGGGGATAACAACTTCTTGTTTTCTGCTGGTGATGCCTCCTCGCCATCCCAGTACCCCCAGCCCTCCCACCACCTTCTCACATTGCTTGGTAAATCTTAAGGTCATCTGATATGATTACCCCCAGGTCCCTTCCATATTTGTTGTTGTTACTACCTCCCCATTGTGTAATCTTCCCTGTGAGGAATGTGGAATTTTAAAAGGGCCAGCCTATGGAGCCTATGCAGAAATTACCTGGAGAGGGTATCTGACCCACCAGATGGGGGGTGGAGGATAATGATGATACGGGGTGCCAGGCTGTTAGAGGTCTGTATTAAAATGACACTAACAATGGCATCTTGTCAGTTTTCTTCACAGCTGTTTTTGTGCAGGCAGGTTTGAGAAAAGGATAACACCAAAGAAGAACAAACCATCAAAAGACAAGTCATATAAGGTGATCGTAGAGTTGGTGGAGAAGGCCAACATGATGTGGTAGCTGGTGGAAGGGGTGGAACTGGGGGGGGGGTCGGAGGAGAAGTGGAAAGTGGAGAAAGGAAAAGTGGGCGATGGGAAACAGTCAACGGGGAGGCCATGCAGTCCAAAAAGGCCACAGCCACCACCAGTGGTTTCTCTTCGAGCGGTCAATCCAGTACCACCACAACCTTGTTTACCAGAACCGTTAGCCCTCCCTGGAGCCAGTCGTTGGTGCAGATGCCCAGGCCAGGCAGGCCCTCTCAGCCGTAATAGTCCCGCTGCCCCCGATGTCGCAGCCAGTGGTTCCACCACAAGAAACCGGACCGGTGCAGATCAGCGACAGCAGGCCGCGTGGAGCGGACAGGCCAGCAGGTAGTGTATCAGGCTTTTAGGAGAGAGTATCAAAGAGTACATTGGGCAAATTATAGCAGCTTTCAGGGCAGATGGGCTAGGACAGATGGAAACTACACTGGCAGAGATTAGGTCAGATAAAGAAATGATAGTGGGGGTGGACAAACTGGCAGAAGGGGCAGGAAAAGGAACAAGGGAGATAGGATCCCAGTTATGAGAATAGAGGAACACATGCCGCTGGCCACAAAAGAAAAAATATGGAAGGGGGAGTATGTGGACATATTTGCTCTAGTGAGTAGAGAGGCGGCAGCCAAATATGAGGAGACAGAGAGTATAGGAAAGAGTGAGATGGAAGCGGAAGTGGTTTTATTGGATAAGAAAGAGGAGGATAAATTTATGAAAGGAAAGACATGGGAAAGGTGGTTTGTGGGTTTCGCCACATATTCAGCCATAGTGATGGAAAAGAAACCAGAGCTGGACATCCCACTTATCACATATTCCCTGATCATACAGCTGGCAAATGCTGAAGGTGGGATGGGGTGGATATATTATGACAAGCTTTTTTGCCAAAGGATGGCAACATATGGGGATGTGAGATGGGACACAAAACAGCTGGATTTATGGACGGACTATGTTACCAATCAATCCACAGTGGAGAGGAAATAGGAAATGGGGGGGACACACCAGAAGTGTTGTTGGGGATGTAACAGGACATTTTGCTTATGGCCCCAATGTTGATTCTGACATGCATGCTCGAGAGGTGGTGGGTCCAACCTGGTGACAAGATGCAGGACCACATGGACTCAAGGGGCCCAGGTGGGGGGGAGTGCAGGGGATGGGCCACCAACCCTTTCATGAGGGGCAGGGTTATAGGGGCAGACATGGAAGAGAGGGTTGAGTGGCAGGGGTTATGGGGGTAGAGGGGCCCAGTTTTATTGAGGAGATGGATGAAGAAGAAACAGCCGGTGGTGTAGCAGTTTGCGGGGGTTGGGGGGTAGGGGGAGAAAAGAATAATTTCAGGCTGCAAAGACCCCATCAAGATAGAGGTCTGGGAAAAGTGGCTCAAACAGTACCTGGACAGCAGAGTAGCTGAAACCATAAAGAGGGGGTTTAAAACAGTTTTTTTCCTACAGTGCAAAGGTCCAAGACAAGCATGGGAGGCAAATAACTTGGGGTCAGTCAGAGGAAAGGAAGACATTTTGAGATAGAAAATAGAGAAAGAACAGGCAGCAGGGAGGGAGGGTGGAAGGTCCGTATCCATTTTCCCCTTTAGACAACCTGAGAATTTTCCCTTTGGGTTTGGTCCCCAAAAACCAGAAAGGGGAATACAGGGTGATCCACCATCTGTCGTTCCCAGAGGGAGACTCAGTTAATGACTTTATAGGGGAAGAACACAGCAGGGTGACCTATGCCACGTTAGAAGAGGCAGTACAGGTTATGCAGGTGACCCCCCCATGCATGGCTAGCCAAGACAGATATAGAATCAGCTTTCTGGTTGCTCCCAGTTAGGAGGGAGGACTGGGATTAATTGGGTTTTAAAATAGATGATCAGTATTATTTTGACAAGGCTATACCTATGGGTTTTTTCATAGCTTGTGCTACATTTGAAACATTCAGCACCTGCCTGCAGTGGATCTTCCAGCAAAAAACAGGTTACAAGACGGTCATACACTATTTGGATGATTTCTTGTTAGTAGGCAGTGGACGCTCGGAGACAGAGAAGATGCTAGCTAGCTTTCAAGAATTGTGTGGTGAACTCGGTGTCCCATTTGCACCAGACAAAACAGAAGGACCCAGTAAGGTGCTGGAGTTTCTAGGGATTGAGGTAGACACACGGGGGGAGATATTTAGGTTACCAGACAGTAAAGTGCAGAAGCTAAAAGGGCTGATTCAGGAGCATACTTACAGGAGGCAAATACAATCAAGGCAGGTGCAGCAAGTATTGGGGCATTTGAATTTCACTTGCAGGGCAATTGGGCCAGGAAGGACATTTACAAGACGACTAGCAAGGACCACAGCAAGGGTAGTAAGACAACACCACTGGGCGGATATAACAAAAGAGGTGAGGGAAGATTTCAAGGTATGGGAAACATTTCTAAGAGGCTGTAATGGTCTTTCTTTCTGGAAAGAAGAGTGGGTTTGTAACACAGACTTAGAATTGTATATGGATGCAGCAGGGGGTTTAGGAATGGGGGGGTATTTGAGAGGAAAATGGTTTTCAGAGCCATGGCCAGCAGACTGGGAGAGAGACGGAAGGATAAAAGACATTATATTGTTGGAAATCATGCCAGTTTGGGCCTGCACCCTGTTGTGGGGAGAGGAATTGTGGAATCAGAAGGTTACATTTTGGTGTGTCAACAATGCAGTGGTGGATGTTGTGAACAACAGGGGATCTAGGTCCGTGTCAGTAATGTGGGTTTTGAAACAGCTAGTGTCAAGAGGCTTACAATTGAATATGTCATTCAGGGCCAGGCATACAGATGGGGTGAGAAATATCCTAGCTGACAGCCTTTCCCGTCTGCAGCTGGATCATTTCCAGGTGCTGGCACCAACAGCAGAGGAGCAGAAAACGCCCATTGCAATGAACATCAGGAACATTAGCAAGAGGGAGTCGAAATGCTGTTTTGCAATTCATGGGCGCCACGGACCTTGAGGGCCTATGAAGAGGCACGGTGGGCATTGCAAATGTTCAGGGAAGTACACCACATGGAGGTAAGTGGGCCAGTTATGGAAGAGCAGATAGGAAAGTTTATGGTAGATCAGTGGCAGAAAGGGATGGCTCACACCACGATGGGGGTGTACCTAATGGGGAGCAGCGTAGTTTGTAGTCTGAAAAAATACAAGGATCCCACAAAATCAATGCTGATATGGAGGATGATGCAAGGTTGGAGTA
Organism: Neoceratodus forsteri; assembly: GCA_016271365.2. Taxonomy (NCBI): domain Eukaryota; kingdom Metazoa; phylum Chordata; order Ceratodontiformes; family Ceratodontidae; genus Neoceratodus; species Neoceratodus forsteri. The sequence goes on from CM057451.1 coordinate 209,262,894, forward strand.
GGTTAAAACAAAAGACCAAGGATGGGTGGCGACTGATAGCAGATCATTGGTTAGCCAAATGAGGGGGGTATTGCCTGCAATTTGTAAATCCAAGGATCAGGCACAGCTATTCCATATGATTTATTTAGTGATGTTCGCAGGGGCCTTGAGAGTGAGTGAGGCTGTGGGACATGGCAAAAAGGACGAAGAGGGAGGTTTGGAATGGGGAGCAATAACCTGGGGGCCAAGGGAAATACAATTCATAATTAAGAGGTCCAAGATGGATCAGGAAGGGAAGGGAAGGGTTGTGTCGTAACCATTAAAGCTCACCCTGACAGGGCCTTGTGCCCTGTAAAGGCTTTGTGGGCTTTCGTCGCACAGCGCTATAATAAGGAAGGGAGACTATTGTGCAAGGAGACAGGAAGAAGGTGATGAGTTACCAGGTAACAGCCATACTCAAAAAAGGGCATGGAGTTTCTGGGTGAGGTCCCAGCTAGTTATTCTTCCCATTCTTTTCAAATAGGGGCTGCTTCAAAATGGGTAGCAGAAGTGGAGGCAGTGGGCAGTATGTTGGAAATGGGATGATGGCGGTCTACTAGTTACAAAGAGGTACATTCATGCTTTAAAGGATTGAGATTAACATGTCATCTGTGTTTATTTTGCAGGAACAGAACCTAAGAGTGGGGGGGAGAAGGGATTTTAGGGAAAAAATGGAACAGAAGAGCGAGCAGGTTTAAGACAGTCGAGTTTTTAAGATATATTTTGCTTGATTCAATAGGTGAAGGGAGGATCACAGAAGTATGGATTTGCTGGCACTCCTACATTTACTGGGCAGAAAGGAGAGTGGAAAAGAAGGCCGGGGGAAGCAGCTTTACCAAGATGTCAGACAATGTAGGCTGGTATGGCATGGCGTTCGAGGGATGAAATGGGCACAGTTACTCCCGACCCTGATAGAGATGAGACAGCGACCCACCCCAGATTTTATCATTATACACTTTGGGGGTAATGACATTGGGGGGGGGACATGGGTTGACACGTGTTTAAGGGTTAAGCAGGATCTTGAGAAAATAAAGCAATGGTGGCCGGGGATGAGCTTGGCATGGTCAGACATGATACCAGGGAGGGTGTGGACACACAAACACAGCCATGTAGCAGTGGAAAGGGCCAGAAGGAAGATGAATAGGAGGGTGGGGACATTGCTAAGGAGCATGGGAGGGCACGTAATATTGAAGGGGGGTGGAAGAATGGGTGGAGGACCTTTACATATCAGATGGGGTACATTTGTTGGACCTAGCGATAAACATGTTTAACATGGAGATGAGGGGTTTTATTGAGGCCTGGAGGAGACAAGAAGGAAGATGGGGAGAATGGAAGAAAGGGAAGGCCAGTCATCCAATGCAAGCTGGAGACAGGCTACTGTATGGGGAAAAGGGGAGGGGAGGGAAGGGGGATAATAAATAAATATGAGGAGAAGAAGAAGCAACAGAAGGAGAGAAAAGCAGTCTCAGATTTCACCATTACCTACAAGAAAAAGAGAACAAGTCACCCAGATTTTCACCTGGGGAGGAGAGGAGAAGAAGAGGAAGAAAGAGGAGAGGTTGAACAGATATGGATATGGATATGTAATGCAATATAAACAGATTTGTTGAAAAGACAATAATGATGAATGGTGATGGCATTTGTAAATATAAATTTGAAATATAATAAATTGATTGCCTATCTGAGCACAACAACACACAAGTGGTCTTTCCTTTTGTGGGGCAAAGGGGGGAATCTGGGACAATGATGTTTGCCATATAAGGGGCATACCAAGTTGTCCTGATGGACCCCTCCCCTGGTGACAGAGATGGTTTGCTCAGAGAGGAGGATGTAGTAGGAGGGAGAGGGAGCCACAGGACATGGTGCAGGCAGACAGGAAGGGGAGGATCCAAAGAATGGAGCAAGAGAGGAATGGGGGAAAGGGAAGTAGGAGGGCAGAAATACCTTTTGTGGTAGAAAGGGGGGAATCTGGGACAATGTTACTGATTCAGGCCTTTTCCTTATCAGTTATGTATTACTTCCCCAAAAAGGTGGTGTTGTAATCCTGTCCCAATCCCATCAGTTTTTTAAGCAACAGTTCTCTCAAAAG